>JAJNNQ010000022.1:9560000-10805000 GCA_027886175.1 Phylloscopus collybita | reverse complement strand
GAGAAAAATCCTAACAAACAGCATCACTGTGCTGTGAAAGAAAACTGGGGGCTCACAAACCCTTTCATTCCACTGACTGGCAAGCCTGAAGCTGCTTTTAATTAAGATTTAATAACAGCAGCACAGCACAATAGAGATGTACAGTGACTAAAGCACTAGGGTGAGCTGGATTTATCCATTTCCACAGGGCTCTGTGACCACGAGTGAGACCCAGAGCTGTGTGTCCCCCCCGTGTCAGATGCAGAGAATCACCCTCAGAGCTGTGGGTGCCTTTTGGTACCATCTGATCCAAGGAGAAATGTTCCCCCAGCCTCCTTGCCAGGCTCCTGCTAAAGCTGGCTCTGCCTGAGCCATCCTCACACATCCCCAGAGCTGGGAGCTGCCCTCCCAGACTGCTTTCCCAAGCCTCCTCTGCTCCCTGCACAGCTAAACATCCCAGGATGTGTGGGGTTTTTTGGTTTTTTAGTTTTTTTTGTTTTGTTTGGTTTGGTTTTTTTTTTTTTTTTTGTGGGTTTTTTTTTTTTGTTTTTTTTTTTTTTTGTTTGTTTGTTTTTTTGGTTGGTTGGTTTTTTGGGGGTTTTTTTGTGGTTTTTTGTTTGTTTGTTTGGGGGTTTTTTGTGGCTTTTTTGTTTGTTGGTGGTTTTTTTGGGTTTTTTTTGTGTGGTTTTTTTTGTTTTGTTTGTTTGTTTGTTTTGGGGTTTTTTGGTGTTTTTTGTTTGGTTGGTTTTTTTGTGGTTTTTTGTTTGTTGGTGGTTTTTTGGGTTTTTGTTTTGTTTGTTTGTTTGTTTTTGTTTTTGTGTTTTTTGTTTGTTTGTTGTTGGTTTTTGGGGGGGTTGGGGTTTTTTTTTGTTTGTTGGTTTGGTTTTTTGTGGGTTTTTTTTTGTTTGTTTGTGTGTTTTTGGTGGTTTTTTTTGTTTTTGGTTTTGGTTTTGATTTTTTTTTTTTGTTTGGTTTGGTTTGGTTTGTTTTTTTTTTTTTCTTAGCTCACCTTCTTTTCAATTCCCACTGTCACACACCAGCCAAGGGCAAAGGGAGGCCCCCCCTGCTCCCTGCTGCAGGCACTCACACCATCCCTCCTCACCTCAGGGCACTTTCTCACTTCTTGCTCCAGGCTGGCGTGGAGGGGGAGGAGGGGACGCTGCTGTCACAGCTGTGACAGCTCATTAGAGCAATATCCCAATATCCCTGCCCTCCTGAGAGCCCTGCCTGTCCCAAACCCTGCCCCTGAGAAAAACCCACAGGCAGCCAGAGCTCAGCCCCAGCTCCTGCCTGACACCCCCAGGCCCTGGCACCTGCCTCCTGTGTCCCTTCCACCTGGGGAAAAAAAAATGATTATTTTCATTTTATTTTATATATGATGATGATATAATTATTTATTTTGATGTTGCAGCAGTGAAAGGGCTGAGATGCCCTGGAAATGCAAGGTGTGACCAGAGATCCTTGGAAACCAGCAGGTGCCCACCCTGATTTTCCAGGTAACTTCCACCTGGGAAAAAAAATTATTATTTTCATTTTATTTTATATATTATGATATAATTATTTATTTTGGTCTTGCAGTAGTGAAAGGGCTGAGATGCCCTAAAAATGCAAGGTGTGACCAGAGATCCTTGGAAACCAGCACATGCCCACCCTGATTTTCCAGGTAACTTCCACCTGGGAAAAAATGATTCTTTTAATTTTATTTTATATATGATGATGATATAATTATTTATTTTGGTCTTGCAGCAGTGAAAGGGCTGAGATGCCCTGGAATTGCAAGGTGTCTGAGGTCCCTGGAAAGAGGACCAAGAGGTCCCTGGAAACCAGCACGTGCCCACCCTGATTTTCCAGGTAACTTCCACCTGGGAAAAAATTATTATTTTCATTTTATTTTATATATTATGATATAATTATTTATTTTGGTCTTGCAGTAGTGAAAGGGCTGAGATGCCCTGGAAATGCAAGGTGTGATCAGAGATCCTTGGAAACCAGCACGTGCCCACCCTGATTTTCCAGGTCACTTCCACCTGGGAAAAAAAATGATTATTTTCATTTTATTTTCTATATTATGATGATATAATAATTACTTATTACTTACTATATTAATATATAGAATGTATAATATAGAATGTATAATATATAATATGTAATATATAATAAATATATAATAAATAATATATAATATAATATATATATATAAAATATGTATGCTCTTCAACTTCCCTGCTCCTTCGTGGTTTTTTTCCAGGGGTTTGTGTTCAGGGTCTGGCTCCTTGCAGCAGCAGTGAAAAGGGCAGGGTTTGCACCTGCATGGGACAAAACCTGCTCCCAAGCTGGCAAAAAACCCCTCTCTGGTCCTTTATTCAGTGAGATATGTGGGGTTTTGTTTGGCAGGGTTCTTCCCCAGGGTGGGGAGGAGTTGGGAGGGGTTTTCTGGCTCAGGGAGGGGGGACTCTGCAGCTTTTCTCTTGCAGCACAGGGAGGCAGGGGTCAGGGAGCTGTTCCCAAGGGGTTTGCAGTCATGCTGGTGCTATGGTTTTTTTTTTTTTAAATTAAAATTGATTTATTAAAATTAAAATCAAATTAAATTAAATTCTCTGGAAATAAAAAATTAAAATTTTGTACTTCCAGAGAATGGCTTTTCTCTTGCAGCACAGGGAGGCAGGAGTCAGGGAGCTGTTCCCAAGGAGTTTGCAGTCATGCTGGTGCTATGCTTTTTGGGTTGTTTGATTTTTTTTTTTTTTTGTAATTGCAATGGATTTATTTTGTATTTCCAGAGAATGGCTTTTCTCTTGCAGCACAGGGAGGCAGGAGGCCCAGCAGACACCAAAGCACCCCGAGCTCCCAGCTGGGGATGCCAGGCACACCTGACCACGGTGTCCCTGGTCACCCCAGAGCAAAGTACCCAAGGGATGGAGGAGCTGCTGGAAGATTTCCAGTGACCTGGAGCAGGTGGGAGTGTCCCACCTGAGCATCTCCCATCAGTGACACCAGGGATGCAGGGAGAGCACCTGCCAGCACTTCTGCCACTCTCTGGAAATACAAATACTGCACCCAGGGGCTGGGCCTCACCCCACAGGTGGCACCACAGGTCCCCAATGCCCCAGGAGCTGGGTGTCTCCTCCTGCCAGCCCCCCTGGCTGTGGCTGTGTCCATCCTGCAGCTCTCCCAGCCTGTAATCCCCCAGGAATCCTCTTCTGCACGGGCAGATTAACGCTGCCAGGAGGGGCTGCCTGCCCCCAGCAGCCCCCAAACTCAGGTGCCAGGTGCTGCTGGCCTCTGTCCCAGCCCGGTTTTGGTGACCTCCTGAGCCCAGGAGGGTGGGAGCAGGGGGTGCCAGCCCTGCCAGGGGCACACAAACACACACACAAACACACACACACAGAGAGAGCTGCAGGTGCTCTGCTCCAGCATCTGCAGCCACGCCAGCCTAATCCCAGCTAAGCCGGGCAGAGCTGAGGCTGAGCCCCCACCACGGGGACAGAAATCCAGCATGTCACCGAGCCAGGGAGGGGGGCACAGAGCCACCCGGGGCTGCCCCCAGGAATTCCTGCCAGCCAGGGAATCCCCACGGGCACTGCAGGGAGGGAGAAGGGGGAAAAACTCAACCTGAGCGCGGCCGCTGCTTCCCAGCAAACCCCAGGGAAAACACCATCAGGGTTTCTTCACAGCTCTTGTCACCCCTCCCTGCCCTGGGCACTCTCCTTAAACCCAAAGCCAGCCAGAAAGTTCCCTCTGTGTCCAACACAGCTCTCCCACCTGCCCAGGACAGGTTCTACACAGGGAAACTGAGGCACGGGACAGCCACCTGCAGCACACACCCCCCCACCCCAGCTCCAAAACCCCAGGAGAGGCTCTGCTATTCTCTATTTTTATTTTTTTTTTTTGCTATTATCTATTTTCAGGGCTCTGAGCACGGTGTTGCTGCTCCACTGCAGAGCCCAAGGGGACAGGAGAGCAGCAGGAAAGGAGGGGTTGCTGCGAAGTCAAAGTGCAAATGTTCTTAAAGCTGATTTTTTTTGGGGGGGGGAAAAAGGAGGAATCCAACCTGGTTGAAGCCCCCTGAGCCTCAAGGCTGAGGAAAGCAGAGCAGGGTTTGTTCCCCCCCTCAGCCTGGGCAGCACTTATGGCATCTCTGCTGTTTCTCAGGAGGGGATCTGCTCAGGGCCAAGTGACAATAAAAGCTCTGCTGAGGCCTTGGGCCCACCAGGCAAACACAAAACAATCCCTCCCAGAGGCCAAGGAGATCCTGAAGGTCACTGACTCCACCAGCCTTGGCATCACCCTGCTCCTCCTGCCTGAAGCTTGGGGACAGCCCAGGAAAGCCATCCCAAGCTGCTGGGCAGAGGGACAGACCCACCAGGGACAGACAGACACCCCCAAAATGCAACCAGGTGACCTCCAAACCATCCATGTCATCTGTAATTAAAGACCACGCTCAACAAATTAGCTGTTAATTGCCCTTCTTGGAGCACCCAGAGCCTCCCTTGTGCCTTAAGGTGCATGGAGGTGAGCAGAGAACCCAAAAATGGATGCTCAAGTGCCACCAGGAAGACTCAGCTCCTTCCTCCTCCTCCTCCTCCTCCTCCTCCCACACACCCTCCTCAGAGGCTGGGCTGCTCCAACCTGCAATCACCTGCTCAGCAGCTTATCAAAAAAGGCTGTTTCCTGAGCAAGATCTAACCTTGACAAAGCAGGCCCTGGTTATAAATGTTACCTTTGATCAATAGCTGTCACAAAAGCATCGGAATTCATTGGTTAAACCTTGTCTCTTGAGCCACCTTTATTGCTTCCTGCACGGCTCTGCTCTCAGCACGCCAGCAAAAATGAGGGGGGGGAAAAAATAAAAAGGGGATTTCTTTTGGAACACGACATCCATGGTGTCCCTGGTCACCCCAGAGCAAAGTACCCAAGGGATGGAGGAGCTGCTGGAAGATTTCCAGTGACCTGGAGCAGGTGGGAGTGTCCCACCTGAGCATCTCCCATCAGTGACACCAGGGATGGAGGGAGAGCACCTGCCAGCACTTCTGCCACTCTCTGGAAATACAAAATTTTAATTTTGTATTTCCAGATAATATAATTTAATTTTAATTTTAATTTTAATTTTAATTTTAATTTTAATTTTAATAAATCAATTTAATAAATCAATAAACCAAAAAGCATAGCACCAGCATGACTGCAAGCCCCTTGGGAACAGCTCCCTGACCCCTGCCTCCCTGTGCTGCAAGAGAAAAGCTGCAGAGTCCCCCCTCCCCGAGCCAGAAAACCCCTCCCAACTCCTCCCCACCCCGGGGAAGAACCCTGCCAAACAAAACCCCACATATCTCACTGAATAAAGGACCAGAGAGGGGTTTTTTGCCAGCTTGGGAGCAGGTTTTGTCCCATGCAGGTGCAAACCCTGCCCTTTTCACTGCTGCTGCAAGGAGCCAGACCCTGAACACAAACCCCTGGAAAAAAACCACGAAGGAGCAGGGAAGTTGAAGAGCATACATATTTTATATATATATTATATATTATATATTATATATATAATATTATGTATTATATATTATATATTATATATTATATATTATATATTATATATTATATATCATATATTATATATTATATATTATATATTATATATTATATATTATATAGAACACATTCTATATATTAATATATTATATATTAATAATGCATTATATTAATTATATAAATTATATACTATATATTTAAAATATATAAAAATATATAATATATATAATATAATATATTATATATATTATAAAGAACTATAAATATATATTATAAATAAATATAAATAATATATAATATAATATAATATAATATAATATAATACAATACAATATAATACTATATAATACTATATAATACTATATATATTATATATTATTTTTTATGAATAATATAGTATATTAATATAGAGAATGCATTCTATATATAATATATAATATATAATATATAATATGTAATATGTAATATGTAATATGTAATATGTAATATGTAATATGTAATATGTAATATAATATTTATTATATAATAGCTCCCAACTTGGAACGCCTGGTAGTGTCTGGAGAGCAGCAGGCAGGGGCTGAGCCCACGCCAAAAAACAAAGTCCTTGACAGCTGTGAGTACCTCCAGGCTCTGCGTTCAGCACAAGCCTTCAACCTGAATTACCTCCTGGCAGGCAGAGGGGAGAACACAGCCAGTTTCATTGTGTTTTGTTCCTCGATGTCTGACTGTTAAAAGTTCCTGTTTGATGACCCAGATGAGGAGTCTGCAGCGGGCAGGAGTGGAGAGCACGGGGCTGGCTTGGGAGCAGAGAGGGAAACGTGGCCAGTGGAGCCACAGGAAGGAAAAAAAAAAAACCAAAAACCCCCCAAAATTATCCTTCTGCAGGGTTTTTTTGGTTTAGTTGTTTTGTTTTGTGGGTTTTGGGTTTTTTTTTTGTTTGTTTGGTTTTTTGGGGTTTTTTTATGGTTTTTCGGGGTTTTTTGTTTTGTTTTGGTTTTGGTTGGTTGGTTTTGTTTTGGGTTTTTTTTTTTTGTGGGTTTTTTGGCGTTTTGTTTTGGTGTGGTTTTTTGGTTTGTTTGTTTGTTTGTTTTTGGTTTGGGGGGTTTTTTTTGGTTGTTTTTTTTTTTTTTTTTTTGGTGAGCCATTAACATTTTCCTTGCAAAAGCCAACCAAAGACCACTGGGGTTGTGACAGGGGTTTAACGCAACTTTGCAAATCCTTCGTTATCTTGCCTCCAAGCCCTTATCTGATCTTCCAAGAGATTAAGAAATCTTGACATAGCATTTCTTGCCCCAGCTAAATCCCCAGCAGACAACCTGCTCTTTCAGCTGCCTGCAGGTTACAAAACCACCTGGCACGGGGGGCCCAACCATTGATGCTTTAAAGCCGGTGCCTTGGGTGGAACTTTGATGAAATGTGATGTTTCTGTGCTACCAAGTGAGCTCTCCATTCCAGGTTTCACGCCCTGCTGCTCGTCCTCTCCCCATCTCAAGCTGCCTTGGAGCAGCACCCTGGGGTGGTGCAAGGTGTCCCTGCCCATGGGGTCTGGAGTGGGGTGGGTTTATAAGGTCTATAAGGTCCTTTCCAAACCCAAACCAGCCCGGAATTCCATAATTCTGTTAACTGCAGCTGTGACGCTCTGGCACCACCAACTCCTCCACATTCCTCTTCTCTCTCCTCCCTCCATCACTGCATCCCAGCACTCAGAGCATCCCTCAAATCCTCCCCCGCAATCAAATCCCCACTTTAATAGTTCCAAGTCGGGATATCTTCCTATTTTTATATATACATACATATATATACATATACATATATATATACACATAAATATATATTATATATTTAAAAATATATAATATATAATATATAATATATAATATATAATATATAATATATAATGTATAATGTATAATGTATAATGTATAATGTATATAGTATATGATATATGATATATGATATATGATATATAGTATTGGTTTGGAGATATATAATACATATGTTATATGTTATATATTATATATGTTATATATTACACGTTATATATTATGTGTTATATATTATATTGTATATAGTATATTATATATTACACGTTATATATTATATGTTATATATTATATATTTAATCTCGAATATATATTATATTATATAATTTATATTTTTTAATATTTTTATATATTATATAGAATATATAAAATATATATATAATACATATTATATACATATACACATACACATATGTGTATATACATATATACACATATATGTGTATATACATATATATATGGGGTTCTTTTAAAGGAAAAGCCTTCAGGTGACTCTCCTGGAGGGAAGCCCCACGCACAGCTGTTCAGAGCACGGCAGGACGGGCTCCAAAGCTCCCGCAGCATCCCTGGCAGGCAGGAGGTGACCGAGCTGCTCCCACAGTGACCCCGGATCCCCCCACGCTCCAGCACCTCCCCTTGCCCCAGCAGGGCCAGCGCTGCCGGCATTCTCTTGCTCGTTAAGGAAACGCGCTCGACAATAAATAAACCCCAGAATAGCAGCGGAGCAAAACACAGTCCAGACACCCACCAAAACAAATGACAGCGCTGCGGGCACGCTGGGGACCCGCGGAGGGAGGGAGGGAGGGAGGGAACGGGGACAAACATCAGCTGCTGTGGGAACACGTGTCCCAGGCAGCACAGGACATTGGGGAGCTGCCAGCAGCACCCGGGCACATCTGCACCCCGAGCAGAGCCGATCGATCGCCGATCAATCGCCGATACAGGAGCCCTGGCTCTGGGGGCACATCCAAATAAGAGCACAAAGCCCCGCAGCACCGCTGGCTTTCCAAGCCCCGCGCGCTGTTTTTGGCCAGGAAGGGCTCAGAGAGGAAGGAAACTTCACGTGAACGACTCGCAGTGATTTCTTTCCCAAACGAAAAGGCTCCAAAACAAAAACTACCAGATAAGGGCGCTGCTGGAAGCAGCAATACTGGGAACAGCTATTCTGGAGGGGAATGGGAAGCAACAACATCCTTCGCACATCCTCTGGCAGGCTCCAGCACACCCAGCCCCGGCAGCTGCAGGTGGGAAAGCCTTTGGAGAGAGCTCAGCTTTCCCTGCGAACCGCAGCATCCCAAGCGCTGGGAAATCCAAATTTAGCAGCGAGCCCCAAAGGACAGCTCGCCCAGCGGCGCTGGGGCTCTCTCCTCCCTGCGAGCGGCGCCTCCGGGACACGCGATGGAAAAAGGGGGAAAGTTTGGCTTTTCCCCGAGCGCTTCTTCACTCGGGCCCGCTGAGCAAGGGCAGCGATGCCAAGGCTCGGTTTCCAGGAATTTTGGACCCTTCTGTTCTCGGCACAGCCAGCCGTGCAGAGCCCTGAGCAGCTCGGCCAGGGAAGCGCAGCCCTGGGTATCGCACAGGGCTCCTTCAGCTCCAACACTCCAGGTGACTAAAACTTATTTCCTCCCCGAGGGGAAACTTCCTAAACGGCAAAGAAGCTTTAGCTCCTGGCGCTGCGGGGCACAGCTGAGCGAGGCACAGAAGGGATCCCCAGAAAACATTGCTTTTAAGCATCTTTATTCTCAAGGCAGCGCCATGAGGTTTTGGGTTTTCTTGGTTGTTTTTTTTTTTTTTTTTTGACGCGGTTGTAGAGATGCTCCTTGCAGGACCGAAGCCTGTTTTTAACACCAACACCCTAAAAACGCCCTGCCTGGAACAGCCGCATGGCCGAGGGGCTGGACGAGCCCCCCGCAGCCCCATCCCGCTGCCGGGGAGATGCTATTTTTAACCTCGATAAGAAACGGCTCGAAAAAATAAAATAAAAATAATAAAAATAAAATAAAATTTAAAAATTAAATTAAATTAAAATAAAAAAAATTTTAAAATAAAATTGAAATAAAATAAAATAAAATAAAATTAAAATGAAATGAAATAAAATAAAATAAAATTAAGTTAATATAAAATTAAATTAAATTGAAATGAAATGAAATGAAATGAAATGAAATAAAATAAAATAAAATAATAAAATAAAATAAAATCCACCCCAAAACTGAACCCGCTCCTGGCTCGGGCACCCTCCACCCGCCCCGGGGGCTCCGTGACCGAGGGTGGCTGCGGTGTCAGCGCCCGGCCGGGAGCGGCCCCGCTCCGCCGCGGCCTCGCAGGGAGGGAGAGAAGGAGGGAGGGAGAGAAGGAGGGAGAGAAGGAGGCGGCCCCCGCCCCGCCGGTACCTCGATCTTATCGACGCTGCGAGCGCATCCCACCACCTTCATGCCGTGCTGCACCAGCGCCCGCGCCACGGCCGCGCCGATGCCCACGGAGGCGCCGGTGACCAGCGCGACGCGGCCGGTCCAGCGCTCCATGGCCCCGGCACGGCCCCGCCGCCGCCGCCGCCGCGCACAAAGCACCGCCCGCCCGCCCCGGGGCCACGCCCCGGACACGGGACACGCCCATGGACACGCCCATGGGACACGCCCATGGGACACGCCCTCCGTGCGCTGAGTTTGCCGGGGCTCAGCCGCCGCGGAGTGGGAAGGAGCGGGGTTGGGGTTTTCCTTCTCCCTCCTGGAAAGGCACGGGGGGTTTGAGTGGAGCAGGGAGCCACTCAATCCAAGCAAGGGTTGGGGTTTTCCTTCCCCCGCCTGGAAAGGCACGGGGGGTTTGAGTGGAGCAGGGAGCCGCTCAATCCAAGCAAGAGTTGGGGTTTTCCTTCCCCCGCCTGGAAAGGCACGGGGGGTTTGAGTGGAGCAGGCAGCCACTCAATCCAAGCAAGGGTTGGGATTTTCCTTCTCCCTCCTGGAAAGGCACGGGGAGGATGAGTGGAGCAGGGAGCCACTCAATCCAAGCAAGGGTTGGGGTTTTCCTTCTCCCTCCTGGAAAGGCACGGGGAGGATGAGTGGAGCAGGGAGCCACTCAATCCAAGCAAGGGTTGGGGTTTTTCTTTCCCCGCCTGGAAAGGCACGGGGGGTTTGAGTGGAGCAGGGAGCCACTCAATCCAAGCAAGGATTAGAAAGGAGAGCAGAGGATGAGCAGCGTGGTGAAGGGGTTGTTACCCCCCCCCCCTCCCCGGGGCCAAGGATGCTCGAAGGATTCCCAGAAATGTGCGAGGAAAGGGAGTACTTGGGACGGAAGAGGCAGAAGTACAAGTATTGAATTGATGAAAATGGTGGGATTTAATGACGCCCCAAGCTGCACACTCCAACTCCAGCCCCCTCCCCGGAGCGTGCTGCCCTTGGGCACGGCCCTGAGGCCAGGATTTCCAGAGCTCAGCCCCTGCCAGCTGCCTGGCCATCCCTTATCCCAGCTCCTGGAAGCACAAGAGGCACCTGATGCTGAGCAGTGCCAGGTTTGGGGCCGTGCCACCCACACAGCCAGGCCCTTGCAGTCCCTGCTGGGCTGGCAGCAACTCCAGCATCCCCAAAACCACAGCCCTGGAGGAGCAGAGCCTGGTTTCCAAGGATCTGTCCTTTCCCAGAGACCAGCTTTCTTCACCTCACCCCCACCCTCCAGCACGGCAGGAACTGAGCACTCCCAGTACAAACACAGACGCCCACCTCTACTCTGCATATTAATAAATATTCTTTATTTAAATTTTTGCACATTGCGCTTTAACATATTACATCCAAAACATTTTGCAAATGGATGTCTACTTTGTAAAATCTTATATTCAGCTCCTTGTCATTCTGTACAGAATTATAGGTACAACATTACTTTGCCACTAGTTTGCTTTTTGTAAGTCTCACAGGAAGAGAAACATTGAATGAAAAGAGATGGCTTAAATTAGAAGAGAGGCTTGCACAGCTACTCAACTAAAGATACAAGCCTGGAGAAAGAACAAAATTAAGGAAATCACCTCCACCAGCCTCCCCCCGGAAAAAAAAAAAAAAAAAAAAAAACCAAAAAAAAAAAAAAAAACCCAAGAAAAAAAAAAATCACATTAATTTAAGATAAAATTTTGCCGTTAAGTCACTAAATTAAGTTTGGAAGGAGAAGGCGCAGTAGTCATCTCGAGTTTCAGTGACAGACAGGGTTGGACTGGGCTCAGTTGGCTCCAGCTGTGGCCAGCCAGCTGTTGCAGACGGGCCCCTTGTGATCATTGAGGCGACAGTACTTGTTGAACTTCTCCTTCAGGTGCTGCCGGTACTGCTCCCGGTTGCTGTAGAAAGACTTGTTGTTTGCCATGAAGGATTGGATTTCATCCTGGGAGATGAACAGTTCCTCGTCAGAAGTGCACTCTGACTCATCCTGCAACGAGAATTGGGGGGGGTTTCAGAGCTCCAGCACAGCCTTCCCCCTGTCACACCAAATCCCAGCTGGCTGAGCTGGACACCCTGCTCACACAGGGCTCTGCTGGGCTGGGGGGGGAGAAGCAGCCAATTCAGTCATGAAATGGATCCAAACCTGCTTCCCGGAACAGGATAAATTTTATTAGAGTTCTGGGGGAAAGGTGGGGAAAGAAAAAGGGAAAAAAAAGGAGAGGGGCAAGAGAGAAAAGTGAGGGGAGGGATGACAAAAAGAAAAAAAAGGAAAGAAAAGTAAAAAGCAGGGTAAGAGAGCAAAGGATCAAAATAATTGGAAGGAGAAAGGAAGGGAAGGGGAGAGAAGAAAGCTGCCCAAGGGAGGTGCAGTGGGAAGTAACATTTGAGGCCTGAAGGCAGCAGTAATGCCCACGTCATGTCAGGGAATAATGCAATCCTTGACAATGAGCACTTACAAGCTCTGTCACTGCATTCCAGTGACAATTTCTCCTCCTCTGCAAAGCCTTCAGTTATAAACTTCTCAGGGAACATGCACAAGGAACTGAACTGGACACTGGGACCCAGTTCCTCACTGGGATTTGAGTTCTCAGCCCCAAAAGACCAAAACGAGATGCTACAACCTAACATTCCAAAGCAGCGGTTACTTACAAGGAGCTCCACTAAGCTTTTGGCACCTTTTCCAGTATCAGGGACAAGTGACATTTCTGTAGGTTCTGCAAACTGTGACACGTTTTTCATATGCTCAAACCAAGGCAACTGCTGGCCGCTTTTGTCTGCGCTACAGCAGCTCTCAGCGTGTGTGTCTTTGGTCTTGTCGCGGTGAAACTCTGTGTGCGTGAGATTTCCTGAGGTCTCTCTGCTACCTGCATCTGCCAGACAGCTCCCAAGCTTCTGAATCTGCAACACAACAGAGCCTGCAATCAACTGCCAGCTGTGGTTAACGGGGAGTATTCGAGCCTGAGATGGAAGCAGAGGGGAAAAGAGGAAGGTTCGGAGGTGAGCAAGGGTGGGTATTTATATTTATTACTTAAATGTGTGCCCAGGGAGCTGTGGGGTGGCACATCCAGAGAGAGTGAGTCAAAGTGCACATGCTTAGGAACATAGAAGAGATTCCACCACAACCTATTCTAGGAAGGACCTCAATTCCAAAACTTGGGATGACAAGGGAACAGGAGATCCCTGTTGTGCCATTCTCAGCCTAAGTCTCAATGGGAATTTAAAATCCTTATGCAACTACTTTGAAACGCCAACATTTTAGAGAAGCATCTGGCAGAGCCATGTTCCTTACGTGGTCATTCTCACACTTCAAAGCTTTACTTTTCTTTTTCTTCTTTTTGTTTTTGCCTTTTGTGTTACTCTCCTCTGCATTAGCCCAGCACTCCACACAGCTATCTCCATCCTCCTCCTTGTCGTCGCAGCGATGGACGCAGGCATCATCCCCTGCAAAACACAGCCAAAGTTCCCTTTGAGATGCTGCAGCTCTGGGGCTATGAAAACATCATTATCTTCTTCCCAAACCTACCATTTTCATCATGGTTGCAGATGCCCTCAGTGCAGGCCACGTCCGAGCCCTCCCGGGACCCCGTTTCGCTGCCCTCCATGCTCGAGGAATAGCCACAGTCGCTGCCAGTACAGTGTGGAGATAAACCTGAGACAGAGGCCACAATTACTGCCTTCTGTAGGAACTGCTGCACCTTCTTTAGTTATGCCTCTAACAACAAAGAATTCAGAGAACCCCAAACAGGTTTGGGTTGGAAGGGTCCTTAAAAAAAAAAAAAAAATCACCTCATTCCACCCCCCTGCCATGGGCAGGGACTCCTTTTTTAAAAACAGGTGACCACTGTTCAACCCTATAAATGGCAAGTGCTTTTTAAAAATGAAAAATACTAACATTGAACATACCTTTCTTGATTTTAGGTGAGCCTAATAGGGTACCACTACTAGGACAAGTGCAAGAAGTGCTTTCATTAGTAACAATTACTTCTACACAGTTGTTGGCTTCTTCGGTGCTACCACAGGCTTTGCAGCTGCTTTCCGTGAAGTTTGAGTTCTCCTTCAAAACAGAAACAAAAAACACTTGCAGGCACTGAAAGCAGCTCAGCCAGCATTTTTGTAAAAAGGATACTCTTTCCATGAGAAAAACCAGCTGACACTGACTGATAACAGCATTGCTTAGAATTCTTCACAAGTACAACTAGACAACTAAACAAAACCCCAACCAATTCACCTTGACCCACAGTCACAGCCCACTGAGGTCAGCCAAGAGATCCTGAATAATAATTGCACTTAAAGGTTCCCCCTCTCCAAAAATTCAATGGTAATTGTCTACAAGAAGCATTTGAGTCCCCAGGTTCTGAGGGATCTTTTAAGAAATCACAGTTGAAAAACAATCTGGCATAAACTGAACCTCAGATTTAGGATTAAAAAAAAACCAAAACCACCCAACCAAACCCCAGAAGCTGAGGAGTCCCAGGTAACTGCTTTAAAAAGGCTCTGCTCATCTGAAATTAAATTCCACCAGGGACCAAAATGCAATAAACCCCTCAGGAATTCTACCATGGAACAGGGATGGAGGCCCAAAAAGGCCCAGCTATCCACGTTTACCTTTGCCTGATTGATTTCCTTCTCTTCTGCTGCCTGCAGAGGAGCAGGGATCTCACACACACATTTATTTTTCCGTCTGTTCTTCCGCTTTTGGCGTTTCTTCTCTTGTTTCAGCTCTCTCACTCTCTCTTCTTCTGAAAACTCTTCACAGAGCTGCTCCAATCGACTAATGCCCTGCACTTTTTCCACAGCCATCTGTTTACAAGAGGTTAGATCCAGTTACAGAAGCTATCACAATTCAAGCTTTTACGTTTATAAAAAAAGGAGAAGGGAAACAGCCAGCAATGAAATCCCAGGAACACAATTATTGACTACAGCAGAAAAATGCCCACCCACAATGCAGTCACTTGGTTTAGGCTGCTGCAAACTCATGTGTGGGGGAGCTCTGGGTTGCACCTATGGCCCAGATTCACATTTTTCAGTGAAGAGTTGCAGGTTTTAATGCATTGCTGATCTGTGATGCTCTGATCCTGTGGGAGTAAAAAAACTCCAAGAACTAACCAGCTCAATGATTTTTCCCAAATCGATTTTCCTCCTCTTTCTCTGGTGTTTTAGAAGTTTTTAGAGAGAACAGTTCTTATGAATGGAAGATGAACATAACAAAAAAGAGCCATGTCATATAAACTGGTAATTAACACTAAGTATTGGTATATGTTGAAGGAGTTCCTTCTGAAGCTCAGAATCCCACAGGATCAGAGTGCATTCAGAACAAGCTGAACACAAGAGGTTGCAACCACTTTTGTAATTCAAAAGCACATTTTTACTCACAAACAAACCAAAAACCACTGTAGCCTGAGCTACTTTAAATGCACTCAGGTAGAAAACCAGAATTAATAGCACAGAAGGCTCAGTGTACTGGAATGGGCAGCTTGAATGTAAAAGCAAGCCTCAATTTTTTATATTCCACCTTATTCCACACGGGAACACACTTCAGTTGTGCTGTGCATGGATGTCACACAACCAACCAGGGGACCAACTCCAACCCCCTTGACACTCCTTCCAGCCCAATGTTAGAAAGCAGAAAACAAATCCCAGTGACAAGGGGGGCCCAATTCAGACACAGGTTGGACCAAACTCGACGTTTTTACCTCAAAGCTCTTGCGTAAAGCATCGACCCCCAGGTAGAAGAGCATCTGCCACGTCTGCTCCTCAGCCCGCAGCTTCTGCCAGATCCGGTGCAACCTCTCGTAGAGGTGGATGCCCAGGCAGGTGAGAACCTCCTCCTGGGCTATGTCTATTGTCTTGGCGTGCCTCTCTCTCCGTCTGGGGGAAAGGGGAACCAAAGCACAGCAGTGTTAGAGCAGCTGGAAGCCAACCAAGGGATGCCAGCGGGGCTGGCTGCAGGGTGTTCTCTGCAGGTGCAGCTGTGTTTGCAGGAGCGGCCTGGCAGGGCTCTGCTGTGCTGCATGCAGATGCAAAATAGAAAGGAACAGGTCAAAGCAACCACTGGGAAGCAGCACTGTGCCTTGCCACCTCTGGTTTCAGGTGTCACACCCTGCTCTTCCTAGGAGGGATCAAGAGTTTATGTGCCAGAGATGCATTCTTTTGCATCCTAAAACTTGCTGGAGTTCACAGCAAGTATTTCACCACCAGTTAGCTCAAACTGAATAAACACACAGGGGATTTTGTACATTACTTACCGTGCAGAGTGAAGACATTTCAGTGTTAATCTGTTCATTATCCATCTATTATCTATCAATCTGGTCAATCTGTTCAGGGAGAGCTACTATGAAAGGATTTATCCTCCTCATTAAGTGGTTATGACTGAGCTTTGAAGGTACTGATGTTAGAACCAGATGATCTTAACTTAATGTCACTTCCAACTCATTCTATGATTCTCCAATACCGAGCTCAGAATTGTCCTTTTCGCTGGAATGTTTTAAGATGCTTTAAAAAGCTTCATAAACACAAAAAGGCAACAAAACCAACTCGAAAATTAATTTGGCAAACCTCAACCAAGGCTCTCTTTCTATTTCACCTATTTGAACACCTCAGTGGACAAGCAGGCAGCTCTAGGGTGTGAATAACCAACTGGAAGACATCTGGTAACTCCTTCCTTCCAAAGCTCAGCTGAAACCTTCCATAGCACACATTCTATAATTCTCCAATACCAAGCTCAGAATTGTCCTTTTCGCTGGAATGTTTTAAGATGCTTTAAAAAGCATCATAAACACAAAAAGGCAACAAAACCAACTTGAAAACTCGGCATTTGGCAAACCTCAACCAAGATTCTCCTTCTATTTCATATTTGAACAGCTCAGTGGACAAGCAGGCAGCTCTAGGGAGTGAATAACTAACTGGGAGACATTTGGTAGCTCCTTCCTTCCAAAAGCTCAGCTGAAACATTCCATAGCACACATTCTATGATTCTCCAATACCGAGAATTGGAGAAGCTTCAGAAACACACAAACAGCAACAAAACCAACTCAAAAATTCATTTGGCAAACCTCAACCAAGATTCTCCTTCTATTTCATATTTGAACAGCTCAGTGGACAAGCAGGCAGCTCTAGGGAGTGAATAACTAACTGGGAGACATTTGGTAGCTCCTTCCTTCCAAAAGCTCAGCCGAAACCTCCCAAAAGCTCAGCCGAAACCTTCCATAGCACACATTCTATGATTCTCCAATACTGAGCTCAGAATTGTCCTTTTCACTGGAAGGTTTTAAGATGCTTTAAAAAGCTTCATAAACACAAAAAGGCAACAAAACCAACTCGAAAATTAATTTGGCAAACCTCAACCAAGATTCTCCCTCTATTTCATATTTGAACACCACAGTGGACAAGCAGGCAGCTCTAGGGAGTGAATAACCAACTGGGAGACATTTGGTAGCTCCTTCCTTCCAAAAGCTCAGCCGAAACCTTCCAAAAGCTCAGCCAAAACCTTCCAAAAGCTCAGCCAAAACCTTCCAAAAGCTCAGCCAAAACCTTCCAAAAGCTCAGCCAAAACCTTCCAAAAGCGCTCTCTCCGAGCCTACGCCGCTCCAAACATCCACACAACCACGAGTTCATCACAGGGGGCAAAGTGGCCAAAAAAAAAAAAAAACCTGCTTTGGGCAAAGACATTGAAGAGTCAAAAAATAAAAAGAAGCAAAGCGCTAGATAGCCCACTCTAGCCAATTACATACTCATACCCTCCTGCGAACTCGGGCTCGGCCCGGCCCAAGAGGTGCGCGATGAAGTCGGTCTCGCAGCAGACGTGGATGTGGCGCTCGTGGGGGCAGCAGCGCAGCCCCTCGTACAGGGCAGCACAGTAGCCCTTCTCCTTGCTGCAGTCCAGCTCCCCGATCAGGATGTTGTAGGCACGCAGCACTTTGTTCTTGCAGTCGGTGCAGAACCTGTGGGGGAAGCACAGAGGGGGGTTCAGCTCGTCCCAGCGCGCTCGGGATGTGTCTGAGAGGGGTTGTGATGCTTCAAAAAGTCTAATTATTACAGTGTTCTGGTTATTATCCACCTGAGCTGGCCACGAGTTATTGTAGCCCTGGTTTGTGCCTGTGATGCTTTTTGGTTTCTCTGAAACTCCTTTTTAGAGATTGCTCTGTTAAAACAGATACTTTTTTTTTTTAACTGTAACCTATGTTTTACATTCCTTTCCCTAGGAGGGACGACTTCTTGATGTCCCTCTGACTTGAGCAATGTGATTGAATAAGTTTGCCTTTCCTCCACCCCTTGGGTTGTTCTTTGTAAAACAGCATAAAAAGAAGAAATTCCTGGGTAATAAACACAGTCATTGTCAGCCTTCTGAAATCAGAGTCAGTGTCATTGTGATCTTGAAAAGCATCAAGTTATCCCACCTATTCTAACCTGGACATCAAAACTCCATCCTGTGAAACAAATCCTTTCATTCCCATACAGAATTCAACTCAAAGATCAGAAATCTCAACAGTGAGCAAACAGGGCAAAATCCCTCTCTCAGGTAACACATGCCACATCACCTTCTGGCAATTCTTTAAAGTGTACTCAAGTGAGTGATAAGAAACAAGGCAAAGTTTCCTCTGGTGCCTGCTGTACAAGAGAGATCCTTGTTGCCACTACAAACATATTTGGAATTATTAGATTGCCGTGCTGATGGCCAAACAAGGGTTATTTATAACACAACGTACTCATTTTAAACATGTGACAGCTCATGTGTGACAGGAGTACACTTATAATTAAAATACAAGCAAATTCAGCTCATTCTGTGTCATAAGAGGTGTAACCTTCAAGAGGCTACAAGATCTCTGGCTGGATGACTCTAAAAATGCAAGTCAGACAAGCTGCTCACATTTCAGCTCAGAAAGCTGGCTCCCCATGCCAGCTCTGGATGGTGCTTTTCCCTTCCCTAGTGTCTCCAGCCACTTGACAGCACTAAGTCAAACATATTTTTGCTGTTAGAGCTATGATACCTGGCTGCTCTCTGTGGTGGAAGGAGAGAGAACAGCAGTATTATTGCAGGTTAGCACCAGGAAGGCAGCCAAGGCAGTGTTTAATGTCACAGGAGATTAAAGTTATTTTGTTTCCAAAGTGTTATTTCCACAGCACCACCGCCCCCGCACCCATCTGTGCCCCCACGGTTCATATCAGAACCTTGAGCCTGCTGCAAATCAAAACTTCTCCATCAGCACGGCAGCTCCTGAGCACATGCAACCATCATTTAATGGTTTATTTCTGCCCTGCCAGGGAGATTTAACAGCACCAGGCATAAACAAGTGGTTTAAAACAGTGCTTTAAAGGCAACGCCGAGCCTAAAATCTGCTTGCACCAGTGCAGTTCACAGGATTTTGAAATGGCACATACTCCCTGAAAGCCTAAAAACAGGCACAGCCCAAGGGAAGTTGAAAGAGTGAATGAGAACACGACAGTTTTTAAACATTAAAGTGTAAATCATAATTTAATCCTAACCAAAAAAAAAAAAAAAAAAATTAAGACAAGCAGCTATGAGTTCATCAGAGGTCTCCACATTTTCCCTTTCATTAAACACAGAGAATATTTCACCATCTTTGCCTCATCAACCATCCCAGTGCAGCCTGGCAAAGTCCCCCCCCCATCACCACCAAGCTGAGATCTTGGTGAAAAAAAAAAAAAAATCCTCTATATTTTGAGCTCCTAAAAAGATGTATTTCTCCAAAGGAAGGCGTGGCTTGCTCCTCTCACATACCTGTGTTTCCTTAGGTAGGTTTCTAACGTTTCTAGGAGACAGCTGGAGTCAATCAGAACCACTTCATCCCTGCACTCCTGGGACATGAGCTCCCACACATCCATCCAGCAGCCCCTGGGAGGAAAGCAGACACAAAACTCCTCGTTATCCTGCTGGGGGTCAGCAAAGAAGCCCAGCAGAGCCTCGTTCTTCTTTACCTGACTGCTCCCTGGGAAGGTCCATAGCAGAAAATGATGCTACACTTGCTCTCTTTCTTCTTCCTGTCTTCTCTACTTTTCTTAACTGCTCTTAATTTCTTTGAACTGAGTCTGCCACTGCTCCTTTCACTGTCACATAGTATTACCAAACATTTCTCAGACCTATAACATATATATTATCAGCTAGTTATTTTTTCCTAAACAAATCCTATGGAAAAGGCTGCTCTGTTCCTTAATTTAACTTGAATTCTTTATAGGTTAAGCCTTCACACCTGTGAAAGTTTGGGTCAGAACTGAGGTGCAAATTCTGCTGTCCATGTTTGTAACTCAGACTCATCACGTCTTTCTAATGCTACAGCTGCAAACCAGTTTTGATTTTCAGAATATTATTTTAAGTGTAAACACATACAAGTTTTTGTCACATGAAGACAATTTGGTAAAATAACAAAAGAAAAAAAGCAAAGCAAAAGAACCCAAACAACTTTCAACAGAAAACATCCTACTTCAAATTTCAAAAAACTTGTTAGAATATCAAAATAACTTTACAACTCACTTTTGGATGTGCTAAAAGTGAGCAAAAATTGGACTTTAAATAACAAGTCATGGTTACCTACAGGCTTGTCCACACCTGACACTTTATCAGAAAGGTCATTTCTGTCTTAGGGACACAACAGAGCAGGAAAATGGGAAGAAGCTGCCCTATTTCCTAATGAGAGGAGTTCTGTGTGCCATTAGCCAGCCTGCCAGGTCATAGGGCTTGCATTTAGCAGAGTTTCAAATGCTCCTGAGCCCCAAATGGAGCCGAGGAGCCAAAAGCCAGGCACAGACTGAGGACATCAAGTAACCCTCGAGTGGCATTAACTGCTTACATAACTCCTCTAATTAAACACACAGCCCCAGCTCAAAGCCTTTTTTGTGTGCAGGAAATGCCCAACAGATGCAACTCATCTGAAGGACTTTCTGGTGAAGATGTGGATGGAGCAGGAGCTCTGTGTTGGTAAATCAGGTTTGTTCTGGGTGCCTCCACAGCCCAGGCACAGCCTGCTTGTGTGCACTGTCACAAATTGATCTGAATTTATATCAATACTGAGACACCCTTCTGTACATACTTCTGTACAGAACACAGGGGTTTCAGCTGAGGAAGGGAGGGCAAGTCCTGCCCCTTCAGCAAACTGCACTGCTTGTCCACAGGCCATGTTCTCTGATAACCCCAAAGTTTCACCTGCAGAGTATAAAATACTGTTCTTCCTCATATTCCCTGTTAACCTGCCAGCATTCAAAATACTAAGGGAATTTATTCCAGCATGAATTGGGGAAATAAAAGCAGAATTTTCCTCTCCATTCATTCAGCTTCAGAATTGTTCTACCTTGCCTAAGTGCTAACTGCAGGTTCCACAGCATCTGTTCTCACACAGAAAAGATTAAGCTTACTAAATATAAAAAAAAAAACAAACCCAAACCCACTTTCATGATGCTATGAATTTGCTTTATTTAAAAAAGAAATATATATATTTATACACCCCTATACTCTCAGGATCTTGTGTAACATAAGCTTTAAACTAATTTTGTGAAAGGCCTGTAACCACGATATAATAGAAGGTAATGATTAGTTCCCAGTATCCTCAAGCAGCACAAGCAAAAAAATCAAGTGTCAAATTCCACATGCCTGGTATCCCAGGGGATTTAACTAAACCCAGAGAGACTCCAATCTGCACAGAAAAATACATGTCCTGTAACTGGAAACCATGAGCAAGCTTTCACAGGTTGGAGGCTTAACCAGCAGCAAAACACAGCTGAGTAAAAAAGGTTCAAACACTCCCAATTAAGCCCAAGAGACTAATTTATTGGTCATCATATAAAAAAAATAAAAGGAGCCACCCTACAAACAAGAAACCTCCCCAAAATCCACAACAGATTTACAGGGAGTGTTTTTCTGCTTAACCAGCTGGAATAAATCATTTCAGCTTCAAGACAGAGGCACATATATATATGCATATTGTTCAGTGGTGTATTCAAAACATGCTGTCACTTTTGAGAAAATACATTTTATGGAGTTCCAGGTTTAACCCTGCATCCAACCACAATAAAGCCCTTGGTTAACAGTTGTGCACGGCATTTTTAATAATCCCAAGCAAAATGATGTATATTTATTTAGCATGTACCCTTTGACCTCAGTGTGAGAAAAATCTGCTGAGCAACCATTTTGGTCTAGAGCACAAAAACCAGTTTGTCTTTCTAGAGCATTGTTTATATCACAGTGCAGAAGCCATCCATGTCCTGAGCATGCCCAAAACTCCTGGTGCTTCTCTTCCCCTCCCCAACAACTCTTTGGGTCTGCTACAATCCAACTGCTACTCTGGCAATCAGAGCATAAAAATTGATCTCAATGCCTAAAAATAAATTAGTCTCAATACTTTGCTTCCTTAAAATATTTCAGCTGTGCATGTTAAACACAGACTTACCCCAAAGGTTTTGGTTTGTGTGTGTCCAGGGAGTGTAGTTGACACCTCTTGTTCTTCTTACTTTTGGGAATTGCATCAATCATGTCATTCAGTTTGGACCTATAGGGGGGAAAAAAAAAAAAAAAAAAAAAAAAAAAAGTGAGGAACTTTGTATTCTGAAAACCACTGTATCAGGTTACACTACCTCACTCTCCCCATTTTAATCTCCTCAACTCTGCACTAACCTTCCCTACTTTTCCTGCTAACTGGAGCAAGAAGAACGAGCTGAAGCCAACTGGAAGGCCAAGGCACACTGTGCTGAGCACTCACTGTTTGCTCTGCTGACAGCCGAGGAACTAATGGCACTGGGGTACTTATTGTCCTCACCAAGCCCAGAAGGTTTCACTTTCTCAGTGTCACCTCTCTGCCCAAGAGCAGCAAGCTTTGGTGGACAAAAATCAGCACTGGTTTTATTTTTTACATGCCAAGTAGTGAGGCAACCACTCCTCTTCCAGAGACCACGAAAACCCCGCAGCGCCTGGATCGGATTAACCGCTGAACATTAAACACTGACACCTTCCAACTGCAACTGGTGGCATCAAAGGTTGGATTTGCTTTCCCCCCCACCCCAGTTTAGGCAACAAGAAGCTGTAATTACAGATGTTGAAGAGGAGAATGAGTTTGTGACAGCTCAGCACGGCCACGAAGGCGACGCGCCGAGAGCGGGCAGGGCGCGAGCGGGCTGGCAGACACTGACCCATGCACGTAGAAGAGTGTGTAAAGCTTCTTGGCATCAGTCATGCAGCTGCGGGTGACTGAGAGCACCCCCTTGGGCCCCACGGTGAGGGGCTCCAGGGCAGGGTTCCCTGACTCCACCAGCTGGGAGAAGAGGCGCTCCACGCTGCGCCGGCAGCCCACGCACGGCACCAGCTGCGACAGCGCGCTCAGCACCTCCCGCGACGTCACCATCATGGCAATGTTCAGGCCGTGCTGCTCCAGCATGCTGTGTCTCTGCAAAATAAATAAATAAAAAAAAAACCACAAAAAAAAAAATCAAATCATTCAATGTTTATTCTCTGGTTTATTTCTTTCTTTGTTGCTTCGTTTCTTTTCTCTGTCGCCTCCTTTCACCGCAAACGCTGCTTCGGGAATAACCGTCCCAAAGTGGGAAATGCTTTCTCTCCACCTCAGCACAGATGTTGTAGGGAAAGGTCTCACACACACACACACCAACTGCAAGTTTTCATCTCCTACTCACACTCGTTTTATCTTTGGCACACGGAAAGGAAATTCGGGGTTGGCATTTATGGAAATCTCATTTACAACCAACTTGTTCTGCTCAGACCATGACAATTTAGCAGTATTTTTCCTGGAAGGCTAAATGCCATTTCCCATTACAATCCCACGAGCTGGAATTGAAGAAAGCACATGTTACTACTCAGGGTGAAGCCTTTGACTTCAGTAGTGAACATCCAATGTCTGCTATTAAGAGAACATTAATGAGAACACCTTCCAGTACTGCTTACGTCAATAAACAATTGTAGATGTGTCTCCTGGCCCCTGTGTCAAACACATCCAGGCACACATCCTCACAAAAAGCACACACCCTTCTAGTCCTTCTCACTGCTGAAATGCTGCCTTGGCTTTCAGCAGCACTGGAGTGCCACCAGCAGAGCTGTGCAGAGCAGAGAGTCCCTTCCTCACTCCCCAACACACAAAGCCACACCTGAGTTGTACCTGCACAGATAATGTCATGCCACCAGAGTATTTTCTGTATTATTGCCACATCACACCACTCAAACACTCCTCGTGCACAAAGGACTTGCCACAACTTCTGGGGAAAGGAAGAAAAGACCACACAATACAGCAGAACTCACATCCCAGTGCTCTCAGCTCCTCCTATGCAATATGGAAAGCAGAGGCACCATCAGGTAACATTTAAGGTTTGTGCTCTTAGAGGAAGGCCCATTAAACCATCTGCCAAGCACTATCACCCTGCAATAACCCTTTTTCCTGTAATTAACTGCAGGAGTCACAGCAAAGCAGGAATGAGCTATTTTCACAACCCAGGCACACTTGGCATGCAGCACGTGTCTGCACTGCTGCTGTCAACCCTGAGTGAGGCCATGCAACTGCAGAGCAGCAAACTCTGCCCCTCTGCACATCAAGTGGCACCATTCTGCAGTTGCTACAGGTGTTCCAGTGCTACAGCTACTTGCCAGAATTTGGCACATCACTTTTGAGGATTCAAGTTTCTGCTCTCACTACTCATCTATATAAAAATCTCCAAATTGGCACACAAATTCTACCCTGGTATGAGCACTAATCATAAGAACCCAACCTCAAGCAATCCACGCTTCCATTTGAAAAGGCAGCTCAAAACTGCTCAGAAAAATAAAAATCAGGATGTATTTAGGAGCTGTAGCTGCCATTGTCAGTTCTGAGCTCTCAGACGTGCAGCAATTGCCTCCTGACAAGACAAAGTGCAATAAATGCTGTGGAATCCAGAGCACAACTGAACCCAGTGCACTTTGGTACCAATGTGTGATTGCTCCCAGGTGCTGACGTGTCTGAGGCATTCCAGGAGTCACAGCCCTCTGGAGAAGCAGAAACACAAACCTGAGGAAAGCAAAAAAATCTCACTTCTTAGGAAACATTATTTACCTGGATGAACTGTTTCAATTGTGTACTGTTATTCTGATGTCCATCGAGGTTCAGCACATTATCAGGAAATTCCATCACCATCTATGCAAGAGAGGATAAACAACTTAAAGAGGAGCTTTCAAACAAAACAAACAAACAAACAAAAGCCAAACAGTGCATTAGTTGCTTTACTTTCTTGGGGGAAATAAGAGTGAAATTATGTTAAATGCTCATTCTTTTCACATAATTACTGGAGCTTGGGAAAGGATAAAAGTAGCTGTTTCAGATAGTGAATGTTTCAGCAAAATAATAAATGCTTCATTAATATAATGTTCGAGAAGCAGTTTATAAATGGCAACTCTTAAATAGCTGTTAGAAAGCAAGAGTTGCTAAATGGACCATCACTACTTATATTATCATCTACATGACTTGAGACCCTGCTTTAGTTTAAAAAAAAAAAAAAAATACTTCAACACACTGAGATCCAAATGGACCCAAACAGCTTAACTCAATTTAAAAAGCTCTGAGGAAACAGTCACAACAGTTTAATGACAGAGTCGACTCCTCCAAAGGCTAATTTCAAACCATATTAACCCAACAAGGTACTCCAAGGCATAGTTTGCTTTGTGTGATTGCAGCTGCAACTCTCAAGAGGCTCAAAGCAAAATGTTAAGCCTACAGAACAATGTGATTACTTGTAAGTAATTAATAACATTTCTTATCAAATTACGGAGAAACAAAGAGGGCAATTTCTTGGGAGGAGGCAGAAATTGGGAAAGTAACTTTCAGCCAAAAAAAATCCAACTGTGCAACCACAGGAATAAAATGCAAGCAACTAGAAAAAAATGTGTAAAGCCTGGCTTAGTTCTCTTCTCTGTCCAAACTGAGAAACAGGTAATTTGTCAATATCAATACTGAAAGCTCGCTTTAAAATCGGAGAGACAAAGTAACAACTTTGGTTAATAACCCCCATGCAAATGAACACCAAATAAAACTGCCTTGATTGATCCCCTTTCCTCCTTCCACTTTCCCTCAGCTGTCTAGAGAAGACAGAATCCCCTGCTGCCTGCCACCACTGCCTCCAGAGAGCTCACACACTCACTTTTCCAGCACCACTCCCAAATAAACACCATTTCTCTGAGAACAAGGCACTGTTTTGCTGTCCCAATCTGAGCACTGGCACAGCTGCCTTATCTTTGTGCAGAGCAGTGCCACAACCACTGCCAATCCCAACCCTCAGCTCCTTTTCCAGCTTCCCCTGATCCATCCACGCCAGTTTCTGCTGCAGGTTGGATGTTTCCTCATCACTGATGTGGTGTTTCTGTGGGCCAGGAGCTACAAGCAAAAGTAAAAGCTCTATCTGCTAATAACAGAGACAAGAGATAAATCTGCCTATTTCTCTCCCTCCCCTCACCTTCATCTCCCACTATCAGACAACACCCCGAGGTGTTTTGTACAACAGAGCAAAAGAATCAAAGGCTAAATTAATTCATGTGTCTGATGAGATTTTATTAAGTGGTTAAACATCAACCACCATCACACCCTGAACTGGAAGGGAGAGAAAAAAAAAAAAAAAATCCTGTAATACCACATCAAATGGAATGCCTTCTAGAAACCATAAAAGCTGCTTAAGAAATGAAAAGGGTTCAATATTGAAACCTCCTTTAATTTCTGGCTGAGCCAGAAGGAACAGGGAAGTGTGGTGGGGAAGGATCCACTCAGGGCAGCAGCACCTCCCTGCACCTGAGCTGCTTCCTGGGCTACTACAAAGCAACATCCCAGATGAGGAGCACATGGGCCACTCACTCCTAATTTGCAGGCACTAATTCCAGGTTTAAGGTGCAGATTAACTCCTCCAGCTGACCAACAGGCACCTTGGTGCCATCGCTTTTTAAATCTGAGTTTTCAAGGAGGTAACAGAAGCCAGTTACTATCAATAACCACCATTATTTTTTAAAGATAGTGCTGCAGATGTGAAGTTCTGTTTCAAAGACAGCTGCATGTCTTGTAATAGCTCTCATTAAGTATTTAAAAAAATAAATTATAGATGACGGACAAGGAAGCTCAGAGTTCATTCACTTGCTTCTGCCGTTTTGTTGGTTTTTTTAATAAAAGCCTCCAGAAACCACCTAGAAATCCAAAATACTTTGTAACAACTGTAACAGAATGACAATAAAACAAAATGGACACAAGGTAAGGTTTCTTCATGGTGAGGATGACTTGCACTTGCATAAATGCCTTTCCTCCAGATGGATATAAAACTGATTTACAGCTAGAGGACCCTTTCAATCATGAGGGCTGTGGTGCAAAAAGCAGAAGGGGAGAGCAACAACACAGTGCAATTACACAAAGTTTGGGCCTGGTGTTAAATTCTGGGACTAAACCACAAATGGGATTTTAGGTCTGCTGAAGTCATCCATCTGGTAGAGCTGAATTTTCACCCTCAACCTATTACACACAACAAAAATAACAAGAGCATGGCAAGTCTACATGACACAAATGAATGGGTAATTTTTATAGGGAGTCTAGGAAGGGAAAAAAAAATAGAGAGAGAGAAAGAGAAATCCAAGAGCTTAAAACCACACTGAAAATGAATGAGCACAATAACTTTCAAGGTGTGGCCAAGACACCAAAAAACTCAAACCTGCACTATTCCTGCACAGTGCTGGGTTTTCCAGGCCATCAGCCCCTCTAGGAGAAGCAGATATTGCTTTGGACAACTTTAGGGGAAACTTTGCCTAATACCTGAACACAGTTAACCAGAGAAAAGCCAAAAATCGTGATTATAACTGGTAAATTAATAATATGCCACCATTCAAATTGATCAAACATAAAATACAGCAAATAGGACTTGCTTCAAAGGCAGCCAAAACCCTTTGGGGCCTGGCTGAAGACATTCAACACTTTTATTCTGGAAGGTGGAAGATTGGTTTGGATTGGAAGGGACCTTGAGGATTATCCAGTTCCACCCCCTTGCCACGTGCAGGGACACCTTCCTTAGCTGATAAAACTCAGGGATTCCTCCATCCTAAACATTCGATTTAAGAATTTAAATCACCCCCATTTTACATCACTTAAAGTAACGACGGTTACTGCCCCACCGTCAAGCGAAATCAAATATTAATCATTTAGATACCAAATTACACTAAGTGCAATATTATTTTCATGCTTTAAGAATTAAAAGAGCAACTGGCTAGTTAAGAGAATTTTTTTTCCATTTGCTCCGCATTCTCCTACAAGGCAATTTTTGAACCTTCCTCTAAACTCACGAGGAGAAAGGACCAAGCCGCGTTTAGCCGATTTTTTTTTTTTTTTTTTTTCCCAACTGAACCTTCTGGAAAACGGCCGAAAACCACCACGTTTTCCAATTCCACCAGCAACACCCCTTTAAAACGGGAAAACTCTTCAGATCTGCTCACATTTCTGCAGGCTCGGCTAAGGCCTGACTCCACGGCAAAGCTTTCGAAAACGCCCCTCTCAAGCCTTTTTCCTCGCCTGTTTTCTGGGGGGGGGGACAGAAAAATCAGGCGGTTTTAAACCGGGGTTTAACGTTAACATGGCTCCCCTTCCTTTCCTTCCTTCCTTGCCGGCAGAAAAATGGCTTTGCTCCACCCTTGAGCACCGAGCCACGCTGGTGGCTCCGGCACAAGTTGTGCACAAGGCCCCGGCACAGAGCGATAAAAAAACTCCCTCATTATGCGGTTCGCCCGCTGGCCGAGCCGGCCATCAGATAAAACAAAAAAAAAAAAAAGTTGCCACATTCAGCTCCGCCGAGTGTTGCAAAGTCCCAAAGATTAACGCTGCAGGAGAGCCTGAGGAGGAGCCAGGCAGGCCCGGCGAGGAGGAGGAAAAGGCCCGGCCTGGGAATTGCAACACGCGGGACGGGCCCGCGGGGGGGAACTCACCGTGAGGGTGTCATCGATGTAGAGGGGGATCTGCCTTTTCTCCAGGAGGAACTCCTCCTCGCCGTCCCGGCACACCGCCACCAGCCGCGCCATCGCTGCTGCTGCTGCTGCTCTTTGCTGCCGCTTCCTCCCCGCTCCAGCCTGCGGGCGGCCCCGGCCGGAGGTAAACACCCGCCGCGCTTCCCCGCCACACTTTCACCAGCAGCCGGCAGCCAGCCTGCGCTCCCCATCGCCTGATTCACCACGCCGAGCCCGGCCCACCCACCACCACCGCCGGGAGGGACCCGCGCGGGGCCGGCAACGGGCCGGGAATGCGGCAGCACAGCGGCGGCCAGCCGGGCACGGCAAGGGGGGAACGGAGACCCTCGGGGAGAGGTGTGGGGGGGATGGAGATGCGAGCGAGGAGACGGAGCCCCCCCCCCCCCCGGGCGAGGATGGAGGTTTGGGAAGGGAGATGGAGCCCGCGGGGGAAAATGGAGCCGCCACGGGGAGATGGAGCCGCCGCCCCCCGCCCGCCACCGGCCCAGCGCGGCCGCCGGGACCCGCCCAGCCCGGCGCGGCTCTGCGGCTCCTCCGTGCGGGGGGAGCCGCCGCCGCCTGCCCAGCGCTGCCCCGAGCGGCCCCGGCTCCCGCCCTGCCGCCTCCCTGCGGGCTGCAGCCCGGCTGCCCCGGCAGACCCACCCCTTCCTCCCGTTGCTGCGCGGCCTCGCCCGGCTCCCCACGCGGGGCTGCGGTGAACGGCCCGGCGCGGCGAGGGGGACCCCGAGATGCCGCTCCTCCCCTCACCCCCCTCCACCCCCCTCCCCCAGCAGCGCTGCCCCGCGGCCGGCGGGCCCTTACCGGCTGCTGGCGGCGCTGGGCGGCCCGGGCGCTGTGACAGGCGGGCGGCACCGCGGGTCCCGGAGCCGCCTCCTCCCTGCCCGCCCCGGGGCCGCCCCGCCCCGCTCTCGCGAGAGCCGCGGGCACCGCCCGGGCCCGCCCCGGGCACCGGCCTGGCCTCGAGGCCGCGGCGGCCGCTCCGGCCGGGCGGGATGGATGGATGGATGGAAGGACGTGGGGCTGTGCCCGAGGGCGTCGGGAACGGCCCCCGGCGGTGTCAGGAACGGCTCCCGGGGCCGGCGGTTGGGCCGGGGGCGGGTGCGGGCTCCGGGGCGTTGGGGGGGTTACAACGAGCGGGAGCGGACCGGGCGTTACCGCGGGTGCGGAGCACGGACTGATTAAAAAAAAAAAAAAAAAAAAAAAAAAAAAAAGCGGTGAACTCAACGCTCTGAGGCGTTCTTGGGGTGTCCTGTGCGGGGATAGGCGTTGGGCTGGATGTCCTTGGGGCTCGCTAAATTGCCAGCCGCAGACGCTGCCCCGGCATCAAACGCAGCTCAGCCCTGGTGCCAAGGCAGGCAGGGCAGGATGGAACAGCTCTGCTTGGCGCCTGCAGCACCCCAGCTCCCAAATCCTGTGGCTGCCTAAATTAAGCAGCCAAAAAAAAAAAAAAAAAAAAAAAAAAAAAAAAATTCCCCACCAAAAAACCAACCAAAAACACCAAAAAAAACCACCAAAAAACAAAAAACCCAAAGTTTTTCTTGAAATACTGAATAACACAGCTGACCTGTTCGTTCTTGTTGTGTGTGTGTATGGATATAGGCACTAAAGCCCTCACAAGAAAATGCAGGGGAGGTAATTAAGGAGCAGGATCTTTATTTTTTTTTTCCTTGTGTCTGCATATAAACGATGTTTGGTGGGGGAGTTGATTTTACTCGAGCTCCTCGTGGTGCAGCTGTAACGGGAACAACACGAGGAGTGAGGGTGCTGCACGGCCTGCAGTCGGTGTTCTCATGGTTTTGTGCAGCAGAAAAGCTGGGGGTTTCTAGCAGGGGATCGTTTCTCACACCAGAACCACATTAGGTCTTTGCAGGGCTGTGCTTTCCCCACTCTCAGGGCATGGTTGGGTCACACCAACAAACAGCATCATCCCAGGATTTGTGTTCTTGGAGTGCACGTTGATGCGGAAAGCACCATTTCATTTGACACAGGTTTTATCCAGGGATTTTTAATGCTTTTTTTTTTTAGTCGCTGGAATATGCGGCTTGTTTGTTATCTGCCAGCCCCTTCCTGCCTTCATTTGCATGGCCCTCTTTGCCTGGAAGAAATACCTGTTCCCTGGGACAGGGTGGCTTTGAAATAGGATACTGCCTGGAATCTTCGGGGCAACATCTTGACTTCAAAAGAGACACCACCGCAGCTGGCAGAGGAGGCATGCTGGAGTTGATCCTTAAAAATAATGAGATGTGTTGAGAAGTTAGCGATGCTTAATAAAAGGTTAAGGATAAATGTAATCAGCTCTACTCTCCCACCATATCCCAGCGTTTTTCTACCCTGCAGCCCTACAGAAAGGTTCATTTGGTGGAATTATGGCAGCAAAGGCAAAATAATTTCTGTTTTCCTCTGCTTTGCTGTTGTTGAAGTAGGTGACCCATTACAGTTGAACCATTAGTCTTCCTACTTGAAATATCTTTTACTCGTTATGTAACAACCAAATAAAAGTTTCTGGTACTAAAAAATATACCTTTAATCTGTACAAAGGGCTCTTTGTCTAAACACAGCCCAGAGTGAAGTGAAATGCAGCGTTCCTGTTCCTTCCAGCCACCCAGCCAGCAGCTGTGGAGGTGTGTGGAGCACAGCAGTGTCCTGGTGTTCACTTTTCACGTCTTTTCGAACCCCAGCAGAGCTGTTTGCTGCTCCTGTGATCAAAGGATGCTCGCTTGCATCTCTGGGTTCTTTCAGAGGCCTGGGCAATTATCTTGTGTTCACAGGCTGAACACTCAGCATTCATAACTGCACCAGTGGCTTCAGGGCAGAGCTCGCTGCATTTGTTATCGACAACAAGCGAGGAGAATTAAGTGTCTGGTTAATTAATTCACTGGTGAGCAGCTCGTAGAATCACCGAATCACTGAGCTTGGAAAAGACCTCTGAGATCATCAAGCCGAACCTGTGACTGATCCACACTTTGTGAACCAGCCTGGAGCACTGAGTGCCACATCCAGTCATTCCTTGGACACCTTCCAGTGCCTGACCACACTCTCCATGGAGAAATTCCTCCTGATGTCCAACCTGGACCTCCCCCAGCGCAGCTTGAGGCCGTGTCCTCTCTTTCTGAGAGACCAAACCCACCTGGCTACCACCTCCAACTTACTCCTCAGGGCTTTAGAAGCAGGAGAAGTCTCAGGATGAGAAGCTGGCATTGGTGAGAGGGTTGTTCTCACTCTGGTGCACAAGATGCCCTGGGTTTGCTGCTGTGTTCAACCCTGGAACTGGCACCACCAGCCCGTGTGGAGCTCGCCCACCAGACCTCCCACGTGCTCCCAGTTGGCACCTGGGTGCCCCGTGTGCTTGTCCAGACACAGCTCTGCCTGTCACACCCAGCTCCTCCTGAATCACACCAACAGGCTTGTGCTCACAGGCAGAGCTCGCTGCAGGTCTTGGGCTTTAAGTATTTCTAAAATAAATATCCATGAGTAATTTTGCATAAATGAGTAGTGCCAGTCGGTTCACGAGGGAGACCTTTCTTCCCCAGGCAAGTCTAGGAAATGTTTTAAAATAAACACATCCACCAGTTACCAGAAAACTCTGCTATAAACTGACAGCTGTTTCTAAGAGGTTGTTGCCAGTTCTTGCATTTGTCCCCAGGATAATACAGGCTGGTTGGCTTTGATTCTCAAGACTACATGGCTTTAAGTTGGAAGCAAACAAGAATGAACACAGCATGGCCACAGCCTGTAATGCTCAGACTTCACCTTTCTGCTGGCCAGGGAGAACCTCATAAATTTATGACTCTCCCACAGCACGTCTGTCTTAAGGAGTCTGATTTGGAAGCTTATCCTCCAAAGGTTTTATGATTCATCACTTGTGATAGACAAGGAGAAATATGAAATATGGCCCATGTGTACTGCTGTAACTCCACTGACACTGGACATCTATCATCAGCTACCACTGGTATTCTACTCCTAAAGTATTTATGTCCCATTATTGAATTCCTCACCATCTTTAAGTGTATTTCTCTTCCCAACGACTTTATGAGGTCAGGAAGAACTGTCACGGTCAGGAAAGGGAACAAAGAGGGTGTTCTGCTCTGGCCTTGCAAGGAAGACTGAGAAACCAAGCAGTTCCCTTCTGAAGCCATTGCCAGAACCCTGACCTAGTGCACTGCACTTCTTTCCATCTGCACCCTGTTTGTTTGCTAATAAAAATTAATTCCAAACATCCCCCCCTTGGAGACATCTCAGCTGGCAAAATACAGTATTTAATGTGCTGGTCTGCAGGTTGGAGCTGAATTAGTTTGGTATCTTTGTATTTTCTTATGAAGTGTTGCTCTTATTATGTGCACCACAACCTCCAACAACTGCTTTCTGAATTCATCTGCAGTTGAGTTTATCCTTCAGAGCATCACACTTTATCTCAGGTCTTCATTTATATTCATCAGTGGGGATGGAAGTAAAATTTAGCTTTAATTCAAAGGCTAATTTAGGTTTCAGTATATGATTAACATTCCACAATTACTACCATCAAAGTCAAGCATATGCATAAGTCTCTGAAGGACTGGGGCCAAAACATTTTCAAGTATCCACTTATTCAATACATTTTATATAAAGAATTATTCTTATCTATTATTTATGCAAGGGCCTTAACTAGGTAAATCTTGACACAGCTAGGCCTCTCTCTCCATATAATTACTCATCTTCTTACTTTTCATCTGGTTTCTACTCTACCTTGTTATCTAATTCCTTGGGTATGAGCACAGTTCACTAACTGTAAATACAATTTGCTCTCAGGGGCAGCAGGAATATTCAGCCATCTCCAAACCCAAGTTTTCGTGATAATGTGCAACAACTCCCAACAGGTAAGATCATCGACTGTATCATTTGGTAAAATGAACCATTAAAAAGTAATCAACACTAAATAATAAAAAGCTCTGCTAAATTATAAATTGTTGCAACACATGCAGGAAAAATACTAATTTTTCCATTTCCATCATTCAGCTACAGCAAACGAAGTCCAGCTAGTCCACTCAGCCAAAGTGGAATCACCAAAACTTTAATACTATATTTCTGGCATGCAGCGTATACATAATTAAACAGTTCAAAAACATGTACAAGTGCAGTATGCATAATGTAAAGGCAGCCTCGCTGTGGATTGTGTCTATCAGGATGTTCACAGCACCAGTCATAACATTGGCTAGCAAGAAAAACAGTAATTGATTTTTGTTAATAGCACTAATCAGGCACGGCTGTGACAGCTTGCCTGGCGGCACGGCCTCCATTCCCTGCTTTTTCCTGGAATCGGGGGGATTCTGCACAACCTCCCAGCAGCAGGGCACGCTGGACCCCTTCACCAGCAGCTTGGTGAAGACCAAGGCCAGGTCGGTGAGCAGAAAAAAGCCCAGCAGCAGCAGGCAGTGGGCCAGCACCCAGGTGCAGAAGGGCAGGTTGGCCATGCGGCGGGACACGGGCTCGGTGCACGCCTGGCACAGCTGCAGCAACACCCACAGCGGCACCAGGGCCAGAGCCAGCCCCCTCAGGGCTTCCAGCCAGCCCCTCACCGAGCTCCTGCGCTGCAGCAGCCACAGCCCCACCTGCACGCTGGCCAGGTAGACGGCCAGGTAGCCGAGGAGGGAGAACAGCCCTTCCCTGTTGGCATCGAGGAAGCCGAGCCGGGAGTCTCTGCCGTCGCTGCCGTGCAGGATGAAGGTCTTCAGAGAGGTGGTGCTGAGGAGGAGCTGGTAAAGCACAGCCAGAGTTAGAGCCACCAGCCAAGCCTTGTGTCTGGGGAACACGGCTAAAAGCAGAGATGCCGCCAGCCTCACCAGCGCCAAGGTGAAGAAGAAGTTCCAGTGCACGCCGTACTCCGAGGTGTGCTCGTGGTACGCGATGGATTTCACGCTCAGCAGCCGCCCCACGCCCAGGGAAAGCAGCGGCCACACAGAAAACACCTGCCTGGCCAGACTGGAGAGCCTGGGCTGTGTCGTGCCAGGCCGCTGCCGGACCTCAGGGCACACCAGAGCGTTTCCAAAGACAAAGGCTCCCACCCCCAAATCCATGACGCCGGTGCCATAGGTCTCGGCCTTGGCGTATCGCCGGGGGTACTGCGGGAAATCCACGGCCAAAATGCTGATGGACGTCAGCACGTTGACATAAACACGGAATACAGTTATTGCTGGAATGTGCTCAGGATCCAAGCAGGCCCTCTGGAATTCTTCCACGAGTTGCCCAAAGGGCGCCCTGGCCTCCCGTTTTCTCCGGCTGTATATTTTGGAAAATATCCCGGCACAGAAGGCAGCGAGGATAACTGGTAAGAAGAAGATGATTGGAGACAGGACGGTGCAGGAGAAGAGGAGGGGAGACACCAGCACCAGGAAGTCTAGCAGCAGGCTGTGCTTCCTGGAGCTTAGAGGTTTTCCGTGGTGCAGGTGGTACAGGATCAGGAGGAGCCCTCTGCAGAGCAGGCACAGTGGAGGCAGGGACAAGCCTGCGGAAATTTCCAGCAAACTCGTTCCGTTTAGGTTGCTGATAAAGGCTTCCTTCAGCTGTTTTTGGGACATTCTTCTTCCTTCCTCTGAAAACACAAAACGTGAACTGGAGGTAAAGCAGGTCCCAGAACTCCTTAATAATGAATCGGTTCATTAAAACAAGGTTGGTTTCAGAAGATACTGGGTTACTTCTCAATTTAAAGAACACGGAGCAGCACTGGAGCTGGCCTGGGAAGCCAAGGACAGGCAGAGGCTTGAGGAAGCTCCAGCATTTTACATCCTGCTGTGCCCCAACAAGATGCTTTGTACATTTTTGAGGGAGACCCCTAAACATCAAATACTCCACTGAATATTCACATGGTGAATAACCTTCCTGCTCTGTAGAACATACTTTGCCATATCCTCTGCAAAAAAACGTGTAAAAACGTGACCCTAATGAACTTTGTGCTGCCTGGTCAGTCCAACTACCACTTGCAGCCCCCAAGCGCCTTCTTGGTCAAGGGGAGAACCCCGCGGGATGGAAAAATTAATTAATTTTTCCCGGCTTCTGCTCAGCCCCGGGGCGGAGCGGGAGCTTACCGGGAGCGGGGGGACGGATGGCGCTGTGGGGCCCGGGGCCGCCTCTCCCGCCCTCACGGCCCCGGCCCGGCCCGGAGCGGCCGCGGGTGATGCCGGACCCCGGTAAAGCGGAGCCGGGGAAAATCCGGGCCCGGTAAAGCGGGGCAGGGGGAAATCCGAGCCCGGTAAAGCGGGACCCGGTAGAGCCGGGCCGGGGTGAAGCCGGGCCCGGTAAAGCCGGGCCGCGTTCCCCGCCCGCACTTTCGCCGCTTCCGCAGCGCCCGAGCCCCGCCCCGGTTCCGCCTCCCAGGCCCGCCCGCCCCGCTCCGCTCCCGGCTCCGGCCCCGCTCCGGCCCCGCTGCCGCCCGCGGTAAGTCCCGAGCCGGCCCTGCCCGCCCGTCCCGCCCGCCTCAGCCTCGGCAGCGCGGCCCTGAGGGGACAGCGCGCCCGCGGCAGCCACCTCAGGGCCCGGCCGCGGCCCGCCTCTGTCCCTCGTGTGTCCCTCCTGTGTCCCTCGTGTGTCCCTCGTGTGTCCCTCGTGTGTCCCCCGGGGTCCGCGGGCACCGGTACTAAAGGCTCTCTCTGCCGGGAGAGCGGGATGGATCGGAGCGGGGTGTGGGGATGGGAGCGCGCCCGGGCACCCGGGCTGACTGGGAGTGGGGTTTGCCTGCCGGCTTAAGGACGAAATTAGGGATGGAATAGGAATAACAATAGGAACGGAATAGAGCAGGATTAGAATAGAATTAAAACAGAATTAGAATAGAGTATAATGGATCAAAATTAGAATAGAATTAGAATAGAGTACAATAGAATTAGAATAGAAGAGGAATGTGAGTAATGGCAGCTTTCAGGACGGAATTCTTCCTGGCTGTGGGACTGGAACCTCGGCGTTTATCACAGAAATGCAAAGGGCCTGACTCACCTTGGGTTGGCTCCCAGAGATTTTCAGAGGAAACAGGAAGGGGACAACACAAACTTCATTCCCTGAGTCACTCCCCTTCCCACAGCTCTGGCTGCCCTGGCACCGTCAGACCCTCAGATCTGTCCCGTTTCTCCAAACTGGAGGAATGTAACAAGTAGCTGCAGTTTCTCGCCAAGAAAACTTGCTTCATTAAAGAGAAGCAAAGCGTTTTATTCCTGATGGAAGGGAAGATACATGATTCCCTCCAAAAAAGCTTTGTTTGTAGGGGCAGCAGGACGTGACCATCACTCTGTAGGATTTCCAGCTCCAGTGTCACTTGGGCCACACTGGGATCAGTAATTCTGTCTGAATTCTTTGGAATTTGCTTGTGGAATGAATCCCCTGGAGAATGACATGCCCAGTGTTATTTTTATCTAAATGCCTTTTTATTTTCTTTATTTAAGCATTCTCCAGTGTGGTTTGAATGAAGTACCCTAAAGTGAAGGCCCTCCCCAGTGTTCCCATCCACAGGCCTGGACAAGATGCCAAAGCAGGTAAAAAGCAGGAACTGTGTGTGCTAATTAAATTTTACTGCCAGGAGAGAATTCTTGGCTTATTTCCATGCAGTCAAGATTAGGTAACTACTAATGAATATTCACCCCAGCTTCATGAATTGACTGGACCTGTTTACTGTGGGTTTGAGCTGTATTAGAGACACCAGGAGTGATTTTTGTTGTGCCCTGGGCTCTGACAGGGCAGGTGTTAATGCAGGCAGCAAGCACATCCTGAGGGGGTTTGTTCAGGAAAATGAATGGACACGAGAGCTGGGATTTATTTTCAAATATTCTTTTACTTTTGGCTGAGCAATCATCATCTCAACTGAAGTGATGCTGAGCAGGGCAGCAGGACCAAGCCCTTCCTCAGGCCTTGCAGTCTCACAGTGGATTTAGCTTGCCTGGGGTAACACAGGAACACGGGAGGGCACGGGGAGAAAGGGGAATTGGCAGGAACTCCTGAGGTCCATGGGGTGTTTCCTAATTGTGGTGCCTGTTTTCTGACAGCAGCAAGCTGCTCAGTGCTCATTCAGAGGAGAATAACAGAAATCACTTGGATGGCAGTGCTTTACTGCATTGCTAAGCTTTTTTTTTTTTTTTTTCCCTTACTGTGTAAAATTCTGTATTACTGGAAATGAACTACTTCTGCTGTCTGCAAAAGATAAAAATGCTCCTAAATCAGTACACTATTGAAGTTGGTTTGTTGTTTTTTGGTTTTTTTTTTTTAGGAATGTGCTAAATGGGGTTTGCAGTGCATTTCCCCTGTATTAATGAGCTCAGCTCACATATTTGGAGCGCTGCTGACTAAATTTAGCATTTTCTGTATAAACAAGGTGATGCTGTTCATTGGTTAACTCGTGGTACAGCTGAGTAGGGATAGCTTGGAGAACTTTCTGTCAAAGAGAAGGAGATCAGAAGAGGAGAGTGTAGAATGCAAAAATCAGGACAGGCATCTTTTCCGTTCTTCATTTTCTCTTCCAGCCTCTCCCTTCCCCAGAAATGGCAAACAGGTTCTGGAATCTCTCTTCTGGCTGGTTTTCCATTACATACAAGTGTGTCCTTCCAAATAATGTTGTCAAGGACACAGGAGCCCAGAGGCTGAGATCTGAGTATTTTAAGTGATTCAGAGGGGACAAAACTTCACCTGAGGCAGAGCAGCTCTTCCCCCAGCACCATTCCTCTGCCCTGGCTGTGATCTGTGCACTCTGCAGCTTTCACCCTGATAATGAGGGTCTCTGCTAGCAAAGCTGCATTTGTTCTGGCCTGTAGGGCCTTCCAGCTGTACCTGCAGCCAGCCCTTCCTGCTTCCCTGAGCCCAGGGCACTGCTTGGGTTGAATGCAGGACATGCAGAGGCTTAGAAATGAGCCAGCTGCAAGAACTTGGTGTGTGTGTCTGTGCAGAGCTGCAGTGTGAGGCCAAGGCCACACTCTCTGAGTGCCTTTGCTCACAGCCAGAACACTTTTCTAACATCAGAGCAGGAGGAGGAGTAGCTCGCACATCCTGAGGTCTGGGCTGCTGCTGAGACTGAACCTTGCTGACATGGAAGCAGCAGAAGAGCTAGAACAGGGGATGAGGTGAAAGTCCATCTCTTCACCTTTCACTGGTGCTGATCTGACATCCCCTCCAGGAAAATGGCCAAAGGGAAGATTCTCTCATCCAGAATGACCTCAGTGAATCATTTGAAGAAGAAGTTGGAGCCTTCCTCGGAGATGAAGAGAAACTGCATCTTTTTGACGACCTCACAAAAGTGAATCCAGTGACAACCAGGACAGGTGAGCAGCCAGGGAGAGTCTGCTGAGGGATCCCTTTCCCTGCTGGCCACTGACACGTGGCAGCTCCTGCTCTCACTGCATTAACACCATGAGCACAGGAGTTATGTATATCACACCCACATCACTCTCTTGATCACCTCATTCTCTGTTAAACCTGATAGGTAACACACCTGAGACTTTAGTTACAAACAGGCACAGCGAGAGTCAAACACACTTTGCAAAAAGATGCTGACAGAAGGTGTTGCTTTTCAGTTCTGAAATGTCTTCAAGCAAGATACAGAGTCAACCTGTTCTATACAAATGCTGGCTGCAGCCTGGTGGCCTTAAATCCTTTCCAGCCTTTCTCCTGCCTCTACTCACCTGAGCTCATGAGGGAATACCACGCTGCACTTTGTCCTCAGGTAACCCTTGTGTTTGAGATCACTGTCCTTCTGCAGAGCCCAGGTGTCAAACTGCCCCAAATTTATCTGAGCAAAATACACCCACAGGATAAACCCTTTTTCTAGTGAAATATTATTTCTGTTGAAGGAGCAGTGCTGTTTTCAGGTAATTGTGAGATGCCCCTTGCTGTCCATTGAACTGTGTGGTTGCTGTACTCTTAAATGTGAATATTCTCTTTCACTGCCAGGATTTAAAGCCTCACATCTTTGCAGTGGCTGAGCAAACCTACAGGAATGTCCAGAAGCAGATGGACCCTGTGAACCAGTCCATCATTGTGAGTGGAGAAAGTGGTGCTGGGAAGGTAAGGAAATAACATTGCTCTCAAGTTTTGAGCTCTGCCAGTGATTTGTAGTGCAGAGTAGTGCAGTGAATGAGCAAAAAATGAATTTAAAAACCCCTCTGACACAGCACGTAGCCAATCTGCCCAGCACGACTCTCTTGAAATGTGTGTGAAGCATTAAGTGATTGCTGCAGTTAAACACACTCTGCTTAATATAGCAGCTCTTCAGGTGACATCTGTCATTTCTGGAGGGCTGGGGTTGAATCATTCAGCAGGAATTGCACCTGAGGTAATGCCTCAGCCTGGTCTGCCAGGGAGCTCCTGTGAGTCTCAGCAGACCCTCTGTAAAGACAGAGCAGCAGATCCAGCTCCTGTGATGGTCCAGCCCTGCTCAGGACAATGCTGAGGGTATTTTTAAGCCAGGATGCTATGCTGAATGCTAATGACTCAAAATCCATTCACATCCATCCCATCCCAAGGCAGGAGCTGTTCATTCTGGCTGAGCTTCCAGATGGTGACACCTCGATGGAAGAAATGCCACTCAGCAGAGCACTCCCACTGCAGCAGCAGCAGCAGCACTGAAATGTGTGTCTGTGGCACAGAATTTCCTCTAAACCTGACACAGTTCCTCTCTTTAGCCTCCCCTCCACCTGTGTTTCCAGAAGGCAGCACTGCTCCACTGACATAACATGTCAAACACAAAGGGCTGCTGGCACCTCTCTCTCTCTCTTGCAGACCTGGACCTCTCGCTGCCTTATGAAGTTCTATGCCTCTGTTGCTGCCTCAGCTCTCTCCCCAAAAGGCAACGAAACTGTGGAGAGGATAGAGAAGAGAGTGCTGGATTCCAACCCTGTCATGGAAGCGTTTGGTAAATGTGCCTTTTTTAACAACAAACTAAAGTAAGGGCCACGGTGGGAATTCCCTTTGTTCCCACACCAGTCTACGCTCTCTCTTGGTCCTCTCCTTAAAAACCAACTCTTCAAATAGTGGAGCTGTTTACAGATCACCCTAAATCCCTGAATAGGCTGCATGGCAGGGTGGGACCACTCTGACTGTTCTGTGTCTGCCACTGGCAATTTCACAGGGAATGCCTGCACCCTGCGGAATAACAACAGCAGCAGGTTTGGGAAATACATCCAGCTCCAGCTAGACAGGTAAGAATTACTGTGGAAAACCTTACCTGTTGTCTTGTTCCTTTAAGTCTTTATTATCTTGTTTCTTTAAAGCTTATTTCTGAAATCTGCCACAGAATATTTAATGTCTTTCGAGCAGATTTTGGTTTGCTGGCAGCTTAAATTGTTATTGTTTTCCTTTCTTTTTATTTTTCCTGCAAGCTCTCACTCTCTAAAAGAGAGCAATGGAAAAAATAGAGATGTAGTTAAGAACTCTGAGTAAAATATGAACAAAGCTGAAGGTGAACTGCAAAGCATTCACAGCCAATTGGTCTCAGAACAGCACAACCCCTCTTGGATTCTGTGAAGAGGTTTTGTTGAAATCTTTGCTCTTTTTTCCCTCTCTAGATTCCATCATCTGACTGGTGCTTCCATCCAGACTTTCCTTCTGGAGAAAACAAGAGTTGCCTATCAGGCCCCCAATGAAAGAAACTTCCATATTTTTTATCAGGTTTGCCTTCAGTTAATTTTGCTGGGTATTTCTGACACACAGCAGGGATGAAATCACCAGATTTAGCACAGTTGCAACTTTTAATAATTACCAGTTTCCCTGTCTCCCAGGCTTCCAAATTAAATCATCCTCCCAGTATGTTATTCTTCACTGTCTGGGAGTTGTAAACACCAAAGGCAGAATTCAATTTTTACCTTGTTTTCTGTCTCCAGATCACAAAAGGTGCTACTGCAGAGGAGAGGCTGGAGTGGAACCTTCCAGAAGGGGCTGAGTACCGCTGGCTGCCAAATGCTGAAAGAAACTTAGATGGTAAAGATTAGTTTCACTAACTAATTAATCAATCAATCCATTAATAGTGGCTGGAACTTTAAAGGGAGGCAGGCAAAAATACATCCTCTTCAATCCCCTGGTCAGCCAACAGCAGATGCTTTAATGGGAAATGCAGCAAAGCCAGCTGCATTAATGGGATTTTTTTTAAGTTTCACTTGGCACTGTTAAGTCTTAAAGCTGAAAATCAGTCACCTGCCTTAAAACAGCTGGTTCTGGCCTGGCAAGTTTGCATCTCTGTGGCTTTGTTTAGGAACTGCCTTGTCTTTGCATGTGCTCCAGCTGACAGAGGCAGAAAAACCCAGTGGGTTGGTTCTCCAGCCTGTGTGTGTGGGATGTAGCCAGACAGCATCCAGCCTCCCCGCCCTCCAGCTGGATGGGCTGTGCTGAGATGCTCAGCTTGCCCCTGTTTGTGTGCTTGGCTTTCTCAAAGAGCACTCTTTGGCTTTTCAGAGGACTGCTTCGAGGTGACCCGAGGGGCCATGTTCCACCTGGGCATCGGCCGCGCCGCACAGAGCAACATTTTCAAGGTCAGCCAGGCAGCAGGGACAGCACCAGGCTGCTCAGGATGGGTTCCCAGGGGGAGAATTGCTGCTGGAATAAATCCCTGTCACTGCTGCTCCTCACTGCAGGGCCCTCAGCTCCACACCAGGCTGCACAGCCAAAGATGAGATGGGAATTAAAAGTCTGCACCTTTGAATTTCAGTTTGCCTTCAGGAATTGCAGCGTTAGGGACCCACAGGGGAGTTTGGGAGCTGTTTGCTGCCTTTTGTGCAGGAACGTGGAGCTGGCCTGTTCCTGGGGCTAAAGGAGGGCTCAGGGGACTCTGCCTTGGGGGCAGCTGTCCTGAAAAAGTCCCTGATTGTATTCCAGGTGTTGTCAGGCCTTCTGCACCTTGGGAATGTTCAATTCTCTAACCCAGTGGATGAATCTCAGCCTTGTGAACTGGAAGACAAAACCAAAGGTGAGGCAGCAACCATGCCGTGCTCCAGAGCCTTGTTAGTTCAGTGCAGATGCCCAAGGGAAAGGATTAGAGAAAGGAAAGAATGGAGGGAATTCTTTCCTTTATTTAGTTAGTTAATTTCAATTTACTTATTAAATTTATTTAATCATTGACATTTAGTAAATTTATTAAAATTTATTAAATCGACCAAATTTTCACTTGAGCAATTTCAACTACTATTACTTCTCATTATTAATTCCTTTTAACTACTAAGAAGTCTAATTGCTTTATTAATAAATTCATTTTAAAATTTAATAAATTTGTTTAAACCATATTGAACTGACTGCATTTTAAATTATTAAATCCAATTTATTTAATTTAAATTCATTTGATCTCTTCATTTAATTCAGAAAGAGCTCCTTGTTAAAGGAAAGAACCTGAACATTAACTCTCCTGCTGATAGGAGACAATCAAGGCCGTGAGCACCCCAAAATTTAGGTGTGTTTTTGTGAACAAACAAAAACCTAATGCTCCCCTGCCTTGAGAGATAATATCCTTCCCTGACAGGTCAGGGCAACTGCAGCATTACCCAGTGATTTCAGGAGGGTTACTGGCAGAACTGTGGCTCTTGATTGTAATCTTACTCTGCCATCACAGGGCTGGCAGAAACCTGACCCAGAGGGAGAGCAGGGCTTTCCACATCAAAGCTTGCAAGTTTTCATGGTAAAAGCCAAAAGCCAGTGACAACGAATCTGTTAAATTGCAGCATAAACAGAGGTTGTTCTGCATGTCTTTAGGAGGCTTGTGGATCTGGATTTCCTTCAGAGCTAAAAATGCCCTGAATAGTAAATTTTCCTGCTACAAATTTCACATGCTCTGAACTCAAAGTACTTAATATTCAAATCATTTTGAATATTCTCAGCTCAGCTGAGAAGGATCTTAAATGCTTTGTCAGCAAATACTCATTCTTCTACGCTACCTTTCTATCCCCAAATCCCTGCTCTCTTCCTGGGTCATGACTGATTTGTCTGTCTGGATTTTGAGGCCCCTGCTCAAAAGAGGTGAACAGGTAACAAAGACACACCTGGAGAGAAAAACAACTTTAGTGTGGCAAAGTTCAGCTTTTCTGGTATTCCCTCATTTTAAAGAGAGGACCTAAAATTCTAGGGGCACTCTACATCCAAATTAAGAGTCTGGTTTTGCAAAATTGGCTCCCAGGTTTGGGTAGAAAGATCTAAAATCCAGATTTGAGTTGAAGAGCTGATGGAAGTGGCATTTTTCTGGACAATCTCTAGACCTTCCATGCCTTCAGAGGTGTGAACACACCAGGTAACCTTGCACTGTTTGTTCTCCTGAACCAGAGTTTGTGAAGACCACGGGGGATCTGCTCCAGATTCCCGTTGAGGAGCTCCTGGAATCTTTAAGGATTCGAACAATCACTGCTGGAAAACAGCAGCAAGTGTTCAAGAAGCCATGCTCCAGAGCTGAGTGTGAGACCAGGAGGGACTGCCTGGCCAAAGTCATCTATGCCAGGTGAGGATGTGCTGACCCAGGTGACTTCTGGCAGGGGATGGGGAGGCCAGAGGGACTTGCTGCTGTTCTTTCATGGCAGCACAACAGAAATTTCCTCTTCCTTCCAAGTGACAGCAGTAAAAGAAAAAATTCTGATTATTGCAAGCAAGCAGCTTCCAGCTAATGCCATTGTTGCTGTCTGCAGGTTGTTTGAGTGGCTGGTTTTGGTCATAAATGAAAACATCTACACAGATCCCTCAGTGTGGACCAGCTTCATAGGTATGGACATCCCACCCTGGGTTAACTCAGGGCCCAGCAGCCCTCCAAGCTGCTCCTAAACTGAAGCTCCCTGTCCTGCCACGTTCCTGCCAGGTTTGTTGGATGTTTATGGGTTTGAAGCTTTCCCTGAAAACAACTTGGAGCAGCTCTGTATTAATTACGCCAACGAGAAACTGCAGCAGCACTTTGTAGCTCACTACCTGAAGGCACAGCAGGTAATACCCCACACTGAAGATCAAACCTTCACTATCTGATCTAAAACAGCCTCTTCTTGTCACTTTGCCTGCATTGCTGTGCCCGTGGTCAGATGGAGCCTCCAGTCAGTAATGCCACAGAGAGCAGTGGGAGGGAACAGTGGCTGTGTGAGCAGGGGAGTGTGGGGCAGTTGGAATGGCACAGCTTTGCCTCCAGGGGACTGGAAATCTGTTCCCAGCTCCATTGGATCTCTGCCTGCCAGACTGTTTGCTTTCCCTCAAAGAGCTGAGCACTTGAGACTAAATTCTTGGGGTAAGTGCAAGCTGGATTGAGGTTCTCCTGGAAGTTTCTGCTTACAGCCATGAAGCACAAAGCCCCTAAAGAGCAGGGAGCTTCCAGGCTGAGCTGGGTGTGAAGGCAGAGCCCTCCAGACCCCTGTCACCTGAACACCAGTCATGCTGATGCCTTTCAAACAAACCCCAGTGTGCAGCAGCTTTTATCCTTGAGCAAGGAGGGACACAGATGGTGTTGTTCCACAGCAGAGAAGAGGTTTTTGCACCGTGCAGGCCCTCACTGGTCACACACTGCTGATTCCAGCTCTCATCTGAGTGCCCTGCAAGGTGCAGAGTCCCTGCCAGGGCTGCTGCTCTACCCCTCCCCACTGCAGATCCATTACCAAAATGCTCTTTTGCCATTAACTGGAATCAGGGAAAATTGTTTTCTTTATGGCACCAGCGTGCTGGCACCTCCTGCCTCACAGCAGGGTTTTGTCAATTTATTCAGGAGATAAGTATTTCTTTGACTGCAATTTCTGCTTTTGCTATTGCCAGGCTGCTTTCCCTGCCTGCCCTGGTCAGCATGCCAGGGGTTAATGGTCAGGGAAGATGGAAAGCAAGTTCAAGCACACAATTGCTTTGCTTGAAACGGCTCCATGACCTCTGTTTATAGCACCCCTCCCACTCACTGCCTGCCCTCTTACCTCTGGATCTGGCTGTCCCCCAAACCACTTAAATGCCATTAGTGGCTGTGCTGAGCAAGCTTTTGGCAGGAGGCTGTTCAAATAACTGCCCAGAGCTTGTGCTTGTTAAACACTGCTGACAGTTTGTCCTGTAATTCAGCATAAATATTGTACCAATTATTCCAACCAGTATCTCTCTGCACTTCCTTTCAGATTCAGGCTTTGCTTTAAATGGAGCCCAGTTAGTAAAGTCTGGCACACAAAGGCTGGGTTGGGGCTGTGTCCCAGTGCAAGGAGGGAGTCCTGCTTGTTCCTTGTCCTTCAGGGGAGATCTCAGCACAGCCAGGAGAGGCTTTGTGTGACTGTGGCCTTTGTTTGCTCCTAAAGCAGCCTTGCAGCACACTGATAAATCCATGGGGTTCCCAAATCCTCAGACAAATTGTTCCAGCAGGTTCTGATCCACACCCAAAGGCTACCTGGGGTAGAATATCCTCACGTGGGCTTTATTTTTCTCAAGCTCAGTGTTGACCTGGAGCTGAGCTGGGATTAACTCCTCAAACAGGACCTGGATCAGCTGCCCAAGGCACAGAGCTCTGAGCTCTGGTGCCCTCTGCTGCAGAATAACCCTTTCCCTCCTCCTTCAGGAAGAATATGCAGCTGAGGGCCTGCAGTGGTCATTCATAAACTACCAGGATAACCAGAACTGCCTTGATCTGATAGAGGGAAATCCTCTCAGCATCTTTTCCTTGCTGAATGAGGTAAGTGTGAACTAAACCCTTCCTTTTTTGGCCCCAGTTTCCTGTCTTTGTCCCACATCACCAAAGAAAACACAATTAATAAATAGTAAATTAATAGAAAACCTGTCAGCTGTAAAATTTCTGCAGGGCCTCAGTTTCAGAAAAATCATGCCACTGCTTCCTCCTGTTCTGAGTTGTCTTTTTCCCTCTGATCCTGGATGTTCTGATTCAAATATGAAGCCTCAATTACTTCTTTCCCCCCCTCTTCCTTCCCAACATTTCAGGCCTTGCATACTCAAAGCAGCTCTAAAGGTAAAATTGCTACAATTTGAATTTTAACTGTTGTAGCTTTTAGAGTCAGTTCTTTGGGACAAAGCAGAGCTGCTGCAGCTGTGTGTCCTTTGCAGGAGTGTCGTCTGAACAGACCCTCCAACACCCACCTCTTCCAAACCAGGATTGAGAAAGCCTTGTCCAGTAATCAGTGTTTAAGTCGAGATAAGTTCAGCAAGAAGCCCAACTTTATCATTTCACATTATGCTGGCAAAGTCTGCTACCAGCTGGCAGCAATGGTGGAGAAAAATAAGGTAGGTGTTTGCAGAAAGAGCTGTTTAAAAAAAAAAATCTTAGAAGTATCTTACAGACCTGAAGTGATTTAAATCAAAGCACCACTGAGAAATGTGTTCAGTGCTGGGTACTGGACATACCTTGCTGCAGATAAATGCTTCAGGCCACATGAAACTGGGTGATGTTCTTGGTGGGATTCTCTGAACCATCCCTGGCACGAGCAGATGCTTTGTTGCACCTTTGAGCAGAGGTTGGAGTGAACCATCACCAAATCAGGGCTTCTTCCATTCCTGGGGGATGCAGAATTGTTAATGGCATCAGGGCATTTTTATAACTGCAAATACAGCACTGAATTCCCCCCAAAAATTCAGATAAATTTATGAGAAACAAGAGCATGGGCTTAACTACTGAAAGTACTCAAATATTGGCCATCAGGGAAGAACTGAAATGTGAAATAGTCTGCAGAGAGGAGGGCCCCTTCTCAGCTCTGACATCCCCAGCCATTATGGCAAGTGCTATTATTTATTTAGCAATAAAACACCATCTCTTAATTCAAAGGAATGTTTCTAATGTCTGCTGCAGTCTGTCTGTCCTTCAGGGATTAAACCAGTCCTGAGAGCTGGAGCTCACTCAGGCTGTGTAACAGCAACAGTGTTGGGAGCAGTTGTACATTTGACTGGATTTGCTGAATGTTCAGCCAAACATTGTTTCCTGTTCCTAAATCTGACTGTGAGTGATGCATGTCATCAGATTTGAAACTGCAGCTGTGCTCACATCAAATTTGGCATCAGGAATACTGTTCTGTCTCTGTGTGTGGAATTCTTGGTTATTTTCAGAGGTGCAGGTCCAGATACTGACAGGTCATGTCTGTTTGCAGGATGCTGTTCCACCAGAGCTGGTCCACGTTTTGCAGAACTCAAAGGACCCTTTGCTTCAGAAATTATTTCCTGTGACAGAAAAGAACCAAAACAACACCAAACCCCAGAACAAAGCAGCTGTTGTTACAGTGGTGTCCAAGTTCAAGGTACATCCTATTCAGGTTTCTGCTGTAATTTTGGAGACTTTCTGGATTTACCATCAGCAATTTGGTGAAGGCATCCACAGAGTGGATTTTTTTGCTCAAGCTGTCCTGTAGAAGTGCTCCAACAACTGAGCCTGTGAAGCCATCCTTGCCAAGAGCAGCTTCATGGGGTGGATGAAGACCCCTGAGGAGGAGGAACCCTGATGAACCCTGTGTTTGTTTCCTGCAGAGCTCCCTGGAACATCTGATGGGGATTTTGAGCAGAACCACACCCCATTACATCCGCTGCATCAAGCCTAACGCTGACTGCCAGGCCATGACTTTCAGAAGAGAGGAGGTAACTTCTCCAAAGCCTTTCTCCAGGGCTTTGCACTGGGTTTCTTAGGACCTTGAGTCACTTGCAAAGCTCTCTGCACAGCACATTTTGAAACAGCTCTTTCTCCTTTGAGATAAACACCCTTTCAGAGTCACTGAGGTGCTTATCTCAACCAGCTCCTTAGCACAGCAGCTCTTCCAGCTGCACCTTGCTTGTTGCTGGGGTGCTCTGGGGTGCTGCCCTCCCAACAGGTGGAGGTGATCTGAGCAGCCCTGGGCACACAAATACCTCCAAACCAAAACTGTGCTCGCTCCTGGAGTCCAGGAAGCTGAGAAGCTTTAGGAGCAGAGCAGCAGATGCTGAAGCTGTAACTAGAGAACCTCATCTGCTGGGCAGTCAGGCTTTAAACACCCATGGAATCTGCTGAGCATGGAAATACCAACACTGAGCAGGGAAATACCAACACTGGCTTTTCACACCCTGCTGGGTTTGAGCACTGCTGCCTGGGGATGCCCAGGACAAGGCAACACAAGGAGCAGCTTCCACAAAAGTCAGCCTTGCCTAAACCATCTCAATTTGTGCCTCAGGTTCTCAGCCAGCTCCAGGCTTGTGGAATAGTGGAAGCCATCAGCATCAGTGCAGCAGGTTTCCCAGTCAGGTAAGTCCAGCTTCTTCAGCATAACCATAAGTTTCTATAGCAATTAGTGGCATTTAGTTATTCAGAAGATCATATAAGCAGGAAACCCAAATATCCAAGCACAATTCCTGTCCAGGCTTTGCTACAGTCACTGTTACTGGGAAATCTGAATTTCTTCAGAAGTTCTGGACTTTCTGGCCTGTTTGACCATTTAGGCATCAGTCTGTTTGCATCCCGTGCACTGGAGCCACAAAGCAATTTTCCCCCTTCAAAGGATCAGTAATTTACCACAGAGTAAAAAGGATCAGTAATTTACCATACAGCAAAAATTATCAGTAATTTACCACACAGCAAAAAGGATCAGTTATTTACAGTAATGATTCTTGCCTGGGATTCACTGCACATTTGTCTCTCAGGATCCCTTTCCAAAGTTTCACTGAGCGCTATGAGCTGCTGAGAAAATCCTGGGGCTCCAGTAGAAAAAGGGTGTGGGATAAAAGCACCTCTCATCCTGCTGAGAAGAAAGGTAAGTTTCCCTCTGCCATCCAGTAAAATTGTCACTGCACCCAATCTGGTATCACACAGATCAGATAATTGCTGTATCCACCACTATTCTCAAAGTACTTCTTTACCCTATCACCAAGCTGAGTTTCTAATTTGCTTAACACTTAAAATCTTTCCCCCTCACTGCTGATTTTCTTTGTTCCTCCTGGGTGGAACAGTCACAGTGGTGTCTGGGGTTCCCCTCACCCAATATATAATTTGATTTACAGTTGATTCTTTAGGAGACTTGAAAACCACTTACCTTTTGCCTTATCTTCCTTTTCCTTCCTTTCTTTCCCCTCCTCCTTGTTTCCTTGCTGAATCACTGACCTTCCAGCTTACCTGGACTCTGCTGCTCCTTCCACCTTTTGCAAACTTCTCTTTTTCTAAGCAAGAGCGAGGATGGACTTTTAACAAACACAACCCAGCCTACAGGTAATGCCTTTGCTCTGAACTCCTGAAAGGAGGAGCTCAGCAGGTGGTTACATTGAATTCTGAAGGTTCCTGCAGCCCCTTTCTGTCCCCCAAATGAATCCCCTCTTCACCCAGTGGCTCTGGCCAACAAACAGCAGCTGTGGGAAGCAGGACCAGCCTGTTCAGATGAGTAAAATTGGTGGAAATCTGTCCACCCTGTGGAAATGGGGTGAAGTAAGGAAGTGCAGGCTGGAGAATTACTTACACACTGGATCTTTCCCCCTCAATTACAAACCCATTAACTTCAAAGCCTCTTTGTGGTAGGTTTTTAGTCCTTTTTATCTTCAGGGGGCAATAAGCTGCAAACAAAGGAAAACAATTGCCCAGACACGGGGATAAGCTTTTGGTTCCCTTATCAACCATCAGAGCCACCAGATGTCTTCCTGTAAGCAAGAATTGCTTCTATTTGCTTTCAGGACCTTAAAATGCTCTCATCTCTTTAGAAATATTTACAGCAGAAAAGCAAACAGTATCCAGGATGGAATGATGCAAAACCCATCCTGCCCTGGGCATGCAGGAACTCCTGCAACAATCTTCCAGGTCTGAATTAAGCCTCTATTTCCAAAGAGATTCATCTGTCTGACCTGTTTATCATGTAAAAAAATTGTGCACTGTGTCCCAGAAATGGCTTTAATAACCTGTAATTGCTGCCATAAATTCCTGCTCAGTACAGGACCCCATAGCTGCTCCCAGTGCCCTGTGACAGATGTACATTTGTGTAGAATTTGTTTCCCCTTCCTGCACTTTTCAGTACATTAAGGCTACAGCTCCCTGCCTTTTGTTCTTTGCTCCCACAGCTTTGAGTTTTTGAGTATTTTATGTGATTTTCTTAGGACTGAGCTGCTCAGTCAGTTCTTAATTGCACTGCTGCTGCTTTCTGGGGCTTCCGTGTAGGATGCTTGGAATGGGAGAGCACCTGAGCCCTCCCTGTTTCAGTCTAGATCTACCCCAAATGACAATTTTACCTGTGGAGAACAGAGGTGATAACAGATGAGGAGGCAGCACCCAACCACAGCCCAGTTAAAACACCCCACACTGGTTTTTTCTGGTTGCTGGCACCTGCTGGAATCTTTGCTGTCTTAAACACAGCAAGATGAAATGCTCTCAGCCATCTCCTCCTCCCGTCTTGCTGCAGGTGTTTCCCCTCTAAATGGCCAAGAAATCTCAGTGCAAAGACAATTAATTCCTGATCTCAGAGTTTTGTGATGCCACCTCCTCAATGCTTCCTTTCCAGGTGAGACTGCAGTGATGGATGATGACAGAGCCCCACGTGCTGCTGTTCTGGAGATCCTTCAGGATGCTGTCAGGGGACAAACCCCTGCTCAGGAAACGGGGAATGGAGCAGAAACCCCCTCAGTCTACTGTGGCAAAACCAAAGTGTTCCTGGCCAATTCCATGGTAAGTGCTGTTCCTTGGCTGATGGCTCTGGAGTGCTCCTGCCTCAGGTGGTGGAGGCAAAACTCCTGCCAAGCCAGTGTGACCAGAATTGGGCATTTTCCATCCAAGTATTTACCTCAATCAAGCACCCATCAGAATCCAGCTCTGCAAAGCACTCTGTGTAGTGGCCTCTGTGTTGCCAGTGGACAAGGGGCTGCACTTGTGTCTGGAATTGTCAGAGTTCCAGTAGAGAGGACAGCTTTCCTTAGCTCCAGATGACAGATTTGGCTGCTCCAACAGCTACCCAGCTTCCTTGGGAAAGAGAGGGAGGAGACAAAGGCCAGGCTTGCAGGATGCAGCCCCTTCAGTGCAGCTGGGTATGAACCTGCTGCTGCTGGGACTTTGGGAGGCTCCACTTCCCTCCCCAAGGAATTCCATTTCCATTTTACCTAAAAAGCACCAATGAAGTGTTGTCACTTCCCAAACCTAATCCAGCAGTCGTGGACACTGGAGTGAGGCTGAGGCCCCCTGACAAACACCCAGAGGTGTTAAGAGGGACAAGTTGTGAGCACAGTTCCAGCCCTAACTCCAGGCTCCTGTTCCCCACTGCAGCTGGAGCTCCTGGAAGCCAGGAGAGCAGAGGTGTTAAATGAGAAGGCATTTTGCATCCAGTGCTGTTGGAGAAGATTTAAAGAGAAGAAAAGAGCGAAGGAGAAACGCTCTGCGACTCTCATCCAAGCAGGTGACTCGCTAAGGGTGGGGCTGAAAGAACAGAACAGGGGACATTTCCAGTCACACTGAGGGGCTGCAGTGGCACAGGTGGGTGTGTGCCATCTCTCAGACCCTGTGCAAGAGCTGCTGGGGTCTCTGCACTCAGGTTTGTCTCCGTTCAATCCTCAGCTGTTCGTTCCTGGCTGGCCAAGAATCACTTCCGGAGGATGCGCAGCGCTGCCGGAGTCATCCAGCGTGGCTGGAGGAGATGGAGGGTGAGGATGGGCCACAGGGCAGCCCTGAAAGGGAGCCTGGGGCTTCTTAGTGTCTGAGAGCTACAAACCCAGTGCTCCAGAAAACTTCTCCAGCTGAAGAGCAGATGTCACTTCCCAAAGCTAATCCAGCAGCCACAGGATGCTGGGATGAGGCTGTGGTCTCCTGTGCAGCTGCTTCTGGTTCATCCTGCAGAATAAACTCCTCCCTTACCTGCATGGAAACCAGGCTGTGCTGTCCTTGCAGCTCCCCTCTTCTTTAAACTGTTGTGCAATCCTAAGTTGTGTCTGGGGCTTGTGAGAACGTTGTTGTTTTGTGTGTTTTTTCAGGTAAAAGCCGCCTTGGCAGCAGCGGAGCTGGATGAGGAGCAAGGAGAGGAGTTCCCAGCTGCTGGAGCTACCCTGGCCAAGCCTCCCTGTTGTCTGGACACAGCGTGGCCTCTGCAGGCCGTGGTGCAGCTCTGGCCCCTGGGGCTGGTGCTGGCTGCTGCCCCTGGCAGTGCCAGGGAGCCCTGGCGGGCACTGGCACTGCTCAGCTGCCTCAGGGGGCTGCAGGGGGGCTCCAGGGGGGCCCTGGGCTGTGGCATCGCCTCCATCAGAGCCCTCCCACAGGTACACACCCCTCCCTCCTGCCTGCAGCACCTGGAGCTGGCTGGAAATGCCAGGCTGGGATGGCATTTCCCACAGGCACTGGCTCCTCTGAGGAACTGCACTGTTAAAATCACCTTTAGGTCTTGGGGGGGGACATTTTTGTGTTGGCATCAAATTCTGTGTGCAGGAACTGCCAGAGCTGCTGCAAACTGTGCCAGGCTCAGTGCTGAGCACTCCAACCTCCAGAGTCTGAGCTGAGCTCATTTCAGTTCAGAGTACTGGCATCTTTTGTAACAACCATTTCTCTTAAGCCCGTTTGTGGTGGACTCCTCTGGAGGAGTCCCTCTGTCCTCACCCACCAGTGGTGTCACCTGCTCAAGAATTAAGTGTGAGTAACAAAACTCATCTGCACATCTGGCTGAAAGCTCTCTCCCCCTTTTGTCCCTGCAGGGCTCTGTCAAGTTCCACTGCAGGAGGTCCCCCCTGCACTTTGCCAACGTCAGCCCCCACGCGGAGGCCTTTTCCATCACGGGCTTCAACCAGATCCTGCTGGACAGAAAGGAGCTCCTGCCCACATAGCTCTGCCCCTCCTGGCTCCAGGGAGGGCTCTCTGCAAGCTGCTGCTTTCCAATCACTCAGCACCCACTTCTGCTGCTACCTCAGAGCCTCCACAGCGCTGCCTGGCGCGCCCAGCGAGGTGGGATGGAGCACACCTTGTGATAGACCTTGTGAAACACATGAAATTCAACTCAGAGCCTGTGGGGGCAGCTCCTCCTGCCCCACACCTCACAGGAGATATCAACACTATGGGAACAAATCAACTCAAACAGATCAGGTGCTTGAAGCAATGAATACTTGAACTGAACGCTGCTGGCACTGCCTGTTCTCTCACGAGAGAGCAAATAATGCAAATAAATCCTCCTGATTCCTGCTGCATTCTCAGAGGTGCAACCGTCCTGACTGACCACGAGTGTCCCCAGAGGAGTGAGGAGCAGCCAGCTGCAGCACTCAGGGCAGATGTCTCAGGGAAAAGCAAGGCTGGGGCTCTTGCTTTTATCCACAGGACCAAAATGTGTGAGCTCTCACAGCTGCCAGGTGCCTGCAGAGCTTCCCCACCCTGCCCAGGGTCTCCCCAGGGCTGCTCTGTGCCATCCCTTTTGTTGCTCGTGGGTCTTGAAAATGTTCAGCTGCTCTGTATTATGTCATTTCAAATAAACTGCTCAATGCCTTGTCAAGGTGTCTGACCCTTCCCAACAACCCTCAGCGAACAAAAAAAAAAAACAAACATTTCAGAGCGCTCGTGGATTAAAATAAATGCAAATATATTTAATATTGCCAGCATTTCTGTGCCAACAGAAAGAATTCCACAGAGTTATCAAGTTCAACCCCCAGGATGTAAAAATGTGTCCCAACACAACCCTGCCCCCCTCTGCCAGCTCTGAGCTGAAATCAGAGCACTGACATCCAAGGGCAGAGTGGCCAAGGCACACAACGGAGCAGCCTCTGGCTGCCCCCAAAAAATAAAAATCTCGAGGACAAGAAGAAAAAAGAAAAAAAAAATCCCATTCCCCCAGCAGCTCACTCGGGGAGGACGTTCTCCTTCTCGGGGGGCTCCACAATGCCCAGGCAGCAGTCTGCAAACTCCACGAACAGGGGCTCCTGCATGAACTTCCTCATCAGGGAGCTTTTGTCCTGGGCCTGGTCGATGGTGAGCAGCAGCTGCCGCAGGTGGGGGTTCTGCAGCAAAGCCCTCAGCTCCTCTGATTCCCCTGCAAGGAGGGAAACGCCCGTCACAGACGTGCCCGAGCTACCCTGCTAGCAACCCTTCAAAGGGACAAACCCAGCTTTTAACGCTTGCAGGGAGAAGCTGCAGCTCCACGCTGAGTTCATTCCCGCTCGCTCCAACAATTCCCGAATTACCCAGCAGCTTGAGTTTCTGCAGCGGGACGCGGTCCTGCTCATCCTCCTCGCTCAGGATGTCCTCCAGGCCGCCGGGGCGGTGTGCGGGGCCCGGGGGAGAGCTCTGCCCGGCCGCTTCCCTCTCCCGCCGCCGCTCCCGCCGGGGCTCGGGCGCGCAGCGCTCTGCGGACACACCCGCGTTAGTCCCGGGCCAGCCCCGGCCCCTCCCGGCCCCTCGGGCCCGAACTCACCGCGGTGTGTCCGGCAGCACGGCACCGAGCAGCTGCGGGGAGAACGGCGTGAGAGCGGCCGGGCCCGCGGCACGGCCCTCAGCACAGCCCCGCTCCCTCTGCCCTCAGCACAGCCCCGCTCCCTCTGCCCCGCTCCCTCTGCCCTCAGCACAGCCCCGCTCCCTCTGCCCCGCTCCCTCTGCCCTCAGCACAGCCCCGGCCCTCAGCACAGCCCCGGCCCTCAGCACAGCCCCGCTCCCTCAGCCCCGCTCCTCTGCCCTCAGCACAGCCCCGGCCCTCAGCACAGCCCCGCTCCTCTGCCCTCAGCACATCCCCGCTCCTCTGCCCTCAGCACATCCCCGGCCCTCAGCACAGCCCCGCTCCCTCTGCCCTCAGCACAGCCCCTCTGCCCTCAGTCCCGCTCCCTCAGCTCCGCTCCGGCCCTCAGCCCCCCGCTCCCCTCACCGCAGCCCCGGCCCCGCTCCCTCCTGCCCTCAGCCCCGCGGACAGCGGTCCCGGGCCGTGCCCCCCGCCCGTCCCTCGCTCACTAGGCGGTGCCGCAGCGCGGACAGCGGTACCGGGCCGCGCCCCCCGCCCCGCACTCCGCGCACGGCCCCGGGGCCCGCATGGCCGCTCCCGCCGCTTCCGCTTCCGCTTTCACTTCCGCTTCCGCTCTGCCGGCCAGGCCTGCTAACCGAGCGCCGCCAGCCAGGCGCGCTTAATCGAGCACCGAGCGCAGCCCTGCCCGGGGCATTTCCTCGAGATATGCAGAGATATTTCTGTAAATAAATAAATGTAGAGAGATATACGGACATGGATATATAGAGACATAGCGCTGTACGTGGGGAGAGAAGCAGGGAGTGGAGAGAGAGATGTATATGTCGAGATAGGGATAGAGGTATAGATGTGGGCATATATAAAATATATTAATGGATGGAGAGATGGATCTGTGGACATGGATATGGAATCTGTGGATATAATACAGAAATACAGAGATGATAGATCGATAGATAGATAGATAGATATAAAGATGAGGAAACAACAACAAAGCAAAGAAACTGGAGAAGAAGTCCCTGGAAACTCCGAGGGCTGATGTGGGTGGGATTGCGTGTCACCAATGTGAGAGCATCATCACTGTGTGGATTTTCATGGGATTTTATTGCTGTGCGTTGATGAAATACCACAGAGCAGCAGCTGAGCAGTGCAGAACCAGAAACATGAGCTGATGGCACAAAATCTATCCAATCCAGGCTTCTAAAGAGGTTTAAACATTGAGATTCTTCTAGGAAATAGCCCAGTGTAACTAAGAATAAGCACCCATCTCCACTGGGATCTGACAGAATAATACCTACTAAATAAATATTCAGTAAACAGCTCTTTTTTCTTTTGAGAGGGAGGAGTTAAGACCTTTTTCTTTTATAAAACATCTGGTCTTGGCATTTTTGTTTCTTTCTGACCAGGCAACTGGACTGCAGCGCTGATCCTGAGGAGCCCAGGTGAGGTTTTCACCTGGAACTGTACAAATTTCACAAGCCAGGGACCCGAGCGTGCCCTTAAAAGCAGAAATACAAAGGTGCAGCCAAAATACCTCCTAAAACCACCTCCTCCAACAATTAGAATTACAGCAGGGGAGCAGCGCTGAGTGCCATTAACAAAGATTCACCCGGCAGCCAAAAGTCACAACCTGACTGACCCGACCAGAAAGTGAAATGCCGCTTTTCCCCAAAATTCCTGGGAATTCTCCAGCTGCTTCAGCCTCTCCAGAGCCACAACCCACGGCAGAGGGTGGTGAGCACAAAGCAAACACAGTTAATGGAGTTGTTTTTACCCACTGAAGGGAGCAGGGGTGCCCAGAGCTTCCCGAGGGACAGGGACAGGGGGACTCTGTCTTGGTTTGGACAGACAGGGCTCAGCCAGGGAAAGCTGGAGTTTCCCTCGGAATGGGGAATGTAAACCCCTCACCCCCCCGCCAAATTATAATTTTGCAATCAAGGGCTTTCAGGCAAAGATTTGGGAATAGGAATAACAGTTCTTTACCGGGAATATTAACAATAAAAATGTAGCAGAAAACAAAACCACCCAACCAAACAACAATTTTGGAGAACCCTGATAGAGTCAGAGCTACAAGCTGACACCCTGTGGGTCAGGGGGTTGGGACCAGTCCAAGAGTGAGTCCTCCTGGAGTGGCAGAGGTGGTTCTGGTGGGGCAGAGATGATCCTGTAGAACAAAGGTCCAGGGGTGGTGAGAAGGGTCCAGAGATGGTGAGAAGGGTCCAGTGGTGGTGAGAAGGGTCCAGTGGTGGTGAGATGAGGTCCAGTGATGGTGAGAAGGGTCCAGGGGTGGTGAGAAGGGTCCAGTGATGGTGAGAAGGGTCCAGGGGTGGTGAGAAGGGTCCAGTGGTGGTGAGAAGGGGTACAGTGATGGTGAGAAGGGTCCAGTGGTGGTGAGAAGAGTCCAATGATGGTGAGAAGGGGTCCAGTCTTCCTCCAGGAATCGGGCAAAGCTGGATACTTTCTGTTCCTGTGTCTCAGTTTTTACCCAGGTAGGAATGGTTGGCTCTGCTGGGAGGCTCCATCCTGCACCCCCAGCTGCTCTCTGCACCTGGCTGAGGGAACTGCAGTGCTGTCCAGGCTGGGAAACACCTCTGAGACCACCAGCTCCCACCACCCTCACCACCAAACCACCTCCCCGAGGGCAGCACCATCCACAGTGACTTTTGGAGCCCCTCTGTTGGGTTTGGGTGGTGTTGTCTGGGTTTTTGCCGTTCTCCTTTAAGGAGTTTGTAGAAGTCTTGTTTTAGCTTTCTGTGTCTTTGGAGTCAGATACACTTTCATACAAACAAGCCACTTGTTATAGTGAAATCTAGAGATGTTTACATTCTTTTCATAAAGGAGGAAAACTTTCTCTTCCCTTTTCCCTGCCCCAGTTTTACATTCTTTTCATAAAGGAGGAGACTGCTGACGGACTGCTGCATGGTCCAGTGTGGATGGAGAAGAAGATTTTCTTCCTCCAACCCACGACCACTGCTGGAATTCGATAAACGCTGATTCTGTAAATAAAGCCCTTCTTCTTTCCACCTCAGACATGGCAAGGTGTGGCTGTGAGTTCTCTCTGGGCTGCTGGAGGGAGGCAGCTCCTTCTCAGATGTTCTCGATGGCGCAGGCCCGCAGGCGCTGGGCCGGGAGGCACCGCAGCTTGGCCCTCAGCTTGGCCCCCAGCTCCCTGAGCCTCCGCGTGTAGAGCAGGGGGTTGCCCAGGCAGGTGATGGTGATGAGCATGGCCGTGCAGTTCCTGAAGATGTAGGCGCCGGGGTAGAGGTCGGTGTGGCAGCGGCGGTTGGCGGCGTCAAAGATGACGCCGGCGAAGAAAGGCGCGTAGGAGACCAGCGCCAGCAGCCAGATGGAGATGCTGGTCCTGGCCACCTGCGTCTCCGCCGACTGGTAGGTGCCCGTGGCTTGGCCACAGGCCTGCATCCTCAGCTTCCTCTTCCTCAGGATGATGATGATCCTCAGGTAGGTGAAGAGGGGCACCAGGAAGGCCACGGCCACGTTGGGCAGGGTGATGAAGACGAGGTAGTGGACGCAGAAGGGGCTGTAGAGCACCGAGACGTTCCTCTCCGCCTGCAGGCAGTTCCAGCCCAGCAGAGGCAGGCAGCCCAGGAAGAAAGCCAGGAGCCAGTTGATGAAGACCACGGCGATGGAGTGGCTCCTGGCCACCCTGAACCTGGTCCTCATGCTCTTGGCCACGGCCAGGTAGCGCTCGATGCCGATGCTGACCAGGTTGTAGATGGTGGAGAGGATGGAGGTGGTGTAGAGGGCGTAGGGAGCCAGCATGTCCCGGGAGCCAAAGATGGTGATGTCGGGGTTGGTGATGAACAGCAGGGAAATCCAGAAGCCAGAGAAGCTGGTGAAGAGGTCAGAGATAGCCAGGTTGCAGAAGAGGATGGAGATGGGCTTGTGCAGGTCCCTGGTGGCCAGGCGGGTGACGATGACCGTGCAGTTGAAGATGATGGAGGCCACGTTGATGGTCAGCTGGGGGATGCCCAGGGCCAGCACCAAGTAATGACTCCAGATCTTGGTGTAGTTGGCAGAGCAGTTTGGGAACCCACTCATGGTGGGAAATCCTCCTTCCAGCCCCTGGCCAGGCCAGCTTGGCTCATCCCATCCTCCCCGAGAGCTCCCACCTCGCTCCCCGGGCGCGGCGGAACCCGAGGCGCAGCTCCTGCTGCCACATCATCATCCTCCTCCTGACAGGGGTTAAACTTTAACCAGGCCTGTTTTTAAATGTTTGGGTAGCCAGCTGGGAGGCCGTGCCCATCACCTGGGAGTTGCTAGGATAGCCCAAACTGCAGAGCACGTTCCCCACACGGATGAGCTGCTGGAAGCAACCTTTGGCAGGAGCAGAGCCCGGCCGGGGCTGGGGGAGATGAGTGCTGAGCCCTGCAGCTCAAAGCTCTTCATTCTGAAAGGGAGGGAGGGGAATTCGCCTTTAACTCCTCAATTAATGAGATCCTAAAGGATTAGAGAGTCGGGAAAGGGAGAGCAGAGTTCTGTGGGGTTGGAGTGGGGAGCGTGTGGCTGAGGGAGCTGAAATAAAACCTCGGTGCTGTGGCAGCAGCCTGGACCCCAACAGCCCAGAAAATGCTCTTTTCCCCCTTAATCCCCCCATGGTAACACAGCTAAAACCCAACCAACATCACTGCCCTGCCTTTGCTACAGGATACCTCGTGTTTATTCCATCTGGCTTGTTCGTTAATAAACCAAAGTATCAACACCACGGTGGCTTTTCTTTCTCCAATCTTTTAAATGCCGGTGATTTTTGAGAACTTGGACTGAAAACAGCTGAGGCTGGGGCGGGGGAAGGAGCTCTGGGGACACACATTCCCTGCTCTCAGCAGAGGGCACTGCTGGAACAAAATCCAGGCTACAGAGGGAGCAGGGAGGTTTTAAACAGCTGAGCAGTCCAGGTGAGCAGGGCAATTGTCCAGGTCAAGCCACTTTGTTCATTGTGACTCGACTCACAAGGATTCACCTTCAGTGGTCACAGTTTTTCTGCCACCACCTCACCAAAGCAGCTCAGCTGAATTGATGGGCTCCCCCATTCAGCCCTGATCATTGCAGCAGCAATTCCAGCCCCCAGGGATGGGAATCTGTGAACTCTGGTAGCTCTGCCAAATTTAAAATGTAAGAAATTTAGGCTATAATTTTGAGTTAAAAAGGGGGATTCCAGCTCTTTTTTTTCTTTCTTTTTTTTTTTTTTTTTTTCTTTCTATTGAAGTGTATGAAAGTGTATGTGCAGTCAGCACACACAATTTCTGTGTGCTAGGAATGCTTTATAATTAATTAATACACTTTTAAAGTATGATTATTACACTTCACACAAGTCTAGGTAAGTATCTCAGACGCTCACAAGGGAAATGATTACACAGAAATAAAGGCTGAGAATTGATCAATCGAGCCTGGGGGTGCATGAACACCCTGGAAAAGATTCCTCTCCCAGTGTCCCAGATAAATCTGTAATCCCAGGGGCAGCAGCCCTGGCAGCCACACCTCTGGTGTGAGGTTGCTGCTGAACAAAGGCCCCACTATTTCTGCCACCCCAGCAAATCCTTTCCCTCCCAGCAGAAGTGGCAGCACTGCCCAGGTGGGCACAGGACAGCTGTGATGAGCAGAACATCCACAAAGAAAAACAGGCTTTGAGAACCCCCTGCTGGCTAAAAACAACTCCTCTGTGAATTGGGGCTCCAAAGGGCTTCAAGATATTCCTGAAAATGCTGCTTGGAGCCGCTGTAATTTGAAAATGTGGTGCTGGAGCACAGAGCGCTAAACGGTGCGAGAGCAGAATGTAATTAAAGTCGTATCAAGTGGTATAAATAGCTCTCCACAAAAGATTGGTAATCTGATTTCCCTAATAGAATTGCATACAAATTACCATCATGTGTCTGGATTAAGGGAGACAATGGTGTGGAAGCTGCTGCTTTAGTGGGCTTTAATAGACAGGAACCCCCAGATTTATATATTCCAACCCTTTATGATGCAGCTGAAGCTCTCAAAAACAGATGAAAAATACGTTAAATTTAAAGCCCAACCTCCTCATGGAACAACCTCAGTTCAAGGGCATTTTTCTACTCCCCTGTTCCAGGAACTGTGCAGCATTCCCTGCATTTACCTCACCATACACTCCTGAGGAAATTGTTATCTGCATCCTATAAATGGGGAAAGAACAATCCCATTGTTTGTTTAAGGTGACACAGGATTCCAGGGAGCACAATCTAATCTCCAGGATCTCAGGCAGACACCTCAAACACTGACTGTGCCTTGCTCTGGGCAGCCTTTGATTTATATTTACTGAGATTTCACCTTCTGCAACACCTTTTTTTTTTTTTTTTTTTTTTTTTTTTTTTTTTTTTTTTTAGTTCTGCGATTGTTTTTTTCTTTTAGTTCTGTGATTGTATTCACATTTCTTTATCTGAACGGCCAATTTGTGTTGATGGGCCTGTAAGAAATGGCCTCATTTGGTGGAATTATCTGTTGATTGTGCCTGTGGGGAAGGCAATAACCACCGACCACGCTGGGGAGACTGAGGAAGAGGCAGCAGAGGCTTCAGGCTGAATTCGTAGTGATGGCTCAAGTGTGGAAAACCCAAGTGCACCCACCTGAGCTGGCAGCCTCAGAACTGCCCCCAGCTGCAGCTCTCAGCCTCCAGTGGGACCCACAAGGTTGGGACACACCAAAATCCATCCCCCAAGCAGGGAATTCAGCCAGGAGCTGAGCCCCAGCCCTGCACAGCAACCCCTGGGCAGCTGCCACCCTCCCCTTGGGCACAGCAACCTCCTCTGTGCTCACTGGGAAACTGTGCCTGAAACCCCAGGGGAAAAAGGGGCTCCTCGGGATGGGAATGGGAATCCCACAGCACGGGGAGGAGAAGAGATGGAGCCCCAGCCCCAAGTGTGGCTTGTGAAGCTGCAGGAAAACCCCAAAAGGATGAGGGTTTTCACTGCCCTGCTTGCTGCCCTGTCACATCCTCACTTCCTGACACCAAACCTTGGGAAAAGGGGGTGGTTCTGCTTTGTCCCCGTTGTCCCTGCACTCAGCTCTGCACTCTCACCACCCCTGGGGGCAAAAAAACCAAACAGGAATCCCAGTGAATTCCATGAATCCCAAAGCTGTGGGATCAGAGCATCCCTCTGCCCAGCCTCTCCACGGGCATCATCACGAGGCCTGCAAGGAAGAAACAGCCAGGGAAGGGAGTAATACAAATAAGGAGCCAATTTATCCAATTTCTGTTCCGGTTGGTGCAGATTAAAGTCTTTCTTTCTGGAGAGGAAGGCACAAACGGGCTGTGTGATCTCCTTCCAAGATTTTTCGGGGCTGTTTGGAAAACACAGGAGCTCTGCTCCTCCTCCCCCCCCCTCCAGCCTCTCTCTCTCAGAGGAATTTTTGCCTCACAGATTTGGAGAGATCCCCTTTGGGAAAACCTGTGCTGTGCAGAGGGAGAGAAACACCTGGAATTGAGGTGTGGGGCAATCAAAGTGCTGAGCTGGGTGTGAAGAAGGCAGAAGCCCTCTGGTCCCTGCTCCCAGCTGCTCCATGGGGTGTCCTTGTGCTGGGACAGCGTTCCCAGGGCAGCAGGGGCAGGGAGGGTCAGAGCCAGCAGGTGGAGGATGGAGCTTCAGTGCTGCTGCCTCACCAGGAGCTCTGAAATTCCAGATTTCCTCTTCAGGGGTGTGGGAACTCTCGGAGGGATTAAATGAGAGCAGCCAGCCAAATGAAGAGCACTCAGTGTTTTCTCACCCTGCAGGGTGGGATTCCCAGTCACCCACCCACTCGCTGATGCTGAGATCCATCTGGTTTAAATCCCTGGGAAGTGCTTCCCTGTCCCACTGCAGGGGCAGTCCCAGCTCATCTCTGAGCAGCTTTGGACTCCAGCCAGTCTCAGCCTCTCTGCTTTTATTGCTGTGGCTCTCAAGACCACAAGATCAGTGCAGTTTTTACTGGATTTGATATTCCCACCTGTCCTTCCCTGCCCTGCAGCTGCCAGGAAAAAAACCAGCCTGGAATTGAGAGATCTGCTGAGCTTTGTGTCATCTCCTCTGACCAAGATCCTCCCACATCTCCAGGTTCAGTATCCAAAAGTGTTTTTGTCAAATGCACCCAGCTCTTGGTGGCATCTCAGGGCAGTTTTGGTTTTGAAGGGGATCAGAATCTCCTGAAGTGCAAGGATGCCATCCAGAGCTGATATCCCCAGTCAGGGGAGTTTCCTTAGGAAAAAAAACAACCAGAAAAATAAGGAGATCAGCTTATGCCAGCCCTGCTTCCTGAGATGACAGGCTTTAGAAGGAAAGGGAATGTCTTTGCCTGAGTGTGCCTTCACTTCTGAGCTCAAGTAAAGGCTTCATTAACCTGACTGCAGTGTAGCTTATTACCAGTTCCATAATGACGGGTTGGAAGGTTTAGAAACAAAAAGAAGGGGAAAAAAACCCCAACAGAAAAAAAATTAAAAATAAATAAATATATATCTATATATATATATATAGAGAGAGATATCAAGAATCCTGATTTTCAAGACCAAAATTTCTAACCCTCAGCTTTTCAGTCCTGAACAGAAGATTTCAAGGAAATAGAGCAGGGAAAAAAGAGAAAAAAAATTAAACCAAACCCCAAAGATGCTGGTTGAGCTCCCCAGTGAGGAGCATCCCAGGGAAGGAGGGAATTGTCTCTTGGATGCCCTTGGAGCTGCAGCCGGCTCTGCGTGCTCAGCATTCACCTGGCCCCGAGAGACCTCGGGAGGGACAAAAATTCCACCAACTCCCTGCCCTGCAGTGCTCCCCCCGGCAGGAATCCCTGAGCTCATCCCCCAGTGCCAGGCGGGTCACACAAACCCTCCCCGGCAGATCTCCACCCTGGGGGATGGTATTTGTATTTATTTTTGAGAAAGGAAAGAAAGGAAAGAAAGAAAGGAAAGAAAGGAAAGAAAGGAAAGAAAGGAAAGAAAGGAAAGAAAGGAAAGAAAGGAGGAAGGAAGGAAGGAAGGAAGGAAGGAAGGAAGGAAGGAAGGAAGGAAGGAAGGAAGGAAGGAAGGAAGGAAGGAAGGAAGAAAGAAAGAAAGAAAGAAAGAAAGAAAGAAAGAAAGAAAGAAAGAAAGAAAGAAAGAAAGAAAGAAAGAAAGAAAGAAAGAAAGAAAGAAAGAAAGAAAGAAAGAAAGAAAGAAAGAAAGAAAGAAAGAAAGAAAGAAAGAAAAGAAAGATAGATATAGATCTCGGCTCCCTGGGATGGAGTTCAGCCTCTGCTGGGTGACTCAGCTGGGCTGGAGTGACATCCCCTCTCTCTGCCCATCCTCTGCCAGCCCAGCGCTGGGGTTCTACCCCCACGGGGCACCTGGGGAAGGAGACATTTCTTTTTTGTTTGTTTTTTGTTTTTTGTTTCCTCAGCTGGATCAAAACCCAGCCCCAAAAACCCCAGAGATGATGTCTCATCGCTTCGCTTTGCTGAGTGGAAAAGCCTGAGTTGCCCCTGAATCGTGTTTCATTCCAAAAAATGAGCTTTTTAAATTTACATAGGAAAATAAAAAAGGGGACCAACCCCCAAAAATCTGTGTGTCTATCACAGCACAGTAGCAGAAGCAGAAAGCTGAGAAAAAGGATTATTATAAAAATGTGTCGTTGCTTAATTACGTGCGTAAGGTGTTGTAATGCCACCTAATCAACATTTCCTGTTGCTGCACATGGAATTCCCATTTTCCAGTGCCATGAATCAACTCCAATCCTGTTTGCAGAACTGTGGGGTAGAAGTGAGGGGGAGTTGGGGGTTTTATTTGTCTCCCTGGGCTTTTTTCTTTTTTTTTTTTTTAAAGGAAACATTAACTGTGGCACACGTACTAACTGAATGTCATGAGGCTGCCAGGAGAAAAACTCCCACTAAATAAAAATATAGCTTTTTACTCCTGGGCTGCTAAACCTGTGCAGGTTGCAAAGCCTCAGTTAGTCACTAAAGGCTCCTTGCCCAGTGCCAGAAAGCCTCACTCCTCTTGCCATTCACTCTGGAGAATGAATAAATTCAGGCAAATCAGGAGCGGGGCAAATCTGGAGAAATTACAAAGGGGAGGAGTTCACCTTCCTGCTATGGCTTTCAGGTCTGTCCTGGACTCCTTACTCCAGTATAAAACCGAGAGCAGAAATATGATCACGTCCTCAGGAGCCTAATCAATTCTGGTGTCAACACTGAGCCTATTTAAAATAGAGAATGGAATTGCTGCTCCTTGCTCTGCTCTGCCTGCACATTCTCAAGACAGAGGCAGTAGGTAAGTCCTTCCCTGCTCCCTCCAGCCCCACGTTAAGGTTCCTCTTATTTCTGGTTTGTTTCTGACTGTCAGGACATGCAGTGCAGGCTCTCTGATTCTTCTCCGTGGTAAATGATGATTTATTTGTTTCTCTGCCTTTTATTACTTGTGTTGAAACAGCAAGGAGAGGAGTTTTTTTCTCATGAATGAATGAGTGCTTTTGGGGGGGTTTTCTTTTCACCTTTAGAGATTCTATCTGCTTTCCTCCTCCAAGAAAAATCAATGAGCTTGGGCTTGATCTCTGTATTTTATTGTGCATTTTATATATACACTAGAACTTAATTTCTTTATCTTTGAAACTCCTTTAAACCTGAAAGAAATAGCTTGTTTGAAATTTTCTACTGCCTTTGCTTTGCTGTGTATGATCCAAGATGAAATTCTGCTGAGGGAGAAAGAACAATATGTCTCTGCTGCATCAGCCCAGCAGCCCCATCTATTTTTTGCTCCCTGGGCACTATAAGTACACTGTGCACTTAGGATGGCTCAATTAAATAGAGATCTATAATTAGTATTGAAAAATGCAGAAGGTAATTTTTTTTTCCCCCCACCCCTGCTTCTATTCAATCAGCGAGGCTGACTAAATCCCCTTTTCCCATGCAAATACCAGCACAGAGGCTGGAAATTAAACACTGCAGCTCTTCAAAGTGACCAGGGGTCCATTGTTTGCACTAAAATAGAGCAGAGTGCAGGGAGGGGAAAAGGGATCCAGCACTATCAGGGGGAAGTGCTGCCCTGAGATCTGCCAAAGGGAGATGGGGCTGAAGCAGATCAAGGTTCAGAGGTGCTCACAGAGTCCTGAAGGGTTTCCCTGGGTTTTATTGCCCTGCTCTTAATTAATTCCCCAGCCCTCAGCAGCCTGGCTTTCCCAGATCCTTACCTGACTGTTCCAATCCCTCCCCTCCCCTCCAGCCCCTGGTTCTGGGGTGTTCTCTCTGCTGGGGCAGGAGCACAGAAGCACAAAAATCCCCTCTGCTCTCCCCAACTCTGCCACTCCTCTCTGTGCTTCTCTGCTCCTGCCTCCTGCCTATCGACACTTGGCTGGATTTGCTGCCCCATCAGGGGGTTTATTAGGTGAGACCTGAAAGGCTATCTAGAGAACCTTTGTGACTTGATTAGATTGGGGTCGGTAATTAGGGTTTACCTCTTGAACAGAAGGAAGTAAAGCAGGGAATGCAGATGTGATCATTTGTAGGCGTTTGTTGCACACACACACACACACACACACTCCTCCCTCCAGTTATTTCCACATTTTTTCCTTGAGTGTGGACCAAATCACACAAGTCATTAATGCACAAGAAACTTGCTCTCTTACACCTTCCTCTCCAGATTTTCCTCGGGCAGCAGCTCCACAGGATACATTTTATTAACTTAAAGGTTCCGTGTTTCTAGAAACTCCGCTTATCAGGATCAGATGGAATTCCTCCTCCTTGTATTCCTTCTTGTTATCTTTTTTTTTATTATTATTATTATTATTATTTTAAGAATAAGCATTTCCTTCCAGGCTTGCCACTTCTCAGGAGCAGCCTGGGTGATCTGCCCTGATCAGCTCATTGAACCCACCTCCACCTGGGCACTTCACAACTCACCACCCTGGAGCAGTCCAGTGACTGATTGCTAATCTTTGGCACTGCTGCCAGCCTCGCTGGAATGGCAGAGCACCTGTGCTTTCAAATCAGTGTGAACAGTCCTCAGAGGGCTCTCCAAGGAAGGAAGGAGGGGTCATTATCCCTGTTAGAGGAGAGGGAAACTGAGGCACGCTGGTGCAGTCACCTGGATCAAACCAGCCCCCCCTCCAAACCTCTGTCCAGCCCCTCAGGCAGATCTCAGTATATTCCATTTACAGCTGCACTGATCCCCCTCAGCTTTCCTGTCTGGTTCCTCTGAGAGCCCAGGGACCCTCTGCAGCTGGTTTGGGGGAAAAGAGAGAGACAGAGGCTCTGCAAGTTCCAACAGGAACACTCCAGACCTCGTGAGAGTGAGACTTTATTACTGTGCCAGCCAGAGAGCAGGGATATCCATCCATCCACCCATCCATCCATCCATCCATCCATCCATCCCTTCATCCATCCCTTCATCCATCCATCCATCCATCCATCCATCCATCCATCCCTTTATCCATCCATCCATCCATCCCTTTATCCATCCATCTCTTTATCCATCCATCCATCCATCCATCCATCCATCCATCCATCCATCCATTCCTCCATCCATCCATCCATCCATCCATCCATCCATCCATCCATCCATCCATCCATTCCTCCATCCATCCATCCATCCATCCATCCCTCCATCCATCCATCCATCCATCCATCCATCCATCCATTCCTCCATCCATCCATCCATCCATCCATCCATCCATCCATTCCTCCATCCATCCATCCATCCATCCATCCATCCATCCATCCATCCATCCATCCCTTTATCCATCCATCCATCCATCCATCCATCCATCCATCCATCCATCCCTTCATCCATCCATCCCTCCATCCCTCCATCCCTCCCTCCCTCCCTCCAGCAGCTCTGGGGTGGGGTTACAGCAAAGTCACTGAGAATTAATTTTCTCCAGGGGGAACGGAATGAACCCCAGCACGTTTTAACCTTTTGCTTTATCACAGAGCAGGACTCAGCCATGAGCAGACAAATCTCTCACACTCCACGCTCTGGTGCTCCACAAGATTGATGCCTGATAGGACATTCCTCTAATTTAGATGAGATTAGGCCCCTCTAACTTTCTCTCTCTCTGCTCACATGCTTTTTCCCTTCACAAACATTCCATTTCCATAACCACGCGGACATTGACGTCAGCGTCCATTCTCACTCTGGGGTTTCCTCAGGGCCACTCAGGTACAAAATATCCCAGATCAGCAGCTTTAAAAAAAAAAAAAAAAAAAAACCAACACAAAAATGATGCTGTGACTTCTTCCCTTTGCAGTTCTGGTGGTGTGGACTGCACCCAGGTTTATGGTTGGGCTCCAAATCCATCTCAGGGCTGGCAGAACTGGGATGCTGCTGCACTTGGACACCCTCTGGGGTGACAAGTTGCCTTGTCAGCTGATTTAAAAAAAGGATGAAAAATGGGTAATAAATGCAATGGAAGGCCTGGAACACGGAGAAAAGGCAGTGAGCCCTGGGAACTATGGAATTGCCCATGTGAGAGGTTTCAGCCACCTCTGGTGTCTCCACCAGGTCTGAATCCCAGCTGCCCCTTCCCCAGGCACAAGGATGAATCCTGCTCTGTTTTATCCACGATTTCTCTGAGCAAAGACACGATTTTATCCAGATTTTCTCTGGGCAAAGACAACTCCACGGATGGGTTTGTCTGTCCTTGTGGCAGAACCTGACCCACACTGTCTTTCCTAACAAACCTCGACCCTCCTGGCTCTCCCACTGGGGTGCTGGAAGCAGAAAAGCCTTTGACACTTTAAAAAAAAAACAAAAACAGCACAGAGCTTGAGGTCTCCTAGAAAAGCTGCAAAGTCCCGAGGCTGTCTCTGTGCAGGCTCCTTTCCCTGCCTGTGGCGTTGCAGGAGATGCTTTGTTGTGTTCCAGGCTAGATCCAGTGGCCTGTTATTAGATTTTTGGTCGTATTTTTAGCCACAGGACCAGCCAGCAAAAGCTCAAAGGCTGCCAAAGGCCAGCAGAGCTACCCCAAAGTGATTCGCTTGAATTGAATTTTAAAAACACTTTGAAATGAATCACTCTGCAAGCCTGAATTGCGTTTTTATTAAAGCAAAGCCAGGCAAAAACCCCTCACAGAAGGAAATCACCTTAGCCCTGGATACTCCTTTATTTTGTCACAGCTTCTGCCCTTGATACAGGACATTTCTGAGGGCGCATTTATCTGCAGCCGAGTGCCAAAGGTCAGCTCCAAACCTTCCCCTCGCTCTCTGACACGAAGGAAGTCGTTTGCAGATGTTCACAGGGCACATCCAGACTCCCCCGAGCCCCTTTGAGATGTTTTTTTTTCCCCCCGTGTTTTCCAAGTGTTCCAAAGGCCTCCCGGAGCAGGGATTCATTTGTGTGTGTGTGCAGGTGCAGGTGCTGCCTTCAGCACCACAGCAAAGCTGATGATTGCTCAGGGCTGGCTCCCCACCACCCAATTATTGGGGTCGGTAATTAGGGTTCACCTCTTGAACAGAGGGAAGTAAAGCAGGGAATGCAGATGTGATCCTTTTATTGCACACACACACCCACACACACTCCTCCCTCCAGTTATTTCCACATTTTTTTCCTTGAGTGTGGACCAAATCACACAAGTCATTAATGCACATCTCTACACCTTCCTCTCCAAATTTTCCTCGGGCAGCAGCTCCACAGGATATATTTTATTAACTTAAAGGTTCCGTGTTTCTAGAAACTCTGCTTATCAGAATCAGATGGAATTCCTCCTCCTTGTATTCCTCCTTGTTATCTTTTTTTAAAATTTATTTTAAGAATAAGCATTTCCTTCCAGGCTTGCCACTTCTCAGGAGCAGCCTGGGTGATGTGCCCTGATCAGCTCATTGAACCCAGCACTTCACAACTATATTTTTATATCTATATCTATATCTATATCTATATCTATATCTATATCTATATCTGTATTTATACCTCTGACACAGTCATTAATGCACAAGAAATTTGCTCTCTTACACCTTCCTCTCCAAATTTTCTTCAGGCAGCAACTCCACAGGATACATTTCATTAACTAAAAGGTTCCGTGTTTCTAGAAACTCCACTTCTGAGAATCAGCTGAAATTCCTCCTCCTTGTATTCCTTCTTGTTATCTTTTTATTATTATTATTATTATTATTTTAAGAATAAGCATTTCCTTCCAGGCTTGCCACTTCTCAGGAGCAGCCTGGGTGATCTGCCCTGATCAGCTCATTGAACCCAGCACTTCACAACTCACCACCCTGACACACTCAGTCATTAATGCACAAAAACCTTGCTCTCTACACTTTCCTCTCCAAATTTTCCTCAGGCAGCAGCTTCCACCACGTCCTGCAATAAACCTGCAGAAAGGGGGGTGTGTGTGTGTCCCTAGGTGGGGAAAAAAATAATAAAAAAAATCAAATTCCAGGTTAAAAAGTGAGGAGCAGTGAATGGCCACAAACGCTTGCAGGGACACAGAAATCTCGAGGTGAACTTTGGGAGCTGACTGGGGCTTCCTGAGGATGTGTAATGCTTCAGAATGTCTAAATATCCTCATGTCCATACTCTCAGGAATCCCATTAATTAGAAAGACAGGCTGAGATAACAATTGCTTTTAAGTTGTTTTGTCTCTTTTTTTTTTTTTTCTGCTCTAAAAATAGAAAGTTTCACAAAGCCAGCTAAAAATAGGATGAGCCCAACACGAGCCAAGCCTAAAAATAAATCAGATGCAAGCCCAGCTTTTGCCATTTTCGTGGCAAAGGATGCAGGGGTGAGAGCAGATTTTGGGGGATGGATTTGAGACCCGAGGATGAGGGAGCAGGGAGAGCTCCGGGGAATGGCCGGGCAGGACCTGCCTGATGGGGTGACAAGAGGCTTAAGGGACAAACAAAGGGCTCAGGTGAAAGAGGGAAGGGAATCGGATTAAAAATCAACACAGGACATTCCTGCTGTCCCGGGGAAAAAAAAAAAAGAAAAAAAAAGGAAAAAAAGAAAAAAAAAAAAAAGGAAAAAAAAAAAAAGAAAAAAAAGAGAAAGAAAAAAAAGAAAAAGAAAAAGAAAAAGAAAAAGAAAAAGAAAAAGAAAAAGAAAAAGAAAAAGGTCATTCACACCCCCAGAGGCTCAATGTCGTTAATAAAAACGATAAATATGAAACGAGAATGCAAAACAAAAAAGGAAAATGGATAAACCGCGGGCACTTTATCAGCAGCCCGGATCCAGGCTGTCCAGCCCCTGTCTCAGTGACTTCAGGTAAATGGCATTTTCCTGGTTAAACGGCATTTTCCTGGTTAAATGGCATTTTCTGCCAGCCTGTCCCCGCGGGACCGAGCAGATTTGGGGATTTTGTGGAATTCAGACAATCTGAGCTTGATCCAAAGGGCTGAAGGGTCTTTTTCCCCAGGTCACAGCCAGCAGCACCTCCTGGGTGGCTGCACAGGAGAGGCAGCTCTCAACTGCAGGAATATTTTCATTTTTTTTTAATTTTTTTTTTTTTTCCTGCTTCGAGCTTCCGTACGAAGCTTGATAGCTAAAACAATCGAAAAGGTTTACAATGAAATGCAAACAATACGTAATTGTATTGTTTGTTTTTTTTTCGGCCAGCCCCCCGTGCCAAGAAGCAGCTCTGGGCAGGAAAAGCAGTTGTAAATTCCAGGAGGAAGAGGCAGAGATAAGTGGGACTGCTGCTCACGTGCCAAGAGAGACTCCCGAAATTTAATTTTGGGGGAAGAGCCAGGCCTGGCCAGCCCTGCTCGAAATGAAACCAAATAAAGCCAAGGTGACACCTGTGGGATGGGGCAGAACCACTTAAATCATGTATGGATTTATAAATCCATAATGAAATGGAAGGGAAAGATGTAATTGATAATACAGCGAGTCCAGGTGTGCACATCTATACCTATACCTGTATCTATACCTACATCTTTATCTATATCCACATTTATATATCTCTATATCTATATTTTTATATCTATATCTATATTTTTATATATCTATATTAATATATACCTATAGCTACATCTATATCTATACCTACATCTTTATCTAGCCCTATATTTACATGTCCCTATATCTATATTTATACCTCTATATCTATATTTATATATCTATATTTATATATCTATATTTTATATCTACATCTATATCTATATCTATATCTATATCTATATCTATATCTATATCTATATCTATATCTATCTATATTTATATATCTCCATATCTATATTTATTTATCTCTATATCTATATCTATATCTCTATATCTATATTTTTATATCTATATTTTTATATCTATCTCTATCTCTATCTCTATCTCTATATCTATATCTATATTTATACCTCTATATCTCCATTTATATCTCTATATCAATATTTTTATAGCTATATATTTATATATCTCTTTATCTACCTTTATACCTCTATATCTATATTTATATCTCTATATACCACAGCAACCATTTCAGCACCTCAACCACAACAACGAACCAAAAGAAACCCCCCTCCCTAAAACACTGAAAACTCATTTTCCTGCTGTGGTTTTTGTTGGTTTTGGGTTTGTTTTTTTTTTTTTTCCCAGCAATAATAAAGCTACAGGAAAGAGAAGGTGGGAGCTAAGGTTTGATGGAAGGGTGGGATCTGAGGGGTCCCCAGAAAAAAAAGGGAATTCAGAGGGGGATTTTGGGTTGGGAATGGTGGGAGGGTGTCAAAAGAAAGATGAGTGGAGCCAAGGAGAGGAGTTACAGACGGAGAGGGAACTATTCGGGGGCTGTAAACACCAGGGAGGGGAAAGGATTGTTTAGGGTGGTTCGGCGATCTTTCTAGGAGTGCTGGGATGCAGATAAGGAAGTGGGAAATGTCAGCTATTAAATAGGAAACGTTTCCTGACAGCGCGGGCTGGGGGGCTCTGGAAAAGTTTTCCAAGGGAAGCGGCAGGAGCCGCTCAGACAATTCCAAAAGTGGCCGGGACAAGGATCCTGCCTAAAGCCAGGGAGAAGTGCGTGGATGTGACAGGGATTTTTCCCTTCCCCAAAGCTCGGGGGAAGAAAGAGCCATTGTAAGGCAAGGTTCCTATAGGGAGGGAGGTGTCACATCCCACTGGGATAAAATCCAAATGCAAATTTTCCTCCTCGGGTTGGGGGGGGGGGGGGGGACGGTGCTGCTTCCTCCCCGAGCAGCACCCGCACAAAGGATCCTGTTCCCCGATGTTCCATCGCTGCCAATCAAAAAAAAAAAAAAAAACCCCAAAAAACCAAACAAACAAAAACCAACCACCCCCCCCCAAAAAAAAAAAAAAAAAAAAAAAAAGAAAAAGAAAATCCACCACCCTAACGCACAATAAACAGGAATCCACTGTTTGCTCAGGCGTTCTGTAATGTTTAATTAGCTCGGTCTTTAAGGTTTGACAGCTCCAAGGACATTTTTTTTTTTCTGATGAAATGCTGAATTTGTGTGCTGTTCTAATTCACTGATACCATCCAGCCACGAGTGTGATAAGGACTAGGCAGAAAACACAATCCTTTACCTTGTTCAGAGGCACCAGGAATTTGGTAAAAATTGGTGGAAAGATGCAAAAATCAGATGCTAATTTTTGAACACTCCTGAGTGCTGGAGGTGAGGCAGCTGTAGCCACCAAGGGCTGGAGTTTCAAACTGAAATTTTACTTTATTCAGCTGTTTCTCCCCATCATTTTGCTGCCCAGGCTGGAAGATCTATAGTGTGCTCAACTGTCAGCTTTTACTGAGATTGAAACCCACAAGTTTATTTGTGACAGCTCGCCAGACACCTGTTCAGGTGGTAAAAACTCAATGATTTCTTTCTTTGAGAGGGGTGGGATTTGCTCCATAACCCATTTCCATTCCCCCTCTGGCACACAGACACCGGTTCAGGACCACCCCAGCACAACCTGGGGGTAATTCCCCTTCCCCCTGTGGCTCTGTTTGATTTTTGGTGGCTTAAAAGCTCCACAGCCTTGGACCTGCTGCCCTGGGTCCCAGCTGTGGCTCAGATCGCCTGGAAAATGGGATTTGCATTGCAGAAACGCTTTGATGCCCCACTCCATCGTGCATCCCCCAGCTCCTGGAACTGCCCAGCCCAGAGCTGCCACCTTCCCCCTCTGCTTTCCATCCCTAAAGGAGCAAATCCTTCCATCCCATCCCTGCTGGGCACCAGCTTTTCCCCACTCCTGGAGTGTAAATGGCCAAGAAACTCCCAACCCCACCCGGCTGGGGTTGTTAAAAGTCGGCGGTGAGCCCTGAGCAGCTGCCAGGAGCACATCTGGAGTCTCCCAGCCCTGCACAGAGCACATCTGGAGCTGGCCCGGGCACTGTGCAGCTCAGCCCAGCTGCCACTCTCCAGGCATTTATTGATTAAAACATCGATTCAGGCACTCGGTGGCACTCCGTGCTTGGAACTTCTGCTGTTTCCCAGTGGGGATGGGGAAAAGCTCGGGGCCACCGTCCTGGAAATAGGGGGGAAAAAAAGAAAAAAATAGAAAAGAAAATGAAAAAAAAACCAAACCAAACCAAACAAAAAAAAACCAACCAAAAAACAAACAACCCCCCCCCCCAAAAAAACCAAAAAAAACCCCCAACCACCACAAAAAAAACACCCAAAACCCCTCCCCCCCAAAAAAACCCAAAACCAAACCAAACCAAACCAAACCAAACAAAAAAACCAAAAAAAAACCCAAAAGGCAAAATTCAGTGCTAGAAAGTGAAGTTTGTGTGTGTTTACAAGCCTGCCAAAAGGATAAAACCTCGTCGGACCCAGGTTTTGGATAACAACATAAAAATCCCTACACACAAAAAAAAAAAAGCAAAGTTTGTTTTTTCTCTCCAGTCTTCCCCAACTACCAGGACCCAGGTTTTGGATAACAACATAGAAGTCTCTACACAAAAAAAAAAAAAAAAAAAAAAAAAAAAAAAAGTTTGTTTTTCTTCCCAGTCTTCCCAACTACCAAGTGAGGCAACTTTGTAGCTTTCAGCAGAAATTTCGTTTTTGTAAAAGAAAACCCGAAAGTGCCATTTTTTTAAAAGGTTTTGTTAATTGCCACAAGGTCTCCCTCTGTGTCACAACTGCTCAGGTTTTATAACAATTCTCTGCTTCTGACTTCTAAATCCTTAATGGATGGATGCATTGTTGTGCCACTGATATCAAGATAAAGGTGCTACAAGCCTTCCAGCAGGTGTGTTATAAATTACCAATTAAGGTAATTACCAGTCAAGTGACAGGGCTCCTTCATAATTATCCTTAAAATGGATTAGCCATTTATTAAAATGTCTATAATTTACTAATCACAAGCAAACAGAAGGTGTGGTATTAATCATCATTATAGGAGGGTTTGAATTGTTATGGATTGAAGTTAAATAGCCAGAGAGAACTATCCCTGTCAAAGTCAATTTAAAGTTTAAAATGAATAAAGAGCCACTGAAGCAACTTGGGATGAACAACAGCCCCTGCTTTCCTGACCAGATAAACACAGAAAGTTAAATCAGCTCTTCTCCTCTGAATTTTGTGCTTCTTTTAGACAATGAAAAAGTGAAATTCAGAGGCTCTGCTGAAGAATTTTGGTCCCAGCTGAGTTAGACCAAAGATCCTCCAGGTCCTGCAGGAAGTGAGATCCTTCTCACTTCTCCGAATTCCTCACCAAGTAACCTTCAAAGGAGTTCCTGGAACAAGCTGAGATAAATCCTCTTGCATAAGTGAATTTACAAGTCTGTGAAAGGCTGGCAAGTGCAGAGCTGATAAAAGGAAATTTACTTTAACACTGCATACATTCAAAGGTGGAACTTTTGCCTCAAGAAGTTGAGGAAGCCAAGGTTTGAAAATCAAATTCTTTAGGACTGCAACCCATCCAGAATTCTGATGATCCAGAGCCCTAAAGATCCCTACCAGCACTGGTTTTGGGGGGGATATTAATGGCTGTAAAGTGATTTATGAGGAGATCTAGAGAGGGCAGAGCTGCCAATCCATTTCCCTGCTGCTTTTTGGGGGTATAATTTGTACAGATTTTCATTCACCTGTTTTATTTATTGTTTTTTTTTTTTAGTGGGCCACTGGTGCTATCGGACCCAGAAGTGTGATGATCCACAGTGTGAAGGTACTGGCCAAGCAATTTGCTTTTTCCAATCACATTGGTGATCCTTCTGCCTTGCAAAGGGGCTGTTGAGAGAAATAATGCAAAAAAAATGCACAGAACTGGGCCCTTAATGCATCGTGGTCACATTATTTGTGACCACCTCAGTGCTGGGTGTTTGTGGTAACTGCTCCTTTTGTGCCCAGCGAGGGTAATGCAGAAATATAAAAAGAAACATATAAAATGTAAATACACAAATGGAAAAATCACCCCAGAGGTTGGGGTGATGTCTCAAACGCCCCGATTTGGTCGGGTGGTTTGGCTTTCTCAAGGATTTGCTGTCTACAGGGGTGGGGGGAAACAAAATAAATTAAAAAATAAATCACATTTTCTCCATCCCTGGCCAGATCCTCCTCGGTGGCACCAGGTCAGCGCGGCGTGCAGAGGGGACAAACAGTCCCCTGTCAACATTGTCACCAGGAACGTGGCTCGTGACAAGAGCCTCCAGCCCCTGACCTTTGAAGGCTATGATGTGAAGGACTCTGCCCAGTGGACCCTGGAAAACAATGGCCACACAGGCAAGTGCTGCCCAGGCTGCTCCTGTGGGGTGGCTTTGGGCTTCCCCTGGCTGCCTCCCCATCCCTGGGGCCCAGCAGGGAAGCATAGAGGAGATCCCAAGATCCCACCCCTCTGGTTCAGAAGGGAAACTCCCAGAACGTTTTTTTTTTTGGCATCAAAATTTCCTTGGGAAGTTGGTGGGAGTTACGAAGTTTTGGGGTTTGAAGTTTGGTTCTTGAGCATCTCAGCAGGAATTTCTGTGCAGAAACGGAGCTGGAGGTGTCACAGAAGCTCTGAACCAAACCCCCCAACCCAAACAGAGTCCAGGGCTGGGGGCAGGATGACAATTTGGGCAGAATTTTATCATTTTCTGCTGCAACACCTTCCTTCCTGGGCTCGTCCCTTCCAGCTCTTGCCTCTGCAGAAGGAATCCTGCTGGAAAAAAGCCTGGTGTGGGAAAGTCATCCCCAGTGCTGTGTGTTCTTAGTTCTCTAAATAATGAGCTATGTTCTTCTCAGATTGAGACCTGTTTTCTCTGCACACAGAAGTTATCTGATGTTGATCAGCTACTTAGTGAATCAGTAAACCGTGAATCAATTAACAGTAATTCAGAACTGTTCCACTTCCTCCAACCTTCCTTCACAATGCTGAGGATGCTGCTCCAAAAAAAAAAAAAAATTATGTTCAATTACTTCGACTTTAAAAATACACCTGTGGTCTATTTTTTTTTTTTTTTCTTTTGAAGTTAAATGTAGATGTTTTTAAAATCCTGGATGGGTTGTTTTTGAACTGCCAAATCCTCAAAGCAAGAAAGTAGCGAGTGGCAAATATTTCCTGATTTAAAAGGGAAAGGTGGGAAGGCAGCTGGGGAGATTTTAACAGCCAGAAATTCGAATTTCAAACATCGCTGTCGTGGCAGACCACAGGAAAAAGGAATGATTTGACTTTTCGCTTATATCTGGATTAATGACTTTTCCCATTACAGGTCGATACTCCAGGATGTCCAATTACAGCCCTTTTTACACCAAAATTAATATTTATAAGGATTGCTCCGAACTCTCATCCTCCCCAGCCATGCATAAGGATTAGGGGTTTAATCTGAGGCTTTTAAAATCCTTTTCCTTCTGAGGGCAGCCAATTCCTGGGCTAAATGAGGAGGTTATTGCTTAAATTCCAGCTGCAGTTAGAGGCTGCAGGTGAGATTAGGCTCCTTGTGTTCCCGTGATGGGCACACAGCAAAGGTCGCTGTCTCAACTTGAGCTAAACAAACAAAGCCCACAAAGACATCTGACTCATCCATTTACAGATTAAAAAGCAAAGGAACTAAATGACTCATGCACGCTCCCAGTTCATTTGGAATTCAGAACAGAACAGAAATCTCCGGGGCTGCCATCCAGAATTTTCCTCCGGGGCTGCAACCCGGAATTTTCTTATGCGAAGAGAAGCGCTGTGCTTAACTGTGGGGGTCGTAACAAGTCAAATTTTAAAATATATCTCAAATCTGTGTGGTTTAGGCTTTAATGGAGGCACTACTCGAAATTAAAAACAGAGTATCTTTTAACCCTGCCCAAAGGAAATGTTACAGTGCAGACAACAGGAGATTAAAATGACAGTTAAAACCCAAATAAACTGGGATCGAATTTACTTTGATTGAGGGGGGTTTTTCATAGGAAAAAAAATGAAGGGATATGGAGTCTTCTGAGACGTATAAGAAGCTCTGACTCCAGAGGTCATGGTGATTATAATTAATCTCAAATGAAACTCAGCTATGATTTTGTAAGAGTTCAGTTTCTGCAGAGCAGAATTTCTGGAACACTCGGTCTGAAAAAGCCAAGTGAGAACTTGAAGATAAATTTGAGTCTCAGGAACATCTCTGCTCTCACATACTGTTAATGTAGGATCTGCTCTTCTCCTTTAAAACAATTTATGGTTTTTTTTTTTTTCCCCAGTTAGAGTGGCACTAAGCTCATCCCCCAAAATTGGAGGAGGAGGCCTGAAGAGAAAATACAAGGCAGTAGAATTCCATTTGCACTGGGGAGTCCCAGGTGAGCCACAACACATCCCTGGCTCAGAGCACAGCATAGATGGAGAGAAATACCCCATGGAGGTAGGTGGGACTGTGTGTGGATCATGGATTTCACTCCAGAACTCTGGAATTTTGAGATCCTGCTCACAAAACCCCTTGGCTAAGTTCCCTAGGGAGGTCTGAGGGTGGAAATAATTGCCCTTGGCTGTTGTGTTCCAGCTTCACGTCGTCCACATAAGAGAGGATGCTTCAGATGTGACAGAAGCCAAGAAAACTCCAGATGGTTTGGCTGTTTTGGCCTTCTTTATCAAGGTAGGCAAGGTGAAATTTTCAGCTGCCCCTCTCCAATCTCAGCCAGCAGCTTGGCTGAGGGATTGTTTATGTCAATATTTAAGTTTATATCAGTATTACAGTAGCCCAAGACTTTAACCTCCCTATCTCCCTGCAGGCATTTTGCCAGCACGGAGTTCCTCTACCCTTTTCTGCATCCTGCTTGCTGTTATTTTTTTCTTGTGGCCCTTTTCTGTTTTATTCACCACTGACAAAAAGCAACCACTTGTTGCTTTTAATACACGAGGTGGAATGAAAACATTTCCCTTTCAGGCTGACGAACAAAATACAAACTATGCAACTCTGCTGAGCGAATTAGAGAATATTAAATACAAAGGTAAGGCACTCGTGCCAGGGGTTTCACAAGCTGTGTGTGGGCAAAACCTGCAGCCACAAGCATTCCAAGGGATTTTTCCCCTGTGGTTTTTCCAGGGGATACAGCACAGGTGGATGCTTTGCCACTGAGCTCTCTCCTCCCACCTGAGGAAGAGCTGGGCAGGTACTATCGGTATGAGGGCTCCCTCACCAGCCCTGACTGCTATGAGGGCGTCATCTGGACGGTGTTTGAGAAGCCAGTGGAGCTCAGCCTGTCCCAGGTGAGTGGCACAGGGACAGGGACAGGGACAGGGGCAGCCTGGAGGTTCTGTGCTGCGTCCCCCTGCCCGCGGGGTGACACCTCAGCTGCCTCGTTCCCCACACACACACTCACTTGGCAGCAGCCTCAACCTGCTCCCCAGTGGTGCCAGCTGATTGACCCTGTTAAATCATCCCTGAGAAAATGGCAGGAAAGGGGCAGGAAGGGGAAATGACGGCGTGAGGAGAGAGCCAAGAAATTCCCCCCCCCCCAAGCTCAGCGCTTCGTCAGCAGCGCTTCCACTGCTGCCACCTGCTCAGTCCCCAGTTCCATGGCCTTTCTCCCCCTGCCAGGACAGCAGAACACAATCATTCCAAACCCAAACCTTGGGTCCGTCAGCATCAGCGTTAAGCAGCCCATTTCTGAGCTGCAGGCAGGAAGAGGAGATGGAGTTAGGAGCGCTTGGATAACACAGGTTGTGCAGAGATGGCCCAGCCTGGCCCAGAGCCAGCGCTCGCATTCCAGCTCCTCACTCCCAGTGTGCTCCCAGTGGGCTCTCCCAGCACAGCCCAGGGTCACAGACAGCAGCCAGGATTCTGAGCAAGGACAGAATTCCTGCTGCTCCTGCCTGGTGTCACCGAGCAAGGACAGAATTCCTGCTGTTCCTGCCTGGTGTCACCGAGCAAGGACAGAATTCCTGCTGCTCCTGCCTGGTGTCACCAAGCAAGGACAGAATTCCTGCTGTTCCTGCCTGGTGTCACCGAGCAAGGACAGAATTCCTGCTGCTCCTGCCTGGTGTCACCCAGCAAGGACAGAATTCCTGCTGCTCCTGCCTGGCATCACCGAGCAAGGACAGAATTCCTGCTGCTCCTGCCTGGTGTCACCAAGCAAGGACAGAATTCCTGCTGCTCCTGCCTGGTGTCACCCAGCAAGGACAGAATTCCTGCTGCTCCTGCCTGGTGTCACCAAACAAGGACAGAATTCCTGCTGCTCCTGCCTGGTGTCACCGAGCAAGGACAGAATTCCTGCTGCTCCTGCCTGGTGTCACCAAGCAAGGACAGAATTCCTGCTGTTCCTGCCTGGTGTCACCGAGCAAGGACAGAATTCCTGCTGCTCCTGCCTGGTGTCACCAAACAAGGACAGAATTCCTGCTGTTCCTGCCTGGTGTCACCGAGCAAGGACAGAATTCCTGCTGCTCCTGCCTGGTGTCACTGAGCAAGGACAGAATTCCTGCTGCTCCTGCCTGGTTGTCACCCAGCAAGGACAGAATTCCTGCTGCTCCTGCCTGGTGTCACCGAGCAAGGACAGAATTCCTGCTGCTCCTGCCTGGTTGTGACCGTGACGCGGCGGCCGGGCACGGCGCCGCGTGCGTCAGGAGCTCTGGGGGAACCAGCCCATGGGCTGCACAAAGCATTTGGCTCCCACACAAAGGAAGTGCCCGTGATTTCCAAGGCTGCAAGGAGCCATCACTTGGTGACCTCCTCTGGTGGCCTCTGCCACGGCGTTTCCTGCGGGGTTTAACGCGCCCCTTCGGCCCTCGGGTGCCGACACAGAGCGAGGCAGCCCCGGCTCTGCGACACAGCAACGCCCAGAGTCCTCTGGCAGAGGGATTTACCAGCCTGTTGTGTTTTGCAGCTTTCCAAGTTCGAAGCACTGCACTTTGATGGGAAGAACTCCACTCTGATGACGGAGAATTTCCGGCCGGTGCAGCCCCTGAACGGGCGCAAGGTGCTCTGGTCGGGTGCCGGCATCGCCCTGCCCACGGCAAAGCTGCTGCTGCTGCCCCTGGCTCTGACCTGCACCCTCAGCTCCCTGTCCCACTGAGCCTTCCCCACCTCATCCAGCATCCTTGGGCCTTTATTTGTTGTTATTTTCGCTGTTCTTTGCCTCTCCGTGAATTTTGTCCCGATACAGAATAGCCTTGCCCTCCTCCAGACGTTAACCAAGGACGTCTGCGCTGCTCTGGTGAAGCCCAAACCACCAGAACTCAAAGGAACTGGGAGATAAAGCAATGAAAATTCCATTTTAAAAGGCAATATGCTTAGAGAAGGCCTTAGTCTGGATTATCCTGTAGTCTGAAGCCAGCCCTGGAAGGAGCTGCACAGAGAACCTTGGAGAGGAATCTGTCCTTAAGTGCCTGTGAAGGGGTTGGTTTGGAGCACGTTTACACTCAACACTGCAAACCCAGCAGTGAAATGGGGAGTAATTCCTACAGCCCCACACTGTCCTACCTGAAGGTACAACACAGAGCAGAGATAAAATGCTCACACACAACTGAGCAGCATCTGCCTCATCCCCTCTAGGGAAGGGCACTCACCCAACACATAAATCCCCCTCCTTCCTTCAGAATATCTCAGTTAATTTCAGATAAGGACACTGGATTCCTCCCCTGCTGGGGGCTATCAGGTTCCTCTGTTATTTATTCATCCTTCTCTGGGATGCCATGGCCAATGTGATGTGCTGGGAAGCAGCAGGGAGGCTCATCCTCACCGACCAGAGGCACATCTGTGGAAATTCCCTCTCTTTGGAGGGCTCCTTTTGAAGCAGGAGACTCTGATCATCCTTTGTAGTTGCTATTTGTTAAAATAGGACAGCTCAAGAAATGGCTCTTTCTTATATATAAATATATATATTTTTTTCTTTTATATATATAATTTTTCTATAGTAGCATCCCTGCAATATTCACATACAGTCAAGATTCATTTTTTTTTTTTCCCAAGAAGATTGTGGTTTGAACCAATTCCTTCAGATCTTACCCAATTACTTATAGAAAATATGTTGGGAAATGGGCTTTCCTTATGTTATTCCAGTTCTCTCTCTGAAGAGGGACATAACATTTCTCTTTGGCTAGTGCCACATAACATGTTGCAGCTTCTTTTAGGATTTTAGATTTTGGCCACACCAAAATAGGATTTCATATTAGCAGATTTGTAAATTTTTTTTTCCTTTAAGGGCAATGTTTGCAGAGATGACTTTATATATTTTCAGGAAAATCCTGGCAGTGGGAGCAACCACAGCTCATCAAAAGGGGAGAAATTATTTTCATATTAATCAATCAGCAAAGCTTTAAAAACAAAAACCCAGATGGGAAAGCAAATGAACCTATTTAAGTTTAAAGGAAAGGTTAATACTTTAACTGTATTTTTATGTGACTGAAAATCTTTGGAAGAACAAACAGAAATGAAATATTAAAGGTGAACAACAGACCTCTATTTGAATTGTTCTGAGTTTTTATTTCTTTCGTCCTTGCTGGAGGGGAATCCACAAACCCTCAGAAGAGGAACGTGACTTTTTTCCCCCCTTGTTTTGTTCACAATATTTAGGGTTGGGTTTCGGGCTGGGTTTGCATTTTTGGGGCAGGGGGGGCAGAGGTTTGCAGTGCTTTGGGATGTTTCCACTGTCAGCAGAGTTGTGGGGCTCGATTTCACACCCTCAGGGTGTTCTCTGCACTCAGCAGATTCCTGGAGTCTGGCACCTTGCCCAGGTGTGCAGAGCTGGTGCCCAACCCCAGCCAGCTCCCGGGACAGGGAACTCCTGCTTTAAACAGCAGTGATGGGAACACCCCTTGGGACACCTGAGAAATCCCACTCCTTGGGATACTGACCGAGGTGTGCAAGAGCCACCAGCCCTCTCCTTCAGATTGTTTCCTCAATTCCCGTTTTGCAGGCAGCTCTCTAAGGGATGATTGGAATGAACCCTGCAGGATCTGGCTCAGCTGTCATTTATTGCTAATAATAAATGATAAATCACAGGGCACAGCCACTAATTACAATGTGGGAGCATCTTATTTACTATGGAACAGATTAAAACAGAACTAAAAGGAAGGAAAAAAAATCTGCTGGAAATAGGGTGAGTCTTCTCTAAGAGCTCTTCAGCACCAACCCCAGTGTGAATAAAACCTCCCTGGACAAGGGTCAGTGTTTTTACTGAGTGGCTAAGTGCTGTGGCAACAAGGAGAAGGGAAATGCTGCATCTGCTCCTGTCACAGGGACTGAGACCAGTCTGTCCTCTGCCCTCTTTGCACCCAGGTTCTGCTCTGGGGCAGGAGGTGACAAGGACAGGACCAACCAGCATTAATGCAGGCAAGAAACAAAAGCCCCCCAGCAAAAGCCATTCCCAGGAAAAAGCAGGAAAAGACAAGAAGGCTTGGAGTGGGACATCTGATTTGCTTTGTGAGGATGGTTATGGAAAAGCAATTTGCTGTTCCACAGGTAACCTGAGGTGCTGGTTTTCAGGAATTCTGTCTCGGCGACGTTTGGCATGAAATTCTTTTATTGTGAAGACACCAGGAAATGACAGTCACTCCTGAAGGACAAATAGCCAAGGCATGGTACAGGAAAGGGTGGGGGGAGGAACAGAAGCATTTGGAAGGATCCAGCAGGAACATTATTTTCCCATGTCCAGACGGGTTAGCACAGAGCTGCTCTGATACATTTCACATATGTTGGAGGCAGAGCTGATGACCGTGGGGCTGAAAGCTGCAGTCCCAGGGAAAATGAAACACTGGCAATTAAAATTGGGGTTAAAAGAGATCAAACAAGCAGGGCTTTGTACAACACATCCAAAAGCAATCCTTTCCCAGCTTTGGGCTGCACCTCGGTTTGAGAGCAGCCTCCGGAGGTGTGAGAGGTGAAGGCACTGCTCCTTCCCAGTCATCAGGGGAGCAGGGGGTGACAGCAGGGGCAGGCACAAAAAAGTTCCTAATACAATGTGTTTTCAGCAAAACATTTTTCTCAGGAAGCACAAAGAGACAAGGAAACCAAACCATTACTCACAAGAAATGTATTTACATTACCCACAAAGAATTCTGACGAATTTGGCAACTCCACTTACAGTCAGCTCCTCCTGTGACAAAACGCCGGCTCAAAATGCACTTGTGTCCGGACAAAATTAGTTTTCTGTGACTGCTGAGAGAGAAGGACAAAGGTTTGTCCTTTGTCCTTTTCTTCCTCCCCCATCCAGATGTGGATTCCACAGGGAAAACAGCACTTGCTAGCACCCTTCCTGTTAAATGATGTCACACAGCAAATCCATGTAAAAAATCCATTCACCCACCCATAGGCAGGGAAAAAAAAAAAAAAAAGATACAAAGAAGCCTATCAAACTTCCCGGGCTGGTTTTAGAGCTTAATAAGTGTGGAGTTAAATAAACACCAGGAGTAACATCAACCCCCTCTGCTCCAGGGACATGGATCCCATTGCTCAGGAGCAACACCCCAAAAATCACAGCTGGACTGGATGATCTTAAAGGTCTCTTTCACCCGAAATGGTTTGGGTAGTCTCTCAATGATTCTATGAGAAATTATTACTCTTGGAGATGGGAGGCTCTTTTTGATGGAGTTAGAAGTGGACTTGGTGATTTTCTTCCACGAAGCACTGAAATGAGATGGGATTTAAAAGCTTGGCAATGACAGAAAAACAAATGGGAACTGGGAACTGAAATGGCTGTGGAAAATGCTTTGTGTGGGAGAAAATCATATGTAAATTGGATTTTTTAAAGAAAGGAAATGTAGGATTTACTGGTAAATTTTGTGTACCTGTGGAAAAAGGCAATGAAACCCCAGCTGGAGGCACAGCAGGGCCACAGTGACCTCAGCCAGGACACTTTTCCTTCCTGATCTCCTCCAAACTCTCCCTGAACAGACACAGCTCCTTCAAGACAACTGCTGAGAATGGGAACATGCAGTTTTCATTATGAGGCTTAAATGCATTTCCTAAAAATAACCTGCTGTTTGGGGCTTTTAGTATCAGAAATAAATCCATATACACCGCTAAAACCTGATTATAATTAGTCACACAAGTAAAATTATGAGTGTAATTAACTACAGCAATTAATTGAAACGCCTTTGGCACTTTATTTCCCTTCTTGCAGTTGAATGCAATTTGCATTTAAAGTTATATCATAAAGGGTGTAAGATGGTAATCAATTTAGGTTATTTTATTACCTTTTACCTGCTAATATCTTCTGAAGTGGCTTAGACATCCAGTACTTAAATACAGTTTGATGTAAAAGCTCAAGCAGCTGACACTGTTCTAATGAGTTTTGTTTCCCCATAATCCACTCCAAGCCATCTAAACTTTTCCCTGCCCTTCCTTTTTATTGCCTCACGAAACCACCTTGGTTTTCATCGAGTGGAATCACCTTTAGAATGCCACCACCCTTCCCCTCCCCACCTCACCAGGGCTGCTCCCTGTTCCCAGCACACAGAGATCTTGATGGATGAGTTTGCAGATTGAGGGTGGTTATGAAGAATTTATGAGAGAGAAAGAAAGGCAGAGGAGTTTTACATTTTGCTGATTGTGCCGATGTCGAGATTAAATTCTAAATAAATCATAGACTATCCCTATCAGGAGTGCAGTATCTTTGTAAGCCCACAATCATGGGAGTTTGTGGTGCACAAAGCTCTCAGCTTTACACCAAATGCTTTTCTTAGAGGCAGTAAAACATAATGGTTCGTGTCCTGGAGCCCAGCAGACACTGGGAAACATAAGAATAATCCTGGTAGAGCAGCAGTGACCTCCCAGAGGAAAACAAAAGGAGTTTAAATCTCAAAAGAGCAGGATAAAGACAAAGAAAATCAACTGTGGAGGTGCTGAAGCTTCTCCAGCCCTGCCAGCTGAGACCCTCTGTGACAGAGGATGCCCCATGTCCTGTGCAGCCCTTCCTGTCAAACACATCTGGGAAAAGGAGGATTCACCACTGGTTTCCATCTCCTCAGGGAATTTCAGGGCTCCAAATCATTGGTACAGCTCAAACATCCCAAACATTTTGGGGACTGGGAGCTGGGACAGCCTCAGAAATGTGGAGAGAGCTCAGCCCTCAGAGCAGGCTGGGAGCAGAAAAATTGCAAAAGCTCCATTTACTCCAAGGGTTTTATAACCCTTTTTTCAAAACAAATTTTTTTTTTTTTTTTTTTTTTTTTTTTTTTTTTTTTTTTGATTGGCAGGAACACGGTGTCTCCTGAAGCACTGCAGAAAGGGGCTGTGGTGTCACCCACATCAACCCCCTGGAACGGGGCCCTGCTGTCCCTTTGTTAACGTGGCATTAAAAAACGGGAAGCTGGGGTTTATGATCCCACAGATATGAGCCCGCCGGTGATGGAACCGGATTGATTTATTCTAAACAACACGGCCATTAAAGCTCACAAAGCACAAACACTTTAAAAAAACGCGGTGCAATCCCTGCCGCGGCCGCGGGGCCCTTCTGGGATTGTGGCGGTGAAGGCCTGGTGGGAGCACGGGCCACCCACAGGCCGCGATTTGCAAACGCCTCGGGTAAAGCTTATTAAAAAGCAAAATCCTGCCTGGCTGTTCCTTAAGGAGCACTAAATGACCTCAGGGAGGATTCACCCTCAGAAAAAAAGACATCAGTTTGGTGAAAACCACGTGAGGAGATGCCAGAAGGGCTGTGGGACACGGAGGGTTCACAGAAGCCCCTCACAGAGTTAAACTCATTTACAGGAGAGATGCACAGCGAGATAGATCAGATGGAATTAATTTCCTCTCCTCCCATCCCTTGCTCCTTTTTTCCCCCCTTTTTGTTTAAAAAAGAATCCCCTGCAATGACAGCAAAATTCAGCTTTTAAAAGCTGCTCATAGGAGGGAAGCAGGGATACAGCACAGGCTGGAATGCACAGCAAGGGAAAAACCAGGCACGTGAGGGAACGGCAAGGATTAGCTGGAAACAGCAATATTCTGGAATAAAAATTCAATTGGGGCCCCACCAAAAGAAATAAAATCCCAAATAGGGCACAGCACAACTGCAGAAAATAAAGATGATACAAGCAACCTTGCCCACAACACACTCGGCTTTTGGTGTTCCAAACGTTTGGGGAATCCTAAGCAGTAAAATTGCTGGAAAGTTTTTAGTACAGCTTAAAAGGGATTGTCAGCACTAGTCAGCTGAGCTCCAGGAGGGATTCTGCAGGGAAATTATTGTGGCAAACACAAAAAAATAGTTTGAGAGGGTTGAAGGACTGGGAATGGTGCAGGTTGTTGTCCAGCTGACAGGACAGCACAGCCAAAATAAATCTGGCCCCTCTCTGCAAGCAGTCTTCCTCAAATGCCTTCCTTTGGAGTAATCTTTTATTTTAAGCAAAATACACAAACAAAAGAAAATAGTGTCAGTTTTACTATTGTACACATGAATCAAAAATATCCACTATAATCATCACCAAAATAAATTATTGTCCCGGTCTGAAATGGTGGGAAACTGCAGTTTTCCTTTCATTCAAGTGGAGGACATTTTATGGAAAGATATTCCTCAGGGATAACATACATTTTCGTGGATTTGAGTAAGAGTTATCAGACATTTATTTATATTATGGCTGTGCATATTAATTTTAGTACTGTGGGAAACAGAACAAGAGTCTGATGAGGATCTTAAATCGTCATTTTTATGCAAGAGAAATGAAGGATGACACTTCCAAAGGGGCAAAAGCCACTTAAAACAGCAGCTTCCCATGAAAATGAAACAGCACATAGAACATATTTTGACATTTGGGTGACTGCACGCTTGTTCTTTAGGCAGGTAACTCCATGCAGCTTTGTCCCAGTAAAGCATTTTACAGCTGCATTTTAAGACAGAGAACCCAGCTAAGAAAACCTTTCCTTGTCCCCCTTTTCCCTTTTTTTTTTTTTTTTAAGCACACAGCAAAAGCAGTTTTGTTTAACGGGCTGGAGCAATCAGAGGGATCAGGGCTCAGGTTGCGGACGTGTCAGCTTTTCCACCACTGATCCTGTTCCCCTCAGCCATCCTGCATTTATTTTTAAAAGGTCATTAAGCAAGACACAAAAGGTGGAGTGCAACGTTACAGATTTATAACCTGGCTGGGCTCTGCCTGGAACACAAAGCTCAGGTACCAGAGGAGTCTCTGTGCTCTGCCACATCAAAGCCCAGCAGCCAAAGGCAGGCAAAGATACTGAGAAGGGAAATTCACATCTGTGTGCTATCCCTCACCTCCCTTTAGTCATCCTTTAGTGTATTTTGTTTATTTGAACTCTACCCTTCCTCACACTCAACTTGGCTTTTGCTGTGCTGCAGCACCTGCCACTCTCATGGAAGAAAACTTTAAATTACAGCCAGGGGTTTGGGCCCAGTTAAATCAGTTAAACAAGAGATTTTGTGCTAAAAGCTGATCATTCTTCAGGTTACTCTTAATTCTTACTTCTTAAACTGCAGTTAGTTAGAGCAGCCAGATCTCTGCATTATGTTAAAATCCAAATTTAATGCCTTTTTTAACGAAGCCACTATTTGAACACACACACTGGAAACAATCACCTTCCCTCTTATAATTCATTCATAATCATTTAAAGGAAGAAAAAAAAAAAAGAATTGGAAGGAAAGGTAAGAAGTTTAAACACCCAGTGTGACATCCTTGCTCACATCTCATGGCCAAGCTGCTCCTCTGATATGCTGCCAACTCTTTATCAAAAGCTTCCACTCCAGCTCTTTGTTACCAGTGAAATGCTGGGGCTGCCTGTGCTCTAAGAGTCTGTGGGCCTAGAGGTTTATTCCCTGGCGTGTGTCTTTTAAACAGGAACATTTATATAATCAAACCTGCAGATAAAAAGGCACGGCCACATGGCAAGCAAACATTTCCAACACATTACCTCCCGAGCAAGGCCACAAACACGAGCGTGTGCTCATGGCCAGTGTGCAGCACCGGGGCCTTCCTGTGTGGAATCCTTTCCTGCCCCTTCAAGGAGTGTTTGGATACAACAGGAATGGCTTTGATTTAAAGGGTTTTTTTTTTTTTTTTCTATTCCACATCAGAAGGAAAGCACCGAGGAACAAAAATTCATCCACCTTTCTGTCCTGCTTGCTGGGGGCTCTCAACACAAACCTCCAGCACTGAGCCGTGGTTGAACTCATCCCTGCATGAACTGCTGAGCCCCAGAGTGAACTTCAGCCAGGTCAGCTCTGACCTCTGCAATTGCCCTGGGCTGGTTTGAACTGGGCTGAACTGGGTTGGGGCTGTGCCCCAGCTGTGTCCTGACAGCGCTGAGCTGAGCGGGAGCATCACAGCCCAGATTTCAAGGCTCTGCTCCTGCCTGGCATGCCTAAATATGTGAGTCTGCATCACACTGGGGTGTGTTCATCCTGCCCCAGTGCTGAGCTCTTCCTCTCTCAGAATCCCAGCATGGTTTGGAAGTGACATTAAACATCCTCGTCCCACCCCTGCCACGGGCAGAGACACCTTCCACCATCCCAGGCTGCTCCAAGCCCTGTCCAAGCTGGCCTTGGACACTTCCAGGGATCCAGGGGCAGCCACAGCTGCTCTGGACAAGCCCCTCACGTCCTCTGCCCTCCCCAGGCACCAGGGGACAGCTGTCACCCTGTCACCCCTGGAGGAGGGATCTGCCTCACAATGTCCGGGCTGAGCTCTGTAATCACCCTGTTCCTTGCATTGTCTCCCTACTCCAAACATCACAGTACAAACACCATTTGTAAGGGTTTTGATTTGCCAGTGCTGGTGTTGGATCCTTTTTTTTTCTGGCCCAGCAGCAGCAGCAGCTTCCCTTTGTTGTTAGCCAGCTCCCAACCAACACCCACGCTCCAGCTTTCCTGCAGCTTCTCCTCGGGAGGCCAAGGTTTATTTATAAGACACATAAATATCTTCCCCAACAAAATGCTGCATTAGGTGAAGGCACAATTTCATTGCATGCTAAACATACAGCAGATTTAACCCCAAACTCTGCTTGCTATCTCACATTTCAGCAAACTTGAAACCAGATTACCCAGAGATGCAGCAATTCCGGGACAAACCAGTGTGATGTAAAGACTGAGCCAAACCTGTTGCCTCAAACCTTTCCATTGACTCCAAACACAGCATATATCCACCACCTTTCCAATTTATTTGTTCTTTTAGTTCCTTTCTTCACCCTCAGTTTGACCAAAACCTCTCAAATTCATGGTGTAAAGACAATGTCATTTGCAGGGTGCTTTGAGGGAATAAGAAGCTGGAGAAGAGTCAGAAAGAACTTGGGATTCAATAGTTCTATGCAAAATAATACCTTGGTAAGGGCCCCAGCAGCTCCCTGTGCTTCCCATGCCCAGGATCAGGGAAAAACACAGGATTTTAACCTCACACAGGGCTGAGGAACAACACTGAGAACGTTCACAGCAGTTTAGAGACAGCATTTCCAAAATCCAAAAGTCATCACACACCACAGCTCTCTCAGCCACTTCATTTGGACTTTGCACCCAATAAAAATCTACTGCTGAAAAAAATTTCAGCAGCACTGAGATAAAAAATATCAGAGTACAGGGAGTGCTGCATTGCCAGCTCACACAAACACTGACAAAGGCTCTGAAGCATCTGCTGCTGTTTTTTTTTTTTTTTTTTTTTTTTTTTTTTGCAGGGGAGGGAAGTGCATGAACTCTGACCACCCAAAGCAGCTTGTGACCCACCTGAGAACATCTCTGTGCTCTCACCACGGGTTTTAAATACACTGCTAAAAGCTGGGTGAGGTTCAGTCATCAGGTCTGTCTGGAATGACCCTAAATATAAATAAAAGCTGCATTTTGCCCTAAGTTTTCCTCTTTGGTTTTCTATGCTCACAACTCCCAGGGAAATTTAATTTCTATCAAATCTAGAAGCATCCTTAATCTATTTTCTCCTTTGTGACTCATTTTGCTGAAGGGACCTTATCAAACATTGCTTTTCATTTTCACAAACAGGAAATCTTTTACACACGATCGAGGAAGCCGGAGGCTTGTCCCAAACAAAAGGCACAATCTCCCCAGCTCCTGACAGGTTTTTATTTTCCTGAAACGATAAATCAGCAAGCATGGATGACTGCATTTTACTCACTTCTTGCTTCAATTTACTGGACCTGAGGGAAAAAGGGTAACAAAAGGTATAATTAATATAATTAATATCTACGTGGATGCTCCGGGCCTCGGGCCAGTGGCTGTGCCTGGAGCCCAGCACGTTCTCAGGACATGATCACAGCTCACAGATAAATCTGGGATGTTTTGGTATTTAGATACAGGGAAAAGCAGGGATAGAGCCTCCTGAGCCAGCCCAGGGGAGGACAGGGAGCAGGGGGATGCACCCTGGCTGGGACAGCAGCTCCAGAACGGATCCAACACTTGGATCAGGATGGAAAATGCCTTTGGATTTGGGATTTCAGGGAAGGGATGGGACAGCAGGGCCCTGCAGGGGGGAATAAGAGGGTTTGGCACAAGAAGTGCTGTCCCTGCTGTGTCCTTCCCCTCCCTCCCAGGAGAAGCACCAAAAGCCACCCCAGGTTTGCAGAAGTCTGACTGACCCACCCCAAAAGCACTCCACACACACACAAAGGGGCCAGGGAAAATCCCAGCACAGCTCATTCCCCACTGCTCCCACCTCACAAAATGGGCTCTGCTCATTTCTGAGCCTGCCCAGCTCTGATCTGGGAAGTCAGAGGGATTCAGCAGCAGCAAATGGTTGCAGCTTGGGTAGGGATGTGATGCCTTCATCTCTTCAATGTCCCCTGCTGCACTCGTGAACCAATAAAAGCTTCACCACTGACAGCAGCACATATGAACATCCTCGGTAATTTGAGTTTTTCATCCTTTCAAATACCACTTTCAATACCTCAAAGCCTTAACAGAGGAAAATTCATGACAGGAACTACTATAGCCCATATTCTTTGTATTGAAATTCAATTTTCAACACTGAAAAAGCCCAAGTGACTCCAATGACACCGTGGGGTGACCACACCTGGTAAGAATGACCAATGCTCTGAGAGCTGATCAGCAGCAAAGTGTCACCTCTCAGAGCTGCACCAACACTCCCATCTCAGCCAGAGATGGCTTCATTCCAGAGACACTCTGGGGATGGCTGCTGCGTGCTAATCCTTGGATAAATACCCACTGGGCATCTTCAAGGGCCATAAAATAAGAACAATGGTTCATTTCCAGCTAAACATCACCATGGTGCTTTTGGAAACACTCAAGGACCGAGGTGATGCTGCTCCTGACATCAGCTCTGTGCAGACTTTGGTCTGGTTGCCAGCTCAACCAGATCCACTTCCTGCCAGGAGAAAAGCAGGGCTGTGAGTGCAGCAGGGCTCTCCCATCCCTGGCTGCCAGGGGAAGTGGCCAGCACTGTCTGCAATCACCAGCTACGTGGGCAAACAGCCCTGGCTGCAGCAGGGACACCTGCACAGCAGGTACCTGCAGAGCCTGTCCAAAGACACCAGAGCAAAACCTTCCTGTACCTGAGGGATCACTTCACTGCTGACATGGATTGTTTTCAAGTAATAAGTGTTATTATCATCATCATCAACAAAATACCCAACTCACCTTTTGTAAACAATGAAGAAGCTGCAAAGAATTGCTGAATGCATGCCCGTGCTTCAGCTTTTGGATTGACAAAGGCATTTAAGCTTCATGGGAGCAGCACAGACACTTCAAAGCAGGAAAACAGTTATTAAAAATTATCTGACAAGAAGTGACACTTCATCTGCATCCACAGTATTTAATTTGTTTGAATAATATAGTTACAGATAAACAGGTTCACTCCATATACAATTACCAATACCTTTGTTTTAATACAGCTCATATTCCAGTACATCAACACTATTTTATTTACAAGGCATTTATGTACATTAACATCTTTCTAAAGTCAGTGCATTGTCAATAAGTTTTATACAATAATTTACAAAGTGAATGTAGTTAATAGTTAACTTAATAAATTTACTACTAATTCTTGAATTAATTTAATTTAAAAAATTAATTACAACCAATGTAACAAACACAGAAGATCAAATAACATTAGTAGATTGTGCTACCTGCTTAAATAAAACATTTTAAAGTAAATCAGTTGAAAATCTTTCACTTTTCATGGAGTTTGCAGAGGGAGGAGTAGACAAGTGGGTGTTGAAAAAGCTTCTAACCTAGAAATTCACAAGTCATGTTTGCTTTTCTTTAGGCTCAATGTTCAGACCACTTCAAAGATAAAAGACCATAGAGGATAAGGAGCAACACCTGACAGGTTAAGACAAGACTCATTTTTGGAACAGATTTGCTGTCCCCAAAGAGGCACAACCTCCAAAGGCTGGGAGGGCTCTGCCTGAGCAAAGACAGCCAGACCAGCTGATACCATTTCTTAAATGGATAAACCCCAGATCCTCCTGGAAATGATAAACTCACTGAAGGTTTGGCATTCTCGTCAAACACCCCAAAATGGATCCAAACATTAATCTCAGAGAACCACGCGAGTAACAGTTTTGTTAGTGAAGGTACAAAAATCTAGAGAACTGGGAAGATGATGTACAACAAAATTAAGAAGCTGCTTAAGCTCAGCTGAAGAACAAAAGGCCAAAAAGTGAAAATTTTTATCTTCATTCAGATATGCAAACAATTTAACACTGAAAATGTTTAAAGAAATGCCTGCTCAGAGAAAAAAAAAAGAAAAGCAACACTCTTTTTTTTCTCTCCAGTCTCTGCTAAGACTCAGTCACACTTCCCCTCATGCAAGAAGCCCCTTGAATTACAGAGCAATGTTGCAAGGACATGGAAAGCAAGTCTGGTTTAATTGCAAGTATTTGCATAACCTGGTGTAACAAACAAACAAAAAGATAATTTGAAAAGGCAACCAAATTTTGAAAACAAGAAACTGAGTTAGGAAACCAATAAAAAACACCTCCATCCATGAATGCTACGACAGCTACCTGACAGCCACAGCTTCTTCCTTTGAAATACACTGTGGATATGCACAGCCATTCACTCCAGAGCCCTTACAACAACAACAACAACAGAAAAACCAAACAAACTGTGGGGTTTCAATCGAATCAGATGCATTTTCAAAAGTGCAAACTTCAAAAAGCAACACCAGTCATGAAACATAAGCTCAAGCATCTCTCCTTCCAAAAGCTGGGAACGTTTTGTGCAATGTGCACTTTTTTAAGACACCGTGAGTGTAATCACAACTACTCTCTCCAACCTGAAGTTTCTTCTTGAGGCAGCTCAAACAAAGTTTGAGCCAGCACTCTTCAGGCAGAAAAGCCATTCCTGAAACATGTTGATCTGCACAGCCAACACATGGAGAAAACACAAGTATAATAAACCATTCAAGTGTAGAAATTAATCTCTTCTCAAATGATGATTTGGTTGTGCTCCCAACACACAGAAAGAAAGCAACTGACACACATTAGTGGTGGCAAAACTGGAAACTTCTCTTCCCCGTGACAGTAATTTGTTTCCATTTTGTGCACTTTTCCTTCTCTTGCCTTCCCTGTTTTGCCAATAAAATGCAATAAAACTGCAGGAAAAAGGAGGTAGCAATATCATGTTGTCCAAAGACAACACTACAAATTGTTTTTCCCCGTTACCTTAAACCTAACGAGAGCCTCGGGGGTGTTAGAACAGTTGGTAAACTCTACACTACTCTGGTTTAGCTCTTATTTGGATGTTGAATTCAGCTCTTATTTGGTCCTAGTCGGCTTTTCTCAAACCATTGGATTTAAAGGCCAGTGGCAGTCTCAGATGTCCAACATCAGAAACGTTTCGAGCACGTGTAGTGAGAAAACGGAACAAAAACGATACTACTGGATATTAACTGCTTAACCAGGGGGCTCTTTTTGTGCTTTCAGCTCACCAGGGGACAAGGACAACCAGGAGCTGTTCTCTGTCTCAGCCACGCCTTCCCCCAAGGGCACAATCCCGGGGGTTCCCTCCCTGGGCCCGTGGCAGCTCAGGCTCACTGCAGCACGCAGTACTTCTTGTAGTCGGACTCGAAGTCCTCGTCCATGCTGCTCGTGTCTGCCATCTTCTTGCCATCGATCTTGGGCAGGAACTGGGCATAGTCCACCCCCTGCTGCTCGTAGAACAGAATGTAGGCAGAGTCCGTGTCGATCTCGTCCGGGTGCAACTCCTGACACAGGGAAAACACCCGGGAAAAGCCCATGGGATGGCTGAAGCATTTCAAACACACGCTGTTGCCCCAAAAAGGGTGTTTTTAACTGGGTGTAACACAAGGAAGCCCGTGTTCTGTCTCCCCCTCTTTGTTATCTCGCTCCATGAATTACTTGGGAGCTCTGACAATTTTGTAGTGATGAATGCAAATACTTAGAAGCGTCAGAGCTGAGTTATTCACCAATTGAATATAAACTGCTGCCATCATGGAAATGTATTCCTGGCTTTCCATTCCTAGTCATTTTTCCATCTTTGCATGAAATAAGCATCTTCCCTTAACTGTGGGAGCAGCTGATGAACAGATGTTACCTTGGGAAAAAACCTCACGTACAATTTCAGTTAATAATTTTAATATTCCTCTGATGCAGCTTTGGAGAGACTCCTGATTTCAACCAGCAGCTCTCCAGTAATGTTTGATTTAGTGGAAGGTGTCCCTGCCCATGGCAGAGGGGTGAAACGTGATTAACTTTAAGGTTCCTTCCAACCCAAACCATTCTGTGATTCTAAAATTTTTTTTTAGCTAGAATTTCCAGCTCTAAATTTCTTTACCAGAAGAAATACCCAGCTCTGGGTAACCAAGGCAAAAATTATTTGAAATAATTAGAAATAATTAGAGTAATGATGTGAAATAATGAGGAAAAGGAGCGCTTTACCTTGCAGCTGCTGTCATTGTAGCAGTACCACTTGTTGTTCGGGTTTTTGGCATAAGTGACGTAATGACCCCCTCCCATAATTCCTGAATGGCACTGAGGAAACGAAGAAGAAAAGAAATCCTCAATCAAACATCCAATGAACGATTCCCAAGTTCATTATCTGCGAGTGATCCAGACAGCTGGAGCTAACTTTACACACACAATTAGCAGAGACTTAATTCGAACTCACTGCTCTGGCTTTGGCTCCCCTTCCCTGCAGATCCCTGTGCCGTCCCCACCCCAGCAAAGGCTTTTGGTGAAGGCAGTGTGCCAGGGAGGCAGCTGTGGCACAGGAGCAGGCACCTACCGAGATTGCATAAAGGTTGTAGATGGGGTTGACCCAGACGTCGTCTCTTTGGTCGTCGGCGGTGTCGTCCTCGCTGTGGTTCTCGCCCTGCCCGTTGCTGAGTGAGCTCTGCTCCCACAGGTACCCGTTGGCCAGAGCCCCCTCGCTGTCCTGCCCGGGGTACAGCTCGCTCTGGCTGCCCCCCAAAGCCTGGCCTTTCGTCAGAGCATCCCCCTGCTCGTGCTCAGCACCGTTCTCCCTGTTTGCAGCCAGGTTTTCCTTGCTGCTGGACAGTTTGTTTTTCCCCAGCTGGGGCAGCCGCAGGCGCCCTTTGCCTCTCCCCAAAGTCCTTGGGCTGCTGTTGGGGCTGCTGTTTTTACTTGAAGGGCAGCTGGTTCCACTCTTCCTCCCCAAGGATGGAGATGCTAGCATAGAAAGCACAGAGATTACTAAAATGAGTATAAACACAGGCTAGGTTTCTTTTTAAAGTGATTTTTTTTAAATAACTAAACATTAAACCCCACTGTTTCCCTGCAGCTCATGAGTAATATATAGAAATAAAACCCCATCTTTGTGCACACACATCCATACACCTAAAAACTAAAATTTAATTCTTTTATGCAGAGCTCATCCCTCACTGTAATTCCAGCCCACTTACCCAGGTACCAATATCTGCTGTCACTGAGCAACTTAAAATTTTCTTTCATTTCTTCCACTAAACCTTCACTAAGAAATGTTTCCCATGCACAATGCAGTGCTTTGGCAAAAAAACTCCCAAACATTAAAATTCTGTACATAATAACATTTTTCCCCTCCAAACACCAGCACTGAGTGGAATTTTCCCCAATCATTGCCTACCTTTGACATTATTGAGGACAGTAGTGTTTAGGGAGGATGGACTCCTGTTCAGTGTGTCCCCTTCTCCAGCTGTGCCAGTCACCTGCACATCTGTTTTCCTGGTGTCCCCTTGGCCAGCCCGTGCTTCAGGAAGGCTCTCAACCTGCAGGGTGAGCTGCTTCCTTTGGAAATGACTTGGATCCCTTTGTACCAAAAAGGCACTTGGGTCAAAATTTTCTCTGGGAAATTTAACAATTTTCTGGGATTTTATCCAGCGGCCGTTAACGAACTGAAATCTTTTCAGGTGAATGATCTAAAGGGAAACATGGCAGAGAAAATTATTAAAGGGGGTCAATGACATCCTAGTGAGTAATTTCACTGTTTAAAGTGAGTTTTGCCCAAAATATATGCATTTTATTCTGTGTTAGTAAAAATAATGCTCTGTGTCACAATTTGGATTTTGGGATCGAGTTGGTAAGATATAAAACTAATATTTTCACGTGAAAATGATGGCAAAAGGTGCTTCAATTCAGTGATCAGCACTGTCTGTTTTAAATAAGCTACCAAGTATGAAAAGTAAGAACTGCAGGTGTTCCACAACCAGAGAGGAGATGGTGTCACCATCTGAGCACGAGCTGTGTCAGAGCAGCTGACACTGAGCACAAACCACCACCATTTCCTGCAAAGCAGCAGGCTAAAAACATTCAAAAGGATCTGAGCCTCACTTCATTTGCCTGCAAACTCAGTCAGTGTCCCCACCTGAGAGTGTGAACAAAGCAAATCATCTTATCCACAGCAAGCAGATTTGGGAACAACGTGCTTTGGGTTTGCTGCTGAGGAGGAAAACGACACAAGGTCCTACCAAAATAGGGGGAAGTCTCCAAAGATCCAGTTTCTTGGTGGCCAGGCAGTGGGTCTTGCACTTGGAGCAGTAGTACATCTCATCCTCCCCCAGCTCCTCCTCGCTGGTGAAGGCTCTCAGACAACTGTCCAGGTTGATGGGCTCTGCCTGGGCTCGGCGGCTTTGCTCGACACTTTCATGTTCTTCCACGATCTGAAAGGGAGAGCAAACTGTCTCTGACTTGGAAATGTAACACACACTGCTCAGGGGAGGGCTCTCCTCACAGTAACACACAAATAACTTCGCTGGCTTGTTCAGAATTAAAGATAAGAACGAGATGTGGTAAGTTCTAGCAGGAATTTTATTTCAGTTATGAAGAGGCAGATAAAAATAATTCACTGTTCTTATGCTTGGGCTCTGCTTATAAATTATCCATAAAGCCCAGCTTTATAGATAAAACTCACAAATTGGAACAGTTATTCCATATTAACCCAGCTGCAGGCTTACCTTCAGATGTGTTTTGCTGGCTTAATGAGGAAATAGGTTTACTCACATGCAAAACTGTTTATACTTAGAGAAAATTTATCAAATTAAGATATTTTGTAATGTATTATGCAATGTCTTATTATATATCTTGACTAGCTTAAAAGCAACTCAAGCAAATGCACTTGCTGTGGTTCTTTAAAAGCTTCCCTTCCACACCATTAGACCACATAAGAGATCTAACATCAAGACATCGATTCATCCAGAATACGCTGCCCCACGATTGCTGCCTTTGGTTTAACAGAAAATGGACAGAAGCAGCATCAAATAACTAAAAAAAGGCTGCAGTGGGAGGTGTTTCAGAGGTGCTGCCAAAGAGCCAAGGGCTCCTGTGGGTGTTTTACCCGTTCCTGGGAGGTCTGGTAGCGCAGGTGCAGCGCCGTGGGGTCCCAGTCCACAGCAATGTAGGCATTGCCCACACAAGCCCTGTCCTCTGTGCACTCAATCTTACAGCCACGGCAGAACCTGAAACAAAAAGGTTGGGTGGGCTCAGTGAAGTGGCCAATCACTTCTAGATTAATTCAGTTCTGCTCCTTGTTTTGTATCGCCTGCACCTTTCCAAGCTCCTTGCCTTCAGTGTGAGATATTTTTATGCAGCAAGGCTCAAGGGTTATTTGTGGTTTTACTGCAAAGCTTTAGCAGAGTGAGCTGAGTGAGCTCCATCATCTGCCTGCACATGATCCAGTGGAAGGTGTCCCTGCCCATGGAAGGAGGTTGGAATGGGATGATCTTTAAGGTCCCTTCCATTCCATTCTGATCCAGTGCTGACCAAACCTAGCTATGACCCCAAAAACTCCACTGCTCTGTCTCCACAAGTCATTTTCACCATGATAGCTAATCCTAAAAGTGACAAAACACTTTTTAAAAAATTAGTTTATGGCCTGAATACCTTCCAGCAAGGTTCTGGAACTTTTATTAGCAATTCTTTGTTTATGGAAAATTCCAAACATCCTTCCAGGGTGAATTTCTTATTGCCCATTTTACACCTTACCCTTCAAATGGCAAGGAACTCACAGGGGTAGATGAATTACATCTAAAAATTTGGGGTTGTGTCAATCCCCTCAAACCATGCAAGTGGACATACAAGGCTGCACACAGAACATTGTAAGGGGTTAACAGCTTTTGGATAATCTCATTTCTGTCTCCTAATTTAAAGTTTCTGTGGCAGCAGAACTTTCAGCTCTGCAAGTCATAAAAGCTGTGCTGCAGTGCAAGTCTGCCTGGAGAGAATTCTGGTGAAATTACATTCCAGATTCTTATTGTTTGATATTACCTCTGAAGTCTGAAATGTACCACAGACCCATTACCATAAATTACCTTTCTGCTGGAGTGATTCCCTGCTGCAAATGGAAAAAGGGACAATTTACCTGTACCATGGACACCAAGCACAAGAATTTCCATCCTTCTGAACTACCCTGAGGGTGAAGGGGTACTGATACCCCATGCTGTCATCACTGAAACAGAGGAGAACACAACATCAAACAGCAGCACTCTCACTGCAATTACCTCCCTTCACTGGGCTCGTTATGATTACTTAAAGAAAACCCTCAAAATGATAATTTTGGTTACAATTTACTATTAAAAGCTGCCTTTCCATGGCTTAAATTCGTCAGATATAAATAATTATCAATCACTGGATAAGAACAGAGCCAACATTTAAGTGCAGCTACATTTAACTGTACTAAAAAGGATTTAATTTTAATTACTGCCATTCTTATGAGAAATCAAATGAACACAATTATAAATCTTGCAAGCAAGTGTAAGGCACTGTATTCTAACTCAGATCCAAGGCTGAGCTGCCCAACTCACCAGTCCTGTGCATGGTTACTGGCTTCCTGAGGAGGGAGGGGGCTGGCCAGCCTGGAAACCTGGATCCACACAGCATCATAGAGGTCCCTTTTCCTTGTATGAACCGTGCAGGGCACAATCAGTGGCATTCCAAAGAGACTGGGCCGATTCTTCTGGGATGAGAGAAAATACAGCTCCGTCCTCATCTGTGGGAAGGAAAAGGAGGAGTCAGACGTGAAGGTGCATTAACTCACAGTACCATCATCACCTGGATTGCTGGCCTTGTGACTTATTTCAGGCCTTGGCAATTAGAATTCATCAATAATTGCATTAAAGCTACACTCATTCCAATATTAAATACTGTAAATTTTGATCACTGACTTGAAAAACCTTTACATTTTGTGACATTACAACGAGGTTATGTGACCGCAAACATAAATGTGTATTTCACGTGGACATGAAAAAACAATCTTGGCTTTTTTTTACAACTTCTTTCCAAGTGTGCAAGGCCACTGACCATTTTCCTGTGCACTGCAATGATGTAGCCTGTGCAGGGGCTGTCACACAGCGAGGGCACGTGGCCATTGAGGGTCCAGCCGGGCGGGCTGCGCTCCGTCCCACATGGCACCACAGTGTTTGGCATCCCGTTGGGAATGAGGCTTGGCTTGGGGATGTCCCCGTTCATCAGGATGGTGGGGGCTCCGTTGGCTGACGGCCCAGTTGAGATCTCTGCAGGCAGACAATTAAATGGTCAATTATGCACAGCAGCCACAGCTTCTCAGGGTCTCTGCTTGCCCCCGAGAATGAGGGATGGGCACTGCCCTTGGTCCTTTGGGAAGCCCCGAGCTGCCCACAGAAAAGACGAGGAGTCTTCAGATGTTCTTTTTCTGGGTTTTCCTCCTTGTTTATTTTATCTTATCTCTACACTTTTCTCTGAGCTCTGCCAAGGTCTGGACAGCACGGGCAACAGGCGACTACTGCCCTGCCTGCCCACAGCTCATCATCTTATATACAGATAATTACTTTATTTACAATTGTGACCCAATGCATGCACTTGACACTAAACAGGTGTTTTCTACTTTGACCCAATCCCTCTAAACCTACTTCATGTCATCACCACTGTGCAAAATGGAGACAAAGAAGAAGGAGAAGACTCTAGGCTAACGCCCAGAATCCTCCATCTTGTCTCTGGTCTTTCTTATCTTAAAACCCCAAATGTGAAAATATTATTACTTTCTATTACCTTCAAGGGCTTGCAATTCTTCCCATAGTGTTGGTAATTTTTCCCATGGGCTATAATCTGCCTGTCTGGGGTCCATGCCAGGGTCTGTAACACCCCTGCACATATCTCAGACCCCCCTGTACAGGTTTTAAATCCCCCTGTACAGGTTTCTGCCAAAGGAAAACCCTGGACTCCTACAAGAGCTGATCTCAGCGTTCCTGTCCCTTCCATTCCGTGCGGGCGCCCAGCGCAACCTGCCCTTGTCCTTTCCTCAATCCTCTCTTCAGGATAAAGCTCAGTCCTGAGCTCCTCAGCTCTGGGCAGTTCAAACAAGCAGGAAAAGCAGAGTTCTCTCTCACCTGTCTGCACAGGGCTGGATGCTGACGTGGGGGAGCCTGGGATGGGGATCTCAAACGCGCACAGGAAGCCGCTCACGGACAGCCGCACCTTCTGGTTGTCCTGAGGGAAGTTCTTCAGGAGAGAGGGAAAGCTGCTCAGGCACTTGGATATCTTTAGCTGGCACCAAAAGGTGTTCTGTTCTTCTCCAAGCTGTGTTTTATCAGCTCCTCTCTCCCTCCCATCTGCCTCCTTACACCTTTCCAGAAGAATCAAGGAACCCAAGCCCTCTGCAGGAGTTATCAGTGGTTCTCTAAGCACACACCAAGAGCACCTCACCTCAAGCACTTTTAATCTACAGCAAAAAAAAATCCACCTGGAAATATCCATACACACTGTAAGCCAGTCCTTACTTATGGGCCTGATGTCTTGACAGTGTTTAAACTCTCATCACAGCACCTTAACTTGGGATTTATTACCTCAAGATGATTTTTTTTCCCCTAAAAATATCATTAACAATCAATTTTAATCTATTTACAGCAAGCCAAATTACTGCTTAAGAATGAAGTACAAGCTCATATAGAGAGATACCTAAGCTGATTTTTATCATACTTTTAGCTGTTATTTCACAGCTCTTGTAAACACTGTTGAAATGTTAAAAATAATAAAGAAGTAACAAAAACACCCAAAGCATGTTGCAGCAATAATTAATCTTTTTTTTTTTTTTTTTTTCCTTTTACCTTTATATTGGAGCTGTGCACCTCTGCAAGCAGGATCTGCTCTGGTTTGAGGCCACAGAGTTCACTCAGCTGTTTTTTCAAGCCTGTGTACTTCTCATCCATGTTCAATCTCAGCCCATATCGAACAGGAGTGGTACCATCTAATTTAATTACTGTAAAGGGAAAAAGAAACACCCTGCTCAGCAACCCAGGCAACTTCTAATGACAATAATACATTACAGCTCCCTACTTATTGGAAAGTATTTTCTCCCCAACTTGAATGGATGATTTATTTTATTTTCCCAGTCAATTTTCAAGTTCTGCAGGCGATGTCACAATGTCAGAAAATCTCTTGCTGCATATGCAGTAGAAAATGGTTTCAAAATTTGTTTCACTTTTTTACCATCTTTCCTTTCCCAGCAATCCACAGCTCCTTCAGAGCACAGTTCATGACCCATATTGTATTCTTCCCCCAGCCCCTGTTTTCCCTCTGGGCAGATTTAGGACAACCTCCACAAGAGAGGGAACAGAAGGAAAAGTTTTCAAAAATCTCCATTTTAAAAAAGTTTTGTATTAAATCCTTCAATCAAGACTAAAAATGGGCCATCCTTTTCTGTTTCTAAATGTTTTATCTTGGTTTGAAGCTGTGTTCCAATGAAAATTCTTGCACTCCATTATATTAAAATGACTGTATTATTCTCAGCAAGTAGTGACACAAACAAAATGTGATGGTTTACAGCAGTTCCACTTATACAGATTTTATTTTAGGAGTGACACATTTACACCACTCACCTGTAATTTCTAGGTGCATGTAGCTGTCCATTGGCAAAGGCAAGGATAAAAAATTAAAAGGGTCAAACCTAACACTTATATGCCCACAAGTTTTACATTTCACTTGTGACTTCAGCTGCCCATGAAATAAATCTACAACAATGGATCTGTTTCTTCTCAGATGGTTTTCCCAGGCCTGAAATGAAGCACAAAAAATATGATACAAAGTTAGAAACTGGAGACTACTTCACTGGTCTCCAAAATTTCACTGGCTTCTAGGAGTCAAATGTTTTCCTAATTTTTAATAAATAGGAAGTATTTAGTTACAAGACAAGTAAAGTCCTCAACACAATAATCAAGGTATGATACCATTTAAAAATATTTCTGAGAGGATCATCAGGCATCTTGAAATATTTTGATACTCTCTAATTTTGAGTTGTTCAAAATCGTTGTGAAGTATCATCTTCATAATTTTATCACAACAATTAAAATTAATTTTCAGCTCAAAGCTGAAATTATCTCTGTAAATCACAGCTCTGACAAGATCCAAAAGGTGCTACAGTCACGGAAGCGTTGCCACAGGCAGCCTCATCAACAATTTTTCAGCTTAGTAATGTAAGGAAAAGAAAAAAACATCCCCAAAAAAGCCCAAAGCCAAAGATTTGCAGCCCTACCTCTGCTGCCACTTCCCAGTCTGGCCGACCATCACTGTCCTTCAGTTCCACATATGGCTTATCATGAACTCTGTTCAAATCCTCATGAAGCCCATCCAGAAGAAAAGCCAGAAGCTCCTGTGAGTCTTGCTGCTGAAAGCCATTAAACCTTGGAGCATATTTTGCTATTGTCCACTACATAAAAAAAAAAAACAACAAAACAACAGAAACTTCTTTAATATCATGTAAAAAAATGTAAAAAGAAATCAAAATATTGTAGATGAGACAGGTACTGTCACTGAACACAAATTCAATTGCCAAGAGCTGAAGGGAGCCCCTTTGCTTTCAGAACAAAAGCTCCTTTACAGGGAAATACATCATCTTTTGTACCTAAAAAGGGTTGTAAAAGCCACTTCTTACAGCACAGCCTGCATCATACCATGAAACTCCTTTGGCCTTATAACCACAAATTCCACCAGGTCTGATGAACACTGGCTACTTCTAGTGAAGGACTCTGAGTCTCCAAACTGCTCCAAATGCAGGTAACACCAGGACAAAGTGCCCTGAATTTCTGCTTTTCCAAGAAATCCTTGTTTTAACTCACCCTCAGCTTTAAAGGGGCTATGTTCTTCTGGGTGCCACTCCACAGCTCCTGGACCAAATCCCCATAGCACTTGGCCATGTGTCCTTTCATTCCTATGGGATTTGTCCTGGAAATCACAAAGGAATAAATACCAGATTAACATTTAACCCCAGCTCAAGCCTGGAGATGAACAAGGAAGCAGAAAGGCTTCCCGCTCCCAGAAACAAGAGCTTGTATTTCCATACCTCTAATGTAGTATCTGCTGCAGAGCTGCTAACGCTGAATTTAAATCATTCCTTTACACTGAATTGCAGCTTGCAGAAGCAGACAGCCCTGAATAAATGTTCCAGCACCCCCAATGCCACTGCTCTCCCCCAGGAATTACCTGTTGAGCTCGTAGAGGTGCCTCCCTGAGATGAAGTAGCGCGTCAGGGGCTGGGTGTTGCTGACACACTGGATGCTGGAGTTCATGAAGCACGTGTTCCCCAGGTTGCTCAGGCCTGTAGCACCCTTCTCAGTAGGAACTGAGCAAAAAAAAAAAAAAAAAAAAAAACAACCCATCATTTTAGCAGTTGGGCAGATGAGAAAATTCACAATGTTCTCACAGGAACCGATTTAACTGAACCTGCTGTTCCCAATTATGACACGGCACGGATGCAGCAGGTGTTTAAAATATCTGCTCTCTCAACCCTGCTTCACAAAAATTGAGGTATTTTGTTGATCTGATCCACCACAGACAGCAGTGCAATCCATACAGAGTATTTACAGGTAATTATGGTACTGAAAATTCTGGGTTCGTTTGTTAAAATCCTAATTATTCTTTGCTTTAACTAAATCCAAGGTAATAAACAAAAAATCCCACCCTCCCACATTTCCAGCATTTAAGTTAATATAAAGGCCAAGCAAAGCAGCATGAAAGACCTCACCCAATGTTAACAGGCCTTGTGTTTAAAAGAATTGTTTCAACATTTCAACTCTTTTCTTAGATTTTTGTTATCATGATCCAGATACTCAGTGAAAGACTCACCTTTGTGTCTGTCTATTTTACTGCTGTTTGCTATAAAAGACATCTCTTCTGGCCAGCTCATGTCTTTGTTTCGAACTAGAAAAAGACATGAAAAGGGTTTTTTTAAAAAATTGTTACTTACTCCAGAGAGCTTACACAGCTGAAGAGGTTTAATTAAAATTTTCTAATATTTGGGATTAGAAATGTGCTTACTTCTAGCTATTATTTTTGCTAGTTTCCATTTCAATGTTTCTAATCATTATTGGAACTTATTCTAACACTGGCATCCCTCCAACCACACCAGTGACATCTTTAGGAAGCAGCCTTGGGATTGCTTTTGCTGTTGAATAGCAAATTTTTCAGTGCTTATTCTAATTCTCAATAAAGATCCAGCAGGTCTGAACAAATCAGTTCATGAGCCACCACCATTATTTTGTGTTGTTGCAAACCAACAAAAGATCCAAATGTACTTATAAATAGGGACAAAATACATGTCAACTTTCCTAAATTAGCTTTGCCATCACCTCCCCATAGGTTCCCTCTGTAAATCTCTATTTTTAGAGGTATAGTCAATTATACTTTTTATACCTTCTATTACTAAATGCTGCTCATCTTGGATTTTAAGGTATTCCAGTCTGTGATCTTCATCATCCAGCAAAGTGAGATAGTTCTGCAGGAGAAAAAAAAAAATAACAAAGAAACACATCAGAGAATGAGAGTTCTACATGTACAACACTCTGAGGTGAAATCCTTCCACCTCAAATGGAAATTAAAGCACAAAAAAACTCTGAAAAATAAACAGCCAAAGTCTTTAACTGTAAAGGATCTTTATGGCCACTGTGCATGCCTAGTTAATAGAGTCTGGAAATGGATAAAACATAAAATATATGTTTAAAAAATATTTAAAAAGGAAGGAAGAGGAGCGTGGTTACCTCACTGTTGTAGAGCCAGAGGCGCATGTCCTCCTCCTTTATCCGTAACCTCTGGGACAGGTACTCGTGGATCTCCTTGATGGTTTGCATCCGACTGAAGCAGCCAGTGTAAGCCAAGACCCTTTTCAAAGGAGCATTTGGGGAAGGGACATTGCCTGCATTCAGTGAGAGAAGGGATTTAGCCAGAGGTCACATCAATAATTAGACACTGAAGATGCTCTCTGGACAAAGTATCACACACTCGTAGTGCTCGTGTTTATGAGTGAGGTGGAAACCCAGTTGTTACTGACCCTCTGGGACAACAAATTTGCTGTCACAATGCAGGTAAAATACCTCCCTTCTATTAGAAAATTGCTCCTCTGAGATTCTCAAAGGAAATTAAAAAAAAATCAGTGGAGTTTAACAAGTTTTCACCATTCTTTTCGGCTCTTAAAGACACAGTATGAGAGGCAAAGGGAACTTTCAAAATAAAGAACTTCAAAATTTCATAAGGATTTCCTTTTTGAGAGAATGTTGTAAGTAAAATTAAGTAAAAAAAAAAAAGCCAATTCAGCTATTTTTGGGAGTAGTGTGACTTTTTGCTTCAGCTCTTCTGTGGGGATGAATGTTGATCTGTGCACGTGCAATCAGCCTGGCAGCTCTCAATAGAAGTACTCTTAATAATTAAATTTCTTACAAACTAAATTCCTCAAAACATTCTGTGAAGACACCTGGGATTTCCACCAAAATTTCTCAACAAAGCTCACATTTGCAACAACAAATTAATTGGCCAAGACAGCTGCTCTTTCTAATCAGAGCTCATCTTTAAATCAAATATTTGCACTAGAGATGAGACCAGCTTTAAAGAGGGGAGGTTTTTTGAGCTTTTTTTGTTTAAAATTCAGAAGTTCCCCACTCCTTACAAACATGAAAAGCTTTTATTATCCAGCCAAACCCAAACTGGGCAACTGCAATCTTTAAGTAGCCTGAGAAGTGACACAACTCTATTTTCACTGTTAAAATTACAATAAAATAAACAGTGCAACACGAAAAGGTGCAGTATTACATTACCACATGCAATTTGAACAAGAGAGTAAATGATACCTTATAAATCAGCAAAGCATCAGTCTGGCTTCAGTGTACCAAGCAAAGTACTCAGTTTTTTAACAGGAAAACAACATTTTCTGAGATTAGGGATCAGAGGATTAGTTGTAAGATTACAGCAAGAAAGCACATCTGAGAACTCCACAAGATTAATAACAGATTGGACAATCAAATTAGTGCAGTGCAAAGTAATTCCAAATCAAGATCAAATTTGGCACGTGAGAAGATTCTCTTCATTGGAATTTGGGCATTTTAGGATGTCCAAACAAAGCAGTTTCCATTGGATTAGGTCAGGCAGGAAAGCTGAATTTGGGCAGAGGCAGTTTGTGCAGCACAACTCGATGGCACAGGCAGCTGCTGACCACACAGAGGGTTGAGATCCTACCAAAGCAGTGAAAAATGGAGCATCTGCATCAGGGTTTTACCCACATTCTGACACTAGCAAGGCTGAAGGACTGAATTTTCAGCAGCCAGGGTGAGCACATTTTTGGACATGAGTGTCCAAATGTGAACAGCAGGGATTCCTTCCAGCCTCTTGTGCGAGGCAAAGTGGGAACTGCAGACAAATCCTACAACACCTCAGCTGAAATGTGAAGCCACAACCTAAAGATTACTCTTGTTCAATCTTTTGGTGAGCATTACCACCACAATTATGACAAATAGATTTTAGCTGGGTGTTTGCATTTAATTGTCTTTTTGAACTACATCAAATAATAGCCTTCATATTCCATTCATTTCATCGCTCTCCAAAGAGCATTAAAGAATTTTGGGCATCAAAGCCCAGCTGCCCATGTAACTCAGAAGCAGTTGGCTGAGCATTAATTGAATTTATTGTGCCACTGCACTATCAGAGAGGCACAGAGACACCTATTCCATGGCTACAGGAATCACTCCCAAAGAGGGAATGCCCAGCTCTGGCTCTTCTGATCAGTTCAGCTTCCGCAGTGCTCATTTCTCACTCCCAACTCACCCACAACACTGGCAATCAACTGATTTCCCTGCAAATGCTCCCTGCTGCCTCTTCCCATGAGGAGAGGGCAGGGGAAAGCCCTGCAAATGCTCCCCTGCTGCCTTTTCCTTTGAGGAGAGAGCAGGGGGAAGCCCCTGGACGCTCCCGAGCGCCGATTGTTGGCCGCAGCGCCATCGAGCCGGAGCACAAACGCAGCGCAGGAAGCTCCCCCAGGCTGGGCTGGCTTAGAAACTGCACAGGGGGTGTGGTGGTGGTTCTTGCTGCATTCTTAAGTTACCTCTGGGCAAATGCTGAGGGAACATTCTGAGGCTCATCATACCCATATTGACCCAGACGTTGGACTGCTGGGTGCGCGTGGCCGGCTGCTGCCGCAGGAACAGCAGGTACCGAGGGAACAGCTCCAGCTCCGGCACGTTGGTCTTGCTGTTCTTGATCACCTGCAAAAAGTGTTGGGAACGTTGCAGAGATTCATCTTGCAAGTGTGGAGGGAATTTCAATAGGAAGGGGAGTGATTCAGTCTTTAAAAAGTGATTAAATTATTAAAAAACCAAAGTCTTTTATGAGACAAAAAAAATTCTGAACTTCTCGTGGGGTTTTAGGCAAATATCCCCAGGAATGACAATTTCCTGATTCCTCAGCACTTTTTGGAGCTTATTAGCTGCAGGTTGTCAAAAGCAAACACCTTATTTAGTGCAGCATCACTCTCTGCACCACACCATGGAAAGAATCTTTCTGTAATTCCTGGAATGTATGTGAATCCACAATGAACCTCATTAATTCCACTCAGTGTATAATACTTCCACATGAAAGTTTCACAGCTGTTGAAAGAACTGACAAATGCAGGATAAGACATTAGGTTTGAACTTTGTGAACCACAGGATTGACTTAAAACCTTCATATTGCACAAACAGGCTGCAACCTACTTTTGTTGCATTTTGCTGTCTTGACAGGAAAAGCTGCAATTACCCCAACACATATTTTACAGCTTTTCAACCACCTTTTCTACAAAGATTTTGCCACCTAGATCTGCCCAAATATACAGCCAGAAATGGAAGGAATGTTCAGTCTTTTTGTGACCATGTGAAGCAGATGAAAACAGCTCAAGCTGCGAGAAGGAACGTACCACAATGAAGCACCACAGTACTCAACTTCAGCTACAACAAAAACAATGGTGATGACATTTTCTGAGGGAAAAAAAGCACATTACTTTGTGTATAAAGTGATGTGGCCTTTTCTGGATCATGAAAGGTGTTTGTTTCCATGGAGAATGTGTGGGAGGAGGTAAGAAGCCAGTGATTTTTCCCTGTAAAATAATTGTCTGCACTAGAGCCAACAGACCAAATTGTCAAAAATCACAGAGATAATCCTCTCCCATCTGTGACACTGAATATTTGTGACACTAACCACCAAAAATCTACTGCTAACAGCACAAAAATCCCCTCATATTCTTTTTTTTAAATTGTATCTCCTACAAGGGACTACCTGAGAGAGAACAAACCAACCAGTGTGTGGAATAAATACACTCAGAAGAAATTGAAGAGAAAGTTCCCAATGTCTCCAAGTGAGCAGCCTCCTGAAGCTCCAGCTCCCAGGTGCTCCTGAGCTGCCATTCTAACACAGGAGAGTCTTGGCCTGTTCTCTTTCCTGGACTCACCTATTGCCAGCTGCTTTTGAGCTCTTCCCCAAAACTTTGCCTGTTGTGTTTCTGTGAGGCAGAACCTGAAGGAGCAATTGGTGCCTTTCCCCCCACTTCATGAAATTGTCAGAGACAAGGAACAGCTTTCCAGAGCTGCAGGTGTTCCACTTTTCATTTTACAGCTTTTTAACTGTACCTCAGCTTTTGAAGATGAGAGTTTTGATGGCGAGCCTTTTAAACTGACCTCAGGTTTACTTTTGTGTGCTTTAGCAAACACCAGCAGCACCTCTGCCCTGCTGCAGGACCCCCTGGGATTGTGCTGCAAACCTCCAGATAAAAAGGCACAGCTTTCCATCCAGGGCCAGTCTGGAGGCTGCTTTTGCCCTGTTTGCTCTTCCCAGACACAGGATGAAGTAGGAGGTGACTGTAAGAGGTTACCTTCGTGCCACTGGACAAATTGGGTTGTTCAAAAGCCTCTAAAATCACAACTCACCGGTCTGGGCAAGGACAGGTTTGCTCCATACCAGTGGTAAAGTGCTCTCCACACTGGTTCTGGCACCATGACATAGTCCTTCCCTTCCACCAGCTGTGGGGATCTCTTCAACCTTCCACCTTCCATGGTTAATGATGCAGCCTTTAAAGAAATAAAAAGGGTTTTGTCACATCTCAAGTGGAGAAATGAGTACACAGCCACAATGATCTTAGTTCACTAACACAGAACGCTCTTTAATTATTAAAAGACTTCTAAGTAACAATTAGCAGCTGCTTTTCACACTGAGAGATGGTAGTTAAATGTAACAGTAATTAACGTTCAACTCTCATTATTTACTGTTTCTCTAAAAGCTTCTGCAGTACAGAATTCATGTGTTTTGCTCTTGTGTCACCTACCCCAACAACTCTGAACAGAAAAATCCCGTCTCTGCTCAGCACTGATGCTGCTGGTCAGTGTTTCATGTTCTATTTGCACTCACACTGCAAGAACTTTGTTTTCCTATCAGTTTTGCTTTCCTATATTGCTGTGCAACAGCAGTAAATTCATATTTAGATGGAAATGCTGAAGTGTTTGATTAGCAAAGTATTTTACATTTAACGTTGCAAGCTGTCTTCTCATAAATACCTTTCCAATTGTAAGACTATTTTGAATGTTTCTTTTCTCACAAAACACAAGAGTAGTTGTAAAAGCAGAACACAATTTTCCCCTCTTAAAAGAAGAGTAAGAAACTTAAATTTTGCTGTATGACAGAGCAACATGAATTCAGAATTCAGCTGAAACAAGCCAACATAAAAAAAGCTGTGATGAAAGACAGCTAAAATATGCTTTTCCTCTCTTGCCATGCCTTGGCTGCCTTTACCTTCACTGGCTCCTGTGTCACCAGGGGCTGGTTATCAATAGCTCCTGGTTTCTGGGGGTTCAGCTGCAGCAGAGCACTCCCGTTGGATCCCAGGAAACACTGGTTGTTATTGTCTGAAGTGTTGTGCTGCCTTGCAAAGCTCACCTCAGAGCCTGGGGTGCCAGGGTACAGAGTGTCTGAGCACAAAGCAAGAGAAAAAAAACCAGAAATAATTCAGTTCCTGATCCCATAAACCACAAAGGAATGAGTTACACTCTTGCATCCTTGTTTTAAAAAATATTAAGTTTGCTGCCCTTCATCCTGCAGTGAAACATGCAACTCTTCCACCTCCAGAGGGATCCATCTATTACCTGTCAGAAAGGGATTTCTGATTTTATATATTTTATATCATGATTACACAAACACAGCTCTGAAACAGCCTAACCAGCTTTGCAGGAGCAAATGTGGTGAGCATTTAGTTGTTATCTGGATGTTTGAATATCAGACTGCTAAAAAACTCACATACAGGACTGAAGATGTATCCAATAATGCCTTCTTTTATTTTTCCTTGAAAAGGCAAATGGTTTTATTCTTATAGAAGCTGCTTTGGGCATGTAGAACTAAATAGGAATTTCAATTAAAATAAAAAGAAAGAACCTTTGTCTCTCTGCCCTTTGTTTCCCCTGACCCCTATATCCAAAAAATCGCAGCAATTTACCTAATTTCAATTGAAGTTATGATTTTAAAATATCAGATGCAACCTTCAGCTGCCTTACAAGGAAAAAAAAAATCTCCAATTCTCACAAGAACTCATAGAAAATCTGGACTAAAATCTCTTCTTTCACAAGGATGGCTCTTAGGATCTGCACAAACTCATTCAAATTTAAATCACATGCCCTGTAAAACTACAACTGTGCTTTTCCTCTTTTTTTTTTTGCTGTTTCTTCCCTCTTTTTACTATCATTGCATGGCAGAGTATAAGATGAACCAGCTTAAAACGACTTCATGTGAAAGTGAGAGGGAAAATCCACTCACAAAATCAATGATAAGACAAAAAATACCTTGAAAATAATTCTGGAAATGAATCCCAGCATAACAGATGAACTGCTGTAAAACCAGACTTTGTGTTTAGCCACCACACACTAAAAAAATCTTGAAAAAAATCCTACAAATCCAGCAATCCAAGCTGTGTTATCTCTCTGGCTGGGGGTGGGGGGGTCCATGCAGTGTGCAGTTTTCCCAAAAGCTGTTCTACATGAAACCTCCAAGGAAATAAGATGCTTACTGCTGCTGGTGGACTCTGAGGCTTCTGAGGCAGTGGAAATATTATCTGAAAACTTTTCTTCTGGTGCACTGGAGTCATTAAGACCTCCCATTTTGTCTTCTCCCTGTTCTGGGGTATTGGCTGCAGCAGCTACGAGGGGATTCTTACCTCCACTCAAGACAGATGAAGGCTCTATCACAACTGGGTTTGCATCCTAGAGTTGGGAAGAAATAGAAAAGTTAATTATGAGCCAAGATCAAAGACATGTCAGTCAAAACTCCTACCAAAAATTCACAGGTCTGTGACCACTTTTGCACATCACAAGATTTGCTGAAGGAAAAACGCTCTCTACGTGCACCAACAACAAAAAAATCAGCAGAAATAAATTCCCACAATTGTTAAAACCATCAAATAAACCATTCTGCACAGAGGCAGAATTGTAAAATTATTTCCCCTACCTAGATACATAAAAATCTACCTGGCTTTAAACAGCTGTAATTACAGACTGTGAATATTTGAAGACTTGAAGTTCATATGGTGAAAGGAGAACAGCAAGCACAACAACAAAAACCACATTTTCTCCTCGAATCTGCAGCACTTTCACAGAAACTCTGGTGGTTTTTTTATTTCTGCCCGAGGAGAAGTGCAGGGAGTAATGGCCTTGTGCCATTATGCAAAGGATTAGGGATGAAATCCTGTGCACATCTGAGCACTTACACCAGGCTAAGGATCAAATTACCTGGCATCTCTGGCATTTCAACCCTCATCTGGCCAAGTCATTGTGCACAAAGAATAATGCTCATTACAAGGTTACTTAATGCACACATTGCAGTTTTCAGAGTACTTTCAGCTGTTTTTTTTTAATAAAACAAATCAAGTACTTATATGATTACTTATGAGGGTATTAAAACTCTTTTGAGAAGTTTATTTCATTTGTTTAGCCAGCAAATAGTATTTCTCTCCAATTAAATTTTGTTAGATTTATTAAACATTTTGTATTTTGTACAATTCAGTGGTGCTTTGGCTTAAGTATTTTTATCAAAGTGTATTGAGGAGCACCCAGTATCTATCAAGCTTTAGTAAGACTCTTCTGACTGGGTATTAGACTATTTTTTGTCATTGTCTCTAAAGCAAATTATACCAATTTCCTCCTTCATCCAGAAAATTCAGAGTGTATTTGTGGCCCAAGCCAAGTCAAGCCCAAAGCAGGCAGCTTTATTATCAAATGGATCAGAAAATGTGAAAGAAATGCTCCTGTGAGCATGGTTTTTATTCAAAAAATATTTTAAGATGCAGGAATGATGAAAGAGATGAGAATTTAATGAAATTACAGTGCAAAGCTCCCCACATAACAATGATTCAGCAGAACAATTATTTGCCACCAAGAGACAGGAGATGCTCAATTCTGAGCATTATTGGTTCAGCAGCCTTTTCCTCCACTGGTTTTTTTTTTTCCATCAACACATTCAGAAAGAGAAGAAATCACTTATTCAGTATACATTATTATTATTATTATTATTATTCTACTTACATATTTGACATATTCTTTCCACTGGTGCCACCAGGGCATAGCAATGAGAAACCAGTTGTGCCCTGGCTGGAGGCCATACCTGCTCTCTCTTTCCAGCCAGCCTCTGCACAGAGAGAACAGGAATTTTTAGCTCAAACAGGGAAATTTCCAGTTCTTTTGAAAACACTAAAAGGTGGATCTGAAAGCCATTTAAGCTTCTGAGCAAGGCACACACCTAATAATCTGTCCTTCCTCCTCTGGGGTGGCAGGTCGCAGTCCCAAAACTATGTGACACACCTGGAGGAAAAAAAATAAATTCTTATTAACAGGTAAAAAAACAACTCAGATGAGACTTTTCATCATTTAATAATGGAGCAAAATGACTTAAAATTGAATAAATCACTAATAAAAAAGTCTTTTGAGCTGTGAGATTCCTGACTCGTTCCCACTGTTAAGATAAAAGCACCAAGAATGTCAAATGCCACACAAATATTAAGGTGAAGGGAAAAACCAATTTGCATTGTTCTCAGGCTGTGCCAGATCCCAGGACTGACGTGGATCAGATGCACAAATTAGGATGTCTGGGTGTGCCGGGGAGAGGGAACGAGGAACTGGGAGAGTGCAGGTGGTTGGAAGAGGCTGAACTCAAAGTTTAAAAGCATTGAAAGGGAAAAAAACTGGGAATGAGTGGTTCTAGATGGGATTGAAAGGGAAACAAGCACTGGAGAGGCTGAGGGAGAAGTTCAAAGCAGAGCAACCAACCCAAACCACGGCCAAAACCACTTTGCAAAGTGCAGGACATTCTCTAAATATCTGCTGCTATTTTAATCTCTCTTTTTTTTATTGAGTTTTGAGCTGAACCCAGAAGGACAAGGCCCCATCTCCTGGCCAGCTGCCTGGCCTGGGTGGGGTTTTATTCCCAGTGTCAGATGGCTCCTATTTCACTCCTGTCCCAGGAAAGCTGGGCAGAGAGTGAGGAGAGGAGGGAAGGGCTCCTCAGGAACCTCCCAGGGAGCAGGGGCAGTTCTCCACCCTCCCAGATGGTTCTGCTGCTCACCCCATGATTTACAGCCTTCTCCTTATGTCTCTTTTGAGGCTATCAATTTGTATCTCAGCTGGAGATTTCTAATCACTGCTAAGATGTCTTATTTAAATTTATATTGCAGGGAGAGAGACCATATCATATCTTGAATGAAACAAAGGCCATTAGCCAGGGGGAAGCAACAGATTTTCCAGCACACACAACACAGCTGGGTCTGGTGTTTCTTTTTAAATTGGTGTGGCATTGAGCTAAAATGAGATTCTTCAGATAAACCAACCCCTCTGCAAACAAACCCATTTGTTGACAAGCTTTCCACTCAGAATATTTGGCTTTTCTGTCTGCAGATGAGGCAAATGACACCTCAAATAAATGCCCAGATAAATCAATGGCAGACTCTGCCCTGTGCTTTATGTGATAAAGTTATTAAAAAAAAAAATTAAAATTAAAATCTAAAATGAAAACACAGCAGCTATGCCAAGAGGAAAAAAACCATTGTAAATGAGACTTCCAATGAGCAATGTGCAACACTGGTGATGTGTAATCAGCATTAAGACAGATTTATTACATCTTCATTCATTCTTTGTCAAGATTGCAGGGATATTTGTTAGTTCATCAATATTTAGTTATGAGGGGATATTTGATGCCAGACAGGCCAAAAATAAAGACAGCCCTTCTGGAGAAGGTTGCAACTTCAGCAGACCTGATGTAATTAGAGATAAAATGAATTTGAAGAACTTTCTGATGTTACTCTTTCCAGTTGTGGTGTAGCTCAGGATACTCTCAGTCACCCTGAAGCTCTTGGGAAAGCATCATTCAAAATGCAATTTAAAAAGTATTCATAGGCCAGTTAGGATTATTATTATTATTATTATCATTATTCTAATTTAAACTCCAAGTATCAGCCTCAAAGGAAACCAGGTAAGGAACAAACTGCAGTGGATGAAAATACTCTTTGAGGGTTATTTTCTGCACAAAGCAAGCCAGAGCTAAAATATGGATTTCAAGGATTTAGAAAAATCCAATTCAAGCTCAATTAAAACCCAATTCAGCACATACTTAATCCTCAGCCTCTGCAAGTGAGCAGTGATAGGATACCCCAGCTTTCCAGGACTGCTTCATTAAGGAAGCAATGAGAGGTACCTTAGAGGACCTTAACAGAAAATATAAAGGGAAACTGCTTGTAAAACAAAAAGGGAAAGAATTAGAGACCTTTTCTCTCATTCCCTGGGTTACTTTCTTGGCAAAGATTTGCCACAAAAATCATTTCAAACACAGCCTTTGTCTAATGGAAAATGTAACTGCTGCTACACTCGAAATCTCATTTTCTGAGCAGTGCACCAGGTTCTCTTGAACAGATGAGGCTTTAGGCATCTCCATGCACTGCAAGGAACAAATCAAGAGAGAGAATCATTCTGCCAAGGCAGCCCAGAGCTGCAAAGCCACATCCCCTCCTGTGCACACAAATGCTGATGCTGCACTTCGTGGCCATGCAGAAAGCTCAGCAGTTAATTACTGTAAATTACAACCTTAGATTTCCCCTAAACATACCTGAAAAAGCAGATTTAAAAATTCATTGGCGAGAGCACTCTTCACACTCCATATCTGGTAATCCTCCAGAGTGAGGTGTCCAAGCTGGAAGGGAGGAGAAGGAAAGGGGAAGGAAAAAGCATCAAAAGATGAACCTGGTTCAGGTAAAATGCTCATTACCTGTCTCATACAGGGCATGACAAAACCAGGGATTTGATAAAAATTGGCATCTACCGCTATTTAAATAAAATATGATGCAGGGAAAGAAAAAAAAAATCCAGTTTTAGCATAACAGAGGCAACCTAGAGAATTGAACAGCTCTGAGAGCACAGAGGGTGAACAGTGCCCAGTGTGGAACCTCCTCATCACTCACACCCAGTGTCCATCACCTGCATCCACTCCACACCCACCATCCTCCTCTGAGGGTTGGGAGAAACCAGTTTGGGTCACCAGGCCCTGGTGATCTCACCTAACAACACAAATCCCATTAATTCTTCATCACCTGCCAAGCCCCAGTGGTGTAACACTGACCATGTCAGAGGGATCTTTGATTCAGTGAAGGGATCAATCTGATTTTTTTATCTGGCAATAGAACTCGGAGCCAATTTTACAGCACTGGCAGTTACTCTGCCTCTCCTTACAGACCATTTTCTGCAGAGTTCACCCAGGTCAGAGCTAACACACAAAAAAGAGGTTAAATAATTTATGTAATTACTGCACCATCAGCTCTTTCCAGCACTACACTGATGATGCAACTACAAAAATATTCTGAAGTCTTCTTTTTTAACTCTTTGTGGAACCAGGACTGCTGTACACTTGTTTATAAACTACTCTTTTTAAAAGAAGCCAAACAATAAAAAACCTCAAAGGATGAAACAGAGAGAAGCCACAATTTCCACAGGTTTGGCAGTTAAAGAATTAAAATGAAGTATTTGCCCACCACTTTGTTGGAGTACAAGCAGGCAAGACAACTATTCAAACACATAATTAAGCATTTCTAGACATTCTTTATAGTTTTTCATAAATTATTTATCATTCCCAGACACTCTTCCCAATTAGTGAAGCAAAGGATGAAATAATGGAAGCAACTTCCACAGTATTTTTTGTGGATATCTCCAAATTTCCTATTTCCAAAGAGCAAGGAGGAGACTTACAGATAATACAGATTTACACCCAGCTACATTTAAAGCAGGACATAAACTACCAAGATTTTTTTGTTGTGTCATGACAGATGCTTCCACAGGAGGATAATGTGTCTTGACACAGCATAAAATATAAGATAAACTTCTGCACTCTCTCTTAAGATCAATTTTAACAGGAAACAAAGAACAGTTTCTCCAGAACAGAAGTCAAGCATCAGATTTAAAACTGGTGTTAGTTATGCACAGCAGAGCCTTGCAAACCATGCAGGCTTCCAATTAATTTCATCTGGTTATGCATTTTGGGTTTAGCTTCAAGTATTAAAATGGCTTATAAAATTCAAACAAGTTCTTTCTTTCACAGAACAACGTGGTAAATTTTAATGGAAAACTGACATTTCTCAAAAAAAGACTCTTTTATTGACACATCTCTGCTCTAAAGAAAGCACTGCCCTATAAATAAACTGAAGATACTGGGGTATAAAAATGACAAGGAAAGAACAGCAAATTCCTACCTTTGTGTTATCATGCACATGTAAAATATCTTCCACGATTTCAGACAAACCCATGTCCAGCTCCTGCAACAAAAGGATTAGAAAACAGAGTTAAAGTCTCCCAGCAGGATGTGCTCAGAATAAAAATAAAACTTAAGAGACACTGAGAACTCTCAGTAATTCAAACCAAGGGCTCCCAGACAAAAAGCTGTGGTTTTGTACCTGTCCTTATATGAAAGAACATTATAGACAAGCCACTGAGCTTTGGGCAGGTCAGGAACACATTCTAATCAAGCCTTGTGCTCGGGGCAGGTGACAGCTCTGCAAGGCAAGGGACAGCCACTTGTCCCCATCCCCAGCTGAGGGGCTCAGAGGAGCCTGCACCTCACTGACCCCCACCCAAACAAGATGCACATTCCTCCTTTGGAAAGCTGGGCTCAGGAACCAGAAGGAAATCAACCCCCAGACACCACTCACAGGTATTTTGTCTGTCCTGTTGTCTTTCCACACCTCTAAAAGTGCCACCACCATGTCCTTGAGCTCAGTGCGAGACAAGACCCCATCGCGGTCCACGTCAAACACCTTGAAGCAAACTGAGGGAGAAAAGGGAATCACTTGGCTGTCAGAACCACTCCACAACTCTTTTTCCTTTATCCCCTGCAGCCCCCTAAGCCTGCAGAGCAGCTGATTTAGTGCTGACAGTTCTGCTGAGGGGGGGATGCACGTGTGGAGGTGAGGAAACGGAGCAGCTGTGTTTAATAAACTCAGATCCAGATTCCTGCAATCCTCTGCTGTGTTTGCTGATGGGACCTAGCAGGGGACATGTGTGCATCCAGAAATTTCCAGGGAATTACAGCTTGGAAATTGCAACAATGTGGTTTTGGAGAAGAAGGGAACAAGAAGTGTTTCAAAACACAGGGACCTTGCAGGGAGCCAGCTGGGAATTGGGCAGTGAAAAGCCACAACATGCTATTTACCACAAGACAATCAAATAGGACATTTGTTTTCTATTACAGATAATGAGTAGCTAAGTGTTTGCACTTTCTATGTTGAGATACACACTTCTGCCTCAAAATGCAGAACACTGCAAAAATAACTTCTGAAATGTAGTTTTTCCCTGTTAGATAATTTACGTGAAACTACTGATAAGCTGTAAAATACATGGGATTAGGTTTAATCATCCTTTTATAAAAGGAAACCGTGGTATTTAAACTTCCTCTATTTTTTTTAAAACTTCTGAAGTCACCTTTCACAGACTTGTTCAGTGGGAAAACAATCTCAAAAGGTGAAAACACTAAACCTCATTGTTCAAACTGAAAAACTCCCCACTTAACAGTTAAATTTTGCATACTTACACTTCTGTCTCTCTGCCAAGGGTCCTCTGCAACATGCTGAGAGCCCACAGGAAATTTCTTTAAAATCTATGTGATTGTCTCGGTTTTCATCAAAAGCATTAAACAAACCTGCAAACCACAAAAGCATCTCCTGTTACAGCACCTGAGAGAGGCACCCAGAACCTCCACGAGGGGTTAATGGGGAACACGGGCAAGGAGAAGTACAGACACTTGTCATTTATTCTCATTAAGTGTGATAAAGGTAATTAAGCACTACTAAGGCCGTTTAAAGGTGAATGGGATCTCTCCTGGATGGCTGATCCAGCCAGGGGTGGGGAGGGAATCAGGAACTGTGAACAGCTGCCTGTCCTCACACCCTCCTTGTAATGACTGATTTAGAGTGAAGCTGAACCAGCATGGCCAGAACTTCACAGTGCCTGGCAGAAATTCCTATGGAAATCACTGAATTTCACTGCAAATCTGGCCCTGGGTTAAGAGCTGTAGCTACCAGCCTTCAAAGCATTTAAGAGTCCAAATCATTATTTATCCTGTAATTTTTTTTTTTTTTTTTGCAACCATGACTCCACAGAAGGGAAAGAATGACCAGAAACCATTCAAGTTTCCCCACAGCAGCTGTGTAAAGTTTAAATCACTAAGCAGATAAAATACACTTAGAAACAAAAGGATGTGGGGATACATCCCTACAGAATTGGACATAAATCATGATTTTTTTACCACTGCAGATGACTTTCCCATTTGATACTTACTGCTGCCTCTTATCAGTAAAGCCAACCTTTTGGAAATAAAAAAAAATTGTCACCCCAGGACTGCAGACCAGAACTGGAGTGCAAGTGCAATGTCCCTGGATGTCCTCATGTCGTGCAGCAAATGGCAAGCAGACAACTGCAACCTCCAGTGATTACCAGAGTGCCTTCAACTGGACAGACCAGTTTGGTTGTCAGTAGAAATAACAACCTACAAATCTCCTGACTGAGTCTCCTGACTGAAATCTTCCTTAATTTACACTGTTAGGGAGGAGTGTTTCATTGGCTGCATGGTACAACAGCTGACTTGCACACACTGAGCTGTCATTTAATAGATGGAACTCCCATTTGTCAGTTTAAAAATGCCCCATGTTCTCTCATTCTGGGCCTGAAGTTTATTTTGTCTTTACAGAATCTTAAGAAAAAAAAAATTAAGCAACTACAGGGCAACTTCTACCTGAAATCTGACAACTGGTAAGAATGCAACACCTCCTTCAGCATTCCAGATTTCCCAAAACAAACAGATTTCTCGGGCCTCTTCTCCCACTTTTCAGAACTCAGTGAAGTTATTTCTGTTCAAGCTTAAAGGGCATTTCAGAGCAGCCACTTTTAGAGGCATCACAGCTGTAAGTCAGCAGAGGATCCTCACTGATCTCATTCCATACCTTCACTCAGAGATTGATGGATTGGGGGGGACACTAAGGGGGCAAAGGTTTCCAAATCGAAGCGCCCAGTCCTTGATTGAGCTTTTAGCAGCCAGTATCGCTTCTCCAGGTCGATGATGTCGGATTCTTCCACTGCAGAACCAACAAAAATAAACCCAAATTACCTTCTTTGCCCACAGAATCCTTTTCCCTACTCAGCATCGAGGAGTTCACCGTCAATAACATCATCACAAGTGTGTAGAAACACAGAAATTAAATTTTCCCCACTGTTGGAGCCTCTTCATTTTTCACCTGTTTCCTTTCTGGTGATTTGAACAGGCAGATTATATCTGCAGGGTCTTATTTTCCCAAGGGGTTCAGTATGTAAATCCTCAAAAAAGATGTGAAGTGGGCATTAAAAAAAAAAAAAAAAGAATCCCAGATTTTTTTATGGAAAAGAATTATGTAGTACTTGGCTGCCCTTAAAAATCTCCTATTTGAAAGTTTTAGCTTTTTTTATATGGTAATAAATTAATAATTAAATGAATAAGGCTGAATTTTAATGTGGCATTTAAATGTTGCATCTCAGCATTATTTTTTTCCAACTATAAAATAGTTTGTTTCACTTTATTATTTATACTATAGAGTTACTTATAATTATTTAATTTACTGTAAACACTGGGGAGTGGTTACTCAAACCTATGATGTAGAGCAACTTAAGAGGCAATTTAAAAAGAGGGAAAAAACCCCAAACCCAAGAAAGAAAACAAGGTGCTAAGCAAGGATAGATAAAAATACCCAGAGGAAAAACTTGTGTCTTCCTTCAAAACATTCTATACAAATGCTCTCTTTATGCTTTATCCTTGAAATTAAATATATATATATATAAAACAAGATTAAATTTCTGCCCAACAATACTTTTAACCTTTTTACATATGCAAGTGTGTCACAACAGTGCTTTAGGTCAGTGCCAATTAATTGGTTCTCAAATAGATCTGTAATGACAAAGCTGTCTATATTAAGAACCACTACGTGTGATCTCATTCCCAGATGGTTCTGAGCCTCTAAATCCATGCCAGTTTTCTAATAGGTTTAACTTGAGCTATTTGGCCTGGTTTAGTCCACAGAAACAATAATAATCCTGTAAGGCTTAAGAACAGAAGGGCTTCGCCTAAAAAGTTGTGTCAAATTGAAATTTTATTGATTTCTTTCCCCTGTTTCTGTCATTAGTGGCAGTAATTTACTTAAAATAGTAACTTAGGTAAGCTGCAATGAGCATGAAGCAGTTGTAACTACCCAGCAGGAGCATCATATGATGCACCAAAACTTACACAACTCCTTACCCTCAGCAGCAGAACGAGTGGAAAAATCTGAATAAAATATCTGGAGTTGGAGGAGTGGAAGGGGTTTGCATTATCCTGTGAGGTGTTTTGAGACAGCCCAGCTGGAGAAGTGACATCAGTGACAAATGTCCCTTTCCTGTGTGCCTTCAGAGCAGTCACAGAGGTGACAACCCCAGCCCTGCCTCCCCAGTTCCTCAGGGCATCATTCCCAGCTCCTGTGCATTCACACAGGGACAGAAGAGCTGATCCAGAAGAAAAACTCATTTCCTTTCTCCTCTCCCCCTCCTTCCCTGCTGGATCAATCCCTGATCTGTTTTACCATCCCCTGGCTCTCGAGTGGGGTATAATTACAAAGTTATTTGGGTTGGAAGGGACCTTTAAAGGTCACCCCAATCTCCTCCATGGACACCTTCCACAGCATCCAACCTGGCCTGGCATGTTTCCAGGGATGAGGAATCCACCACCTCATCACAAAACCTTTCTCCTTCATATCTCTTAGTTTACACCCATCACCCCATATCCTATCACCACAAGCCCTGCTGAAAGTCTGTCCCTAATACATGAGGAAGCAGCAATCCCAAATTTATAAAGGAATATTATTCTACTAGAAATCAAGAACAGAGGAATAGAGGAGTCATTTCTTTAAGGATCAGCACACAGAAATATCACAGATGTGAGGAGAATCCCAGGGCCCTTTTCCCCTTCCCAAACAATGGCAGAGGGGAGGTTGTGCTGCCATTTACAGGAATTCCACTTCCACCTTACTGCTCTCATTAGCAAACACAAAAGCATTATTTATGTTCTCTTGTGCATGACCATGTAAATCACTTTGCTTCCTTTTAATCCACCTCTGTAAGTAGGAAGAATAACAAATGTGTGAGCTGCACTTCATTCTTCCAGTGATGCAACACTGAGAATATTCAAAAGCCAGCAGGAAGCTCAAATTGTCCTCACTGAAGAGTAAATCTGCAGAACCCTTTCTCTGGCAGGTGCAATATTTGCCTTTAGTAATTAGGAACTGAAATAATGTTGTATTTTGCCAGAGAACCTCTCTCAAATACCTACAGTGGAAGTTAGCTGTACTCTGATCTCTTTTATTGTACTTCACAGATGTTGCTACAGTGGTAACTCCATTGTTTTATTATTTCAGAAAAGAAAGGTGATCAGCAAGCATCTTGTCTGTGTTTCTGTTTACAGTGGGTGACTTGACATCATGGTCACTTAAAGATAAAGAATTTTCCAATAATCACCTTGAAAAGAACAGCTAATAAGTGTTAGCACAAGTGTTACATCTTTATTCTTGCCCCAGTGCACTGACTTTCTGTACAAGTAAAAGTAAAACCAAGTAGTAAATAACATTCTTAGCACTGATTAGCCTTACACAAATCAGGTTAACCACGAGCAAAAAATGTGACAAAAGAATATTTCTCATTCACAGTTACAACAAACTGTAGCCCAGTGCACCAGTGAATAAAAGGGAGCAGGATTTATTGGATTGCAGCACAGGAAGTTTAACTGCAGCTGAGCAGCAGCTGTTGCGTAATTTGATTTCTCCAGAGCGATTTTTTTTGCACATAATCTTGTAAATCAGTCTCAAGATATGCAGTGCACCAGCTATTGCACTCCATGAGTACAAACTAAAAGAAATCTCTGGCAATTGATGATTATACCCATAATCATATTTGTTACTGAAGTTAAATGAAGCATGGGAAAGGCACACTACACTTAATACCCAAACATACCAATGGGCATGACACAACACCATATTCCACAGAGGGTTTTGTACAGATAAAAGATTTCCCTTCTCAAAATATATACTTTTTTCCCCCCCCAATGTCTCTTCAAATCACATCAAAGTGTAAACTGGGCTTTCATTCAGATTACTTAAAAAAAAGATGTATTTTATATACACCATATAGGCCAAAACCTCAGGACACACACAGGCTTTCTAGGCCAAGTAATTATTCATTTTGGTAATTAAATACATGATATGATTATATGAGGTCACATGGACATGATGCACCTGGGAAATTTAAGCAGTTTACTACCACATGCTGATTTATGTCTCCCTCATCACTTGCCTATTAGAAATACAAAAAACTTTCAGATCTGTAAAACTATAAATACTTTTTTTGGTTCAATTCTCTAAGAATTAGACCAATATAATCAGAGGGATGATAACAAGTACAACAGAAGCACAGTCTTTTTTTTGTAAAGGAAGAACAAATAAATAAATATTTTCAACCTAAATATCATCTAATACTGTAAAACTACTAAAAACGAGTTAATTTAGAACGCTGAGCAACAGGCAGGTGCACAGCAGTGATAAACACTAAACCCCCATGCTACATTTTAATGCCATTCTCACAAAATATTCCATAGATACCGAGCCATGAATAATCTTCTGCCTTAGAAAACAAATTTAAAGCATTTTCACTTCAGCCACTGCTTATTACAATCCTTTATACGACCAGAATTCACCAAGTATTCCAAGAGATGACAAAACTTGGATATTTACCCACCTATGGGTACAATCCTCTCTGGCTCACAGCAGCAGAAACATACCATATTCCCAACATTTTACCAGGACTTGGATTGTTCCCCTGATCACCATGACGTGCTCCAGGCAGACCCCAGGCCCTGCTGGCAGGGAGGGCTCTTCATGGCAAACACTGCCACCAAACACCACAGCTCTCACTAAAAAAACTCTCCTTTGTGGCTTTCAAATTAACCCCCAGAACACTCTGGGACTCAGAGCTGCTTTGCAAGACATAAAATAGCCCGGAACTAAGAGGATAACAAGTGGCAAAATACAGATTAAGTGACACCGAGGCTTTTACTTATTGGCCTGGGCTGCTGTCAGACTTTCATCTTTGTGTTTTTCCTAATTAAAAAACGAACACATGGGGAAGGGGATATTAAAACCTCGGCCAAGAGAGATGCTTGTGTGTGTCAGACATGAGCATCCAGGTGTTCATCCAGCAGAATATGGATTATCAGAGTCTCAAGGTGGGAACAGGGAGGTGTCAACAGCACAGCTCCTCTCCCAGCACAAGTGTTCACACTTGGGAAAGGCAGCACACAATGAAAGCAGCCCTTAAAAGCAGCTTTCATCAAGCTAAAACCTTCAGGGTTGTCTTTTAGTGGCTTCCAGAGTGGGTGCCCCAGCTCCAGAACATGAATTTAACACCCAACCTTTTAATGCCAGCAAAGGGATCCCCTCACTGCACTTTGCATTCAGCCTCCCCTCTTCATCCTCCTACAGAGCTGACAATCCCAAGTCGTTCCTTCCACAACTTCAATTTTTGTGCTGTTTCAAAAACTGCCTCTTCCACTTCAACCACCCTGCCCTGCTCACCCAGGGCTTCTCTCATTTATTGTACTAAATGAGTGATAAATGTATATTCTAGAATAGAATTCTTTGTCCTGATGGCAGTCATAACTGCAGCTCGGTGGCTGAGAGCTGTCAGAAAGAACAGGATGAATTTTTCTGACAGCACAGGAGTCTCCTCCATTCAAAGGGGAATTTGGATGTTATTTCATCAGAACTCAGGGACGCAAGAACTGGGTGACAAAGAAGTACAAATTAAACATTCTGTCACTTCAAAACCAGCAACCTGATGAACAGAATTATTTTCCCCTTGGAAAAGGGCTGAAAGCCTGAGTCTCTAAGCCCATTACATGACACTGAGTCACACCAAAATGACACACAAAAAAGGCCACCAGCACCTGTGCTGCAGCAGAAAGAAAGCATTTCCAGCTAAATGAAGGATCAATGAGGTGTCCCCTGAGTCAGCATGACAGAAATGTGGGCTTTACAGGCTCCACCACAGTGCTGTTCAATGTGATGGCTTCAAAAACAAATGTATTAAACACACTGAAATGCATATGGTCATACTGCAGAACTGAGAAAATCCAAACTACTGCTACTTGGTCACTCCTCAGGTGTAAAACAACTCCATATCCCTGAAACTGCTTTTTTAGGAACAAAGGCCGGTTATTTTGGCAGCTTTCAAATAACATTATTCATATTTCTGATTTAAGTGAAACGGAACAAAATTTGATTAAAAAGCAGTAAGTGTGTGCAACTTCCTGTAACTTTAAAATTTCATTTCTAATTATGTGTTGAGAAATGTAATTAAAGTCATCTGCACACCAAAACAAATGTTATTTACAAAGGAAAAATTAGTATTCCTTTGTTTCCCTGATAGCCTGGCTCATTAAGCAAATTTAAATGGAGTCACTGATGCTTTGCAGTGAAATGGGGGCTGTTTCTAAATCAAAGGGAGTAACTTTCCCTGTTTTGATCACTGCCATTTTTTATGGCTCTGACATATTGTCCAAGAAGTTGGATGGGGAGCAGAGTGTGAGGTAAGGCTGGGGAGGGGGGCTGAGGTTTGTGCCAGGAGATGCAGCAGGGCTGAGAAATCCCTGACTGCACAAATAACTTTGCATTTTACAACAGAAAAAAAGTGGAGACCTTTCCCTCTTTCTCTGTATTATGGTGTTTGCCTCAGTTTACCAAACATTACCTCGCTTCCTGATCATTCCAAAGGCAACCATTCTCCCAGGAAAAAACATTAAGAACCAGCCATCAACAGCTCTCAGTGTTTTACACATTCAGCTGTGTTAAAAATACTTCTGCACTGAGTCTGTTACTCTTTGGAGTGACCTGATTAGGCTGAAATCACTTCCAGGGCTCGAGCACTTACATTTTCCTTACTTTTGCATCTGTGGGATGAGATTCCTATGCTGTTGTAAATCACAAGGGACTTCAGTAAAATTTTAACTAATTTTAATTTTGTCTAGAGGTCCAAACATAATTGTCACGTGAACTTTCCAATTTTGTGGACAATAACCACATCACCTACATGTATTTCTGGAACTCACTGGAAAGCTCAATCCCAGCTCTGACACAATGACAGAGATACCAAAACCAGAAGGGAGAACAACAATAAAAGTGAAATAAAACCTATTAAAACAGTAGTTGTTAAATTTAAATTATTTTTTTCATTCCAAACCTCAGTTTCAGTATAAATAAGCTATCTGTAAAAAGCCCAGTAAAAACTGTTCTGAAAGTTTCAATTTCAAAGCATAAAAAAGAGCAAACTCAGTTTGATACAGATCAAGATCTTTCCCAGATCACTCAGAGGGTTGGGGTTTTTTTCACATTCCTCTTTCTCCACCTTGTCTATGAGACCTCAGTGGTTTTCTGTAACCTCAATGTCTCCTGCTGCCTTTCATGTAATGCAAATAAATTACCTGTTCATAAACTCCTGACTTCATCATGCACTTTTCATTTCAGATGGTCAGAGAAGAGTTTGAATGCCCTTATTTAAAACCAAGAGGATAAGAAGGGTGTGCTGCTTTATTCAAGTAACTCACCCATTAGAGGATTCAATGCCACACTGACACCAGTGAGGAAAATCCATGAGCACATAAAACACAACCAGAATGCTCAAATCCCTGACACCTCCTTCTCCCAGGGATCCTCAGGGATGGAAGGGATGCTTGCATTACACTGGTACATCAAGTGTCCTTTATCAGCCTTTTGTTTTTAGATTTAATTTCAAAACCAGCTGTTCCTTCTTTTACTTAAACATAGCCATAAGGAAGCACTTCTGCTCTGGAGACAATTCCTGAGGATGCTTCTCTTTAGTTAATTCTACCACATGCCAGGAATATTATTTATTTTACTGGAGAAGCAAATTAAGAGGTAACACTTATTTTTGAAACAAATATTATCTTCTCAACTCTCTCAGTAGTTTTACAACCCACTATAAGACCAAAAATAAACCCAGTATTGCCAGCCAGCTTACTTCAGAAGATTTTTTTTTTTTTGGCTTGCTTGGTAGCAAACTTCCATAGAAGTGTTGTAGCCTCAGCATTATTATCTCTTAAAAATAACAACCCAGTGTCCTTGTACACAGCATTTTGCATCACAGCAGAGAAGAAATGAGCTCAGAGAAGGAATTTCTCTCACTGAACCAAACGTGGCGGAGCGGGGAGATTCAAAGGACAACGATTCTGCCTGTGAACTCTGGCAGGTTCTGCTGAGATGTGCAGGACAAGAAGCACCTTTACTCACAGTGTGTGACTCCAGCCAGGGTTTGGTAGAAGGTTGGGGTGTCACTGTCATCAGTGAGGGTCACGTACACCCCTCCCGAGAGCAGCCAGCGCGAGAAGGTGAAAGCGTCTTTGTTGTGCAGCAGCCAAACCCTGAACTTCTCATAGTTCACCTTCTCACCCTGCAAGAAAAAAAACCAGAAAATGGGAGCTGTTTTTCTCACTGCCAGTAAACAGCAACCATCCAGCTGTATGAACAAAAAAAAAAAAAAAAAAAAAAAAAAAATTGGGACAATCTCCTAGAAAAATAAGTGCTAATGTAATTTTTCTGCTTGGAGCCATGCCTGTTTTTCCTTTTCCTTTTGAAATGGCAATGGGAGGGAAATTAACTCTCATTTCTCTCTGCATTTCAGCCACCTACTCAATGTGGCCTTTGGAAACTCATTTACCCTGAACCTCAGGTGAAAAGGATGAAAAGAAAAATGGTTACTTGCAATTCAAAATAGCAGAGGTTATTTTGATGTATTTAAATGTATTATTATAGATACCAGCTCTGCTGCACCAAAAAAACAGGTGCCATAAAATCATAAACATTCTGTTCTATCTGTGCAGGTACACAAACAACACAGAAAAAAAAAATCAGATTTGGGAGTAACTAATGCTGTGATTAATTACTGCAGGAACATGAGGACTTTTTTGCCTCTACTGACCAAAACCCACACTGGAGCATAAATGTGAACATGACATTTCCAGGATCTGCTCACTCCGTGTCTCCTGGAGCTCCCTGATCAGGAATACATAAAAACTACACATTCACAGAATTTCTGTGCTGTTTAAACCATTTCTTTGAATCCTTGCCAAGCTGTGGCCATGAAACCATAGGGATCAGCAGACTAATTTCTACAGGACCTACAAAACTACCTCAAATAAAAGCAAACCCATTATCAGTAGACAAACACATTATATGGAGATGCTCATCTCCAGGGGAAATAAACAGGGGTCTGCAAAGTGGAAGAGGTTTCAAGTCATTGATTATTTAAACTCCCCTCATATCACAGACCATTAAACTTCACTGAATTACATCTCTACAGAATCCAACAATTTGCATTTGGCCACGGACTATCTGCAACTGCCAAGTGCAGAAAATTGAAAATTCACTATATTCCCTTTGCCAGGCTGCTCCAATGGTTCATCACCAGCGCTGCTGAAACATTTGCTTCCTATTCCCATCGCAGGGGATTGTTTCAGTTCCAGATACTCATTCTTTTTATGCCTCTTTTTCTAGACTCTAAAGAGTTTTATATTTTTATCCAACAAATCACTGAATGGTTTGGATTGGAAGGGACTTTAAAGCTCATCCAGTGTCACCCCTGCCATGGTAGGGACACCTCCCACTGTCCCAGGCTGCTCCAAGCCCTGTCCAACCTGGCCTTGGGCACTTCCAGGGATCCAGGGGCAGCCACAGCTGCTCTGGGCACCCTGTGCCAGGGCCTGCCCACCCTCACTTTGATTTCTTACTCTTTCATTTCTCCAACAGTTTGGATCAAGACAAAAGAACATTTTCTCACCCCTGTTCCACCCTTTCCCTCTACTTTTTGCTCTGCTCTTTATAAAGGCAGCATGAGCTGCGTTGTTAAAACTCCAATTTTCCCTGGAAGGACAATGAAGAGGGACAGAAACACTTTGGACAGGAGGAAGAAAGCATTTGAAGGAAGCAATGATAACAGCTGAACTATGATGGAACTTGAGCAAGGCAGTTATCACTGAATTTTTTTCTTTGCATTTCAGAGACAAAAGGAAAACTCAGCTATATTCTAAAGCTTCTATCTCTAGCTGAGTACATGCAATAATTCTGATGAACAGAAGTACCTATAAACATCATTCTTGAAATCAAACCCATCCTCCATAAGGGCAGGCAGGAAGGCCCACAGCAGGAACATTAAACTTTCTCACTCTCCAGCAATGACCGTGGATGATTAAGAGCCCAGTAAATCCTGCTGAGTGGGTTATTACACTATTTTCATTTTAAAAGAAAAATCAATATGCAGCATTTTCTTGAACAGGAAAATGCTCTGAAGCTCAGATTGATACTCATCTTCCTGCAAGGCTTCATAAAGTATTTCTGGATTTCTTGGACAGTGTGCAATTAACTTGTAGGGTGCAATTCATCACAGCACACTGATGGGAAATTATAAATAGGAAATGGCACCGTGGGGCAGCTCCAGAAGCTGGACTGCAGTGGACTCAGGATTTATGATTCCAGCCAGGGCTCAGGAATGCAATCACTGCCTCCAAAGCCAACAGGACACCAGGGCCAGATCAGAGTCTGGCTCAGGCAATGCCCACAACCAGAGTTATCTCCAACACACAACAGTAAAATCTAAAGTAATTAAGTAACCTGATAGCCACAAATAAAGCTTCCAGTCAATCTGGTCAATCCTTTTGCCAGAGGAATGTACAATGATGTCTCCATTCTGCTGGTTTTAGTCCTCTGATAACAAATCAAGCAAGAAACCACGAAAATTCATCAAGATCCCTGGAGCCAAAGAATCATCTATGAATGTAGCAAAGCACCAATGCCCTGGTTTAGAGAAGGACTTCAGCAAGCTCCATAAAGATTACATCTCTCAAACAACCTAAAGCATAATTAAATGTTGTAGCTCCTGGCAGGAACAATGATACATAAGCAATAATATAAAACTATTATTTTGAAGCAACCACTGCTGTGAGGCATTTTTAAATCCAGGGTGCAGATTTGTTTTCTTCTCAGCTTTGTGTTCTAGATTTCTTCCCTGATTGCAATAAAAAATGTTCACACTAATGACTAAGTTCCCACCAGCAATATTAGTATTTAAATTTACCTGATGACATGATTACCACTGGGAAATGATCTCTTTCCAAGCAGCACAGAGAATGCCTGCATTTATAACCAAACACTGTTCCCATCAATATAAATTCCATGTAATACCACAACACAAAACCATGAGCTTTTACCCCACTTAAACAAGGTCAATTTGTTCCCATAGTGCATGAGAATGAAAAAGAAGCCACTTAATGTAATCTTGACTTTTTTGTAAATGCAACAGGAAAAAAGGTGCATGACAAACCTCAGAGAAACATTTCTTGAGTGACTCTGGGACTTTCCCATCAACCACATGCAGCATCTTCTCCATCTCTTCACGGACAACATAACTCCCAGATTCATTAGAGAAGAGGCTGAAAATATCTGAAAAAATAGAAATACGTGTAAACATCTACGGCAGTGACATTTTGCAAATTTAAAGTTTAAAACTGGCTGAGAATGTCAAAGGCTGTGCAACAACTGAAGGACTAAGTACTTAGGTTGATCCAAGTTCAATATAGGCCCACAAAGTTTAGGTCTAGATCTTCCTTTTCTTTTACCATTGTAATCAAAAGGAAAAAGAGTGTTATCAAGTCAGATTAACAGAGAAGACAAAACAACAGAAGTCAGTAGGCAGATGATTTCTTTTTTTTTTTTTTTTTGAAAAATATCAATGGCATTTTCCTTCCTCTGCCCACATACAGAGACCATCAGTGTTTCTGTAGGATCCCAACACTGACATTGATGATGACTTGGCAAATATTTCATTTTGATGAATACACAAAACAAAAATGCACCTAATTTCAATGTTCAACAACTACAGCTAAAAATGCTCCCAAAAAAATCCCATCTTCACTGTAAAATGGTCACGTTTTACACTCATAATGCACTGTCTCATTGTTACTGTTTTAAGTGACATCACTTACATTTTGTTTTCTCCTCCTCTCTGCCTCTTGTGAGTAGAACTAATCCAACTATCAAGTTATTGAAGTGCAGCCCTTTGGATATTCCTCCAAATGAACAGTAGATAACCTAGAAGAACAACGTAGAGAAGTTAACCAAAAAATAGAGAAGTTAACCAGAATCAGGGCAAACAGAGATGTCAGAAGTAAAAACAGCAGCTTATACTGAGGCTCCACCTTACAAGGTTTTTAGGTTCATCACCACACATTCAGCTAAAGACACTTCAATTATTAATTGTGTTACCCTTTTGTAGCTCTTCTGGTACCTACAAACAGCCCTTACTTGGTGAAACACAGGTACAAGTCATGAACAGCAATATAAAATCTCCACATTAGAACCCTCCAGTGAAGATACTTCTCCCCTGCCCGTGCTGTTGTTTCCCCAAATTTCTTTATCAGGGCTGAAATCTCCTCCAGGCTGGGTTCTGATCATCTCAAAGGCATCAAGAGGACTCAGTAGGAATCCTCAAGACCAGGCTGGCAGCAGAGAGGGGAACACCAGAGCCTTGTGAGTCACTGCCCCATCACAGGGTGGTTTCCACTACAAGTCAAAATTAAGCCAGGACTGGGAGTGCCCAAGCAAAACCAGTCCCAGGCCTGGCAAAGTTAGATCTGACCAAGCCACACGGTGCTGTGGTGGCAGGAAGGTGGTAAGGGAACACCTAAAACAGAGTGGCTACACCAGATTTACTGCTGCTCCTGCAGCCTGGCTGCAGACACCTCAACAGTGCTGTGCAACCTGCAGAAATCCTCTCCTTGTCTGTCCATCTGTCCATCCATCCCTCCCTCCCTCTGGACCACTAAAATCTGTCTGCAGGCATGGCAATGTCAATCAATGTACAGCAGGATCTCATTCTCCATAAAACATCCTGACTCTCACTTCCATCTCAGTCTGAGACACAACATTACCCAAATTCTTTAATTTCCACAGGGGGCTCAGCTCAGCCTCTTCTGTTACTAAACTTTAATCCATTTACAAATGCTTGAAGGGCTGAATTATTAAAACTGAATTTGTGCTTTATTTGGACACAACAATTGTAGAGGCTTCAAGGCAGAGATTTGAATTCCACACTTTTTATGTCTAATCCTTCTGTCTTCACCAGATGCCTTCCAGGCTACACTGCCCACGTGAGCAATTTACCTTCATGTTACACTGGAAATCATTACTTTTTTGAAATATGCAGTTAAAATATCCACTCACTTCTGCTGAACTTTGTACATCTCAGCTGCCATAGCAGATGAGCACCAAATATTACTTTTATACCTTATTTCAACACAACACAAGGATTGCTCATGAGATAAACAGAGGAAAGGGATTCTATGGATAATGTCCAATGTATCAGTATTTAATATATGTAATTACAACCACAGGCAGCTGGCATTGCTTGGAGTTTAGCTGCTTAATCATTCCTTGGGAAGAGTTTATAAACTCTGACTAGTCGTGTCACACATCATTTCTAAGCAAGGAACTCCACATTTTTTCACGTTGGTGTGGCATTTGGAAAACTTCTAATAACATGCACCATCAAAATGTGATGCAACTTTGTGTTTTCCAAGATTACTTCATGCTGTTGCAGCTTTACTTAAAACAGCCACACCCAGGCAGAATCACAGCAATCTGTGTTTCAGAATGCAATATTTATTATCATTACATAGCACATAGTACTTTTTTTACAAAATTTAAGCCTGACATGCTCTGTTTCATGGGCATCTGAAGAGTGTAACAAGATTTAAAAACCAAAGTTGTGCTCGTGCTTCCCACCACCTGAGCAGCTTTTCCTGCAGTTTAACAACACAGACACATCTCTAAATTTCCTTTTATTAATATCTTCAACTCCATTCTCTCAAGAGAACCTCCCAGAACATTACTGTCCTGAACATTTAAATGATGTTTTGTGTGCAGGACAATCACCCAAATTGCTGGACCAAAGTTCCACTGGTTTCACTTCTTGTTTTAAAACTCCTGTGTTTTTAATTTAACACATTCCTGAAGGCCTCTTCCTCCTGAGATATGAAAAACCATTATTCACAAGATGCAGAGCACACAGCCCAGCAACCTGAGGCTCCAAATGATCTGTTTTAGTGACTGAAAGGCTGAAAACTCAGGCTTTTCAGCTGCCTAATGATTTTGCCTGCCTCTCCCCATCCTGAAGCCAGGAATTACAAAGCATCCCCTGACTCAAATCCCAATTTTGGCCCAATTTACAGTTTTCATGCTCACAGATTTGATACTGCACTGCCTGAGTATGAATGCTACAAGTACATCATAATTTGTACTCAAATTTTGAGATGAGTTCTGATGAGAAGCTATCAAAAACCAATTAGGAGCCTTCCATTAATTTTATTTCACCACCTGGAAACCAAGAAGTGCTCTATAACCATCATGACTGTTAAAAGAGAATCATCACCAAAATTGTGTCTTTAAGGACAGATTTTTTAAAAAATAAAATAAAACCCAACCAGCAAACATTTGTAACCCCAGAATCTCTATTTGTGACCAAATCAGTAATTTAATCCTTGATTCTGGCATAAAAGGGATATAAAAGTACAAGTTAACACAGAACACAAAATTCTCAGTATTTTATACTATTTCAAAACCAATCATACATTGTGAAAGATACATTCTTTGTTTAATCTTAGGGGTTACCAACTCTCAAAGCATCCAAAAAACACTCAAAAATTCAAACTGAAGACAGGCTTTAAGCTCTGGGCAAATCAGACCCCTCCTTTTCCAGTGCAAATTTTCCTGCTAAGCCTTAAACACCCACATAAAAAGCCAACTGTTTACAGAAGTAAAGTAGTATCATCCTCTTTGCCAACACTTAGGAAAAGCAGGGGGGGGGAAAAAAGAATGGAGAAAAGATTAAGCTGGGGAAAAGGAACTCTGCCAGAGTGTAAAACCTTCAGCAATGCAACACTTCAGCACTCACATTATCTAAATAAAACTGGGAGACTTGCACGCTGCCTCTGAGGTCAACTGCTCTGAGGATGCCAAAAATAGAAGCTGTGACTAGAAATGACATGGAGCAGGAGATCATTTGAAAGGTCTGCCTACTCTTTGGTCTCTCTACCAATAATATTTTGATATCTCTCTCAAGAAAGGGGTAACTCTGTAATAGAAAATAGCTTTGTAAACATGCACGTGTGTAGGATGGTATTGTTATTCTTTTTAAATGTATACATATGGATCTATGTTTATATCCATGTTGCAAATTTTGATTCTGGTTATTTTTCAGCTCACTTATACATTTATTATGAACAAGTTTCTTTTCAAGAGCTTGTAAAGATTTGTCTTTAGAAAAGAAAGTAACAGCCAATGGAATCTCAAAGAAACCAACAGCAAATGCCATCTCTGGAGTAAATAAAATCTGTTATTATGGTCTCATTACAAATTCCCCATCTTTTAATTACCCAAATTTGCATATGGATATTCAGGTTTACTTCAAAGTCATCTACCAGATATCAATAGGGTTGGGAGCAGTTCTCAGCCCAGCACATCCCAGACCACCCATGATCCAAGTCTGGAAAACCATTTCCAGGCAGAGAATGTGCATTGTGATGTTGCATAAAAAATGGGAAGCAATTCCATCAGCTCCATAAACACTTGTGTGTGCACAGCAGCATCCAGCTGCCCGTTATCCACTGCTTTTGGCTTCCCAGGAAAAGAGCAAGTTCACAGCTCACCTCAGCAACCTTGGGAGGGACCCCATCACCCAGAACTTCCCTGATGAAGCACTGCTGGGTCATATAATAGGAGAGACCACAAGTTCTCTTGAAAGCATCTTTGAGCCTCTTCAGTTCTATGTCTGTAACTGAGAAAAGAGAAAAGAAAAAAAAAAGACATGGTCAATGAAGATGTTACAGAAAGGCAATAGCTTAAGGAATCTCAAAATCCTCCACTCCTTACATTTACCTTTACAATAAAGGCACGAAGAAATTAAATGCATGATTTCCCCTAAAGAGTGGGAAAACGTGACTGGGGAAAATGAGATCTAATAATCTAATCTTGCTTGAAAAGAGAGAAGGGAAGCAGACCTGTGGTTACCATCAATGTGAACAACAGCTCACTGCCTAAGTTTTCTGACTACAATAGTGGATTGTAATTTGTTCTAAATTCAGCACCATTCTTGTCACACAAAGGAAAATAAGGCAGCTTTATGATCAATTTTGCATTGCATGTAAGCCAGGGAAATTATCTGCAACTAACAGGGGTGAATATTATTAGGAGCAGTTTCAGCAGCATCTTTCAAGCAGTTTCATCTATTAACCAGTCTGCTTTTCTGTACTAAAACAAATACTTTATCACCACTACAAGTTCATGAGACAGTGCAGTGAGGTGTGATTTAAGAGGAATAAAATGTTGGACTACATGTAATTCTTCACCCAAGCCTCCCTTGCACAGCCAAAATCTGCTTGCCAGCTACATCTGTTCAAACTTGTTCACAACTGTAAAGGTGGAAAAGGTGATGACATCCCACTCAGCCTGGCCTGGGAGCTCCCTGGAAAGAGCTGCCTTCAGATTTTACAAGCACAAAGCAACTTTCTAAGGAAGTGTTTAAGAAGGGAAGGATCTCGTGGAACAAAACAAGCCCTCTGTCCAAAGCCAAGCTGCAGGGAATGGCACAGGATCCCCTGGAAGCTCCTGAGTGGTGCAGAAAAAGCAAATTTACCATACAGAAGCCCAGGGAAATGATGTTGCACATGGGAGCTGTGTCACTGTATTTATAGCAAGGCATTTTCCTCACCCTGCTATCACAAGCCAGACAGAAACAACAGTGCCATGGCCAAAGGCTTGGCGAGCTTTTTGTCAGCCAAAATACAACAGAGCACTTGAGGGCTTAATCCAGCACTCAGGAAAACGTCTACTTTTCAGTTAATTCATTCATCAAAAGAGAAAATCAATCCTTAAAAGTAAATCACATTAAAACATTCCTCCCTAATTTTAATCCAAGTTAACACTGAAACAGATGTTGGCTCCACTTAACAATTGTGTAAAAACAGAAATTGGGTTATGTTTCCTCTCCAATTTTATTACAGATTCTGGGTACTTCTGACCATAAAGAAAAAAAAAAATCAAAAGTATCTAAGAGATAAACCTCAAGTGTGACCCAGACAGCACCAGAGCTATCAATTAGCACAGTGGTGATTATCATTAGCACATATCTTGTTTTACTAAAATGAGCCTGCTTTAATTACATGGCAGAAGAATGTTGATCTCATACTGTTACCTGCCTTACAAGGTGTTTAAATTCCATTATTTCACATTAACATCTACCCAGAGTCACCGTGTGCTTTTACAGGTGATGCTTTAATGAACACTCAAACAAGGAGGAAATGAAAACAAGTGCTTCACCTCCTATCACCTTTAAGCACAACAAATTTTCAGCCAGCAGGGACAACTCCCCACATTTAATGAATGTTGGGATTGCTCAGGGATCATGGAAAGGGGAAACTACTGGCTTTGTAATTTTGGCAAAGCAAACAACCTGGATCCTAGACTAAATCCAACAACAGTCCTGGGATGAAAATATTCTCAATTTTTGCAGTTTTTATATGCCTGCACATACACACATACCTTTAACAAAAATAAACTCTGTGCTCTGGTTTCTTCTCCCCCTCTGTTCATTTTTTGATCTCCTCACCATACAAACGAATCTTTTGGCAAAAGTTTCTATACAAACACAGCATTTGCTAAGCTGATGCTTACAACACCCCTGACTGCCCCCAGTGCACTCCAGGCAGTGCTCAGGAGTAGGAAAATCCCATATAAAGCTATTTCCCACAACCCATAGGAGTGACTAGAGTGCCAGCCAAGGTGAGGAGAAGGTTGGGAACAAGACTTGTCAGGCAATATTCCCAAGATCTTCAACAAGGACTGCACTATCAGTGTATTTAACAGGAGTGACAAGTTGATTCTGCCAGTCCAAGTCACATTTCAAAAGCAAGTTATTATTGCCAGAGCCCACTCAGTATTATTGTTTGCATGCAGAAACTACAAAAAAGGTCAAGGAATAACAGGAAAGGTAATTACTTCCATTCCTTCCCCAGGAGCCATTAAAATGACTGATGCTGGCCATTTAAAATCATCGGCAAAGCTTTGTAAAGATAAGTTCATTATACATTTAGATCTGTGCACATGAAAGTACAACTGAAATGAGCAGAGTATAAATCAAAGATATTATCAATGTTTACTACGAGTCTGGAAGGCAAAATATTTGAATACAAAATCCCAACACCAAAGCACCAATTATTCAACAGAGATGGAACGTGACGGCGTGTCGAGAGGAAATAAAACTAAGTCTTCAATTATTAAAGGAACATTTCTAGGAGCAATACATCTATTACTATAATAATATTAGAAATTAGAACACTCTCATCCCCAGAAGCTGCCTTTTTTTTCTCTCAATTCCACAAGCCAAACACACAGGAAGCATCACAGAACACAGAGAGGTTTTTCATCCTGCCTTTAGACACCAGTGCAGTTGACAAACCTGTTTCCTACACTGACTGAAGCTCTTTCATTAGGAACATTCACTTTTTCCAAAGGCACAGATTCCCCAAACACTTCCAGAAGCCAGTTGTCTACAAACACCTCTGAGAAGAGCATTCACAAGCTGCTGTCATTAGACACAGGAGATAGACACTACGCTATGGGGTGCACCCTTGCTGTATTCACAGCCTGACAGGGAAAAGCAGACACTGACAACTTCCCAGGATGAGTTTGTGGTAGTGAACACAGCAAAAGCCATCCTCACATCCCACCTGCCAATAACAGGTGGCACAACCTCAATATTATTGCAGGCAAAGCGACTCAACTGGCAACTCACATTTAATTCTTTACACCTCCAGATCACACAAGCGACCATTTGACTGTGGGGTTGAGTCAAGGTAACAAAACCAAGCTTCAATAATCAGATATTGTGTGATAATTCTTTAAAAAAAAAAAAAAAATCTATCTGCCCACTTCCAAAAACCACCAGTGAAACAAAGTCCCAGACTGTCACTGTGTCTGTGTTAACTTTGCTAACACAAAGCTCCTGTGCTACCTCAGCTGGAGGGTTTGCAGTAAAGCTGCAGACAGTTTCACAGGAGATTAGTGCTGCATCCAACTCTCCAGGGAATATTCCAGCTCCAGTTTGTTTAATAAAGTTTAAATGAAAGCACGCAACCTCAGCTAAAAATGTCACCCGGCTTAAAGTAATTGTAACAAACCTTCAGCTCACCAACTGCCGAGGGTATTTTTAGTTTCCCAGTGTTACTTAAACTTCAGGCTGTTGATATGGATGTACTATTCCACAGTTTTTGTTTGAATTCCCAGCTATCCAGGTAATGAAATGTGTAGTGCCTTCCAAAACTGGCCCGTGCTGGAAACCACCTCGTTCTGCTCTGCTTTCACGTATTTGTCATCAAGTCTTCCTGGAGTTTTCCTTTTGGACTAAAACTGTACCTGACACTCAGAATTATGCAGGTCCAACTCTAGACTTAAATCTTGTTTTGTCACTCTTATAAAACTTTAAACTAAGCTGGAGGAAGTCCTTGCAGTGGAAGGAAGCTCCTTCCAGTGGAGCTTTGCAAGTTTTGCCGCCACGTTCTCCATTCATTTTAGAATCTCTATTCACTTGAGGCTTTTTTTTTTTCCTTTCCACACCCTGTAGCTTTAAGGTTCTAAAATACCCTGTGAGTAATGTAGGGTTTGGGGTATGGCACCTCCTTTATCCCCTCCAAAAATCAAACTGAAAGGCCAATTTTTGACAACAAATACTGAGCAGCAAATACCTGCCTCAGCAAAAGCTGCTTTGCTGTTACCAGGCTGCTAGTGAAAATTATTAAGAGTCATCATAAAAATATAACTGCATGGCTAAATACAAGTAATATTGATATTTTTGCTTGTTCATGTCCTGTTTTGGAAAAAGAGAGGAGAAAAATCAAAGCCAATTCCTCACTAATCAAAGTACCTACACTGCATGTTCTGTGATACTTCCTTCGAGGCCTCGGAGTCTGAGCTAAGGTTTGCAAAAATTACCTCAAGGAAGTGTTTTATTCAAATATTGTAAGAAGGAACTTGAAATCTTCCTTCATTATATCTATTTTTGATGATGTAACTTTTGAACATAAGGAATATAAGAACAGTCACACACTACAGTCTCTGTTAAAGGTTAAAAGGAATGGTTGGGCAGGCCTAGTGGAATTATTACAGCTTAGATAAAAATTATTATACACCTTACCTGTGATATAGGCATCAAGAGCAAACACAATAAATGTATTTAAAATTCCTATTTAATATTTATTGGCAAAGTCAGGCCAGCCACAAAAACACCTTCCCTTACAACGCTTTTGCCTCCATCCTTCAAAATTAAAGCACATTGATGTAAAATGCTGAGAGACAGAGGTTGAGACCCAAACCACAGCTTCCCAAAGCAGCCACTTGTCTGATGGAGCAAAGGTGACAAACAAAAGCATTTGAACTCTTCATACTGCCTGAGACACCCAGGCAAGAGACACTTAACCTCTCCATGTCTTGTCTCAGCACTGAAATGGATATAAATTCCAGTCTGCATCAGACAGATGTGTGATAAATGAGCTAAGATATTGGGTAAAAGCACTACAAGCTACTACTAAAAAGCTGATTTAATCAGTGAAAAGGGCAGAACTCCAAGTGTTTAACTGAGGGGAAAGTGGAATTAATCTGTCCTGGCTACTATAAACTGACCAATTAATATCAGGTAGAACTAATTGGACACAGACACGTCCAGAATCACAACAGCTCTGTGCAAACCATGGCTGCCATTTAACCACACCAAAAAGCTGATCTTTGTCCCAAAAGCCCAAAATACTTCATTTGACTGCATGAAAATAAAGGATTTATTCTGCTTCATGGGTTCCCAGCACAAAACCCAAAGCAGCCCAACCAAGGGAGAAAAACCACAATGTATTGACAATGCTGGAAGTCAAAACAGGAAACAAAATATTGCATAAGCAGGAAGAGAAAACACAGGATAAAAAGGTCAGTCAAGGTGAAGGGTCAAGAATCATTCCAGCCCGTCTGACTCAAGTCCTGGTAATTTCCCCCAGAAATGGAAGTATCAAAATGCCCCCAATACTCTCCAAACACACCCCCAAATCTGAATTTCCAATGCCACTACTGGGTGAAAAGCAGCTTGCTAAGTCAGTGCCTTAAAAAAAAAACCAAAATCCCACCAGCCCTGCACATCACAAGTACACAAAGCAAGCAATAATTTGCAACCATCAGCATAACATTGCATTTATTCTTTACTAAAAATAACCAAACCTGAATTCTAATAAAACTGACAACTTGCTCATCCTTCAGAAAGCAAGAAAAATTCACCTGTCTCAAATTCTTCCTCACTTCCACTTCAGGTTTTTTCATAATTCTAATATTTTGATTTTTAAGTGACAATTTTAGAGGTTCAATATCAAACTCACAGGGCATATAATTCTCTAACCAGACAATTATCTTCCCTGTAATCACTCGCTCAATATTTCCCTTAGGAATCTTCATCCTAGTTATACATGGAAATTTTATTACTTTTTTCATTAGTCTTTATTGTGACTTAATGGCTGTGGTTATGAAGTTGTCAAGAACCAAAGCAATTACTAAAAAGCTTCAAAGAGGTAAAATGTGCAAGTGAAAGTAAAGTGTGTTTGGGAACAACCCCAAATTGGAGGAACCAACTGCAAAATGCAATTGAGATAAATGAACCAGCTATGACTAAAAAGTCAACCTCCACACCCACACACCCTCGCTAAAGAGGAATCCATTTGGGAATATTTTGGGAGAAAACACAGACTAAAAATTCCTGCCTTCCCTAATGGAAAAATGAATCCACTTCTAAGCAATCTTTCATAACTGGAATATCAGAAATGGCACCACTCAAATTTACACAGGGCACCTCCATAAAGGCTGCACACGACATTTACCAATACAGCAATTTAAGGATAACAACACCCAGGTTTGGGTATTTAAAAAAAAAAAAAATTGAATTATCCAATCCAGTTGTATTTCCTTCCTCCCACCTATTCTTTGGTTTTGGTAGCAGTGGCTCATCCTGTGCATAAAGCTTTCCCTGGTTCTATCAGACCTTCCCCTAATGCATATCAAAGGTTTAACATCTCCTGTGCAGGGAGAGCAAGGAGATTTAGTCATTACAATGGGATTTGCCAATTTTCTCTAACACGAATACTTAGCATTTCTGTGATGCTTTTAATCTTCAAAGAGCTTACTCCTCACAGTTCCCATCCCCAAAAGAATGGCAGCATTCCCAGCCTGTTTTATCCCTCTCTATCTCCATCAGGGCACGTTGCTGTTTGGATTAACTCTCCCAGTAAGCCCAGTGTGGAGAGGAACTGGTACATAATAATAATACTACTAATAATAGTAACAACAACAGTGAAATAATCCTCCCACTATCTGAGCATGGAAATCTTATTGGCTGTATTTTAGATCCTCAGGAACTAAAGGAGCTCCCTGGTCCAACCATATGAGCCATGGGATAAACCTGAAAGAACCTGAAAATTCACAAAACTTTGCAGATCAGCAAAATCTATTTTACCATTTTTACAACTGCAAATTTAAGCACAATAAACTGCAATATTATATGTTAGGGACAAAAAGTGATTTCTTTTATCAAGTAAAGAATTGGTAACTCATTCTCCAGGAGCAATTCCTGCCCTGGATCATCCCAGGATGTCACCTTTCCCACCCATGGGACCCTGTCCTCTGCTGGCTGGGAAAAGGGGCAAAAGGGGAGACAAGTTTTAAATGGCTTAAAAATGGTTTTTAAATGGTTTTAAACAGAGCAGGCAGCAGCAGCAGCACTGAGAACACTGAACTACCCTCCAAAAGATAACATGGACTAAAAAATAATGTGGAGTCTGAGATGCCCATCTTCACCCGAGTTCCCAATATTTGCTTTCCCTTTCCACTGCCATTTTCCTCTGATGCACCTTCATAGTTGTGGTTTGTCCATGATTTCCCAGGTGAATGTTTTCGCTCTTAATCTTCCCAGCATTTAGAATTAATGTTTAGTCCTTTTTAGATTAGAAACTAAACTCTGCTTTTCTGAGCTGTCCCTTCATCAGTTTTCCTGGCAAACACATTGAAAGTTTGTGTTGTTATAGGTGAGCAGAGCAGCCTCTGTCACAATTCAAAAAAGCTGCTTCTGCTTTATTGCCACCATGAAAATCATCGAGACATTTATGCTTGTTAAGATTCACAAAATTACAATATAGAACTCATTTCCAAGAAATAAACACCCTGTTAAAATGAAAGGCAAGTGCCAGCTCTGTAAATGCAAACACCACATAAGGACCGTGCTACAAAATAAATTGTAATGTAACAAATATTTCATATCCTGTCTCCCAACAGTGCCAAAGATACTAAATGCAGCTGTAATATGAATTGTTCTTTAAATAAAAAAATATATAGTTTAAGCCTGAAAGTTAAACAGAAGCTACAAATTCTACATAAGAAAGCAGAGTTTCCCATCACCTTCAGTGAGGATGAGAGGCAAGGAAGTTCTAATTTGGGATTGCTGGCATAGTTTTGATCAAATATTCACTCCAGTGTTGGCCTCTGGCAGCTAAAAGAGCCAACCCTTGTAAAGCACAGTACTTACATACTATGACACGAATAATAAAGGTTTCAGATAATATTTGTACATCGCTACATCTTAATTTCTAAAGTCAGAGGAAAAATATGACTCACTTGCAAGTCAAGTGTTCTGGCACAAACTCTCCACACGTGTGTATTCACATGGCCAAGAAAAGGCTCTCTGTTTCCAGCCTTCCTATTCCCAACTCTTGGGGACACATCTGTCTAAAAATATCATCTCAAACTCAGATGTAAAGAGAATATTTTAGTGTCAGGTCCTAAATTTCTGTCTCCCGTCGCACTGTTACAAACACATAATGACAAGCTTGATATACAACCTGTGAAAGGCTGAAAAACACCAGCACAATCACAAATACAGACCCTGGGCTAGGGAGTGAAGAAATAAAATAAAAACCACCACGTGCTTAGTTCTGGGACCCCATTCCATGTTTGGTAGAACACCAAGAACTGAATCAGAGCTTTATTTTTTACCAGACAATAGCAAACAATTAGCATCACTATTTCCAAACTCCACTGCTGCATCTCCTGTTCAGAGAATCCTCAATTAACATCCCAGGATTCACATTTAGGACTCTCCTGAAAGAAGCCATACTAGCCTTACACTACAGAATTTCTCACTGAAGATCTTCAGCATTTGATGGACATTATTCCTAAGGCCCTCCATGGGGAAGGATGAAACAGCACATTCAGATCCACCCTGGAACAGCTGCATGGGAAAGCAGCTTCAGTCATTCCAGTGCCACCGAGCAGCTCAGATGGATGGGATGACTCCAATTCCAGAGATTCATATGAACACACTGCCCATTGTTCCACAGAAACAGAAAAGGTGTCAGAATGACTTTACACCAAAGAGCCCCAGCGCCCTGAATGGAGGCAGCAGCTGGAATCTCTCCCTGAATCCCTGGAGAGATTCACAAGATATCCTCAAGGACATTACAGTCTCTATTAGCAGCAGTACATTTACATAATAAATGATGAACGTTTTACGATTCTATATTTATCAAATATCTTCTCTTCTGCTTTTTAACCTCTATCTCTGTAACACTGTGGCCTCTGCAGATATTTATCCTGTGTTCTGCACTGGAATTGGTGCATGTTGTGGTTTCTTCCTGCTCTGCCCTATCAACGTTGCAATCTACTCATTATTTAGAAAATAACATTAGTTCTCACAACACATTTACACCACAATTCTTTAACTAAGGTGATCAGAAGACAAGGCTGAATTCCAGGCAACAAAAGGAGTGGGGAATTGGTTAATGGCAAGAAGATCAAGTATAATTCTTTTAGGCAAAGACAAATCACGTTGTTAGCTGCAGGACTGGAAAACAGGGACCAAAAAGTTCTCACATTACTCTTCCATTGATAACAACCTTCCCTGCACCAACTGCTGCTCATTTGTTCTAAAGCACTCCTGTTTCAGCTGCACAAAGTGCAAATCCACTCTTTCAATTTTTAAACTAAAATCCAGGATTTAACTGTATCACATCACGAGGGAAAACGTGCTAGAAATCTTGACAAGACTAGGAAATTTCCAGAGTAAGATTTTGCTTCTGGATAATACCTAACAGCTAGAAACAGAGATTGAAAAGAAGTGCTTCTTCAGCCCAAAATACATTCATGATGCCACATTCAAGTTCATTTTTAGAACAAATTCAATCTGCAAAACTCAAGTTCTTATAATTACTATCCCAATACTTTCAGTTCTTTTTCCCCCACATCCACAGACTTATTCAATCTGGTACTTCCTGTTCTGTTTAGGGCTCTGTGTTTCTTCCACTTTTTTTTATTTCATTCAAGGTCTCAGAATTTTAAAAGAAGAAATTTTGCAAATTAATGGAGTAAAATTAATCACTTGAAACAATTCCAGCATCTGAAGGGAGCTTACAAGGAAGCTGGAGAAGGACTCTTCATCAGGAACCATAGTGGTAGTAATGGGTTTAAACTGGAAGAGGACAAGCTTAGATCAGATGGAAATTCCTGTTAAAATATTTCAGCTTAGGAATCTGTCACAAACCCTGAGTACTGCCATTGTCACCAGATTTGAGATAAGGAACATCCATTCAAAACACAAAAGAAACATAAGCATCCATTCTATATTAAATACTTAACATGAAATTAAACTGTGAGTGGTTGACAACTGAAAGACCAGATAACAAAAAGACAGATACAATGTGAATAAAATGGTTTTGAGGAAGAATTCCAAAGGGCTTGTAGTAGGTTTTATTTTGAAAGGATGAAGCCTACATTTTTATACAGAATACAATTCTGTCTTATTTTGGCCCGGTGACATTGCCTCTCATAGCTTGTGGGCCCAATTCAGACTCTAAACTAAGTGAAACAGCTTCAAAGGATTTGGACATTAAAAAAAACCCATCAAAATAAATGTTAGAGATTCCTTTTGCCTTTGTAGCTGCTGGCTGGAAGCAGTGCCTGGCTCAGAGCAGCTCCCACTGCCTGGCCCTGTGGCTGCACAGCCTGACCAGGAGGAAGTCACATCTCTTTTTAAGGTACAGACTGTCTCAGTGACTATTTAAAACCACTCCAAAGTCAGAACTGCAGTGTCTGACAAAGCCAGACGTTCTTTCTGCCCATCTCAGCCTGTCCAGCATTTCCCACCATGAGGGAAGGGTGGCCCTGCTGGTTTTTCAAGAGCATCCTTTCCCAGGAGAGCTCTGGCTCACAGAGAACTCCTTGGTGGGCACATGAACCTGTGCAGCTCATTAACACCACCATCAAACCCTTGCTTTGCCCCAAACACACCCCCTGGGAAGCACAGGTCACCTCAAAAGCACATTTCCATGGGATGGGAGAGGCTTGTCCTGGGTGGTGACTGGTTAAAAGGAGGATTTAAACACCCTGGAGATGAGGGCATGTCACTGGATCTGCCAAGTCACCCTACCTGTGACAGCTGAGCACTCCAGGGGAGGCAGTGATTCAGCCAGGAACTATTTCAGGGCTTGCACCAGTCCCACATTAAGTAACATTTATACAGTGGGAAATAAACTCTGGTCACTATAAACTGCCTGATCAGCCCTTGTCCAAACCTTTCCCAGCCATCTCCTTTTATTCAACACCAAATAAAGGCCCCGTTGCAAATGTTACCATATTTTTGTAAGAAAAAAGGTTTTGTTTAAATTTTTAGATTATTAAACCAAGAGTCTCACATCTCTAGGACATAGGCACATGCCAGTAATACGCAAAAATAATTAAGGAATTTCCTTTATTTGCCATTCTAATGAATTAATTAATAGGCTACATAGAAAAAAATCTGATTATAACTCACATCAGTTTTTAAGCAGATTTGGTGAACCACTACAAAACCCATATGCAGACACATGTAGTGTCAAACCAAGATCTGAACTCAGTTTATAACCATTAAAAATCAGAAATGCAGAAAAGATTTCACATCAGTTTAACAAAGCAGCATTTCAAAGTGATGCACTTCCCACATAAGCCCCACCTGTAGAGACCATGTCAGCCCTGCTCAGCTGTAAATACAACCCCATAAAAATCCCCATTTCTCAGAGGCCTTAAAATTCATTATGTAAAAAAAGAAATGAAAACTACTATTACACAGCTCAGCTGCAAACATTAGAGCTACACAGCCTATGAGATATGGAGTCATCACTAACAAAGGTAAGGTGTCCCTGAAGAAAACACAAAAGAAAATGTGCATTAGGATTTTGCCACTCTTTTTAGGCAAGCAGGGAATTTTATTCCAATAAATGCTAGCAATAATCCAGCATTCAAAGTTTGGTGAATTAGGTCCTTTCAAACTCTTAGGCAGAATCTACCTTAATGGATTTTTCTTCTACATTCATCTTTGCCCAAAGGCTTCATTGTCTCATTATGTAAATGACCTTTTCATATGAAAATTAAATGTTAAAGATGCTTTTTGTAGTTCTTCAATACTGCAAATATCACATGGACATTCACAATAATTCAGACTAAATACAACTTATAGAAAAAGCACCTGCTTCAAGGAATGGAACAAATTAAGAAATAACTTGTTTTTAATGACTAAAAATTTAAAGTCTTAATTAGAATTAACCCACAGAACTTTCTTTTCTATACAGAAACTGAAACTAGGAAACCATCAGGCAAAAAAAGAGCCCTACAGGAGACCCTAAAAACCCCCCTGGGCAGTTCTGGTTAACATCAGGCTTGGAAATAACCAAAGTGAGTGGACAGAAACTACTCTGCTGTTTGAAAATGCAACACTTGTCCTACCCTTCCTCCATCAGCTTTCTGTATGCTCACAGCACTTTGAACTTCTTCTTGGATCAGAGCAGAGCAGGATTATTTTAATAATAGTTAATAACTAAGTCATTCAGATGTCATAAGAGCTCAAGACTCATTAGACCTCCCATATACCAAATGATTTATACCAATGTATGACTTCACAATCTAACCAAAGATACACTCAATTTTCAGAAGAGAGGCACACTTTTTGAATGACAGATATTAGTAACATCTGGGTTTTTAAATACAGAAAAATCCTAACCATGTCCCACCTCAAAGCAGGAGTCGTACAATAAACCTAATTTACAGAATTCAATAGACACTTCATGCCTCACCTCATCACCTTACTTGTTAATGCTATGTTCTTTTTCATTCTCACAGGCTTGTCATCCCTTCAGAGGCCCATTTTTTGAATCTGATTTCATTTTCTTGAGTACTAAAGAGCTGAATGCCTTACTTATTTTATGAAAGGAGACAGTGGGCCGAGTTCCCTTGAGCAGAGCAAAGGGGGTGAGGGTTGTTTTACTCATTCCTGCCAGTGCCAGCAGCCAGAAAGCCTGAAACTGTTACAAGTCAAGTAAACAGGATTCAAAGTAGTCCCCTCTTCTTTTTTTTTACTTTCACATTTCATTAGAGATGCTTCATCTCACACTGAACAACTTCCTAGTTTCTATTTTTGTCCTTTTTTTTCTTTTTTTTTTTTTTTTCTTCTGTAAGACACTGTCAGGTACATTTAGGACTTCATCAAAACAAGCCTTTACAAAATTCAAGCTGAACAGAAATATTTTACAGAATCTATCAGGTTGGAAAGTATCTCAGGAGGTCACTTGGTTCACCCTTGTGCTTGAAACTGGGTCAAGGCTGAACACAAACCCGCTTCCGGAGGGTTTTGTCCAGGCAGAGCTTGGAAATCTCCAAGGATGAAAGTTCAACAACTTTCTCTGGGCATGTATATTTTTTAAAAAATCCTGGTGTTACAGGAGGAAAAACTAGAAACTGATTAGAAACCATAAAACAACTGATGTAATTGATTAAAATAAAAGAAATAAAGCTTGGGTTTATGACCTGTGAGATATATAGGCATATAATCCATAATCCAAATAAATGTCTGGAGGACTCAAGTTTCAGTCTACATCAAGAAAAGAAAATGTATTTCATATAGAATAGCCTGAGAGTGGTCTTTTCACTTATATCAAGATATTTAACACTCAAAATGAGGATTTGTTCAGCTTATCCTGTGACCTCCAGCCCCATGGCTGGAATGATATCTATTTAAACTCCCCTGGCAGCTTTCCTGACTGCTTTGATTGGAATCTCCAGTAACACGCTGACAGGACAAAACTGCAGCTAATATTGTGAGCCTGCTCGTATTTACAGACATGATTCACCTGAGAAGTGAGAAACCAGAGGATTCCCAACATTTACTGAATCGTAATTCAACTTTTTGAGGGTTTTTTCCTTTGAGATGATCAACTTTTTCTTATCTATGAAACGTCTGTGTTCTTAAATCCTCTTTTCTCAGACTTGCATCACTCCCTGCACATTCAACACTTGAGCAATCACCAAGTTTCTGCCATGCTTGGGAAGCATCTAAGAATTACTAAAAACCTACCAAAAGCATGCAATCAGCTCCCACAGAACCACAGCACTTGCAGCAGCCTAAAGCAGGAGGCAATATTTACCCCTAATTTCTAAGTTTTTAACTGGTATTTCGTAAAGAACCTCTAAAGACCACAAAAGGTATCTCAGGAAAGGAAATTTACTGGTAGCTGACTTAAGTTCACTCCACCAATGTTCCTCATTTCCAGTAGGAAATAACTCGGGTAGTTCTAAGCAAGAGGCTGAAACCCCCTGAGTTCACTTCCCTAAACTTGGAAGCTGAGGTGAAAAAGAAAGTGGTGGCTGCAGTTTCCCAGCTGAAGAACTACAGATTAAAAACCAATTCTCTTCCAACAGATCAAGTGCAGCTGTAGGGAGAAGGATTTGGGAGTGAGAGGCTGGACATGTCCTGTGTCCTGGGCTGACCCCACAGTGTGGGCAGCAGGAAATGGGGGATTCTGCCCCTCTGCCCTCTCAGGTGAGATCCCACCTGCAGAGCTGCAACTCCAGAAGGACCTGGAGCTGCTGGAGCAAGTCCAGAGGAGGCACTGGGGGATCAGAGGGATGGAGCAGCTCTGCTGGGAGGAAAGGGTGAGGGATTTGGGATTGTTCAGCCTGGACAAGAGAAGCTTTGGGGTGACCTAATTGCAGCCCTCCAGTATCTGAAGGAGCTGACAAGAAACACGGAGAGAGACTTTTTACAAGGGCCTGGAGGGCCAGGACAAGGGGAAGTGGCTTCACACTGACTGACAGTAGATTATATTGGATATTAGGAGGAAATTCCTCCCTGGGAGGGTGGTGAGGCCCTGGCACAGGTTGCTCATAGAAGCTGCCCCATCCCTGGGAGTATCCAAGGCCAGGTTGGAGCAACCAGGTCTCATGGAAGGTGTCCACGGCAGGGGGGTGGAACAAGATGATCTTTGAGGTCCCTTCCAACCCAAAACAGCCCATGATTCTAAGAAGCATCTTCTCACCAGTTCATGGAAGTTTCAGTAGACTTCCCCAAGTCACTCCTGCCTCTGAAATACATGTTCAGCAGAGACTACTGAGGTGCCCTCCCAAAACAAGCACCTCAACTGAATGCCAGAGTTGTGAAATAATTACTGCTCTGAGAATTTGAGCGGCCACTTGCAGCTCTGCAGCTTTATAAACAGGAAGTGTGAAGCTCTGCATTCATACCTGCTTTCATCATATGACAGAGCCCTGAAGCCATCAAATACTGGCTGACATAACAAGCCTCGCTGTAGAATCCAGACTGTCTCCACAGTGGATTCTATTCCTTCTGATAGCTAAAAAAAAGGCTGAGAGACTTCCAGGCATTTTCACCACATGCCTCTGAAACTCAAGGCTCAGAAAAGTACAGGTTTATACCTTTAGAAAATAACATATCCTGAAGAACCTTCACCTCCCTAGCATGGTCAAGCTCTGGTTTTCAGCTATGAGAGAAAATAAGGCAGAACAATCCCCTTCGTGGAATACAGAAAGAAGAGAAGAAACCACTAAAATGGTTCCCGGATCGTTCTTCCTAAAAAGATGTCTGGGATTCAAAAAGTTAATTTCATCATCTGGAGTAATAAAAAGCAGTTTTCCATGGGCTGAAGGGCTGAGTCCATGCATTTGTCACCGGGCTGAGATCGACAGCCTCAACTAGATGATTATATATTTGCACAAGTTTTCCATCATCCTTTTGTCAGATTTATGACATCAGTACGCTTGAGGATGTTAATGATCAGACACCAGATATATTTGCCTTGATTTAAATAAAACAAATGTAGCTATTTTTCAAATTCAATCAAGACACAAAAGGTCATTAGCAAGATTTATCCTCTGCCCATCACACAACATTAGTCATTCCTGGCTCACACTCACCAACCTCCTTGTGGGTTAGGGAGGGTTTTTGTTACTTTGATGGGCTTGGTGCTCTCCAGTTGGTACCATCTTAGAGACACACAACCAGGGGAGAAAACTGCCTTTAAAAACCACTATTCCATGAGCTCTCCAGAGGCAAAACCTGTGGAATTGATACACTTGCAAGTTTTGCCTAGCTGTTAGCTGGCATTTTATTTCCAACAGCACTATTTCTGTGCTTTCATTTTGCTCTTTTTCACTGAGCACAGGACCAAACACAATTAAATGGATTTATCAGCAGTCACTCATTTCTCCAAATTCTATGCTCACTGACCATGCTGATGTTGGGGCAGTTCCCCTTCTTCCACCCTGCACTCATGAAACAAAAATTTTACCTTGCTTTGAGCAGAAAGAAAACTCTTCCTCTCTGGCCCAAATTTGACAGATCCATGACTATTCAACATTTCTTTTAAGTGGTTCCTTGACTCAATATTTAGGATGGATAATTTAGCTGGAAATGGCCTGAATTATACCTGCTCTAAGTAGCATTCACAGAAACTTTGACTACAGATTCCACAGTTCCATAATTCACAAGTATCTACATAAATTCATGCTCAGTCTACTATTATCCTCTCAAAGTTACTGAAGCAGAATACATTAACAGCCACTGGAAAACACAGTCCATAGGGATCTGAAATAAACTGGCCACCAATACCACACAGGCTTCTCTCTCCTGGAGAATTCTTGTTAAAATATTTCAGGTACAACAGCGAATTCACAATGCAGGAGCTGCTGTGCTGGAGCTAATACAAGAGTGATAAAAAGTTCTTCTTTTTAGAGAGCTTTATTGGCCCAAAGACAGCCCTTTGAGGAACTGGGTGTCAAGGCTGGCAACAAGAGAACTAAAAGGTAAGGCAAGCTTTGGAGCACCATCTCCTTGGCAAGGCCAGAACACCCAGACAGCCTGATGGACACAGTGGTAGGAGAGGAGTAGGAAATCAGAGACAAATATTGGAAAATCCACCAAAACAGGACACTGGCTGACTTACAGCACTGCCCTAGGAAGAAAATTGCTGTTGGAGCTTAGGCCTAAGAAAAAAGCAACAAGCTCAAGAGCCACAGTACCAGTTCATGCCACCACAAATTTAGTTTGATAAAATAACTGACAATTTTATGCTCAGTTTGGAGCAAAGCACTTCTGACTTCACCTCTAATGACCTGCCCAAGGATTTCATCTCCTCACAAAGAATCCATCCTCAGAAGGAGGTCTGTGGGGTCAGGAATAGCTCTCCTCACTTCGCATACCTCTTCCACAGCAACACTACTTTGTGCCTCTGGCTACTATAAATAAGATGACCACAATTGGCAAAATTCATAAAAAGAGATGTCTAAAATAGCATCCTTTGCTTTCCACTGCCAGGCTGTGCAGGCAGACACTGATCTCAGGGAGGTTGATGAGACTCCTGTGACCTGCGCTGGTGGACTCAGGACAACTTCACCGTGCCCATCCACAAGGCCACGTCACCACAGCAGTGTCAGCTGCCTGTGCCAAGGCAAAGGAGGAAAATAAAACAGCAGGACTGTCTCCTGTTCAAGGGTGGAAAAGGCCATCCCCACCAGCCTGCTCTGGCACTTTCATCTCCTTGAACAGAAGTTACATTTTAGCTACGGTTATTTATATTGTGAGCCTTTAACCACAACTCCCCTCACGTTCCCAGCCTTTGGTTACTACCCAAATGGAATTGCAATAAATGAAATTGCTTCAAAGTCAGCCTTATTTTCTGAAGCTGACAAAAGCAGTGGGTTTTTTTACAGATATTCTGAACAACTGAAATTCAAACTGGTGACTCAAAAATGCGACTCACAGCATTCTGAATGATCACCACAAGCACAGGTAACCACTACTGATTACTCATGAAGAATTCCCAGTAGAAAAATTTGTGCAAGTATCACCTAATACGAAACTTTCTCAGCACTTGACAACCAGGAAACAATGTTAGAGAAGGTGGATCTAATTGGAGATAAATATATTTGGCTTTCTTTTTTTTAATGTTTACATTTATCCATTATCTCTGTTTGTGTCCACAGAAATGCCACAAGTACCAGCAAGGTTCTGTGGAAGTAAGAATGGGCTTCAATCAAAACAAATAATGTTTTGATAACTGGCCTGTTTTATACATACAGTGATTCACTGGTTAAGTAAACAACATAGTTATTTAGCAAAACATCAATTTATAACACAGTGCCTAAAACAACCTTTCTGGTCTCCTACAGAAAAACAGTATTGAAGGTCTCATATAGAGAAGAAAAACACCCCCCCAAAAAAAAAAAACCAACAAAGAAAAGCATTATATTCACTGTGCAGAAATAATTTCTTATTAAGAAGAAACCGATCTTATTAATTATGAAGCATCCAGAACAACTTCCTTGATTTGGAAGGAGTGTAGAGTTTAAATCCAACCTTCAAATTCAAAACACTTGCTTTTTCTTATTTATGAACTTTGGAATACACATCATGACCAAATGAGTGTATTTTCCACCAAACAGCTTATTTCGAACACTTCATGATATATTTAACTTCACACCTCTAGCAAGCTGCATTTATAACTCCAGCTCTTCTAAAAATACGTGCACCAAAGCTTGAAAGACTTCCTATACTTTCACTAGCAGTGAAAATTCTTGAGGGCTGTTATGTTTAAAATCTGTAATGCCAGTGACTTTGAATCATACGTTTGTTTCTCCTGCTTGACACTACGTTGCTCCATTTCCTATCTTGACATTGTATCCCTCAGAGGCTCCACCAGAAAAAAAAAAAAATTAGAAAATATTTAAACAAAAACCCCATTTCACGTCAATTTGTTTCTTTTTCAGTTAACACCCAGTGGTTCCTCCCAGTTCTCCCTTATCACTCCTGACATGCCTCTCACATGCAAGCAGGAATAAAAAGGGCAGCCATAGACTGGCTTGAGCTTATGAATTTTATCAGGGCTTTAAATATCAAACAGGTGAGCTGCTTTACCTGCACTGCATCACGTGAATGCACAATAGGGCAACAATTACCAACACCTGTCCTCCCTGCAAAGCATTTACTGCCGAATTCCTGTCCCTCTTTGTCCTTGGACTTGGCTATCAGTTCCAGAGCCAGGGAGCTTCCAGGGTGTAGCTTGCTGTCGCCTTGGAGCCCTGCAGCTGCAAGCATTCACCATTCAGCTTGTTTATGTTTTCCCTTCGCTAGTTCCTCTTTAAATCCTCCGGGAGGACCCTTAAACCGGGCTAAAACAGCGGCATCAAGCCCGAGCCACGCACGCCACATCCATCTTCCCATGCGGAGCTGCAGAATGCGTGATCCCCGAGCACGGGGAAGTAAACACGAGGAAGCGGGGAGGGCCGGCGGAGCCGGGAGCTGTGTGACAGCCCTGTCACACACCGGGATGGCAGCAGCGCTTCCCGATTTATCCAGGCTGCCCGCGCACAGCCGGCCAGCCACGGGCGAAGGCCGGGCCGAGGGCGGCGGGGAGGGGACGGCACCGGCGGCGGGGAGCGGGCCCTGCCGCGGCGGCGTTAAAGAAGGGGAGAGAGATAAATAAATAAATAGATAGATAAGATAAATAAATAAACGACGGGGCGGAGGGTGGGGGGGGGAGGTGTGGGGGAAAGGCGAAGGGCGCGGGGAAGGAGCCCCCGAACGGTGCAAGTGCCTCCGCGCGGGGTCCGTCATGGAGGTGCCGCCTCACCGCCCGCTGGCGGGGGGCAGCGCGGGCCCCCCCCCCCCCCCTCACCAACCTCCACCCAACCCTCCCGTCCTCTCCGCCGCCCTCCTTACCCCTCCGCAGGGCCTCGTCGTAGCCGAGGAAGCCGATGCGGGACTCCTTGGCGCCCATGGTGCCGCTCAGTCCATGGCCGCGGCGGCGCCCGCCGGAGCCGCTACCGACGGGGGAGGGGGGGCGGGGCCGCCCGGGGGGGGCGGGGGGAGGAGGAGGCGGCGGCCGCGCGCCCGCCCCGCCGCCGCCGCCGCAGCCTCCATCGCGGGTCACGTGGGGCGCGCGCGCCGCGTCACGTGGGGCGCGGGGAGGACGGGGCGGGGCTGTGATTGGCCAGGGCCGATTCTCCCCCCTCCCGCTCCGCCGGCTCCCCCCAACCCCGCTCCCGCCGCCCGCCCGGAGGCGCCGTCGCGCGTCCCCTCAGGGGCGGCTGAGGGGGAGCCGCGGCAGCGCTGCTGCCTCCTCGGCTCCGGTGTTCGCTCCTCGGCCGCAGAGGAAGGAGCTGTGACGTGGAAGGAGCTGGCTCTACCCCGGCACAGGCTCTTCGGAAGATGTCGCTTGCGAAAGCTGTCAGCGCTTTCCCGTAGCGTGCACCGGAGAGAGGAGAAAGGCTGCGTTTGTGATGGGGCCCCCGGTGGAACAGCCCCAGGCACCTGTGGGAGGGTGAGAGTCGCAGCACCCTCAAAGCGCACAGGGAACAGCCCCTCAATGCCCTCGATCCTCACAGGGGATCAGCCCTCAGCCCCCTCAAACCTGACAGGGGTCATCCCCTAATGCCCTCAAACCGCACAGGCAACAGCCCCTCAATGCCCTCGATCCTCACAGGGAGCAGCCCCTCAGACCCCCAAAACCTCGCAGGGAATATGCCCTCAGCCCCCTGAAACCTCACAGGGATCATCCCCCCAGTTCCCTCAAACCACACAGGGAATCAGCTCCTCAACCCCCAAAAAACTCACAGGGGATCAGTGCCTCAAACATTACAAGATCAGCCCCTCCACCCCCTCAGGGGGAGCAGCCCCTCAGCCCCCTCAAACCTCTCAGGGCACGGTGGTTCTCCTCAAAAAGTCCTCTTAAGTCGCAGGGCTGCAGGCATGGGGTGACAGTAGGAGGTTCCTGTTCCATTAAAATGTCTTTTCACTGTCTGAAACAGAAACACGGGTTGAATTGTAAAAGGATCAAAACCACCCCTGCCCTTTGCTGTTCTCCAGCATGTTTGCTTTTAGTATTCAGCCCAGGACTGACACAGAATGGGAGGATTTCCCAAATGGCTTTGTTACAACATTAAGCCTGGTAACCTACCCTGGGTCACTCTCGAGCAGAAAATAAGGAGTTTGAAAGAAAACACTGATTTCTGAGGGCAGCTTGTTCCAAGGATTGTTCCTGCCCTGAAACAAAGCCTGTGAAAACACCAGTTGCGAGTCATTCCCTAAGTTACTGTTTCCGCACGGAGCGATCTTGCCACATCAGAGCTGCAGAAAGGTCAAGCCGGAGTTGCTTTCTCGCTGATGTAAGTTCATGCGTAGGTATTTTTATAGCAAACATTCCAAACAAATTTCATATCTGATATGCAAAGCCAGGAATGCTGCTTACAGAGGCACGGGGCTCCAAGGCCAAATTTCTCCTCATGTAACCCAAGTGCAAACACACTACAAATGAAATAAGCTCCATAAAGCCTCCTTGTATCTTTTCTGAATCTTTTTGTTTTTTAATCTGAGATTTGGGCCTATCAAAAAACATATCATTTTCAAGCATAAAATCTGCCACAAAGGGACCTTTTACCTCTCTGGAATATAGGCTGTGAGGAAGAAGGCGAGAACTTAAGTGATTTTTAAAAACATAAATTAAATCGGTGGAAATATACTTCATCCATCAGCCACTGGTTATTTAATTATCATTTAAAGAGTAAAGGTGAGTGCAAAGGTAGCAGAGGAATAAGAGGATATAAGCTCCCTTGATCTATATATCCTCTTATTCCTACCCTACTTTTACATATCTCAACATAGTTCCTCACCAAGCAGCTTCCGATTTAGATACAAAATAAATTCATTTGAGAATGAGTTCAACAAACATGGCAAGTTGTCAATCAAAAGCCTAAGTTGGCAATACCAGTAACAGCTGGAGAAATCTGTTTCATGTTGTGATTAAGTGAAATATTCCATGGCATTCCTAGAGCCATGCTCTGTTGGTGACGGATCCCTTTCCTAAAGTATTAACTCTCAGCTGAGGAGGTGGGGTTTAATTCCTGACTTCTCTGTCACATTCCTGTGTGACCTTACGTCCAGTAATAATATTTTAATGTTTTGGTTTCTCCTCTGAATTACAAAGATAATGACAGAATCTCATTTTGCCTGGATCGAGCAGCACTGGGACGTGGCCAGCCCCAAACTGGCAGAGCAGTTAGAGAAAGCAATTAGAGCAGGAAGCTTCAGTGGTGGGGTAAGGCAGCTCCACACCAATTCCTGCTGGTTTTCAGGCCAATTTCTCCATGACTATTTATCCTCAGGCTTTTACTAGAGAGCAACAGCAAACCCCTGAGTACCAAGGCTCACCAGAGACCTGACACGACACTGCCAGGCCTGTTTTGTCTACACCCAGCAGTGAGGGACCCTGCCAGGACAACTCTGACCTGATGCCTCTGCAGTATAGGGGGTTCATTGACAGCTAAATCATGAAAAAAAAAATGAATGACTGAAATTACAATTACAAATCAGATCCTGCCACCAGCTTACAGCCACAAACAGCTGACTGGGCGTTTGGTGCAAATGAGGAAGCAGAACCCTCTCGTGAGGAGTTCCTTCTACTGTGGGAAGGAAAAGGGATTGCAGTGATGGTTCATAATAATGGCTAACATTTCCTATTAACCAAAAAACCCAGACCTCTTCCGAAGAAAATGTATGGCACTTTAAGAAAAACCCAATTTAAAGTGGCATCCCTCGTGTCCCAGGGGTACAGACGGTGTCTAAGAACCAGCAGAATTTTGTTTGAAGAGCGCTTCAAAATCATTTACTGGATCCATTGTAGACACCGTGGCCTGCACCAAGTGTAATCACAAAGATACTCTGGATTGGAAAGCCAGGCTGGAGGCTCCTGATGGCAGTGTCTTTGTTCAGATTAAATTAAGCATGTTCTCAAAGGCACTGAAGCAGGAACCCTGAGATAAGGCTGTGTGCTGCCTGGATTAGATCTGGCAGTAAGTTTTTCCTGAAGCCTCGTTGGGGAGCACAAGATTATAGATGCTGCTGCTATTTAAATGCTGTGTCAAAGGTAAATCAAATTAAGATACAGCGAATTTAGACTTGCATTAGATGAGTTGAGCTCCTCTCTTGTCACAGAGAAGTGCTACGTATGCAAATCGAACTGGGCACGTGTCCTTTGGATTGCTGGAATTTATTAATTATTCGCTAATCAAAAACTAATTCACGAGCACTTAGCAAATATCTTTAAGTGTCTCTGCATCACTGTCAAGGATCTGAGGCAAAGCAGGTATTTGCTGCTGCACAGGAGCTGCGGGAGCCTGGCAGCACAGCAGCTGTTGGGCTCCGTGAAGGCTGCTGCAGTCCAAGGAACAGGGAAAAATCCACATCCTCTGGCTCCAGCTCAGCCTGCAGTGGGCATCTGCAAGGAGAAGGGGTTTGGAGCCACAGTGGAAAAGCCTGAACTCAAAAGGGATGAACCAAACAACAGAGGAACTGCTGCAGCGACTCAAAAACACTTCTGAGAAGAGCACTGTGTAAGGCCTTAGGATTTCCTGATTCGTGCTCACTAAAAGAGAAGCCAAAAATGAAACTTTGTTATTGGCCTCTAAATCTGTGCCTCCTTCCCCGATACCTGTCTTCTCACCCTGGGATATTGTTAATTTTTTAAGGACTGTTCTTGGCACTGGACAAACACAGGACAACTTTTACCCCTTCCTGCTTCAGACAGCCCTGACAGGAATGTGGCAGGGCACATCCCAAATATTTGAGAAGAGTGGAAAGTGGGAGAGAGATCAGGATGCAGTAAGAGGATTCAGTCAGGTCTGCAGTGGTCAGAGCTAAATGGTTTCATATCTAATTACAGTGAACTGGTGAATGAGAAAAATACCCTGAATCTGCCAGTCTGATTCTGATGTTACCAGAGAGAGAGGAAATACAAAGGCTTCCTCAAAGAACAGCAGAACAATATGCAAATTGCAACTTCTATCACATCCCACATTTTCTAGGAAACAAGTGGCTTAGAGTGGTAGCAGAGGGTGACAGATTTATGTGAACTCGGGGGGAAGTAAAAGGAACAGATTCTTACCAGGTCCCTCCAATTGTTATCATGTAAGATGTACTCCCACACTTCATGCCAGCATGAACTTTGTAGTGGAATACTGCAGGGGAAAATGAAAAATGTAATTATTTTTTTTTAATGAAATTAAAATCATCCCCCTTGTTGAAGGGACATGTTAATAAAGGTAGTGCTCACCAGGGCTGCAGTGTGGTGTAGCCAGGGGACTTGGAGTGAGATGATTGGGATTTTTCCCCTCATTTCCAGTTTGAGATCACTTCTTTTTTCCACACCTGCCCTAGAGATCCCCTCTTGCCAGCACTCTCGTGACTTTTTGGAGCAGCTGCCCATCTCCACTCCCTGTCACAGCTGCTCCTGCCCCAGCAGCCAGGCCCTTGCCCTGGCATCATCCCCTGCTGCTTCCCGGCAGCGGCAAACACCTCATCCCCTCCTTTTTGCTGCTGAGTTCCAAGCGGGGCGGGGACATGAGAGAACAGCGCGTCCCTCTGTCCCAGAGGGCTGACAGTACCGTGACAGTACAGCGTGGGGGTGACAGCCACTGCCGCGCAGGCAAGAGTGCCAGCCCTGCTCTGCACACCCACGCCTGCCAAACGCCAGACCTGTACATCAGGTTGTGGCAGATACGGGAACGGGGTTTGGACAGCACTGCCCAGGCTCTGGAAAAGGCAGCAAGGGAAGTGGGAACATCCCTCAGACCTCATCTGAGCTGAGGGCTACCTCTGTTTAGTTCTGCCACCCCTTTGTGAGAGAATGAATGTTTCTGCTGAGCCACTTACCCCTATGTTTGTATTCAGGGAGCCCGTGACAGGTTTAAAGCTGCTCAGAAGTGCTGCTCACATTACTGCTCGATCCATAAATTTCAGCTCCTGTTATTAATAGTGGGATCTCCACAACCCAGGAAAGTGAGGCACGTCACACACGTTCACAGCTATTCCGGGTAAGTGGTCCCCCACTTTTCCTGCAGTTGCCTTTGAAAGACAGAGAAGAAAACACCATAAGGCACCCTCCACTCTTGATATTCTCCTAAGCAAGGCTTCTCTGTGCGTGGAAGGGTGTCACGATCACACTTGAGGCCCACAAAGAACAGTGACAAACTCTTCTTTCCCAGCAGACTTTGCTGATGCTCCTCCAACCCAGGAGTAACAAGGTGCCACAGCTAATGGCGCTCACGAGTTAAGTGCAATGCCTTGGATATTTATAAAAATATCACGTCCTTCCCCATTTTCTATCAACCTGTTTGATTATGCCTTATACATGGAAAGTGTGACAGAATTAATCAGCCTGCTGGAGTGCACACTAAGGGAACAGATGAGCTTTGGCAAGGCTGTTGTTAGCACTGAAAAACTGTGACAAAAAAGAGGCAGACTGCAATCCAGACGCGTGTCATTCAGAAAATGAGACATGCTATGATTTATCAACGTACCAACAATTGATGGGAATAGAGATCTCCCATTTCAAAGTGTTGTCTCTGTGTAGATTAAGAGTAGTATCTGTCACCAGGAAACAATGGGAAAAGAAAGATATTTGATAAAAGCAATTCTGTGCTCTCTTGTAGACAGAAACCACTGTGGCATTGGAAAGGAGGTAAAGGATTTCTCCGCAGTTCCATCCGGGGCAGTAAAAAACCCCAGCCCTGTGACAAGAGGAAGTGCAAATAATTAATACCAGAAGATCAAATGAAAGGAGTGGCTTTGCAAGAAGTGACTCACATTGACTCTGCTCCAGGAAGGCCCAGATTGTGCTGTGGAAAGAGGAGCTTGCGTGGCCCCCAGAGCACAGTGGGCAGGGACTCACCACGGTGGCACCACGGGTGGCTCTCCCCTGCAAAGAAAGGGCTGCTTTCTTCTCAGCTCAAAGGCTGCTGCTCACAGGGCCCCCAGCACTGCAGCAGTTTGATTGTTGTGTACAGAGAAAGCAACACCAAAGCATCAAACACGGACCAACTTAGGGAACATTTTGCCAGCAGCTGATACAGTGGGAAGCGCATCTCAAAACAGCAGGGCAGCAGAGCAAAACAAAAGCCATGGAGCCAGGACTGTTGTGTCATTTGGCACATCCTGGCACTTCCCTTAATTCTGCTGCAGAACTTACAAGGGAAGGCCAAAGCTTCTTATTTGCTAATTAAGGTTTCACACGATTCAAACATTGAACAAAGGACATCCCCAAACAGAGAAACCTGCCAGCCTTCATGCCCCTGCCAAGAGGCTGATGTCTCAGTTCAGTGCTCTCCCAACACAGAGTGAAAGAGCTCTGGACAATGGCATATCCAAATGTGCACACACTCACACATTTTTTTGCTGGCATGCACACATTACTTCTGATAGGGTTCCAAAAGTTCCACCTCCCTGTTTTTGTTAAGGACACTCCAGACACCCTACAGACAGGGGTGAAACAGGCATTAAAACAGCAGACCTCTATTTTATGGTGTCAAATGGCTAATAATAGTAATTAAGGATCTTAAAGTCCTTTATCAAGAGGCATTATCTAAGATGGCATCACGCCTGTAATCAGAGTCAATGAAAAACTGTTTGATCAAGCCAAGAAGGCAACTAAAACATTCTGATGAGTTGCCATCTGCTCCAGCCACCCCACCCCCTGAATCCAGCAGTGAGCCACTGCAGGACACTGACAACCAGGTTGTTTTCCTGTCATTTCAGCTGAACGCTCAGTGCCTGTCGATGTGTTCCAGAGGACTCCCAAAACCAAACACGACAGCTCACTGCTGGACAAGTAGCTCTGACAACATTGTGCCTTGCCACTTCAGTGGATTGATTGTGCCCATGCAGCAAGGTAAAACATCAGGGTTAATCAGAAATTTGCCTTCCATATTAAGTTTTTGCATTTATATTTATTTTATAAAACGTACGGTTAATTTATCCATAAAAGCCTTTGGCACTCACTCAGCCTCTGGGTAAAAGTCCAGCTGCTCCTAGAAGTGCTTTTGACCCAGCAATTGTAATAAAATTTAGGTCTGGAGAATGGAGTAGACTCTTGAGCAGATTCTTAGCAACAGAAGACAAGTTCAGGGTAGATGGAGGTTGCCAAATTGTCACAGTTTGAAAAAGAAAATTGGTACATTCAAGGAAGGAGCAATTTGAAGTTCTTATAAAGCACTTGGACACCACAATGCTGGGCAAGAGTTTCTTCCCTCATTTTGCTTTCTCTTATCACTTCCCAGCTGTTTCTTCCACTTTCAGGTAGTTTCAATTTATCCTTCTATTTTTACCCACACAGTTCACTAACAGCCTTTGAGTTGAGATTCTTCTGGCTTTAGTGATGAGGTGCCAGCTGTGCATCCCTGCAAGCTGGTGCATGTACGACCTTGAAAATTTCTGGGAAGCCAATCAGGAGATGCTTTTAAACAGTTCCCTATCTCCCAGAGAGCATCTCTCTGTTTTTAGATTTAGATATATATCACATTATAACATCCAGAGCATCGTGCAGACATTACCCAGCTAATGCCAGCCCAAACCCCTCCCAGCCTGTACCCTGTTATTGCCTAAGTAACAGCTCCTCCATTCCACTGAAGCCAGCCCAGGGAGTTCTTTCTGCTTCCTTCTCTGCAGGAATATTAAACCAGAATGAGAATGAAGAGAGCTGTTAATTTTATGTCAAGGCAAGGAAACTGAAGGTCTTCAGATCACACTTTCTCCTCAGTCTTTTAATTGGAAAATTATACTTCAAGATTTGACGCAAGTTTCTCACCTCCCTGTTTTCAAGCTACTAGCAAGCAAAACCAGACAAAAATACTTCTTTTCTTCCTACTCTGCACAGCCTGTTAATTTCAGATAGGTGAAATATTGCTAATTAGTAGCATATTCTAACGGAACTTGTGATTTTACAGAGAGCTATGTCAAACTGAACCAGATAAGGGTCAGAATGTGCCAATCTTTTCATTGTTGTCACTTTGTGATTTATGTATCCCCTCACCATGTGCCTCCCAGGTTCTTGGAGCCCTTGGCTAGCACTGCTCAGCTGCTCCACAGTTATTCCTCACACCAGATCCAGCAACAAGACATTCACAACACGCTCTTCTCACATTTTCTCTAAACATTAGGTACAATGGCAGAAATAGAAACTGGAGATTTAGAAGCAAGAGACACAAGAGTCTGGGTGGAAACAGATGACTAACAGAATTTTTTGCTAAATAAAAACACAAAAAGGGCTAAAAAATATTCCTGAGCAGACATAATATCTTTCTTTTTATGGATAAGCACTAATCTAGGCCCTGGAGCACTCCCACTTCTAGATATGATGCTTAGTAACCTGTTTCTAATTTCAAATTTAATTTTAATGAAAATAACGGCAATACTCCTTAAATAAGGTAGAATGTGACTTCCTGTCATCCTCCTCCAGGTCCCACACATTTACCTTTGCCATGAGACTGAGATTAACCCCACAATGCTTTACCAGCAGTGTGCCATGTCCCTTCCCTATCATTCCTACAGCCACCCACAGTGTCTTTCCTTTTGATTAAACTTCACCTTCCAAGATGCAAATTCATGCCCTGCCTCCGGATAACACCCTGCACGACAGGATCTGAGCATCTAGAGACCCCACTGGGAGTTATGTAAGCAATAAATCCTCAAACCCCACTTTTTGTGCAGATTAATGTGCTCTAAGTTACTCCTGCCATAAACTATAAACAGCAGAAAATGCACTTCTTTGCATTCCAGCATGTTGTGGGAGATCATAAAGGCACTTAATATATTATTTAAGCCATTTAAGCGAGATAGCACAACTGCTGTAATTAGCAACAGTTCTCCAAATCCCCATATGCCAGACAAAGGCTCACGTTCAGCATTTCCAGGCTGGTAGGAGGGAATCAGAACATCACAGAAATGAAATCCGTGCTCTGCTTTTTTTTCCTCCTGCCAATCTCAGCAGAGCCTACGTTACACTACAGCTACTCCCCTGCACCACCATACAAAAGACCCAAAGCATAACATGAAGACTGCCCTTTTTTGGGGCTTATTTTAAGAATAACAGGCTACTCAAGGCTTTAAGAAAGAGAAATGAAGCCACATCTCTCGACAGCTATATTCTGGAGGGGAACTTTCTTGCTTTTTCCTTTGAATAAAACCAAAATACAACAAAAACCCAAACTTGACCTCCTCCAGAAAATCCATGAGCTGAAGTCAGTGTTAAGTGGGAATTTAGAAGCACTCCAAGCAGCAGCCACCCTTTATACATCCAGGGTCAGGCACAGGGCAGTGTGATGGGAGACACAGGTATGAGAGGAGAGAGGCAGGATAAGCACGCAAAGGGCAGCAGTGACAGCACAGGGACGAGACCTGAATGCTGCCACGAGCCTGAACTTCACTACCCTGTGCAAACCCAGGACACATCACTGCCCAGAAGCCTCATCCCACAACGTGCTCCCTGGAATTGCAGCCAGCTGGACACTCCTGTGCAAAGAAAATCTCTGGGGATAAACACCAAAATCTTCCAAAGGAGCAGGGAAAGGCAATACAGAACTGAGAACCTCTGCCACCAAGGGGAGCTGTGAAATTGGGGGTGCCATGGCTCAGAGAGGGGAGATGCCACCCCCTGCCCCATTCCCCAGGCAGCACCAACTGGGAAATGAGCACCAAGCTCATAATTTTCCAGGCTTCTCTAATTCTTTAGGGAGAGGAAGTGACCAAGGCTGGTTTTACCTAGAGAGTTCATATTTCATCATCCAAAAGATTAACAAAATAAGGCAAATTATTTTCAATACAAAGAGATACCCAGCTTGTTACAGATTTGATTTTATAAATAGCAGCTAAGGGATAGGCTCATTAACATCTCATTAATAATGCCTATTTTAATTTGCATAAACCTCTAAAAACTTATGAAGCACAATAAAAAGAAAAGCCTTTAACTATCCTGTTTCTCACAGGTTGTAAGTTGAAGAAGTGTGGAGGAAGCTGATAATGCTCTTACACTTCCTGAGGACTTCAAGCAGCTATAAAAGTTATAGGACATTAGCAAACACCAAGAATCAGCTCACAAACAGCTGGCTGAGAAGCTGAAGACAAACATCTACAGAACTGTTGAAGCATAAAATAGTGCAGGAATGCCTGAAAATTGAGAAGGAGCATCAGCACCAGAGGTTGGTCACTGGTACCTTTGGGCAGGTTTGGAAGGTTTGGCTGCCTGTGTCTCTGGGTCTGGGAACACCTGAAACACACCTGATTTTGCCAGAGGTGAATAAAAGAGATGCAGATGTGTTTATGGTTTCCCCACGCCACTGGTCACCAATCACACTTGTGTTTTGACCACATTCATTGCAAGCAAGTGATTAAGTGAGCAGCTCCCTACAGGTACCAGAAAGGGGCTCCTCTGGCAGTTCAGGTACCTCTAATGATGCCACACAGAAACAATAACTGACCCAAATTCTCTTTCAGGTCCCTTCCCCTGACGCAAGGTTTGTTAACTGGAGCCAATAGGCACCCAGCTGCAGGGAGAGGATCATCACCCTTAAGCACCAGGAAGGGAATTGCCAGATGGAATTAGCAAAGCCTCCACCCTTACAGTCCGAGCAGTTGCTGAATATCATTAATCATTCCATCAAATGGAGCATTCACCACCCTCCTGGTAAGAACAGGTTGCTAGAAAACATTCCTCATTACAGTTCCTATTTGGCATTACACTGCAATACATCTGGCAACAGTGTTTGGGGTTGATGTTTAACTAAACCACATGTTTAGGCAGTTGGTTTAAGTACAATGCAGAATACCTGTACATTTACCAGTGTTTATCAGCTCTCCTTCCTGTGACCTATCAGTGCATAAATACCGTATCAGATACCTGCATATATTATATACACCAGATTCATCACATTGCACCTGGTAATCATGTTTAATCTACCCAAAACAGCCAATAACAACCAGCAGCAGACACAGAACATCTTCACAACTGCTTCCTTTTTGGCTCCATGCCTACTCTGCACTGCAAGAGCTGCTGCACCAGAGGAGTTGGTTAATGTTTGCACTTGCACAGCTCCTGGAAGATGAAGGCACTCAAATAGAGAAATTAATATTCACAGAAGAGCTGTCAGGGGAGCAGGAAGAGTTTTCCCTAAGGTGCACTGTTTCAGTACAGTGTGTTTGACTGGCACTTGGGCTCCTTCCCTTCACGGGGAGAAACAGGAGAGGCATAATCTGTTTGTACTCTGATTTTCCCCATCCAATTAGAACATCCTTTCAAAGCATTCCTGTTGTAGGTAGACAGGATAATCCGATAGATTTCCAGAGATGTGGTCTGTCTTATGCCACCTTCCAGCAGGAGAGGCTTCCAAGGAGAAAGCAGTGCTGTCTCCCAGAGGAGGGGGAAGGACACAGCCACAGGCTTCTCTCATGCCTGATCTTGCAGGACTGAACAAGGCTGATGGACAACTTCTAAATACAGCAAGATCCTCAGATGAAGGCTGGCCAGAGAAGTCCATCTGTGCCTCCCACTTGCATATCCCTGGCTTTGGCTGAGCTCCTAGTGCAGCCAACACTGAAAGGGAGAACAAAGCCTTGGATTTGCAAGGGGAACTCAAGGCCCTCTCAATCCTCTGCAAAGCAAAGTGTACACATGATAAGCCAGGAGAGCCATTCCACGCTGCAGTCACATGCCATGTGGAAGCTGTAATCTCACAAGGACACAGATATGGCCACACAAATACAGGCTATGCCTGGGCTAACAACCAGCTCATGTCCCTGGAGCTCCTAAATGGCTTCAGTCTGGCTGCTAATGCAGGTGAAAAGCTTGTGCTGGAGAAGCTTCATTTCTCCTGGCTCTGATCAGCCAGGAACGTGCCACCCTTTGGCACCTTGACTGGAGAGGTGAGGACATAAGCTGGCTACTCCTTGGTTTCAGTCTTTGCAGGTGGGGAGGAGAGGAGCTGCCTGTCACAGTGGGGACAGGTGACATGACTGCAGGCAGCAGGCACAACGAGAGGGTAGTTGGGAACAGGCATTGAGAAACCAGCTGCACTTTCAATCCCCCTTTCAACCAAACCACTTCTAACAGAGTCCTCACAACAACCAGGCTGAGGCAGCACAGCTACACTCACAGCTATCACCTCTGCTTCCTTCTGCAGAGCTTATCTGGTGTAAAGTAACACCTAACACTGTCAAATCCTAGTGTGAGTTAAACAATTGTAATGTACCTCAAATGGTCCAAGCGAACCTCACTGCAAAGTTTGCCTTTGCATCCATTCAGCACCTGCCTGTGAAAGGCTCCTGCACCCAGAGCTGACAGCAAAATCCAGACAAGGGGGAGGAAGAAAGCAGACACAAGAGGGAAAACACCACAGACGTCTTAAAGGGCAGGGTTTGTCTTAATGGATTTTTGTCATTATTGAATTCAGCTGTGAGTAAAAGCCAAATTTCCCTAAGACATCCTAAGGACAAGGACTTGCCTCTGTTTCAAGACCCCCACCCACAGGTGCCTTCCCAAGGTGATACCTGCCCTGGGCTTTTGGCCCAGCAGGAGCTCAGCACCACTGGCTGCAGGAGGAATTCCTGACCAAGATCATCCCAAGTTGTGCCAAGAGCAGCCCTGGGCACGGCCAGGCCAGGCCAGGCCTCAGAGAGAGGGGCCTTTGTGCAGCCCTGGGGGTGCCTGCGGGTGCCAGAAGGGACCTGGCACAGGAGCACAGCTGAGTCACAGCTGCAGCAATTGCACCAATTGTCCCAGGGACACAACAATTGCACTTGTCTGACTGGTCAGGCCATGACGGCAGCACAGTGCAGTTCTCTTTGTGAAAGCATTTCGCCTGGAAGTAAATTTCCAAACCAAAATCCCTTTAAGTCCAAGCCTTTCCAGGCTTCTCCCTGGCATGGGCAGTTTACTGAGAGATGGCATGCAGCAGAGAGAAATCTCACTGCTGTTGGCTTTCACCGTCACCTGGGAAGGAGGTAACCCTGAATTCCCATTCCACTGGGATGGGGATTGAGATCTCAGCTGCAGCCAGCTCCCTAAGAACACCCACGGTGCAGCCCAAGGTCCCTGTTCCCCATCAGAATAAGAGCTGAGGGTCTGTCAGTGCTTAAAATCCCAAGGCAGACCTGGGGAGCAGAACGAGGAGGAGGAGGATGAAGTTCGTACTCACGTGCACAATCCACATCTTGCCTTCTGCTCCTTGGAGGGAGCTTTTCTCCTTCTTCTCAGGATGGACATGAAGCAACTGCGCAACCTGTAAAAGCACATCAAGAACAAGCAAATGGATAAGTGCCTGGTGAGAAAAATGGGAAATTTAATCCCCAAAAAGTGTTCCTGCTGTGGTGATTTAAGGGGATGACCATACCTTGCAGCATCCACCCCTTGATCCATGTCCAAGGAGAAGCCTGTTACTGAGAAATCTGTTTATCAGCAGAACTTTCCCTGCTGCTCTAGGTCACTGAGTGCTGTTTACAGTCTTTGGAGCTGTTTGTTCATCCCATGCTTCCAGTCATGCTTTACAGATCCAATCTGACCCATAGCTTTATCTGATTCTATAGGAATTAAACTCTGAAACAGGCCACAAGTTCAGGTACAGCCTGGGTTTGTCAGCAGGGATCTGTGTACCTGAGCATCACTTGTACAAGGGAAGGAAAATGCATCAAGTTCCCTGAGAGCACAAACTCCAAAGGGTTAACTCAGAGCCAACCATAAACACATCTCCCATCTCCTGAGCAAAGGCTGGATGCACCAGGAAGTTCAAAGATCCACAAGAAACATGGACTTCAGGGAGTTTATTAAAAAATAATTAGAATCAGATCCACCAAAAAAAAAAAAAAAAAAAAAAAAAACCACAAAAAAACACCAAAAAAACCCAACAACAAAAAAAAACACCAAAACACCAAAACAGGTGCCAACTAAGAAATTGTTTTGAGGAAATCAGAAAACAAGGACAACTTTGTTGGGTTACTGGGACATTTGCCTTCTTCTGTGGTCATTTGATAGCTGGCAGTGATAAGGCCACAAAAAAGTGTGAGGCCACAGGTAAACAGCTCTCTCCTCCAATTAGAGAGAAAGGGGAAGCCAGCCAGTTTCTGCTTTTGGTTCATGGGAAAACAAACCCCTTTATTTCTTTTTGAGGCTCCAAGAAGATATTCCATCCAGGTAGAAATCAAACCTACTGTAAAGAAAAACCCAAAGCCAAATTCCTGCTGGTAAAGGAGACACCCAAGATGAACAGAGAGGCATTAAAAAAGCAGCTGACAGCCCAGGGAGGCAGGAGGTGACAGGTGCTCCTGCTCCCTGAAACTTGGGAGGGCTGCAGAGAGGAAATTCAGCTCCATTCCCAGCACAGCCCTGGGACACCACCTCAGTTAAGGACAAACCCCACTGCTCCCTCACACGAGCATTAAAAAGCAAAAAAAATAATCCCCCAAATACCCTCCCATCCTTTTGCTCCTCTAAAAAACCACCAGCAAACCACACCTTCCCGCACAAGGAGGGCAAAAAGGCCAAGGCAGGTGCCGGGTGCAGGGTCAGTCACACCGGGAGCTGTGGGGATGCCGAGGAGCATCCAGCGAGGCTGCACTGGGGCCGGGAAAGGCCAGCGGGAGAAGTGACAAACCCCGTCGTTATGTAACGGGTGACAAACGCCTTTTGTTATGCAAGACAAGTGGGAGAAAAATCAGCATTTTGCGACTCCCTGCTCGAGCACAAACAACAGGCTGCGGCTCCGGGGGGCACCGGCTCGCTCCGAGCAGCAGAAATAGATGCCTTGGAAACGCCTCCTGATTCAGATGAGTCAACAGAAAAATACAGAATCAATATTTAATTTTCAGGGATTGAGGTTGTCAGCACGGTAGTTTGATAATTTTGAGGGTTTTGTTAAGGAGAGAGGCCAATGGGAAGCCATCCACCAGCCTTGCTCATCAGTCATCTAAAACGAGAGATCTACATCCCCTTTGCTCACCACTTGGGGTTCTAGGCTTTTTTTAATTAAAATTTTAAATTGGTACTAATATAATTTCATAATAAAACCAATGAGCCAAAAAGCCACACACATCTGAATTTAATCACTGGTCCCAGCTCTGTTTTTGCACTGGGTGAAAATCCCAGATCCAATTCTCAGCTTCGAGCTAGAACAGAGAATCCTCTGCCCTCTCCTGGCTCCTGTACGTGGCTGAAAGCTGCAAAAATCAGCTTCACGTCTCGCTCTGAGAAAGAAACCAGGCTCCTGGGCTCTCTGAGACCCTGAAAGTGTTGGCTTAAAAAAAATTCAAAATCCAAGCAGCGTGGCCTCTGGCATCAGGAAGGTTCTTTTTCCCCAGGGACTGCCCAAGGGACGCGCAGCTCTCCATCCCACCCTGCCCAGCGCAGGGACCCAGCGCCACCCCCGCGCTCCCAGCGCCGCACGGCGACAGTGACATCCAGCGGCAGCGCACACCCATCCGCATCCCCCCGCGGAGCCCGGGAAATGCCAGTTCCCTGTGCCGGGAAAGGTCTGGATTCAAACGCGGTGGAGGTGAGCGGGCAGAGCGGGCTGGGTGGCACCGGGGAGCGGGGACAGCACGGACACACGGCTGGCGCTGGCACTGCCAGCACGGCGGGTCCCCCTGCAGGGACAAACACTGCACAAGTGAGGACGGGAGCAGCCACCCCTCAGCTCGCTGCTGCTGCCACCCCACAGGGCCGAGGTTAAGCAAGAGTTGTTGCCCAAGCGTGAGTCAACCTGTGGTGCTCGTTCACAAACACATCTGAAAGTGGGTTTATGTTCCTTTTTTTTTTTCATTTAAGCAACTCTGCTGTCCTTCAGAAAACCCCGAGTCACTTCCAGAACTCACAGGAAAGAGTCAACTTGAAATCAGTTGTACCTTCAGAAACAGCCAGGTCAAAGAGACTGTCACCTCCAACACCTGCAAGGTGAGAGATGTCACCTCCAACACCTGCAAGGTCACTGCCCGGCAGTGAGTGACAAGTGAGGCACTCACACAGCCACTGTCACACTGCCACCCAGCAGGGTGAACATTCCCCTGCTCACTCAGAGCCTTTACACCTGGAATTTTTAGGGAAGGATGAGCAGGTGAAGATGTGATCAGTGCTGGAGGGGCTGGGCAGGTTGAGGAAAAACAGCAGCTGGAGAAGCTCCTGCAGCCGGGGAGGGAGTGAGGAATGAGCCACGGCTTTGTTGTCAGCTGCTGGTAATTTGGGTGTCCCCACCTTGCAATCTGGATGCTCCAACATAGTTGTGGTTTGCTCTGGGCCCAGCCCAGCCACACGTTTGTCTTCCCCAGCAAAAATGCAGCCCGACCTGTAGCAGGGGTGTTTGTGCCTGGTTACTCCAGCACCTGCACACCCCAAAGGTGGAACGAGACAGGGCCGGGAGAGGCAACTGCTGACAGCACCGGCCCTGCCACAAACAGGTGCCACAGGCTGCCCGGGAAGGAGGATTTGTCCCAGATAAACCTCTTTTCAAGCTGCTAAAACACAGCCACATTTCCTGTGGGAGTTCTCAGGCACTCACTCAGAACCAGCTCGTTTCTCATCTCTTTTCTCCCCAGTCTCTCTCTCTCTCTCCTTACCTCTGAAATGTCCAATCTGGTCTGTAGCAGCTCGGAGAGAGCACTTCAAATCTAAATTGGTAAAAACTAGAAGTCAAAACCCAAGAGCTGCCAGCCAACGTGATGCGGGAGGCTGAGCAGGAGTCCCTCAGTGCCCTGGCGGCTGCGGCTCCAGGCGATCCTCCCCCGCCCGGCTGCATCCCGCAGGCCTGGGGAAAACACCAGGCAGCCAATTCCTACCGCCAGAAAGGCACCAGAGACACCGAACGTGCGAAACGCCCCAAATCGGTGCAATTGAAATGCAGGGAAAATCCCGAGGGGCTGGGACTGCTCGGTGCCCAGAGCCTGCGGATGGGCCAGCAGAGCAGCTCCTGCTGTTCCCGTCTATTCCCAGTGACAAGGTATCTGTGGCACGCAGCCACAGCCAGAAGCCACCCAGCCAAACCCCCAGAGGACAGACTGGGCTCACCAGGAGCAGTTCTGCCTTCCAGTTACTTGAAGGGGTTTTTAAGGTTCCCAGGCACCATCAGAGAGGGCAATGGAAATTGATTCGTGCAGCATCCTCACCTGAACAAAAGCAGGGAATCCAGGCTGTCTCCATGGTTTCCTGGCACCACAAAGTCCTGCAATACTTGCAGTGTCATGGCAACAAGCTCCAGCCCAGCAAAACGAAAATTCTGTTATTTTAAACCGTGGGATCTTATTTGTGATGATCCCGGAGATCCCTAAGAGTTGTACATCAACACCACAGCTGGATTAAGGCTCTGGAAGTACCAGACCTACCTTCAGTACTTCACTCCTCTTGTACAAAGCTCAAGTAAGGAAGAGCAGCTTTTGGAGGAAGCAGCAGCAGCTCCTTTCCTTGCTGGGGCAGAAGCTCCTCTTCCAGGGAGTTGGCAGGGCTGGATCACCCTTGGGCTTGATGATCCCAAAGGTTTTTCCAGCCTGAATGGTTCTGGGTTTCTGAAGGATTTTGGCTGAGCTTTGGGGTTGGCCACATTTGATTCACGCTTCAATCCAGGCTTTAAGGAAACATCAGAAATACCAATAATTTGGCCCAGAAATCTTTTAGTCTGACCAGTAAAAACCTCAAAGATCTTTCACCCCCACATGCTGGAATGCGACAGCTGGGTGGGGACTCAGTTACTGCCTTCAGCTCTGAGCCCAAGCAAGAAAAAACCCTCCTGCACCCCTTTGGGGGACCATTCTTAGAATCAGGACAACAGATTCCCTTTTTAAATGTGGATCCCAGCCCCAAACTTGGGCAGGGGGCCTGGGATTCCTGGCTGTGCTGGCTCTGGACACAGGCCTGTCCTTGGAGGCTGTGGCAGGGTTGTGCCTCCCCCTCCCAGGGCAGCAGGGCACACACTTGTGCGGTGCAGACCCGGATCATGAGGAATTTTCTCTGGATAACAGAATAATTCCTCCAGCTAAAGGTAAACCCAAGGCAGGAGTGCCTGGGGCTGCTTTAGGAAAACGCTGTCTGCCCTCAAAGTGTCACACTGGTTTAAGAGGGAACTGAGAGAGATTAAAGGCTGCTTGGGACTTGGATTATCCCACAATTTTTCCAGTAGGACTTGAGGTGACTTAGAAGTGACAGGAAAGCTCTCAAGGAAAAGTGAGCTCTGCCAGAAATAACCTCAGTTTCCTGAGCAGGTGACGTGGGCAAAGAGGAAAGATTTCACCTTCCAGGGTTCCTGCTCCAAATAGGATCAGAAAATCCTCGGAATAAACTAGAGGATGCAACGTACAGGGATTGCCTTTCCTGCTGCTGGATTTGAGATGGTGGCAGAGGCAGCTGGACCTGCTCTCCCCAAAAATGAGCAGAGCAGCCTCATTCATACCTCAGTTTCCCCTTAACCTGGGCAGAAGTTTCAGGGTTGCTGCTGTTAATTCTTCCTTCACACCAGCAAACAGAATTCTTTTGGAGTCTCCTGTTGTTGGCTTGTTCTTGGCAGTCTGGCTCCAGCACTCCCCAATTGTCATTTCCCTGAGGAAAAGGGGAAGAATTGAGAAAGCTGCAGGAGCACACACAGCCACCCAGGGAAATCCATTTCCATTCATGGAGTTCAGGCTCCAGGAGCAGAGCTGGCACTGCCACAGCCCCAGGGACTCCAGGGTCACCCCTGTGAGCCTGGCCCCCAGCCTGACCTGGGCTCTCACAGCCAGGGGAGTGTTCCAGGGCATTTTACCTTTAAAAATGGAAATCTCAACCCTCTGAGATGTGGGAGGCCTCTGCCTGAGCTCCACACACAGCTGAGGACCTGCAGCTCACTCAAACTACACAAACCTGATGGTTTAGAAATGAAACACCCCCAAAATGCTGATTTTTAACCCACTCTGTGCAGGCAGACACACGAGATGCTTAAGTGCTGCCAGTGCACACTTGCAGGAGAGAATTTGTATTCCCATGGTTACTTTAGGGGTAAAAAAGACCAAGAAGAAGGGAAGGATCCAGGAAGGATCCACATCCTGCAAGTACCACGGGCTCCCCCCTCCCATTGTCCACATTCCAGAGGTACCAACACAAGCCCCATCCATAAGGATTCACCCCCAAAGGCAGGGATTTCACCTTCCCCTGCAAGGCCAGGCTCTCTGGGAAGGGAACCTGTAACCCATTGACTGCAGATACTCCAGGCTGCGGGAACACTCTATTTATTAGGTCAATATTTCATTTGAGCAATACAGTTACAGAATATCACAATGCTGGTTACAAACATCGGATGGCTCCGTGGGCACAAAGGATGGCAGGGACAAGTGGGGTACGAAACCTTCGTCCTGACACGACAGGGAGGGGGCTGCAAGGTCCAGTAATGAGCAAGATACTTTTCTCTAAATGAACGTGGCACTACAGGTGGAGATTCTGGTTTAGAGGTGGGTTTGTGTAAGTAGTTCAATTTATACAGTTATACAGTTCAAGCAACATCATTTTTTTTTTAAATTTTTTTTTAATGCTATTAAATTAAAATCCCCTGTAGTTCAATAAAGTATAAAAATAGTACTGAACCTGGTAATATTCAATAAAATGTAGAATTCATTCACATCATTAAGTAGTAAAGAAATTGTAAAGTTGTAGTTACCATGGCAACATTGCTTCCCAGAAAGGAATATACAGAAAAGAAAAGTTACACATATGGTACCTGCGACGAGTATTTAGCGATCCAACACTGAACTTGTGCACCACAAACCAAGTTTCTAAATATCTCTATATATTTATATAGTATATATCTTTTCCATCTTAAAATTTACTTTTGAAAAGAAAAAAAAAAAAGAAAAAAAAAAAGAAATGTGCACTTCAACAAACTCACTAAGGCCACTCATGCTATAGATACCGAGGATTGCAAGGAGTAGTGGAATACGAGACCCTAGAGCACACACTTTACACCACCCAGGGACACCTGTGTCACTGCCCAAAACGTTCCTGAGATTTAGGGACAAAAGCATTCCCAGTGCTGCCAATTCTTTGTAGCTACTGGAGTTTATCTCTAGATAAAGGAAATTTTCCCCACTTCTCCCCAAAGCCCTCCCAGGGCCCAGTGGCACAAGGGTGTCAAACACACCCCACAGTGCAGAGGCAGCTTTAAACTGACACTGGCCAGGAATTTTCTTGTAAGGGAACAAGGACTTGCAGATAAAATCAGGTTGTGCACAGGCAGCAGAAGGAAGGATCTGCTGAAAGGTTGGCCCCAGCAGCACCTGCCCTGCACCGCCGGCTGCCAGCCCGAGTCCAGCCCACCCACATCACCCCAGGGAGGTTCTGCCAATGGCCTCTCCCCTGTTTGAGGCACAGTGAGCTTTCCTTCCTGTGCTCCCCCACACTTGGGACTGAAAAAGGGAATGAACTTCAACGTGCATTTTGTACCACGAGAAGCAGCAATGGCACCTCGAGCAAACTCCCCACTCACTGCTCCCAACAACCTCACACTGAATATAAAATATTGAGGGTTTAACTTTATCAATAGTGGAAATTATTCACCTTAAGGTGGCACCCATGCTCACCACGTGCACCCAGTGACCCTGGGGTGATTCCTTTACTCACCTTCAAGGAAAAGATGAATTTCACAGGGTTTCCATGCCCAGGTCTGCCCTTTCACTGCCAGCCCCAAACAGCCCCTGCGTGGGCGCGTTGTGCGTCTACAAATGCCAATTGCTCATTCCCAGATGGATGCTCCACCGTGCCAGGCCCCCAGCCCAGCACTGACCCAGCTGTGCATGGAAACCTGCCCTGGGCTATGGCAGGAGGGGAGACAGGAGCCACAGGGAGCTGGAAAACCCCACAGGAGAACAGAGGGGACTGCAGCCCCTGCTTTCAGCTCTGCCTGGGGCGGAGTGGGGCAGGACTGGAGTCAAGCTCCAAGATCCACCCTGAGTCCTTCACCTGCCTCTGGCACCATCCCAGCAGCTTCCCAGTCCTCAAAAGCATTGAGCAAAGTGTAAGAGCAGAGAGAGCACCAGAAACAGCAGCAGCACAGCACCCCAGGCAGGCTGCAGGTGCCAACACAGAACCATGAGCAGCTCCATGTGGGAGTCACAGAACCAAACCCCCACAGGGTCAGTTCTGTGCTGTCCCAGCCACAAATGCAGGTCCCGAGCAGGGGCAGCAGAGCTGTCCCAGCAGCAGAGCTGTCCCTGCCACCCCCCGTGCTCCAGCAGCTCCAGCCACAGCCACCCTGCTCCAAAGGGACGTGCCCTGGCACGATGGAGCTGCAGGGATGCTGCAGGAGCAGCTCAGCCCCAGCCAGGATTCCCTGCAGGCACAGGAGGAACACACCAGAGCCCTCCAGGATCACCACAACAGCCCTTGGCCAAGTGCTCTACCAAAGGGATTCCCAGGGAGCTTCAGGACCTTCCCTCCTCCCAGCCCAGCTAACCCTGCTGACAGAGCAGGCACCAGGCTGGAGCAGCTCTAGGCAAGGACACAGAGGAACAGCCCCCAGAGCTGGGACTGCAGCCACCAACAAACTGCAGGGATGCCTTTGGTCACCAAGGGTGGCTCCTGCCCAGGCTGCCCACGCCAAAAGCTGCCCTGACCTGAAGGCAAACCACGAACAGGGACACAGGCAGGGCTGGAACAAGAGCAGTGGTTCCTGCAGGCCACTGACTGGTGTCACTCAAATAATGCTCCTCACCCCAAACACAACCTCGAGACCTTTGGGATTCCTTAGGCAAAAGCCAGAGACCCAAGACTGGGAGCATGGAGTGGATAAATGATCTCCAGCCCACGTCAGTGTAAACCCACATACCCAGCTGGCAGCTTTAACACTGCTGCAGTACAGAATCACAGCACAGCTTTAAGCCACTTTCCTGCCCAAGTGCTGGTATGTACTTTGTTTAAATAACTTTCATAGGATTTAAGAACTCATAAAAACTTTATACCTTGTCAGTGCCATGGGCATTCAGGGAGAAGAAGGTTTCGCCTTGTATAGCTGAATTTGTCTGTAGCTCCTACACAGTCATAAACAAAAATTGCTATAAATAAATCACATTTTAAATCCACACGTAACTAAGTTGGATTTTCACTGAGCAGCTGTTGCAGACACACTGCAGTTAAGTCCTAATACCACAGGGGGTTTTATGCAAATACTTCTTTTCACCTCAGTAAAGATATCCTAAGTATGCAATCATTAATCTGCATTCACTAATTATGTCATTGCATTTTAAAGTTGATATTACTCAGCTTCCCCCCCCCCCGAAAAAAAACCACTTAAAAGGCACCAGAATATGAACTATTGGCCTGTAAAATTTCACTTCTTAGAAGAGCCATTAAGCTCCAAGTCATGTCCAAAACCTCTATTCCTTCCCTAAAGATCATCCAGCACCTTTCCCTGCCACAAACCCCATAAACCAATGAAAATCCAGACCCCAAACAGAACACCCAGACCCACGGGAAGAGGCGGCCGAGCCCCGGCTGTGACTGGCCAAGGTACAAACCCTGAAAAGAGAGGCAGAGAAACCCCCAAACTGACAGAATCCACAGAACCCCAGACCCAGGGCACGGCTGGTGCCACTGGCAGAGCTGAGGTAACAGCAGCGAGTCGGTTCTAGCTTGTGGTACACAGCCTTTGAAATATTACCCAACGCTAGGAAATAGAACAAACCCCAGAACAACACCTGAACCCAAACCCACACAACCACGCAGCCCCCAAGAGAAGGAGAATTAAGACAAGCTAGTGAGAGAGGCATTCTCAGAGGGTCTGTACAGCTGAGCTCTGCTTCGTAAAGTAAGGTAAGGAATCGGTTTCTGGTTGTACTCTTGTTTAATGTAGAAATGAAGCATCACAAAAAAAAAAAAAGACCTGTTGTGCTTTTTGGCATTTTCCACTGACCCCTGCGAACCGTACAGTAAGTTGTGTTCTCCAGAAACAGAAAATGGAACTGGGTTGGAATACAAAACTCTTCACTGGTATAAACAAGGTATGGCCTCTGTTAGCAGAGGAAGAGCCCATGGGAGAGGAAAGGAGGAGTGGCTGCAGCAGAGTGGAGCGTGTGGAGCTGTGGCACTGCCAGGAATCTCTGCAGAAGCTCACTGGGTACAGACAAACCATCAATTCACTTCCTAGCTCTGGATCTATCACATGGATATCATTTGCACTGATCAGACACCTAAATGAGAGAGTTCTACTGTCAAAGTGAATGCAGGGGCAGAAATATTAAATTAAAGCCACTGGTCCAAAACCGGTTTTAGCAGGCTGGTCCACTGAGGTGTCCTGGTCCTGCTCAGGGGGAGCACTGGTGGTGGCACCGAGGACACTGTGGTTGCTGGTCTATGGGATCTGTACTGGTCCAGTTCAGGGCATCCACAGCAGCACAGGTAGCACTCAACGAGCGGATGGTGCTCTCCAGAGTGGGTCTTTGCCACTTTTCTTGGTAAGGCAGCAGCCAAGGCCAGCACATCTCCCTTTGCTGGCTAGTTACCAGGAACTTTGCTACAGTGATAGAGCAGCAAGACCTTTCTCCTACAGCTCCTCAGAGTACAGCTTTTGTTCTCTCTGTGAATCAGCGAAAGCTCTCGATGAAACCTTCCATCCGTAATAAGAATGCAACTCTTTTGAACTCAAACAGTTTTATTGAATGTTTTCTTGCAGACTTTCTGCAAAGTAGCTTCTTTTGAAAGAAGAGAGAAAGAAGGGGGTGTTTGTTTTTTTTTTTTGGGAATACCAAGTTAAAAATGTGAGCCGAACTAAACATGCCATACACATGCTGAGAGGAATTTAACACACATTCATCCGTATGGGCACTCTTCAGTAGACTGGACCAGTGTTTCAATGCAAATTCCAGCCCCCAGAGAACTACATGGTTTAAGATTTCACAGTATGACTTTCCCCCCTGTAACCTGGGGGAAAAAACCTTAACTGGTTAATTGACCAAGTTCTTAGCTGCTCTGTCCATCGAGGTTCTGAGACATCAGAAAAGACTGGACCACTTCTTCCGTGGACTGGGGGCTGGTGCTGACGTCCTCCAGCGCATCCGTGACCGAGAACTGCCGGTCCCGCAACCGGTTCCAGTTGGCCAAAATGTTGTGGTACTCAAACACCTTCTCATAATTGCCAATGGAATTGTACAGTTTAATGAGACCTCTGTAATCGTATTCAAGTCCACTGTAGCCTTCACCAAAAAGCTTCTTCCCTAGAGGAACCCAAGAGAAAAATCAAATTGAGAGGTAAAATATCCACGGGCTGCCTCTGAGCTCTCAGGTTATTTTTACCAACAAAATTTGCCTATGTTCTCCACTTATGTTCTAGTCACAGAATGTTGGCTAGAGACTAACAGCCAAGGTACTTTCTAAAAACTTTAAGTTTCCTGTAGTCACTTACCAATTGCTATGGATCTCAGATAAAGCTTTTCAGCATTTTCATACTGGTTCATGTCATAGTTGTAGAGGGAGGCGAGATGGCCCACAGAGAGGGCAACTTCATAATCCTCCTGCCCTAGGAGCTGCTCCTTGATCTGGATGGCCTTGATGTGCATTTCCTCTGCTTCCTGTCAGGGCCAGATCCACACAGGTCAGTCAGACACCATTCACCACACCCCAGAAAAAGACAGGAAGGTTAGTTTAAAGAAACTTAACTATGTAGCAGCTCAAACAGTAGCATTTGTAACAGGCAAAAAGTAACAAGGCCAAACATAAACCAAGATCTCCAAATTCTTTAGTGGATCAGCAGACTGCAGCACCAATCTCTCTGTCACCCTCTGAGGGCATCATCCATCTCCATGGAACTACTTTTGCACAAAGCTTTTGGGGTGAATGATAAAGCACAAGCTTTCCAAGCACAGAACTACCAACTGAACTAGGAACTGTGGATGTTGAAACCCCTCATTTGTAGGGACAGATTGCAGCTGTCTTGCAGATTTTAGGTCAGGAGTAAAGTCTTACCTTGAACTTCCTCATGGACTGATACAGTCTGCCCAGGTTGCCGTAGTGTTTGGCTGTTTGCACGTTGAACTCCCCAAAGGCTTTTTTAGCCAATTGGAGCGAGGAGAGGTGCAGGTCATGAGCCTCCTGGAGCAGCCTCTGCTCTGTCTCCTTGTTGTGACAGTCTATGGCAATCTCCTCCAGGATAAGGGCTGGGGGCAGGAGACAGGAGCTGTTACTGTGCCCACCCCCAGCTCAGAGCCAGGGACCCCAGAGCTGGGGACACAGCTCCCAGGCTCTGTGTCTGTCACAAACTCCATTCACACTGCTGTGTCAAGCTCCCAACATATCTTTATATTCTGTAATTTTACTCCCCCACTCCAACTCATCTGGCTGAGTCTTAAAAGTTTGGGGTTTTTTGTATTTTACAAGTCTTCTGTAGACACCAAAGACTACAAACACTTCCTTGGAAAAGACAATTCAAGCTACATTGCTGGTAGGGACCAGATGAACACATCCAAATGATTCAAATAACGAAGGGAAGTACCTTTAACTCTCTTTGAAGAGGCCAAGAGGAGATGGTCTTCTGGGAGAATGTGAGTGATAATGCCAATAGCACGTTCAGCATGGAATCTGAGAGTTGAGATAAAAAATTCAGGATATGTTTATGTACGGCAGCAGCCGACTGATAAAAAATTAGAAATACTAATGTAATAAACATTCTTCTTCATTTACAGCACTAACTGTGCTGCTGTGTGTTGTACTCACAGTGCATTGTCAAATTTCCCAGAGCTGTACTGGTGAACATATGAGGAATAAGCCAAGTCTTCATGAGCTGTAGCTACGTGGATGTTTTTACCTCCAAATACCGACTGCCGGATATCGAGCGCTGTCTGCAAGGGTTCCAAAAACACAATTTCATCAGTTAGCACAGGAAAAAAACCCAAATCCATCTCTGTGATGGATCTACTGGCTTTGAAATTCTCTACATATTTGATTCACTAATTATATAAAAGACATGAGTCAGAGGAAGACAAAGAAAGCAAAACCCCATAGCGGGCAGTGTTCGAGGTTTTTTAAAACATCATGATTGCAGTAATTAAATCAACTATTCTCTATCCCCATGAATTAACTACAACATCTGAGAGATGAAAAACACCAAGAGAAACAAGTCCTGCTGCCTACCTGATAGATGGCAACAGATTGGCAGATATTGTCTACGTTGAGCAAGTAAAATCCATAGTCTAGTAGCGTGTCAGAGTATTTGGGGTGCTTGGCTCCAAAATGCTCCCTGCACAAAGACACTTCCATTACAAACTGAGGCAAGCTGAGTACAATTTTAGAAGGGTTTTTTCTGGAATGGCCCTTACCTGGCAAGGTACACGGCATGCTTTATGAGCTGCTCAGCCTTCTTGAACTCCCGTTTCACCACACAGGCCTGGGCAGGGCAAGGGAAGCACATGAGCAGCTGTGCACTCACAGCTCAGCCCCTCCAGACACCGCCACACACACTTACTGATGGTTTTCATTTCACAATATCATTGTGGCTATTAAAGGACTTTTTGGTTATTTAAGAAAAGGAGCACAGCATTAATAAATCCTTATTTTATCCTGCCTGACTGAAGGGACTGTGCTGTACCTAGTCCAGACCAAAGAGGGATCAGAGCCCTTGCAGGGAAGCTCACAGGTTAACGTTGTCACAATGGTCACTTGTGCAGCTCTAACCCAGCTTCAGAAAGACACAAATGAAAACAAACCCCCCCATCCATTCTGAGACAGACAAACAACAATCCTTAGGGCCCCTGAGGAGAACTCTGGAGGTAACAACCTCTCCTCAGCCATTCTTGGTACCCAAAGCAACGGGGAGATTTTAGATTCACCTTGGACGCTTGTCGTAGCACATCCACCACTACTTTTACAGGCAGCCCAACTGTGATCTCCTTCATGGCTTCTATGCACCACTTATAGGCCTGTGGGACAGAGGCACCAACACAATGAAGCTGAACTTCACAACATTGAAGTATTAAGAAAAAAATATTACCTGCCTCTGAAAAGCTGGTTATTGACATTCCAAAATTTAAAATTTACAGTTTGATTGCTTATGTGTAATGAACTGTCCAGTTATTCTTAAAAGACACTTAAAAACCACTTAGGGTTAATTGTGAATATGTAAGTATTTTATATTAATCTAAGGTTTATAATATCACAATGAATTTTACAGACAGAACAGGGTATTGTATAATCTTTAAGCAATCCTCACAATTTTCATTGTGCAGGACAACACCCTGTCACTGAACTCAGAGATTAAAGGAAAACCAGTTTATGAAATAATTATACTTCAGGCACAGTTTTACAAACCAGGTGCAAAGGTAGTGTTCTGCTATATTCATTTTCAATTATTAAAATAAGCTTTTATAACATTTACAGGTGACCAACACACATGGGCAAAGTAACACACGTATCTTCCTGTTGATCCAAGGGCCCTGAAGAGCTATCAACTAACACAGAAGGATACAACAACAGCAGATAAATGAATTATTGCTCTGGCAGTGCCACACAGGTCCCAAGGAGGGCAGAAGCAGGACTAGTGAGGCACAGGCAGGAGGTGGCAGTGCCAGCAGAGCCCCCAAGGCCTCACTCACCTCGTCGTAGTGGCTCTTGGCGAAGAGCAGGGCGCAGAGCTCCCCGTAGAGCGCCGCCTTGTTGGCCTGCTGCCCGTGCTTGGCCAGCTTGTCCATGTAGGACTGGGCCAGCTTGAAGGTCTCCTCTCCCAGGTGGTACTTGCAGTTCCCGTTCCGGACGTGCAGCAACCTTGGGGGATGCAGAGAGAGCTGCTGAGGGAGCTGGAGAAAGCTCTGTGTGCAGCAGCACCTTGGGGACACTCACAGGGGTGGAGCTGTGCCAGCCCTGCAGAGCTGCCCTGCCTGGGGTCAGGCACACACAGCTGGGCACAGGGCAGGAGTTTTTCCTGCTGGAGATGGCACAGGATTTTACCGATTGACACAGCTTTGCACTGAACCACTTTGGTTTGGTGCCTTAGTGTGTTATTTTCCATAAAATCCATTCTTCCCAATACCAATGAGATTCCATTCCCAAAGCCCTGCCCTACACAGTCTGAAATCCCTTCCTCCTCCTTCCCAAAGGGTGGAATCTCAGGCAGCCACAGTAAGTACAACACAGCTCGTTTTGCTGCCTCCCTATGCTTTTTCCCAAAACCCTGAGTAGTTCCAAGTGGGTATTTCTGTGTTTTGGGGCTTGGGGGTGGTCTTCACATCAGATTTAGTCACATCCATTCAACATGAGATCCAGCTCCCCCAGGAGAGACCATTTCATTGACCACAACAACGCAAACTCCCCCTGCTCTTCCCTTTCCTACCCTTCTGCCTTCCCATTCCAACACCCAAAGACAGCCAATAACACCCAGCACTGGTGAAACCTACTTCTGTTTCTCCAGAGAAGTTACAGCTCCAGCATGTGGCACTTATTACAAATAAAAGTACAGAATTTGTGCATTAGTGCAGGCTGCTGCTCTCTGGCTTTAAAGAGGTGCATTTGGAATGGGTGTGCTTTGATATTCCAAGCCCCAAGGGCAGAGCTGGATTCCCAGCCAGGGCAGCTGCTCCTGCTCCATGGCAAACACCTGCCAGTGAGCAGACATGGAATTTTGGTGAATTAATCTCCCCTGTCCCTGCTGGAAATGTGTCATTAGAGAGTGAGTAACAGAGACTGAGAACACCAGGCAAGGCTTGGGAAATCAGGGCAACACAGCACAGGGAGAGAACTGCACAGAGGGAAGGGAAGCAGAATGTGAAGCTGCATTGCAAAGAGGCTCAAACTCTATGAGTTTGATGTACAGATACATTAGGATAAAGCTTCCAACAAATTGTTAAAGGGGAAGGAGTGAACAGTGAAGGTTTTGTTCTATTTCTTTTCTAAACCTGTTCCCATTTGCTCCAAGTAGTAGTAATTAATACAATACTGTATAATAAATACCCCCAGTAATACAGCTCAGCTCATCCCAAAAACTCAGCCTGTCCAACACTGCCCCTCAGTTTCCCACCCAAACACATCACCAAACTCAAGCAGTGACAAGAAAGGAAATGAAGTTCCCATTTCCCTAAGCAGGGCGAGCACGTGCCAGATGTGTATTTGCTGCACAGAGAGAACATCAAAAGAAAAGCCCTTCAACACCCTGCAAAAGCTACACAAACTCCAGCTCTCCAGTGGGAAACAGCACCGTGGCTCAATAACAGGCAGCAAAAAGCAACACCCACATTTTTCCTTAAATAAAGCCTCAGAACCAAACACGATGTACAAGTGCATTGTGTGCCTGGTCACAGGAACATTCCAGCAACAAGAGACAGGAATTATAGAGAAATGAGAGAAGAATCAAGTAAACAGTTTTCCTAAAGAGAAAAACCCATTTTGCCAACACCATTCAGTTGGGAGCTCCTCTGCAACATCAAAACCAAGGAGCCCAAATCCCATGTAATGGAATAATCATTGGGGATAGCACTGCAATTTAGATAAGCTCCTGGGAAAGATCATATCCAGTGTCTGGATGCTTCAGTGATAGTGTCTAGAAACAAAGAAATCTCCCCAAAACCAAGCTAAGCCTAAGCCAATCCTCTAGGATAAGCAGAGTTTATGTGATCCAGTTCTGAGCAACAAAATATCCTTTATTAATCCAAAGGAATCTTTGGAGATAAAGCCAAGAGGAAGAGAAAAGGCCTCAGGACGTTTATGCTAATGGCTCTGAACCTCCTTTGAAGTCTGCAATAACAGCTTTTGGGGACTAACCTCCCCCAACAAACACAGCCTCTCAGAGCCAACACAGCAGCTTAGGAAGTCTAAAAACACCAGAAGAAAACAACCCAACAAGCAGCCAAACGTGCAACAATGAAGTGGGAGAACCACGTACTTATGTTATGCATTTGTGCCTTATTGTTTAACACAGAATAACGAGAGAGGGCAAACCAAGAGAAGCACCACACTCCCAGGAAAGCAGGGTACAAGCCCAGAGAAACCTCACACCTTCCCAGCTTCTCCACAGAATTTACTACTGCCAGGACAAGGAAACACCAACTTGTGCTTAAATAACACAAAACTTCACGTTTTTAAACTCTGTTCTATTAATAATGCAATGGATTAAATTCAGCTCCCAGAGATTTGACTTGTTAGCTTTAGAGCAAGAGTTGGCACTTGAAAAAAGTGTGGTACTTTCAAAAGCTGGATTTGAGTTTTGTTTCCTTGGAACTCCCCCTAACTCCAGTGCAAGCCCAGTGAGAGCCTCCTGCAGTGGGATCAGGTGGTAACAACACCAAGTTTATCCTCAAGCTGAAAGGCAGTAAACTGAGTAGAGTGACTGCACTCTGCCACACAAAGGTGTTTAGATTTTACAGATTTAGCCCTTCCCAAAGTGTTTGACATTCTTTCAGGTTGATACAACACCAAACCATCGATGCTGAGAGTTTAGGAGGTGCCAAAACATTTCCCATTCCCCCTGCTGCCCAGAGGGGTGATGTCCCAGCAGGCCAGCAGAGCTCCCTAGGGAACAATGGATGTCTCTACCAACCAGAGCCAACACCCCAGGTCAGAAGAGCTCATTCTAACACAGGATGCTTTCTTCTAGCTCAGAATGAAAATCTCCTTTCCACAACTATTGTCCAGCAGAGACAGTTCCCTTTTTTCCCCCCTCCCTTTCTTTCCCTTCTTTTCATTTCTATTTGGAGAAGGTGACAGTTATTTTTAAGCAACTTCTGCAGCTTGCCAAAGAGCCTGGTACAAGGAGAAAACTTTTTTTAGATTAATTAGAGGGCAAAGGACCAAGCAGTAACTGTGGCTCTATATCCATCACTCCCCAGTTCTAGGAAGCTGGATACGTGTGCCCAGGCTCCTGGCATCATTTCTGGAATGCTGGCCAGCAGAACCAGGCAGAGCAGTGTTGCCATGGCCCTGGGGCTGGCACAGGACATCAGCAGCTCTTGGCAAAGCTTCTTTACTCTTCGTGTTTGCCCAGCCATAAACAAGATGCAGGGCTTTATTTGGAGCAGCTTTCCAAACAAGTTTTGCTCTAGATTCAGATAAATACAGCACATGCTTTGTTCTTTGTTACAGCAGCTAAAAAAAAAAATAAATAAATAAATTCCTACTTTAACTCTGCCCAGCAGCCTCCAGGTGCCCATGGGCACATCTGGAGTGTGCAAAACCAGGCTGGTCATGGTGAGAGCAACAAAACCCAGCCAGCTCCTGCCTGCAGTTCATCACACCTCCACACACAGGGGGAAGAGCAACAGAGGCCTCTGTCAATGAAATGTGAACCCCTGCAGGCCCTAAGGAACACGGCAGCTTCAAAACTCCAACAGCAAAAACCCTCCACCTTTTCCAAATGTTTTCAGCTGTGGCTGGAGGTGCCCACAAGAACTGGACATCCAGATCTTTACCCAGGCCCAGAGCTAAGCACTCAGCATGGAGCAAGAGAACTCGCTGGATCTGGAATCAGGAAAGGTAAATTCTGCCTTTATTTCTGCTGAACTGTATCTATATTGTTTGCATTGGGATTTGGCAAATTGTCTTTGCAGTAAATAGAACTTCAGCAAAGTCCAACACAGAGCATTCCTTCACATGCAAAAATCCTTGGGAAAACAAGAACTGCTGGACCACTCTTATTATCCAGCAGTGTTATCCATGAGAGATTACACAGGACAGCAAAACACTGGGTTTTTTAATCCATTGTACTGTGCTGCCAAGTTAGAAGCTGAAAATCCAGGGATTAGTGTAAAACAAGCACCTCCTGATCTTCAGCTCTAGCCAGGAAAGTGTTTTGGTGCAGCAGAACTGAAGGAACATCTGGAGCTGGATGGCTCCAAGGTTTCCCAGGCATTCAAGGTGAGCTCACCTCACACAGCACTCCACAGCACGGAACCAGTGCAGGATCTCATCGTGGAGGGTGCACAGCTGAAGGCAGGAAAGGAAAACCTTCTCAGCATCACTGTACCAGCCTGCATCTGACAGGAACCCCCCTGCAAAAATCAGCAACAAACAGCAATTTGAAGAGCGAAATATATTTTCAGTGAGAAAAAGGGTTTGCTCAGGTCTTGCAAGATGATCGCTTATTTCATAGACCTGTTCCCACAGACAGAAATCCTGTCAAGGTCAAACCCTCCTGACCTGGAAAGGATGAAATGTGAGAGGAGAATTCTCCTGCAGCTGAAGGAAATAATGCTTTGGTTTAGGATGAGTTTTTGGTATTACAGTTTTCCTACAGATTTCTGTCAAAAAACCCCAAAACTTACATTAAAATCATGCAAATTCCTCATACATCTGAAAACCAATTTTAAACCTGAACTGTTTGAACTAAAAAGTCTATACACACTTAGATGTTAAAATCCAATATATTTCTTTTAAGACACTACATAGCTTTCTAAAAATTCCATTCCAAAATGCACAGTTCTTTAACTGCAACTGGGGGGGGGGGGGGGTTTTGCATCATTTGTTTTTCTTTAACAGGGAAAAAAATTAATGTTAGATTAACTGAAGCTTGCAAGAGAGAAAGCAAAGAGCCCTTGAGCAGCAGTTACCTAAAACAAAGCCAATCTGAATGGCTTTTTCTTTCACAGCAGCATCTGACTCTGCAATGTAGGAGCACCGTCTGCTGAAGGAATAGGCCAGGACAGAAGCAACCTTGACTCCATGGTCCATCAGAGCCTGGAAACAGTGATGGAGCAGATGTCTGCAACAAAGAGGAGCAGAATTTGGTTACACACGAAGGTTTGAAAGCAGTCACTTGGCTCTCATGAATTTGAAGGAGAGAATCCCAGCCCAAGGCTCCCTCAAAGCCAAAGCAGATGAGGACAAGCCCTCCTGTGAGGCTCAGCTGATGGATCCCAGGTGTGGGGTGATCCACCACAAAGCGAGGGCACACAAAGTTCTTTACAGGGACACTCTCTGCTGGGAGCCAAACACAAGCTGCCCACGCAGGATTAAAACTGGGAGACAGCGTTTCCAGCTCAAACTCACCAGGGAGAGATCCCCCCTCCCTCCCCACCGCTCGCAGACAAACGAGCGGCGATGCCTCCATTAACATCACACACGCGATGGGCGGGACCGGTGTCTGAGGAGTCAAAGCTCATCCCGGTTACAAAGAATCTGCTCTGAAACAGTCAAGTTCTTTAACACCACAAATTGGAATATTTAATGACAGGAAAACTCTTCAAACTGGGGCAATCCTATCAGCTTCCCTCAGGATCTGCTAAATCAGCAGGAAATGGGTGCAGTGACTGCGGCTCCCAGGGACTCTGGGCACCGACCTCTCGGTGTTGAGCAACTGGGGGGTTTGCATCATTTGTTTTTCTTGTTTGTGCCTTTTTTTAACATCTCTTCCTAGATGGAGAGAGTAAGAGTTGAAATGAGAATTACTGATCTGTTAGGATACTCACCTTTTATCTAAAGCTCGTAGCACCTTGGCAAAAACTTCTAGTTCACAGAATTCACTACCCAGCTGGCACAAGCGGCCCTGTTGGTAAAGCTGGAAAAAACAGGTAAATTAATCTTAAAATTTGAGATTGAGCTTTTTCTGGGAAATTCAGCTTATAGCAAAGATAACTTATGATGAAATCTAGACTTTAAAGCACTGAAATTCAGCAGGCTAAAAATATGTTCCTGTATCAGAAGATTTCACCTCAGGAGCACAATTCCAGTGCCAAAAACTGAGCTATGAGAGGTCCACAGGTGGGTTTCAAGGGTTTTTTTTAATTATGGATATATTTCCAGGTGTTTGCCCTCCTGCAACACCAAAACACTGCCACATGTAAGCTCCAAATCCAAGACAAAACCAAGAAATGACTGAAGTCAGCAAAAAACACAATTGACATTTTTGATACCAAATGCTTTCGACACACATTTAAATGACACATAATCTAGGACGAAGCAATGCAAATATATCAGAGAGAAATAATCCCAAACCCACAAGTTCTGCAAGGGGTCACTCACCAATACCAGCACTACAGACAGGCACCAGCCCTGTCCCCATTGACACCTGAGCTTCCACAGGTGGTTCTCCCAGCACCAAATGGAAAACTGGAGTCTGTTCATGCATTTAATAAAAGCACTGGCTTGTTTCATGCCCACAGTGATTTGTGCCTGCAGATAAGCGAATTTATCAGCTGAGTTACTCCCAACAAACCAGACAGTTGTCTGTGCAGTGCATGGTTAAGTTCTGCCAAATCAGCCTATAAATGCTTCAGATTTACACAGGTACAGAGAGACTCTGCAAATAAACATCAGAGAAATCCATTGTGAACAATTAATTACCATTATCTTAAAGGCCCTGACCCACAGATGAGCACAGGAGGGTACATGACCTAAGGAAGCACCACTCCACACCTGCCACAGGCATCATCAGTGCTTAAATGAAAACATTAATATTCCTCCCAGTTTTAATAATGCCTTAAAATGCTTCCAGTGATAAGCATCTGGTGCCCGGTTCACCTTTTTCTCCACAGACACAGGGAGCTGATGAATTAATATTCCAAACACAGCATGTGAGAACATCTCCAGCCAGAAATTTAGTTCTAGTCAACTCTTCTTACAAAAGCACACGACACTGGCTCTAGAGCACAGCAAATTTGTTATTTTAACAACACAACCTACAAAAAAAACTTCAAAAACACTGTGACCTAATAATGTCAATTGCCAGAAATGAATGTTTTCCTTTTCGTTATCTATTTTGCTGGGGGAACATTAAAAAAAAAAAAAAAAAAGGGAAGCCTTTTAAAAACCAGAGCAAGTTTGCATGCAAAGTTACTGCTCAGATAAAGCAGCGTGTCCCTGCACTTCAAAGGGATGAGAGCTCCTGCTGGAGCTGGATTCTCTCTGGCACTGAAGGAACAGCCAGTCTGCTGTATTTAAAAGCTACAGTCATGGTTAAATGTTCTCATTCCTTCAGCACAGCTGTCTCATAGTGAATGTGCTATAAAACCTAAAGTGTAGTTTCTGCAGTAAAAAAAAAAAAAGGCTGTTTAAATTCCATGCCCAAAGTGAAGGTGGGTATCCCATCAATAATGGATGAGATCATTTCTGGAGAAAGCTGAGACACATCCCCAAAGCACTGTAGCAGGATTTAAGGCAACCAAAAATACTATCACGTTTCACAATTCTCAAGTACAGTATCACTCCCTCCTATCACCTTGCAGTACTAACCCAAAATCCCAGAGATTCCTGGTTTATCAAAAATTAACAGTGGTAAGGCTTTGAAAATTTTATGTATTTATGAGGTTACATAAATGCCTCTTGTAAGGAGAGAATCCCTCTTACATGAGATTCTGAAACTGCCAAGGAGTAGATGGCCTGCTGGGGTGGGAGGGAGGGGGAAGGTCCCAGAGCACCCTCAGTTTTGGAACATCAATAATTTCAGGCACATGTCAAGCTTGGCTTGGGCCCCAAAGTCCAAGCTGCAATTTTTCACTGCTCTAACTTGAAATACAACATCTTTGGGACTTCTCCTATCCCTGTAACCCCTTCCCTCGACACACTGGCAAACATTTTGAGGAATTAACTCAGCTGGAAGCCTCTTAGAACTGTTGTGGCTGTTACAGCAATATTTTCAAACGAAATTTGACATGGAAATAGTGAGTATACGTCAAACTGTGAAGTAATTCCAGGAGATCCAGTAACACTCATTGAGAAGCAGTTGGGAGGACTGAAGAAATGATTCTCTTATTAAAGCTCCAGAGAGACAGAATTCCTGACCACAGCCTTGCTACATAACAGGAAAACAAAACAAAACAGTGATTCAAGAAAAACATGCCCTGACACGAACACAGAGCCTTGGACTTCTAAAGAACTATTCTGCTCTGGAGAGAGAAATGTCTTTTAGACACCAGCTTAACCAATTTGGAACCTACCAGGGATTTATTTTTCTTAAACTACGGAAAAATGACTCAAAGCCTGCAAGGTGACTCCCAGCTCCATCAGCTCATGCTGGCACATAAGTTCTGGCACTGAGGACAGGTACAAATTTAATATACAGGTGGATTATTACACACGTGCCCAATCCAGCTGTGAGAAACCCACCACAACCCTCCTTAGGCTCTAAGGTGAATGCCCAGGTGGGTGTGTTACAAAAGCTGCACATTGTGGTGTCCCCAGTTAAGCATATTAATGACATTAACTTGCAACTTTATTATTATATCATAATTCTATTAAAATTGTCTTTCTCTCCCTAGGTAGATTAAGCAAAAAAAAACCCCAAAAAGCCACACAACAAAACAAAACCCAAACTTCCTCAAAACATAATAAAAAACATTTTTAAAATCATATTTTAAAGTAGATGGGGGTTAATTCAGCCAGCTGTACAAAGATCCTCTAGAAGGGGAACTAAAGAAGACGCAATTTGAAAAATATGCTCCTGTTGCTCCAGTTTGGAAGAGGATTGAAAAACATGGATATTTCAGTAAGAATTACGGAGGAAACCCAAGAAGCTCCCCAGCATGTTTTGTAATGCCTAATAATGTAATATGGAGTATCAGGCCAGACTGGAGAAGGCCAGTGCACTTAAACAGCAGAACTGGGGAAAAAAGTTGGGCTGAAACCACCATCCTCCTTCCCCATTCAACAAGGAAGGAAAAAGTTTTCCTGAGTCAACAGTTTACTGAATCAATCTGTTGACAAATGACTCATAACCAAAATAATCAGCTTGAAATTTAGGTACATTCCATGCTTTTAAATCAATTTCAAAATCATCTATAAACCCTCTGGACAAGCACTACTTCTACTGGATATTGTTTAAGGCATTAAAAAAAAGGAAAATTCCAGCTCTCCTTGGAAAACACAATGCCAGCTACCAGGCTGGTCTGTACAAACCTCAGTCAAATAAATAACCAAGAAAAAAAGCAATGTTACTGAACTAGCATGAATTCAGAGACAACTTTTAGAGCCCAGTGCTTGCACACCCCAAATGTTCCCACCTGCTCTGCTCTCTGGGCCAAAGCAGCAGAGTTTGTGTTCCACAGGGTCCAGCACAAGGGAGACCAAGTCTGGGCCTCAGTCACAAACACGTGAGAGTCTCCTCAGGAACTGGGAAAACCCAGCCTACTTGGAGCTCCATCAGCCCAGAGGAAATGAAGTGGAAATAGGAATTATTGTTCAGCAGGAGCTCAACACCTCTGTTCATGATGTGACCTCATTATCTCAATTATGCTGAGTGCTGGTGTCTCAGACTCAACAAGGATACTGAAAAGGTAGGGAAGTTGGAAGATATCAGGATGAGGAAACATAACCCATAGTTAGAGGTTGAAAAATAAAATGCAGTCTGAGCAGTACAAGTTAGAAGACAAGACATTTCAAACCAATATAGACATAACAAGGAAAGACAGTTCAGTTCACATCTAAATTTAGACTACAGAAATAAGGCATGTGTTAATAATAATAACTGGCAAAAACTCATGAGGTAATGATTCTCCTTCACTGTGAGGCTTTAATTTGAAGAGGTGCTAGAAGGATCTGAGCCCAGCAGCACTCAGTGCACACTCTGCTCCTGCTAGGTGACAGAGAGGTTGCACACATGTGTGAAATCATCTTCCCACACACACATCTCATTTCTAACCCCAAAACCACAGCAGCAGGAGGGGGATTCAGTCTCTGTGAGCTCACCCTGGGGGTCACAGCAGGAGCCCCTCAGAAAGCTCTGGGGTGCTCTGCCTCCCTCACACTCAGTGCTGGTGACCTTGGTTGTACTTCCCAGGCAGGGAACCTCAGAACTGAAGCAGCAGCACAGCCACGCTTCATTTCAGGAGGAGTTCATCCTTCTCACTCTCACCAAATCCCCTGGAGACCAAAGCCTTGGGACAAGCTTGTTTTATTCTAATGGACAGAAATGATGCTTATAATGATTCTCCATCAGTAAACTCAACCTCTGCTGCAATGCAGAGAACGGACATTCTGCTGCTTGTTGTCAACAGTCAGCAAATTCCTGTTTGTTCATTTTCTTTGGTTCAAAGAATACATAAACGTGACAGAAACCAAATTAATGTCATCTCCAACTGCTCCTGTGGCTAATGATCTCACCAGAAGGCATTCCAAGAACAAATAATTTTCAAGAAAAATCGTTTGGAAGAAAAGAGAAACACACAATCCAGCAAAGACATCCCAAAAGGAATAATTAACATGGGATGACACTCCTTGTTAACAATACCAGTCCAAGATGAGGCTGGCACTGTGTAACTGCAACAAATACCTGGGACAGAGAACACTAAAGCAGCAAAGGACCTTGAGAACCAAAGTCATGAGATGATTATGCAAAATAGAGCATAAAGCAGAGGCACAAGGGGGAAGAACTGAAATCTATACAAGACACTGAATAGAGAGTTCAAAACCTGACTTCTGCCAACAAACTTGATTCTTTACAGGAACACCCTCCCTCAAAACATTATCCCTGCCCCAACAAACTACAGAACATAAGTTGATTTTTTCAGTTTTGGTGTTTTTTTTGATTGGTTAAGTTGTTTTGCATTTGTTTGTTGAGGGGTTTTTTTGGACTTGCACTTTATTCCAGCTGTCAGTACTTTTTAATATACAAATTTGGCATTTTGCTCATATACTGAATCTCAGTTACATGAGACCCAGCATATTTCTTTCTTTGACTTCTAAAACCTACACACCCCCTCTCTCATCCTCCCCCTCCAAAAACAAGAGAACTTAACTAGTTTATCTAGGAAAAATCCCAACCAGGATATACACAAACCTGCCAAACACCCAAAAGAAACAAAGTATGATATGTGTGTACATTTTTATTCCCCCCTCCCAGAAGCAGGTGTTACTTGTAACAATACTAGTTATTAAGCTCCTCAAAACACAGCTGCAATTAATAAGACATTAAAATATTTTGTCGCTCAAATGCAGGCTCGGAAATTTCCAGGATATCCTCACAAGCATCCTGCTCTGCCCCTTGTTTTTCTAATGGTTGCAAGGAAAAGTCAAACAGAGCTTGAAAAAAACCAGAGATATGCAGTGATACTCTGCCGAAGCAGAGCAGGTTTGTTGTTTTACCACAATCATGATTATTTGATAGTGCCTTGTTTTGAGCTTTAGTCACTGTTTGAGAATGCTCCAGAAAGATAAATATGCTCAGTATGAGGAACCTGCCTGCTCCTGTCACCCTGCAGCAGAACCCACTCCTTATCAGAGCCACAAGAACACGCTGCAGCCATCCCAGATCCACTCCCCACTCAGGTTTATAAGGATGTCCCAGAAGTTAACAATTCTGGAAGATGTAGAGGTAAAACAAACAGGATTTGTTAAGGAATGGGAAATAAAGGCAGTAAGTTATGACAATAGAGCCAAACACTGGATTAGAGGGTGCCCTGGGGAACAACACCAAGACACTGCTGACATTTTCTTCCCTTTGAAATAACAGCACATTGACCCTCTCTGCTGCTGTACCTCACCTCCAGCTTCTGAATCAACCTGGACACGTTGGCAAACCTGGGCAAGCCTGGCAAACATTAAGTTTGTGTTAATACCAATGAATAAGATAAAAACATTTCTATATGGCCACAGACAATTAACATCTACAGATCAAAACAAAATCTGACTGACACCACCTTTTATTTTTTGCAAAAATCAGTGGCAGTTTCTCAAGCACCACAAACCCCAACTAATACCTAGATAAAAAACTATTACTTACAAGTTATAGGTGAAAGATTGGAAACACTTTTTTTTCCTTCTAATCATTACGGAGTGAAAGTAATACAGGATTACTAACAAATAACTGACACCCTCCAACAGAGCAGCAACAAACATCAAGTAGTCAAACAAATATTGAGAGGTCTTCTAGTCAGTCTTACTCCACAGACTGTTAATAGCTTTGGGAATTCTATTTCTGCTTTAAGGAACTCAACAGTCAGGACACAGGGAATATGGCTCACCATGATGAACTGGGATTTAATATCCACCTGATATTGAAAATAACGACCCAGAACCAAAACAGCAGAACAAAACAGCACGAGAAGGATGCTGTCCCCAGCCTAACCTCATCCAGCTGCCCCTGAATGATACCTTTGATGTGCTTGATGCTGTTGTCATCTAAAAAGAGACTCAAGAACCAGTTCCCACGTGTTCTATAGGTGCACAGAGAAATGCAAACAGTTTCAGATCTGTGATCTGGGCTGGGCTTCGAGGCAGACAGTGAGGGCTGAGACTTCCTTTCAGCTCCCCATCCAGGGTTCAGGGACATTTATGGATAAGTTAATTTGAAAGTGACTGTTAAAGAGGACAGTTACAGTATCACAGGAGGGTTTGGGAGGGAAGGGACCTTGAAGGGCAGGGATGCCATTCTCTAGACCAGGTCACTCCAGGCCCCATCCAAGCTGGTTGTCCTACACAGAAAAGATGACACTGAGAAGCCCAGCCTACTCTAACAGCCACAGAACACTCACTGCAGGCATGGCCCAGTTTGGTTTATTCTGCAGGAGGACATCCTGTGGATGTGGGCTGGCAAGAGGAGTATCAGTGCATCTCACACAGCTCAAAAACTCCAGTTGTGAAACAGAGAAATTACAGGAAAAGCAAGGGGGAATGGCTTCAAACTGGCAGAGAATAGGTTTAGATTAGAGATCAGGAAAAAATATCTAAAATGGGCGAGGCCCTGGTTTCCCAGAGCAGCTGTGGCTGCCCCTGGATCCCTGGCAGTGTCCAAGGCCAGGCTGGACAGGCTTGGAGCAGCCTGGGATAGTGGAAGGTGTCCCTGCCCATGGAATGTTCTTTAAGGTACCTTCTAACCCAAACCAGTCTGTGATTCCAAGCAGCCACTGTCATTAACAGCAGCTGTACTGTCTGTACAACACAAACACTGGGGACAGGCACTTATCACCTTTATTATCATCTGACCCAGGTACACAGGCAGAAGAAACACACTAGAGAACCTCCTCAGAAATCAGATGTGCTGCTGGATCTTCCTCAGCATGGAACAACTCCACGTGAACCTGATTCAAAGCAACCACTCAAGAGTGCTAATAAAGGCATTAAAAAGTCAGTGATCTATTAAGCTCACCTACAGATGAGTTTTTAAACAGCTGGGAATAACACATCCTTGGGTATTTCTATCATCAGGAGGAGGTTTTGTTTCACGCTTTTAAAAGCCCCAGAGCACCATCCTCTCACCTGAATGAACATGAGAACAGGCAATGCCAAGGAAGTGTATTTGTCAATGGTCATGCTTATTAACAGCTGAAACTCCCAAAATATTCTTCCACGTGGTGATTTTCACATCTTTAGCCTTTAGCTGATGTGTCAATCACATCATTATCTGTGAGCATGCTCATATGTCATAAAAATAGGTTTCCATCCTTCTCAGCACCTAAGGCAGACATGAAATAACCAGGACACAGAGAATGTACATGCCTGTTTCAATGCTGGAGAAGCAATCTCCCTGTCTCCAGTAAATACTACTACTCTCTATCTATATGATGGGTCATTAGTCCTAGGTCATAAAGATTAGTCTAAAGAAATACTTCATTTAAAAACTCCTAAATTTTTAGAAATTTGCTGGCAGAGGAAAGGAGGGTTATTCCTCATCTTAGGGTTTTGGAGGTTTTCATAGAGATTGTTTCTCCCCAATGAATGCCCATTTCCAGCTGTTCCTGCACATGAATGAAATGTCTGTTTAGTGGACAATAAGAAATTAATGGACCATCTCAGTGCACCTTCTACACCAAATCTGTATATTCCAGGGGCAGCTGAACGAGGAACAGCCTTTTCACCAAGGAATAATTCCACGCTAATAAACTACAGCATCAAACAACTGTCAGTTCTTCCCATCTGGTTCCTCCCAGATCATTTATACTAGACCACGGCAAACTGCTCCCTCAATCACTGACATCACCACATCCAATACATAATTACGAAAAAAAAAAAAAAGGGGGGGGGGGGGGAAGAAAAAACATATTCCAGCACAGCCAGCTTGGCTCCATCCTGCCCGTACCTCTCCCCAATGGCGAGAGGCACCTTCCCCCCGCTACCCCCAAGGCCAGGCCCGGTCTCCGCGTCCCCTCCGAGCGCTCCCCAGCCCCTCACCGCGGCCTCGGGGCGGCTCCCGGGGGCAACCACAAGGCCCCGGCACGGCCCGAACGCGGAGCCACCGCTCCTCCAGCCGCAGCTCGGGCGGCCCCACAGGCCCTGAGGCCCCGGGCCGTGCCCCGCACTGCGAGACCCCTCAGCTCCCTCAGCCCCGCGCCCCCGGCCAGGCCAGGCCCGGGCCGCTCCCCCCCCCCCCCCCCCCCCCCACGCCCGGGCCGCTTCTCCTTCCACGTCCCGCAGGCCCGGCCGGGCCCGGCCCCACTCGGCCGCCGCCGTACCTTGTAGTACACGTCGAACTGGATGTTCTCGGGCAGCGAGCGGATGTCGCGGCGCCGCGCCCGCCCGTAGCTGTCCACGACGGCCGAGATGGCCGTGTTGTAGAGCGTCTCGGGCACCCACTCCAGCTCCACCGCCGCCATCTTGGCTGTGCGGAGCCGCCTTCCCCTCCCTCCGCCCCGCCGCCTCCCGCCCGCTCCGCCTCACGGGGCTCCCGCCGCCCGCCCGCTCCGCCTCACGCCCCGGGGCTCCTACAGCCTGGTCCGCCTCGCCGGGCTTCCGCAGCCCTGCCCGCTCCGCCTCACGCCCCCGGGGCTCCCTCAGCCCTGCCCGCTCCGCCTCACGGGGCTCCTCGCCTCACGCCCCGCAGCCCTGCCCTGCCCGCCTCACGCCCCGCCGCTCTCGTCCCCCTGCCCGCCCGCTCTCCATCACGCCCCGGGGCTCTCGGCTCCCTGCCTGCTCTCCCCCACCCCTCACACCCCGCGGCTCCCCGGGGGCCCGCAGCCCTGCCCGGGCGGGCGGCAGCGGCGGTAACGGGGCATCGTGAGGGAGGCACGAGGGAAGCGGCCCGGGCGGAAGGTGGGCAGCGCTCTGGGGTGGGGTTTTATGGAGGGTCTGGAGCATCTCCCTGATGAGGAGAGGCTGCGGCAGCTGGGCCTGGTTAGTCCGGAGAAGGGAGAGAGGGGATCTCGTCAAGGCGTAATAAACCTCTCAAAGGTGTCAGAGGATGGTGCCAGACTCCCTCCGGTGATGCCCAGCGACAGAGACGAGGAGTAATGGCCATGAACTAAAGCACAAGAAATTCCGCCCCAACACGAGGAAGAACTTTGCGTGAGGGAGGTAAAGCCCTAGAACAGCTGCCCAGGGAGGGAGTGGAATCTCCCTCTCTGGAGACATCCCAAACACACCTGGACACGTTCTAGCTCCAGGTGGCCCTGCCTTGGACTGGATGGGCTTTAAAGTTCCTTCCAAACCTATGGATTCTGTGAATCCCTGCAGGCAGCCATAGGGAGTGAGGTGAGATTGACCACCATGGCCTCACAGCCCACATCAGCCCGAGGAGCTTTGTCTTTATCTTTTGGGGCTGAGCACCAAATAATCAAATATTGCCCCTCACACCCTGAGCCCCACCTAGCCCAAACTTCTCCTAGAACATAAATATCATTTACAGCTCACCTGTGCTAACACCCAGCTAATATTGGGCTTTCCATGACCTCCAGGTGTGGTGGTAGCTTATATCAGCACTGTTTGGGTGCCCAGAGTTTGCTGCTACAGGACAATGTCACCATAAAAATGAAAAATATTTCATTATCATGTGAAATTTCTGTTGCTTGTGTTTTCATGTAGGACTGCTACTGTTCTTTTTTTATTTTAAAAATTATAGGAGGCAGAGCTCCTGCTGTTTTGTTTTGGGCACATTATTTTTTTAAACCCAAGTTGTTGCTACGCCTCCCATTTTTGTGAGAGGACATTATTCTTTGTCCTCTACTTGCAGAAAGAAATGTTATGTGGTGGGAAGAAAGGAATGTGACATAAACAGACTGGAGAAGATTGTTTTGTCCTTTTTTTTTTCCTTTTGTTTTTTCTTTTCCTGTTGGTGGCTTCAGATTTTTCTTTTATTTTCTGAAGTGAGGAGGGTTTATTTCACCTGAGGGAATGCAGCTGATTCCTGTTGGCAATTAGCCCTCCAGGGGGAGAGGCTATTTAGCTCAGTTACTTTTAGGGGTCTGGTTTAGGAGGGTTGGAGGTTTGCTAAGGGCAGGACAGAGTTGCTTTCCAGTGCATGAAGGAAAATGTGTTGATAATGTATCAAAAAAGGTATTTTTTTTTTTTTTGAACTTACTATGTTCTTTATTCTGCTTTAAAATAAATTATCTAGTAGTTTTTTTAGAAAATGGTGAAGGTAAATATACTTTTCAAGCACTGTGGCAATGGACTTTATCTTCTTGATGAATTGCTAAGTTTTGAAAAATGGGCTAGGCTGCACCTTCTACTGCCTGGCAATTTCTTATAGACAAAACTAGAGTATGCCCATTCAGAAGAAGAAATAAATGTATCTGTGAAGGAAAAGCATTTTATAAAGCCTTTCTGGTTTGTATTATATATTCAATCTGTAACTTATTTTGGTGCAGCTTAAAAAATAATCTTTGTGGCAAAAGCAATTTAATCTTCAGGTATAGAATTTAAATATACAAGAATTTGGGTTTTTTTACAAGTGCATGGTTGGGCATATTTATGTTTTGAACAATCTAGTGCTCTTTTATTGTAATTAGGTATTTTGTTGTTAAAGGTGTTACAGAAGATTGGTGAGTCCTCAGTCACTGTGTTGAGATAGTAAGTAAACATCAAAATAATATATTTAGCAGTAAAATTGACAGCAGACTATTTTATTGAATAATTGGCTGCTCCTTAGATATAGAGTTTGCTTAATTCCTTTTTTATTTTCCTTGAACCATCTTGGGAGCTTATTAACAATGCATCTCCATTCAATAATGTGCTTTTCACATCAGTGAATTATTTTAATGCACTCACTCATTAATCATTGCAGATGTTGGAAAATCCTTCTGACTCCAATGCTTGTTGGCAGAGCTTCTGATGGATTTTCTTATCTTTGTTGGTATCTTTCTCTTTCCTTTTGTCTTTTTATTTTATTTTATTATTTTAATGTGGAGAAGTAGTTAAAGGACTTTTACACATGCTGCCAATGCCTGAAAGCAGAATGAGGATGGATGTTGTTTGGGGAAAAGCCTTCAGTCAGTCTGGCTGCTGCAATCTGAGCTTTTTGAAGATGCAGCTGGGTATCTGAACCCCTCACATGCACAGAATCTGGAGTGTGGCACATCTGGGTGTCATTGTAAGGGGAAGGGGATGCAGACAAGGCTCACAAGGGGTAAATGTAGAAAGAAAATCTAATCCTGGTTGTTGTAAAAGGAAAAAAAAAAAAAAACCAACAACCAAACTGCCCCCAGAGATCAAACAGCCTCTGGGTTGTCAGAGCTCCCTGTATGGAAGAGATTTTATATCTGCAGACATGGTTGTGTGATTTCAGGAGGGTGGGGATGGACACTGCTGATGTTCTGCTGCCCCCCCAAAAGCTCAAAACCCTTAACAAAACCCCAAATCCCAACCCGATATTGGTATTGAGTTACTGTTTCTGGACACCAGTGAATTGCTGAAGCTCCCCTCTGCTAGAAGAGGCTGCTCCCATGAAAGGCTGAGGGTTGGGATTGCTTAGCCTGGAAAAGGGAATCTTCAGGGTGACCCAACTTTAGCTTTCCAGCACCTGGAGGTGCCTGCAAGGAAGAGGCACAGGGAATGGCTTCACACTGACAGAGGGTGGGTTTTGATTGGATTTTAGGAAGAAATTCCTCCCTGGGAGGGCAGTGAGGCCCTGGCTGCCCAGAGAAGCTGTTTACTACCCCTGGATCTCCCTGGAAGTGTCCCAGGACAGGTTGGATGGGGCTTGGAGCAGCCTGGCATAGTGAGAAGTGTGGTAATGAGATGAGCTTTAAGGTTCCTTCCAACCCAAACCATTCCATGGTTCCTTTCCAAATCTGTATGTGAAACCATAGCTGGATGACTAACAAGTCAATTTGGTCTGAAAATTACTGCAGAGAGTAGCAGTGTTATCTTTATCTCACAATTTTTGACTCTGTAACTGAGCTTCAAACTGAAAATGGGAAGGGGGGGGTTATTAATTTTTTTTTCCCTGTTGTGCTCACAGATTTTTAGTCATATTAGGAGCTGCATGTTCATTAAAGCTCATGCAAGAAGCAACAGAATTGCCTCTCCTACAGCTGCTTTTTTCTTACTGCTGTGCCCTCAGGTCAGGTTAAATCACCTGCAGTTTCACCTGACTCATTTTTAGCTGAAACCAATTAGCAAGTGCTCTCATCAGGAGCATTTCTGGTGAGTAGATCTGGGAGGTGATTTCTGTCAGGGAAGTGATGATCAGTGTTTGGGAGCCCTCTCACTGACCCAGTGAGGGACTGAGAGGGGAGGCCTGCAGATGCTCTGTCTCAGATGATTTTGTAAATAAATAAGTACTATTTTTTTTTTCCCCAGGATTATAGTTCTAGAAATCCAGGATAGAAAATATGGAATCTGTTTCATGTGCTGCCAGTGAGAGAATGTTGTTTGCATGCTTTCCTCAAAGGTAAGATACTTGTCAGAGAGCAAAAAAAAAAAAAACGTTTGTAGCATTCATGTGGTAACAAAGAGGAAGTTCAGCATGGATGGAGTTGAAAATTTGTGCTAACTCATCAATGGGAAATTAAGATTTGGATCATAATCTGCCACAGGTTAGGCTTTTCAGATTGGACCAGCAGTTCTTGTTTTGTCATGGATTAAATGTGAGCTTGTTTATGTGAACAGCTTTGTTTTTTTAATTACTGTAGCTGGGCATAGTTAGTGGAAAAAGAGGTTCTAAGAAAACAATAAAAACCTGCTGAATTTCCTTGCAGTGTGCTTATTTTGAAGTGGGAAGGAAGTGAACTGACATGGATAACATATGAACCTACTATATCTCCTTGATGTGGATATTAAAGGAACCTTGAAAATATTTTATGGGGAAGTTGTTGGAGGCTTCTAATTTTAAATTCTTAACAGGAAATCATTAAACTGCAGAGGAGCCAACATAACAGACTGTTGCTCTAAAACAAGAGCTAAATGCAGAGCATCCACATGAACTTGTCAGATCTTTTTTAATGCTTTTTTTTTTCCCTTTCCTTTCATGTTTACTGCAACCCAGATAAATACATTTTTATTTCTGTTTCTCATATACATCCAGTTCAGGATCCCATTCTGAATGAGATGTGAAACCAGTGCCCTGATGGTCAGACCTCAGGGCAAGTGGAGAAATTCACATTATCCATCAGAGCCAGGGGTGTTAACTCCTTGTGTGGCCAGGTCCCACCTTCCTTCACTGAGTGGGAAAAACCTTTAAAAATGTGGGTATTGTTCACTTTTAGTTTCCTCTTTGACATGGGACTGTCATGCTTTACCTCAGCCCCTTCCTGAGGGGGGCACATTTCACATGGGCTATGCAAGAGGTGTAACAACCTTTGGGTGCTGTCAGCTGGGCTAATGAAGCTTAATTAGGGGCTTAATTAGGGACTGGAGGAAGGAGAAATAGTCTGAGGTGTTTGTAAGCACTAAGACATGAAGGTGTGTCCCCAAATGCAGAGATTATTTTCAGGTGAAAAGGGCTTTAAGGACATGGGTTTGCCAAAGCCAGGTGGGCACTGCTGCTTTCTGCTGTAATAATTCCTATAATTAATAAGTTTGTTCCTCAGTGATGAGCTTTTCTATATCTGACATCGAGCTGATGTGAATTTTTATGCGTTGATAATTACATATGTTTCATCTGTCAGACCAAATGAGTCATGGCTTTTGCAAAATATAACTTGGAGTATTTTTAAAGCTGCTAGGGAAGAGAGGGCAGGATGCTGCTCACCCAGCCCCACATTGTGATGGAGAATTAGGAAGAATTTAAATGAACCTAAATGGACAATTTGATTGTCTGATGCAGCTGAGGGGAAGGAATTCTGCTGTAAAAAAAAAAAATATAGCCAATTTAGCTTAAGCCTATGTGAATTTTTTTTTAAGCTCCAGTTAAAAGAAAAACTGAACTTTTCATCACAAAAGGAATCATAGCCTTTAATTTTGAGAAATGATTTGTTAGTTGAACAGGGCATTCTGAGGTGGATTTATTTCAGCAACTGTTAGACAAAATGAGGATAAGCTATCATTGAAGTCGAGTTAATATCTGCTTGTGTTTGGGTTAGAAACGTTTTATGTGAAATTAATTTAATTGTTACGTAAAAAAAAGCTTTTAACTGTGAGTGGTTTAACCTGATATATATAACTGAGGAACCATGGGCAGTTTCTGCTTAGCATTTTACTTCCTTTAAGCATAAACCAAGAAAAGCACCCCTCATTTTTATAAATGCATCAAGGGTGCATAAAAATTGCTAAATTTTCCTTCAGTTACTGCCCATTCCTTAGGTCCTGGGGTTTGGAAGTGGCAGTGGTGCTCTCTGTGAAGCTTCATCTTTATTTAAAGTTTTTCTCCCTGCATCAAACTTTACCTTTATTAGAAATTTTTCTCCCTGCATCTTCAATTTTTATATGTTCCTATTTCTGTGAGGGTCTGGTTTAGTTGAGGATGGTTTTTTTTGTGAGCTGAAGGACTTCAGAAGAAAAGGAGGAAATATGGTTTGAGTTGCTGCAGGATCTGCTGGTTGTGTGCCCTGTAAATCTTGAAGCACTTTGCTTTTCCAACAGCAGTTTGGAGAGTGTAGCTGTTGCAGGCAAAAACATCTTTAAGGTATTGTAATTTGATTGAATTTGTGAGTGTAGGTACGATTTATATGGGTTATTGTCTCGATTGTAGAAGTATTGACAGAAATGAGGCGCTTTTTCACTTGGATATAAAAAAACCAGAAGTACCTTAGGGTTGGAAAAGGAGTTTCTTCCCCCATAACTGGTTTTTTTTTCCTTTGTTTCCTTCTTTTTTTCCAGACTACCTCAAGTATGTTTATGTAAAGTGTAGGGGTAGGAGCCAATCTGTGTGGTTCTGTTCCTGGAGTAGCTTGTGATTTTCCACTCCAAGTTATTTAGGAAAGCATTGCCTATATTGAATGAGACTGCTCCTCACATGACAGCATATCTGGCTACATTTATCCAGCTACAAAATAGGGATATTGCTCTTTTTTGGGAGTAAAGGGCTTTAGCTGTCCCTGTGATCACTGATCACACAGGTCTGACAATGTTATTTTGTCTCTCTCTCTCTTTTTTTTTTTTTTTTTAATAGCTTTTAGTCAGTTTGCTTGTTTTCTGATTACTTTGTAATTAAAAATATCCTGCAGTGTGGGTGGCAGCACAGGGCTGGCAATTGAGGTGTCATGCCCATGTTTTTTATATTAATTAAGAGGGAAATAGTGATGCATTGTGATGTTTGGGATTGCATAAAGCTCAGATTAGTCTTTGTCTCCTTTACACACTGTTGAAGTGCTCAATATACTTATATAAAATACTGTTATGAAACTTCATGGTCAGGTTTTTAAAGCAATTCTATATTGGGGTTGATGATCTGGTGATTGATCTGAGGGTATAAACACCTGTAAAGTAGGAAGGGATCGTTACCTGATTGGATTAGTGTGGATTAATTCATTAGTGGCTGTAACAGGTTTGTGAATCCCTCACTGCTCCAGGAATCCAAAGCTTTGTCGATGTATTTTTTTTTTTAATGTTTTAAATACTGCTGACTTTAATGTGGTTGATGGAAGGAAATCTTAAGGGCTTGCAGCCCTTAAGGCAAACAATTATCTCCAGGGAAGTATTTTTGCAAAATTCTTTGGTGGTTTTCACTGTAGCGAGAAGGGGCTCTGGGAGCTGGCAGTAAAACGATGTCTGGAATTTCAGCTGTAAAAACGAAATGCTCAAACCCCTCCAGCGTGAAGGAAACGTCTCCTTTTGGCTTGAAAATGGTCACGAGCATGAAACGGTGCGGGGATGTGTAATTCCAGAGGGGTCACTGGTGGGAATCAAGTGGGGAAAGCAAGGAGTAGGGAAAGGCGAGGCTCTGAGTAACCGTGGGGTTCCTGGAGCAGGGAAGGCTGAGGAACAACCAGGGGGACCCTGGAGCAAGGGGAGCAATCTTGTGCTTCCAGTTCTGCATCCGACCCGCGGTGCTGAGGTCTGTGTGAAGCCTTTTCGGAGCTCGTGTCGCGGGGGGGACCCGGGGAATCTCATCGCTCTCTCTACACCTTCCTCGGGAGGGCGAGAGGAGGGGCAGAGCCCCATCTCCCCGCTGAGCAGCGAAATTATAGCTGAATGACTAACAAGACTGACAGCATCCGAGGCAGCGGCCTGAAGTTGTGTCAGGAGAGGTTTAGGCGGGAGATCAGGGAAAGGCTCCCCCGGGAACGGGCACGGCCAGAGCTCCGGGAGCGTCCGGACAGCGCTGCCAAGGATGCACAGGCTGGCATTGCCGGGGTGTTTGCGCAGGGACAGGAGCAGAACCGGAGCGGTCCCGCCGGCTCCCGTCCCGCCCGGGCTCTGTCGCGACTCCGGGCTCTCTGTCGCCGCTGCGCTCCCACCCGCCGGCCGCAGGGGGCGCCGCGGAGCCCCGGCCGCGCCCGCCGCCCCTTCCGCCGCGGCGGGGCCGGCAGGGGGCGCTGGGCGGGCCGGGCCCGTTCCCGTTCCGGCGGGCGCAGGGAGCGGCAGCGGGAGCGGCCCGGGGCCGCCGCGGACATGCCCGAGCGCCGCCGCCTCCTCCAGCAATAATCGTCGGCGGGCGGGCAGCGGCGGGACCGCCGCGCGGAGCCGCCCTCCCTTCCCGCTTCTCCCCATGGAGGGGCCGTACGCGCTCGGGGTGAGCGTGTTCTCCGACCAGGGCGGCAGGAAATACATGGAGGACGTGACCCACATCGTGGTGGAGCCCGAGCCGCCGCCGGCCGGGGCGCACAAAGGCGGAGCGGCGCCCGCGGGCCCCAGCGCCGCCGAACCCCCGGCCGAGAGCGGGCGGCGGCGGGGGGGAACCCCGCGGGCGGCCGAGGACGGGGCGCAGCCCCCCGGTACCGGCCCCGGGCGGCGGCCGCGCCGCTCCGTCGCCTTCTTCGCCGTGTGCGACGGGCACGGCGGGCGGGAGGCGGCCCAGTTCGCCCGGGAGAACCTGTGGGGCTTCATCAAGAAGCAGAAGGGCTTCTGCTCGGCGGAGCCGGCCGAGGTGTGCGCGGCCCTACGCAAGGGTTTCATCGCCTGCCACCGCGCCATGTGGAAAAAGCTGCGTAAGTGCCGGCGCCCGCCGCCGACCCTCCGCGCTCTCCCGCGGGCTCCGCTGCCCTGCCCGCCCCCGCTCCGCCCGCGCTGCGCCGCTTCCCAGCCGCCTTCTCCTCCCCCTCTCCCGCACTATTGTGAGTGCCTCCCCCCCCACTCCCTCCATCGCTGCCATTCCCCGCGCCGGGAACCGCGGCGGAGCGCGGGAGGGCATCCCGGCCGCCGAGCCGAGTGATTGGGGAAAACAAGAAAAGCTGGAGGGCACGCCGGGAGAAGAGAGATGTAAACACGGGGCGAGGACGCGCTGTCGTGTTACGTAGCTGGGAATGGTGCGATGGTAGGGCTGCAGTTTGTTTTCGGCGTGTTACGCGTCGATTCCCAAATTCGATTCATTGGGAAGGTCTTCGTCTTGTTGCCTTGGGTAATCGCACTGAACTTCCCCTTAGGTTTCCTTTGCATCGTGAAAAGGAATTAAAAAAAGTAATTTTAGCAAGCTGAAATGGGTTGGGAACGGTGTTCCGGCAGTTTTTGTGAGTCCTGATGGAAGGATTGAAATGTGGCTGGTTTGTAACTCACTCATGCGCGAGCATGGGGGGAATACGCAGTGTCCCCGACAAAACAGAAAACGTGCTTAGTATCCTGAGGATGATGTTGGCAGATATAAATATATATCATCGTTACGTATTTAGGTGTGTATTAGTTGTTTAATTGCAGTAGCATAGAAGTTGGGGTTGTAAATAAGTCAGTGTTGAAGAGAGGAGCATGCCCAGACAAGTGACAGGCATCATTCCTGTACTCGTCCTTCTCCCTGAGGTCTTGTGAGGCTGCAGTTTGAGCTTCTGAAGGACTTTTTTTTTTCCTTTGTAAGATGAAGGTTCTGATTTAAAATGTGGTTATTTCTATAGAATGTGTAGAATGTGTGTGTGTTTGTGCATTAAGCATTCAAAAGCCTTAGAGAAGAAGCAAAAGCAGCGTACAGCGTGTGACGGGAGGTGTGGAACATGTTAAAACTGGATCTGAAATAGTGACAGTGACAGTTGGGCTTGGGAGGGAAACCTGAAAAGCAAGAATTGAACTCAGAGCACCTCGGGTTTTCAACCAAGTGATTCAGGAGGGGGGTGGGTAATTATAGTTTCAAAACAGTTTCATTTTCCTTTTTCTTGAATAGCAAAATAGAGAAGTTGTGCTAATGTCAGGTACTTGAGGAGATAACAGGGGAAGGAACAGTGAGTTTGAGGGCACAGAGGGAAGAGTGTGAATTTTAGAAGCACCAGAACTTGACCACAGCCTTGGCAGTGGGATTGTGCAGCCTTCTGGGCTGCAGGGCTGGGTGATAAGGAGCAAAATGTGTGAACAGGAGGAGATGGCATGGAGGGGGGAAGATAAGGAGTTCAGTTTTCTGGCTGCTGTGTCCCTGGTGTGTTATTTGTCACTGGAACTCCGTGTGAGCACTGAAGGCAGGGAAGAGAAAAGTGCAGGAATCTCTGTTTAGTAATGGGTGTTTAGCAAACAGCACCGGGTTGTGGAAGCAATTTAAATTGTTGTGAGAAACAGCACAGCTCTGGCTGGGAGCCTTTGATGGCACTTGGAGGTTGGCTGTTTAGTAAACTCCAGAGCGTGTTTGCTCCTCCTAATTCCTGCTGCACGTGCTTAACAGCCCGAGTTTTGTGGGACAAGCCCATCATTATCTCAAATTTATAACTTCATCCTGTTATGGAGTCCCAGTGTGAATTCTGCTGACAGGCAATAATTTTCCCTACTGTCACGTGTAAATCAGCTTTTTAACTGTGTGTTGGTGACACTGTGGACACGGAATGGAGACTGGGTATGCTGGTATCTTGAAGTGTGTGGGAGAATGGGTTGGGATTTTGGGGTGGAGGATGGAGTGTTTATTGTCTTGCAGTTGGGATTTTGGGGTGGAGGATGGAGCCTTCCAGTTGGTTCTTGGAAGGCAAGTTTGTACTCAGCTGCTCTTTTGTTGGAAGTCATCCCCCGATAGACACAAACCCCACTGATCAGGACAGCAGCAGAAAAACAAAACCAGAAAAATGCCCATTTGTCACCGGTGATCATTACTGGCGTTATTTCTGTAGTAATAAAACTCTCTGAATGCCAAAGATCCTCTGGAGTCAGAGTTCATTTTGGAAGCTCCAGAATGAGTTGACTTTATGAGTTCAAAGTTACAAAGCTGAGTGTGAAGGGCAGTGGTTTCCACGTGGGAGGGGAAAAGTGTTTTAGAGAGATGTGCTGTTGATCCTCCTGATCTGTGGAGGACTTCGGTCCATGGATTTGATTTTCATACTTGAGCTCAGAAGAAAACCCTGCAGTTTTGACAATTTTGCTGGTTCCTGGTGAGACAATCTCAACAGAGAGAACTGGGCTGTATTTAATACTTATCTCTGAACAGGAGTAAGGCATGAACCACAGTCTCTGGATGACAGATAATTCCTGGTTTTGTTGAGCCTAAAATCTGAGGCTGCTGCATCATTCTTTCTCCCACAAGTGGGTGATTTCCTTCTCTCTGCTCCCCATTCCCATAAAGACTAATTTGACTCTCTAATATATTTTATTGCTGTTCAGGGGTTGTTACACTGACAGAAACTGATTAGTTGCAGCTTGTTTTCTGTTAAGAACATGGTTGAAGTCCTCATTACCACTTGGCTCCCTCCCTTGTTTGCTTTCCATTTGGAATGTGTTAGATTTAATATCCACAGTTAAAACTGCCAGACAAAGTACTTCCAATAAGCTGATTGAATGTTTGTGTTCTTGAAATAAAGCTGCTCCTAGGGAGAAAGTGTGCTTTAGTATTTAGAACACAAAGCTAGAACTGTTGGAACTTAAATGTTTAAATTGTGCTGGATGTCTTGGTAGCTCACACTGAGAAAATGCAACTTGTATCTTTGTGCTGCCTGTGAATTCCACTTGTCCAAATTCTCCTTTTCCATCAGCTCTCTTCCATGTCTTCTTCCCTCAGGCACCTGCACATCATTCAGTGGCACTAGAACTTAAGCTCCTCATTTTTTTTTTGATTCTGTTTAAAGCTTTAGAAGATTAAAATATCTGTTTTCACAGAGGCCAAGGTGTAACTGTGTTTCCCTTTTCTTTCCTGCTGTATTTATTTGCTGTGTGTTTGTTGTGCCACAGGCACAAAGAGGGGAACGCTGTGCTTTGGCAGCCTGAGCTGGGTATTTCCTACAAACAGCTTGTGTCACAGCGGAATTTTTGTGTTGTGCTGTGTGAGCCTGACTTGTGAAGTGCAGGAGATAGAATGTGACAGGGAGATGAGGCTCCCTTTGGAGTTTGTCTGAAGACGTGAGTGGGTGCAGCGAAGAAGAAACATGAGGTTGCTGTTGACAGTTGGAATCAACTGATAACTGGGAGCTGAGCCTGCTTTTTGGGGGTGCTGGGGTGGGGAGGAGGATGGTGTGGCTGGGCTGCCTCCATGGGGGTGTTGCCTCAGTCAATTTGTGCAGTTTTGGGAGGAGATGAACTTGCGTAGACACAAAAATAGGAAAGGCGTGAAAGAGAGATTTGGATTGGATGTAACTGGAGAGAGTAGTGTAACAGGAAGTTCATAGAAGTGGTTTGAGGGCAAAGCAGTTGAGGAAGATTCCCCCAGCTATGGGTAGTTGTGTTATTACTCTGAATTCCACGGGTATCCCCTGTAGAGTTTAAGGAAAGCATATTGAGAGAGTCTGAATTATTCAGTCCTCCGAAGGGAAGTGTGAGTAAAACGTTTGAGATGTCATTCAGCACAAAAGGTTGCTGTTCAGCCTGTGAAGGTAAAATAGCAGTTTTTCTCCCTTCCAGAGGGGATCAGCAATGTCCACAAATCCTGGTTGCCAATCCAACATCCTGACAAAATAAATGGATTTAGGACATTTCTACTACTTCAGAAAGGGAAGTGAAGAGTAAAATCACTGGTCGCAGCATCCTACAAACCTCTGAGACACTCTTCAAGACATTCCCAGTTCCCCAGAGCTAAACCTGTGCTTTTGGTCTGTTTTTTTGCCTCGTTTCTCCTTGCAGCAGAGTGGCCCAAGACCATGACAGGCCTGCCCAGCACGTCGGGGACCACGGCCAGCGTGGTGATCATCCGCGGCTCCAAGATGTACGTGGCCCACGTGGGCGACTCGGGAGTGGTGCTGGGGGTCCAGGATGACCCCAAGGATGACTTTGTGAGAGCTGTGGAGGTGACACAGGACCACAAGCCAGAACTTCCCAAAGAAAGGGAGAGAATTGAAGGCCTTGGAGGCAGGTAGGTTTGTCTGCTTTTCGCTGGGCTAAGCTTGAGCTCGTTGTGGGAGGGCACACAAGGAGCTGAATCTCAGATGTTTCTCCTTTGTTCTCTTAATTTTTCTTATTGGGGAATTAATTACAGGGGTCCATTGTTGCACAGTTGTGGTTTTTGCTAGTGGTTTATGTATATCCAGAATTTTAATTTCCTGGTGGGTCACGCAGCTGAGGGGTGGTTACAGTTCTAAATGCTCACCAACAACTTTTTGCAGAGATGTTCGTTTTTTGGTCTATTTTGCTTTAAATTCTGAGGAACCTGCAGGTTGGGCAAATTGCCTTTCCACGTAGGTAAAATGACATGAGGTCTGGAATATCCAGTTTGTCACAGCACTCTAATTTCTCAGGCATTCTGCATTGTCCCTGAGGTGACAATGGCAGCTGTTGAATTGGCTCCTCAAAGCTTCTGCTTAGGGAACATGAGGAAAAATTCTGGATTTGAAACAAAAGCCTGCCTTTGCTGTTTGAACACCACAATTTAGCACCTGTCTTTGCAGGAGCCATTCCTTCCCTGGTACAGCCGAGCTGGGGTGGGTGTGTGTCCCTAGGAAGGAGGGAGGGGAAGCAGGCAGGGCTCTGTCAGGTGGCACAAATGTTTGGAGACAACCCCCAGGGCTGGGATCTGGGAGCTCTGCCTTCTCCCTGGGCCACAGCAGATGGATGGGCACGGTTTCCTCCTCGGAGCAGGGATCACTGAAGGTTTTCCTGCTGACATCATTCATCTGGGAACCCTGTCAGCCCATTAACCTCCAGATTATTTGTGTCTCTGGCAGGTGGGAATTGCTCAGGGGCTGTTTTGCAGGAGGGATAACCTACAATTTTGCTGTAGGTTTCCAAGGTGTTTCTCAGAGACTAGAAGTCTCTGAAGGTTCAAAGAAGCATTCCCTGAAACTTAGTATCTACAGGAATGGTTAATTTTTAATTTTTTCGTTTATTTTTACTGCTGCTTCTCCTGGTTTTCCCAGGCTGGCTGTGAGGCCCATGGTGGGAGTGAGGTGGAACTGTGCAGCTGTGCTTGGGAATGCCTTGTCTTTCATGAGAGCAAACTGGGAACAGTTAATGGGAGAGCATGATGGAATCTTCCATTAAAATGCTATTTTCCCAGTAACAGTCTGAGTGTGGGATGAGGTTTTTCTTTCCAGTAGTGACTGAAGTGAGCTCTGTGTGGTCATTAGCTGTACAAGTGGATGAGATCAAGTTTTAGGATGTGGTGTTTGTGACTTTGCCCTGCTCTGGATGGAGCCGAACATGCCCTTGTTGTTAAGGCCTTTGAAGTGTCAGGAAGTGCATCTTGAATGGCTTCAGCATGAGGAATCTCGAGGCTGCTCCAGAGCTGCTCAGTTTCTAATTACCAATGCCTGTTCCTTGGATGAGAGGAACTTCCAAGCATCCAGTTCCTAGCTTGGTTGGGACCAAGCTTTGCTAGTTCCTGGTTTCATTAGCTCTTATTCCTTGATGGTTCATACTTGTTCTTTTTTTCTTCCCTGCCTGACACAGCTGCCCCAGTTATTTGCTCTGGTGCTTCTTTGACCCTGCAGTGCCATGTGGGAGAGCTAAACCAGTGCTCAGAGCAGGTGTTCACATGCAAATGCAGAGCTGTTCTCCCTGTCTCCTGCTTCCTGCAGACACCAGCTCTGGACAATTCCTCTTTTTGTCTCTGCCTCCTGTTGGTGTTTCTTCCCTTAAGCAAATCCCTTCAGGAGGCTGCTCCTTCCTTCTCTGTTGTTTCAACTGTGCCATGCTGCTCTGTGCAGCCAGACTTTGGGAGATGTAGAAGACTGAGGGAGGAACTGTGTGGAATTTACACCTGAGTGAGCTGATGTTGATGGTCTCCATCTCAAGGAGGCAAATCCAGTTCTGCTCTGTCTCTGACAGGTTAAAAAGACACTCTTGCATACATTGTAACCAGCCAGAATTTCTTCCAGGTCCTCATTACCTTGCTTTTTATGTTCTTCTGCCCTTCATCTCTCACTTCTCCCCTTGGCTTTACATGGAACTCTCAAAGTGCTATCGTGCGTTTCGAGGTAACTTCATTGTACCGTCATTATTACCTCCACATTTGCATATTTAACTGGTTTTGCCTCACTGACACCCACTTCCTCCTTCCTGTTCCTAACCTCTGGCCCTCTCTGGTGCTTGCAGTGTGATCAATAAGTCTGGTGTGAACCGGGTGGTGTGGAAGAGGCCCCGGCTGACCCACAACGGCCCCGTGCGCCGCAGCACCGTCATCGACCAGATCCCCTTCCTGGCCGTGGCCAGAGCCCTCGGTGAGTCCCCTCAGCTCAACTCATCCCCTGCCTTTGCCAAAACACAGCCTTTAGAGGGGTCTCCTCACTTGCCTTCTCAAAGCCTGGGCCTTTAAAGTGTGTTTTTAATACAGTAATATTGCATTTTCTGAATAACGCTGTAGCTGGGGAGAGAAGAAGGTGGCTTTATAATTTGCAGGGTTTTCAGTGTCAGCCCTACAAGGATGGGATTTAATTTTACAGGACAACAAGAATCTCTCAACAGAGAAATTTAGAGTTGGGTATTTATTATATTTAGCATGGAGGAGATTATCATATTTAAATCCCTAAAATTTAGATCCTGGATGGTGTTTTAAGTGTCTCTCTCTTACAGCACTTCAAAATATTTTGGTGTACTCTCATCCCCCAGTCTTTAAGTCTAGTGCACTCTTAAGGAGTTCAGGAAAGGTTGGGGAAATAGCAGGAATAAAGCACAGTGGCAAAGTTGCATTCAGCCAGCAGAAGCCTGGCTTCTCAAAGCCTGGGCCTTTAAAGTGTGTTTTTAATACAGTAATACTGCATTTTCTGAATAACGCTGTAGCTGGGGAGAGAAGAAGGTGGCTTTATAATTTTCAGTGTCAGCCCTGCAAGGATGGGATTTAATTTTACAGGATAACAAGAATCTCTCAACAGAGAAATTTAGAGTTGGGGATTTATTATATTTAGCATGGGGGAGATTATCTGATTAAAACCCCTGAAATTTAGATCCTGGATGGTGTTTTAAGTGTCTCTCTCTTACAGCACTTCAAAATATTTTGATGTAATCTCATCCCCCCAGTCTTTAAGTCTAGTGCACTCTTAAGGAGTTCAGGAAAGGTTGTGGAAATAGCAGGAATAAAGCACAGTGGCAAATTTGCATTCAGCCAGCAGAAAATCCTTCTCAAAGCCTGGGCCTTGAAAGTGTATTTTTAATACAGTAATATTGCATTATTTGAATAACGCTGTAGCTGGGGAGAGAAGAAGGTGGCTTTATAATTTGCAGGGTTTTCAGTGCCAGCCCTGCAAGGATGGGATTTAATTTTACCACCAACTAGCCAAAAATTACAGTCCCATTATCTCAGTGAGAAGAGAGACAAGTGTGGTCTCCCTCCTGGAGACACACAGAGCTTGTACTTTATAATTTTCACCAGTTTTGCTGGATGGTGTATGAATTGCTTCAGTCTTTTTTTATTTTTTATTTTAGACTTGGCATAGAATGGGATGAAAGTCAAATCTGTTTAACTATAGCTTGCCTTTATGGGAGCACTAGAATTGAGAAACTGTCTTTGAGGAACACTTCATTCCAAGGACAGAAAGGGATAATGCAGGACTGGAAAGCTTGTGATGAATGGTTTTTTGGGAAGTACTTCTTAACTGAATTATTGGTTATCTCTTACCCCATGAGTATTAGTGTTTCTGGTCATTTTTCTCCCTAAATTCCTTTGCAGAATGCCAATCTTTGGCTGTTCGTGGTTTGTTTTTTTTTTTTTTTTTTTTCCCTTTGTGCAGTGAAGAATCTTCTATGCAGATAGAATAGGCTTGATTTGATGGGATTGTAGTTTTTTACCTGTGAGAGCTGTGCTGTAATTCCTTGCTGGCAGCTTGGCAGGCCCTGGGCAGCGCTGGCAGTGCTCCTGGGTCAGCTGGCAGTGCCCATGGGGACAGGCTGTTCTGGGACTAGGGTCTGGATCATTCCAGAGCCTTGCTGTGTCTTATTTCACAGGTAGGAATAGCTGTGCCACAGGGATTTGTCCAGAGTTGAGGAGAATTTTGCAGTGATAATGAACATGGAAAAGTCAGCTGTGTGTCAAGCAAGGAGTCACAGGTGCCTGAAAATTAAAAATTTTAATTTTGGGAGCTTTTTCTCTGTATCTGAAAGTCTTTATGTGTCATATTTCAGGTAGGATAAGTTTATTTTGTGGTTAGGAGAACTGACTTGAGAGTTTGAATAAATCCTTTGGAGTTAATAGATGGGTACCAGAAAAACCCTTCATCCCCTGAGCAGCACATCCCTTTGTTCCCTCCTGCAGAACAGGGGAGGTGTTCCTCCTGGATTGCAAAATGTGGAAGCTTAATTTTGATGCATCTTTTGTTCCTGTGATTGCAAGTTTGTTGCCTGTGTGGAGAGCTGGCTGGCTTTTGATCTGATTGCTCCCAGCAAGCTGAACAAAAGGATTTGGCTGGGGTTTGTGTGCAGATGGGAATTCAAGGAACCATGCATTTGTTAGCCCCCAGTGCATTCTTTCCCAGCAAGTGCATGGAGAGAGGATTATTGGAGAGTTTTCAGGTCCAAAAAATGGGAACACCCATCTCTTATCAATTCTTGGATTTGGAAGCTCAAACCCCATGCTGGGACCAGCTTCCCCTCCTGCCTGGTCCCAACCTGGATAAAAAAAAAAATTTAGCAGGACCACAAGAATCTCTCAACAGAGAAATTTAGAGTTGGGGATTTATTATATTTAGCATGGGGGAGATTATCTGATTAAAACCCCTGAAATTTAGATCCTGGATGGTGTTTTAAGTGTCTCTCTCGTACAGCACTTTAAAATATTTTGATGTAGTCTCATCCCACCCCAGTCTTTAAGTCTAGTGCACTCTTAAGGAGTTCAGGAAAGGTTGTGGAAATAGCAGGAATAAAGCACAGTGGCAAAGCTGCATTCAGCCAGCAGAAAATCCTGGTGCAGAAGAAATGCTGGTGGGCAGATTAATTCTGTTTGACATACCCTTTCCCATTCTGATTGTCAGAAGTGCCCTTCTGCCCTAAAATAAGCATTTGTGGTATGCACAGTGGCTGTATTTAAGTATTTAAATAATGCTTAATTTATTTATAGCCCCAAAACAAGTCAGAAAAATATTTGGGCTTTATGCTGTCCCTGTAAAGCATCTGTAAGCTGCTTTAATGTACACAGCAGCTTTCTGTGTCTTCTAATAAACCATTTTAAAACTGTAGCAGAGTTCTGCGTATTCACAGAACTACTTCTGCTGACCTTTTCTGGGCAGTGAGAACATTTTTTTTTTTTTTTTTAATAGTAATTTACCTTGTAACAGATACTCATGAGTCTGTGGTGAGGGATTGCCTGGCACTGCTGGAGCTGTTGGGGAGGTGTTTAAATGAATGAATGAATGATGAAACCCGAGCCAGGAGCCCGTTAGTTCAACCACTCCCTCCTGTGGGAACATGAACTCTGCTTTCCCTGTTTTTTTTTTTTTTTAGGCAGGAATATAATAGACTCACCCCTGTATTTCAGGTGGAGCAGGTAGAGGTTTGAATCTTCCCAAGAAGAGAATTTCCTGCTGCCCTCTAGGAGCAGTTCTGTACCAGAACAGGGAATCCACGTGGAGCTGCTGCAGGAATCTTTGACAGGGATAGGGAAGCTGTTTTCCAGAGCAACTGACTGGATGCCAGAAGTGTTTTGTGAAGCTCTCTGAATGCACATACCACGAAATCCTGGAGAAGAGGTTATGGCTGACCTCAAATGATCTGAGGAAATTCCTGTGTAAGATTTTAGGGTTGTTTACATGCATTTAACTCTTTTTAAAATTAAGTGGCACAGCTGCCGATCAGTTTTTCCTTCCTGCTCCGTTGTAGGGCATGAACCTAAATCACACGGAATTGTGTAAGTTGTATTTACAGCAATTTCCAGCTTCTATTGATAATAGCTGTTCTGTTTTATCTCTGACAAACCAGACAAACTTGGGGGGCGTTTGGGATTCTTTTCTTGTCCTCAGGATATCTTGCTGTAGCTTGTGCAATTTTCCTCAGCCCTGAGACAAAATAAGAAGTGTGCTGTGCCAAATGCAGTGTGTGCTTTGTTCTGGGGATCTGTGTGTTACACACATCGTGTGAGGGCACCTGTGGCTCCTCCTGGAGAAAAACTTTGATTTCAAAAGCTCTGGGAATAATCAAACTGGGGTTTTATTTTTGGATTGAGTTATGAAAGTAAAGTTTTCTTTCCTCTATTAAAACCAAAAGCCCTTTTTATATGCAAAACAGCATCTCCAGAAACTGAAATGAAAGACTTGATTTATGTGATTTCTGGACATGCTTTTGCTCTAAGAAGGCTTTAAGTTTAATCCAAACCAGCCCACTTCCCTGATGGGTGGGTGTTTTTTTTTTTTTTTTTTGTAACTTCCCTTACTTCCCTGGCAGCACTTGATTTAGGCTCGTTGTATTTTATAAGGTAACAGTAAGCAGATAAGAGAGACTGCATAGTTTGATACATTCCTACAGGCAGCTGAATTAGTTTCCTGCTCCTTTAGTATCTGATTTCAAACATCTATTTCATTTTGTAAGATGCAGTGTAGATCTCTGTATATTATTCTGGTTTGAGTCAGGACTAAGAAACAGGTTTTTCTGGAAGATATGGAAGGAACTACATTAATAATTTTTCTTGTTTGTTTGGAAAAGAAATATGCAAACCTCACACTGAAAGAAATACTCCCAGTGCGTAAGTTTTTAAAAGAACAAGCTTGTCAAGAGTTTTGTAAATGTTTGGGTTTTAATTCAGAACAAAAATAGTCTGGCTCCCAAATGGAAGCCTGAGAGCCTGGCATTGCAGCCCTGTAACACCAGCCTCTGGCACATCCCAGCTTCCCAGGCTGCCAGAGGGTCACTGCTCTGTCTGCTTGCTTTGGAACACAATTAAAGATTTCAGAGCACTTTGAAACGCTCAGGGAAACGTGTTCTCTGCTTTCTGGCTGCTCTCCTCTCCCTTTTCCCTTCCCAGAGCTGTGACAGAGGCTGCCACGGGAGGTTCCTCTGCTCTGTGTTCCTGGGGTGCTGGGCAGGGAGGGGGCAGCACCTCCAGAAAGCTTTGCCTAAGGCTGGGGAGCTTTGCCCTTCAGGGGAAAAAAAAATAAAAGAAATAAAAATATAAATGTCCCCCACCCCGTGAGATGGGTTGGCGTTGGTGGGCTCAGAGTTGGAAAGGTCTGTGAGGGTGACTCTGTGCCCTTCAGCAAGTTTGTAATCCTTGGGGTTGGCCTTGTGAGCACTCTGATATTCCCAGTTATCCCTGTGAGGAGCCTCCTTCCTCTTGGAGCAGATCCCCTGGAATCAGTGGGATGATTGCTTGGCTGTTTCCTCGGGAAGGGCAGCAGATGGACACGATGACACTTGTGTGAAAGAACCCAAATTAACGAGCATCAGGTTATTTTTATCACCCAGCACAGTATTTTTAATTAAAAAAAACCCATTCAGCTGATAACATTTTGTCATTTCTCCTACGTGAGTATGAACAAACTGGCAAATGGACATGTAAAAATATAATATATATATATATATATTGGAAATTGATGCTGCTCTTGTTTATTTTACCTGCTGTGGCCGTGACAGAGCAATGTGAGAAACTCTGGAGTGCAGGAAGACTTTTCCGTGGCAATTCACATCCAAAAATTGCTCAGCTCTAGTGTTACAGTATTTATTTTGATCTCTCTGCCAGCTGGCTTCGCCGGGAGCCCGTGGCAGCCCAGTGCACCTCTGTAGGAGCGGGCTTGGCTTTTAATTAGCACTCATTAGCAGCATGTGCTTGTGGGGCTGCTGCGGCCAGGGAGAGCCGGGGCTTTAATGAGGACGGGCTGCGGTGGAGTGGGGTAATTGAGTTGAAGTATTCCCTTTCCTGGTTCTGGAAAAGTCTTTTCAACTGGTTGATAGCTTAAGGCAAAGCTAATGGAGGCAAGGAGGAAGACAAAAAGCTTATTTATTGTCTTTAAAAGGGTGCTGATGGATGTGCAAGAAGCTCCAGGCTTTGTCCAGCGAAAAGCAAAGGGAAGAGCCTGACAAAACCTCCCTCTTGAGTTGTTGAGCTTCTGTTTGTTGCTCGGCTCTGACATTTTAATTAATTTCTGCTTTTAAAGCTGTGTGTTCAGCACAGAGAAGTGTAGCCAGTGCTTGCAAGTAATAATAATGTTATTTTTTGTTGCTTATCACTACAGGAAGCTGTTTGTGAACATGGAAATAAATTTTAAAAGGAGGTGTTTTAGGGCAAATTATTACTATTCTTGATTTGAAGGCCTAGCCTTGGAAGAGGTTTTTAATTTTTCAAGTACACTTGATAAATAGAATTGAAATAAATTGGTATGGAAATGCATTTTTCTGCTGGAGTGGTTTTTATTTGAGGATGATTTGGAGGGTGCTCTTGAACCAGGGGGTGATTTGACTCAGATGTGTTGTTGAGCTTTGTTTCTGGTGAGGTGACCCCACAGCAAGGGAGATTTAAAAATAGAGATGTTTCCCTGCAGGAGGCTGTCCTAGGGAAGAGGCTGGAGCTCTCATTTGCTGCCTTCCTGCAGGAGCTCAGGCAGTGCCCCTGTTCTTGTGGCTCCTCTCCAGCTCCCAAACTTGGCACGTGGTGCTCAGCTGCAGAGGGCCCTGCAAGAGATGCTCGAGCTGTGGGAGGGAAAGGAATGGCAAAGGGAATTTAACAGGGAAAAGGCTTCAGTCTCCTCTTTTGCTTTCCCCTTTGTCCCTTCCCCGTGGCACCTGCACGCACCAATATTTGCACATTAGGCGTGGGCTCAACGAAGCAAGGGTTTACTTATGTAAAGTAGTTTTATTACTTCTGTTTTACTTCTTCTTGGTTAATTCAGATAGGTTTTAGTTTGGAGAGTGGTTGAAGTTTCACCATTTTCTAGGTATTTATCTGTTTCATTTCTCCTTTTCCCACAAAGAGTTGTTTTAAGAGAGTAGAAGACCTCTGATTACAGCTGGGTTTAGTTCAAATATGATTAGAAGGTGGCAGCAGCTGAGCAGTGGCTGGGCTGGAATTTCCTTATGTTCCTGCTGGTGACTCAAGGTTGATGGTGATGGTTTTCCTAGGAAGGAACACTTGCCTGTTTTCCAAGAGTGAGGTTTCTCCTGTGTTACACAACAATCCCAACCCATTTTCTGCTCTGCCAGGTGATCTCTGGAGCTACGACTTCTACAGTGGGGAGTTTGTCGTGTCCCCCGAGCCCGACACCAGCGTGCACACGATTGATCCCCAGAAGCACAAGTACATCATCCTTGGCAGTGACGGCCTCTGGAACATGATCCCACCTCAGGATGCCATCTCCATGTGCCAGGATCACGAGGAGAAGAAGTATTTCATGGTGAGAGCAGTGCCCAGAAGTCAGTGTGGAAATTTCAATCCTTGTTAACCTCTAAAAATTGTTCAGCCTGGTAGGGGATGGAAGGTACCCCACAGAGTCGGTGGGGTTTAGGCAGATTGATGGTTTTGCCACAAGATAAAAGTTGTTACAATGTGGCTGATTTTAAATACCATGGGTGTTAATGCAGTTTAGATTATTTGCTTCATGTTTTGGGGAAATTTGACTAGCAGGGTGTTGTCTGTGAGTAATAAAGGAGATAATGAGTTTCTTCTCTAAAGAAGTTACACAAAATGCTGTCTGAACATTAAATTTATTTCACATTAAGGTGCATGTTACAATGCAGACTATTTAGACTGAATTAAATTACTCTCTGATTTATTTTACAAAATAGTTGAGAATTTATATTGGAGCATCAGAGAGTAAACACTCTGCAAACCCCATGAGGGACTTTGGAAAGACTGTAGGTTGTGTTCCAACCTATTACAAGCTACTGCTGTGTTACAAGCTGCTTATACTGTTTAAAGCCCTCTTCACATGTGGAATATGCCACAAACTGATTTAAAGGTGCATTTAAGAGGAAAGATGTGTTGTAATCAGTGTTTCTGAAGGTGCTTTGGGGCATGGTTTGTAGGAATATTTGTGGCATGAGGTGCCTTGCGGTGGCTCTGGGTGACAGCCCTGTGTGGTGGCCCTATGTGACATCCTGTGCGATGCTCCCTGTGTGCCAGTGGCTCTGTGTGACACTGTGTGCCCGCATGCTGGTGGCTCTGTGTGTTGTGCTCTGTGTGACACCCTGTGTGACACTGTCCCCTGTGTGTGCCCACATGCAGGTGGCTCTGTGTGGTGGCTCTGTGTGTTGTGCCCTGTGTGACACCCCGTGTGACGCTGTCCCCAGGGCGAGGCACAGCAGTCCATGCAGGTGGCTGTATGTGGTGGCTCTGTGTGTTGTGCTCTGTGTGACACCCGTGTGACGCTGTCCCCCGCTGTCCCCAGGGCGAGGTGCGGCAGTGATGTACCCACATGCAGGTGGCTCTGTGTGGTGGCTCTGTGTGTTGTGCTCTCTGTAACACCCCAGTGACGCTGTCCCCCGCTGTCCCCAGGGCGAGGCGCGGCAGTCCTGTGCACGGATGCTGGTGGGGCGGGCGCTGGGCCGCTGGAGGCAGCGGATGCTGCGGGCCGACAACACCAGCGCCATCGTCATCTGCATCGCGCCCCTGCGCGAGCGCGGCCGCTGGGACGGCGACGAGGAGCTGGTGCTCAACCTGGCCGAGGGGCCCAGCTACAGCAGCCCCGACGCCAGCAGCCTCAGCCCCTCCCGCTGCTGCACGCCCCCCCTCAAGGTAAGGGCTCTGTGCATCCCTTCTCTGCCTCCCCCGGCTCCCTGGGGCAGTCAGAACGTTGCCAGGAGCGTAGAAACTCCTGACCTGTCAATTTTACATCACTGTTTAACCTTGCTATTTTGAATTTGGGATTTTTATTACTGAGCTTGGCTCTGTTGGTTGAAAGATGGGTGTTTGCCATTCCACCCTTGTGGGTCTCTTCCAGCTCTGGATATTCTGTGAAAGCTACAGTTATAACATACCCTCAACACTTCCAGGTGCAAAGGTTTGGAGGGCTGGACCAACTTTTAACAATGTTTCTTAAAAAACTTTATCGCTCTGCCCTTGGTGTTCCAATGTAGGAATTTTCAGAATTGCTGCTGGTTCTTTATTGGTAGTTGTTGATCTGTGCTCTCTCCCTAATGTTAATTTACAAATTAAGTTGAAGTGCATTGTTTCTTAAAGTAAGTTTTCTGAGATCCTCCCCAAAATTCAAGGCAGCCTTTTGAGACAGAGAGGAACCAGAGTGGGGATCAGAGGTATAAAAAAAAACAACCATCCAACACACCTTTTTAGAAATTAAGGCTGGGCTGCAGTTTCTCTTTCTGCTTTGCCAGGTGCTTGTGTAGCTTGCCCAGCCCAGGGATTGCAGATTGTGAACTTGTTTCCTGACAGGGTGTGTTTTGATTTGGGTTTGTTTGGTTGTGGTGGTGTTGGGATTTTATTTTATTTTTTAAGGTTAATTTGTTCCAACACATGTTGCCATAAAGAACATTTTCTTTCCGTACTGGGAGATCTCATTATCTTCCTTTGGTTGATTTGATGTTCTTTGTTGGAGGCAGAGACATTATAACATAAGGTTTTTCTGAAGGCTGCAAGTTTGAGTTGTTAACACAAAGCAGAGCTCTTCAGAGGGTTTTTGTTTTGTTGTTTTGTGGCTTTTCTTCCCCCCCCCCCCCCTCTAAGAACTGGAGTGTAGTTATGAGTGGCTGTTTGTTTCAGTAATTACCAGCTGCTCCTGATTTAAGTCACTGTCCTTTGATGTTCTGCAGAATCTTCAGATAATTGTCCTTTGGGCAAAGGAAAAGAAAGCAGAAATTAGAAAGGGAGTTTAAAACATTCCCTTGGGAGAAACAAGCTCTAATAAAATGGCAAGCTTCAACTTTGTCTCCTCCTCTTTCATCTAGTGGAGCAAAATCCATGAAAAGAGCTTTAAACCTAGCAAAATCTTGAGGAAAAAAAATTAAACTGTAAGTGCTCCTAAAATTTTCAATCACAGTTTCTGTGAGGGAAGCAGGGATGGCCTTGATGCCTGACAGCTGCTACCTGCCAAAACAATTAATTTGGAAATAGATGGAGCCCAAAGTTTCTTAATTAAACAAAAGTATTTCTTAATTGCTTGTGCTTCTGGCAGCAATTACTAATACCAAATTAATTCCAGTCTTCCTGAGGCCAGCGAGGAAGATTGATTGGATTGTTGAGAAATGCAATTGGTGATTGGTGGTTTATTTTCCCCGTTTTGTTACATCACTCTCCAGCAGTCCATCCTCTGCCTTTCCTTGGCTTCCCAAAGCCTTGTTCAGTCTCAGCTGTTTGCACCAGCAGGAGATGCTGGGGAAAAGAGCCACAACATTAAATGTCTTGCACAATAAATAACATAAAACTAAGTTTTATGTGACACAGTGTCAGAAATGAAATTGAGCAGCTGAAGTAGCGTTGCCAGAGCTGCTCTCTGTGTGTGATCTGGTGTCCTTCTGGGTTCTGCAGCAACTCAGATGAGGAATAACCTTTAAATTTCCATTCATAAAGGTCTTCCTCCTTGTGTTGCTGAATGTAGTGAAGGGATGTTCTCTAAATGATTTTGTCTACACATGGGGAGCCACAGAGGAGTAGGGAGGAGAAGAAAACCACTGTGGATGCTGGGCACAGTCCTGATTATCTTTTCTTTTGGAGTGCATTTTGTTAAACCTGGAGTTGTTCTGGGTTATGGCTTCAGAAGCATCTGTTTATTCACCTGAGATGTGTCCCTGACTGATTCAGCCGTGTGCATTTCAGTTTCCAGCACATGGCTTTCTTAAAATAATAGCTGCCATTTGCCTTCCACTGAGGGTGTGCAGTGTGGCCTTGAAATTCACTTTTGAAGGACTCGCTGAGTAACCAGGGACTTCTTCACAATTAAATCTTTAATAAGGTCAGAATTCCTATCTTCAGGGCGCTGCATAAACACTAATTTTCATAATCCCCCTGTGGATAGTGCGAGCAAGTATTGTCCCCATTTTCCTGTTGGTAAAACTGAGAATGAGACAAAAACACTTCTCAGAGGCTGCAGGAGAGGTGAGGGTCAGAGTTTAGGAAATGTCTGGTTTTTGGGGCCTCACTCTGTTTCCCAGGGAGTGGCTGCATGTGCCGTGAGGGATCCGTAGGCAATAAAAAGCGTAACCTTGCACAGCAAACAGGAATATTTTTAGGTATCTGTGACACTGCCCCTCTCTGTGGGCAGCTGTGAGGAGTTGGTCCAGCCCCTGATAACCTGGTTATGCAGTAACTGAGAGTGCTGAACACGACAAAGGTCAGGAGCCTCTTGCTGCTGTTTGCCCTGAGGGTGTTTGGCCACTGAGCAGGGATAAATCAGAGGGCAGTGCCTCTGTCAGTGCCTAATGCAGGCAAGTCCTGCTGATGCAAATGACAGGGGTTGTCACAGGCACTGCTTTTCCCCCCTGGGTTCCCAGCAGCTCAGTGTTCTGCATCCCCAGTCGGAGTTGTTTCCATCTCTCAACAGGGAGAGAAGATGAGGCTGCTTTGGAGTAGGATTTTTCTACCTTAGAAATTCTAAAAGTGCCACACACTGTCTCTACCCTCATGGGAACGAGTCTGTCCCTGGAAGTGTCCAAGGCTGGGTGGGACAGGGCTTGGAGCACACTGGGGTAGTGGAAGGTGTCCCTGCCCGTGGCAGAGTTTGGAACTAAGTGATCCTGAAGGTCCCTTCCCAAATCATTCTGTGATTCTATGATTGTATTTATGCCTAAGTATTTTGTTTCCTTTTCCCTCAGCTCGGAGAAGATGACCCCTGGCCACAACTGAACTCTGCCGAGCCCATTCCTCCCCTCCTGCACAGCAACATGCTCTCAGAAAAATACCTGGAGCTGCCAAACGAGATTGCCAAAAGCAATTTACCTTCCTCAGGAGGAACCCCGAAAGATTCAGCCCCCCAGGAAGAGAAGTGCAGCAAAGCCCTGGCTTTGAGGCTACAGGAATCCTACAGCAATGGTTTGTCAGTCAGCCTCTCCCCTTCCAACTCGGCCAACTCAGGCACGGACCAAAAAGGCTTCAAGGTGTCCCCGAACGGCCCGAGCAAGGCGCAGGAGGCGGAGAGGACGCCCCCGGCCAGCTTTAAGCGGACATTGGAGGAATCCAACTCGGGCCCGGCGGTGAAGAAGCCGCGGCGGGGGCTGGGCCGGGGCCCGGGGGAGGGCGCGGCCGCCACCCCGCAGCGCAGGACCCCGTCCAAGCTGGCCATGCGGCGCAGCCTCCGCGGGCAGAAGAAGCTCAGCAGCTCGCTCTTCCACCCGCCCAGGAAAGCCGTGTGCGTCTGCTGAGCCTCCTCCTCCTCCTCCTCTTCCTCCTCTCCATGCCGGCACAGCTTTTTTGCAAGTGGGTGCACGAGTTTGAAGCTCTTCCCCGTTGATCTTTTTTTAAGAAGTAGGAACTTTTTTTGGTATCCGACAGCTTTATCCCGGCCTTGTACTTTTGCTTGTATTATAACTGTGAATTTTTTTTTTTTGTAGATGTGTAGGGTATAAGTCACTGTAAAATGTGTGTAAATTTGTATTCCTTCATATAAATGTAGTCTCTTTTTTCTTCCTTGTATAATTGTTACGGCGGGGCTAAGCCTTGTTTTAAAAAAAAAAAAAAACAAAAACGAAACAAAAAGTAAAATAATCCTTTTTGTTAATTTACTAAAGTCATCAATTTGTATACGCTTCTTGTGAGGAGAATTTCACAACTTTTTAACTAAAGTAAATTATTAAACAGAATGGAAGATATGTATTTTCGTAGTCTGATACGTTCCACCTAAAGTGTGTCTTTTAGAGAATACACTAGGTCTATATTTTGGTTTTAAATTTTAGATTTCTCTACTCAGAAATGAAATGTATGTGGAAGCAGAGATCCGAGTCTTGCTTTACACACCTCGATGTCGATTTTATGTTAATTAAAATACTATGCAGTATCTTATTTAGTTGTATTTTTTGTAACAATAATCGTCAGAAGTATTTAGCAAAGAAAGTGTGTTTTAAAAAACTCCAACCCCCCAGAGCATCCAGACAAAGCCATTCCCATCCCCTGTTCCAAATGATGGCATTTTATCCAGGCATCACTGCCCTCCTGAGATGTGTTTTCTGCTACTCCAATACCGATGGTGCTGCTAATACCTTTCAACACAAGTTCTTAAATTATTTTATGACTCTTTTCATTGACTTATGTGGACCATGTGTATGTTCACCTCAATAAAACACATGAAAAGTCGATGGGGATGCTTTTTATTTTTGAATTTTTATTTCCAGCTTAAGTTCTGTTATTTATTCGTCATTGAAATATGAATTTATTATTACAAAAATATTCATATTTATCTGGTGTTCATTAAATATCTGAATACTTTCCCCTTTCTCCCTGTGGCTTAGGAAACAAGACATCCCACTCAGATTTATGACAGAACTGATCTTGGCACTTTATCCTGAATGTTATACTGTAGCAATATATTAACTTTTTAAATTTTTTTATTTTGATGGGAAAACAAAAGGCCAGTACTTTATTCCAGTGGCCAGGATGGTTATTTAAAAGAATCCAGTTCTTTACTGCTGGAACAATAAAGCAAGGGTTGGAAGCAGGCCTGCTATCTATATGTGTTACCATGGTTACAGAAATCCCAGGGGATTTTATTCCTGAAAATATTCCCTTTCATCCATGCTGGGAACACAGCGCTGCCTTAGGAGATGAAAGAAACAGCCTGTCCAAATTGGATCCTGCAAGAATTTATTTCTGTGGATGTGGGAAGTAACTTCAGTTCATAAAGTTTTGCTGTGATGTTGAAATTCTACCCCAGATGGGGGAGGAAAGGCTGCAGAGGCCACAACTGTGTGGCAACTACCTGGCAACAAAGTAAGGTAATAATTATGTTTTCAATTACTTTGCATTGAACCTTCTAAAGAGTGACTGTAACACCTTGGTGTTAGATGACTGTATTGCTACTTATAAGGGAAATATGCAAAAGAAAAAAAAGATTTGTAGTGAATTGCCCAGGTTTTTTGCTCTACACAGAAGCAAAATTTAAGCTTCCACAGAATTCTGCTGCACTCAGAAATGTGAGCCTCCTTGATGTTTCCTCAAGCAGTTATAAACTTGGGCTTCTCCACCTTTTGGCTTTTTTGTTTTTTACTCTTAACGAATTAACCCTACAATTTTTCCTGGAGAAGCTGCTGGATGATGGTCAGAATTAAACAGCCAGAGCTCCTTTGAACTGGACAGAAACCTCCCTGCTGATAGAAACTGGCAGCAGTTTGCTCCTGGGTACACTTTGCCCACCTCTTTTATCATTTGACTTCTCTGAAATTAATATTCAAAGCTGAGAGAGGGAATTTACACCTGATAAGTTAACACGGGCTCCTTTGGTAAGACCAAACCTGAGTTACAACTTTATCTTGCGAAATAAAGCTCCAATCTGTGCAAACCTGCTCCCAGGGACTTTGTGGATGTTTTCAGTCATTGTTTCATTCTTCTGGTATGTGAATGATGTTGTCACAGAAGTCAGGTGCATTCCCAGAGCAGGTCACCCCCTCCTGACCTGGTGCCACTGTCTGGAAACCTGAACCAGGGCCCCGTGCGTCACCCTGAGGGCTCTGGGCAGTGCTGGACACCTGTAAACATAAATCACACATTGGGCTGGCCTGAGGCAAACTGAAATGTCCCTCACAGACACAGACAGCCTAAGCTGGCCTTGGACACTGCCAGGGATCCAGGGGCAGCCACAGCTGCTCTGGGTACCCTGTGCCAGGGCCTCCCCACCCTCACAGGGAACAATTGCTTTCTATAATCAAAATCCACCCTCTGGCAATATGAAGCCAGAATCTGTATCCAGTCACTCCAGGCCTTTGTCCAAAGTCTCTCTCCGTGGCGCTTGGATCCCCTTTGGGGATTTTGAGGCCCCTCCTCAGCCGAGTCTCCAGCGCTGCTGCCACAGCACCCGAGCTCTGAGGGGCAGCAGCTCCGGCCTCTCGAACCTGGGCCGTCCCTGAGCTCTCCATCCTGGAGACGCTCCAGCTGGGGACCGCCTCGGCCCCGTGGCCTTTCCCCGTTGCCGGGAGTCTCTGCCTGCAGCGTTCTGCTCCTTCCCCTCCTTCCCCACCTTCCCCCGGCCCCTCCGAGCGGCTCCCGCCCTCACGGCCCCTCACGGGCCCTCACGGCCCCGCCCACCAGACCACGCCCGCCAAATGACGTCACCGCGCGGGGGGCCCGCCCGCCCCTCCCCACCAATCCGGCCCCGCCTCCCCTTCCCGCCCCTCCCCGCCCCACGTGCGCGGGGCCGGCCCCGGCGCGCGGCGCCTCTCGCGAGATCCCCGATGTAAACAAAGCCGCGGGGCGCGCGGCGGGGGGGGCAGCGCCGCCCGCCTTTCGCCGCCCCGGCCGCGTCTCGCCGCGCCCCGCCCACCACCGGGAAGCGCGGCAGTTGATTGGCTGAGAGCGGGGCGCGGCCCGCCCCCGGCGCGCTCCGATTGGCCGCGAGCGCGGTGCGCTAGGTGTCATTGCCCAGGGGGTCCCAAACAGTGTCAGTGGCGCCGGGAGCCCGGCAGGTGAGGGTGGCCCGGGCCGGGGGCGCGCAGCGGGATCGCGCTCTGGGCAGCGCTGCGACGGCTCGGAGCGGCCCCGCGGGGAGGCCAGGCCGGGCAGCGGCCGGGGCGGGGGGCGGCGAGCAGGGCAGGCCCGCTTTTGAGGCCTGGGGGACCCCCGCCAGCTGCGGCCGGAGGGCGCGGGGGTGTGAGGCGAGGGGCGGCCGGCGGGGTGGGCGCGCCTCGGGAGGCCGCGGCCCCGCTCACCGGGCGGCGGCGGGAGAGAGGCCGGGCAGGTCGCGGTGTTTGGGTGGGGAGTTGCTCAATAGCGGCGGCGGAGGGTGCCCAGGCCGGCCTGGCCGCTGTCGGGGCTCCGGAGGGGTCGGGCGGTCTTGGCCCCTCGGCCCCGCCGCGGCGGCTCCGCAGGTGCCCCGAGCTGAGGCGCGGCTCTGCCAAGGCCCAGATCAGGAGCTAAAATCTGTCCCGGTGCTCGCTTCCCCACAGGGTGGGGTGGCACAAGGTGTTGGCACTCGGGACACGGCAGGAGGAGGTGTCCGTGGGGTGATTTCATCCTTTCTGTGACATTTCGCCTTTCAAGGTTCCTCGGTGTGTGTGTCAGGCTGCTGTTGTGTTGCTGAACGTTTTGTTATTAATTATTATTTTGCTACTAATTTCTGAGTGGCTATCCTGCCTCCCTTCATGAGCTGGCCCTTGCGAAGTCTGGCCTGACGTGAAATGATGCTGATAATTGATACCACGTTGGGGATTTGGCTTTTTCTTTTACTTTTTGAAAAAGTTTGGGGTGAGGGGACACAACAGAGGTGCTGAGGGGGTTCCCTGATGAGCCGACTGGGATCTGTGGTGCTCCTCAAGTGCCTTCTGCCTTTAGGAATGTCACACAGAATTTTCCCCTGGAGAACAGAAGCGTGAAGGAAAGCTTGAGGATGGCACAAAAAGCTGACATAAAGCAGTAGAACGTGTGAGCTGCAGTGTAACCCACATTTTCAAGAGTGCAGGGCGCTGCAATTGTGATTGCACGTTATTTTTATATAATTGTTTTCCGAGACAGCAGCCCATTAGTAAACAGTGGTTTGTGTAATGATGATGACAACTGTGTACCTGTACCACTATCTTTAATCATGGAATCATGGAATGGTTTGCATTGGAGGGCTCCTTAGAGATCATCTAGTGGAGTTTGAGATAATTTTCCACTTGTATCATGTAGGTCTGTGGGGTCTGGGTTTTTCTGTTGTTTTCACAAACACTCCAGGAGCGATGGAAGAAGTTGACCGCTTGGTGCGTGGTTTTCTCCTTCTCATTAAAAAAAAAAAAGTGCTGTAAAGAGGCCTGCAGGTCCGTGTAAGGGAAGTTCCTCTCTTGCCACCTTGAGGAACACACCAAGAACCCGTGCAATAAATACTGAATTTGTTTTTAGCATTCTTTACTGAAAATGTTGTGTTTGTTGCAGGTTGCGTGCCCAGGAACGATGGCCACGGAGTCCCCGCGCCGCCCCAGTCGCTGCACTGGAGGAGTGGTGGTTCGCCCTCAAGCTGCCACGTAAGAACCTTCTAGAAGAACAGCCCTTACTGAAAAGGGGGTTGATTTTCTTGTAGAAGAACCCAGCCTGAGCTGGGTTGGGTTTTCTTCCCCCACCCCCCAAAGCCAGCTTGTGTTGACGCTGCAGTTTTGTTGCGTTGAGCGTTGTCCAATAAAGTCAACGCGTGGCGTTTCTGTCTCCCTAAAATGGGATCCTTTGCAATTGCACACCAAAGCTGTATGTTTAAAAGCTGATTACTGCAAAGTTCTGTTGTTGGTTTGCACCCTTTTGCTGTACAAACGTTGCAATGTAGAGAAGTGATGCCAACTTCTTCCTTAGGCCAGAGGGATGTGCCACGCGTGATCCTTTCCTGCTGTTCTTTTAAACAACTCCTTGTCCCAGGAGTGGATATTAAAACATACAAAAGTTGTCATTAAAGTCCTCCAGGAAGGAGGTTTTTTTTTTTTAAAAAAATTTACTTAAAAGAACAAAACCAAGAAAAAAGGAAGAAGCTCCATCCTTCTGGGCAGACACTTTTTGTGCCTGGGCATCCTGTTTTTCACTGTGTTCACATGAGAATGCTTTCATGGCAAAAGAGCTTTCTGGCTCTAAACATAGCCTGGAAGACTGATGGTATTTTCTTTGTCTGTTAAATGAGTTCTGTAGCAATTTTTCTTTCTTCCTTGGGATGCTTATACTGCTGCAAAATGGCACTGTATGGAAATGTCCACTTCAGGGGGTGTTACTGTGCCCTTGGAGATAACTCTGTATTTCCAGAAACAAGATTCCCTTCATGTTTATTGAAGAGCACAAGAAACTGATGGTTATAGCACAAAAAGTTGTGTTAGAACTTTGTCTTGCAGCCATTTTTTTTTAATGGGGCAAGAATTCCTCTACAAATACATTTCCTCTCTGTAAAAACATTTTCTTCAAAATATGTTTTAAAATATTGTAATGGAAAAACACTGTAAGAAGATGGTTATCTGGTTTTTGTTTTTTTTTTTTACTTAAATGTGTTTTGTTCTTGAGGTATCTGTTTCTGCCTCAAAAATGTCACTGTTTTTGATGAATCTGTGTGTGCTGAGCACTCAGCAGCGTTCTGCTGCTCATGTTAAGTTTCTACATCATTATTAAAGGAAGATTGGGGGGTTTTTTTGTGGATTATGTTGTTTTTAACCACTTCAAAGACACTTCCCTGGAGGTTTTTCAACTTCAGGAGAGATTTGGTGCACACGCTCTGAATAAAACACCTCCCAAACACCAACTTTGGTTCGAGATGTGCTTGGGGAGAGGGGAAAAAAGTGCATTCCATGAGCTGAACCATGAAGGCAGCATGACTCTGGCTGCTTGGCATTCCCAGGACAGCTCCAGCCACCGTGTTTAGTGCTCTACCTGGCATTTTAATAAAGGTGTGCAGGGGCAGCTTGGGTGACCTACATAAATCAGGGAGGAATCAGCACAGAAGAAACCACAGCTCGTTTGTAAAGGCCTCAGCCTAAAGCTGAGTGGGGCAATCTGGGATGCAGAAATCCTGGGATTGCTCATGGGCTGGAATGGGCTTTCTGGAATGTCAGACATCAAATTTTAGATTCATCTCTGTTTTCAAAAGAGGTGTTGCAGCGTTTGGGTTCAAGTGTCTTCTGTCTAGTTGTGTGTATCCTAAATTCTCCAGAGTGCTTCATTTTTCACTGCTAAACACTCCTGTTGTTGTTGAACCAACCTTGCACAGCTTCAGAAATAAGCACCTTTGGCCATCCAGAGTCCCTAATTTACAGATCTCCTTTGTTGCTAAGAGAAATCTTCAGCTAGCACAGGAAAAATTACGACAGCGTAAAAGTTAATTTCGGAGCTGCCAGAGCTGTTGCCTAAAGCAAACCTGAAGGCTTTTCTTGAATAATCTCAGCCTTTCTGAAGGCAGCTCTTGTTGCCAGCGTGCCTCAAGTGTTCCTCGTGGCACAAAGCACCAACTTTTGCACGGTTTCAGCACCATCTGTGCGCTGCACTCAGCCCACGCTGTGGTTACTCAGCAGCTGCACAAGGGACTCACTGACTGCTCCTGCAGGGAGAGGCTGCCCAAGGCATGGCTTCAAATCAGCCCCAACAAATGTGTCTTGCACCATAAACCATCCCCAATCCATGCTGCTCGTGTGCTTCCAAGGAGGAATCAGCTTCCCAGGCTATAAAATCTTACCTGGGAATGCCTCTCCTTGCTGTTGCTAGGGAGGGTTTTGTTCCATCCCCTGCCCCTGAGCGCTGCCACGTACTCCAGCATTGTCCATCGTGCACAGGAGCTCTGGGAGTTTGTTTGTGCCACCAGGAGAGCTCCAGTCGTTGTTTAAATCCTCATTTGCACGTTGTAAGAGCCAAATCAAGCAGAAAAATCCTGAGGAATCATTTCCAAATCCCAGTCCCGCTTCAGGCCCCTCTGATGTGGAGAACGTGGCTTATTCCTTGAATTTAGATTTTATGCTTTTCCCCCCAAGCAGTTATTCCATCAGCAGGTATCACTTGGCTTTCTTACAGACTTTTATTACTCTTACTTAGTCCTTTCATTACTTACAGGCCACAATTTATATTATCAGAATTTGGCAGTAAAATTAAGTGCCTGCATTGCGTGCTTAGTATTCTCCTATGTGCTAAAGGCTGCCCATGCTTCCTCTTGCTGATGTAATTTAATATATTCATGATTATTTCTGAACTCCTTTGGCTGAAATTCCCCTTCTGTTTTCCAGGGAACAGTCGTACATGGAAAGTGTTGTTACCTTCCTCCAAGATGTTGTGCCACAGGTAGGGTGTGGATCTTTAAAACTCCTTTTTATTCAGTGCACAAAAAACAGTGTCAGGAATCCTCACTCAGCTTCTAAAATTCATTATTTAATCGAATTAATTAATTAATTTTATGTGTATATCTCTATACTTTAATATGCAAATATGCATATAAAATTAATTAATTCAATTAATAATTGTTATATATAAAATATGGCACTGGAATGGTCCCTTCCTGGTTGCCCATGGGCCTTCCAGTAGCATAAGGGAACTAATTTTGTTTTACTCTTTGGGAAGGCTGTAGTCCATAGCAGCTGATTGTAGCTTCAGGAAATGATCCTGATTCTGATTCCAAGGATTATCCTGGTTACTTAGTGTCTTATTTCCTCACGAATTTCCTCTTAGGAATTCCCAGTGCATTTATTCCGTAATAATACAAAGACAATGCCCTCAGTAATAGCAATTTGTGAAATGTATTTTGGACTCAGGGTTAAAATTAAACATATTGAAAGTTTCATTAAGAGATTGCTGCATTCCACAGCCTCCCATTCCCACTCTCTGGTTAAAGGATACAGTCTGTGATTTATTATAAAAATCAGCTTGCCTTGGAAGCATAGAATGTGATTTGTTTTGAAAAGTAAACCCCACACTTATTTTTTACATTTGTATTTTTAGTTCATGTTACTGCTTTTCTGGCCTGTATAAAGTGATTATACAAGATGTGTTCATTTTTAATCCCAAATGCTGCTCAGTATTTGGTTATAATTAATTTGGAAGTGATGGTATTTCTGCTGGTGCTCACGTTCCTGCTACCACAGCTTCTCCTGAGGACTGTAAAACCCCCAGTTTGGAAACACTGCAAGTCTCACTCCACAATTTCTTTTTGTATCTCATCTTTTTATGGGGATCTGTAGAACACAGGACTGAAACATGGATCTGTTCTCCTGGAGTTGCAGTTTATTCTCTTTTAAATGGCTGCATTAAAGTTGTCACAAACAGAACTGAAAGGTGTCAGAAATATAAACTGTGTAGTAAAGGTCTCTTTCTTCCCTCAGTCTGGCTTGCAAAGCTTTTAAGTGAATTAAAGGGAATTTTAATGATAAAACACCTCATGTGAGAACCTCCAACACTGCTGAAGTTAAAGACTGTAGAAGCCACTGTGTTTAATTTTATTAACTCTTGAGTCACGTGGCATTTCTTACCTGCCCCAGAAGATTTATTGTTACAAATATTTTGTCATTCCTGCATCAGTGAGTGATGCTCAGCATGGTTATGTTGTGTCAATACTGGTGGCAATAAGCTCCATTAATCATGTTTGTGGTTTTTAATTAAATTCCTTATTACAGGGGGAGAAAAACCACAGTTAAACTTCATTATTTCAATTCTTTTGCTTTTTGTCCAGGCCTACAGCGGAACCCCACCAGAAGAAAAAGAGAAAATTGTCTGGGTCAGATTTGAAAATGCAGATTTAAATGGTATGGCTTCATTTTCTCTCACTTGTTCTTGTGGGTTTTGGGTCCATGTGCAATAATTCCAGTCAGCTGTAATAGAATAATCATAAACATTATGATTTTCATGAGTAAAACCCCTCTTAAATGACATTTTCAACCATGAGAGAGTGAACAAAGCTCACTGAAAGCATGGAAGCATCAGAGATTTATTTGGGGTGGTGAAAGAGGATGTTTCCAGGCCCAGTCAGAACAGGCTGCATAAAATAAATTTAAACACAACATTAAGGATTCTGAAGAATATTCTAAGGAGCTTTGTTGTATGGACCTAAAAAGGGAATGCCTGAGATTTTTTAAAAAATAAAAGGAAAACAAACCCACAAGCAAACAAACCTTTACTGGCCAAAGATGATCATAAAGCCATGTAGAGATTAATTAGGTAATTTCTAGTTCTAATAACCCTGATTTAGTTTCTCACTCCATCCCTAACCTTCCTTTAAAAAAAAAAGGAACAGGGATAAACAGGTGGAAGAGCTCAGCTGTTAATGGGGAACCAATCACCATTTTCTCTTAGACCATGTTGTTATCCAGAAGACTTTTCTCCATAATTTTAAGTTTCCAAGCTTTCCCTTTGTGAAACCTTTTAACAGTGGTGTTTGCATGAAGGAATATATTCCAGTATTGATCCAGCATGAAAATGCAAAGCACTTTGGTTGCTTTCAGTTCTAACACTTGAGGAAACACCATCTAATGTCGTTGAGAACTTGATCCTGACATCTGCTAATGGCTTTGCTGTCGAAATCTCACTCAGATACATCCAGGAATATGGAATTCCATGAAATCCACAGCACTGGGAATGAGCCCCCGTTGCTGCTGATGATTGGCTACAGTGATGGGATGCAAGTCTGGAGCATACCTGTGAGTACAGAGCTCACCTCCCTCCTTCCTCCTCCTTCCCTTTGTCAGTGTTGTGCTACAATTGAATATTTTACCTTGAGTTGCTCCCCCTGGAGTGGAAAGAGCCAGCACTTCCCATCAATGTCCCAAGGATTGTGTGTAATGTGCTTATCTTCAGATAATCCTGAGCACAGCTCAAACACTTCAGTTCATGTGCCTGCAGATTTTTGAGGGCTTTTTACACATTATTCCTGCTAAATCCATATCCAGACTCAAACTGGGAGCAGTGCTGGCCATTCTGGAACAGTTTGTAGCCTCCAAAAAAACCCAGATTTTGGGAATAAGGAATAAGGGTTTAAAAACACCAACAGGATTTGTTTGTCCCAGGAATTCAAGTATTAATAGTATTTTACAATCACATTTGTCATGGACACGATTTGCAATTCTAATTTTATGAAGGGCTCTGTGTGCATATGGGTTTGATTTCATCCCCACCCCCTGGTTTTTGTTTATGGGGCACGTGGTCTTCATTTGGGGAATTTCCCCCAAATTCCTCGAAATGAGAGAATAAAGTTGAATGCAGTAGGTCATAGAATTCTGAACTTAAAAAAGCAATATTGGTCACAACACCTTGTCCTTCAGAATAAAGAAGAGAGGATGGAGTTCTTTTCCCTTTGTAAAAGACACTGATTTTTAAGAAATGTCTACATTTTACAACTTTTTGGTCAGCTATGTAGGACATGTGTTTATATACCAGTAGCTTAGAAAATAATGTTAATTTCTACACCAAAAGTTCAGTTAAATTGAGTTTTATGGGTGTGGTAGGGCTCTTCCCCTCTTTATTGCACCTTATTATCCTCTTGATTGCATCTCGTTAGCTGGAATGAGGAAATAAAAAACCTGATGAGATTTTGCACTTGAAGAAATGTTTAATAGAAATGGAGCGAGACCTAATACACTTGGGGAAATTTCAGTATTTTGTAACTGTTTATGAAATTGAGGAGTTTTTAACTGAAATTTGGGAACGTTTCAGCCCAAAAGGGGATTTTTCTCTCGCCGTGCGTTACACAAAGCGCCCACACGGTGGCGCCAGGACACCGAGCTAAGAGCGGCAGCACCACCTCGTCAATCAGTTAATTAATTAATTACCGTAGCCCGAGTATCGCATCGGCCTGAGCTCACGAATCCTCACAAAACATCCTGTTTTGTTCAGCTGAAATGTAATTATCCGAATGAACCCGTGTTTTCTGCTAAAAAAAGGGAGATGTGTTGCCATGGATGGATTTTTTTCCTTTTTCTTTCTCTCTTTTTCTGGTTTTTTTTTTTTTTCCTCCCCTTCTCGTGTCCAAACGAGCCACAAGTCAGGCCATGAAATATCTGATTTTGCATTCTTTCTGGCAGGACCGTACAGTCAGGCTGTCTTTTTTTTTGTCTTTTTTTTTTTCTTTTCCCAAAATATTTCACTTCTTCATAATTCCTGGCTTTTGATAGTATTTGCTATTTCAGGAAAAATAACAAAAATGAAGTTGCAGGACAGCTTCTTTTAGTGTTGTTCGACTTTTGCAGAAATATGAGCAGGAGGGAAGTGCAGTGAAATGGAGAAATGTGGAAATATTTTACCATCCACCTTCAGAATGTCAGCTGTGGGGATGTTGCATCATTCTGCCAGCCCTTTATTTGTATATTCTGTGCAATTTTGAGAGCACAGCCAGGCAGGTGCAGCTTGGACCTGGCCACTTCGTGTTAGTCCAGTGTCACTGTTGGAATGCTTCCTCTGTTAGTGGAGATTTTCACAGAATAATAATCTTTAACTTCAGTTTTAAATAGCTTTGCAAAGCAGGATTTGTATATCCAACAAATTTGGAGGGAACATAAACTGGAGTGGGTTCTACATAAACTGGAGGGGATTTTACATAAACTGGAGGAGGCTTTTCCACATTGTTGCTTCTCCATTGCGTTTTCCCTCATTGCTTAGCCTAAGCACAATAAAACCTGGCAGTTATGTGATTGACTTAATATTTAAGAGCTTATTTGGCAACACTTTTTTGTGTCCTTTGCTATTACACAAACCTTCCTTCTTGGCCCCGCTGACTATTTAGCTTGTAATTAAGCAATGTTATTCCAGCTAAGGAAGAAAAAAAAAAAACAACAAAAAACAAACCCCAACCCTACATTCTCCAGCTTAATCTGCAAAAGCAGCAATCTGACATTTATGTGCAAATCTCCTCAGGAAAGTCATTATCTGTAGCATTGTGCTTTTTTATTCCTACAATTGGCCCTCTATTCAGCACTTAATAACGTGTTGCAGGCAGCAGGGGTTGTGTGTGAGTGATTATGAAGTGTTTATGACAGCTCCTAAGCCCACACTCCTGCTAATGGTGTTACATGGCCTTGCCCACACCTCTGCTGCTGTGTCTCTCCTGCAGCCCGAGAGTGCTTTCACATTAACATCTCCTCGGAGGAAGATCTTTGGACGAGGAAAGTGTGATTTGCAGAATGAGAGATATCATTAGGGCGGCTTCAAAAGGCTTGGGGTGGTGTTTTGGGGGAGAGCCTGGCCTTGGGAGTGCAGCACAAGGTGTCCATCCAAAGGGCTTGGCTTTGATCTCTGCTCTCAAATGGGGGTGGGAAGGTTAAAAGTGGGTTTAAAATACTCCTGGCTAAGTGGGGAGGAATCTGGGAATACACTGGGAGTTCCTGTTTGATAATGGTGCAGTGGAGTTTTGTGTTTTGTTTGGAATTTGTTTTTTCCCTTGCTCCCAGTTTCGTGTTTCAGAGACGACTGGAACTGGTTGCTGCCTGATGTGGTTTCCAAGTGTCTGTTCTAGATGTTCCTGTTCAGGGAATGCACGTTGGCTGCTTTTTTTGTTTTGTTTTGTTTTTCATTGTAGGCTGGAGGTTTCAGAAGTAGAAAAATCATCTTAATGTAATGGTTCTTGCTACAATTAAAAAGGAGACTTATCACATCCCAACCTGCAATCCTTCCTCTGTCCAGACCTGTTTCTAAGAGGAACCACTTGCATGTACCACTCAGAAAAATGGAGTAATGACCTGACCTAGTGACCCTGAAAAATATCTGAGGGCTTTGCAAAGCATCTATGCAAATCATTTGCCGAGGCCTTGGGTTTTTTACACTGAAGAGGAACCAGAGTGCAAGAAATCTGGTTTTATAAAACTTCTGATACCATTAGCACTGCTGTCATTTAAAGAACTAGGTGCAACTTCATCCTCAATCCAGTCACTAGAGTAACATTCCTTGAGCATCTAAATTCTTATAATCTCTAGATAATTACAGAGACCCGGTTTGAATGGAAAAGCTGAGTACATTTCTAAACTAAAGTGATAAAATGTGTTCATTTTCTTCCAGTCCTTCTTTACTTTCTCAGCAGCAGCATGACTGAGGAAAGTTGCCTTTAACCCATAATGCAGCAATATTTGGTGGTGGTATCTATCAGTTGCTTATTATCATAATTTAGCATCATACCAATATTTAAAAACAACCTCCTGATCATTCCCTTTACCTGTTACACATTCCCCAGTTTCCATTTCTAGACTTGCACAGTACTTCAAACATCGAGTTCCAAACTCAATTTCATTTCACTTCGGTATATGTTTGGCCTTTTTTTTTTTTAATTTTTTTTCACCATGTGAAAACCATTTTCTCTGGTTGGAAACTGTTACTTACCCTCAGTGTGAACAAAACTTCCTTTGTTCAGCTTCTTTTTTTTTTTTACGGGTGCAAACTGGTGTGCTCCAAACAATACCAATGCCATCAAAAATTACCCACTGCTGCAGCTTCCTGGGCTGTCATGTTTTAAGCAATAGCTCAAGATGTCTTAAGTGGAGGAGAAGATTCTTCTTCCTCCTTTAATGAAGACTTTTTTTGGGGGATTTGAATCCTTTGCTTCCAGCCTTCCCTGTAGGTCTGGGAGTTGTGGTTGATCCCAGGTTTTGGGAAGGCTGAGATGTTCTACCAGACCAGCTTGGAGCCGTCATTTTGGATTCTCTCTTCCCTCCAACGAGTACCTGAAGCTGCTTTTACAGCTTAATATCCAATTCTTGAAACCTGCTTGGAAATATTCTTGGCTTTTGGAATGGGAAAGAAAAACTTTTAAGAGCTCTGAGAGCTGCCACGGGGACTTGCTACTTAGCTGGATCCAATCCAAAATGGCAGCCACAGCCTCGTTTCTCACAGGTGCTTTTTGAAGAATTTAGAGCTCTGTTTTCAATTCATGAGCTCTATTTATATTTTGTCTGTGCGTGTGAGACTGTGGAGCTCCAGGGACTGGTAATGGGATGTGGAGCCTTTGGCTGAGAGTTGCCAGCCCACAGCTTGACCCGTTGTCCCCTCAGTGTGCAGTTCCTGGTGGGGTAAAGTGTCCCACTCACAGGGATTGAGCAGTGACATAAGTGGCAAGAAGATCAGGCCACACAATCTCTGTCCCCTGAAGGAGGTGCTTGCAGGCAGATTGGATCTGTGTGACCTCAACAATAAAGTTTTATCCATAGATAAATGAAGGGCATTAGCATTAACCACAGTTAATTCAGGGTTTTATACGACTGCAAAGACCAGAAGCTTCTGGTGGTGGTGGTGTTTGAAAGAAGTTAGTTAGAATTTAAAGAAAATCTTGAACTCGAAGCCCTAATGCATTTTTCAGTGCCAAGCAAACCAAGGAACAACCAAGCTCTTATTAATTCATGGCAGACACGACATGCAGCCTCTTCCAGGAGTCCCTGTCTCAACAGAACAGTTAAGGACACACAACTTAAATCCCCTGAAAAAGCTGTTACTATATGAAACTGTGCTAGATTAAATGTTAGTGTTTCAATGTGATCAGTGTTGTAGTGTCACATCCAGATATTTTGGAAACTTTATATTGTGCCTGTTAGAGAATTTGAATTTTCTTTGCAAGCGTGATGCTGGTGGTTGGGTGGCATCTTGTGTTTTCATTACGAAGCCTCCAGTGAGGGTATATCTTAAAATTTGCTCCTTTTTAGCTCCCAGGAGTCAGCAGGTGCTCAGCACTTGAGCTGTAGAAGCTGAACCCAAACCATTCCCTGATTTAGAATGCTGCAGGGACTGAGCAAAGGACCTGTTCACCTACAGTGGTCTCAAAACAGGGGCTAAGTACCTCTAATCTCATCTCAGTCACTGTTGGATCCTGTGCCTTTTGTTACTCCGTTTAAGCTCACTGTCTGTAATTTCGCCCCAGTATAAAATAATAAATTATCTTTAAATAATGAACATTAATTATTCAAGAGCTGCTGCATTATATGCATGAGAAGAGCTGGGCAGGGAATTCCATGTTAAATGCCTCAGTACAAACAAACTTCATTTGTGTTTGGTCATTTCAAGCTTCTCTTTGCAAGTCTCAAATTTAAGCTCTACCAGCTCTTGGCACCCCAGGCTGGATAAACATTCTCCTGGTGTTCAGGATATTTAAGAGCAGAGCCTGAGTTAAGAAGGTTTGGCCCTCTCAGTGTCTTCCTTTGGGGACTGGAACTTGGTTTGAAATAGATTGGAGCTGGGGCTGATGTGCTGGCAGGGTTAAAAAGGAGAAGGAGGTGTCTGAGCTGGGCTGGGATATTTTATGGGAATCACTCCTTCCATACCTTTGTTGTGCTGTTTCCTTTCCCTCTTGTTTTTGTTCCTAGCCAGAGATGTGCATACACGTGTGAAACAGCATTTTCGTGATTTGGGGGAAAAATCTTTAATTGCCAATAATAATAGTTCCCAAACCTCCTATTTTTCTTCTTTTCCATTTCCTCCTTTCCCTTTTCATAGAGCTGCTGTGTTCCAATGGACGTGCTGCTGTCTTAATTTTTTAAATCTCTTTTTTACTCTGTGCCTCTTTAATTTTCCTCTTTTTCTGCTTAGCTGTGCTCTACATTTTCCTGAGCTGTTTTTTCTGGGTACAGATGTTTTCATCCAGAGTCTTTTTTTCCCCCCACACTGCACTGCAAACACATGATCAGTTAAAAACCATCAGCAAACCTTTAGTGAGTTGATTTCTGATGGTGTCATTACAGTGATTTTAATTAACAGTGATTTCTGATGTTGTCATTAACAGTGATTTTAATTGATAAACTGCTGGGCTAAAACGGGTTAAAATGTTTTTTCCCCACATTTGTGTAGCTTGTGTGTAATTCCAGGCTTAACAGGGAAAATCAGTAGTTCTCTGTATTGTGTGCAGAATGGTGGCTCAGCTCTGTAGTAAATGCTATTTTCAAAGTAATTTTATTTATCATGGCACTTCATGGGGTGGGTTTCATTCTCCCCCATGACCTAGAGCAGTGATAATAAATAACCAGGCAAAAGTGGATGTAAGCTGAGAGCCTGGAGTACTGTACTTGGGATTTGCTGGTCAAACAGTAGGAGTATTTTAACTTCTTGGACGTGTGAGCTGAAGTGCAGAAAGAAATGGAAACAACCATAAAATGACATTTCCAAAAGTTCACTCGAATTTATAGTTTATTGATTCCTAAGAACCTTATTCCAAATCATGTTCTCTTCTGATATTGTAAGCTGCTTGTTTGGCAAAACTTTATGCCAGCCTTGGCTGTGTTCTGAGGCTCATTACATCTGTTTTAAGTTGGTGGTTGGTTGGAAATGAGCTTCATAATGTTTGCCATTTTCCTGGAGTTTGACGTTCCATATCGGATCCATTTCCAGGCAGTTATGAAAATACATTGAGTGACCATTGCAGGAAGTCTGGAAATTCATCTTAACTGCTTCTGGTTTAATCTTTTCAGCATTGCCATCAGTGACAGGCTTAAGTAGCTTGACCACCTATTTTTTAAACATGGTTTTCACACCTGGTGAGTTTGAAATGAACCAATGTATGAAATTCTCCCATCCTTTCCCACCCGTGTTTGCCACTCTTGATTGATCTCTGTTGAGCTGCCATTTTCTTTTAGAACCATGTGAAATGTGGGATAAATTTTTGTGAATTTTAATCAGCTTCAAATCTTGTTTCTTCCAAAACCTGCGTGGTCACGAACAGTTAATCCAAGACTTCTAATACATATTTCCAATTGGAGGAATGGCAGTGGTTGCTTAGGCAGAGCCTTACCAATGTGGTTCCCTACAATGCCTTTCTGCCTGCCTTCTTAGCTGTTCAGTGTAGCTGTTTTTGCAAGTGTGACTGTGTTTTTTGCACTGCTGTTGGTGTTTGCAGATCAGTGGGGAAGCTCAGGAGCTGTTCTCGGTGCGCCACGGGCCGGTGCGAGCCGCTCGGATCCTCCCAGCTCCTCAGATCAGTGAGTACACCTTCACTACATCACCATCCACCACAACCTCTTACAGAGGCTGCTTTTCCACTCCAGTAAAACCAATGAGACAACAGAATTTGTGTTTTTGAGGGTGGTGTTGGCTTCTGATTTGTTCAATTTCTCCTTATCTTACATTAACTTTACTCACTTTGACCCTTTCAGTGGTTTAAATTTTATCATCCCTTGAGTGCAGCTCCTCTCTGCCACTGCTTCAATACTATTCCATCAAATTCTAAGCCAAGCTGCTTAATCTAACAGGATTCTTCCAGAAGTTGAGTTAACCCCGAGAAGAACTTGCTGCAAAATCTGAGCAACTGTGCATAAACAAGCAAATTCCTCTAAAAAAATTACCCTGTTCCATCCAAACCCAATCTAATTGTTGACTTCTGAAAGAACTGTTTGGGTCTAAATTAAATTGGTTGTTTTACTTTGTGGATGAAAAGAATGTATTTCTGATATGACCAAGGTGTTTGGGGATTATGCAGGGTTAGAATTCCTAGTAATATTTTATGAATTAATTCATGAACTCAAAAAATGCAGCCTAAAATCTTATTGTTGAAATTATTCATAGTAAATTCTACTGATTTTGTGCGTTTCAAAGAAAGTAAATGAAGAATGTTTAATGGACACATTATATATTGTTTTGGTGATTTCCTGAGCAGAGGAATATACAAAGTATATGTATATACTGTGTAACTATTACAGGTTAAACCAACTTACAGTAAAATACTTCCCAAGCCTGTTGTTCCTTTATTCCATTTACTGGAACCCTGCATAATTCCCAAGGAGCTGCTCTTTTGCTATTATGTGTGTCATTGAGTAATGGTTGTCTGTGCCCCTTCCTCTCTCAAAGAAAAAAAAAAAAAAAAAAGAGCAGGAGAAGTGGAAATGGAAATGAAAATGAGGTAAATTAATTGAAGAACCTGGGAGTTCTGTTTTGTTTTTTTTTTCTGGTATTAAAACAGATTTTTGATTTTTCAGTCAAGTAAATCACACTCGTGAACTCCTTCAAGCAGTTATTGTCTTTCTGCCCCTAAATTCCATATATTTAACATCTGACAATGATAGTTGTTACATTAGAAAACTATTCAAATTAGCTCATATTAAATTAAACCAAACCTTTTAAAAACATGTTCTGGTCTCTTTTTACATGGCTTGGTTTAAATAAATCTTTGATTAAAAGTACATGAATGTATCATTGACCAGTATCTGGAATCAGATAAAAGTAAAGCTGTAATAAGAGGCCTTAGATAACTAACTCATGAGCTTTAATGATTCTGAACGAAATAAAAGGAATTTGTAAAGGAGAAGCTGATTACCATCAGCAGGCTCAAACACTGTTTTACTGTAAAGCTGTAAAAAGGGAATTATTGAAAATAGTCTCTTGGTGGATGGATTTGGCACGTTCCTAGAAACAGATCTGGGCTGGTGATAAGCAGCTCATTCCCAGGTGTGAAAGGAAAGCTCATGGCTTTGGCTTGGTGACTTTACAGCAGCAGAACTTAATAGTTTGTCAACTATTTCGTTAGAAAACTGCAGCCCTTTGATGTTAGATCCTCTGCCTCGTGGTGTGCCTCGTGGCATAATGAAGCCTTGTTTCACAGGGGTTATTTCATGCAGGGGATCTCCTCCAGCAGGTCCTGGATGCTGCTGGCAGCAGGAGCCTGGGCAGGTTTGTTAGCTCAGGAGCTGGGCCAGCTCTGGAGCTGCTGGGACTGGCAGCTCTGCTCTGCTCTGAGCCACCAAACCTGCCCTGGCCCAGCTCTGCTCTGCTCTGAGCCACCAAACCTGAGCTGGCCCAGCTCTGCTCTGAGCCACCAAACCTGCCCTGGCCCAGCTCTGCTCTGCTCTGAGCCACCAAACCTGAGCTGGCCCAGCTCTGCTCTGCTCTGAGCCACCAAACCTGAGCTGGCCCAGCTCTGCTCTGCTCTGAGCCACCAAACCTGAGCTGGCCCAGCTCTGCTCTGCTCTGAGCCACCAAACCTGAGCTGGCCCAGCTCTGCTCTGCTCTGAGCCACCAAACCTGAGCTGGCCCAGCTCTGCTCTGCTCTGAGCCACCAAACCTGCCCTGGCCCAGCTCTGCTCTGCTCTGAGCCACCAAACCTGAGCTGGCCCAGCTCTGCTCTGCTCCGAGCCACCAAACCTGAGCTGGCCCAGCTCTGCTCTGCTCTGAGCCACCAAACCTGCCCTGGCCCAGCTCTGCTCTGAGCTACCAAACCTGCCCTGGCCCAGCTCTGCAGCATCCCTTTGATGTCCTGCTCTGCAACCTGGAGGAGATGGCCATGAACACTGGAGGGATTTCTGTAAATAATGCTAGACTCCCCAGATATCAACTCTTTGTGGTCATACCTACCACTGCCTTCAGTAGGCAGGGCTTTAATTTTTCTGTGCAGTTTACAATATACATGTAATATATATATTTACAATATACGTGGTCTTTTTGGAGGCTGAGGGTTTGCACTGTGACCACGTTTTGGGCTTGCAGAGCTCATGTTTAGACAATGAGAACATCTCAGTCTGGACTCTGGCAGTTTTAGGGACAGGAACTTTGAGCTGTAATACCTCAGCCATCCTTGGCTTTTCACCACTTCCAGGTCTGGGTGCTGGGCTGGGTTTAGGGTTGTTTCCATGTGTCCAGGTGTCCTGGGGGCTGCATTTTCTATCAGTGCTGAGGCAGTGATACATTTATTTCAGTTATTACCTTTGTTGTTCTTTCAGCTACAAAACCAGAATATTGATGCTTTCTGAAGGGAGTCAGTGCTACAATCCCCATCCTTTTTTACTTACCCCAGGTCATTTTACAAACCCCTGGCCAAATACCTGCTTTGCTTTGTGCTGTCCCATTTGTCAGGGTAGAGCTAGGTGCATGGTTTAAAAATCAATCAAGAAACTCAGCCAGAGGAGCAGCTCTGTGTGTGGCAAGTCCTGCTCAAAGGGGTGACAGGCTGCTGTGGTGAAGTTTAGATCAGTGGTTGTCTGTAAAACCTATTTTCATGTCTCAGCATTATGAAAATAAATTCCTCCAGCGAGCTGAATTAATTTATTGCCATTTTCTAGATTATGCTGCTTGCAGAAAGATGGTATAATAGCCCTACATCTCTCAGTGAATTTGACTGATCACTCAAATTGACTTATAAGGGGGAAAAAGGCAAATAGGAAAAGGAAATAAAAAGAATTTAGAGGTACTAAAACCCGTTGAGAGTTGAAATATTGCAGTAGATTTATCCCTGTTCTCCACTGCTCCTGTCTTTGCTGTTGGTAAAATTAAGATTTGAACCTCAAAAGCTGACTCAGGTTTATGTGCAGGTACACTTAAAGAGCTCTAATATTTAGGTTGCTTTCTAAAGGAAGGCAGATGTGAGGTTTGTGTATGTTCAGCCTCTTGGGTGGTTCAGTGGTTTTAAATCCCCAGAATAAGCCCAGGTTCTGTGTGGTGGAGGAGCTGGCCCTACACCATGGACAAGCAAGGTTTGGGGTGGTTGTGCAGGTGTGTGTTTGGGTTTTGGTGTTCTCCCACTGTTCTGGGGTTTTTTGGGATAATGAATGGTAATGTCTGTGGATTACAGAAATTACAGATTGGAATTCTTCAAGTAAGGCTTTTAGAGATGTTGCAGGGGAGAATTTTTGGAGTGCAACACTGTAAAATCCCAATTCCTTCGAAGCTTTGGCCTGACTTGTGTTCCATCATCACACCATAAATGAAATTAAATAATTATTTCATTATTTTCATCTGGTGCTTTACACCTGAAACCTTCACCCAGCTGGGCTGAGAGGGAATTCAAGCCTGGGGCATTCCCAGGTACTGCTTTGCTGCTGCACTGCTGCGGGGCAGGGCCACAAATGCCACAAGATTTCCAAGGAAAAGATGGAAATGAGAGGGGTTTAGTGGAGCAGGAGCAGCACTGCATTATTAAATGGGACTGATCAGTGGAATTACACACCAGGAAAATCCACTCCATGGTGCCTCTGACCACTGCTAAGTAGGTCAGAGTGTGAAATTCATCCGGCACGTTTCCTCCTCATGGGAAACCAGGGTGGTTCCCTGAGTTCTGAGCAGCTTGTGAGTTCCTCTGGCATCCCCTGGGCTTCATTTTTATTCTGCATAAAGATGTGCTGCTTTTGGTGGTGTTGTTACACTTTTTATTGGCATTATTGAGAGGCCTTAGCAGGCCCTGAGGTCTGTATTCACAGTTTCATCAGCAGGACAGGACCTAAGCTGCTTTGAGCTTACGTGTGGGCAACCTTTTGACTTCATAAACTTCCAAATGTTGATTTGTATGAAATTTCATTTAGCCACAAAGAGATTTTTTTTCCCCCTTTTTTTTTTTTTTTTTCAATTTTAAGCACACTAACTGACGTTAGGTTTTTAAAAAAACCAAATCTATCATTTAGCTAAATGGAGCTGTAGATAAGGTGGTGCCTCGTTGGCAGGAAGGGCAGTTTTCATTACTTTAATTGTGTGATTTGTCAGGATTTCCAGCATTTTATAAATGCTGTAGTGTTATATGACAGAGTTAAAAGGATTTAGAATAAAAGGAGTTTAAGAAAAAGACTTTGCAACAGGATTTCAATACTTTTTGTATTTGGAGGGATTTAGAGAGCTGTTTTTCATTTCAATTTTGTTAAACACTGTGTGTGCAGCAGGTGTGTGCAACGTCAGCGCCTCGCACATGCAAATAAACACAATTTTACAAATGAAAATTAATCCAGCAGAACTTGGGAGATTAAATCCCACCCCAGACCTGGGAGAGGCTCCTGCCTCCATTAGAGTGTGGCAAAACCCAACACATGTCACTCTGTGCAATCTCATGGATGGGACAGCTATTAACCTGATTTAATGCCCTCAGAGGCCTCCCAGTAATGATCCTTTCCTGCAGTATTAATATTTACATTCTGAAAGTATTGAAGTAGAAAATGGATTTTTTTAAAATTGAGGGACCCGGGTCATTGTAGACAGAAATCAGAAGTTTAAGCACCTATTGCAGAAATTTTGCACATCTGTGCTGTGGGTATTAAATCTGGCATTGCTTTTGGGTTTGGGCACTTGATTCCCTGGACTCCCTCCCCTCCACGTTTTTCCTCCTTCTTTCCCCTTCCTTGTCATTAAACCAGAGCATAAAGAAACATCAGAATTCGTATCTCTAATATATCCTAGTGACAAAAAAGAAGGGAAAAAAGTCGAGTTAAATACTTCAGGTGAAGTCCTGGCTGCACTTAAATCAGTGTCAGGCCTGCTGGTAGTCAGCATTTCACCCTCAGTGCTGGGAACAGAACAAATGGAATTCATCTGTTACCTGCATTGAAGGAAACAAATTGGTTGTCAGACTCTTAAGAAGGCTTTTATGTTTCATTTATCAATTTACAGGTCAGTACATACAGTACAGGTTTGACTCACCAAAGGGCTTGAAATAATAGGAATAAAAGGAAAATACAGCTGGCTGGTTTAGGTTACTTGTGAAGCTATTGTTGATGGTGGAGTTATTGATGTGACCCATTTGACTTTATAAATACCCAAAGGTGTAGGAGGGAAGATTTTTCCTTGTACAGATGAGAGGACTCAACAGCGTTTGTTACAAATTAAATGCATGTACCTAAGTTATTAATAATTAACAGTCTGCTATGTCAAAATGTATATTGTTAATTGTTGTGCCTTTCTGAATAAATGATTTTGTTTTGTACAGCAGTATTTAAGATTTAAATTTTGAGCAGACTGTATCACTAATGTTCTTTAGAGATCAAAGGGTTTGGTGTATAATGGAGAAAAAAAAAATAAAATTCCATTATTCACCACACGAGTGCAGACCTATAGATAGATAATTAAAAAGGCAAAGGTTGAAAGAAAATGGAGGAAAGTTAGCAGTGCTGTGGTATTGGTTGTTACTTTGTTATTTAAGTTGGGTAGAAACATACCCTGGAATTCAGTTAAACATTGTTCACAAGCAGAAGTGAGATTTTTTTTATTTTTTTTTAAACCCCCTCAGTTTTAGTTTTATTTCTGTTTACGCAGCAGTAAAGCAAAAGTTCTCCAAACTCTTAAAACCTCATTTTAAGAAGTGTGGCGTCTTTAACAGTCTGCCTGTGCTGGGGTGAAGGTGTGACTGAGCCTGGGGGGACAGCAGGGCTGGCTCCCAGTGCCAGGGGAATTTCCAGTGCCAGGGAGATTTCCAGTGCCAGGGAAATTTCCAGTGCCAGGGAGATTTCCAGTGCCAGGGCTGGTGCCACTGGTGTGGGAGAGAATCCAGGGCAAGGCCAGCTGGCCCAGCATGGCACAAACCAGCTCTGCTGGGCTCTGCTGGTGGATGGGATGTGGTGTAGGAGTTGTGTTTCCACTTGGAGGTGGTTTTGTTAAAGGTTTAAATCTCCTGCTGGTGGAACAGATTGATCTGGTTTGAATTTCTGTTTTCTTGGGCAGGGGCTGCTCTGAGGTTGGCACTCCTGGGTTCCATTTTTACAAACTGGAAGCCAAGGTGTGAACCCCAGCAGAGCTGCCTTGGGCCTTAGTGCAGACAACTTCATAAAAAACAATGAGAAGTGAGCAAGAACCACTTGTTACAGTCACAGAACCCCAACCCCAAGTGGGATGAACAGAAAATCACTCCCAAAGCCTGGCCACGTTTTGCTGCTTGTGTTGTTTCTCATTTTCATCTGTCAGGATCAGTCCTTCAGTGCTCACAGCTCTGCCTGTAATTTGAATTTCTGTCCCTCTTACCTTGCACGAGCTGTGGGTTTTGTGTTGTTATATTCAATATATTGGGCCCCAACCTGAACTTGGAAACTGTACAAACAGGACACAGTGATTTGCTTTTTCTTTTCTTTTGTTTTCCCTCTTATCAGGTGCTCAGAAATGTGATAATTTTGCTGAGAAGCGGCCTCTGCTTGGTGTGTGCAAAAGCATTGGATCTTCTGGGTAAGAATGTTCTTTGTGTATAAAAGGAATATATGAATTGTCTTGCCATCTGAAAAGCCCAGTAGATGTCATCTTTAAAGCTTTGTTCCTTTTTCCTTCATGGGATAACACTGGGATGTGGTTTTAAACTATTTTTTGGTGTGTCAACATATATTTTCCTATGACTTAAGCTTTTGGAAAGGAATAAAAATGAGAGTCTTGGTATAAAATAAATAGGTATTTTAAGTTTATTTTGTTCTCAGTGGAATCACAACTTCATGATTAACCTTTTCTGATATTAATCCGGGTCAGAATTATTGTTGTGAAGTGTTTAAAAGCAATCTCTGTGTCATAAAAAGTATTTTTTTCAAGCAGCAAATGAATTATAAACACCAAGCATTTCACTGTGGCAGCCACACACTGTTTATTAGCAGAACACATGTTAAACCTCCTTCCTTGAGTTAGAAAAATCAGTTTACAGTCCTGTTTTGGGCTCTCTACAGAATTGTTGTATCACTGCTCTTATAAAGGAGGCCCTTAAGATATTTTATGTTTGATTCAGACAGTGCAGAGGATTTATATCTCTACCTACAGGAAAATATTTGCTTTTCAGGAGTAATCCTCTACACAGCCATTTAATGGCTGAGCAGTTGAAGTAAATCTTCTTACAGTTGTAAGACTAATTCTGTGCCACACCTTTTTCAATTAAGAATTTAATCACTGTGTGTGTGAAGGAAGAACTGTCAAATCTTTACCTTTCTCTGTTATTACTGTGCTAAATTGCAATATTAATGTTACCTGCCTTAAGTGCTTGAATTAAAATCCAGATAAGGCAGAGAAGTGATTTTTTTTTTTCTTTACTTGTAAATACCAGTTTATGGTGATTTTTCTCCTTTTCTTCCCTGTCCTGTAAGTTTAATGATTTATAAATTAGAGGTGCAAATACTGCTCTATCTTTATCCAAACAGTGTATTTATATATGTAAATAATTTGTTGGCTTAGTAAAAATCTTCCTTCATGCTCTTGCTTTAGAAGCTGAGATACCTGAGAAATGAACAAACCCTGAAGATAATTATTTTCATTGTGTTATTGTATTCCTCAGTTAATGGAAAAGAATTCAAAGATTATGGGCAGTTTCTGCTTTCCTCAAAAAACAAAACAAAACAACCCTCATGTGTTTTCAACACCATAATCTTGTCATTTCCAAATATTTTTTGTTGTTGTTACCATTATTAATTCCCAGATGAATTTCCTGATAATAGATTTTGTTTTCTGTTCTTGTATGTGGTCATTTTATACTCATCAACAAGATGGAACTTTTGCCTCATATCTGATTTTCTGGTACACGCATTCTTGGATTTTAAAAGTCACATTTTTCCAGCTAGTAAAATGACTGAAATGTTTCACAGAGGGGGTTTTGGACTGGATGATCTTGAAGGGTCCCTTTCCAACCCCAATCAGTCCATGATTCACTGTATAATCTTCTCAAAACAATTCTTTTCACAGCCCCCCAAAAGATGCAATCCTGACACAGAAATGGGAAACAGATTGTGTTTTTTGGCTGATATTTCTCTGCTGGTTTAGAGGCTGGTCCAGTCAGCTTCAGTCTTTGAATCCAAGATTTGCAAATTAAAAGGAAAACCAAAAAAAGAAAGAATATCTGCCTGAATTTTGGGGTTGTGGAGGTTTGTAAAGACATGCCTGCTTGTTCCTGGTGATAAGACAAACAAATCTTTATACACACATAAAATTAATTGGTGGGTTTGGTGCATATTAATGCATTTCCTAGATGGTGAAACATTAAGATAACCCTGTTTTCCCCACATGGGTTATTGGAGGCATAGTTTGGAACAGACTGGATCTGTGAAAACACTTTCAAATAGGCCAGAGAGGTCCAAAATACATTACTTTGATTCTTTTCAAATGTAAATGTTAAATAAATACTTCAGTTTAACTAATGGAGAAATATAAAGGGAAGCCAACCAGGATAATTTTGTTTTATTTCAGATTATTAAAAAAAAAAAACAGTTGAGAATAGATGGAGAGATTGCAAATTTGCCCTTCAGTAGGTAATATAGTTAACAAGAAAACTGAAAATTATCAAAATTATTTTCCAGGAGGGAAATAAAAGCACATGAAAGAAAAAGGGGCAGAGAAGTCAGAACCCTTGTCCTATCATTACATGCTCTTAAAAATAATATTTCTCCATCTTTCTCCAGGTACTGGATCTCTAAGCCATCCTTACAAAAAGCATTTGATATTTTGGTTCCCTTGCCCTGTGTCTAAATAACCAAATTATTTTGCTAAAAGATTAGCAGATTATGTCAGAATCTCACATAGCCAAGAATGATAATCAGCTAATGATGCAAGTCTAACTAATTAAGCAATCAGTAATAGATGATTAAAAAGCAAGAGTGTGAGGCCTTTAGGGAGAGTGCAGGAGCTCAGGCAGTGGCCCCTTCTGCAGCCTCTAGCCTGTTGGCTTTCCAGCTTGGATTTTTAGAAAGGTGAATTCATTTAATGATACCAAGTGGTGGAAAATTTTGGATGACTTGAAGAATTGGATGGAGGTCATTTAAGGGCATGAGAAGCAAGAGGTAATCTTTATTAATCATGGGAGGAGAGAGGAAATTAGGGTAAATTAAAGAAGGAGGAGTAGTTGGAGCAAAGAAAATGTGTAACTTTGGCTAGCCAGCGTTTTTTTTTTCCCCCTGCTGATCTGTTTACAAGGCAAATCAATTGGCAGCAGATTTTCAGGAAGCGTGTGCTTTATTCTCATGGCTACTGTAGATTAAATCCTGCTAACCTTAACCCAGCTTCAGCTCAGGAATGTGTTTATGGGAGTGCTCAGGTTTAGGAAGCAGCTTCCCATGAGTAACTGCACAATTAAAGCGTTAATATTCTCTCAATTAATATTTCAGAGTCACGTGAGCCTGGTATGGGCCTGGCAAAGTCACAGAGTTTTAGTGGTGCTAAAAATCCAGTGTCCACTCCAAGTGTCTGTAGCTTTTAATGCTTTCAGATGAGCTGGGCAATGATTTGGCAGACACAAACAGCAAAAGCTGCTGCAAGGATCACCCCAGAGGAGGAAATGAGCTCTGGTGAATGAAGTTCTTGTTCCCAGCCTTCACACTGCTCAGGGGAGCTCTCCTTGGAATATTTTTCCTGGAATGCCTTTGCAAAGGCAGTGGGGATGGTGAGGACTCACCTGGCTCAGCCCTGCCCTGGGCTGTGCAAAGGGTGTGGTCACTCCTGATAGAAAATGCAGTTTGGTTCCTGAACTCACAGGAACGTGGTCTGGGCCAGATGGTTGTGATTTTCAATTGTGCTGGGCACTGTGAAATGGATTTCATGAAGTTTGTGAAATATTTGTGGGCTTTTATTGAAGACTGTGCAAAACTCGGATTTTGTGAAAACTCTCAAGCCTAGAGAGCAGATTTAATTTTTATTTTTTTTTCCTAAAAAATACAGTAGGACCTCTAAAGTTGGGCAAAACCCTCTCATTTCTGTTACCTTTGAGGATTTGATTCCCAAGGATTGTTGTGCTGCTGCATAACTGCAAATCCTCATTAACTGCAGAGCTGTGTGGTGTCAGCTGCCTTGCAAAGACTTCCTTCCCTTCCAGCAGACGAAAAACATTTTCCTCTCTGCTTTCTTGTAGAAAAATTCAGTTTAGCCTCAGCAGGTTGTGTGGTAGCTCTTAAGATTCTGAGAGAGGCAGGAATAAAGTAGTTTAAATTTCTTTTAGTGATGCTGGATGGGGATGCTAGAGTCTCCATCTTAAAAAGAGCTCTTCAGATCCCAGGATTTTTTCTTCTAAGTTGATTCTGTGATTATAAAAATGTACTTTTTTTGCAATGTTGATATTTGCTGGTAGTTCTGTGAATTTTCTCTCTCAGATTCCACTGCCAGGAGATGGAGCTTTAATGGAGTAAGGTGGTGTTTCCATGTGTAAATACCAAAGGCAGGAAAGCTCTGGAGTTCCTCTGATTCTCCAAAATGTTTGTCTCAGTGAACCTAGAGTAAGAAATAACCTTTGAACTATAATAAACTGTTAATCTTGGATCAAAACTGGGAGAAAATGAGTATTTGGGGTCAAACCTTGACCAGCTGGTGAGAACCACGGGTAGTTTTGACCTTCTAAAGCTTTGATTTATGAAGCTGTGAAAAGATAAACCTTTTCCAAGGCATCCTCAGGATGGAGTGGAGGTTTGGGAGAGCAGATTTCCGAGCTGAGGCACAGTTTTGTTTTACTGCTGTTCCAACCCCTGTGTGTGTAGTGATGCAGGGAGTGGATGAAGGGATGCAAAGGATGGAGGGAAGGAAGTGCAGATAAAACCAGCTGGAGCACAAACCTGCCCCCAGTAACTTGTCAAAAGAAGCACCACAGGGAAAAGATAATGCACAGCACCATTACAGGCAGGGCTGCAGCTTCCAGGGCCACTTTAAATTCCACTTTAAATTATTAAATACTGTAAATGCTATAAAGTTAATTAGAAGAGGAACAAACTCTACAAAGATAAATGTGTTTTCAATATGTTTCTCAGGGAGGGTACAGTAGAAACCAGTGAATGAGAGGAAATTTATTTCTGGCAGCACTCTAGACATGGTACTGTGGTTGAACTTTTTACCCTAATTACGTCCCCACTAATGCCTGCAGCGGTCTGGAATCAAAGTGGCCCTTCAGGCCCTGGAAAGCCTCTGATGTGGCGAGCGTTTGTTGTGTGCTGAGGGTTACTTCAGAAAAAAAAACAAAAAACAACAAAAAAACCCGGGATATTGTGACAAGATTTTTCAAAATTTCTCAGTTACCACCCACCTCACTTGTTGCCTACAAAAATAGAGTAATTGTTTGCATCTGTGTGTTTTTGTCTGTCTTAGAAATAACTGTTATAAATCAACGTGACAGACCCGGAGAGCAGTTGAGGATTACATTTTCTTTTCTTGTATGTTTTAGGCTTATTCCTGTGTTTTATACTGTAGGAAGGATTTAAAGGACATTGGAAGGCAGAAATTTCAGGATGATTGAAGTTGTTCCCTTTTCCTGAGGACACTTAAAGGCATCAGATCCCTGTGGGTTCACAGAGGATGCTCTTTAATCTGTTTTTTTCCTAAACAAGTGCTGTCACTTCTTGCTCATTGTTGGAGCAGCTGAATGCAAAGTGCTTCAACTTCCGGCCCTTGTTTCTGTGTTGTTACACAACTGCTGCCACTCGAGTAATTCCCTACAATTTGCCAGTATTTGAACTTTGCATCTGTTGCTAAATGCCATTTTCTCCCTTACCATGGGCTCTCTTGAGTCCTTCCTGTGCTTTATCTTTCTTTTCCTTCAAAAATGTTTAATATACAGAGAAAATGTCGTGGGAGTTTGCTGAGCTCAACCATTCATAGATGGGTGAGCTCCTTTTAAATCTCCAAAGTAGAGGAAAAGACAACTCAAATACAACTTTAAAAATCTGATTATCATTATTATTTTTCTTTAGTCCTGTTTTTTTTTTAACATAATGATTGTATCTTAGTAGCTTTAAATTTTAAATTTTCAAATTTCAATTAATAACTCAGTAAATATTTCTTCAGTAATTCAAATTAGAGATTTAGAAGGTTTCTGCTTTGTGAAAAAGCTGTAAGGCATGTGCTTAGAAAAAGATCTTGCTTAATGCTTTGTTTCTTTTGATTCTGACCAGGTAATGTATTAGAAAATACCTGAGGAGACCCCTCACATGTTTTTGGATGATTGCTCACAGACTTACTTTTAAAATTAATGGTGATTCGGATCATTAATAGAACATTTTAATGATTACATTTTACAGTGAGGCAATAATAAAATAAAACAATGTTTCAATCAATTTTGCCTGCACAATTTGAGCAAGTGCATCTCCCATTTCAGCATCAGCTGTGTTAGGTGACTCTCTGGTGAGAATGCTGTGTTCCTGTGTGCCTTTCCTTAGAATTGTAATTCCTCCTGGGAATATCAACCACCTTTAACTGGGAAATTCCTCCAAATTCAATTAAGGGTGCTTCAGTTGAGGAGGTGGCTGCATCATTGTCTTCATTGGGAGAATGGATATAAAATAAACTGACATTTATTTTTGGTGTTAAGCAATTCATGGAGGGTTTCAACTTTAAGACCAATTTAAGGAAAAGCAGAATATTCCTTTTGCTGCTCTTGGGGCTCCACAAGTAACTATTTTCAGCTATTATTTCATCATTCCAACCCAGCTTCTGGTGAGTTCAGCTACGGTGAGAACTCTGCACATCTGTAGAACATGGTCTGTGATTCAAGTCGTAAAACAGAGTAAGAAATACCTAAGAACATATAATTAATGGGCACTTGGGAAAGTTCTGGCCTACCTGATGTGACCAGAACCTCAGAGCAGCTTTGCTGTTCAGAGCACTTTTCAAGTGCTTTAACCATAAAGATCTAAGCCCATTCCTGCTCAGCTTCAGTCATACCCACTCTAAAACCCTCTAATTATTTCTCGGAGACGGGATTGTTTTCGAGCTCCTCCAAAATCCTAATTTGAGCCATAAACTGGCATATAAACAATTAAGGTTTAAGCAGAGGCCTGTGCAGCTGACAGACATCTTCTAATGATCCCCGTCACGCAACTGGAGGCAGAGGCTGCTCTAATACCGAGGTGATGAAGTCTTGCACAACCCCACGGGTTTCTTACGCCGTTAATGACACCGAGGGCAAAAGAATTTGAGTTCAGACAGGTCGGTGCAAAGGTTCTGTGCTTAGTGGTGAAGCCCCAAAGTGGTTCTGAGGGCTCAGGGACGGCGGCCTGGAGCCGCTGGCTTAACGTGGCCTTTGTTGGTGCTGATGGCAGCTGAGGGGAGAGGGTGCCAAGGGGCCCGTGAGGCCCGTGAATCATGAGGGGAGAGCACAGAAAGGGGAGAAAAAAAACCCAACCCCAACCTGAAATCTAAAGAAATGGCTTGCAAGAACCAACAGGATGAAATATTTGGTGATTCGGAACGGTTTTAAGAGGAGCGGGTGAAGCGCGCCGGTTTTCAGTGCTGGTTGTTGGGATTTTCAATGTTGAGGAAAAGAACCAATGTAAGTCATTCACACACATGAAAAAAAACACCCCAAAAGGCTCTTACTGCAGTACAAATCATGTGCATTTATCTCAGTGGGGAGTTCTGCTTCATTTGACAGTAGGAAGGGTAAGGCGACTCTTTAATTTTGTATTTTTTTGTGGGAAACGCATCAGATTGTGGCTTAATCAGAACAATTAAAGTGGGGCTTCTAATGCACACAGGTTGCAGAGGAACATGCCTCAAATATATGCAATAATTGTATATATGCTTAAATAATCAGCTGCCATCTGTGTTAACTGTGCTGTCTTCTGATACACCATTAATCAGAAAATACTCTCAGTACCAATGCCTCAGAATAAAGAAAAAAGCTCTGGTATTGCTTTGGAGTGTTAGGGCTGTAAGTGGCTCCACAAAATGCTCAGTTTGGGTTCTACATGTGCTTGGTGAAATTTGGCTGGGGCTGAGGTATTTCAGCATCAATTTGCCCTCAGAGTTGTGCTCCCAGAAATGTGATCTTTTCCTCTTCAGCTGTGACATGTGGCTGTCTCTTCATGTGCAAAAATTGCTACATTTTTGATTTTGGTCCATCCTGGGTGATCTTGGAGATCCACGTGGTTCTTACTGCAATACAAATTATGTGCATTTATTTCAGTGGTGAGTTCTGCTTTGTTTGACAGTAGGGAGGTCAAGACAACTCTTTAATTTTGTAAATTTTTTTGTGGCAAACACATCAGATTGTGGCTTAATCAGCTGATCAGAGAATCAGAGAAATATTGATAGAGGTATGATAAATGCAGTTGTATTCTGTCAGAATTTAATCTTTGCTTATGTTCATGAAGATGTACAGAAAAGTTTCGTGCATGTTCATAGAATGATCAAAGACAGCCAGTGCAGGTTCATGAATCACGTATAAAAGGCCAGTTTAGCTACACACAAGCAAAACCTAGTCCAGAATATACCAGAAAAAAAAAATGATCCTGCTCTTCAAGTGGAGCTGCAGCTGTACTTTCCCCTCAGTGATAGCCACGGCCAAGTAGATAAACAAATCTCCGGAGATGCCGCTAATCTCCCTGTATTAACTAACTGGAAATATGATGGGACAGCTCTGCTTTGGAACATGTGGCACGTCTCAGCCAAGTGGAAAGTGTGTCACACTCGGGTCTCCCTGCAAAGGCCACAGCTGAGGAGGCAGCTTGTGCTGTATTTTACACTCCAGGAATTGAGAGTGCCACATGCCGGGGACGCCGAGGTGGCTGTGGGCTCCTGGGTGGCTCTCGTCAGCTCCCTGCAGCCTGCAATGGAAAAACAAACCAAATAAAACCCCCTCAGACCTAGAAAGAGTCTTCTGATGATGAGAGTGAGGGATAGCAGAGAGCACGACAGCCAAAACGTGTTTTGTGCTGCTGGGTGTGGGAAGAGCTGCCCAAACAAGGAATTTGGAGGTTGCTGTTCTGATACTTGTAAGGATTTTTGAAGTATTCTGATATTTTTAAGGATTTCCCTTTTCTCTCGTAGGATCTGTTGCAATAATCCATATTTGCACAGACCCAGTCTTAAACTTTCTCCCTCTAGTTGATGTCTTGACACCTCAGCTGCAGATGGGAAATGAAGGAGTTCTTGGTTTCATGGAACAGCAGTGGATCCATGGTTGTTGAAAGTACTCAGAACTGGAAAAGTCACTGTGGAGAGCTCTATGGAGCCTCAGGTTCTCTCACAGACCATGGCCAGAGATACTCAGGAGACAGAAATCCGTCCTGCATCCAATCCCTTCAGCCAGTCCTTCCTGGGTCATTCCAGGTGCAGTTAGACCCTGCCCTGTGAAGACATGCCTTAGTGATGAATTAACAAATAAAATTACTCCTTATGATCCAAAAGAAGTAGATTCCTGAGCTTGTAACCCAACTCATTTTACCTGTTACAAAACAATTTCTGCAGAGTTGGTGGCTTCTTGTGCCATGGGCAAATAATAAAAATATTTTCAGTGGAGATGGTGAAGTACAAGGATAAGGTGAATGGGTTTTTTTTCTGGGGCTGAAAGACCTGATCAAAACATTTGAGGAAGATGCAGCAGTGAAGTTTGTATCTCCTGGTGTTTAACACAACTGTTTTAGGGCTGTATCAAATAACTGCCTCCCTTGTATTTAAAGGATTAGATTTAGTAACATGTGTCGAAGGTTGGTACAGGTTTTTCTTATTTAGAAATAAGTGTTTCCATGCTTTTTGCAATTTGTGGTGCACTTAAAATGTCTCTGCTGCTTTGTAATTCAGTGCTGCACACACATTTTGGGGGAAGTGTCACTTTCTGAGAAATTTTGTGCTGCTTTTCCTGATTTTGAATGAATCTGTTAAGTACCATGAACTACAAAATTACTTACAGAGTGGAGTTTTCAAGCTTTTATTGTGAAAAGATGGGATGCAGAGAGCCTTTAGATGATGAAAGTCCTAATGAAAGCTCTCTCTGCTGTAGTGTTTAGAAAGAAAGAATTGAATTTATTATTTTTTTAAAGTTTTCATTCTGATGTGGATTCCTCAGAAAGAGGGGGAGAATTGCCCTGCTGAAGAGGGCTTGGAAGAGTTTAGTGCTAGGCTTGGAAAACGAACCTTACAACTTAAGGCTTAAAAGTTTTTTTCACTTTCTTGGTGCCTGGATTGTTCTGGGTGATTACTGACAAAAGATAACCGAAGGCAATCAGCCTTTTTGTGTCCTTGACAGAGACACAGAAGCCAAAAAGCAGAATATGTACCAATCCTATCAGGCACTAAGAAGTCATTTCATAAAAATAAAAGGATCAAAATGTTGGAACCATTCACCATAAAAATAGAGGACTCATTGTTGGTCAAAGTCTTTTAAGACAAGATTAGGTTGCTTGGTAAAAAATCATTTCTTTGAGCTTCTGGGACATTTTGTGCATGGCCTGGAAAGAGAAGATGATCCTTCCAGAATTGAAATCTGTTAATCTGAGCAAACCTTCTTCAGGGCCCTTGAGGAGAACAGAATTGCCTTTGTGGTCTTACTATGTTCATAATATTGCTACAAAGATCATAATCAAATCTCATGCTGCAGCTTTCCAGTGTAAAGGTCCAGGCAGGAATTTTTCCAATATTCAGTTAATTAACTCTGTGCTCTGGTTTTGTTTTGCTTCTCTTCCCCTTTTGTGAAGCACCAGAGAGGTAGAACAGGAGAATTATAACCACCCCTGCTGATTAAAAACTTGGGTCACTGTCAGCATCCTCCTCATTCCCACATGGAAAAAGCCTTTTTTCCCAGCAACTTATTGGTAGATTTGATGCTTTATAGAGTAGTAATTAAAAAAAAAAAAAAAACAACCAACAAAAAAACCCCAAAAACTTTGTGGAGTAGTTTGCTGTGCAGATTTTGGGTATACCTTGAACAGCCAGTTCCTTGGAATTGCTGTCACTTCTCTCTCACCTGTTGTCTCTACAAGTTTGGAAATTACATTCCATTTCAGGCTCTTAGCAAATTAATATTTTCAGCAAGTTCTGGTTTCTTCTTAATGCTACAGGTTGTTAAAACTGGGCCTAGTAAGAGATTATGTTGAACTATTGGTTACTTTGAATAGGATTTCAGTGTAAGTTTTAATATTTTTGTCTCCTCTTAAAGGCACCAAAAGTAATTAATGAAAACAAGTCTGTGCATTAGGCTGGGCTTTAAAAAAACCTTGTGAAAGTGGTATAAAATGCAGTGATATTGGCCAAAGATGATTTTATTAGAGGCCACAATTGACTAGAAAATCCTTATAAAGAACATTTAATAAAGAGCATTTCATACAGGGCACTTTCCCAGCAAAAGTTTTATTTCAGTTTTATACTTTCAAGCTCTTTTTTTTTTTCTTTTTTTTTTTCTTTTTTTTTTTCTTTTTTTTTTTCTTTTTTTCTTTTCTGGACTCATGAGACCAACCTGCCACTGATGTCCACCTCTCATTGTGTGGCAGAGTGGAGGAAAATCAACCCTTGACAGCAAAGCCAAGCCTTCAAGGCACAGAAAAATTGGCCTCATGTTGATTCCATCACTCTTCTCCTTTTAAATTTTTTTTTTTTTCCCATTAAAAAAAAACACGAGTGTTTGGAGTGGTGTGTTTGTCTCCGTGCAAACATTTTGCACAGAGCTTTTTTTTGCCATGGTGGGGACCCAGCAGATCTGGGAGGAGGTGATGCTGTCGTGGGCCACGAGCACAGATGTCACCAAGTGCCAGCTGGACGAGGCATCTGCTATTTCCCCTCCATCCCTGCACTGTAGCACTGAAATAAAAGAAGATACAAAGGCCTGAGTGTATTTATACATGGATTATTGCCACGTTTTCAAGTTGTTGGTGGATTTGTGTCCATTACCTTTAAAGAAGCTGTTGATCTCTCTGCAGCTGCCTTGAACAATCAGGATACCTAAAGAGTATTTGTTGATAATCTATGGGAATAATTCACAAGCATTTTAGTTGTGACAGAATTTCAGAGTATTTCTGACCTATCCATATGAAATATTCCAGGCCAGGGGGCAAGGCTGGGAGCAACCTGGGATAGTGAAGGTGTCCCTGTAAACTGGATGAGCTTTGAGGTCCCTTCCCACCCAACCCAGTCTGGAATTCTGTGATTCCGTGATATTCCTTGGTTATTGGCACTTGAACTCAAAAGTTTTATTCTGTATGGTTGACAAAAGCATTGGTAGAGTAATCTTACCATGATCAACCAAGAGATCATGATAATTAAGCCATAATATAATTATGCATTTGAGTGACAGAATTATTACTCATAAATTGGAAAAATTATTCCAAACAGGTTGATGTGGTAATACTAATCACTATCAAGTGTGTTGATATAATTTTAGCTATATCTACTTCTGAGCTTTGTGTTTTGAAATTCCCCTTCTATAAATATTATAATTTGCTAAAGGTAATAACTAATAAACCACTTAATTTTAAACAGTTTGTACGTAGATCTTGCAGTGGCTTTCTGTGTTTTCGAGCAACAGTGAACTTTAATGTGAGGGAACTGACTTGAGTTTCACTGGTTTAAAGGTGTTTTTGAAGGGCCTTTGAAGTGCTTGAAGTAATAAATTGCACCCTCTAGTTATTAGCCTAGAAAAATGGATATTTTGGGAAAAATTTCAGTGGGCAAAATGTCAAAAGTTATTTTTTCCTATTATTTTTCTGACAGTTGTCTTGCTGTGCATTTACTGTGTATTATCCATTACTATGTATTATAAAGCATTGTGTATCACACATTACTGTAGCAACCATTTTATTATCTTGAGGCACTGGGGGTGAACTGTTGGCATTTGTCCTCCAGCTTTCCAGAAAATTCTCGAGCAGCTCGAGCAGATCCCAGAGACAAGCAAGTGCTGGGGCAGGAATTGTGTGAAACTCTGTAAAATAAAACAGATACGGGCAGAGGGGGGAACACCCTCTTTTACCAATGCTCAGGAGATGTTTGTACAGCTGGCAATTTGTGCTCCTTCATATTCCTTGACCTAGAAATAGCCAAGGTTTTAATGCGTTCTTGGAGGGGGAGAAAGGTGTTGTGGAACGGAGCTGCCACATCAAAGCCTCTCCTCAGCCTCTAAAAGGGTTTCCACCACTGCCTTCCTCAGCCCTATCGAGCACTCAGCACTTTTCCCACTCAGCCTTTTTATTAAGAAATGGCCTTGAAGCTTTTATTTATATGAAAAATGATAAAAGGGACACAAAGCAGTTGAAAAGATCCGTTGGGTTCAAACAAAAGTCCATCGGGGACGTAATGTAAATTCTGGGTGAGGTGTCTCCATCAGCCCAAGGCAGGCAGCTCAGCTGCTGCTCTGGGGAAAGTCCTCCCTGGAGGAGAGAGTTACTCTGAGGAGTACTTTTGTCCTAGGATGTGGCTTCAAACTTCCCAAGTCTTACTGGTGGTAAAAGAAGCCAAGTGTTTGATAGTCACTTGCACAATACAGGTTGATGGCCATGGTGGAGGTGATAATTCAGTTTTTTCCTTCTTAGTGAGGGAGGTTTATATTGACCCTTTGTTCTCCAGGATTCTGCTGGGATTGCTGGAATTCTGGGTCCAGGACTTGATGTTCTTGGAGGTCTTTTCCAACCATAATAATTTTGTGGTTCTGTGACTTTTCCTTTAGCTTTCTGAGCGACATAAGGAGGCTGAAAGAATGAAACCCCAGTTTTCAAATGCCCTGATTTCTATTAAAATCTTTTTTTTTAATTATTCCTTTCAGCACCAGCCCACCCTACTGCTGTGTGGATCTGTATTCCCTGAGAACAGGAGAGATGGTCAAGTCCATCCAGTTCAAAACTCCTATTTATGACCTGCATTGTAATAAAAGGTAAGGGTGCTCACTCTGCATTCCTTGTGTGTTAGGGCATGGCAGCTTTTGGTAATAAATACAATTTCTGCTGTATGACCTCCTTGATTTGTTGGGGTTTTTTTGTTTTTGTTTTTTTTTTATTCTCCTGTAAGCACAGCTCTGGTTCTCTGTCTCTCAAGGAGTATTTCAGTTGGAATACATCAGTGTGCCTCCCCCATGGCTTTGGTTTAAGAAGCTCAAACCAAAAAAAATCATTTAAGCTTCTTTCAGTTGTGCTAAAGGGTGAGCAGGAATCGCTGAAATCCTCGATGATCCACCTACAGCTGGGGAAATGGGATCACAGAGAGTTTAAACAGCACAGAGCCCTAAGGAGTTTATGCCTCTCTTCTTTGTGTTGGTCTGTCAGATTTTGCCTCCCTGCACATCCAAAACATTCCTGGTGTGCAGTCTGTGGTTTGCAGGGAATAATGTTCCAGTGAGTCAAGGGCAGCATCTCTGGGATAGAGAGAAAATGGCTCTGGAGCTGAGGATCACAGAGTTCCAGCAGGACAGCATCTGTTGTGTCCGTGGAATCAAATTTTGCTGAGTTAATGTGAAATCCCCATCTCTCCCAGACACACAACCCTGGAGTCTTGTGGTTTGCTTTGTAGTTTGCCGCCTCTTTTTAAGGCAGAAGAGAAATCCCAGGATCCTCGTGTGAGGATCCTGCTGATCCCTTGGCACTCCTGGTGGGAGAGTTTGGAGAGGTGACTTTGGTCCAAGCCTTGCTGACGTTCCTGCTCCTTTCACCCTCCCATTACTGCCGTGAGTCACCGTGGCCTCAGGTGCCCTGGGGGAGTGGTGCAATCCCATTCCTGGGGTAAAGGTAGAGCCCTGGATGAAGAAATTGCTTTGGAAATCCATATTGCCATGCCAGAATGGATGGTCCTTCAGTAAATAATAACTCAAATCATTGGAAAATCCAGAATGATTTGGGGTTTGTGCCTGGTTTTGTTGCAGATGGGAAGTAGATGACTGCATCAAACTAAGTTTGTGCATCAAACTTAGTGCAACAGACTAAGTGTGAACTGCTGCTAAATATAAATAGATCAATAAATCCTCTGGAATCATCCATCTGGGGAGTTCCTTTCTGCAGAAAGAGTGTCTTCAAGGAGGAGAAAACAAAAATCCCCAGGACTGGGAAACATTCCCATCAAATATCCATGGGTTTTCAATATCTGCACATTACACTTCCATCTGCAGTCAAAGCCTTCCCATTATTCATTCGTTTCCTTTATTTTAGGCAAAGTAGAAAAAGTTAGAATTGATATATTTTCTTCTGTGTTTCTCTTCTGCAGTTTCAGCAGTTGGAAGATGTTGTTTAACTGAAATTACTAGCATGTCCAAAACTAATTTATATTCTTTCTGTATCTGAAAACATCAGCAAGCCTGAGGGGATGGTGTATATTTTGATTTTAGTGTAGTCCTTCACAGGTATTGAGCTCTTATGGGATAAGAGGAAGTGTTCTTGTGGCAAAACAGATGAAAATAGGGAAAAAGGGGTTAAAGGCTGATTTCACACTGCTGGGAGATAATCATCACCCTTTCCCCAAGGATATGAGCTGAGACTGAGGTGATTCATCCCCTTTTTAAAGGTGACTGTTCCAGGCTGTAACACACAGTCATGTTCACATGAAGCATTAGGTGTGTGTTTTAGTCAGTGAGAGATGTGATTAATTTTTTTCCACGTTGTATCTTTACAATTAAAACTATTAAAACAGTATTTAATAATGCTCTATATTGACAGCTAATTAAAAAATACTTTCTCACAGTCTGCCTAATGAGAGAATAACAGATTATTAATTATGTCATATTGCTAAATGTAGGTTTTATGTGTTGGTTTCCCAGGTGCTTCTTTCATGTCAAGCTTTTAAAAACTTGACTTTGGGAAGTCATCAGTGTGGGAGAAAGTGTTCCCTGGTTCTAAAACATTCCAAGATCCTGCTCTGCTTCCACATTTGCCTCTCTGGGCTCTATTTTTTGAGGCAGCACCGTGTTTCCTGCATGCTTACCCTGTGGTTTTTGGCCTTTACAATAGAAGTCTGTAATGTACAAGCAAACACATAAACATACATCTTTAATTTGCTAATTGACCCAAATTCTGCTTCTCTCAGCTCTTGTTTGTGTGCTGATGTTTTTGGTATTATACTCTCCCCTGCTTTTAGTAAATCAAATGTTGAAATAAATTTGCACTGAGGTGGGCAACGGGATTATTTCACATTTAGCTCATTGACTTGATTGTTTGAGTCAGTGAGAGTAATTCAGGGTCTTTGCAGCTCCATTCTTGCTCTTTAATGGAGCTTTGACTGCAAGAGCTGCATCACAAACGTGCAGTGCTGCTGTGGATCAGCCCCCCTGCACTTCCTGAAGTGGAGCTGATGTGGTTGGGAGGAGAGAGAGCCCTCAATAACTGCCAGGGATTGGTAACCTGGCACTTCATCACTGCGCAGTTTATATTGATGCTTTTGAAATAATTACATTTAGATATTGAATCTTTAAACCAATGCATTTAATGGCTAAAGTGGATGGTCCATTTCTGTGTTTTCAGGATCCTCGTTGTGGTCCTGCAGGAGAAAATCGCCGCCTTTGACAGCTGCACTTTCACCAAAAAGTTCTTCGTTACCAGTACGTACAGTTGTGGGCTCAGAGGTGGACAGATCACATTGTTTTGTTTGTTTCTTTATCTCTAAATCCTCAAAGGAGGTTTCTGTGAATCATTTGGAGCTTCAGGAAAATTTGATTCAGAAAAAAAACCAAACCCAAGTGCTACTCCGTGAATATTTAACTCTTTTCTATGTTTATCGTTGCTGTAACTAATTGTAAAGGGCACTCACACTGCCATCCATCAGTGGCTGAACAATTCTTCTGTTCATTTTGCACAAAAATGTGTAAAAGCCTCATAGGTGGGAGTTCCAGCTTATCACATCAGCAGCAATTAAACCCACATCAACAGTGATCTGCCCACTGTTCATTTTTGGTTGTACCTTAGGCACATTGGGTTTTTTCCATGTGTCTTTACAGCTCATAGTTTCCTTTGGAAAGGTCAGAGTTTTATTACTAAAAGGAGTCTGCATTTTTCTGGATGTATTTTCACTCACCATTTAAAAAGCTTAATTTTTTTTTAAAATATTATCTCTGTGTTTATAGAAAAATCTCCTTAGGAGAAGCTGTTTCTTGTCATAGTTTGAATGAAGCAGCTTCATGCAGTAATATTAAAGTTGCCAATAGGTGTCAGTTTCTTCCTATCCATGGATGTGAGATCCCGGGAATCTGCTGGGATTCAGTGACAAGATCCAAATGGGAAAGGACTTATTTGTGTCCTGTTCATCACTCCCTTTTATTTCATCAAAAAGAATTAGGGTACAAGCCTTGATTTCTTTTGGACCAAAAGTTAAGAAAATCCTTCAGTTCAATGTGTATTCTGAGAATTATTTTTTTTTAATACTGCAGTTGATTTTTAAAAATTAATGCCCTGAAGTTCATTTTGAGGAAACAGGGATACTCTATTCTTAACCATAACTTTGATTTGCTGTGTGTTTTGTGGCACATCTATGGAATTTAAAGAGGATAAATTAAAACTTTTGGAAATAATGACCAAATTATTTTTTTAAAAATCCAGAAATTCCTGAAATATCACTAATGCCAGTGTATTTCTCCAGCTGTGCTGCTTTTTAATATGAGAAACTCCAGATTTTCTGAAATTTTCTTCTGGTTTAATTAAGGACAGCCTCAATTTTGGAGCATTTCAGATTCCCCAGCCACCAGAGCTAGGGCCACCACAGCCCTTGCCTGTGCCCTGCCAGCTCGGTGGTGGCTGTGACGTGGTGTGAGTGGGCAGAGCTGAGCTTTTTCCCTGGATTTCTGGGGTTTTTGGGACCTGTCCTGAGGATCCCAAGCTCAGCCATTCCCCTGATCCCGCTCCCAGGCTGGTGCTGTGCCCTGGCACGTCGGGGCTGCAGCAGAGCTTTTGTCTGAGCTTTCCCATTTCATGTGCTGAAATCTCCTCCACCTGAGAGCGTATCTTTAAAGGCTTAAATTCCTCTGATGTGTTTGAAATTGGATGTAAATGAGCTCCCTCGTTAGCTGCAGGGATTTCTGGGAGGCAGCCAACTGGCCACGACTGCCTTCTTTGGCTGTGCCTTTTCTTAAAAAAAAAATTATTAAAGGACAGAGCCAGTATCAATTAAAAAAATTAGAAATCACTGAAAAGGAAGCTCAGGAAAAGGTCTTAGAGGCTTTTTTTTTTTTTTTTTTTTCATTATTGGGGCAGCCTGTGTCCTGTCCAGACTGATGCTGGTGCACCTCAGCTGTGAGGATGTCACTGCCTGCCCAGAGAATTTGGCAGCATGAAAAAGATTCTCTGACTGGCTTTGGTCAGAAGGGAGGGCACAAAGGTCAGAAATATTACTGAGGATCACTGACTCTTTGAAGGGTTTTCAGTTACTTTTAGGGAAAAGAAAATCTTTTTTTTTTTTTTCCCAAGAAGATTTGGTGATGGTGTGAAAATCTCATCTTCCATCCCTATCAAGTGAGTGGTGTAGGAGCCTTAGAACCTCACCGAGACAGCACAAACATGAAGCAGAAGCTCTGGTCTGTTTTGTTGATTATTTATACATAGAAATGAAATGCAGAATGTCCAATTAAAAGCAGTGTCAGGAATTCTGCAGCTCCTCAGAAATGCTAATGCAGCTGCCGTGCACATGAGGAGTATTTGTCTTTCTGTTTTTGTTTTTGTGGTTGGATGTGTAGCTTAATATATTGTTACAATAAATATACCATAAAATATTCAGGATGTAGATGGCCAGATTCGTGCTGCTGTTGGAATGTTTTAACTCCTGCATTTCCTGATTTTTCCTGAGCAAGTTTGACATGGAACCAACCTTTGTTTTCCCCTGCATGGGATTACATGGAAATGTGCTGATTTGACTTGGATGGCAGGGAGCCAGCACATTTTATTTGTGCCTTTTGTAACAAAACCTCAGTATACAGGTGCTCCAGACTGGGAGAGGGAATTTAAGACAAGTGCTTAAACATGGAGGGAAAACATGTTGTAACTATTGTAGAAAAATTACCAGGATATCCCCTAATCTACCCTGTGGGGTGTTCTGATTCTTAAATGTCTGCTAGGAGAAGGCAGAACATCAGTCTCATGGCAGTCACTTCCATCCATCACTGCTCTCCTGGAGCTTGGAGCCAGCTCCTTTTCCCCAAGAAAAGACACCAAGGGGAGGAGAAAACCCAGCAGGAATTTCACATCTTGCACTGGTTTAGGTGCTCATGTGGCCAAACTTAAAAAAAACCAAAACAACAAAACATTTGATTCTTATGCTAAGAGTGTGCTTCCTTTACTAGTTGTGAGGGTCAAGGTGTGGATTTTAAATAGATTCTTAAACAGCTCAGAGCTTTATTGTGGTTCACTTCAGATTTGCTTCAGAGCCTTTTCTGCACATGACTGAAGCATCAGAAACCAGAATGATGCACAGAAACCAAAGGGATGCTCAGGCTTTTTTTGCCCCTACTTTGCTCTGAACAAAAGCTGCAGAAAAGCTGAATTCCATTGATTTCTGTTCCATCAGTGCTCCTCACCCCAAAACTGCTGATTATGAATATGGCCTGATGGATACTTTCCTTCTCCATAAAGAATATCCTGCCCACCCCCTGGGCCCTGAGTAAAGATCCTCCCAGATAACATCATGCATGTGGCATCATCCCTGTGTCTGATAACCAGGGCCTGCTCAGCTTCCCTGGCCCTTGCACTCCTCATATTGATATATTCTCCATCCATGATTCCCCAGGGATGGAGACAGTTATTGCAGCCATTAGCTGGCACCACATTTCTATTGATGCTGTTCTGTAGAGCCCTGAGAGGTAATTTTGCAGATTTTAGTCAGAGTAGTTTATTGTATAGAAAGTCTCCAAAGGCTCTCCTCACCACAAGCCAAAAATCAGTCAGGGGATGTTAAGTGCCCTGCACCTCTCCAAGTAAATCAAACCCCCAAACCAAACGGTGTTGGATGTGCAGTTTGGATTTGGGATTGCTGTTTGCTCTCACATTCACGCACAAGGAGTAATTTGGTGGTTTCAGTTTGTCACAGGGCTGGTCTGGAAATCTTGGAGGCTTTTTTTGGACATTTCTGTTGGAATTCCTCTCCCTGAACGGGCTCACAGGAAGCAGTTTGAGCTCTTGACTTCGAAGAGAAAACACTGGGTGTCTTATGAAGAGGTTTAATGCCTGAAGAGTCACACTCTTGAAGAAGTTGTGTGTGTTTCCCTCTCAGCTGTGGGCATTTCTCCTGGTTATCCCACAGGGGATAATCATTGACAGGATGCCTTTGTCTGTGGGGGATCAGCTCAGACCGAAAGTCCTCGGGGCAGGTGGGAAGGGAGCTCCTGAGTCACAGGATTTTCTTGATCAGTGAAGAAGAGCCAAGTATATCCCTGTGGATTGCTATGAGCACTTTTAATTTTTATACACCCACATCTATATGAGCACCTACCCTATTTTGTTTTTTTCTTTCTAACAGCGTTATTTATAAGAGTGGTTTTTTTCCTGGCTGTGGGAATCAGTGTCTCACCATTCCAGGATAATGCTGAAACATTTTTTGGAGAGGTCTTTAGGGCACCGTGGTGGATTTATGGGAGCAAATGGCTTTGGTGCTTGCAGGAGGTTTTGCTCCACTGCAGGAAAATGTAAATACAACAGAAAAGCTGCATAAAGCCACAACAGAGGCCTCAGTCCCCGAGATGTCTGTCTGTCATATCTCCTGGCTCTGACAGTTTTACAAATTAGATGTAAAACAGGAAGTGCTCTTTGTTTCTGTATAAGTTATTTTTATCTAAAGCACCCAAATCCTTAATGTTAAAGGGCAAACAAAGCCATCTGACATTGTCCTGCACAGAAACAACAACCTCAGTGGCAACTTTTATTATTTGTCACTGTCCAAATCTGAACAAAAAAAGAAAGTAAACCTGAGATTAAACATTGCCCTGAAATCAATCAAATTGGTGCTAAATTAAACAGCCAGGCCTAATGAACATGAAAGGCCACTGATATTTTTGGTAAAAGCTCTGGGATTGTGCAACAGTAAAATCAGAAAGTCTTGGAATTCCTGAGTTGGAAGGGACCCACTGGGACTATCAAAGTGCAGATGCTTCAAACTGCCATGGTAGAGTGGACAGGGAAGGAAATCTCTGTAGTAGTAGTAATAATAATAATTTAATGATAATAAGTAAGAAAAAAAGGCCCTGGGTGGCAAACCTGATTTCTCAGTGGGTCCATCCTGCTCTTTAGCTCTTTTACTCCATTTTATGGGTGATACTTAAACAGAAGGAAGTACAAGAACAATAGAAGAGTCTTGGAAAGCATGTGACACTGTGAGAGTAATAACATTTACACAGGGCCTTTCATCTAGAAGGAACCCAGAGGAATTTATAAACAGTATTGCTTTATACAGTTTATAAACAACAAAAAAATTGGTTTGCTAAAAAAACCAAAAAAAACAAAACAACCAACCAAGAAAAAATTAGATAAAACAACTTATATGATTTGTTTTCCTTGGAATAAACAAAGCTTTTGCTACAACAGTATCATTCTACTTGTTATTTATTGCATATTCCCCCTCTGTGCTCTCTGTCATGGATCTGCTTTCTGGCTGCTCTGCACTGCAAGAATTGAGGATGGAGTTTTGTAATTCCATTCCTATGGAGAGCTCAGTGTTTCGTAAGACCCAGAGAAGAGTTACAGATTGATTATTAGAGAAGTAGCATCACTTCAGTGGGTTCTTGGAGCTATTTATTTAAAAATACAAAATGGCCTTGCTTCACTGATTTTTGAAGTGATAATCCAGCAAGTCCTTTGAATGATTAAAGGCAAAGAATTTCAGTTGAAATGAATTACTTCTTTTGGAATTTGTTTAGAAAACTGTGTTTAGAACCACTGGACACTTCAGCTGACACATGTCATCTTTAATGAACCTTGCCAGGCATTGAACAGAAAAATCCTGGTTTCTCCACAAATCAGGAAGGTTCCCTTAGGATGGAGGTGAGCCTGGGAATCTCTGTCTTCCTGGCATTCCCTGTGACCCAAAAGATGCTATTTCTGCCTTATTTTGGAATTAGAGACAGAATCCTAAAAGGCTCTTGCATTAATAACTGTCCATCCCCTCAGCTTGAAATAGAGCTGGATTCCTCTGGTATGGATTCTTCAGTGGCACAAGGTGTGACATATCCATTAAAACTCCCCCCCCTAGGAAACAGTGAATTGAAATTAATTATAAAAAAGGATGAGTATGTACCACTGCAAAGGAAACTGGAGAGGATTGGGGAAAAGAAAGCTGTGAAAATGATGGAAAAAGCAAGTTTTCCTATTAAACTGATAGGGAAAAAAGGCTGAAGACAGAAAAGAGCTAAAAATGTTTTTCATTAAAAAGTAAGAACAAAGTCAGGATAGAGAGGATGAAAGTCTGGAAAATACCAAAACCAGATTTTATTTTTTTTTCTGGACTATAAATATTGTTGTAGGGAATAAAGTTCTTATAATGTGCTGTGAAATTAAAAATCAACCAGTAGTGTTTTAAGATAAACATGATGGGATGTGTTTGAAGGAAAGCAATGTTAGGTGATTCTGATTCAGCTTTTTCATTCCCTCAGCTTTATTAATTCATATATTAATTTGCAATAGTTTATTAGATGTCATTTTACAGTGTGTTTTAGTGAGATTTGAAAAAGAAATAAAAATTATTCTCTGGGTAACAAATTCTGCAAACTGAAAATAAGCCCTGACTTAGCTTAGACAAAAGTTCTGACTGTCAGCATCAGATTTTTCTAAAGAGAATATTGTATTCCTATATTTCCTTTAAATCTTCATTTGATGAAGAAGCTGTGGAGATGCTGAAGAGCTGCCCCAGTGGAAATGGTTCCAATTTTATTAGTGGCGTGTTTGGTGATTTATTGGCCCAAGCTCTGTTCTAGCTGACATGGCTTGTAATGGCTTTGTTCCTCTGAGCAGCGTTTTCCCAGTGTGCTGTTTGTTTAAAAGACAAGTGGGAGGACAGGAATGTGTTGCTTTTCTCCTCTTGGCTGCTCTCTTTGTGTTCACATTGCCATCGCTGAAGATCCAGGATGAGCTTTTGGAAAACAATTCAAGGAAAGGACTTGGAGCCTGGGTTTTCTTGTAGGAGCTCGAGAGTGGTGGAAAGATCCAGAGTCAGAGGAGGGGATGTTTGTGTGAATTGTCAAAGATGGGTAGAGGTGGTGATTTGGTTTATTATGGATTTGAATCTCCAAAGGGTGGTAGAGATTTTCATCATGACCACAAGGGTAGTAATTGAAAATTAATGGAAAATTAAGAAACCTTCTCTTTGCTCACTCACAAAGCAAACATTTGTGTAGCTCTTTGGAGAGCTTCGGGTAACGTGAGATTCCTGTATTCTCAGGAAAATGAAATCTATAAAACCAGCACAGCAACAAGTAAGTTCAAAGCATCTTTGAATGCAAATAATCACAAACTATATTCTTATTGCAGTTATCATTTTATAACTCAGTTATTAAAAAAAAAGGGGGAAGAAACTGAGAAATTGTAACACTGAAGAGTTCACCTGTGTGGATGTAAATAACATTTACATCTTGGAAGTGGGAAAACCAAGGCACAGGAGACCAGGGTCTCCTTAGCCAAGCCCCTCTTCAGAGGGATCCTGGAGCCCATTTCTTATCCCTCACTGTTCCTTAGGGCAGCACCAGTTGGAATTTTTGGGCGTAGGAACTTGATAAAATTAGCAGAAAAACTTGGACTTTGATTCTGATTTTCAAAATGCGGGTTTTGTTCTTTTTTTCCCAGCTTTGAAGTTACTCATTTCCTCTGCACTGAGGCAGAAGATAGCTGTGTACTCAAAAGTTATGAAGTAGTTTCCACTAGGTTTTCACCTATATTTCTGTGAGTGATAGGCCCAGTTAAGCTGGTTCCAAGATCAGATGTTTTTTAGTACTTGCTTGGTTTGCTGCACTTTTGGAAGGACTTTCCCTGAGTGATCCTTTCTTGGATGACCTCTCCATGCTGTCATTAAAACTTGGAAACTTTGGTCTTCTTGACAGTTAGTTCTGCATTCTCATTATGTTCATTCCTATTGTAAACACGCTAAAGTTGCTGCTGTTATTGCTTAGAATGGCTTTTTCCTCTGTTGTTTTGAAGTCTGGTAGAAATAGAAGTTAATCTTTAAGAGAGTGGGGCTGCTGAGGATTGGATGGCCCAGCTCGATGGGTCATGCCGTGTCTGTCTTTTCATCTGCCTCATAGATGATGTTCTGCTGACTCCAGCTGTTTTTATGGAAAGCAGAAAAACAATTTGCTTTTCCTTCCCATAAAGTATAACCCCTTGTTTATCCTTGTGCTGCTGCGAGTTTCCAAAATGCAAGGACTTGCAAAGAAAAGAAAGGGAGGAAATAGCTCCTTTTTTTTACGCCGCTTTTCGTATCGGAGAGTAGAGTTTAGGACTGAGCTGAATTGTTGACCTTTGTGGAGTTTATTCTTAGAATTGGCTGATTTGTGTGTGGAGTCTGATTGACTGAGCCCAGTTCATGGGACAAACCACGGGCAGTGGGTTTGGGGAGGGCAGTCCCGGCTTTACAAAGTAACTCTTCTCTTCAGTGATCAGTTTTGGATTTGAAGAATTCTTTTTGCAGTTCTTCAATGACTTCAGTTCACTGGAGTAATTGAGAACAGCTCCCTTTTCCAAGCAGGACTTGGGTTTTTTTTGCTACGAGTTGTTGAATTGCTGAGACTGCTTTAGTTTTCTCCTGCAGGGATGGTACGAATTTGGGAAACGCAAGTCACTGGTTCTAAAGTCACTGCAGAGATTTACATGATGAGGGTTATCATCTGGCAACTTTTACTGCTGTATTTTATACATAAAAAGGAAGGTAAAAGAAAGGTTTGGGGGACCTGAATTCCTTTCCTGACCCAGATAAGAGCTGCTGAGGCAGAAGTCGGCATTAAAACCTCACCGCTCCTGATCTATAATGTCATCGGAAGAACACGTTTGTATTTACAACCCAGGGCTGTATTTACAACCTTTTTTTTTTTGCTTGCTTTGTTCCTTAAGAGGCTCTGGCTACCCACATTTTATGCACTCCTGGAATGCAATAACAATTGTGGCATCATCTCTTCAGAATTCGTGTTCCTTCCTGAGATCAGGCCGCCGATAAGGCCTCACAAAACCCTCACTGGGTTCTGCCTGAGATGGGTTTAATTGGATGAATTAATTCTCTCCTTCCCTTGCTTTCTGACCTTTGAAACAGCTCGCTGTGATCTTTGGAATTTTGCAATATCCTCAGCGCTCTGCTATGGAAAATGAAATCCAGGGTTGTTTATCTCGGCGGGGCCTGTGCAGGCCCAAAACCGCATCCAAAGTGTTGTCAAATGTCCATTTAAACTTCCAGAAACGTGTTAACACCTCCCACACACCTTCTCACCGCTTTGCAGGTGTGGAAAATAAAAACCATTCCACTTCTGGAAGTTCTGCTGTCCTCAGGAAAGATTCTGGACTGTTTTGGAGCCCGCTGGAAAAGCCCGGGATATTTGTGGAGATCTGGTCGCTTTTCCTTGCTGTGGGTGCAGAGCAGTGTCAAAGTCTCACCTGAGAGATTTAGAAAATAGAAACTTAACAGGGTTTGGGTTTTCTATATATATATATATATTTTTTTTTTTTAGCATTTTAAGCAAAACACTGAATAAAATTTGAGTTGTATGTGTTCTGAAATGCTGTTTGCCTACGCTCCTTCAGCCTGGGATGCAGGAGCAGCTGCCCAGGGCTCCTTGAAATCAGACACACATGTCTGTAAGGTCTTCAATATTTTGTTTCTTGGCCAATCAGTGAGAGAATTTCAATTGCTAAATTGACTGTATTAGCCTAAGAACTGATGAAAACTGAGATTAACCAGTTGCTTGAGAGCCTCCCCCTTCCCCCCGTTCTTGCCTCCTTATTTTTTCATGTAAAAATGGATATTTTTATTATTTTTTAATGTAAAAATGCATATTTTTAAATACAAATAGTTTATTTTCTTTATAAAAAATTTATTTTTACTAGTAAAATTTTATAAAAATACATATTTTAAAAACTTTATATATGAAATGCCATAATTTGCTGTTATACCATTTAATATGGGCCTGATTAATTTTAAGCCTTTCCATGTTTCCATTCACAGCTATTTTCTCTTACAGGTATTTTCATGTTTTAATCCTCAGGAATAATTTTTTTTTCTATGCTCATTTTTATCCATATGTATAAATCTATTTTAATGATAATGTAAAGGTAATGGAAAGCAGTTGAACAGTGGAAACGTTGCCACCAGTTTTAAAGGAATTATGAATTTTCCCACTGTGTAAAGTTAAGTTTGTGCAAAAGTATATGGAGAGGCTGAGGGCTTGTATATAGAATTGTTAAAATCAAAACCAAAAGCATTTTGAAAGGCTGAGGGCTTGTAAATAGAATTGTTAAAATCAAAACCAAGAGCACAGTACATCCTTTCATACAATAAAAATCTAGAAGAGCTTGAAGTGAGCAAACTGTTCACCAACAAAAAGGTGTCAGTCAATTAAAATTAAATAAAATGTGAAGATACAAAACCAGTCGAGTCAAACATCAATATTCCCCCTCCCCAGAATGTCATTTTTGTAGCAAAATGGCTTTAAAAATGCAAACATAAGGAGAAATGAGTATTTACACATAATTAAATGTTCAAAATAGCTCATCTAACCGCAGCCTTATCTCTAGAAACAAAAATGCAAGCATCCACTGAGTGATATTAGCAACTGGAAGGCTTTTGTTTAGACTTTTTGTTTTCTTGGCAATAAATAAAATTCTTTGGAAGAAGTCGTTAAGATATTTCTTAATGTTGCCTTTTTAAACTTTGCAGGCTGCTATCCTTGTCCAGGGCCAAACATGAATCCTATTGCTCTTGGAAGCCGTTGGCTTGCTTATGCAGAAAATAAGGTAAGGAGGGGTTTGATATCAAAAAATTCTTCTAGATTTTGTATGTATAAGGGGAAAAAAAAAAGAAAAAGAAAAAGGTCTCAGGAAAATGTATGTGCAAAAGTTAGTCTGTAAGAGGAGTTGCAATAAAGCGACAGACCTAAGTATTTTAAAATATTAGATCTTTACTCTGCACATTTGATTTAAGCTCAGTTTAAGGAAGTTGGAAGGCAGAAAAGACAGCCATCAACGTGTTTTCAGTGAGGTAACTCAACAATCAACCCCTTCTGTGCTTGAAAAGTTTAATGCATTTAATTACAGGCACTTCTGAAGGTAGGCAAAAAAAAAGTTCCTAAATTCTGTTTGGGGAAACTGAGTCTGAACCAACACAGCAATGCACTCTGTAGGTTAGAAAATAGCATTAAATTGGCCACTTTAGAACATCTTTGAAAAAGTTAAGCTCCAGGAAAAAAAAATAAAAGAAATTTTAAAGGAGTTTTTCTTCTTTCTAGAGACAAAGAAAATAGATTCCCAAGCAAAGAAATGATAACTTCTTTTACCCAGAGAAGTGGTTGTGTATTTAAAGCTTGAAGTGAAGCCTAAATTCGGCTCCTAATGCCTTATTTTTATTTCAAAGCAGATGTTCTTTCTCCCTTCCACCTGTGACTGGAGAAACTGTTTCTAGAGCTGAGCCAGAAAGTATCAGGGGCGGATTTTAGAAATGTTTTTGTTGTTACACCTCCTTCAGCTGATTTCTTCCCAAATTCAGGCCTGCCTTGCCTTTAGTGCCACACCTTGCTGATGCTGGAAAACTTAACCCTAGTCAGCATGGGATTTACAAATATTGCTGCCAAAGTATCAGTAAAATTATTGTATTACAAAGTGAATTTAAATGGGTTTTGTGTTCCCAGGTAAATTCACTGAGGGCTTTCCCTAGCTTAGGTTTTTTTATTTAGATATTTAAATATAAGCAGGACAGAAAAGTCTGTAGAAACAAATACATCTTACAGTAATTTTTAATTTTCTTTAGCTCAAATAGTTAAACAGGCAACATGTCCTGTGTACAAGCAACAAATATCTATATTTTTTTTTCTAATTTTGCACAGATTCTATTGTGAGTTAGGGTTCAAAGGCAAAACCTACTTTTGTAGGGTGATGGCAGGTACAAGAGTCTTGCTTTGATTTATTGATATTGAAGGCAGGCAATAAAAAGCAAACCCCATGTACATTCCTCTAATCTATTAAATGCAAAGTTTCGAGCAGCTCTGTTCCTTTGTCATTTCTTTGCTTGCTCGTCATAAAAAGGAGGGGGAAGCCACACTCGGATTCTTAGAATGGCTGATATTTAATGTTACATATACATGGCTAAAGCTTTTGATTATATTTATTTAAATTTATTTGTGGTATTGCTGCCAGACCAAAAATCCCACCATTTCAAAGTTTATGAATTCTTAGTGAGTACTCATCTGGTAATTGAAAACTGGAGCGGGGGACGCGACAGTCTGGGTGGCACCCAGAAGATTATAAAAAGGGGTTAAGTGTCTCAGCAGGGCTTTTTGCTATTTGTAGGAAAAAAACACACCACTGTACATGATAAATAAGAGCTCTGGTAATGGGTTATGGGTTTGTGTAGTTTAATAGTAGTGACTTGGTTGCTGTCTTTCTTCTTGTAGCTGATCCGATGCCATCAGTCCCGTGGTGGAGCCTGTGGAGACAACATTCAGTCTTACACTGCCACAGTCATTAGTGCTGCCAAAGTGAGTCCATCATCTGCCCTGGGAGAGCTGCTCCTGCAACATAATTATGAGGTTTCCCTGCTGAATTGGGCTGTGTGTCATCACCCCCCTCCCTTCCCAGAGAGGAGAGCACACTGAGAGCCCTGCAGGCAGCAGCAGCACCGTGCCTGCCCTCCCCATCCTGCACATCTCTGACTAACTGTAGCTTTCCACAAAGTGTTTCTGAACTGATTTTTAAGAATTTTATTTAATACAAATAGCTATTTATATTAGAGGGAAGTGACAGTGGGATGGATTTCTATAATGGCTGTTCGTAGTGGCACAAGTTTATATGATTAGAAATCAACATTGTGAATTATTAGTCTTTTAGCATCATGAGAAGTGACTTTACAAGTGCCTGGTGCTTTTTGGACTCCATCACACCCCCATTATACATTTTGCTCTCTCTGAAGGGTGACAGCACGGTACTGGAGCTAATTAATTACCTTCTTTGAAGGTTAAAGCTTATTAATGACTGTTTACATAGAGGTTCCATTGCCTCGTTTTCTTACTTCAGATGATGTTATAAAATCCCTCTGTTTTCAGAGAAATGTCTGGGCTTTTGTGGCATCAAAAGAAGCCCATGGCTTGGAAAAATCTTAAACAAGACCGAGCACAACTTTTGTTTTACTGTCTCCCTCCCAGCTCCTTTCCTTGCTGCAACAACAATTTCTTTTTCTCACACACACACACAGAGTAAGTTTTGGCACTGTGGGGTGAACTCGGTGCTGATTACAAGCTTCCCTTGTAACCACCAGCCTTTTCATTTCTGATCTGTGCAACAAAACAAACCTAATAATAGGAATGAAATGACAGCACGGGACAGAGGGCTCGGTGGCACCGAGGAAAACAACAGTTAGGAGAAGCCGCAAAGAGAGACACAGGGCAGGCCAGCTCATGTGAAAACAAAACAGAAAAACAAACATAGTCCAGCACAATCACAGTGTGGCTGGAGAAGGAGAAAAATCACAGCTTTTTGCATTGTTGAGGGGAGCTGGAATTGCTCCTCTCCTGATTTGCTGGATCTCTGTTACAGTTAAAAAAAAAACAGTTTAAAAAAAGGTGTGGGGGGAAATCTCTCCAAATTCCTTCAATCCCAGCATCGTGAACATCTTTTTTATAGCACAGATAAGTTTGAAAAAACGACTGGCTTAGTGTGATCAGCCACAGTTTGGATCAGATGTGGCGAAATCCTACAAACAGATCACTGTAGCTGATGACCTTCCCTGCTGAGTAGTACTAGCCAGGGATCATAATCCAGAAATTCTGCTGTTAAGCTGAATTTATCACACTGAAGTAGTGCTATTGCATCATGTGAGTAGATACTGAAGATAAAATGTGTTTATAATCATAGGAAAGAAAAGATTGTTAGCCTCTGTAGAGAGATAAACTCCCAGGGAGAGTTAGGAAAAGGGATAATCCCCAGGGCACGGGCTCTGTGCTGCTCTGTATTTGCACAGCACATTGCTCATGCTCCTGCCTGTTGGATGTTACTGTAATAGACAAGATTGATACTAATATAGTTTTAAATATTTGCATGATTTGGCTCTTGAGGAGTGTCTCAGCCTTAGTGTATTAATTTGTTATCCATGAGTGCACCACAGTAAATCTGCAATGTTTAATTTATTAGTGATTTCATTGAGTCTTGGCTTGCTGTCTAGCAGGTTTTCATCTCTGATAACTGCAGGGCTGACTTTCTTGTTGGCAAATAGATGCTCCAAATATCTGTTGCTCTTTGTCCATCTCTTTGCCTCACCCTCAGCTTCACTCCTTCCTTATTTAATTCTTCATTTATGAACCTCTGCTGCTGTTGTGTCCTCTCAGCTGCAGGGGTTTGTAATTCCTTTGCTTTGATCAGCACAGGAGCAGCTTTTTGGGAAGTGGATGTCCTTTCCTTTCCCCTGCACTTCTCCTTTTTGGTTCAGAAGTGGTTCCATTAAAGTTCTTGTTTTGCCAGGTTACCTTGGGTTACAGCCTTTTCTCTGGTTGGCTTCCCATTTCCTGATGAAGTGAAAGCACCTGCATATGAAAGAGAAGGAAAGCTGAGAGCTTTCAGCAGGGTCACTTTGGAGAATTGCTTTTCAGATCCTCTCTAGAAGGTCTTGGTGGCAGCACAGAATATTTTCTGTAATGGTTTTCCCCTTGCTGACCCATGTCCTGGTGTGGCTAGGAGTTTGTCCTTCAGTGGCAGGTGCTGCTCTTGGTGTAGCAAATAAATTTCCTCCTTAATCAAATAACTTAGGAGTTATTTGGGAAGGTCCCTGTTAACCAAAAACACCGAGGTCAAAGTTGTGTTGGTGACTTTCTGAGTGTTCATGTTCTAAAAGCTCTGGTAGTTTCTGTCACTTGACCAAGCAGAAAATTTGTCAAGATTCACATTTGGATTAATGCTGGGCGAAGATAAAAATGGATGTGTTTGGAAAAATCAAAGTATCATTCCTTAGAGGTGTTGAAGAATGCACTCAGTGCATGTAGACAGGAAAGTTCCTTCCATAGGATAAAGATTCTTTCCAGTCCAGTTGAACAGAGTAGCATGGACATGGAATTTCTTTTAGATAAACCCTATTATCCCTTTGTTCAAACTGAGTGTGAGGCTCAAACTCACTGTGTTGACACCCAAGGCAGATCTTCTTGATATCTTCCTGCTTTCCATAGATTTTTAGTTTTCAATCAAATAGATCATATAAAATGTATTTATTATGAGAAACAGAAACAATATATTGTGTTGCCACTAAAAGGATGCAAGGCCTTTGTTGGAACAAAGCATCCTAACAGGCACTGAATGGTGCATTTTAATTCTTTTCATTTAATTAAAGTTATACTTACTTCTCAATTAAATGAGGTATGAGGGCATACATCTATTTTAATTAAATATTTGTATTTCTTATATTCAAATGAATGTGAACAATCATATTTTGAAGTAGATAGGGTACACATTAGCTTATAAGTAATGTGTGTTTCTGCACAGTGTGGATCATTGGTTACAAAAGGAACTGGATCAAGTATTTTAATTTTATTTATCAGCAGACTTCACTGACGGGTTCCCATCAGTGACAAAGGAACTGGGACAGTGCAAACTTGAACCCATTTCATTTAAAATCTATTTGCTCTGTCACATGTCTCGTATCAAATTATAAACCAAGTCCTTCTCACCTCATAACTCCTTTGCTCAATTCCTTCTCCATATCTTTTAATCCTGCACTGGTAAAGTGATTTAGCAAAGGCTGCATCTGTTTTCTCTTGTTACCTGATAACTTCTTAATGAGGACTAACAGCTTATGTGAGAGCAAGGTCATTAGCCCTAATGGATGGAGGGGACAGCTGATATGGCATGGGAAAGGTTAAAGATTACCCCAGAAGTTTTTGCAAATATACACAACAGCACAGGGCAGTAAGTGCTGTAATGGTTCTGCACTGATATTTCTGAGCTAATGGCCTTGGCCACATCTCTGCACACCTCTGCCTGCTGCAGGCCCACGCTGCTCCCACACCGAGCCTGGGCACGGTCATTTCCTTCTAGAGAGCTGTACATTTGTGTTTGGTGCTTTGTCATCCCGTTGCTCTCGTTATAAATACTAAAGGTATTTTCTAGAACAGGTCAGTGGCAGTTTTTAGCCTTCTCACTCACACAGGTAGCATTTGCTGCATCCTCCTCCCTGAGAACAAGGCATTTTTGAGGATTTTAGCTATTGGCCAAAAACCTGCCTTGTCAGTTTTTGCCAGGAGAGCTGGAATGCATCCCTGTGATGGCACTGGGGCTATTTTAGGTTTATTCCTCAGCTATCAATATCTGCTTTATGTTACCTCTCCCAGCCTCCTGAATTCGCCACCGTTAAAAACCCGTTTTATTCCCCTCTGTCGTAGCCGGGTATAAAAAGAAATAACAAGAAACAAATGGCAGGATATTACTAAAGACTTTAAACCCCCAAAGCCATTGCTGTGCTGAAGGCCTGGCTCGATTTTAAGTGGAAGTATCTCCATTAGCATTAATGGGGTGAGTCCATCAGCAGAGGCATCTCAGAGGTTAATCAGCCTTCCTGGCTGGCCGTGGCCATCGATACCGTGTGGCGCCTGCTGCTGTTGGCCCTTCAGAGGCTTTCCTGACAACACACTAACAGACTTTGTGTAAGTCATTTCCCATGAATTATTAAAACAAACGTTTGGCTGCTAATTGATGAACACTAATGTGTTTTCTAATCACTGCAGTTTGAGATTTTAGCACTAAACAAAGCAGTTGCAATTGATTTGTGGCCGCTTCTTGGTTTCAGCCTGGGATCTGGACATTTTTTTCCTTTTCAATTTAGCAGGCAGCTTAGCTTGTCTTTTTAGTTAAGAATTGGCTTGTTACAGTGTCATTCCATTCTGATCTCTTTTGCTATTTCTTATTTATATTGCATAATAAATCTGCTCAATTCTTTACAGGCAAATAAGGCACAGTCCTTGGTTCAAGGAGAAAATATTTTAAGTTGTAGTTGTGCTTGTTTTTCTTTCAATCTGCATCTCTCTTACTGTGTCTGCTCTGCCTCTTTCTCCAAATAAAATAAAGCAAAATAAAAATAATCTTCGGCATCTCTAGCTGCTAAAAGCTGGTGCAGTGAATGTGTTTTCCAACCCAAGTCTGGGAAACATGCAGAGCCTGGAAAGTCCCATTCCTTGTGCTGGGATGTGCCTGGGAGTTCCAGGACCTCGAGGGTGGCATTTTTAATTTTCCTGGATTTGAGTCTCATATTCAGTTTTAATGCTTAATTACTGAGTAAAGAATAAGTGTGTCAGATGTAGCAAAGGCCAAATTCTTGATTCTTTTGCACTGTGCAGAGACAAAACTCAGCTTTAGTCAGCTTTAGGAGCTGTTTGTATTTTGTGTGAGCAGTACCCTCCTCACCCATCGTGGCCTCATCCTTGATGCTTCTGACCATCCATGCTATGGGAGTAAGTAAAATCAAAGTTAAAAAAAAAAACAAATCCAGCACTGACTACTTAAAATACGAAAACATTAAATTATTTGAACATTAAAATACATCTTTTTTCAATAATGCTTTGGCGTAATTGACTTCCAAAATCAAGGTGAATTCTTCCATTTGCTAGGATGCCAAAATCCTTTCAAGCTGTTTTCTTCCAGCCTTTTCCCAGCTGATACACAAATCCATTATTAGAAAAAAATCCGAGCTGAACCCTCAGCACAACCCTAAACATCATTTCAGGGTGTTTATTTCCCCTTTTGGTTTTTTTTTGCAGACAATAAAGACTGGGCTGACCATGGTGGGGAAGGTGGTGACGCAGCTCACGGGGACGCTGCCATCCGGAGCCACCGAGGAGGAAATCCTGGCTCACAGCAACCTCCGCCGGAGTCCCCTGGTGCCTGGCATTGTCACCATCATCGACACCGAGACAGTGGCAGAGGGACAGGTACCAGTGTGCACCACACAGCCAGAACCTGCACTGCCACCACAACCCCAGGGAAATCACTTTTGTGCTGGGGGGAGTGAAAAAGAAATCAGATTTTTACCGGGGCGGGAATTTTACAGACCCACGGAGCTGGGATAAAATCCTCTTTGGGATGAAAGCCTCTTTGGGACTGAAATGCAGCCAAACTATATTTTGTCCTTGCAGCATATTTATGTGGCACTTTGACAAGATCAAGTGTGAAGTGTCACATTTTGTCTCCCCAGCACTTGTTCCTAATTGACGTTGATTGATGCTGATCAGTCCAAGTGATGTAGTCTGATGACACTTATTAATAATATCTGGAGTATGGGGTTCTTTGGGAATAAGGGGAATTGTTGAATTCCAGGCTAAAAAAAAAATGATGAGAGAAGTTGGGTCTGAAGTGTGAAAGTTACAGTTTTGTATAAATCCCAAATGCAGTCAGGCACGATGCTGTTTTGTGAGGCATTTCTACTCTTTTATAATAATAATTTACTGTATCTAATAATACACAGTGCAGTGCATCAGGCAGAATCATTTGTTACAAACCCCACACCATTATCAGATAATTTTTAAATTGCTGGGTTTTCCTGTCTTTATGACAGAGAAGATATCCATGTCTTTTTTTGTTTGTTTCTACCACTCATTTAATTTTAAAGTGTCTGGTCCTGGATTCAGTGTTTATGCAGAACTCCCACACACTTCATTATTCTGTAACTAGACTGTGAGATTTTTTTTTTCCTCATGGTCACATTTATTGAATTTAAAGCAAAAAAAACCCTTTCATTTTTTCTTGTTTTCCCCTGTCTTTATGATGCTCATTGCAGGTAAGTTATGAGGTATTAAGGACACATCAGAAATCAGATATTTAGCCAAGTTATTTTACTTCTTTTCTTGACAGGAAAATAAAATCTGTTACTTAAAAAAACCCCAAAAAAACAACAAAACCAAAACAAAGAAAAACTTTGGTATGGTTGTTCCCTGAGAATTAATTTTGGAAGTATTTAGCCAAGCAATGTTGTATTGAAAGGGAATTGTTCATAAAACAGTATAGACATTTCCTTCCAAAACTGAAATGAAAGAAAGAAGATAATGGGAAAAAATTTAAGATCTCAGAGTCAGATCTTAAAATAATTCTGTTGGCTGTTGGGATTTGTTTTTGTTTCCAGTGGGGGGAAAAAATTAATCTTTTGGCTCTTCATATACAACAAGGAAAGAAAAAAAAAGACAAATTTGACTTCATAAATTTCTGATGAAGCTGTTTAATGTGATCATTATTTCTGCTGGTCGCTGTCTGTGCTTTGATTCTCCTGCATAGGCCTAGGGGGAAAAACCATGAGAGATCTTAGGTTTTTAAGGCTTGTTATAGATGATTTAGAGGTTTTATGAACTTGTCCTCTGACCCTAACAATAGTAGGGAGCTATGAAAGCCTAAAGGGCACTACAGGAGAGGAGCTGTAAAAATGATAACGTTTGTCTTGTCCAAACCCTGCTGCTCTAACATAAATAAGCCATCAGCTCTAGGAAAATAAGTTTTGTCTTGAACCTCTAGGAATTTGAATATCCTCATTGTGTGTATTGCATTCATATTTTTGTGATCTGAAGTTTTTAAATGCTGTTAAAATATAGAATTTATTTCCAGTGCTGCGATTTACTTTCAGAACCAGATTTATTTCCAGGAAAAAAGAAAATAATCTTTCTTTTGTGTTGTTAGATTTTCATGGTGCAGATTCTTTAAAACATTTTTTTTCTTGCTGAAATGTCCCTCTGGCAAAAAGAAAGCTGATTAAAAAATAAATAAATGCCCTTTATACACGGTTATTCCACACTGCCAGTACAGAACCTTCACCTGTGAGGAGTGTTCTGGGTGCTCCCAGTCCCTCTGAGTCTTTTCCTGTGCCTCCAGCTCTGTTTGCAGTGGAAATGTGAGGTTTTGTGCAGTTTTGTGAGCTGGTAGGTCCTGATTTTGGCAGGGATCTTGGCGTGTCCCGAGGAGCCTGGCAGGGATCTGATGCTGTGTGCTGGCAGGAGAATTCCTGCAAGGAATGCCAGCCTGCATGGCACTTGTTTGTACTGGCTGGGTTCGGGGCAGAATTCAGGGAAGTTTTAGCACCTCTGACCTCTCAACGAGGTGAGAATCTCACTGAGCTCATCCAGCAGACTCTGGAGCAAGGAGCTGATCCCCAGTGTGAGCTCCTCATGCCGGGAATTTCTGACATTGTTTCACTCTCCTGTGGAAAATCAATTTGCTGGGAGTGGTCACCTGAGCTCACCTTTGGCTGAGAGGGAGGGGTGGTGAGGCAGGCTGCTGATGCCAAGGTCAGCCTCTCTGCTGTTGGAGGGTTACTGTCTGTTTTCAGTGTTTTTTCTAAAGTTACTGGTTTATGGAATCAGAGATTTACAGCATCAGTAAGTTTGGAAAAGACCTGCAAGATCACCAAGTCCAGCCTTTGGCTGAATGCTGCCATTCCCATGAAACCAAATTGCCACATCTCCTTTTTTCAGTCCTCCCTGGGATGGTGACTCCTCTTCCAGTGCTGAACCACTTTCTTTCCTTCTTTTATCACCTCCAGTGAAGGGATTTTTCCTTCTTTTATCACCCCCGTTTTCAGATTCCAGAAAATAAGAGTTCTGAGTGGAATCAGCAAACCCTTCCTGCTGGGATGAGATGCCTGGTTTGGGATGTTCATGGCTGCGCCCATCAGGCTCTTCCTCCACTCACTGAGAAACCCTGAATTAAAAATTCCAACCAAGTATTTTCTAAGTGAACACTTGGAAATCCTGGAATCCCATTCAGCAGGGATTGGTGTGTGCTCACATGGGTTTCAGCCCTGTCACAACTGAGGGGAATTTCAGAAGCAGGGAGGAATTATTTTCTTATCCTCAGTGCCCTCCTAATATAAAATAAATACCTCATGTTCTTCAGGTCAATAAAGATTTCTATCACCTGCACAGCCTGACTAAAAATTTGGGTGTTGCAGTGAAAAATACATTTTTCCAGGTAATAAAATATGCCTGTAAGATAAGATACAGTAAAAAAAATCTGTTTTAAAAGGAGAAAGAAAATGGAAGACAACAATAAATCAAATACATCATTTTGGAGGAGAAGCATTTTTTTTTGAGTGGAGAAGCATTTTTTTAAAAATAAATGTGTCTGAAATTTTGCATATTAATGATCCAAGTACTTTTTCAGTTATTTCAAGCACAGCACACAGGTTCTAAAGTTAGACTGAGCTGCTCTGTGTATGTGTACAAACATAACAATTTCTGTGCCAGGAGGATGATGAAGGGATATGTTTTGCACACAAATCAGGAGCACTAACTTTATTCTTCCACTATTTTTTTTATCATTTCTCCCATTTCAAAGGCATTAAATATGAGGGCTGTGAGAGAGGGAGCTCGATGTGTCTCATTCACTGCTCTGTGCTGCCATGGCAGAGGGTGAAATGCAAACTCACCACTGAAAAATCCACAGTTAAAGACCAAAAACTCTCCTAAATGTCATCTTGCAGGATTAAATCTGCAGGGAAAATATTTTTAATAAACCTTATGAATGTAGATATTGTAGTAAACTCTCATCCCCAGCAGTTGTTTATGTGATAGCTCCTACTTTCAGAATTGGTGCTACTTTAAGAAAATTTGAATTATGAGGTAATTAAATAAATGCAGAGGAATGCAGAATTATTGACATTGGCTGTCAGGAGATATTTGTAAAAGGAATAAAAATAATTATCGAGATGCCCAAGTAACTTTGTGGTAAACCAAAATATGTTAACAAGGTTGTGTGCTTGTTTAAACTTCCTTCTAATGAAGTGTTAGCAAACTTTTCAGTTAGATGGAAGGGCTATTTATTTGAATCCCTTAATTAGTTGAAATGGATAAACCTAAAGCTGTACAGATGTCCTCTTTTTCAGTAATTGGAATTAAATGTGTAAGACTTTATTGGCTTGGGTTTGAAAGAAAAATTATTTTCTTTCGACCTTTGTTTCTGTATTCTTAATTAATTCATCCACTGGGCCACCCACGTGCAGGCTGCAATAATGACCTTGCTCAAAAGTCACCAGTTTTGGGGCAGAATGTAAATCTGTTCAACATCTAACAGTTGGCTGACAGAGAAAGATGTGGCCAGTTAAAAATCCAAAACTCGATTCTGGGTGCGTTCACCGGGGCTCTGATTGATAAAATCTCACCCTGCAGCTCATCCACAGCTCAGGATTATTGGAGGGAACATTTTCAAAACAGCTCAGCAAAATAAGATAACATGTTGATCTATTTATGTGTTAAAATGTGATCAGGGCTTCTTCTTTTTTTTTTTTTTTTTCTTTTCTGTTCCCTATTAACTTTTTATTGCATTAAAGAGGAATTTTGGGGAAAAAAAAGCAGCCGCCTGCCACAGTTTCCAGAGTTCATTTGCATTTGGTGAGGAGTTGATAGCAATTGAACCAAATCAAGATGCTTATCAGGAGCAGGAATTGTTGTGAAGTTTTGGTCTGAAGCAAAAAGAAGCTCAAAGAGTGAAGCATATTCCATAATAAATCTTTAACTACAGACATAATTCCACTGGTCATTAACACCGGGGCTTTTATTTTCGGAGCAGCTTTGCAAAGGCTGATCTGATGTCCTGATGCTCAGAATATTTGGGCTCAATTTTCTTCACTTTTTATATCTCCGTGTATTACAGAAGAATTCTTTTTATATATAAATATAAAAAGAGCAACAGGATTCCCTCAGAGCATAATACTGTCTGCCTCACTTTTATTAAAGGAGATCTGGTTTTTGTCAAGAAGACATTTTTGTCTCAGATAAATGGTTCAGGCTGAGCACAAGGCTGGTTTGAGTTTATGCTGGATTCTATTAAAAGGAGTGCAGTAGTTAATGCCACAGATCTATCACTTTTAGCCCCTTTCCACTGAAGTTTGACCTTGGCTGTAACTTGGGGGAGGCTCTTTGTGCATCAAACTCCAGCTCCAGCCCTTTAAAGCGTTGGGGATCTCAAGTGTACAGCAAATATTTGTTATACAATATTCATATTTATAATTATTGCCAAACCTATTTGTTTTTATGATGATGGGATTACTCTTTCCTTAATTGTATTAAGAGTAGGACCTGCCTGATTAGATTTGGGCCCATTTTTATTTGTGTTACTTTCATGTTTTATTTAAAAACATGTCTCCACTGGGATAAGTGGTGTAATTTGCCTTTAAAGATTAAAATAATTAAAGTCATAATTACGAGTGGCTTCTGTTCAGTAGTACTGAGAATACCATAGAGGAAGGAAAATATGGCACAGAGGAAAAAAAAAGCTCTGGCTGCAGTTACCTCCTGCCCTCCAAGCAAACACTGTGGGCTGGTAGTAAATGCAACGATGCCCTCGGTGCTTTGTCTCTTCTTTCAGGGTGAGATAAAGACAATTTGATGAATCTTTGATGAACTTCAAAGTTCTGCTGTAACAGAGCTGCTTTGGCTCAGCACATCCAGCCATGGGCTCTTTGGCTGGGCAGGTTTGGGGAAAATCCTCTTGCAGCTCTGGATAAAATGTTTTTGGGCATCAGGAGCAGCTGAGGGCTCGTTCCCGAGGAGTCCTGGTGGAAAAGTCTCAGGGTTGGTCTCCTGTTGGGAGCTCTGCAAGGAGGATCCTGCTGAGGCTCAGTGACTCTGTGATCACCAGAGCAATGCTGAGATCTCTGCACTTTTCTCAATGGGAGGCTTTGGGAGGTTTTTTAGCAGGGTGGTTAGAGGCCACTACCTTGGAGAAGGAAGCCTGTCTGGGAGGAAAGAAATTGCAGCCTCGGGATTCCTGTGGGCTCTGCACGCTCCGGGAGGAGAATGAGCTGCTTCCCTCGAGCTCCCTGACAGCCCTTGTCTGTGTTATTAGGGAAATTGTCCCTCTGTTTTGATTTCCAGGAAAAACTCCCAACTCTGCTGTTTGCAGGGGCACAAAACCCTCAGCTGGCTGGAGGAGCTGGAGGTGCTGGTTTGATGTTCCTGAAGCACTGGCGGTTGTAGCAGCGTTGTCTTGATTTCCTGAAGTTCTGTAAAGAAAGGGAAAATCACGCTGGGATTTAAAGCTGTGCAAGCTCTGAACTGGGATGGGAACCAGGCTTTGGTTTGGTGGCATCTTTGGGAGAGGCATTTAAGTCCCAATTCCTTGGATTTTTTTTCCCTCCTTCCTTTGTAGTGTTGGAATTGTAAAAAGTGATATTTGTTATCCCCAAGCGTAGTGCAAAAAAGCAGGGGGAGAACCTGACAAATCCTGAAGGTTTCAATGGAGATTGGTGATTTAAAACAGTATTTTCCTCTGTTCCTAAAGGATTTAGTTTTTCATGCTGTTTTTAAAAAGAGGAAGAATATTTTTTCATCTTTCCATGCACAAGCAAGTGTTGTTCCCACGTGTGTTCCCAAAGTCTGTTCTGTCCATTCTGACACAGGCGGTGACACACATCAGGTGCTGAGAAAGGAGCCTTGAGTGTCTCATTCCCACTGCCCAATATTTCCAAATTTTTGAGTGGTGAGGGTGCTTTTGTGGTTGGTTATTTTGGATTTTTTTTTTGCTTTGCTTGCTTAGTACAGGAGATGAACGTTTGAATTTGAATCTGCAAAGGCTACTCTGCTGTTCCTGAAAATCAGTGAAAGGGGAAGATCTTTTAAAACTCCTTTTGGAGTGTTTTTTTTCAAGAAGATATTTTTAAGCAGTAAATGACAAAAGAAATGAAAGCATGGGATCAGTTAACATCACATACAAATAGAGATTTGGCCTTTTTTGAGTTCTCAAGTTTTCTAAGTCTAAGTCTGTTTCTAGGTCTAAGGTGTTTTGCAGTTTTTAATGTTGTGACTTTTTGCTTTGTATCATATTTCCAGAGGAAAAAAATATTTAAGGATCAGGTTGCCATCCAGTGTTCCTGCCTGTTGGATGGGAGTTTCTGTTGCAGGGGTGATACCAGCAGTGCATTTATCATTTTTATTTTTTCTCCAATAAAGCCGTGTTGAATTAATCCTGCAGAAGAGGCTGCAGATGAAATTCTGTTCTAGCTGAAATTGCTGTTTCTAACAGTGATATAGATCCTGTGGTACCTACACATTTCTGACTGAGCACAGGCGAACCCTGCAAAAAATTTCTGTGTAAAGCTGGTTGATGGTGTTAGTTTGTCATGATCATTTCTCTTTAATTAGAGCGAAGTGTTGAGGCTGAGCCTGGGAGTGGGAGCTGTGATAAATGCTGCCTGGGAGTGCCTGACTTTCTCAGGCTGAGGGAAGAGCTGTGCTCCTTTGAAAAGCCTTCGGAAGATCTCCAGAGCCTCTGGTTTGGTGGTTCTGGAAGGAGCACGAAATGCTGACGAGGGAGAGCAAAGCCATAATTGTGCTGTGACAGTGCCAGAGCTCTGGGCTCTGCCAGCCAGGCAGGCCCAGGCCCCTCCAGCCCCATTCCAGGGCTGCTCCAAATGCTGGGAGAGGATTCCTCGTTTTTTTTCAAGTGGAAAAAAATATCTTCAAATTCTTTGGGTATCTGTTTGGGATAGGAAGTATTAAAAACCTTGCGGATTATTTTGGAAGAGACAAATTATTCAGGGTGGTTTTGCACTGTCTCAGTAAGAAGATGGCTTTTGCTCACCACAAAATCCCCTTTTTCAAGTCCTTTTCTGACAGATTTTTCTTTTTGTTTTACTTAATTCAGCTTCTAATAAGCTGAATTTAATAATTTAATAAAACTTATTTTATTTCTTGATTCCTTTGTAATCAAGCAATAAAATGCTCCTACAGCTCTTGCATGGTTTTGTCCACACATCTTCTGATTCTTTTCTATAAATCTAGGAATATCTTTGCTTTTCATGCAATTAAACTTAGGTGTTTTGTCCCTTTTTATGTCCTCATACTCAGCTTTAGTTTGATTGGCCCAGGAGTTTTATCAGCTTCAAATTTGCTTTTGTTAAAACCCCAGAAGCTCATCCTTTGTACCTTTCCCCAGCAGCTGCTGCACAATGCAAATCTCAGTCCAGGTATTTCCTTTTCCACTGAATTTCCTTGTGTTGTGAAAACTCTCCCCTGTGTTTTAATTCCTTTTTGTTCATGAGAAGGTCTTGATTTTTGGATAACAAACTTTGTAATAGTGTTACCTCATATTGAGTGAGGCAGTTTCAAGCTGGAGAAAATTCATATTACCTGTGAATTCCACAGTGCAGCTGCCTGCATCCACATTCCCAGCCCTTGGCATTCCTTGCATCCTTTGGATATCCAGATCCCTCAATTCCAGCACCAGTGACAGCAGGATGGAAGCTGTGCTGTCCCCACCTGAGGGACTCAGGGAAAGCAAACCCACTTTCTCTGGGGTTTGGTCTGGTCTGCCACTTATTTGCCTTATGTACTTGGGATCAAAATACTGATTTATGTTAGGGTTAAATATTCCCTTTTCTTTCTAGGAATTGATTTTGTTATTGGAAACTTCCAATGGAGCTTCCTGCACAGCACGGTGCCCTGAGCTCTTATGCAGTCACCCATAATTCATGGAGCAAAACAGGAATATTCTTCTGTTTTCTCTAATTTGAATAGGATAAATAAATAGGAAACCCAGACATAAAGTGGATAATCCTTTGTGGTTATTAGAGCAGGTCTCAAGTCTGTGTGTGTGAGAGAATCCCCCAGGATTGTTGGTGTCCAGCTGACAGGCAGTTACCCTGTGAATGTGACACAAAGCAATCCCCCTGTCAGTAAATTGGGAATTTCCCTCTGGAGTGTTTTCCCTGCTCACCCTGGGCTGTGTTCTGTTCCCCAGGTGCTGGTGAGCGAGGACTCGGACAGCGATGGCATCGTGGCCCATTTCCCTGCTCATGAGAAGCCCATTTGCTGCATGGCCTTTAACCCCAGTGGTAAGAGATTTGTTCTGGTTATTGGGGTAGATGGAAACACAGCAGGAAATCCCATGGGAATGTGTCCCATGGCTTTGGAGGGATTGCTGGTGCCACTGGGACACTGCAGGTGACTTTCTCCATGGAGTGTTGGGTGTGTAATTTGATTTTTTCTGGAAATTTCAAACTTTAACAACTCTTACTGTGGTAGGAGGGAGGAGATTCAGTCCCTCTTCCACTGCTGAGGAATTCCTGTCTGGGATCCTGCCAGCCAGGTGCACACATGTTGTGATCCTCAGGTATCCAGAGGATCAGCACGTGGATTAAATTGTAGTCCTCCATAAATACAGAAATAAAATGGTTTCACTGGTTTTTAAAGTAACTTATTAATTGTTTGCTAATGAAGAGTTTGTGATCTTTCTCTCCTGAGTGAAATCAGCTGAAATCTGAAAAGACCTGCAAGAAAACTCCTCAAAAGTACCTGTTTCTCTCCTTCCTCTTTATAAATGAAGGGCAGCAGGGACAGCTACAAACCTTGAGTATTAATTGATCTTACTAATCTGACAACATTTCATTATCTGTAGGTAAATAATGTTCTGGCTCATTGCAGCAACACTCAGGGAAATGGTCAGGGAACCAACAGCTTCCACTGCCTAAATTAACAATTTCTAAAATGCAGCAAATGCCATGAAGATCAGGAGGGCGAAGTCACATTTCAGAGAATAAAACTAAATGTCTGTCATTTATGTTTTCACTTTTGCTGACCAGTTGGTGTCATTCTGACACCCCATCTGTTGTGTCAGAACTCCTTAACAGTGCAGTGCAGTTCACTGGGAGTCTGTGACAGAAAAGCTGTATTCTCATCTGCCTGGGTTTTCTTGGAAGGGATTTTTTTTTTTTTTTTTTTTTTTTTTTTTTGTGGAGCTCTGTGCAGTGAACTGAGAGTCCTCGATTCCAGAGCACTCATTTTGCTTTGTGCTCTGGAGGAAGGATGATACCTAAAGTGGAGCAATGCTAATTAAATGAAATAAATAAGTGAAATAAATACAGCTGCTTAAATTAGAATGGTATATAAATATTAATTAAATGCTTCCTTAAGAGATTTTCTAGGATTGTGTAAATTTAAAGGACAGCATAATGTTTATGCAAAACCAAATGAACTTGTTGGTTTTCAAAAGGAAGGATATTTTTGCAAATTGCTGGATATTTGTGTTATGATCAAATTCTTTGGTTTGCTCAGGTTGACAATAATTTAGAGAGTGCCACTTAGAGCTAATGGTGTTTAATGGCAAAACACTTGTTTAAGTGGTGTTATTTCTGGCTGCTTGCAGATGCTCTGTGTGGGGGAGATTTGCAGGAGGGATGGGGACAAACCAGCAGAGAACTCTTCCCTCAGTGAGAGCAGCACTTAGCCCAGGATTCTGTGTTCTTTATTTAACATCAAGGCAGGATTTTGTTTGAAGCCAGGGCTGTAACATCATCCCAGCCCATTCTCCACCGGTCTATTGGCAATCAGGGCTGAGCTCATTACAGAGAACAAAACAAGAGGTGGCTTTTGATTCTGTCCTTGGCTGCTTGCTCTGAAACCCCACTTTTACTCCTAATTTCAGGCAGTGTCTGCGTGGCTACACCAGAACACAGCGACTGCAGAGCTGTGCTGGGGAGGCAAACAGGGAGCACTGCTCTAATTCACGGAAAATTTTACTTTCTGGGGCTGATAATCCCCTTAATTCCATCGTGTCTCAGTGCAGGAGCTGCACAGGTGCTCAGGTCTGAGTTTTGGGAGGATCCCTTTAGAGATTTTTATTGTGTTAAAAAGGAGCAGAATCCTGCCTTCATTTGGACAGAACAGAGGTATAAAGGCCTTTATGAACTGTGATAATTAAAACCAACTTGTGTGTAAATGATCCACATCTCTCCATACTACAGGAATTGTTATTTGTACTTGGGAGAATAATTTTTAAGTCTGCTGGGCTGCAGCTTTGTTTCAGTCAATTGTCTTTACTTCACCACATTTAAAAGCAGCTTATAGATGTTTTATTTGTGCTAAAGTTGAGTTGCTAAATACATTGTTGCCTACACTTGGGCAAGCTCTCCACAGCCAGTGGACAGTCTGTTCTTGTAGCCCATAAAGTTTCTTCCTGCTGCTCCTGCAGAGGGGAGGAAGGACCAGATCCTCTGGGCTCCCCAAGGAAGGTGTGTCTGGGGCACGAGGATGCAATGTGGGAATAAATGGAACATGAAAACCTGTAGAGATGTCATTTTCACAATTTATAGATGAAATAGAGTGTAGAGAGATCAGCCCTAAATTTTAGATATGACTGATAATTCTGGAGTCTCTATGTCCTAGCGTTGAGTTTGGTGTTGGAGGATGCCAGGACATCTTCATGTGGACTCTGCTGCTCTTCCTCTTCCACTTTCCATAGGACCAATGATGAATAATTTTGGAAGCTGGGCTGAGCTTCTGAGCCCACCAGAGCAGGGGATTGTGCTGGGATCCCAGTTCCTGTGGTGTCCTGTGGTCAGTGACCTGGACAGGGCCTCCTGAGCTCCAGATGGGATTCCCAGGAGCATCCATACCAACATCTCCATCCCTTTTATCTGTTTTGGGAGGCAAGTGAAGTGTAGAAGTTTTCCTGTCTATTCAGAAGTTGTTTAAATCATTCACTCCTGTTTTTGGAAGGTTTGTGCCTCGTTTCCCTGTCAGGCTGCACTGCCAAGAACTATATGTACAACAAACCCTGTGGGCAGCCAGGAAAGATGAGAATTATCCCCTGCTTGATTTTTTTAGAGCTTCTGCTTCAATTGCCAATTTGTTAAGGCCAGTAAGTAGCCTTAGAGCCTCTGAAAAGGACATTTTGTTACCTAAGCTTCCTGGTGGTCTTCTCCTGGGACAACTTTTCCCAGTAAAAGCTTTTCTCTACCCTCAGATGCAGCATAGAGGGGTTTTCCAGCTGCAGGACTCAATCCTGGCTTCTCACCCTTCTAGAGGGAGCAAAAGACACAATAGTTTTCAATAAAAGCCCTTAAAACAAACTGAAAATACAATGATTAAAACATTTCTGTAGCTATAGCTAAATCCACACTCCATTATGTGTGGGGTCCTACCTGGGGGTAGGACCAGCTTTTAAATCGATGGGATGGGGCAGGTACATTCCAATTCTAGTGTCAAAGAGGAAAGTTTTCACATAAGATTCTCAATTAGTAAACAGCTAAAAAATGGTACTGGTTTATAAATATTTGGAGATTTTTTTTCTTTTAAGTGTGGTAAATAAATGATCTGCTTTCCAGAAGTGTTGCTCCTGCCAGCTTGGCAGCTGAGAGCTGTGAAGTGCAAGACATTGAAAATTTAAAATAATTACGCTTCCTTGGCTACAAAAGAGATTTTCCACCCATTAATAACGAGAAAATTAATGTTGGGCCAGCAGTAAAACAGATTAAACTGTGTCCCCCTTGGGATGCCTGACTGCACCCTTAACAGACCTGAAATTGCTCCGATTATTTTAATGTTCTATATTGAAACATGATGGTGGCCTTGAGTTAATAGTTAAAGAGGGTGAAATTGGAACATCTCTGCACAAGTTTTTTTCCCATTGATGAGAGAAAGTGGGCAGGAAAACGCTCCTGGAGAGTAAAACAAGCTGTAATTATTTAATGACAGAACAATTCTTCAGTTTTTCTGTTCATGTTCTTCTGATTTGCAACTTGAGTTATTGCCTTGGAAGACAAATACGGTGAAATTAAGGCAGTTTGGTGAGTTGCAGTTACAAATGTTGTGTCCCTGTGTCCCAGGCCACCAAAAGGAGGAATCCTTGATGATTGATGGCTTGATCAAGAATTGCATTTTGGGTTGGTTGTGAAGGAGGAGCTGTAGCCATGGATTATTTTAGGAGTTATAAGAGTCACAGGGAGTTATTTATTCACAAAAGAATACTTTATTTTGCTTCTCTTTCTTTTGACTTCTTGGGACTCTTAAAATATTTACATTAAATTTTTATGTGCTTGCGTTTATTTTGCGGTGAATTTTGCTAAAATCAGAATTTTGTTATTTAGTTAAGGTTTTTTGAGACCCAGTTTTGGAACTGTAGCACATGGTCCACTTGGGAGCACCCAGGGGCTGAGCAGCTCGGATGTTTGGCTGTATTTTCACTGGCCTGGGAGAGGAGTGAAGTAGGTATAAATAAAGCTGCTGTTCCTGGGTTGAACCAGATGCCTCAGCAAACCATGGGCCACATAAACTTTGTCACATGAATGGGATTGCTGAGCCCAGGGAGCTGCAGTGGAACAGGAATCCTGTCCCAGTGAGCCTGTGGAAGGTGGGAATGCCAGGAGAAATCCATCTGGACTGAACCAGGAGCAGCTCTGAGTCACTGTGGTTCCCCTGAGCCTGTCATTTGGGAGCCTCCAAAGCTCAGAACCAACCTTGCATGGCATCCAAGTTCAGATTTCCAAACTGAAGTGTGAGAAATTGGTATTTTTAATCACTTTTTGGACAAGCAGTGAGTTGGGGCAGTGGCTGGACTGGTCTCTCCGTGGCTGGGCATGGAAGTGTGAGGGTTGCATTCCTAAATCCAGTCTATCCATGGATGCACATTTCCTCCACACAGATGTGTGCCTTATTCCCAGCACTCGTGCCCTCGGTGTTTTGAAAAGAGATGCAACACAGCTTGAAGGTGTGGAATCCTTCAGAGAGTGCTGGCAGAGTTTGGGGAGGTGAAAAAACCCTCTGAAAACTGAAGAGAAGCTCCTGGTGAAGCTCCAAGCCGTGCAGAGACCTCCTTTATAGGCACGCCATCAACAGCTCTGCAATTAGGGAGGTGTTATAAATAGGATGTGGTGGGGCTGCCCAGCTTTCCCAACGCTCTCTAATTTGCCCCCGGGGCCGCCAGGAGCTGAGAACTCCGTGTCCCATCAGCAGCTCCAGTCCCACCCTCAGGCCAAGCCTCAGCAGTCAGAGGGGAGGAAGCTCTCAGATAAACACGGCGCAGCCTCAGCTCCCAATCGCTCCGGGCTTCCGCTTCCAGGCCCTATAATTAGAAGTCCTTCTTTTCTTTGTATTCCCAGTTGACGCAAATGCTTTTTGTGGCTTGGCACCTCATTTAGGGCGTGGGCTTAGTTTATGGCCAGGCCGGAGTCTGGTTTAGTCTTCTGATACTGCATAAATAGCTCTTAACCCACAGTCTACATCTGTACTAGTTTTTCCTTTTATGCATATATTCCTCGTGGTTTTATTTCTATCCTGAAAGAAGCTGATTGTTTCCCCAAACAGAGTGCAGGAAAAGTAGGAAGCTGTAAATTAGGGCAGGTAAAACAAAGCTTTGCTAATTTTTTTTTTGACCCCCGTCTAGGATATCTGTTCGTTTGAAACTGGATTTTAATCATCTCTGTGGATTTAAAGCAACCACACAGTAAAACAGTCATTATTTAATCTGGCTGCGCCCTCGTACTGTGGATAAGCAAAATCAGAATTTTTGCAATGAGATATTTACTAAATAAAGTCTGGTTTACACATAAATTTCCACTGGGTCCTGGGTATGCAGGACTTCCAATGGATTTCAGCTGTTATCTGTTAAACAGGGATTAATGCCAGTTTGAAAAATAAGCAGGAAATCCTCAAGAATTATTCACTTTTCATCTCTGATTATTCACCCATAAAGTCCCTCATAAGAGAAAACATTTGGACTGAACTTGGCATGGCTTTAACCTGAATTTCCATCTAAACAACTTTTTGGGAAAACTGTCACAAGGCCTCTTAAGAAGCTTGAGCTGAAGTTTCCTGCACTTGAAAGTGAAAGTGAGGTAGGAGCAGGATTCCAGTTTGTGTTTGTCCGCTGGGATTAGGAATTCCTGCTGGGATGCTGCAGGGAGATGGAGAGAGAAATGAAATGGCTGAGCTGTGATAATGGAAAACTGGGATTCTTCGGTGTGAAGTAATGAGAACTGGAAAATCCCACCACAAGCCCCAGCCCAGTGTTCTGAAGCATGGGTGATTTATTGTTTGAATAACAGGAGCGAGGAAGAGATTTCAAAATGCTGTTTTATAAATACAAGTTCTTTCCCATCTGTGGTGTTGTGCTTGGGACCTCCGTGTTGATACAAGTCCTGCCAGAATATATTTGTACTTCAAATGCAAATGTGGGTGTGAAAGGTCCTCCTTTAACTTACTGAAAAAGTGTCTCTAATACAAGTGAAGGGCCTGTTTTCCCTGGGCTTTCATCTAATAAATGCATTTATTCCAAACGGGACAGGCAGCAGTTTAGATTAGACATAAACTGCCAAATCAGATACCACCCATCTTTCTATTTTTAAGTCAATTCCTTTCCAGCCACAAATGTATTATCTTTCACCTCTGTACTCCGTCAAGTTAGCAAAAACAGAGAAAAGAAACCTCAAACCAAACCCAGAAAACCCCAAGGCAAAGCACACATGGAACCAAGAGCTGGGAGCATCATCTGGAACTGCTCAGAGCTGCAGGTAGACGAGCAAATGTCACAACTGCGGCCGCTGGGATCTGAGGTGTCACCAAAGGAACAAACAGGGACCACCATGGGTTCTGGGGCCACAGGTTTTGGTGTTTGTACCCAAAGTGAGCCCTGCTCTGCCTAAAGACAGCGTTGTAGGGTTGGGCAGGAGCCTGTGAGCAGCAGGGGGGTGATTCCCTCCTTGTGCTGCCCACAGACACCTGCGGCTCTGGCCAGCGCTGGAAACCAGATCCCGCTGAGCTGAACACCCATGGATTGCATGGACAACACAGGACGGTGATCTGGTGTTTTCACTGGCTTGGGATGATTACACAGCCTTTTGTCTCCAGTTCCAGACAGATTTTTGGTGGATTTAGGGTTGTTTTTTTTTACCGTCTTCCATGCACCACACTGTGCACTGGGCTCCACACGAAGAACGCTCCGCTGGGATCTCTGGGTGTGCTCAGCCCTGGGTCTGTATTTATAAAAGACTTCTCAAGCCTTGGGGAAAGAAAAGATATCTGTTTGCAGATCTTGTCTGCTCAGTATTCAGAGAAGTCTCACAGATCCATCTCCTCCAGCTTCTCCAAAGGTCCTTTCGATTGGGAAGAAGAGAGAGCACAAAAGGCCCCAGAGCACCCTCCATGTCTATATAAAGCTGTCTAATGCATGAGGAGAGACAAACATGGGAAGAGAGAAGATAAATTCTTACTGGGTTGAATTAGATCTTTTGGAATATCCTCGCTCCAGTAACAGCAGCAGCCTAATTCCAGCACACAAACCCCTCTTTGCTTCCAGCTTTCTCTGCTGGAAATGCTATATATTATTGAGGACCGCACACTTCACTAGAAGGGAAGTGTAGTTTGTGATGTTGCAGAACAGAATTAATGCAAATTGTGTGCATAATCCCACACGAAAGGCTTGGCTGCCTTGCACCGGAGCAACTTGAGCTGTATTTCCTATCAACACAGTCACTACAAATCAAGGAAATTGCCAGTTAAGCCAACATTAACATCCAGACCAACCTCAGCTCACATGCCTTACCGCCCAAACATAATACCCCAGCGCTCTCCCGGATTTCTCAGCTCCATAACAAACTCCCTTTCATTTCTAACACTCGGGGCCGGAGGAACAGCCGGGAACAGTAAAAGTGTGTCTGCTGGAGGGAATCTTGCTGAGCTCAGATGTGAGATGGTGCGTTTGTGCGAGCTGCAGGAAATGCCTGGGTGCAGCGTGGGTGGCCTGGCCGGGCCCGGGCCCTGCCAGCCTCGGTGGTCAAGCTGAGGGGAAGCTTGGAGGCAGTTTTGTCTCCGAGAGCAATTTGGATTTTGTACCTTGCTGCTGGTGGGCCTCAGCGCCTTGGAACCGCCTGTTTGCCTTCACAGGATCCTGCTTTCAGAGGTTTTGGAGAAGCTGAGGTGTGCCCTGGTGGTGCCACACAGGCTCTGAGGGTGCTGCGTTGCCCTGGGTGGGGTTTCAGGACATTGGGCCCACAGGGCCGAGCCTTTGGCCTCTGAAATGTTTCTATCTGAAAACCTTTCTTTCTGAAAGGTCCCAATCTCTTGGATTCCAAGATTATCAAGGAGGGAAAACACTAAGGATACCAATCCTTTTCCCACTGCAATGGTCCTAGGTTGCTATATTTTATCAGACATTAGATGTGCTACTCAGATCTCCAATCACATCGAGGGTGTCCTACAGAAGAGTAAATGATATTTCTGTTGTATATAAAGAAAACCTCCACTGTTGAAACAGGGAGGAGGAACTCAGCCTCACAAGGGCTGTGCCTCTGACGTGTCTAAGTTGGTTTTGCTCTTGTTTATGCCAACCAATCTAGTGATGAAGTGGTGGTCCCATAGAAGAGCTAATCACACTTAATTTTTACTTTGCTGCTCAGGACTCTTTATACAGTTTAATACTAAAATTTTCCAAGTGTCACGAGGTAGAAAATCAGTGGTAACGTGCGAGAGGTTTCAAATATATGCTGTTGTTATCTGGGGCAGCAGAGGAAAAGCAATTCCTGGTACCACCTGTAAATAAATGAAGGCAATGGGCACTCATTTATGGCAGAAATAATAATTTATCCTCTGAATAAGTGTAATATAAACTGTTTTCAGTGAACCTGGTACCTCATTTAGTGTTTCATTTGAAAGGTCTCAACTCTGCTTTTCACCAATAAATCAGACAGTTTCTTTCATTTATAAGGAAGATGCTTCTTCAGGATTGTTTTGGCTGGATTTCGATGATCTCTTCTTCCAAAAATTGTTATTGTGGAGACATCAATCTTTTTTAGACTGGCTCTTGCCCAGGGAAGAGCATTTTGGGGTTTTGCTGTAACATTCATCACTTCAATGTTTCATATTGGTCACACAGTTCTCAAGTTTAGTTGGAATATTCAGATCTTTCAGATGTTTTTATAGATTTGTGTTGTAATACTATCTTAATATATTAATACTTAAGTAGTAGTACTGTGAATATGATTTCAGTTGAAGTCCTGATTCATTTTTATGAGGTGAATCCCTTTCAATTCAGTAATTTTCTGTGTTTTCTTCTGTTTCCAAACCCCAAATATAAGCCACACTCAGTGTTTTTTAGACAGACACTTTAAGCTTCTTCTTTTGCAGTGATTAATCTCTCGTGCTTTTGTGTTTCTTTTTTTTTTTTTTTCTTTTTTTTTCCCCCAGGGATGTTGCTGGTCACCACTGACACATTAGGCCATGATTTCCATGTTTTTCAAATCCTGACACATCCTTGGTCATCATCACAAAGTGCCGTCCATCATTTGTACACACTGCACAGGGGAGAGACCGAAGCCAAAGTAAGTTAAACTCTTTGCTGAAGAATAATCCCCAGACACCTTATACATTCTGTGTATGTTGGCACTTTAATGTTTGTTTCAGCACACAAAGAGCCTTTCTTGTGCTCCAGCCGCAGAAGGGATAAGAGCAGAGCGTTTAACCTGGACAATAATAAATTCTTGCCCTTTGCAATGAGGTGCTGTCAGATTTATTCAGATCTGGCACTGCCTCCAAAGAGCCCCGATTATTGGCTGTGTTTGCACTTAACCTTTTCTCATGTAACATGTTCAACATTTGTCTCGTGCCCGTGAAGGAACTGTCAGCGTTCGCCTGACTCTGGTGGTAAAAGCCACAGACAGACAATTAAAGAGTTGAAAGGAAGAGTTAATCAAGAGGCTGTGATTAACTTTCCTTAGCGCAGTGGGGGAACCTGCAGAGACTCCCCAGTTTAACTTATCCCCCTCTCGGAGATGGAGGACTAAGTTAGGATATTATCCAAGGGTGGAAAAGTCTGGAATTGTATTTTAAGCAATGCTCAGTGAAGTTGATTTGCTGGTGAGGTGGGGAAAGGGGATCTGCTCTCACTGGCAGGGCTGTGGCTGTGGCAGCAGCAAGTTCTGCTTGAGTCCTTCGTGGTGATGCTCTTGGGCACCAGCAGAGCCTCACCTTTGGAGCACTGAAGAACTGCTGAGGAACCTGCTTTAAATACAGGAATAAAAATGTCACCACAGGGTAAGAAATGAGTATTGCACTTGCTGATGCAATTACACACGGGAAGCAGAGACTTGTGACAGCCTGGCAGATGTAAAGCACTGTGACAGGGACAGCCTGGGGCTCTGTGATTATGACCCTGGCACTGGGAACTCGGGTGGTTTTGGTACCTGATTACAGTTCCTTCAAACATTTTTTTTCCCTGGGAGTTGAGCAGTTTCCCTCAAGTTTCTCTCCATACCTTTGTAACAAGTAGGATGTGAAAGCTTTATTGAACGTAGCAGTGGTTGATCAAGTTTTGATCTGGGTGAATTTACATTTCTGGTAGTTTAAATACTCTAAAGCTTTCCTGCCACCATTCTGGAAAAGTGGAATTGCTGTTACAGGCAATGGTTTACTATAAGAAGGAATAACCGGTCTGGAAAGTGAGAGGAAATTAGGAAAAACTGTTCATTTGGGATAATATATATAGTACTAACCAGTAGTTTTTATAAATATTAAGAACAGCAATGAGATCTGTGTGTATACACATACTCTGCCATCTGCTTGGGCATGTTCTATAATGTGTTTAATGTTTTAGAGTTATTTTTGTTCTCCCTCCATACAAAGACTCAATATTGAAACCCAAAGCACAGGACTTCAGTCATGAGGTACAAAGATGTTCTTCTGGTTTTTACAGCTGATAAATTTGTTTTCAAGGCACACATTGGAAACCAAACAGAACATGGTTTAGAGAAGAAACCCTTATAGATACAGGGTTTTTTGGGATATAGTATTAGCATCTCTGTGAAAGCATTGCATTAAAATTCTCAGAATCAACATAGTAAAATTTTTTCCTAGTTTGCCACACAGTTTTCATTTGGGATGTGAACAGTATAGCTTTTGGAATGGCATAAAATGGAGAAAATTCTAACTAGTTTGAGGTGTGTTGGTGGATTTCACAACTCCCTGGATAATTAAACAATATTGCATTGGTACCTGTGATTCTCAACACGCACAGTTTGAAATATTTATATAATATGAGGGGTAGTTTTACTTTTTTCTTTTGGAATAACAGCACTTGCAGCTCTTCAGTGAGAGGAGAGTTTGCTGGTGCTGCTCTTTTGTTGTGTGAATTCCATGTATGAGGAGCATTAGACAAGAATTTTGGAGATTGTTCAATATAAAACTCTCAGTGCAGCCCACACTGGGAGCCTCTGTACCTCCTGTCTGCTTAGAACAGTATTTATACATTTGCTACCAGACCTTTTTTCTTTTTTTTTTTTTTTCCCCTGGTTTAAAACTAACTGTGAATCAAGGCCAATGGTCTTAAAGGTCACCTTCTGTACTGGAGCTATAAAAAGTTCTAATTTGTGTTGATGGACATGAGTGATTATCAGTGTCACAATTTGTTTAGCTAGTACCCATTATAAATTGTTTAAACATCGTCATTATGGCTGTGTTATATGTGAGGTTTTAATGTCCATGCTGAAATCAGCTCTGCTTTTGTATGTGAGGTTTTGGCTGACAGAGGTTCACCCCACATTTCCCAGAATTCCTTTTTATGACTCAGATGAAGATGGGGTGGGATGCAAGGTGGACCTCTGCCTCAGAAGGGAATTGTGAAGACAATGACCATGGCAGAGTGTGAAGTGCTCAGGTAATTCACTGAGTCCTAAGGTCACAGTGTTCAAAGTCACTTTTCTGCAAACAAAGACAGAAGTCCCTGTTTCAGTTATATCAGATTAAGATCTTTTAGCCTTGAAGTGCCACTTGTGCTTTAGAATTTATATTTTTTTCCCTTAAGAGGATGAAGAGCAGCACTGACTAATACCAGGAAGGTCCATTGCAAGGGCTGGTTGTATTTAACTGAGTCAGAGAGAGAACTGAACCTCTCAGAGGATCTGTGCTTGCACAGTTCAGCTGTAAAGAGCAGAAATGTGCACGTGTATGTGCTGCACATTTTGGTTAAGGATACATTTTCCTGTCCTCCAGCTCTTGCATTGTGAGGCAATACTTACTGCGCTCATATTTTTACCCAAGAGCATTCTGGAAGGTTTTTAATGAAGGCATAGCATGTTCTGAACTGAGGAAGCTCATTTACTTACAGATGAAAGTTAGCCCGTCACCTGATAATCCTTTCTCTTTGATCTGAAATTGTAAACAGCAAAAACAAAATCCCTGAAAACAGCATTATCTCAGCCTAGGACAAATAAACGTAACGATAGCATCAGCTGGCTGCTGGCCAGCTCCTCTGTAATCCTTTACTCTGTCAGACTTTTGTTATTCCCACTCCCAAACTGCAGCTAGAGCTGACTTCAGTCGGAGAAGGTAAACAGGGAATGATAAAGACATTCCAGCCTGAGTGATGTGATGCTTTTCCAGGGAGTGCACAGATGTTTCACTGATGGGATTCCACAGGAGACTGTTCAAGGTTGTGCCCAGGTGGTGAAAGATTGGAACAACTTCCAATTCAGATTCACATTGGATGTGAATCTCCACGGCCATGAGGAATTCCTTCCTGTCTGTGGCATGCTCATAGCTGCAATTATTGAAATAGACTCTGTAAGACGAGGAAGGCTTCCTTATTTCTAGGAAAGAAGCTGGGGACAGGCTGGAAATAATCAAGATTGATTTGGGAAGTTGATCAGTCTTGGATGAGAGCTGACAAGAAGAAGCTGCTGCAGTCAGAAGTAGCTTGGCTGCCTTGGGGAGATGGAGCCCTGAGCAGCAGCGTTTGCAGGCTCAGTTATTAATAGAGAGCTCAGCTCTGGTTAAAGGCCCCACGTGAATCTCTCACTGTGCCCACGCTCTGCCCTTGCTTTTACACAAAACTGAAATCAGTGCTGGGGACTTGGGGAGACAGAGTTGGGTCTGTGTGGCTCTGATAAATCATATTGTGTAGACCATGATTTTATTATTTTTTCATTTATGTTGGTTGCTACATAATTTCCTTAATTTTCTCAGCCAGAAAAATTCACATACAGACCAGTTTTCTAATTTATTTTGACCCTTACCTCCTCGGGACTGCTGCTCTTTCTCATTGTTTAATGATACTGGTTTTTTTTCTTTCTGCCATCTCCCTGCACAACATAATTAAATACTTGAGTCCTGTGCTTCAAATCAGGGTGTTTTTTCTCTGTGACACAGCACAGTGATCATGAACAGGTCATGTTCCTGTTGCAGCACTGCTGGTCCTATTCTCCCAGTTTAATTAAATGCAGTAAAATGCACAAGAATATACAGATTGCACCTGGTGTAACTCCATACGACTGACAGAGGGGTGGTAGGAAGAAAAAAGAAAGAGTGCTAGAAGATCAAAATGTGGCTTATTTATTGTCATTATTATTGAAATCCAAGGCTCAGCGTTGTGAGGTTGGTTTTCTAGCTGTTACATGATTTACCTGGACACAGTCCTGTGCCAGGTGCTCTGGGCTGACCCTGTTGGAGCAGGGAGGTTGGACCAGACAAGCCTCTGTGGCCCCTTCCAACCCAACCCATCCTGTGATTTTGTGATTCTGTAATATCAGAAATGATTCCTTGATCTGTACAGTATTGAAAGCTGATCCTCAGTAGAGCTGTTGACATGTGCTGTGTCCTTGGAGGACTCTGTATATTAAATTACCTGACTGTGTCACTCAGGGCAGGCTCTGAGTGGTAACTACATTTTAATTCAGTTTTCTGGGGGATTTTACATCATAATGTTCAAAACACAGGGAAATAGAAAAGTGGAAGTTAGAAAGAAGCATAGAAGAATAACTGGAGGGAAACAGGAGAAGACAGGAAGCATATTGACCTTTTGGAGCAAGTCCAGAGGAGGCCATCAAAATGTTTAGAGGGCTGGAGCCCCTCTCATGTGAGGAAAGACTAAGAGAATTAGGATTGTTCAGCCTGGAAAAGAGGAGGCTTTGGAGTGGTGTATTTGTGGCCTTCCAGTACCTGAAGGGAACCTGCAAGAAAGATGGAGAGAATCTAGGACTGAAAACAATTTGAAAATATCTTAAAGGGTTCCCAAATTAAACAAAATCTCAGGTCTGTAATTCCATTTACTGGGCCAGACAGAAGAGGATAGATAAAAATTTAAAATACAGACATGAGTATTAAATGTGACATTGACCTTGAGCTACAGAATAAACTTTGCATCGTGAGAGATCTGGTGTACTTTGTACTTTATTAACATATATCTGTAAACACTATGGGGTCTTGATTGATCTTTGGTATCTAAACATTACATCATAATTAACAACAAATCCAGAAATATATTATAAATACATGAAATAATAGTACATTAACCTAAAGAACAGCAATAAATTGCAACGCTTAGCATAAACTTGAAAACCACTAATGGGCCACTGTGCAGTTTGTTTATACTCTGAGCAGTCGAGAACTCGGCGTAATGTACAGGAACGTGGTGGGGAACAGCACAGCCCAGGGCATAATTTATAGGGGTTTATTCATGGACACAGCTGATTTTTGAAGTTGTTTCTGAGACTGCCAGGATGAGCATTGTCCTTTCAGCCTGGTCCATGCCTTCTTCCAGTTCTGCTGGAGAGTTATGGGCTCCTTCGTGGTGCACAGACGGATTTGTGCTGGTTTGATGTGAGCGTGTTTAATTCATGCCCTTGGAATTGGAAATATTCTCTGAATCACCTCCTCGAACAGCCTGTGGTTCTGCTGCTCCTGGTGTGTCAGTGAAAGACAAATGAGGCCGTGTTTGAGACCAGTGAGCAGTAGGTGAACCACGTGCACCAGCAGCTTCCAAAATGCTCTTTGCCACTGCTGAGCAGGGTTTCGTAGCTCTGTTCCTGTAAATCTTAATTCATTGCACACTCTTCTCTCATCACTTTTTTTCCATGTTACTACTGAGCATTTAAACCCTTCTGCCTTTGTGGTTTCAGCCGTGTTTTAGGCAACCATGGCCTTGATGCCCTCTCTGATTTGTGAGCTCTGTTTTAAAGAGAGCATTTGGGATTACAGAGTTCCACACTTTCTTCCTGTGGATCAGAAATACTTTTTTTTCTGTGTAATATTTACACTGAGGGAAAAAAAAACAACCCAAAACATCCTGTAGTGATTGTTTCCCAGTTTCTTGGCTGGGGTTGTCATTTGCCAGGGCTGTTGTGTGTAGTTTTTGAAACAACATAACCCTCAGGGTGCCAACTGGAAACTGAGTATTAAAGTAGAAACACACAATTTTGTTGCATGGTACAGTGAGATGGAATTTTTTCTCTGTCATCTCATAGTTCTGTTTTAACTGAGAATGGCAGTTTCTACACAGTTTGGTTTTGACCAGAAGAATTTGCCACTTTAACAGCAAGTACTGAAATACCCTTGGTGCCATCTTTTTCCCTGACTCCACGGCCTTTGGGGTTTTTTTTTTTTTTTGAGCCCTTATTAATCCCTGTGGGGTCTCTAATCCCTTCTGAGCAATCTGTTAAGGTGAAGCACTTTGTAAGGGAACTCGGAGCTCCGGGTGCTGCGCTGTAGATGGGTCAGAGCTGATTCCTGGAAGTGCCAAAGCTGTCAGGTTTTGGGGAGCTCGCTGAGCTGCATCGTTGGCAGCTCGTTTGGGGATGTCACCAGGACTGAGAGGAGCAGGTGTGTAGCGCTGGTTTTAGTTTATCTCGGTAATGTTGATGAAGCATTTTGTGTGACAGTCCGTCAACCAAATATCTTGTCACAAGTCACAAGACTTAAACCCTTTTTTAATCTCCGAGGCTTCAGGGCTCTGCTGGAAACTTGCACTTTGATGAATACTTTGCTGCTTTTGTCTGGAATAGCTGGAGTGCATTTCTGGAATATTTGTCAAGATTTTATCAGTGTTTACTCCAATTTGAGTACCTAGTGTATTGTAAAACTGGCTTCAGTAAAATCTTAAAGAATTTTATTTCGTTTATGCTGCTTAATAATATAATGAAAACTAATCCTTCGTCTATATGTTTGTTTGCCGTGGTAAATCCCACTTGTGTCCATGGTTCCTTTTAGTCAGCTTTTACCTTTAAAAACATTTTTGGAAGAATTGTTTCAGGACTTTTTTTCTCTATGATAAATCATTTTAACTTCGACTACTTGTTTTCTTGAGTTGTCTGCCAGGAGGGCTTGGAAACAAACTTTAATCTCTCTTTTAAAGCATTCCTTCAGGAACAAGAATTTGCTTTCCATCAAAGCGTTGTGTAAAGCACACTTAAAAGAGAATTAAATCCTTCTGGACTTCGTATCTGAGATCTATGCAAGGAGTAACCGTAGTGGAAAATGTTTAACTGCATTTTTATATTTGTTTCAAAACTGACCATTTTAAGCTATAATAAGACTTGTGCCAGTATTTGTCAAAATCAGGCCCAGTGGTGAGATCTCTCTCTTTTCTTCTCATCCCTCCCTTTTCCCGTTTTTGGGCAATCTCTAAAGATTAAACAAGCAAATACAAAACATATAATTGAAACAATTTCCCAGCTCTTTTTAGAACGAAATTCTGTTTGAAAACGACACCAAGATCTTGTGGCTTTCTGCAGCACTTTGCAGCATGGTTTGTTTTCATAATCTCAGAATATTCGGAGAACTACAGAAAATTTGCAACTGTGAATTACAGTGTATGCACTGAATACTAAATTCATTGATAAATGCACCAAAATTCAAGTTACTGCCTAAATGTGAGGGATTGTTCTCCCATTCCCAGCTCAGATTTGTGTTTGAGACAAGACCCCTGTGTTGGAGGCGTGCACGTTGGTGGCTTCATTCCGCTGTCCCCTCTGTTTCGCAGGTACAGGACATCTCCTTCAGCCACGACTGCCGCTGGGTGGTGGTCAGCACGCTGCGAGGCACTTCCCACGTGTTCCCCATCAATCCCTACGGAGGCCAGCCCTGTGTCAGGACTCACATGTCCCCACGGGTGGTCAATCGCATGAGCCGCTTCCAGAAGAGCGCGGGGCTGGAGGAGATCGAGCAGGAGTTGACCTCGAAGCAGGGAGGACGCTGCAGCCCCGTGCCCGGCCTGTCCAGCAGCCCCTCTGGCTCACCTCTCCATGGTAAATCCACTTTCTCCCTTTCTTTCCATCCTGAGGATAATATCAATTCCATAAAATGAGGTGCTGTGCAAAAATATGTGATGTATGCTGATACTGCAGGAGTGAGCCAGGGCGGAAACACCTTGGAAAGACAGTTCTAGTTTTGCAGCTTGCTTTAAGTAAATGATGCTATCACAGGTGTGTTAATAATTTCTACTCAAAACTGAAAGGTTGGGAGTCTTTAGGTTTCAAGTTTTGTTTCCATGTAGCACACAGTCAGTAAACTGGTCTGTGTTCAAAGAATTTTATTGCCTGAAATTCTTATTGCTCATTGGCATTGATGATCACAAAGCACATCTGGATATCACCAATAAATAGTGCTTGAGGAGAAATGTGGGAACAAAGCAGTGGGAAGCTGGTGGCACAGATTTGTGTCTGCTTTTTGTGTGTGTGGGAACAATGTGACAAATAATGTCTAAAGGTAAACTCTGTAAGAAGTCCATCCTGTGTCCATCCTGTTCCTATGGTGGATGTGCCTTGGAGAAACTCAACGGATGTGAAAAGGAGCCTCAAAAAATGTTCAAAAATTATCAATGTCACAGTTTTTCCAGTTTTGTCTTTTTTTTCAGCCTTCCTCTTTCGTGAGGTCTGTGCTAGAAGCTGTTCTGTTTGCATTCAGGATTTGCTGCATCCTTTCTGTCGGGAGTAAGTCACAAGTTCCTTGGAAGTGAAAGTTTGAATAGCAGTTTGTTTGGGGTAGCCACCCTTTTCCAGTCTGAGAGTATTAAAAATGGCCAGGAACAGTCCCTCTTCCCTAATTATGAGCAGGATTAGGAGCTCTTGTGAAAGCCCAACTATGTGCTGGGCTTTCTGCTATAGAGAGAACCTTTGTGGGATTTCTGAATCAAAGGAACTCTTTTATGACTTGGTGATTATTAAGGGAACCAGGCTTGTCTCAGAAAAACCCTCTATTTTTTGCCTTTCTTGGACTTCTCTGAACAAAGGTTTGTGCGTGGCTGTTCTGGAGCCATCCTCTTCTGCCTGGAGCCACTGGAAGGCACCCAAAACGTGCTCTGAACGTTCTTCCTCCTTGGGAGACAGTTGTGTATCTACCATTTCACTTCCTCTCATCTCTGTATAGCAGCTCAGCCTGAAACAGGCTGGGGAGTGCTCCAAAGATTTGCTATGGCACATCCAACCCCTTTTAACTGTGGACATCATGGAGAGGAGAGGAAGGAACTGTCAATTTGTGTGGCTATCACCCAGCCAATTCTATTTTCTGTCAAGGGAAATTGCAGTAAGTTGTTGCCTTTACAATACTCTGAGGTACATTTGAAGTTTTGAGTAGATTTGACACTTTTTAAAAAGAAGAATCAGCAGTTTCAGGATGCTCAGTGGTGGTGGTAGGAGACAGGCGTGCATGGACGAGTCACTGAGAGAAAGGCAGCAGCTTTTAGGGGAGTGTCTCCAGAGTTCTGGGGCTTCAGTTTGCAGATGTCTGTCTTGAAAGATAATAAATCAGATTTCTTTCAAGATCTCTCTGCAGTCATCACTGCTTGAAAGTTAGCTCTGTTTGTACAATCAGCTCCACTGGAAGTCTGCACATGGGTGCTGAGAATTAAGGCAGGAGGGTGACTTTGATTCCTGGAGGACTTCACACAAATTGTGCTCATCACTTCCGTAGTGCAGAAGTTGGACATGTGCTATGACTGTGTGTTGGTAACTTGCAAAACTTCAGATGAACATTTTTCATGAGAAATTTGTGGGGATTGTGTAGAGGAGATAGCACAGATGTCTTGAAAAAAATTGGTAAAAAAAAATAAAATAGTTGTGTTTGAAAGAGTCCATTTGGTAAAATGCTGTAATATTTTCAGTAATTTTATTACTGCTTTTTCATTTCAGTAATCTTTCAATTCCCCTGGCTGAAGGCAGGCAGGATATTGAACCCTATTCTAAGCTTTTTATAAAAAGCCATTTATCATCAACTTGTAAAAAACCCCTGAAGTTCAGAGCGACTTTCAGCAGAGGGACTCTGTGTGTGTATGTATGTGTGAGCAGGATTAGCCAGAGACCGATGATTATTTTAATTTGTGAGCTAAGATGTGTTTACTCAGGTTGTAACAGCTCCTTACCATATTATAATGTTAAATTATTGTTTGGAGGAGTCGCGGCAGTCTGGTGACAGAAGTGTAAACGAGTACTCGAAAAAGAAAAGAGCAGTTCTGGGTTTAATTCTTCGCTTTGTTTCTAGCTCTGCAACCCTTGGTGAATTTTATTCAGCTGATTTTGTCTGTCAGCTCTCTGCTGTGTGACAACAGTAATAATCTCTGTGTTCCCCGCGTGTGGAATGACTTTAATTTTGTAGCTTTCTTCAAGAAGAATAACTGTTATGTTCCTTAATCACCTCTCTAAGTGCAGCTGAGTATAATGGAAATAAAGCCAGAGACCATGTCCTGGAGAGCACCATTGCTCTGGGACAAGGTGTTGATTAAGTGACTGATTCAGAGGAGATTGTGGCAAACTGGAGGATTTTTCTGTGTGAAGTCACATCATCACGATTCGCCTCTTACATATTTTCCAGTTTTCAGTAAACCCTACATTAAAAAAAACTGCTTTTAATCTTTCTGCTGATACTCCTTTTGCGTTGCAGTATCATTGCTACAACCTTAGGCCAAAAAACTGCACCATCTTATCTTCCCTTTTGCTTAGCAATTGTAATTTATTGATGGTAACTTGTGATTAGTTTTAGTTCTTGTAAATATTTTCAGAGCTCAGGCTCTGTCATATTTTTCTCACTTGTTTTTTTGCCTCCTGGTTTCAAAATGAAACTGTTTGCTGTGTATATAGTAGCAAGGCAATCTATTTACATTGTGTTGGAACACCCCAGGACTGTTTATCCACACAATGTCAGCCTTCGCTGGGGGTAGGGATGATTTCATTTCCAAATGAATCATTGTTTGGCTTTGTTCTTTCTAGCAGAATGAAGTAAACTGTTAAATAGAGGATGATAAAGAGATATTTCCTTTGCACCTTTTATAGCCGACAGAGATTTTGTTTGGGCTGTTCTGTCTGTTAATGCAGCGAGGTTGTATTTTTGTCATTCCCTTGGATTGCCAGAGTGTGTTGTCAGGAATATCCGAGTTATGTTGGGATCCTTTTATGGGCTCTTACTATTATAAGACTATTACAGCATCGGTTGGTTGTTGGGGTGAACATTAGGTTAAAATACGGCCTTATGTGACCATTTTACTTGTACAAAATTGGGTTTATGGTCCTTACCTGTCTCACAGGTACACTGCGAGGAGTAGTTAAAGCAGAGCCATGTCCTGTGATGCAAACTTCTCCCTGTTCTCTTCAGGACATCCACAGGTGAATAGCAAGGAGCATTTAGCTGTAAAAATGCAGTGCTTTACTTGCAAGGTTGAAAACTACATATAAAAACCAATTATTTTAATCCTGCAAATTAAAATCTACATAATGTTATAAATTCTTGCACCACCAGTAAGTGAAATAAAGTCTTTGTAGCTCTGCTCGCTCGGGTTTCTCTGTTGTTGGCGGCAGGAATTTCCAGTACCAGAACAAATAATAATCCAGTAAGTTAACATTGGATCTACAGCTACACATCCACACCTACTAAAAATATTCCATAATAATATGATACTCTCTGAATTTGCCTTGCATTTCATTGGGGATTGAAGTATTTATTTATTTGCCAAAAAACTGTTCATAGCACGCTGTGGTTCTGTTTCACATTTAATACCGATGCTGAGAGGGAGTATATAAATTTAGAATTATGAAAAAACCCTGTTGTTCTCAATACAGTGCATTCAGGCTTGTATTTATCTCTTTATACATATTTTAGTACAGCACGTTTTTCTTTGCAAAATCTTTTCTAAGTTTAAAAATCAAAAGGTTTTCTCTTGCCTTTCCTTCGTCCCAATCGCAACATGATTAAAATCCAAGCATAAAACTAGAAGTTTGATAAACATGCAGCCTGAGATGCTTTACATATTTTCACGTTACTTTTCACTATTTCCCAGAGTGAAACTCCTTTTACTAGAAGAATTCTTATGGGAAAGCAGAGTTGAAAGGACTGACATCATCAGCCCTTCCTGAAAAACAGATTGGTTTCCTTTAAGTAACACTCACTTAAGAAACCACCTATTTAGAGAGAAGCAGACAAAAATAGTTTCAAAGAAAATTAACTGTATAATAACTTAAAGGATTGGAGGGCGGTTCCTTCACGAAACGCTGTGAACACGAGCTGAAAACAGTTCTTGGAAAACTCTCTATTAAGTTTAATTTTTCTCTTTGTAGCGTCTCACTAAAGAAACAGTTTGCGCGGAAACAGCAGCAGAGCAAGCTGCAGCATCGGCCCGCATCGTTTTAACGTGCTTTAAACATTCCTATTTGTGTCATTATCGTGTTTATCCACAGCGTCACACTCGGCTCTTTTTAAATTTAAGCGTCATTTCAAATAATTTCAAATAATTCCTTTTGCAGTTCCGTTTCTTAGCGCAGATTTCATCCCGGACGCGTCCGCCCGCGCCGGCTCCCTCAGCGCTCCCGCCTCACCCGCCGCGGCCTGCAGGGGGCGCCCTCCCCCCGGCCATCGCGCCTCAGGCGGGGCCGGCCCTGAGGGGGGACCCGGCTTGGAGCCGCCGTAACACGGACAAATGGTGGCGATGAGGATAAAACCCTCTCTTTTTCACTATTACAGGCACTGAGCTGTTCGTATAGGCATCATAAATATTTATTTATTTATTTATTTGCAAGTATAAACCCTCCACATTCTCTGTGCTGCCTGAAGCATCGGGTGATTCTCCTCACACCTTCACCTGAAGTTTCGCTTCAAGGTTTTAAGGCCCGTTGGGAAAAAAAAAAAAAAAAAAACCAAAAAAAAACCCAAAAAAACCCAAAAAAACCACAAAAAACCAAAAACCAAAAAAACAACACCAACAAAATTAATTTACCTGGTGGAAACTTTCTGCTAATGACTTTTAGAGACCATTCTATGATTCTGTGAAGATTCTTTCAGGAGCCCTCCCGGTGGTGGTGATGGAAGATCTGGCGTGTGGAGCTGGGAGAGATGTAATCAAAGTTTGGGAAATGGCCAGAGACTTACTGGGTTTCGGGGAGCTGTGTTTGCTGTGTTTTAGCTGTCTTTCCCCCCCACCTCTCCTTTTTTTTTGGTAATGGGTAGAGAATCAGTGGAGTGAAAGAAGTGGGTGGTGTATTTTGGATAGTTTCTGAAGTGGAAGGAAAAGATCCATTCCCTTCAGATAAGTAGGGAAATAGACTGATAAATTCTGTCACAAGGGAAGTCCGTGTCTGTACATCAAGTGTTTCTGAAGAAGGTTTTATGTAAACAGCATAGATCGAATACTGAGGCATGTTTGCATTGATATTAGAAAGAAGTTTTGAATTTTCCAGATGAATTGAAAATTGAAGGAGACGGACATCAGAAGGGAATTGCAGCTCTGGAGACAGGGAATGTAAAAATCTATGACTGAGTGATTTAGCACAGCAAACGCTGTAACAGTGGCCAGAGCAAACTGCTTCAGAAAGGTTGTGGGTAGGACAGACAGAGGGGAAATAATCGGCAGCGCACAGGAGACCGTGATGGCAGAGATGGATCGTGAGGTGAAGGGAAAGGGGAAGGCAGAGAGGGGTGGGATTACCACAGATGTGAGCGTCCCACTGAAGTTTTCCTGTCAAGATGGATGATTTCAGTCTTGGTAACATCAAATGGGAGGAAATTTTGAGAGGGTCAAGTGCTGATGTGTCAGAGTCAGGTACTGAGGGAGTCCAAGAAGTGGTAACTGGAATTTTAAGTGTTTATCTGAAAAGACATAATGAATGACAGCTTGTAATTCTATGGTTATTTCAATTGTGCCTTCAATTACTCCCTCTTAGTTTACAGTAAACCCATGTTTTTCCATCCACAAATCTCCCCAGCTAACCAGGTACATAAAAGACAGGCTAGTGCATTTCCTTTTTGTACACTGCAAGTAGTAACGACATCCTGCAGCTGATGCAGTGCTTTGATCGGGTTTGACAGTTGCCAATTGGAAATTGATAAATAATGATATTAATGATCCACGAGAAGGAACATGCTTGACTTTACATCTTCTCAGTGTGTCAGTGCAGAGGGTTAGGTACACTTGTGTGCAGCTGAAATGAGCGTGATCAGCATAAAAGCCATCACTAGGACTGAGATTTGGAGTAACAGTCTGGCTGAAAAGAGTTGGTCACTGAAGGAGTGACGCAGGAAAGACACTCTGCATGGTTCATGGCCAAAGCACAAAGGGGAAAGGCTGGAATTAGGTCAGGAGAAGAGTGGGCTAGCACAGGGGAGACATTGCAGTCCAGACATTCATTGGTGGGTCAAGGAATGTAAGTGGTTCAAGGGAGCTGCCATCAGTGAAATGACAAAAAGTAGCTTTGCTCACCTGATACAAGCCTGTAATAAGTTGGATCAGAAGGTGAGAAAGTAGAATCTAGAGTTTTTCAAGAGACCGTATCAGCTGAAGGAGGAGGTTTAAGTATGGAGGGTGTTGCATGACAAGGGAGGTTTGGCATGAGGGAAGGTGAAAGCATGTGAAGCTCCGTGTAAGTAACCAGCGAGGGGAAGGAATGGGGCAGGAGCTGGTGGGAACAATCATTTTATCTGATGGACATGCTGAGTTCAAGCCCAAACACCTTCTGCTTCCCCTGGCAGTGGGTATTCTGGGAATCCAGGGCTGCTCCCTCGTGTCTGCAGCCTGAATCAGACTCCCTGTCTATATGATTGGTGATGGATTATGCAGTAAATGGGTGTTGCCCTTGCTGCCCTCTTTTTTTTTTTTTTTTTTTTCCCTAGTTTATTATTCTTAAGTAAGGCATTTAATCAACTGTGCATCTTTGGTAGCCTGAAAAATGTAAACACTTTATGGAAAGAAACGTAAGCATTAAGATTAGAAATAAAATATACTTGTATCTTTTAAAAGGTTTATCTTTACCCTTAAATATGCTGATTGAGCTTATTCTTTTTCGCTTAGCCCTTGTGGGCTTTTAAAATCAGTTGCTTTTTCCCATCTCAAGGAAATGCATCTTTGACACTTCTCATGACCTGAGTCACGATGCTGTCACGGAGCCAGAAAACATCCTCAACGGTCATGGGTAAAAGAGCAGAGCTGCCAAGGGTGTGTGGTGGGTGCAAGAGGGACAGATTGCTTCAGTTCCTATTCTATGGGTGTTTCAGACAAGCCATTTATTATAATTACCCATGGATATTATTATCAAGTTCTCAAATGCAGTGGTTCTCAAGGCACTTTTTTTTTTCCACATAACTTGGGATAAATCTCCTATATTCAACCCGGATTGAATTCAGATGCTAAACTATTTCTTCTTACAGTTGCAACTGGAGGGAAAATAAGGCAGAGATGGAAAGGTGAGGATAAAAAAACCCACAGATTTATTAACATGTAGTTTATCATCAAAATAAATTGTAGTAAGCTCAGCTCCTTGAGTAAGGGGCTGCCATTAAACTTTCCCTATCTCCTCACTGAACACATTTGCACGCAGAGTTGTCTCTCAGAGATTCCCAGCTCAGTTCATTTTGCAGTTTCTAAGACAGGCAGATCAGTTTTTTCTGACTCTGCTGTCTCAATACAAAAAACATTAAGCTCATAAAGATAATTTTATTCTGTATCATTTGGAAGAGAAGTCTGAGACACCGAAATTTTCCAAAGTTTACAATGCTGAAGTGTCTCCGAGTCGTCCCTGAAAGAAGGCTTTGAATTGAAATCTGTGCTGCTCTGAATTATGATGGATGGACACGACGAGGGGCAGCAATAGTGCATTCTTGTTTTCTCAAGCGCTTCATCATTCACCAGCAGACAGTGTTAGCAAAATTCCCATGTGCAAGAAATCTGAGCAACAGAGCCTCTCCCCAGCGCCCGGAGGCTGCCTGCACGATAACCTCATTAGTGCAGTGTTAGTCTGAGCTCAGAGAGTCCTGTCCTCTCAAGAGTTTGCAAACTCCAGTCCAGAGCTGGCTTACAGCCACATGGTGGGGAGGATGGCACTGCTCCTTTGTGTTTGTTTGCAACATACTCTGCAGCTACACCCGCAGCAGTTATAAGAAATTACTCTTGCACTCTTCCCATCTGTGGAGAGATGAAGGCGCAAGATCTGTTTCGAAGAGGATGGACTCGGGCCTGGCCTTTGCTGGAGATGACCCAGCAAAGGGTGGCCAGTTTGGCTGTTCTGGCTGGTAACACCATCTGGAAGAGCCCAGCTGAAGCGTTGCTGTCGCTGCCTGTGCAAAGCCTGAAGACAACAGCTGGCAAACCAGTTTGGTTGGGTTTATTTTGAGTTTTGCCCATACATGGACTTGAGCCTTGCACAAACAGTATTTTTAGTTAAATAAGTCCTGAAAGATCATTATTATGCCAGATTTGTGCGTGTGGTGGTGGAGGGGTTGTTCTCTAAGGAAATCCATCTTTGTCCAGGTAGAGGCACAGGCAGCAAAAGGAGTCATGGGAGTTCCTTCTCTGCTGAACACAAGAGGAGATTATTGGGTATCAGTGATTTTTGGGACACTTCATATCTGAGGGACAAAGTTCCTGAAACTGAAGATAGTAGAAAAACTCCAGCCGGAGGAAGGGACTGTTATGAGGCCATGTTCAGATTTTGAGTGGATGTTGCTGAAGTTCAAGGAGCTCGGGTGAGAGGGCAGGGGACTCTGTCCCAGCAGTGACCGAGACACTTGGGCTGGCGCTTGTGCGTCTCTCTGAGTTGCAGAGCACTCTGACTTAGGAGCTGTCACCATCACATGCCTTGCCTGGATGCAAACAGAGAGCAAGCTCTGCTTACTTAGGCTGATCGTGAGATTTAGTGCAGCTGTGTTTCCAAAGGTTCCATATCAAACGGATTTAAATGTTACAAAAACAACCGGCTGCGTTATTTTCTCCCATCCATTCCAATGGAAGCAAGTTAGTGATAGGTTTAGCTCTGAGTAGCTACATGATGTGTGTACAGTAGCTAAGACATAATATTCTTCCTTTAATGGGTCTAATTGTACTGGAAATATTGAGGGTTAGGGTGTGAAATGAGTTTAAATTTGATAGGACACAATTCAAGGAAACGGCAATGTAACTTTATTGAGAGGCGATCGTTAACTAAAATAATTCATTTCCTGAGTTTTTCTAGGAAAATGTCTAACATTTTACAAAGAAAGATAACACATGTTGGACTGAATAAAACAAAACATGAAAGAAAAAGTCCACTTTGGCAGTAATTAGGGCTCATGGTGCTGGGTGTGTTTCCCGGGCTGTTGCTGAGTTTGTCTGTCAGGCTCTTCCAAGGACTCCGTGAGCCAGCATTGCTTCCGCTGGGTTCTCTGCTCGGGTCACAAGGCAGCGTTTCTCACCAGGGCGCTGCTGTTTCCTCTTCCGACTGTAGTAGATTACAGATTATACTGGAACATGTCTGAGGAAAGGTCAGAAACGAGGGTGAAAGTCTTGGAACTGAAGCTGGGAAGCTTTCCATTCTCATCCGGGAAACTTTTTGTATTGAATAAGAAGCAAAGCAAAATAAACCACCGCATCCATGACACTTCTGGTTTTCCTGCCATTTTTTGCCTACCAGTTAGAAAGGATTTTATTTCCCTTGCGTTATACAATTAGGGAATGTTTAGCTGAGGAATCTTCACTGTTGCACTAAACAGAAGTAATGGCAAACACGGTTCATTTTCCTGTAACTTGGCCTCCACAAGATTGCATAGCCCGGAGTTACTGCATTTTTATTTACCAAATTATAGATGTTTATATGTAGTGTTAATGTCAGTAGACTTCATGGTACCCTTTGAAATGGAGTCTGTTAAATACTGGAAGATATAAAAGCTAATCAAGTGGGGTTTGAATTTTAATGACACTGCATTACTAAGCTTTTTGTATTGGAGTAATGGAAGAAAAATGGAAAAAATCAACATAGAAGCATTTTATTATAAGGCTGAGAGGTGCTTGATACCACTTTAGTTTTTCAAATAAAGTGTATAGAGAAGCTAAAATCCTTTTGATCATTACTTTCCTACCAGAAAAAATTGTCTGGGCCAAGTTGCCTTTGCTTTGCTCACTGACGGTTTACACCAAAGAAAATCCTGCAGCACTTGGAGACATGTCTTACACATGCTGAAATTTAATGGGTAAAAGGTTTTAATTTCAGTTTGTTGATAAGTTGGTGTTTGCATCCCTTAAGTGTGAGGGTGTAGTTTTGGTTTTAAGTTTGGCTGTGATTTAGGAATTCCATTTCTGTGCACAAATGAGATCTGTGGTTCTGATAGATTCAAACGCATTTGAAATCAGATAAGTGATTTGGTTGCATTAATGTGGAACTATGTCTGGACTAAAGAGCAGAGTAACAGGGGCTTCATCCACATAATTCTTTCAGGATCCTATAAAGTCTTTTTGCCACACTGCCTTGCTGCTGAATGCAATCCCTGGGGCTGGGGAATGTCCCTGCCAAGCTGCATTTGGATGTATAATTGTGTCATTAGTAGTGCCAAAAATCAGGGTGTTTCTCCTCCTCTCTCCTCAGAGATGATCTCTGACAGCAGTGCCCTCAAGTGCTCAAACACTGACCAATTTGAAATCTGGCCTGAATTCATCAAGCCTCTTAGTTGATCAGAAGAGGACATGTAACTGTATTAATTGCTTTCAGTTGATTGATTGCTTTTTGAACAGTGTTAGAAGCTCGCAAGTCTTGAATATTTTCCCCTTGATGGAGCTTTCTTTTCTTACCCAAAAATACAGTTTGAAAACTTAAAAAAAGAGTGATTTGATCAAATGTTTAAATCTCATATTCAGGCCTAAAGAGGGTGACTTACAGATTTTACATTGGAGGTTTGTGGAGAGCTGAGGGTGTCTCTGCCCAGGGGTTGAGGAGGGAAGCGATGCTGTGGGACCCCGAGCCTGTCCGGCCATACCTGAGAGCTGCTCCTGATGGCTTTTCCACAGATGTCCAGCTTTGTCAAAAGCCACTAAATCTCGTGAAGTTTATTTTCCTTATAGCATCTGTATTTTATAATGGTGCTTTTAATTTGTTTTTTCTTTGTCTGCTGGGATTTCTTTTGTCCGGCACTTGCAGGCCTCCCTTTTTTCCTCGGTGGAAGTAAGTCTGTCAGTGATGGCCGGTTTGGGAATACAGCTCGGCCCGGCCGGCCCGGCGGCCGCTCCTTCCCTCTGACAACAAAGCCCATTGTTGTTTTCTCTCTTCACTTTTATCCTCAGCTTAATCCATTTCTCCTTTGAGTGTCAGTGGAATAAAATGTCTGGGAAAGAGTGGCTCAGGTTTTGGGGGGATGAGATGGTGTTGGTTTTGCAGACTCTCAGCAAACAGGTCCAGAACCAATGGATTGGGTTTTCCATGTCTCAGCAGGCAGTCTTTGCCCAATGGAATTATTTATTTGCATTTGCAAATAAACTTGTCAGACTCCAGAGCCACGGCATCCTCAGCTTTTTGGAAGTCCCTTAGTAAAATTAGTAAGAGATTTACCAACCTAGACTGGCTTTAATGTATCCCCATGCACAGCTCCGGTATGAAAATCTTCTCTATGGCAGCCCATGGAAAGACAAATATTTGACCCCATGCCTTGCAGAGGGTCTTGAGGGGTCTGGGTGATTACTGAGGGAAGGTGCCTCCTTGCTTGGGATGCTCCACTGGAAATGATCCATGAGGGGACACGTTTTCCATGGAATTGTGATGGTGATGATTGATTGCAATAAAAGCATTCCTGGAGTGGTCTGTAGGATGAGATCTGTGTGTGTCAGTCTCCAGCCATTTACAGTTAAATGCACTGTCCACATGTTGGGAGGTAACTTGAGTTCAGCATTCTGCTGGATGAACAGTACTGGATATTTCTACCCGACTTAAACTTTGGCTTATTTGTTGCTTGTCCTTTGACAGTGAATCAACAACGGCTTGAGCTGTAGGAATAATGTTGATGCTTGACTGCATTCTTTGTGCTCTTTTGGCCTGATCTGACTGCCCTGTGCACACAACTCCTGTTTGCTGCAGGAGTTTCCTACTTGGAAGGGCTGGAGGAACGGAAGGGGAATTTTTGGGATTCCTGGATGGGTACAGCAGCACACCAGAAAATTAGGGGGGTTTTCTTTAACCTTAATCGTCCCCACCATCTTAATACCATTGTAGTCAGATTTACAAGAACAACTTTTCCTGTCAGAAATAATTTCTCTCCTCTTTGTAGCATTCCAACTTTTAATTTTTGACTGGTATCACTTTTAATTACAATTTTTGCAGTTAAGCAACTGACTGTTGCAGCAGAAAATGCAGGTTGGCAGGCAATGGTTATTGTGACATATGTTTGGTATTTACAGCTTTTCCATTTGTCACAGCAGAATTTTTTTATCATGTTTGTGCTGTGAAGTGCTGTGCGTTATGAGGTCTGGTTTAGTTAATTTTTTATTGAGGTTTGTATACATCAGATTTAGCTATACTTCCAAATACATAGTTACAAATTAAATATTTGACCTCCTGAATATTTTTTGGTTTCTTTCTCAAAGAAGAATCATCTTATATTTTAGTCCCTTTCAGAATCTCTTTTACACATTTTCATTCTTTTGATTATTGCTAGTACTTTTTTTTTTGTTTAGTTATGTTTCCTTAAGCCTAAGAATTTGTAAGATGCTGTGCCTACAATTAATAAAAACCTCTGAAGGGATGAGATAATTCTGCAGTTTTCTAAGTATCCCTGACTGCTCTGGGAGTCCTCAACTTGTATGGAAGCAAAGCAGCTCATCCTTGTGTAGGAAGGATGTCTGTAAATTCCTCACTTCCCTGCATGCAGATATTCCATTGAACCAGCTGAAGGCTTTGCATATGGCAAACCACATGAAGCTGGGAGCAGAGGGCACTGAGACACGAAATGTGCCTTGAGAGGGGAGAGGAGGCTGTTCTAACCCAGCCTTTGGGTCAGTAGTTCAGAGTTAATCATTAGATTATGAACAAGTAGAAGAGAACAAATTTCAGACATTTGGAGCTCCCTCAGCAGATACTGTTGGTGTTTGCTGTGCCCATGTGGATCCAGGGGAATATGGGAGAGGGAGACATTTCCAGAGAGGCCTTGGCTGCAGGAACAGTGACTAATTAGACAATAATGCACAAAACTATTCATATGCCTTCCTGCAAGAACCAAAAATGCATTATTAAACTAATCTTAAAAAAAAATTAATTGCATCTCAGTCTTATTTAAAACTGAACTGCCTTTTTTTTTTTTTTTTTCTTCCTTTTCCTTTTTCTTTGTATTCCAAGTTGGTGCAGGAAAATTGCTATTAATGAAATCTGCTCTCTGGGAACTTCAATAGGCTTGTTCTTCATTAAAGCCTTGCTATTTCTCTTAAAACGTATTGATGGATGCTCAGGCCAGATACTTATCACAAAATACACTTTGTAATTTCATCATTTCTGTTATTGTGCTTCTCTGAGACGCAGAGGTCTGGGGGCTTTGCAGAAAAACCCAAATAAAACCCCCAAGCTCCCAGTTATATAGTATTAAAAGAAGGGTGAAGGAAGCATTGAGTGTCTTTAGGATGATGAGACATTCATTAAGATTTTTCCGCCTTCCTTTTCCTATTTTCAATCCATCTGAAGTACCATTAAAGCTTTTCAGGCAGCTTCCTGTGAGAAACCCTTTGCTGTGCTGTTTTTCTTCCTTGAAAAAAGGTGGCTGCTCTTGAGGCAGATTGTATGGATTTGGCCTGGGATTTGTATAATATCTGTGTAGAATGCATCGGTTGTTTAGGAACCTAATTCCCAATATGGTTCCCTTTTGATTAAGAACAAAGCCAGCGTTTCACAGCATTATAGGAACACAGAAAAACAAGTTAATGATCTAAACCTTTTAATTCATGGTTGCTTGTCTATTTAAAGTACTTTTGATTCTGCTATAAACAGACTGGCCCCTTTTTTTGTTTAACTTCTTTCTTTGGTTTCTTCACATTTCTTTCTTTACTGTCCATGAAATTTGGAGCTAGTTTCCTTTTCCAACTGAAGAATGAAAGGTTGTGACTACAGAGTGATACAGCGAGTAAGAAAGCGTATCCAAACTGGGCGTCCATCCAGCACAGACCTCTTTGAAATCAGCTAAATTTAGGGTTGTTGAGGGCTTTTTTTGTTATGTTTTCCCTTTCCTTTTTTTCAGTACCTGTATTTCATTTTCATCTTTTTGAATGAATATGAAATTTGTTACTTTTTTGATACTTTTGTGATTTTTACATCGAGTTTGGCGTGGCTTTATTTGACATAGTTACTTGATATTTCCCTCCAGCCTTAGTTCTGCAGATGATTATTCTGCGTCTCTTTATCCGTCGAGACAACAAAAGCGACCTTTTCAGGACTTCCAATTACCAACACTGTATGTGGTACTTTAGGAAAATAATTCCTTTCCAGATACTCCTTTTTTTTTTTTTTTTTTTTTTTTAAATAGAGAATTGGATTCCAGAGCTTGTCCTTCAAATCGAACTCGAAAACTTCTCGGTGAACAAAACTGCCAGGCAAGCAGCAGCAGCAGGAATAATTTCCCTTGCATGGAAAGGAATCCTTCCTTATCCCAATATGTAAAATTAGAAATTGCTTCTTCTATTGTCATTTATTCTTTATCTGAAACAAAATTTAATTTTTTTTAGGGGGTTTTTTTGTGTATTACGACAGCAGCTTGTTTGTGGTATTTTTGGGGTTTTTTTTGGTCTTTTTTGTCTTAATTCAGGCAGATGTAGAAATGCTAAATGAAGAAGAAATTCCAGTAATGTGTTTTATTGCATCTCTATCCCATCAAGGTAAATTGAACAGCCAAGACACTTACAATAACTTCACAAACAACAATCCCGGGAATCCTCGACTCCTGCCTCTCCCAAGTTTGACTGTGGTGTTGCCTCTTGCTCAAATCAAGCAGCCAATGACATTAGGGACCATCACCAAACGCACAGGGTAAGTGGCACAAACCTTCCTTAGCCTTTATGATTCATGTGGAAATCATTTGTGTTATTAGTAAGAATTAGTTTTATTCCGTGTTTTAATTTTGGTGTATGTAATTTAATAGCAGCAGAAGGGGGGTGGGAGGAAGAGGAGACTGAAAACATCAGATAAATAAATACAACCTGAAAACAAACCTCTGTAAATTCAGGAATATTCATTTGGGTGGATCAGGAGATGTTTTCACACCAGGAATTGGAATAAAACATAAGCAGAGCTGTATTCAATCAGAATAAAATATGGTTTCACTTTTTTTTTCCCAAGTTTGTTTATTTTGATTTCCAACCTTTTCGAGCAGAAACGATTTTTGACCATCAGAACTGGAAAGACAGTAAGCCAGGTTGAGCAGAAAGGCAAAACTTAATCCCACTGTTTTCTTGACCTTATTTTTCCTCTGTTGTACTCTGTTCTGGACTGGGTAATTCATGTGTGGATTTCCACTCCAGAGTCAGCTGCACTTTGGTACTTCTCATGTGCCATGATAAAACACTTCAAAGTATTTCTTGGGAAAAGCTCCTCTAAATATATATATATTATAAGATTTTATGAACTTTGTAAACCATAGCAATTTTCAATTAATTAATCCTGTCCGACAGCTGATATTTTTCTCTTGCTAAACTCAAAGCATTCTTTTATTGCAATTAAAGCTACAGGGTGATGATGATATTTTTCCTCTCTCATTTTCTGGTCGTTTAAATTCCTGAATATTTTCCAGTTAAACATCTGATTGATCTGTTAGTTTTTTTGGAGGGCTTTTATATTTTTAAGGAAAGCAGATCGAGCATGGCATGTGATTGGACAAAACAACTGAGAGTCCTACAGCTTCCTAACCTTTTCCTGCATTTTGGCCAAGGCACTGCCTCCCTTGCTTCAGTGCTTTCTTGCTCAAACCCTGCTGGCGAGGTGAATTTTTCCCTTGCGTTTCATGAGCCAGGAATTATTTTTCAGGCGAGAGCTCACGGGTATTCCCTCTCTCCCTGTGTAATTCCCATCTTTGTGCTGGAGCTCAGGACAGTGCTGTAAAATCCCCTCTTGCTGGGTGCACTGGGTGTGAGTGCTGGCAGCCAGGAGCCGGGCTGTGCAATATCCATTCGTGTCTGTGCAGCAATCCCCTCCTGCCCTCGCCTCCAAACGGGAATTTCACGGGGCTCCTCCAGCCAAACGTGAAGCACGGACACGCAGCTGCCCCAAGCACGGAGAGAAATTCCTGAACTTAACAGATAATTGTAAATGGAACTTAAGAAACGGCGAAGAAGCAGTTTGAGGGTCGTGTTGAGGTTTAGCTTCCTCCACAGACTCATTTCGGTTGCTTGGGTTTTTTGCCTTTTTAGTTCTCTGCTGGGTTTAAACCGAGTGAAAATGATTTTGCTGCTGCTCAGGTGAATTTTAGAAGCATATCCGGGTGTGATCCTGGGTGAGGATGGGAAGGGAGGTGGGATCAGGGGGAGGTTGTCACAGGGCAGGAGATCACAGTTCCTCAAAGAGGGGAAATACCAAAAAACTGGCTTGAAGAATACGGCCAGTGAAGGAAAAGAAGTGTAAGTGTGAGCTCCCAGAACCGGAATAGACACTTGGAGCCAGGTGGGACACGGCAGAGAAAGAAATTAAAAATTCACCTGAGGGCCTGCCAGGGGAGGTGGATGATAGGAGCAGTGAGAAGGATTTGGAGAAAAACCCCTTGGTTTACAGTTGTAATTAATGCAAAATTCTTTACAAAGGTTTCCTTAATGCTGTGGTGATACCAACAAACCTTTCTAAAATTATTGCAGTTGTAGTCAATCTGCAATATTTTATTTCATGTTTTATTCTTAAACATCTAAAACACATTCGGAGTGTTCATATTTGTAGTTTTCCGGTAAATTATACTATTCACAAACTGTCTCTGTTCCACTTTATGTAATTTTTAAAACTAATTAAATTTAAAATGCTCAGTGAGGCTTATGTAAGGGGGGAAAACAACAGTCATGGGAAATACCCTGCTGTGTAAATAGAGTTTTCATGAATGAGGATCATAATTTTCAGCACAGCCCACGTAGCCTTGTAACGCTAAGCCGAGAGCTTCCTTCATTTGTTCTGCATCCAAAATATTTGATGAAAGTACACAAAATTAACATGAGAAGCTGTTATTTATAAAGCAGGGATTTAAGAGGAATGCCTAGGATCCAAGAAGCCTGGCATGCCTAAAATGACCAAATTGAGACAGCAGCCTTAACTTAAACCTCCAGGGGGCAAAGCGTGTGTTTAACATATTTAACATCTGCCCTCATATTTCTGCAAACACATAGCACTGGAAGTCTGTGCAGTGTAAGATTTCGACAGGACAGGGACCATCTGCCTCGCTGGGAGAAGTGTAGGAGGCATGTATTACTGCAAATGGCAAAAGACAGATGTATTTACACCTACATGGTCAGCACCTCTAAGCACTGCTCCGAGGAAACAAGGCTCCTCCTTGGGAGCAGCTGCTGAACCTTGCGATTGTGCAGCAATCAGAAAAGGAGCCGGGATCACTCGGCTTCTCCAGTCGCTGCTCAGCCGCCCTCCAAGGCTCCTCTGCCTGTGCTTGTGCCTTTGAAAGAATTAAAAATCTAATCTGTTGCAGCACATTCAAGGAAGGCTCAAACACCATCTAATGAGAGGGCTGGATTTGTCCGTTTGATTTGCTCTTAACGTCGGCTGCTTTAATATGAAAGCTTCATGAAGCCTTGTACGTTTTATTAACCAAAGAATCGAGCTGGGGTTTGTTCTGCCAGTATCCAAGACAGCAAAATATTTTCCAGGTACTGAAAGGGCTGATCAGTGCTCTTAATATCATGTGTCTGGAGCAGAGCTGCAAAGCATGTCATGTTGCTTGACAGGTGGAATGGCAGTAAATTTTTAAAAAGTGTTCCCTGTAGCCCTATGGGAATGAAAGACGGAGTCTGGAATTGTGTCATGACCGTGCTGTTCATCACAGATGCTTTTTTTTTTTTCCCCTTGCAAACATGTAGATTTTGGAACGTGTTCTGATCAGTCACTGCTCTGAATGCAAGTTCCATTTGTCAGCATGAAGTATCTTGGAGCATCCCCTCCACCTTCCAGAGCTGTCCTTCCCTTCTTCCCTGCCCTCTGTTTCTTCCTTTGCTTTTTCAAGTCTCCCACTGTAATTTCCGCACCTTCATCAAGCACTTAATTTTTGTCCCTACATTTTGTCATCCCATTGACTGGCTTTCCTGTAGTTTGTGCTGTCAGCACATTCAGGCTTTCCCAGAGGGGCTCTAACACTAACAAGTAAGGAAGCTTCTGATGTTTTAAAGATTAGGGGGGGGGATGCAGGACAGCCCAAGAGCTGGATTTAATAAGTCTTTCTGTATCTGTGCCTCAGTTTCCCTCTCAAAATTTTGATGGTAATTCTGAATTCCTTGTCAGGGCTGGTGAATGGGTTCATTCATTGCTTATGTACAAAGAGCTTATAGGTTGGAAAAGGGGAAGAGCTGTATGATCCATCTCATTGTCTATAAAAGGCAGTGAATCAGAACATTCTAGAATTCAGCTTTGTGCCCCACAATAACTCCTTAAGTGTTCACTGGGTTTGTGGGATGAGTTGTAGTTAGTTTCCAGTGGGGCCATGGATGAGCTGTGATGGGAAGGAGGGAAAGAAAAGATACAATAATTGCCCCAAAAGAAAAAGTATTGTCAAAGTTGGCTCCTCTGACAGCAGCATTTGTTTTAACTTCCTCTAGGGACAGGGTCATTATATTTGTATCATACTTCACTCCCCAGTTCATCCTTGCTGGAGTGAGCAGCAGGATGGAACCTGCATTAGCTGAGTCTTGTCAAAACACAGAAATCCAGTGTGCCTTGCAGGAAAGGGATAAACCTTGCTTTTTTTTCCAGCCAGGAGATTTAGGTAGTGTATTTTTAAACATGAAACTCTATCCCTTCTTCATCCCATCCCTCATTCCGCCCTCAGTGAGGAAGGGGGAAGCAGGTAAAGTATCTGATGCAATTTTATCATTTTAGTTTTCTATGCTCAGAAAGTCACTGATATATCTTGGGGTTATTTTGTCTCAGGGAGCTTCATTCATCCCAGGGTCAGCTGTTGCAGCAAACAAAAATAAGGGGTGCAAAATCACCACGTTATGGTACAATTAATTAGGAAAAAGTAACTAAAGAAGTAGAGGAAAAAAAAATTAAAGTTAAAGAATTCAGCACAATTGTCTGAAGCCAGACATTCTCTTTCTGGCACATTTCTCAGACATATTTTATATCACTTTTAATTTTTATAATACATTTTAGTAACAAAGCAACTGCTGTAATGATTTGTAATTGATAAAAAATACAATTATTTGCACTAAAGTTTGTTCAGATGTCACTGTTTATGGAAGGATTCTCGATTTGGCATGATGAGGGTTAGAATAAATGGGTATTGCACAGCTTATTGAAAGCTTAAATAATTTTATTAAATATAACATGAAATCAAAGTGTTTCAGTTTTCAATTTGCTAAAACTCAGAATCAGGTGAGCAACTGCGAAAATTCTGTCAGAACTTTGAATGGTAATTCATCTTGATTCCATGATTTCCTTTGGAATTTCTGCCTAGCTCTGGGAAAGGGGAACCTGGTGAGTTTTTGCCTTGGCACTGCTCTCTTGCTGTCACCGAGCGCAGCCATCTGGTGCTGTCTCTTCAAGGTTGGGTTATCCTGTAATTTGTGGATTCTCTCTCGCTCTCAATTAGCATTCCATCCATATTATGTGAAGGAAATAGTGGGAAACAATTGCTCATATAAATATCATAGGGAAAAAAATGGTTGTCTTTAAAGAAATCGGGTCTTTTGAACAGTAAGGAGGTACTAAGTTGGTTTTCTCACACATAAAGCATTTTAATAAGACTCTGCTGTAGTATTTGGAAGTGTAATTACATTTTCTTCATGACACAGAATTTTCTATCCATTTCCCCATCAATTTTCTATCCAAAACCAACCAAATGAAACCTTCAGTTGAAGCCCACCTGGGCCAATTTGTAATTAAAATAAAGAGAATTTGTTAATTTGCAAGTATAATCAGGTCGATATAGATGTTGTGGAAGAAGAAAAAGCCAGTGTTATCTTCTGAAATGTTTAATGGGCTCAGCTAAGTGTTATTTGTTATTTATGAGGTTTGAAGACAGAGCAATTGAGGCAGAGAAGAAGAAAAAATAGTGTCCAAAGCATCCATGATCATCATTTAGAAATTGAATTCTGAGCTCCCAGGCAGATCTGACCACTCTCCAATGACTGTTCAAATTTACACTCGGTACACTCTAGGTTTTAAATTATGTTGGCTTTGGGTTATGCAGGAGATTTAGCTTTCAATTAAGTATTTAAGCAGTGCAATAGTGCTGGACTCATCTTCTAGACTGGCCTTTGACTGAGGGACTGGATGTGCTGACTTTATAGGAGATCATTCAGTTCAGACTATTTAATTGGGTTTTAGCACTGTTCAAAGATGATATATTAGGTCTAAAGGGGTGGTTGGTTCTCCAAATGAGCTCTGTCCCCAAAAGCATTAACCAATTTATTAAATACAAAAAGTTAAAGGCCAATCCCTTATATGGAGTTCAAAAATGGGTTTTTTCTGCCTATAGTACTAATTAAAAATAGGGGTTTTTTCTGTAATAATCTATTCTTTATTGGATTTTTGCATCTTTGCATGTTGAAGAATATATGTCTTAGGTTTGTTACCTTCACCTGAATGTTTTTTGAGAGGATCCCTTCATTCATTGATGTTGTGCTCATGTCAGATTTAGTTCACTGAGTTCTTTTTTATCAGGCTGGTATCCTTTTAATTGTGTTGGTCTATGGCTGAGTGCTTTATACATCCTTCAGGGCTGGACCTTTTCTGGTGAAAATATTTCACCTGTTTCAACTACCCAGAACTTATCGCTGAGTCAGAGTATGAAAAGAAAGCAGAACCATTGGCATTTACAAAATCAATTATTTAGAGATTTTGTGGATGATGTTACATCCCAAGTGAGACTCAAAGAAACCTTTGAGCATGGGAGTAGCTCTAAATTTGCCTCCTTTTGCTCCTTTTCAGATTTTATGCAAATGTCACTATGGCAATGGCTTTTTAAAGGGAGCTATCCTTTGAAATTTCCTTCAGATTAATGGGTTAAAAACTCTCCACTGTGCAAAATACTTGAACAAAACATGAAATCAAATCACGGTGTGAATTTTTGGGAGGCCAAAAGCACTCAGCTCTAGATCTGGCGATTTGAGCATCAAATACACTTGAAGTAAGTTAGGCCTCTCTTTCCTGCATCTGTGCAAGCTTTTAAGGTGGGGGAGGAAGAAGATTTCTGGGTCAAACAGTTGAATTTCATGGGGTGTTTCTGTCCTAGCAAAAGGCTGAGAATTTGTCCCTAAAAGGTTCTGATTGCTCCTGTTGGTTTTATTTGCCCTCCTCTCAGTAACTTGGTAAAACTGCCCCACTCAGCCCCTCGGTGTTCCATGGGAAACCCTCACCTCTGACTGATTTGGATGCTAAATTCCCTTTTCCTGTCAGTTATGATTTCAATATCTGCTGCAGCCCCAGCTCTGGCAGCAGACTGGAGGGAGGCCCTGAGCTGTGCCTAACCCCAGCTCTAACTCTGAGCCCAGCTTGCACCGATGTTCCCCCCCCTCCGGCAGCTCCCAGCCCTGGGTCTGTGCCCTGGGCACTGCTGCTCCCCTGGCAGCTCCTGCAGGGCATCTAACCACGATTCTGTTCACTTGCTGCAGAGATCTTAATAGCATGATATACAGTGTACTTGTTGGGGAATTGAGTTCTCATCTAATTTCTGTGCATTTTTCCCCCTTTCCATGAAGACCTTACCTGTTTGGAGCAGGATGTTTTTCCATAAAAGCTCCTTGGTGAGTTCCCAGTTCAAACCCAGCATGCCTTTACTCCATTTGCTGTCCTCGCTGAAAATAACTCTGTGCTTAAGAGTTTTTAATTTTGGAATAAGTTTTTGTTTTCATTTGTTTACCTGCATGGCTGATCCATAGGTTTCCACCCACATAATTTCATTTTAAACTATGGATGCGTGTTCACCATCGAGCATTGCAAGGAATTGAATTCACTTTTTTTTTTTTCCTTTTTTTTTTAACCTTTGAGAGTGCATTTAATTTTTAAGTAGCAGGGAAGTTGAAAAAATAAATTATTTCTAAGTGGGCAGAAATGATTGCAATGTCTTTCCAAACAAGCCTCTGTCTTTTTTTTTATATATATTGCTTCCTTTATTATTGTAGCACTAAGTTGCTTACAGACAGAAAACATCGATGATGACCTCTGAAAAATAAGCCAGATTAGCAGTGAGTAGGCAGTAAAGTACTGCACTGAGAGGTGAAGCAGTAAAATGGGCACTGCAAAAAAAAAAAAAAAAAAAAAAAAAAAAAAGAAAAGAAGAAAAGCTGATTACTCTGGAGAAAAAAAAATCACAGAATAGTCTGGGGTGAGAGGGACTGTCAAGATCATCTCATTCCAACGTGGGAAACAGTTCTGTTAAAATTGGATATTTGAAATAAAAGGGAAGTTCATTTTAATGTGAAAAAATGCAGCATATTGTGAGAATACAGACATGAGAAAAAGCAAGTTTAAACAAGGTTTTTGCTGTTGGGGTTTGGTTCAATATTTGGGCAGTGCTGCATCGCCTCAGTCACCCCTTTGTAACAGGATTGGGCTTAGGTGCTGGAAATTTTGGATAATAAGAATGGAAGAAATAGAAACACCTTAGAAAATTTAAAAACTTCCAGCAAGGAGTTTTCTAGGGCTTGGGTTTTGGGGTTTGTTTTTTTTTTTTCTGTGGGTTTGGGATTTTCTCTTTGTTTTTAATTTAGCTAAGGATATCTATTAACTATGCCCACCAGTATCTGTTAGAGTATTTGTACATGGCTCTTGGCTTTGCTCTAAAAGTTGGCACCACATGGATCACCCTTAATGTGTCTATCAAAAGATTCTCTTCAGGAAAAGAACTTGTTAAGAGCTTTGTAGGACCCAGAATTCCCAGAGAAAGGCTGAGGAGGGATTCGGGAGCTGTGCCAGGAGAAGGAAAGGGGAGAGAGGGAGGGAGGAGGAAGGGAGAAGGGAGGGAGGGAAGGAGGGAAGGAAGGAAGGAAAGGAAGGAAGGAAGGAAGGAAGGAAGGAAGGAAGGAAGGAAGGAAGGAAGGAAGGAAGGAAGGAAGGAAGGAAGGAAGGAAGGAAGGAAGGAAGGAAGGAAGGAAGGAAGGAAAGCTTTGCCTTATTCATGGAGAATTTCTAATTCCTGAAGTACCTCCCTAAGAACCATTTCTGAAAGCAGTTTATGGTGCATTCCAAAGAGTGTTGCCTGATGGTGATCTCAGAAGTGCAGAGGCTGTGGAAGATGAGTTTTGGCAGTGGATTTCTGAGCAAAGGCTGTGTGGGTCACCCCTGCACAAAGCAGGAGACGTCGTTAACCAGGAATGGTTTTAGATTGAAGTAAGATTAAAAGGCTGAGATTAAAGAGGAGAATATATGAAATAGGCTCCAAAATTGTTGCCTGTCTTTCACAAGACTCTTTTTGTGGTTTGTTTAATGCCAGTGCTAGCTCAAAAATATGGTCCTTACTCATCTACAGAGAAATTAGGATAAAAAACACACTTTGGGTGGGGGGAGAAATCATGTTGTTTCCATTAAGGTCTTAATGAGACCTAAAATTCTGTAAACAAAATGGATGTTGATTTGACAGCTAAGTGCCTGGTGAATAAAGGATCTTACCATTGCTTTTTTGTGCTTTTTCTTGCTTTATTCATGATCTGACAACTGGACACATCTCTGTTTTCGTGTTTTAGGCACAATGATAAATCAATTAAAATTTCTGGACTTTGAGGCAGATTTTATTTTTTTTGATTTTTATGTGTAATTGCAAATTTCATGCAGTATTTTTCTCCTGATACTTTTGTTGCTGCTTATGTAGTCAATATAAATCTTACTCCATCAGCAGTCATAGATGTTTCCATTTCAGTGGGTTTAGTGTGGAATAACTGCTTTTGTTTTTATGAATCTCATCTATTTGGAATATATTTGTTGGGAATATTAAATCAAAGCAATTTTCAATCTTTGCAGACTGGTACTATTTGACTTTAAATATTTGAATATATAAGTCAGCTCCTTCATATCACATAAATGCAATTTATTTATTGCTTTAAAGTCATGTCACTTGTTTGACAATGGATTTAAAGATACATTTAAGAGCCAGGAGAACTTTGTGAGACATAAAGCTCCATCATGAACCGTGCAGCCAATGGTTTACAAAATATTTTAAAAGTATTAATTCTTACCAGTAAAAGAATCATAATTAAAATGTAAACTAGTTAAAATATTGCAACTATTTAATATTTTTACAAAGAGCTACCACAATGCATTTCCAGAGATTATGGCAGAGTTTGATTTGTTACAAAGTCAACAAGTGGGAGCTCTGAATGGTTTCAGTAGGTCTTAATCTGTTCTTACTGTGTTGGCAACATGAAAGAACTTGCATGCTGAGCTCAGTCTCTTCATTGCTTTTTAAGCTCTGACAAAGTAATGTCTTCATTTTCTTCTTTAGTTTCCTCCCATCTCCTTTTGTGCCATTTCAGTAGAAAATGCCAGTTGGCCACGTCTGTATCTACGTCTCGGTGCTTCTGATTTAAAATAGAAATAATCTTCCTAAATGATGTTAGAACATTTAATAATAAAACAAACTTCCCCATATACATTCTATTCCTGATAGAGATTTCTGTACAGATCTCACTGTAGTAAAACTACTGCTGTGTCTCACTGAATTCCAGGTGTGCTTGCACATTGGAGTAGATCCAGAGAGGAAAAAGTAAACTGCCTTTTCATCCTCCTGATGTCTTAAATGCTGTTGTTCCTAACGTTTGGAAGAAAGGCAGAGTGAAATTCTAATGGGGAGTGTTTTGGTCCCATTTGCTTCACTGTCTTGGTTTTAGCATTGACTCCCAAAAATCTGAATTCCTTCCTGCATCCCTTCGGCAGGAAAACTGTGGTACAATCTCTTGGAAGTTACTGTATCATGAAGATTCTGTGAAAGTAACTGTTTTGTAAAAGTGAGGCCAAATGTGCCTAAATTTCAGCTCTTGGAATAATTTATGAAGTGCTGACACGCCAAGAGCAAGGAAAGAGCAGGAGTTCATAGCAGAAACAAGTCATTCACCACCTACCTTCAACATTATTGTTTTGTTATCATTTATAAAGCTGAGAGGGTGTTTGCATCAGCAGAATAATGAGGATTTAGTTTCCAAGTTGTTAAAGCATCACAATGACATGGAAAGATATTTTTCTAATGGCATTACTGGTACTGAAAATAACTGGGCTTTGGAGGTTTGCTGAAGGAATGAAATTTGAGTTGGAATGTATCGATGAAAACTCAGGAGTCGAGTAAAATGATGGTCAAATGAAAGATTCCTCAGCTACGAGAGGCTTCAGAATGGACTTGTTGACATCTCAGCAGTATTTCCAGAAATCTGTCCAAACCAATAAGATGCACAAATCTTTTTTGTTTGTTTGCTTGTCTTTGTTTGCTAGCAGGGCTGAGTTTAACCACATGAGTAATCGTGTTTTACAAGGTCTGCTCTTTCTGTCTACACAACATCATCCTCGAAGGGAAAAGCTTCTGGCACTGAAACCAACACTTAAGTGCTTGCCTTGAAAGATGTGCATCCTAAAGACAAGATGTAAATAGAACTGAGCTCAGACCATTTCCTCTAAGGCTGCTTATAATTGTATTTGGTTGAACACAGGTCTGGGGACTCAGAGTGTGGAGAACTCTGGAAAAATGTGTTGAGTCCCAGGTTCACTTCTGCATCAAGGCTTGAAGGCAGTTCTGTCTCTGTGGAACTTCACTCCAGTTTGCAGCTGAGAGTAGCACTTGCTTCCACTTTTTTTTCCCCCATTTCTAATTACTTCATTAACCTTGAAAAAATCATTTTCATAACCTCAGATTGTGTTCAGTAAAAATTGAGAATATTAAGAATATTAGGACAGTATAGAAAGATCCTTTTGTCAAGAGGAAGTGAATATGCCAGAGTCATACCTGTGCTCCTGGTTTGCTTTGTAGTGATTGATGGGTGACACTGTCCTGAACAATATTCTGTATTAAACCAAATCATTTATTAATTGAAGTAAGCAACAAGACTCCAATTCACTGATACATCTATATTTTCATTTTTGAAGGAATATGAGTATGTGAATACTTGGAAAGTGAGAGCTAAAATAATTCTCAATATAAAATTTGATTTAAAAGACTCTTCCTGTGAGAGAGGATTATTTCAAAGTGAAAGAAATCTATTCTGATTTTTTTTCTGAGTAACTAATAAAAACTTATTAGTTAACACAATCTCAGTTTAAATATTCTAATATAGAAACATGATGTGCCACTGCAAGCAAGGGAATGCATTTATAGTCAGGAGCTTTTTGGAACACAGATTTCTGACCCAGTCATCTGTAGCTGTAGGTTTAACAGTTGGATATTAAGTGCTTTGTGGTGGTTCAATACCAGAGTTACTGACTATAAATTCCAACTGCTCTTTTGGGACATTCCAGCTTCTCCCACATGTACAAGAGCTTCAGCTCTGATCCAAGTCCTTCAAAGTTTGTCTGAGTCTCTCCATGGGCTCTGGTCAGTGTGATGGAATTCCTCTGGACAGAGCTTTTTTGTTTTAATTTCTAACTGATACATGTGACCATGTGTATGATCTGTTCGTGTAAATGAAATATCATTGTAACTATACAGTATTTTAATTGATTTCTGCTGTTTAAAAATATTCTTCTAGTGCTGAATTCCATTGTAACACTCGAGCTCCTTTGTTTGCACATGCACCTATGCACACACACTTCTCAGAATTGGAGATTGTTATGTAAAAACCAGGTTAATGGGATGGTCTGAGCACAGGCTGAAATTGTGTGGAAGTAGAAATTAGTAGAAGAAAAATGGAAAGGGAGGATGGGTAAGAAGAGAAGGGAGCAGTGAAATAGAGTAGAGAGAAAAACATAAAATAATAATTCAATTAAAAGGACTAGAACAAGGGGAACATAAAGAAAGAGGAATCCTGTGTGGGTTTGCCAAACAGCTTTTCTCTTAAGGAAAGGGTGAAATCCTGATTCAATGAACAGTGCTCTGCCCATAGTTTTGAGTTTGTGCAGAGAAGAATGTTCCCTGCAGGTCCCTGTGAGGAGAAACACCTCGGGATGTCTCAATTAACATCCTCACCCCTCTGGATCTGCCCCATGCACACTGTGGGGTCAGGGCACTGTCTCAGTCTGCTTTTCCATGATAGAATTCCTGATGTGTTCTAACAGTGGCTCATGAGTGTGTGCATTGCTTCCCTCTCCCTGTACCTTCTGCATGTCTTTCCCTCCCACCCTCTGTCACTCATATCCCCTGGTTATTCCTGACTTCCTTTGGAAAAGACGAGGAAATATTGACCACCTGGAATGACTGACCCAGAATCTGTATTTTCATTCCCAAAGGATTTAGGATTTCTTTCTATTTACTTCAGAAGTTCTTTCTGTTGAATGCCAATGTTCAGTATTGGGTCTTCTAAACAATTCAGTTCTCCATTATGAGCCAGTGCTGTTCTTCAAGTGAATGAATTCAGTATTCCAAGGGAATTTGGGACCTGTTATTGGGAAACACTGAGCATCTGTAAATCCTGCTCAGCCTTATGGGGAGCTGCAGATATTTCTGAAGTAATATCTTAAAATTGCTGTTAAGCAAGGGACACTTTAAATTTTTGAGAATTAACTTGTATAATTTTATTTTGTTCTTTCTTTAAAGCAAATCCAAACCAGCTCCACAGATTTCACCCAGTAAGTCTGTGGGAGGGGAGTTCTGTGTCGCTGCAGTCTTTGGAGCTTCGAGGTCATGGTTTGCTAACAATTCCGGTCTCAAACGAGAAAAAGGTTGGTACCTCCCAGAATCAGGACTTGCATTTAAACTTGAATTCTTATTTTGTGATAGGTTAGAAGCAATTTGTGCTTTTTGTTCCTTAAACTCAGGGGCAGTCGAGAATTTTAGGAACATGCTTGGGGTGCTTTTGGTAAAATGTACGAGAAAATGTAATTAGTGAAGTGAGTAATTGATCTTTTATTGTGGTACAGTGACAGAAACCCAACTTTGATAGGTCAGTCCAAACGTACTGTGTGAAGTGGCACTGAAAAAATTGTGAGATAAAGATGAAACAAACACCTTTGCTAAAGCAAATGTGCAAGATATGCTTGGAAATGTGTAGTGACCAGAACACACCTTGGTGAGAAACTTCTCTTGTATGAGATATTCATACAGTTGTGTGAAAATTGTCTGTTTTGTACAATTTTCTCTTTGTCTCCCCAGCCCTTTCGCTACTTTTAATTCACATTTTTAGGCGCAAGCAAGACACTTACAAGAACACAGAGTCTGCTATTTCTGCAAAAGCTTGTTCTCTTCCTGCTTTGCTGTTGCAATAAGATTTCCTCTCTTTTTGCCCCCCCAGATCAGTCCAAGCAGTTTGTGGTGGAGTCCCTGTACATCATCAGCTGCTACGGGAGCCTGGTGGAGCACGTCCTGGAGCCGCGGCCGCTCAGCACCGCGCCCAAGATCAGCGACGACACCCCCCTGGAGATGGTCACCTGCCCCAGGGCCAGCTGGACTTTGGTTAGGTACTGCATTCCTGTCACCCTACCTTCCTTCCAGCCACAAAATGCTTGTAATCTTTCTTTTTGATCGAGCTGCGTCGTGATTGTCACTCCTAAAGTTTTCCATTGAAGGAGAGAAATTCAAGCCTTGCTTTCCGTACAGTTCTGTCGCTGTTCGTGTGCCTCAGTGGGAACTGAGCTTCTAAATCCTTCTGTACACGTGGAGCTAGACATGAACATGTCTATGAATCAATAGAGATCCTAATTAATTGGTGATTTTAAATGATCAGGTTGTAATTCTCTTTTGATATAAGGACTGGAAACGATTATTTTGGTAGTGTTGAAGTACAGAATTCTGCTGTGAGACATGAGCAAGGTTCCCACCATGAAGCATTGTGAGTTTTCCTGTGAGCAGCTGAAGGTACCAGTTCCAAAGACAGTAGAAGAAATTATTCCTGACATGTGGAAGAAAGTAAAGAAAAATTGATGAGAAAGTGTTGTCAGTGCTTTTGACGTTTTAAAATATTTTTCTATCGATTTTTCTTGGCTCCTACGTTCCTTAGTGCTGCTTATGGCTGGACTGGGGTGATCAATACTTGATTTACCAAGCTATTTAGGAATGGCCCACCCTAATTAAAATTACAACACAGACTTCGGGACCATTATTGTTGAAATGAGTAGGTTGTAATGGAATTGCAAATTCTAATTGGATCAATAATCCATAACTTTACACAGCTTTATTTTCACAGTAAGTGCTCAATGACTTCACAGGGTGGAAGCAGTGGTAGTTAACAGAACAAAAAAAGTTCCCCAGTTTCTCTTGTGTGTTTATATAACGTCAGCATGACATACAATGGTCCTAAACATATTTACCAACTTAATCCAAACCTCCTTCCTGGGTTTTTTTTTTTTTATGCAATCCCTGCTGCAGTCAACAACCAAGTATTGTCTTTGCCTCACAATCTGCACGATTTGGCCCTGCTGCTCCACTGCCTGTGGTGGATTGCAGTGTTTGAACAAGCTAATTTAAATAATTACAAACATTTTGTGAGCTTGTATAGATAATTGCATGTGATGACAGAAACACTGATTTACATTCTCTGTATTAGCTTAAATATTAATAGTCTTGTGTTTTACCTCAGAACTCCTCAGTGGAATGAACTCCAACCACCATTTAATGCAAACCATCCACTGCTCCTGGCTGCAGATGCTGTGCAGTACTACCAGTATCTTCTGGCTGGCTGTGAGTAGCTGACAACTTCTTGTCTTGTCTCATGTGCACATTTTAAGCAGAGGGTGATTTTCCAAGTTGATTTTTCAGCCAACTTCAGTGTATGTGCAACCCCAGAGTAGGGTTGTGTGTAACTGTGTTAGTAAGGATGGAGCAGTGAATGTAAGTGTTGGGATTTTTGCCATGAATCAGAGTGGTGAGGCTGTGGGAGTGCTTGGCTGGCCTTGAGAGTCACCCACCAGATCCCATGAAATCTTCAGTATTTCCTCACCTTATTCCTTCTCGTGCTTTTAGCCACTTCCTCCTGTGAATTCCATACCCAGTGACAAGTGAGTGCATCTGCATTTCCCTGTCCCTGGGAATTCCTGGTTGCTGGGCTCCTTCCAGCCACAGTCTCAGGCAGCTGCTTCCCTCAGGAGCCTTGGCACTGCTGCCAGGGATGCTTGCCCACCTGCCTTGGCCTGTGCCTTGCCCAGAGAGCCAATATTTCATGGCATGGCATATTCAGAAACATTCACACACCTATAGCTCTCTATACATGGTGTAACTGTAATACATAAATACACAAACCCACGCATTTTTATAATGGTTTTGTAGAAAAATGAGCATTTATCCTTTATCTGACAGTTTAAAAGAGAGAAGAGTACTGACAGTGAGGAGCAAATCTCTATTCTGTCTAGGATCAAAGTGATGCAGCAGTTAAAGGGAGCAATTCCTGGCATCTGTTGAGGTTCTCCTGGGGAAACCAGAGCTGTGCTCAGTTGTCAGTGCAGGCAGCTTTGTGTGACAGGGGCATTTCAGATGCACCAAGTGGCCATGTGGGCCAGGAGGCACTTTGGATGGTGCTTGTGAAAGGGACACTGGTGCCAGATTGGATCTGCTGCTTCTACCTGTCCATCTGCTGCATCTAAGTGTTACAGAGACCTGCAAAGTTTGAGTCTTCCTTCTTCTGTGCTGCACAGAAAATTGGGATAAAAATGCAAAAGAATATGAAAAAGTCATTAGTAGTGCACAGCACCATTAGATTTGCATTTTGGCTGGATTTTTTTTTGCTAGATTCCTTGTTTCACTTGTATCCTACAGAGTGAAAGCAGGGATGGATGAGGCTCATTTTGTGTATTTTATTAACATTTTATTAACAGCTCCAATACTGTTACACAGTACAGTATACATATATATACAAATACACATTTCAAATGGTTTAGTACTGAAAACTCTTCAAAGAAAGATGAAGGAATGGTAGCTAAATTCCAGAAAATTAATGAACTTGAAGATGTTTTGCATATTTGATTGACTTATCCCTTGTTTCCTTTGTGTGACTTCTGTACCTTTCACGTGTTTTTTGCATGTTTGAATTCACACAGTCAACGTTCATGGCACATAATGGAATTGCCATGGAAATAGGTAACTTTGCATCCTCATTTCGTATTTATTTCCTTCCTTCCTGTTCTCTCCACTCAGAATTCATTTTTCCATTGCACAGTAGATGCAATATCTGAAACGTGGCCAATTAAAGAACTTGCGTTATTTGAATTATCAGACTTTAAACTCGAGTTTTAATTCACATTATAGGAACTCTTTAAGCTGGATGTGAAATGGAAAGAATAACAGAATAATAACCACTAAAGACAGCAGAGTATCTAGAGGACATCATGCAATAACAGAGAAATTTGTGTCTGATGGTCGTTGAAGTTTTGTCTCCTGGATTCATTCAGGCTGAAGCTCCTCAGTGAAATCCCTGACAATGAAGTCCAAGCAGCTTTCCCACTAAAGCCACCTGTGAAAGAGCTGCTAAGCCCAGCTCCGTGGCTCTGCTTTACCTGCAGCTCTGCCCTGGGCTGCCTTGAGCTGCAGCCTGGCTTTGCCCTGCTTCCATCGGGGGCTTTAATTGCCAGCAAATGGCTCAGTCGGGGCTGAGGGGGGCTGGTCCATCTGTCTGCCACGTCAGTGCTGAGAGGAGCCGTGGCGCCGTTTCAGGGTCACTATTTGTAGCTGTCTCTCAGAGGTAGAATGCAGCAGTTTTCTCTCCGTTTCTGTATAGCATTTCTGCCAATTGTTTGGCTCCATTAAGTGTGCGGGGGGGGGCGAAATAAAAGCCTGAATGACCAAGTCACAAGGGGGTATGGATAGACCCTTTCTTTGTCCACACTCAGAACATTGCATTAGGTCTCATTATCCATTTATAATAAGCGACCTTTGCCCCCCTGGGTCATTGAAAAACCCTCAGTGTGCTTTTTAGCACAGAGTACCTCTGTCAGCAGCCGGGGCAGAACAATGAGACGTCTGGCGGGCTGCTTGGAGGGGCTGCACGGCCAGGTTTTCATAAAGAAGAGGTTTGATGCCAAAACACAGGGCCAAAATCTTCCTCTAGTCTTTGAAAAATATAAACCAGGCCGGTGACTTCTTGCGCTCAACGGAGATTATTCAAAAAAACCCTGCGTTAGGTTATCAACACATGGTTCAGCTTTTAATACTTGTAAAGAATCTGAAAGTTTTATTTGCAGCTAGAAAGGGAGGAACAAGGAACCATTGTTTGAAGAAATGTTTTGTACAACAAGTGTCCAAGACCTTTATCCCAAGGGTATTTGTAAGTGGATCAGCACAGCTGTTTCCTTGCTTTAAGGTCATCTGTGACATCTGCTGCAGAAACCTGCATCAGCGCGTGCAGCTCGTGGCTACCTGAGCACGTTGCCACAGCCCGGGCTGCTGCACAGGTGAGAAAGTGGGAAGAGGGATTTAGAGCTTTCTCTAAGTTCACGGCTTGAGAGTGAACTTGCATGTTAAATTCCACAACCTGCTGGCCTGCAGGAAGTGTCAGGATCCTGCTCCAAACTCTGCAGTGGGTCAGAGAGAATATAACCAGTCCTGAGAGCTCCCTCTGACAAAACAGATTCCAGGCTCACTTAAGGTGCTTTGGGTTCTATAAACTCTTGAGGATGCTGTTAAGATGTGCTTTCCATGTCCTTGACAATCTCCTGGTTGTGTTCAAGTTTCTTTCAAATGAATTCTTTCCCCTTTTTTACCAGGCCCTGAAGTTTTGCATATTTGATTCACTTATCCCTTGTTTCCTTTGTGTGACTTCTGTACCTTTCACGTGTTTTTTGCATGTTTGAATTCACACAGTCAGTGTTCATGGCACATAATGGAATTGCCATGGAAATAGGTAACTTTGCATCATCAGCAACCCTGACATCCTCATTCTGTATTTATTTCCTTTCTTCCTTACCTCTCCACTCAGAATTCATTTTTCCATTGCACAGTAATATTTGAAACATGACCAATTAACATATTAATGAATAAACCCCCTAAAATGGACCAAAAACTGCCCCAAAAAGGTATTGAATAGATTGAGATCTGATTTCTCTCCTCTGGCTCTGCAAAGGGCACCTTCACATTCCAGGCAAGAGTTTTGGCTCATCGGGACCAATTTCATGGACACGGCCTACAGTTGTCAGAAGTGGGCCAGTGACAAGAATTAATATATTAACTGGTGTGCAGTACTCTGACAAATTGCTTACTAAATACATCAAAATTGATTGGGCATTCTGTGTTTAAATTGACAAATGACTGCATTAGGGGAAGGAGGGAAATCCATTAATTACAGCTGCCCTCAACCATAGGAAATGTAATCGTATAAATATAGATTTTGTTAAAACAAAAGTCTGTACTTTACTCCCGTGTTGCTGGTAAGTGTACTTGCACCTCTTTGCTATTAAACCTGCAATAGGAGGTTTTGAAGACAGATCTTTGCAATTGGCTTTTAAATAATCAAAGAGCATTTCTTGTTGTGTTAAAAGGAAAGATGCAGTGTTCCTGCATCCCGCTCTGACCGCTTCTGGAAATTGTTTCTCTCTCAGAAAAATGGACCTGTAGCTGAGGCTTCTGCTGTCTCATTAATTGTTTATTCTAAATGCAATGTGATTTGTATTCCAAGATGTGAGCATTCAAACCAGCACTCTGTATTCTCCTTCCTTGCCCCTGTACTGCTCTCCAGGTCATACTTGCAGAGCTGTTACATTTTTCTGAGTAAGAATTTGCACTTGGGTTAGGCCTGAAGATACAATCAGTTTTATAGGCTTCGTTAAGGGATTCTTGAAAAGATTAAGGCCTGTATTTATAGCTGCCTTTGACTTTTGGCTGTTACAACAGATTTTCATTTCTGGACCAACTGTTGCACATATCTTGTGTTTCACTGAAAATGGCTTTCATTACAAGTCCAATTTAGTAACTGTCCATTGTCTTCAAAGGGAGGGGGCAAGCCTTTCCCTGCTGTTTGTTTGGGTTAAATGATAACACCATTTATACAGATAATCTCTGTAGCTCTGACATCATGTTTGCACTTCCTGCTCCCTCTAATGAAAGCTGTGCACCCTGGGCAAGACTTCTGTCTCCAGGCAGCATCGTGGTTCTTTATGGCCCCTTTTATATTCCTTTCATATATTCCACTGACAGAAATAAAAATTACATCCACAGAGCTAGTCAGTACTGTGCAAACTCTGAGGGTAAGATGGAGAGTGTATTAAATAATTGTGAATATGTGCTGTGAGCACAGACACTGTGAAAAACAAGCTGTGATTGCTGGAATGACAACCAAGGAGTGCCACAAGAGGAATCTGGACATTCTGGTCCTCCAGCCCTCCTCAGGGCACAGCAGAGCGTGGTGCTGCTCTGGTCATAGCTGAATGAACTGGGACTGATAATTCCATTTAGTGTTGTACCCCCTCCTTTCTCCTTGCATTCTATTGAGGGTGCATCTTTAACAATGGATTTGGGATGGAGCAATGCAGGTGGTGGTACATCCCTTTCTGTACATGTAACTATAGAGTGTTGTGTAGCATTTTTGGGGAGGCCAGAGCTGCTCTTGCTCTGGGTATGTTCAATGTCTGTCACAACGAGTGGGTTTCAGACAGTAAAACTGATCAAAAGCAGAGCCTGTGCAGTAACAACAATTACTCTGCCGTGTGGTTACGAGGTGTTCAAAGCCTTTCTGCTCTGGCTCTGTGGCAGGGCCACGCTCAAGCAGGAGCTTGGGGCAGTTTCAGCTGCTCCATTCCAGTGTCTCTGCTGGGCTTTACAGGTTCTGTACTTGTCCAGTTGAACATAGCCCATTTCTGGAGTCCATCCCTACCCAAACCCGGCTCTGGCCTTGCCCTGAAGTGGGGGAATTTCACCTGAGCTCGCCTGAGCTGCCAGGGAGAGGAGCTGGAACAAACCATGGGATATGGGTGAACATTTCCACCTGCCTCATTTTCCTGTGCTGCTCCTGTGACTGGTGCCCAAACTCCAAACTCCTGCCCTTCAGCTGTGCCCAAAGTTGTGTCAGTTGAGTGTTACAGGCTCAAACCTGCAAAATCAGAGTGCCAGAGAATCCATTTTCTACATTCCCACTTTGCCATTTTATTCTTTCTACCTGATGTTGCCTCAAGTCAGTGAATAATTTTCATGAAATTCTCCTTTATTATATAATAAAAAAAATGCAAAATACTTCTTAGAAGAACTTTCCAGCACTCTTCATCAGTGGTCTCGAAGGAGTTGTGCAGATGTCTTGTAAAAATCCATATGCTTGGGGAAAAATTTATAATTCTTGAAATTTTGAAGAAGGAAAGGAGTTTTAGATTTTCCTATGCAGGAAAATGAGTTTTAGAATTTCAGAAAATTAATTCTCAAGTGTTTATATTAACTCAGGTATTCTCTCTATGTATTACCTGGAAATACGAGTATCTGTATGAGCATACAAGTGATAATGTAAGTGCTGGTAAAATACATTCTAGAAGAATTTTGATGATTTAAAATTTGGAATTTTTTACTGCATTTACAACTGCAGATCATAAATATGTAAGTGTATATATATATATATTTACGTATATATTTTTATGACTAAGATTACAATATTTCTGGAGAAAATAGATTCCAAGCAGGCACTTCTCATACAGAATGTGTTTGGGTTTTCCTGGAAAGAGTCACAAATGGTGAAAATGGCATTTTAAAGTTTGCTTCTTCTACTTGAAGACATTATAGGTTGCAGATTAATTTGCTTCCCCTTCCAGAAAAGGTGATTCTAATGAAATTGAGTTCATGGTATTTTTTTTTTAGGGAAAACTACATTTCCCTAAAACCATAGCCTGCACTTTCTGCACCCTGCAGGAACCAGGACTGAGTGTCAAAGGAAGCAAACTTAATTTCTGGCTGAGCACTGAGTGATTGGGGTAAATAGGAGCGGGGCAGATGCATCATTGAGTGAGCTGCAGAACAACTCAACAACGATACATTCTCGTGAAATATTTGAGAAATAATATAGATAAAAATGAACTCTGTAAGGTGCATGGGCTGCTGGAAGTGTGCCTGGTGAGGTTCTGATGCAGGGACACACCTGGGCCCGTGCGTGGCTTCATCAGCTCGGCCGCAGCTCGCCCGCCCTCATCCGCCTTTTATAAACCGAGGCTCTGGCACAGCCCCTCAAACACTTTCAGATGTGTACAAACAACAATAACCAGCAAGGGCACATGCTGAAATGGTTCTTTCCTCCTCTTGCATGGTCATCTGGAAGTCCTTAGAGCAGGGCCCGTGAGCACGCAGGGGTCAGTTTTCAAAGCGGCGTGCGGGGATTTCGCCGCGCGCCTCCCATTGCCGTTAATGGGAGTCAAACGGGTAAATCCCCACGCACCGCTTTGAAAATTTACTACTAAGCCTCTTGACTTCTCACTACATACTTTGATTGTAACAGTAATCCATGGTTAACATAATTTTCCCGACAATAATGTCAAACATACTTTTGAAGTCGGTGAATTATAGAAATAGTTACCTCTTCCGTAATTCTTTAAAGATGCCCATCGGATGGATTGCGCCGTGGGTTCGTGCAGCTGAAATGATTCTTTTAACTCAGAAAAGAAGATATTTGTTCTGTTGTGGTGCCGAGCTGATTGTCTGCTCACAGCCTGAGTGTTGGGCAGCTTCAAGGTGCTCCATCCTGTGAATAATATCAGGTTCTAGCTGTGCACAGATTTAAAAGTGCATCCTGCTTGACTGGCCTCCTAAGGGAACTTTGGAGATGGAAGCTGAAATGAAGCACAGGGAATGCACATCACTTTGTCTTGGGGAAAAAAATCCACCCTGTTGACTATCAGGCCAGTGTAAGGGGCAAGTAAAGCAGTCATCAAAAAAAAAAAAATCTAAGAAGAATTAATCTCCTAATTACAGACCTACCTATGTCTTTAATGAAGTGGTGATACAGAGAGTAGATGGTCCATAAAGCACCTAATAAACTGGGCAGTACACAAATAATGAATTAATCGAGCTCTAATCAATTGGTGGTGTGAAATAACTGTCAGTCTGGCTAAACTGCTGCTTTATAGCCCTTTTAAAGCTTGATTTTATTATATCTATGCATATGAGGATCTCAGAAAGTCCTAACAGGAAAAAAAATGAGCAGGGAGTAGTTTTGGGTAAAAGAGGATATTTTAATTTGCGTGCCATGCTCCTGGAGGAGTTTACAAGCTGAAAACTGCATTGAAACCAGAACTTTGTTCAGTAACGTGCAGCCACAAGAAAAATTACATCAAGCATATCTCCAGCCTACAAACAGTTTATTGTTAGCATGGCTGTGAGTGCTCTGCCCAAAATGAAATCCTGCCCTTTGCTTTGTTGTCACACTTGAGCAGAGGTAGAGCCAGAGGCACAGAGCACCAACTCTGACACAAACCCACAAAGCACGTGCTGGATGTGAACTACACAACTGGTGGGACACCAAAGCCAACCCCTGACAGAGCTGAGATCACACCAGTAACAGGCAAGAAAGGTGAATTTGGTGGATTTGGAGTGGCTCCATGGAGACCTGACCCAGAACCATCACACTCTGCTGGTGATGCCGTGGAACAAATGCATGCAGGGAATAATTCAAGTTGTGGAGCTGAATTCCAGCACAAGGACCCCTGAAGTTTGTTGGCGATCATGTGATTACCTCAGGTCTCTACACCACCTAGAGATAACTGAGGAATCAGAGAAAAAAATATCAAAATCAGATGTCAGGGTAGGGTTTTTATGGAAACAAGGGATATGTCATTTTTATGCTATGTACCTGGACATCACTAGAGACTAGAGGGGTTAGTTAAGAGTACATCGTCCTGTTCCTGCTGCACTTTAGAAACTCATTTGACATTATAATGTTAATTATATTAGATTATAATTATGGAGATGGAAAAGACAAGCTCTCTGGGTGTCTGCAGGCATGTGCATGGCAGGCAGCACCAAACAAACAGGCTTTGTGGTGCTCAAATGCCTTTGTTTGCTCTTAATTTGGACAAACATCCAGCCCTTAGAGAAGAGCACATTGGGAATTTCATATATAACTCTCAATTAAATTGAATTGTGCAAAGCTTTTTTCTATAAATGAGAAAATTAAAACCTTTTGGTTCAAGAAGTACACAAAACTAAGTGAAACTAATGATTTATTGTTCCCAAATTAAAGCCATAAGTGCACACACTACAATTGAACTGTAGTGGTTCTTTGTTCCAACACTTACGCTGCTGAAAGATGACAATTTATAATCTTTGAAGGAAGATTTGTCTTAGCTTTAGGTATTTATTGTATAATTAGCCCATCCATGAGCAAACCCATTGCATATTAATTCCAATATTCCTCCAATGTGTATTTATCTAGGTCTTGGTCACGTGGCAGGAGTGTCTGTGCAAATTATTTGAGATTAATACAAATTGTTTGTTTTCTTTACTTGTCAGTAAATACCATGGAGAAGTTTCTAAGCAATGAGGGGTTTTTTTCATACTTACTCATGGACCTGTGTGAATCAGGTCCTGGAATTCCAGAGAAATATCAGCTCTGCTGTATTTCAGCCTTGGCTTTGGCTTGTGTTGACACTTGTGTCTCCACAGTCCCTTCTGTGCAGTTTTCCTGGCACTAACAATTATCACACAAATAACTTCATTTGCAATGTGGTTTTTTTTTCCAGATACAATCTTCCTTCAATATAATGGTAACATCAATCCTGTCAGTGCAGAGAAGGGAGGCTGTCAACTTTTCCCTTCAAGGAGGACAGAGAGTAAAGGTGCCATTATTACTTTGGAGCAGCTCAAAGATCCTTTTTGCCCCTTGCCAAATATTGATGGCAGAACTCTGATTTTTGCTATAGGTATCAGTCCAGTTTTTCAGAAGTGTCCTTGAATGCTTATTTTTAAATTCACTTTGTGTATTTCTAGATTAAACAAACTCAGTCGCAGCCTGATATTTGATGTGCTTGTTCCAGATGTTGGTGTGAGAACAGAAAAAGTTAAAAGTTAGCATAACTCAGACACAAGGCATTGAATTGATTATTTTAGGAAGGTACAAACCACCTGCAATTGCAGTAAAATATCTCTGTGCAACCAAGGCTTTCTTGCTCCTGCTCTGTGTCTGCTCTTATTTGTAACTTTTCCCAATGAAAGAGAAATTACAGGAGAACCAGTAAAAAACACTTGCTACAAAGCTTTGCAAGAATTGGAATTTTATTATTTGTTATCCTGCATGGTTGGAAAAATCTTTAGAAATTTAAAATGCTCTGTGTTGCAGCATCAGAAAAACCTCTCTGATGGGTGAGAGTCTGTTGTAATTTCCAGTAATCGTAATTGTGTGAATTCAGATTTTCAAAGAATTAAGCTGGAAGATAAAAGATTACTCCTGAGCTCAAATTCCTGGAAATATCCTTCCAGGGTTAAATTAATCTCATCTTGGAACTTGATACTGATGTGAGAGGTGTGTGACCCAGAAATGGAGGAGAAGGGAGCTTTGCATTTTTACACCGTGTTTGTTCCTACAACTTCAAGGGCATTTTTTTAACGTGGAAAAACATGCCCATATGTACATGTGTAACAAGCAGCACAGCCATGGCAGATCTCCAGCAAGGATCACTTGTCTTACAGGGTCACTTCTCCCAGCACACTGCACATCCCCACTGGGAATGGTGGGAGCAGGGCCAGTGCTGAGCTGGGATCCCCCATCCCAACCATGCCCCTCTACGCTGCTTTTTCTGATAGATGTGGCCCAGAAATGTTGCTTTATGAAACAGCCAAATAAATGGCTGCGGGCTGACCTCAGCTGAGGCTTTATCACTGCTGCCCCGCTGGTGAACTCTCAGGCAGAGCTTTTCCATGGAATTTCCAGGGATTTCATCACTCCGGGGTGGAAAGAGTTAATGCTACAGCTCGGAAGCTGCACGGAAACGCAAGACCTGGGATTCCTCGGGGAAAAGCTTCCAGTGTAGCACCAAAACGAATCATTTGTTCGGCTTTTTCGGTTGTTTTTTTTCAAATTTCTTTCTCCCTGTAAAGCTATCTTGAATCTCCAGTAAAATGTAAAAGGATTCCCCAAGGGAGAAATACAGCGACCAAGCAGGGGGGATGCTGCTCCCTGGGCTGTGTTTTTGCAGCTTCCCTAATCTTGACAGCTCTGGTGGTTGCCCTTGGGATAGAAAGAACAAAAAAAAAAAAAAAAAAAAAAAAAAAAAAAAAAAAAAAAAAAAAAAAAAAAAAAAAATTCAGATCAGTCCATAAAGTTCCCGTTGGTTTGAAAGCAAAACCATCTGCTGGAGCCCATGAAGTTTGTTAGGGAGTTCAATAACAGGAAAGCCTGCAGTTGATCAGCTGTGCTCTCTGAAACAGGCAGGAGGATTCAGGGTAGGGAGCCAGGAGATGTGGGGAGCATGAGGGCAGCAGCGAAATGGCTCCGAATAAAGGGTTTGTTTCTTTGGTTTCAAGTGTAAACATCGAGGTGTGGGTGCTGTGATTCCATACTCAGACTGTACTGTGAATCCTCAGGAAGGTGTGTGTGTGTTCTTTAACAGGAGTTTGGACTCGACAGACACGTCCCTCAGTCGTGGAATTCAGTCTGTCGTGGATGTAAGGAAGCAGATGGAGGTGGTTTCTGTATTATCTGAAAACTGATGGAAGATACAGAGCTGAAATAACGCCTGGGGCTGTTGAGGTGTGGGTGTGCACAGGCACAGCCTGGGGATTGCAGTGAAAATGGCAGATCACAGGATGTTTGGGTTGGAAGAGTCCTTAGAGGTCTTTTATTCCACCCCTGCCATGGCAGGGACACCTCCCACTGTCCCAGGCTGCTCCAAGCCCTGTCCAGCCTGGCCTTGGACACTGCCAGGGATCCAGAGGCAGCCACAGCTGCTCTGGGCACCCTGTGCCAGGGCCTCCCCACCCTCACAGGGAAGAATTTCTTCCCAATATATCTCATGGGAAGAACTTGGTGCTTTATCATAGAAGCACAGAATTATTAAGGCTGGAATAGACTTCCAAAGCTGTCAAGTCCAAGCCATGCCCACTAAACCATACCATGGAGAGCCACCTGTGCTTGTTCTTTGAGCCCTTCCAGGGATGGTGACCCCATCATTTCCCTGGGCAGCCTCTTCCATTGCTTGACCATTCTTTGTCAGTGAAGAAGTTTTTCCTAATACCCAACCTGAGCTTCCTTTGTAAGAATATGTCCTAATTTTTCTGGCACTTGGAATAGTTCTGGAGTAAGTTGGGCCCTGAGCTGAATTTGGGACGTTGCAAGTTTGAGAATATGGACACTCTGTGATCCAGAGGTGTGAGAAATGTCTCTGTAGCTTCAGATATTGACACACACAAAACAGGATGGAAACCCCTTTATTCCATAAAGTGTATGAATTTATGCAAAGCTGTTTACAGAGGCGCCATTCTGTATTTGTGGCTACCATTGTGTCTGCTTTGCCATTAAAACTCTAATTATTGGGGGTTTACTACATAGCTGTAAAAATTTGTAGTGGTTGGAAGCTTGACACATAAAGGTCAACCCTGCAATAATACAGTTTTTTAAAACTTTAAAAACTTTGAGTGATTATAAAATGTGGGAATATAAAAATACTTCGGTATTTTAAGAACTTCAGGTTAAAAGAAGAAGAGCCAATGGGTTTTCCTGGTGGCTGTATGGATACATCCAAGTCAGAGACCTTTTCATCCTTTTGATGGCAATATTTGAGCTCTTTCTAGAAAATTTGTTGTCACAGATTTAGGAAAGCATACATTGCTGTGCCATTAACTTAGTAAAAAAGCTTTTTTGTTTGTTTGGGGTTTTTTTTTGTTGTTTAATGAAGCATTTAACAGTGAGTCTGATGTTGTGTTTTCTGGGGTTTTTTTCAGTGGTGCCACCAGGGAGCCCTGGGCCCATCACCAGGCATGAGTCCTACGACAGCTTGGCCTCCGACCACAGCGGGCAGGAGGATGAGGAGTGGCTGTCACAGGTATGCTCTGGGGGGCTTCCAGCTCAGGAGAACAGCAGTGGGAGCCACTGGAAGTGCAATTCACAGCTTTCCTCCGAGTGGGAGGTAAACTTCCAACAGCCAGGGTGGAAAACTGACCCCACTCCTGAGTGTGGGTGGGGATCTGATGGTCCCAAAGCAGATAAAGCCCCAAGATTCCTGACACAGTCACATCCCTGGGAAGCTCAGGATGGAGTGGGAAGTTTCAGCTGGCAGCAGCAAGTGACCTGGCTCCCTTTTTCTCCTGGCATGGTCCTTTCTGAGCAGGGGTGGAGGAAGTTGGCAGAATGACGGTGCCTTTTGGGTGGTGACCTGGGACTCCCTGCATTTGACCATAAAAATGGGGCAGTAGCTGGTTTATTTCCTTCCTTTCCTGGTTATCATTTCCTGCTGAGAATTCCTGTGACTTATGGCCAGATATAAATACTGTATTGCTTTAAAATTCTCATGCTTGGTGGAGAACTTTTATGTGAGGTCAAATCTTTGTCTTGTTACCCAATCTTGCTTTGTCTCAGTCCATGAAGCTTCTCTATAAGAACCCAGTAAATACTTGACCATTTGGCTCAAAACAGAACCTCAGTGTAAGAATGTAGGTCATGAATAATACACTGAGAATTAGTTCCTGTTGGAAATGAAAGGTTGGAGTTAAATAAATAAATAAAATTTACAAATGCTCTGGATTTGCCAAAGCAATTACGAGGTACCTGATCCATGGAATTCACCCTGACAAATTAGGTGGGTTTCCTCTGGTTTAAGAACAATGTTGTTATGAGAGTGATGCATTAAATGTGTTGCTGGGGTGTATGGCATAAATATGAAATATTTATGGATGGGATTTGCTTCTCCCACTGGTGAATAAATCATACACAGCTTTTTCCTGAAATGAGAGGTTAGGTTTCCACATGGACCTGTCCAGGAGGAGCGTTCACTGGGGAATCCAGTCATATGAATTCACTTACCTGTCTGAGGTTTCAGATGTGGCTGCACATTGAGGTGTCTCATTTGTTTGTGCTGTGTCTGATTTCTCAGAGCACAAAGATGATGAAACTCCTCGATCAGGGGAGCCAACAGGAATTTTATCTCTGACCTCATTGAGACCAGATTTCACCTGTAGTTTTCTACCTCTCCAAGACTGTTTGGAGGTATTTGTTTATTTTACTGTTCTGGTGAAACCTCAGGAAAAAAAGAGATTATGGTAAACCTACATTATGGCTGTTTGTTTATTACTAATTCTTGGAAGATACAAGATGTCAACAGAGCTCAGACTGCTCGAACTTCACCACATTCATCCCTCTGGAAGAGTAAATATATTTCTAAAAGGGGGAAAAAAAAAAGTCCCAAGTGATGTCACAGAACACAGATAATTCTGAGAATGCTCCTGGAATGTTTAATTCCTGCTGAGAGCAGGAGTGATGAGAGCCCTTGGAGCACGGCAACGCCGGCGCTCCCCGAGCAAGCCACTTCAGATTAAGCCTAAAGTGCAAGGATGTTTTTCAGAATTAAAGTGTTGTTATCAACAGTAACAGCAAGCAGTGAAAAAACACCGCCCTTCACTTCAACTTTTCAATTAGAACAGTGGGTAATGTGTGCTGTCAGTGGGAAGTAGATACAATATGTTTGTCCTGCACACAACAGGGGAGTGAATAGGAACATCTGGCCATAGCCTCAGTAAAATTGCAGAGGCATCTGTTTACCTCTCGGCTCTGTGACACTGATGGTTTCGAGCTTAAAATACACAGATTACTTTATCTGTGGCCTAATTTACGCTGCTACATAAAAGCTACTTGCTTCAGAAACGGCTGCAGCCAAGCTGAGTTAGGCTGAGCTAAATGCAAAGATGGAAATGGAGCTGCAGAGGCTGTGGTTGTTGTCTGGCATTAGCAGAGATCTGACATCATCCAGGGTTTCAAATTGCTCCTTAAAGATGGAGAATCACTGCTAGCATACATCTGGGTACCTGTACAAAATTCTGTTCTCACCAATTCCCTCGCTAACTTGCATTTCTGCTGTGAAGGTGATTGTTGTTTTAGCAGAAATTGACAGGAATTTCATGGTCTATTTTCTGTTTTAAAAGAAGTATGAATTCACGAGAGCTTAATATTTGCATTTTCTTTCCTTCTTCTGATCTTTAAAAGCTCTTTTTGATTTTTAGTCTTGTATCTTGCACGATCTTTCCAGCCTTAATTATTCTATTCCCTTGATTACAGAAATTGTATGCTTTGTTCAGCCTTTTATTTACAGTGTTCCTGATCACAAACACCCTACTTCTGTCAGAATTTTGGTTAAATGGATGTGTTTGTGTGGAGCTTGTGTGTGGCACATCCGTGGCTGTGTTGCTGTGCTGAGCATGACCTGGGCTCATCCCAGCACTCTTGCCATCGCTCTGGGTTATGGAGCTTGTGCTTCCCACAAGATGCTCCGTGCCAGCCTCTCCTCACCCGTGCCAACAGGAATTAGGAGCTGTGATTTGCAATCCAGTTCTCACTGTATCCATGGGAAGCAGTTTAAGCTGTGAACTTTCACAAAGCAGCTGCAACAAAGCTGGAAGGAGATCCCTGGAAGCGCTTCCCTCGCCCTGCTCGGGATGAGGGATGTCTGGGGATTGGTTCCTCTCTCTGCTCCATGTAGATTCAGGCAGGAATGTGTTCCCTCTTGGTCATAGCATTCGAGTTTTGGGGTGTATTTCATCATGGCAAGGGAAGGAAAGAACAGGATCAGGTGAAGTGCTGGCCAGGATGAAGCATTGATCTTTACAACAATTTAAAAGCTGGAGTTCCGTGTCCTGAGGCTGGTGGTTCACGAATTTCAAGCCTCTTCAAGAAGCTCTTGGCTTTGGCTAAAACATCCATTCTCTAGCAAAGACACCCCCAATTTCCCCTGGTTAAACATTCCTCAGAACACCCTGGCTCAGAACACCCTTTTCACTCGAGAGCAGCAGGATTCCAGGAGTCCAGCGTGCAGAAGGAACCACTCATTGTATGAACCTGCAGCTGGGTGTTCATCATTGCCCATCTCCCCTTCCCACAGGTGGAAATCGTGACTCACACTGGGCCTCACCGACGCCTGTGGATGGGCCCTCAGTTCCAGTTCAAAACCATCCACCCCTCGGGCCAAACCACCGTCATCTCCTCCAGCTCCTCCGTGCTGCAGTCGCACGGGCCCAGCGACACCCCGCAGCCCCTCCTGGACTTTGACACAGATGATCTCGATCTCAACAGCCTCAGGTAAAAAACAAAACCAATTTCCCAGCTGTTTGTTGTGTGCAGAGCTTGCCTCCTGCCACCTGTGTAGGACGTGTCACAGTTTTTATCAGGCCTGTCCAGAGGAAAGTCTTGGAAGAGCGCGTGAGGCACCAGCGAGAAAAATCGGTCTGGGCCAAGCAGCTCAGCTTCCTTTTGCTGCCCCTCCTTGGGCACATGACAGGGAAAGACAGCACAAAGTCTGCTGGCCTTGCTCAGTGTCCTCTTGCCTTTCACAGTTTCTGCATAGCTTAATAAATTCATTTTCTCAGACGTGAGTGGGAGCTTTGTGCCATGAATTTAGACAGCGGTCAGTGTGTTGGAACAGTAAGTGAACTTCTGGAATGTTTTCCTCCTCCCTGTTTTTATTTTTTCCCACTCCTTTTTTTTCCTTCCTTGTAATTCTTTTTCATGTATTTAATTTATCTGGTTTTGGACATTAGCTGGTTTGGAATAGGGGGCAGGGGTTGGGCCTAGGGAAGGGAAGGAAGGAGAGCGAAGGTAACTGTGGGTTTACATTTACTGGTGATTTGTAGAGAGATTTATGTTCCAAGTGTTTGTGTCCTGCCCAGTAACTCCACATTTAACAAGTTTCCATGCTCCTGACTCTACATGTGATTTGAAGTCCAAAATTCTGTGGTAGGGACTTGGATTGTTCGGGACTGTGTCTGAAACTCTTAGGAGTAAAGCAAGAGAGATGGATAATATGACTAATCTCATCAAAAGCAGGCAGATTGTCCTTGGACTGGAAATCCATGGGTTTGAAATGTGTGATTCCTCCTTGACTGTAATTGCTGCCACAAGTAAGGATATGGCTTATCCTTATGGATAAGGATATGGTCAAATATTTTTATATATATATATATATATATACGTGCAGAAAGAAAGCAGAAATAAAAAGAAATAATGCAGATCTATGTTACAAAAGGAATCAGCAATTACAAATGGATCTTTTAAATGCTGCTGTTGAGGAGAGCCATGGAGGCTTTTTAACCAGGTTTGGGTAGGGTGAGCTTTTTCTTTGAGGCTTCCTGAGAGCTCCCACCTGAGCCATCCTTTGAGCATACCCACTTTGAGACTCTGGATAGATTATCCCAATCTCAGCTGCACCAAGCAAGGGAGAACAGAAGTTTCCAACAGCTTTTAAGCCATTTCACAATTAAATTTCTGTGTGTCCCCGCTGATCCTTGGGTTTGGGTGGGATTGGGCCCTGCTGAGCGTGGCCAGGTGGTGCCTGTGAATCTTCTGCCCAGGGAGGAGGTGGAGTCCCCATCCCTGGACCTGTCTGAAAGAGGGCTGGACGTGGCACTCAGTGCCATGGTTGAGTTGATGAGGAGGTGTCAGGTTGGACTCTTTAAGGTGTGTCCCAGCCTGGTTGACTCTGAGTTGTGTGGTTGGCAGGGTAGATTATCCCAATCTCAGCTGCACCAAGCAAGGGAGAACAGAAGTTTCCAACTGCTTTTAAGCCATTTCACAATTAAATTTCTGTGTGTCCCCGCTGCTCCTGGGTTCAGGTGGGATTGGGCCCTGCTGAGCGTGGCCAGGTGGTGCCTGCGAATCCTCTGCCCAGGGAGGAGGTGGAGTCCCCATCCCTGGACGTGGCACTCAGTGCCATGGTTGAGTTGATGAGGAGGTGTCAGGTTGGACTCTTCAAGGTGTGTCCCAGCCTGGTTGACTCTGGGTTGTGTGCTTGGCAGGATCCAGCCGGTGCGCTCGGAGCCCGTCAGCATGCCGGGCTCACCGCGGCCCGCCGCCGACCGCCGCGGCGTCTCCACCGTCATCGATGCTACTTCAGGTAGGAACACCCTCATTTTTTCTTCCATATTCATCACTCTGCTCTTTTGTTTTGGCTGGTAATGTGTACTAATTGTTGCCGTCGAGGTTGTCCCGATTTTCTGCACCACAGGGTAAGTGCTGTCTCATACAAATATTCAATCCTGCCGTAATGATGATTTTTTTTTTTTTCCCCCCCCCCACCTCTCTTACCACTCAAATGTGAAGTCACAGCATTGTGGTAAGATCTGGACACTATTTATGTAAAGTTTAACATGAGCTATAGAATGCTAAAAAACTGCCTACACTAAAAAGCGGAACATTTACAAATACTAACACTGAAATGCTTTTATTAATGAATGCCTAAAGCGTAGAATATTACAGTTCCAGCTCGTTTATAAAGTAGCTTTCATTGAAATGTAATCATAAATGTAATTGATTTCTGTGAACAGTCAGGACAACAGGAGAGTTTATCTAATGTTTGTGTCACAGGCACATTTTCACTGCTCTGCTCTGAAAAGAGTGTGTAGATTTAATACCACAGTGGTTGTGTTAATATCAACAGAGTAATAGATGTACTATAAAGTTCTCTTTTCCCCTCGGTGCTGGGGAATAGCCTGTCTAAAGAAACAAGGGCAGCAGCAGAGCTTTATGTTCCAGTGCAGCTGTACAGCGTCTGAGGGTCCACACAGCAGGATTTTGTCAAATAAAATCTCTCACAAGTAGAATTATTAAACACACAGCATTAGTCAAACAGTCAGGTCGGAGAGGATTTTAATCTTTAGCGATTTGAAAATCCCTGGAGACTCCTGATTGGATTGAGGTTAAACTGTAAAAAGAGACTGTAACACATACAGAAAGGGGTTTCTGAAGGTTGGTTTAAAGAGAGTTAAAATAAAAGCTCCTGTTTCAGATTCTGTTTGCTGTTTGATATAAATGCTGAGTCTGAGATACTTCATTGTTTGCCAAATGAATTTATTTGGGTATTACGGGATATTTCATAAATGTGTTTATAACAGAGTTCAATAGTAACCACATTTACTTTGGATATTGAGAATTGTCCTTAAAAATTCCATTTTCAAATATTTAAAAGTTGTTAAATTAATTCCTGTTGGGTTTAGACAAACATCTGGTGCTGGTTATTGAAAGGGAATTTTGTTTGTTTTACTACATGGCAAAGTAATTTTGAAAATAATTGTTTGATACCGAAGAAAATATTAATGCATCAGTTATGATCTTTTTGCCTAGTTCATCTATGCTTATTGCTCCTAAAAGGTTCCAAGTTGGAATCAGAGGGCTGTGTATGTGACACTTGAGATTCAGAGTGATTAATGGCAGAGCTGTGCCTCACTATCAGCTGATACAGAGAGAGATACCAGCGTTATCAGGATGGGGATTTTTTCCCTCCTGTGTAGGAGCAGTACCTTCACCTGTAACAGGGATGTGCAATAATTCTGAAATGTGACCATTCTGTAACTGTAGCACTTCCTAAAGCTGTGTTACTCCATCTACAAAACAATGGACAGGCAGGACTGTGCCTCTTCCATGCTGAGCAACTTTTCCTGAGGTGTGGATGGGGCTTTAATATGAACTGACTCATGTGAATGTGATGAAGCCTCATTTGTAATGCCTTTAACATGTGTGTCCATATTAAAATTGCCAAAATCCATTGTGTACATTGTTAGGACACTGAAAATATCTTTACTGTACAGCAGTGATTCAGTTTGGTTATAACACTTCATAAGTTTCTCATAAACAGTATGTGGCTTTTGTTAGGGACATGCTGATGGCAGTTTTTTTATTTACTTCACCCAGACAGGTTGGGTTGGAATTGATTTTTGATTCAGGGATTTTAGCATCCCTTTGCAGGTTTTGTACTGCCTGATCCTCACTCTTCCCCACGCAGAACTTAGGGGTTCAAATTCTGAATTGTGTGATGGTTTAGGTGTGTGAATTCTAGCAGAGTGAAGGAGACACAAGGAAAATACATACACTGGTTTTTGAGGTTTCAAACTGTTCTTGTAACAGGGTCCAGCAAAGGAAAGAAGAGTATTTCATGCTTATTTTCTTCTCTTCCCACCTCTGAGATGTGCAGAAAACTCCATTAATCTCAGCTGTGGATGGGAAAGGTTTGGCTTTAATACCACTCATGTACAGCACTGGGTTTTTGTGTTCCAATGCACCACTTCAAGTATTCTCATTTCCTGCCCTTCCCACAGCATGCCCTACACGGCCTGATGTGCTTTATGGAAAAGACATTTTTAGGTTTGAAGGATTTTTAAGTAGGTCATAAATTTTTCCTGCCTGAGCTGAACCAGGAAGTGATTGTTGAGCTCTGCCCCTGCACTGGAGCCTGTTGCACTTTATGAAGATGCTTATCTGGGGCTTTGATTGCCTGTTGCTGGGAGATGCAACCCGTGTGGCGCCTCTGCTTATCTGACTCATCACTTCTCCTTCCTATCAAAAGACTTCAAGTACATGTTTATCATCTCCCATTATCCTTCTGCCTTTCTCAATAGCTTCCTCCCTTCTCCCCTGTTGGTGACAATTATTTTGTTGCATTTAATGAGCAGTTTGCGTGGCTTTTTTTGAGCGTGGTTTTCCTCATGTGTCTGTAAAACTAAGGACAATCTCAGATCGCTTGCAAAAGTCTTCATTTAAAAAGTGCAAAACTCTAATGCTGTTATCGATAATGAAAATTTGCAGGGGCACTCTCAAGGTGGATGGCTGAATCTGTAACGATTACTTGGATATATTTTAAAAATGCATATTACACTATGGCTCTCTCAACTCAAAATTCTCCTAATACACTCTTCTCTGGTTTTGTTTTTCAAGTAAAGTTTGCAAAAATTCAGTCTCACCTAAAGCTACTGGACATTTGTCCCTCAATGCACACATTTTAGTCATATGCATCATAGAGAGAATATACCCTCAAGGATTAAATGCACTGTAATTCCAGATGCTATTCCAGATTGGCAGTTGGAAATGTTAAAGGGGGACAACAGTGAGTTTAAATCTCTGTGGAGCAGGAAGCTTTTGGTGATAGTGCAGCAGCAAAACCACTGCACAGGTAGGAGCTGCTCACTGCAGCAAGCAGAGGGTGTTTGTCCCTCCTCCCCAAAGGTGTGCTCAGGCTGTGCTTTGACACAGATGGGTTAAGTCTTACTAAGTCAGGTTCTATTGATGAGCCCGAAAATGAAAGAGAAACCTTAAAGAGTCCTGGCACCTCTCTGAATTTTCATTCTGTAACCTGTGGAGGAATGACATACATCATATGTGTTACATATCTGAAAAATCAGACCTGGTGGAACTCTCTGAATGATGAATGATGCAGAAATTAGGGGTGTAGGCAGGTTAGGATATCTGGACAGTCAACTCTGAGCTTTCAGAGCTAGGAAAGCTCTAGGGAAAGGGTTTTGCAGCAGTTGTGGTCAGCTGCACTGAGTGTACACAGTGTTTCCCTTCAGCTGCACCCCAGGTGTGGGCTCAGTGACTCAGGTGTGCTCAGTGACTCAGTCCTGCTCATTTAAGAGAAGTGGCTGCATCTCTGTGCCTGTCTATGGAAAGCTTTGTTTATTCCCTCACACAAAGAGGTTTTGGACACTTACCCATCAGCCAAGTAATGATTTGGTTGCATTGCTAGTGGAGGATGAGAACACTGACAGAGGAATTGTCTCATCTCTGTTTTTGCATCAACCTCTTCCTTTCCTGTTTGGGAGGACATCACAGAATAGAATCATAAATCTGTTTCTTTCTTGCCTAGAATAAATGCAGAAACTGAGTGGGAGGATTTCAGTGAATGGCATTATTTAATGAATAAAATTAATTTGTAGAAGAAAAAGATCCTGAGGATTCTTTTCCTCATTAATTGTGCGTGGGGTGGGGGGAACCTTAATGTTCTCAACTGAAACCTGGTGAGTGCTGTGCTGCAGGGGGATGCACACATCATTTTTTAATGAAGATTGTTTATTACTGTTGTATGAAACTCTGACAATGCTAAGCTCTCTTCTGGTTACTTCAATCAATGCCCACTTAAAATCAGCTTGTAATTTAGTGCTTCCCTTTCTTTTGTGTGTGACTGGCTGGTCATGGACAGAGAGCTCTGCCTGCAGAGGGTTTAATGAACAGAAGAATTGACTGGGGCTTTGTGTTGGGAGGGAGTTGTCCTTTTGTTGTTCATCACCACACCTGTGAGGCAACGACCACGGGACAAATTTTTTACTGTCCAGCAATGCTCTCGCTTGGAATTTAATAAACACTTCTGCTGTCACACCTTAAACCATCTGAGCTCCTTTCTGTTGTGTGCACGATCAAATATTTATTCCCAAACGCTGTACACCACAAAGTGCTGCCTCGGAGCGGCGCGGATCAGTTATTCAGGTAGTAAAGATGTGTGAATGCAGCTGGCAGATGAAGTCACCAACATTGTGAATTCCCAGGCTGTCCCTGCTGCCACAGGCAATAAATGCCAGGCTGAGCCAGGGCTGGGCTCCCATTCCAGGAGCTCTGGTGTCACGGCTGCTCGAGCTGCCCTGCTTGAGTGGAGCCAGCCGGAGCTGCAGGGAGATGAAATCAATCCGGGCTGCAGTCCTTGACCTGAACCTGTAATTACCTGCATGGGATAAAGGTGGTTTGTTGTGGCAGATAGAGATTGCACTCAGGGCTGCAGAGGATAATGCTGAGCTTTGAAGGCAAGGAAAGGGTTTGGCCCCTGGGCTGTTCTTCACAGCAATTGAGAGGTTTTAATAATGGGCAGAGAACAAGCTGCTCTTAGGGGGCATCACCTGTTCATAACACAGAAACACCAGCCCAGCACTGCTGGGTTTGTAGTTATTCATCCTGTCAGCCTAAATTTACATGAGTTTAAGTTATGCTTCTTTCCTGCAATAACTTCTGTGCTGATCCTGTTAATATATCTATTTCAAATGCTTATTATGTTTCCTATTTGCATAACATTTTAGGCATTATTCCCTGACTAGTGACAGCATGTGGGATATCTCAGATATCTTTGTTTCCTCACATGGGCTCCTGCTCTCTCCATCCAGCTCATCTGCTTTGCTAATGCAAAATTCTGGTACTTCAAATGTTTTCAACTTGATTTATTTCATCTAATTTGAGAAAATGTTATCTGATGATTTTTGAAGAGAGCCTTAAGACAGAACTGACTCCAACAGGCTCCAAGATGCCAATGCAGTGTACATGATTACATCTAGAAACAGCTATGCCCTATAGACTGGGGAGATGTGAGGAGAAATTAAAATGACCTGACACTACTGACTGGGCACTTGCTGCTGGATCATTGCCTGGACTGGGAAAAGACTCAGCTGCAGGGATACATGGAGTAGCATTAATGTCTTGAAACACTGGTGGGTGTTTTCTGGAGGCAGGAGAAGTACACTGGAGAGGACAGGCATGGGAGCAGTGAGTGAAAGGCAGCAGAATCATTAGATGCTGATTTAATTTTCCACCCTGTGATGATTGTGGGTGGTTTAGTCAGTTCTGGAGGTGGCAGCTCACTCCCCACAGCACAATGTGGTGATGTGGGGTAGCTTTACCCTGCAAGGGACAGAGGAGACCCCTCATCCCAGTTTGCCTCTGGTACAGCTGAGCAGTCTGATAGTGAGCGAAGCAATTCATCTCTTCTAAGACGATTGCATTTCAAACCAAGTCTGTACCAGCTTCAAAAAACCCCCCAGTATTGCATGCATCTGATTTCACTGATGCAAGTCAAAAAAATCAAAACCCAGCAATTTCTAGATCCTGCTTTGTTGGGTGGAATTTGACTTTCAGCAGCTGAGGTTCCTGCTCTCCTTGTTCACCTCTCCCAGGTGATTTTTGGCCCAGCAGTTCCCTCCGTTGATGTCACAGCTCCCGGAGAGCTGAACTGTGACCTCCCCAGCACAGTAACCAAATCCAGGGGAATGGGGTTTTTCTTCACACAGGAAGATAAGTTGCAGTGGGGCCCCCAGGGGCCCCGATAATGGTCACTGGCACAGAGCTGCTGCTCCCAGACAGTTGTTCTCGTGTCACACAACCTGCCTGACGCGTGTCCGGGGCTCCATTAGCGCAGCCTCTGCAGTGTCTCACTGCTGAAGTGTGAGCTACTAACTTCCAGTTGGGGAAGGCACCTTCAGTTCAGATCAGCTGAAAAAATTGCACTGGGCTAGAGCGTGGTGTAAGCACAGAAATGCCTCGGGTTTATTTAAGGGGAAAAAAAAAAAAAATAATCTTATTATCCCGGGTATTTTGCGCTAGCTAACAAAAACTCATTCTTAATACGAGGTTCTTATGGGCCCCTTAATTATCTTTCATTAACAGTTGTTAATGCTGTGTGTAGGTAGCTTTAAAGCTCTGAATAAGTGGGAAGTGTTGATTCTAATCGTATCTGACACCACAATCTTCTGTGGAACAACACATGAGCTGAGATTCCCGATGGGCTCCTGTAGGATACAATATTTATTATAGCTGGAGATCTAAGAGCTCCCAGCTACTGTTAAACTTACAAGAGATCCAGAAACCTCAGTGTCTGTACTTGTGTTTTGAGAGATTGCACAGAAATAACACACCACTGGTATTTGCAGGCAGCGTGTGCATTGACATTTCTGCTCTTTTCCTACACTGCTTAAAGGAAGTGTTTTGCAAATCTTTATATTTTTATAAGCTTGTAACATATTCTAAGCTCATCTATTAATCTAGACTGCTTGAAATGGCCTTAAAGTGGATGTGCAAGTTTGAAATTTGGAGTCAGTATTATTTCAGGGAAAGCTTTATTTGTAACCAGTTTATAATAGAGACATTCTTATTTAGTGATTTCACTAAATTAGGCTGTATCTTTCGAAGTATTTGCTCACCATTTCCCATGTTTGCTTTGAAAACATCTAAATAAGCCTCACTGTTTCCTGTTGCCACTTTGGCCTGCAGTCTCTGTTAGATGTTAAGGGTTTCAGCCATCAGGATTCTAGTTCTCATCCACTTGAGATCCTCCTCCCCTCTTTTCAGGAGGTGTTCCAGAACATCAGCCCTTGTCCTCAGGGCTCTGCAGACCCTTCCTTTTGTCTTTCAGCTTCCTCTTGCTGTGATTTTTAATGTAATATAAACATAAGCACTTATTTTCACCACTGTTAATCCAAAAGGAGCAGGTTTTAGCAATTGTCCAGTAGAGTGTGATAAGGATGAGTGAGCAGAAGTGTGGGTTTGGGGATATAACACGTAGAACTGAGCTATTTGGCATGATAAATTAGCCAGGCATTTCATCTACTCCGAGGTGGAGTTTAATACCTTGAGGGTGTTCCAATCACAGCCTCCTCACCCTGGCTACTCACTGGAGTAAAGATGTTCTCTGCTGGGAATAAATATTTATAGCTAAGTTGAAATACAGCCTGTTGGTGCTTACTTGTGTATATATTTTATTGCCTCGGTGACGTAAAGGGTAAAGAAACAGATGGAAAATATTTTGTTTTCCTTAATTATCCACCACTGTGGGATACCCATTGGCTTGGAGCTGTGGCTCCTCCCCTGCCTTGGACTCCATCCCTGGCATCACCCCAGCTAGATTTTAATAGTTCTTTATCTGCTGCTTGCATTGCTTTTAACTTTCACTTTTTATTACAACCCAGGCTAAATTGGGTGCTGGTTACTGCTCCAGCTCTGGCTGGAGAGCTCTGAAAAGCCAAAGCTGGTGCCAGCAAGTGGCTGCTGCAGAGAGCAGGGAATGGGAGCACGGGGTGAAAGGATTGTCACCATCCTCCTCCTCAGCTGCTCTGGTGTGCAAGGAGAGTCCTGGAGGTCCCAACCTTGTGAAGCCAAGCACTCCCTGTGCTTCAACCTGGTGCTGCTCCCCTTGTGAGGGTGAAAACAAGCAAGGCACAGCCAGCAAAGGACAGAAAAGACAGGTTTGGGGTTATTGGCATCATTATCCTGGGATTTCTCCAGGTGAGAGATGGTCCCTGAGCCCTGGTGCCCCGAGGCTCTGCTCGGTGCAGGCCTGGAAAATGGAGCAAGGGAAAAGCAAAAGGTGCTGATATGAACAACATATGGTTTTTTGCTGGAGTTTGGCCACAGATTTAAGGCCTCAGAGTGGATTCCTGGGGCCTTCGTATCCTATCCCAAAACCAACACGAAAGCCTTTCCAAATCCATTTTATAAGCTCTGCGATTGTAATAGTCCTATCAAAAAATCCCGTGTCCCCAGGTCAGGTGGGGTGCAGACCATCCTCTCCTGAAATCCCAGGCTTGCCAAGCCTTTCTTCCCTGACATTTCCCTGCAGCAACAGCGGGGCAACCATTTGTGCCTCGCGTGGAAGGCCCTGGGGGCTCTGGCACAGCTGCTTTCCCTGGAGCTCACATCTGCTGCAGGAGCAGGGCTCGCCTGCCTGGCCCTGTGTCCCAGCTGGCCCCAGCTCCCTCCAGCCCACCTGGACTGCGGGATAACTCCTGGATTTGTGAGGCTTTGGCACGGCTCGCTTGGAGGAGTGGGAGTTTTGGTAACTGGCTCTGCCATCCCCTTTTGTTTCTGTGTTTCCTGGGCTCTGAGTCACGGTGCTGTTGGTGGGAGAAATGACACATTCGTAGCAGCTTTCAGTTTTGGGACACTACAAAGAATCCACTCCAGGAAAGTGCTACCTACTTAATTTTGCCTTGATGCAAAAGAAAAAAAAAAGCAGGACAAGCCACTGTTGCAGTAAGAACCTTGCTAGCTCCTTGCAATTCCCATTAATTGGGATTTTCACCTCTGTTATTTACAGGAGGAAAAGTTATTTACACTCTCAACTGCTGTGTGCTCTACTTTTTGCCCATCACTTAAAATACATTTTTCAAGTAAGGATAATTTTACTTCTGACTGAATGTCAGATGTAGTAAATGGCTGTAGATCATCTGCAAAGTTTTTTTGTTGCTGGTGGATTTTTAACAAGCAGAAAGTTGCCGTGAAAGAATTTGGAGAAGCAAAAAGTGCTCTGGTAGTCTTTGGTTTTGGTGTTTGTGTTTAAGCTCTAAAAAAACCCAACCCAAATAAAAGGAAATCAACACCCAATATACAGTGAAATGCTTACAGGGAGCTACGTTTTAGCACTGAAGTTAGATAAAAAATTCACTGTATCATAAGTGAACCATTTCCCCCTTGATTTGTGTCCAAAATATGAGGAAAAATCTTGCAGCTGCATTATGCATTTTACAAAAGAACATATGCATGCATTTAAATCATTTACATTTCATCTTTGCTTTCTCTTATTTTTAACCCATATTATGGTGAGTGACAGCGTGTTTGGAAAACTGAGGTTGAAAGCAAAGTTTAAACTTTGATGCCCAGTAAGCTGAACTGCCAGCAGTGCTTCACTATTTCATGATTTTATTTCAAAGTTTGGCTCATCCTTTTTTTCCTTTCTCTCCAACGAAACGTGATTGAAACTTTGTGAATCTGGCTGGCAGAAAAAAAAAAAAAAGTTCAATTATACTGCACTTGGTTTGTGCTGGTCCTACAGTTCCTGCAGAGGAAGATAATCCATCCTTATGGAAACAAGTCCTTGGGAGGATGCACAGCCTAAAGATGATCTGGGTCAGGGCTCAGTGAGTTTATTAGTTGGTGATCATTAGGTGGTATCAAATATTCTCCATGCTATAAAATGGTTTTTGATAGGGGGTGAGGAGGGGAGGGTAGAGGGGCACCAGCTCTGTCTGATGTGGCCATTTCTCAGCACTACCATTTCTCAAGCTACAAACATTAGTTTGATTTCAGTCATCTACTCAACCTTTCTAAGGCACTGGCCAAATGATCCCAGGTGTGGGACTGCAGCAGGTAATTGTTCAACTCCTAACCCATCCCCTTCTGCAGCAGGAGTTGAAAAAGAGTTTGGACTGGGGGGGTGTGATGTTTTGTTCAGTGCCATCAGCAGGCAGCACTCCCCCACTGCTGTGTGAACAAATAAAACCCAGCTTTATTGGCCTAGTTCTGGCCTTTTAATAACCCTTCAGTGAGGGATTGTGCAAGGCGTGAAGTGCGAGCGCCCGCTCCGGGTCACGGCGTGTGACAGGGGGGACACGGAGCTGCCACGGGGGTGGCAGGTGAGGGCTGCCCCCCTTCTCCAGGGGGACTCAGAGCTGGGCTCTCAAGAGCATCGTGCAGAGGTACCAAATGGTGCTGGAGAGTGGGGTTTGTCACCTTCCCTTCATCCCACAGAGCTGCCCTGGTGTGACGCTGCCACCGGAGCGGTGACAGGACAGGGTGACAACACCCAAAGCTGCCACAGCCTGGCCCTGACACACAGCCAGGCTGGGCCAGGCTGCCACAGCTCGGGTCCATTGCTGCCTCTGAGCCCAGGGACAGTGTGACACAAACAGAGCCACAGGGTGTGCTTGTAAGTGTAGGTTTGAAACTGGGATATCTGCACGCATCTCTTAGATTCAGAGCTCAAAATACAGAGGGACTTGCATCCCTAACAGCTTGCAGAAATTATTCCTCATTGTCTTCACCTTCCACAAGAGTTAAACTTCCAGTTCTTAATTTATTTTGCTGGTAAAGATTGACTTATAATTGAGGATCTCACGTGGAGGACCTGTAACTTATTTGTAAATCCATCCTTGCATGTTTAAAACCAAGTCAAGAAACTAATGAGGTTACAAAAATATTGCTGATCCCGAAGCAAATACAGTTGGAGAACATATGCTTTGGTTTTACATTTCTGCCTCTAAAAGGTGACATGTCCCGTGTTTGTCATTTAATTTAACATTCTATATATTTTTAAACGGCTGTATGATTTGAAATCTCCAGATGCCAGGCTTTGTGCTAAATGAGGTTGACAGTTCAGTGATGTGGAAGGCCATTATCTCACCTTTGTGCTTCTAAACTGTAGCCACTTGCCTTTGCCTGCTCATAATGCATTTACTGCCTTACAGCCCAGGAATTTTTAACACCTATTGAAAGCATTAATTAGCTATGCCACACTGATGAGCACTTTAAGTGAAAAGCAAGAATTGATGCCGCTCTTTGAGTTGGTATTTCTCCCATCTCAGAGGATAAGGAGTACCTAGAGAAATTAAACCCCCACATTCCTCAGGCAAATTCAAGCCCCGACTGTGCCCTGGCCATCCCCACAAGTGACAATGCCACATCAGAGCTTCTGTCCACGTCCCATCCCTGTCTGTGCCTGGGATGTGAGGCCAGGTCCTGATAAACAGCTCTAAAAGGCTCCATCCCTGCCAGCTGGTGCTATCTGTAAACCAATAAACCAAAATTCAGGCTTTTGCATCCCATTACTGCTGTCCTGAGTCAGCAGGTCTCAGATAGGATCGTTTTTCCTCTACCATTGGAAAATGGATAATCATTACTTGGCCTGTTGAAGCTCAGTAATGCAAGAATAAATGTGTCACTTGGATCTTAAAAGCTCACCAGCTAGAAGCTCTCCCTCTAGTCTGATCAGGCCTCCAGTGCCTTTGATCACCATTTTTTCCTCTTTCTCAGCAGCAGACTTCTTGGTTTTCCCCATTTTCCTGGGCCCTTGTGACAGTGTTGTGCTGCAGATCACAGCTGTGCTCAGGCACCATAAGGTTTGTGTGATTAGTCAGCATTTGGTTTCCATATATAGCAAAAGTACGTCTGGAGAAAATATTCTCATACATATTTCCAGGCAATAGGATCAAAGCCCTTTCTAAGTTCTCAATTTTAATTTATCTCTTCTTGCTTGCTGTAGAAGGAACATCAAATGGAGTCTGTGTTTGTGGGAGGGAAGGGAGCCCTTTGCTGGGTAGTTTTGGGAGCAGCATTCATCCCAAAGCTTCAAGTCCTGCCCTTTCTTCCTCTATAGCATTGCCAAGCTCTGAACTTTGGGGTTTGTGCCTGTTTCTACCCAGGTGTGCCTTCTTTCTTTGAATCCTGGGACCTCTGCCCCATTTTTATTTCACTTTTCCTCAAATTTCCCTCTTGTCTCCAGTCACACCTGCTAGCACATCTTCCACCCTTGTCACAGTGTTTCCTGTAGTTCTTAATCCCTGTGTTGGCTCCTTTTCTGCTGTGGCACATGCACAGTTCACACCCCTGCATTGCAGGAATTCTTGTTCCTGTCTCATCTTTGGAGTTTTTTGGCAAATTCCTCTAGGCTTTCTTCCTACTCCTAATATCTGTCAATATCTGCCTGGAGAAGTGGCTTCCCCATCCCTGCAAATGTCCAAGGACAGGGCTTGGAGCAATCTGGGATAGTGGAAGATGTTCCTGCCCATGGCAGGGGGTGGGAATTGATGATCTCTAAGCTCCCTTCCCACCCAGACCATCCCATGGCTCAATTTAATCCTCCACAAGAAGCAAAGATCTGGAAAGTAAAATCTGAACTTTTTCCAGATCATCCTTCAGGTGTCAACTCCCAAAGCTGTGGCCCCCACCAGAAATATGAGAACTAACAGCACTTGGAGCTGGGTCTGTGTGAGGAGTTACCTGGGCAGGTGGATGCTGTGCTATTAGAAATTGTATTTATGTCAGCCTCACTGGATCCCTTTTTCTGTATCTTTCATTAGATTCTCACAGCAACAATTTGTAAACCTGGATGTTTTTGCAGTGTGGGCACTGCTGGAGTCTGTCATTAGTGAGGAAGCAGAATACTTTAATTACACAAATCCTGTAACATTTTCATCTGAGGAAGTTTTCTGCAATTTTAGTTAGTGAGGTAAGCCAAGACATTCGAGACCTTTTTACATCACATTTTCAGAAAGGTCTTTTTTTTTTTTTTCCTCCAGATAGAAGATCTGCATGAAAAAAAAAAAAAAAAAAAAAAAAGGCATAATTAGTTTGATTTCAGTCATCTACTCAACATTTCTAAGGCACTTGCCAAATGATCCCAGGTGTGGGATTGCAGCAGGTAATTTCCTGCGCTGTATTTGTGCGGATGATTTTCTGTGTTAGAAGATGATATCGGCTCACCTGGCCCCTCAGTGACAGAGAAATCCTTTGTTTATTCATTTAGTAGGCAGATTAACCCTAATGAATCTGGCTTCCTGGAAATAGATACAGGGGACAATAGCAGAGTGAGGAGTAGGGAGAAATGGGGCAAATTCCCTTTTCTTTCTTCACTTGGAAATAATGGTGGCTTTCAGAGCAGGGTGTTTTAAATCCGAAAGGAACGTGAAATATGTCAGCCAGAAATTCTTGATTCTGAACAAAAACTTGTCTTTTGTGCCTCAAAGAGCTGCTGGGGCTTTCTTAGTGTGTCTGCTGCAGTTCTGGCCTGCTGAACCTGTTGGAATGTTTTGCCCTGTCAAAAATTAGGATGCAGTGAGCATCTGAGATACTTAAATCTTTATTGTTGGAGGACCTCAGTGTGTGCTCTCTGGAATATGAGGTATTTGTTAATTATTATTTCTGTGTATTAGAAGTTCATAATATAACGTTTCAGTAAATCTTACATTATACAAGACAGCCAGAGGAAATCATTGGAGTCTTGATGGCTGAAATAATTTTATTCTTTATGGAAATAAAGCTGTGGAGTGTGTGTCAAGGTGTGCATCGTGTTTCTGTTACCTGAGCAGCTGTACTGGACAGGGGGCAATGCCCATACAGGGTTAGGCTGCACATTTTACTTCATTTTCAGCTGTTCTCCCATCTTGAGCTGGCCCAGAAGAGCCTTGAGGAGCGTTTCAAACAGCTCAATTCCTCCCGTTCCTGCCGTGGGATGCAGCCAAGTGTTCTGCAGCAGGCATGAAAGGCTGTGCCACATTTATCTAAATAAATGAGCAGTAATTTCTCAGCTCTCTTGCTGACATCACACTGGACTATTATTCACAGCACAATGTGAGGATCTGCCTGGAAAAGCAGTGAGTCCCTCAGAAACAGAGGGAAGGATGGCCGCTGACTTCAGGGATATAAATCAAGGCTCGTGGTGTTACAGGCAGAGTCCCTGCACTATCACTCAGTTTATGTTTGAACAGCATGAATAAATTAACCTATTCCAGCTCAGAGAGGGAATAATGCCATGGTGAATTAAGTTGTGTGTATGTTACTAATTGTGTATTTTTTAATGCATACACACATTAAACAGTCAGGGTTTGAAATCAGGGGGAAACCTTGTAGTTTGCTAGCTCAGATCTCTGCTGGAAGCTACCAGTCAAAGTGTAGACATGAGTACAATGAATGATTTGGCTGCCTTTGAGAGAGGAACAATTTCTTGCATTTTTATGTGACTGGTACTCGAGATACATTATTCCCAAGACATGGATGTGTAGACACAGATGTGAAAATCTCTTAACTTCCAACCAAACTTTTCCAGATCTTATCACTATAATTTATTCTTTACTCTCTGTAGACTTGAAAAAATGTCTTCTTTCACATAACTTTATACATTGGAGGGAAAGGAAAGTTCTGTTCTACCACATGGTAAGTGTTGAAGATGGGATACTGTTGGCTTTAACACACTGACTTTTGTAGTTGCCTGTAAAAACTCTAGAGTTTCAGAGGGGAAGTGAAAAAACAGAATTTACCTTTCCACAAAGAATAAAACTTTCAATTGTTCCTCAGTTCCATCGCTGGAAGTACAAGCGGGCAGGAACAGATAATTTTTTTGGATTTAACATCTATACTTGGGTATGTGTATATGTGCATCGGGCAGCAATAAATTACAAATGAATGTGTTTGCTTTGTATGGAGATTGTTTTATCCTTCTTAAAGCTACTATTTATATAACCTTTAACCAAACAGAGAGTAGCCAGAGGATTTTTGAGAGTGAGAACTGTTTCTCTGGCTGGGGTGGGGAACAGCTCGCCCCCCTCCCCTCGTGCAGCAGGGACTCAGCACCATGACGTGCAGACAATTTGCCAGGGATTTTTTTTTTATTTTTTTTTCCTTCTGCATGTGAAAGCTCAAAATAGATACGTGTCACATTAGGTGTCATTAAAATAGAGCTTGTGATAACTGACTAATAAATTGAGTGGTACCTAATCACTTTCAGAAGATGTTGACACAGTTGCCAGAGAGGACTGTCGTGGAGAGCCCTTGGAAGGAGCAGAGACTGTCTGTGTTGGAGGTTTTTGTTGGTTTTTTTTTTTTTTTCCTTTTAGTGGAAACCAAAGGACAACAGTCATTATACGATTCTGTACTTTAAGTATTTTCATAATCCAACATAAATTGGCCCACCCAAGGATTATGTCTGTCTTATAAGGATGTGTTTATATAGTCATTGGGTGAAAGATTGCAGAAGTTGAACCACTAGTTTTGAAAGTTGAGCCAGACCAGGAAAAATCAGGATACAATTTGGCACTTATGGAGACTAAATGATTTCCTTTTTAGCTGCTGATTTCTACTGGGAAATGTATCCTTGGACTGAAAATTGCATCCGGAAAAATGTTTATGTAGTGTTTTTCAAATGACTGATTATTCCTCTAACCTTTAACACGCACTGTGTGTGATTTTCTTCCTTATTAACTCTTTCACAACCAAAGGGATGATTTCCTTCACTGTAAATAAAATTTAAGTATATATTTCAATTCATGCAATATTTTAGTGCTGTAATAATGCAGAAAAAGACAAGCTGGGGATTTTATTGAGTCAGGAACACAGGGAAATCCAGCTCCTCTTGTGTCAGACTCTCCTGGAAGAGGAACGTCCTGCTTTGACAGTGAGGCAGGCAGAGCTCACAAACTTTTTATCCTGATTACTGCAGAGAAGGAGAGCAAATTTGTTCCTAACATACAGTCAGATGCAGATTTCTGCCAGCCCGGGGAGATTTCCCCAAGGCTTGTGGCTGAGGTGGAGGGACCGTGCTGCCAACTACTGGCTATTACTGGCTGCTGAACGCAGTGAATGAATTCATTGTGGGCTTGGGGTTTGTCTGCAGGGGAATTGATCAGTCTATGTAGAACAGAACCAGGAGTTTCAGAGGCTTCCACAGATGCTCTGTCTGGAGTTAAAATGTTTTCAGTGGTGTTGCTTTCACATAAAGACAAACTGTGATTCACTATAATCGCACCGTCGGTATCCTCGTGTAGGAAATCCTCACGGGATGCCTTTCCTTGCATCCAGAACCTCATGGATGCAGGGTGGGAGCTTGCACAGAGGCTGTGCTGCCTTCAGAGCAGCAGCCTGACCTTGCTGAGCTGCAGGCACCATGCAGACATCACAGGGTGGGACTGAGGCACGTGTCTTTAAAAGGCATCCAAAGTGATCCTGCACGGAGTGGATCCCACGCTAACAAATGAGTGGGTCTGGAACTGGAACTGGAACTTCCACTCTGGCAGAGCTCTCTGTGAATGATGGTGGATAATTTCCTATGTAGAAACATGCTGAAATTCAAGATTACTTTGTTGAATTTCTGTAAAAAGCATCACCCAGCCCATCACAAGTCGTGTTGTCCATAAAAAACTGTTTGAGTGGAAAAGGGGAGAGAAGAAAAGAATAGCAAGAATCTTATAATCACTGCTTCTGCTGGCTTGGCCCAAAAGGACAGGTTTGTGTCCTGTGAGAGGAAGCAGAGTTGCAAAGAAATGGAATTCCAGCCCTTCCAATGCTGATGGATTGATGCAAAGATGTCCCCTGCTCCCATGCTCGCTGGGGTGATCTCTCTGTGCCTCTGGCATCAGCTGGGGATGAAGCGCTGGAGAACAAAAGCTGCTGCTCCTTGTGGCAATAGTCAGTCATTCTTGGCATGGAGGGGATGAGGGGAAGTGCCCGGCAGCTGCTCTGTTCTTTCATCTCTTCTTCCAACTCTTTTTGATCGTTTTCTCCTGCAAAGTTTTGGGCTTGCGCAGGGAGATTTGTGTTTATAAGCAAACAGAGGATGCAGCCCTGCTTACCTCAGATAGCTTTTCCCAGGAGCAGCGATTCCCAGGCAGTCTCTTGTATTTGAGGCAATAATGGGTTTAGGAAATTCACAGAATGTTAACAGTCAAATGGCTTTTAACCACCTATCGATGGAGTGAAATTTGGCAGATGACAGAGGAACCTCACGTTTTCTTTTTTAAAGCCTAAATAGCTTGTCAGCTGTGCAGAGCCCCTTGAATTTATGAGATCTGAATGTCGGGGTTTGGGTTTGTTGTTTTTTGGTTTTTTTTTTTTTTTCACGTGGAACCCAGCAGAGTCTCTGACGGAAACTGTTGACCCTTCTTTGTGCTGTTTCTTTACTGTCTCGTCAAACATCTGGAAAACAGCATGTTTGCAGTCATTTCACAACATAATTTTGCATTTACATCATGTGTTATCTGGTAAAAGTTTTCTTGTTTTTTTTTTTTTTTTTCAAGGAGGGGGTGGGGATAAAAGAGAAAAAAAAAAAAAAAAAAAAGAGAAATCAGCAAGTCGAAGGCTGCCGTGAGGTCAAGCGGTGCCGGTGGATGCTGCCTGCACCCAACACATGTTCAGCTCCCAAAAGCTGAGACAGTTCCCAAAAATTTGGTAACCATTAGAGCACTTCCTAAGTCAGTTCCGGATGTCAGGCCCGGGCTGGAGGGGGGGGGGAAGGGGCGTTCCAGGAGAGGGATTGAGGCTGGCAGCTGATGGAGCAGAGCACGCAAGGCAGAGCCCAGACAGGAAAGCGCTGCTCGGGGAGAGGCTCAGGAGCTCAGCGGAGGAGCTGTGAACTTCTCCTGCGACCCCGGGCACCGAGAGCCGCTCGAACCACCTGAGGGCTCGGGGATCAGAAAAGGAAATTAAAGGATCATTTAAGTGGAGTGGGACCAGACAACTTAAAATGACGATTTTCATCTCTGAGAAAGGAGCGCCGGGGTATATTGAATTCTTTGAAGTAACGGAGCACGCTCGGTGGAGGGAAATGTTTTTTTGCTGCATTCCACGCTCTGGTTTAGCAGCTCCTCTAATAGAACCCGGCCCTGACTTTTCCTAAACCACCTATTTATAGTGCTCCAAAGATTGGATTTTGGAGCACAGTGTGTCCCCTTAGCTGAATACTCTATGCTCCTTTCAGTGATCTCAAAAGAGCTGCTTAGAGAACTCCAAAATTCAAATGAGTGTTAATTAATAAGCATCATTAGATTATTTACTTGTATTTTAATTAACACAGTAAATATTTTATCCTGCTCATGGTAATAAACCTGAGTGTGAGCCTGCAGCTCTGCAGAAGTTCACGATGAGTTCACAGCAAAGGTTGTCTCCCTTTCCTTCCCTTTTTGGTGTTCGGGATTGAAGCCTCAGTCAGGAGCTGCTGGGTCCCACTGGTGCTTTCTGTGCCTTTGGGAATAGTTTGGCAGAGGTGCTGCCATTCTGAATCACGAGGAGGCTTTTTAATGCCCTCACAGAGACCCTCATCACCTCCCAGCTCGAAGTGAATCCATCCTACAGTTTATATAGCCCAAAACTTGAAGGAAAGAAAGTAGACAGCAGTAAATAATTCTGGTTTGTTGCTTTAGGACTGGAGATTTTCCTACATTAACCTGAATTTTAGTGCTGGAGTCAGCTTGCTGGAGGGATGTGATTTCTGGGCCTTCCTGAGCTTTGGAAGTAGCAACAGTGGAAGATTCTTTTTTTTTTTCTATGATCTTTCCATAATCACTTTATCTCCATGGGCCAGATTTCCAGGTACCATAGAGATGAGTCTTAAGAGGAAAAAAAAAAAAACAACCCCAAACCCCGTGAATGGCTGCAGTTGTGGTTTTGGAAAAGCTTGCTCTGGGATTTTTGTTCAACAGCCCTTGGATGGGAGGATGCTTAGTTTGCTAATTTGGGTGCCAGTGCTCAGTGTTACAGCTCAGGGCTGTTTCTCAGAGGTGCTGGCAGCTGGGGGAGGCACAAGGGCTTGGGTGTGCATTCAGCTTTCTGCTCTGGTGTCCTTGGCAGGCACTTGGGGGATTTGGACTATTTGAAGGAATAGTAACTCTTGAAATATCAATTGTTTCTGCAGTTGCAGCATCGCACAGAAGTTTTAAAGGCATTGGATGCAGGGGAGTGGGCGTGAGCACAGATAACCTATGCAGATATTTTCCTTTTGAGATGACATCTGTTTAGTTGTGTTTATAAATAACCTTTGAAAACAAAAGAAATTGACAAAATCCTTTCTTTTTCCATTGCACTAATACATGAGGTGCCTTGGGAATGTGTTATCTTCTATCCATTTCCTTTTCCTCCCCTTTCAGTTCATTGTACACTGATTTTTTTTTTTTCCTCTAGATACGTTATATACAGCAGCACAAGGTATCCATTACCAAGTTTGTTTCCCTGAATGCTTTCTGGCAGGAGGCACAAGTACAATCCACTGAATTAGAGGGAACCAAGCTCAAGGGTGAGAGCTTTATCAATAAAATCCCTTTATCCAGTGAGAACAATCTGTGTGCAGGAGGCTTTTAAATAATATCTCCCAAGTGCGAGTCCCTGCTAAGCCTAGGAGGTAGGGATGGTTCAGTGGCTGATTATTTTGATGTGGGCCGTTCTTCCTTGAGGCCACTGAGCCTTCAGGTTGCTCCAAGCCTTTAGTGGTCTGCACTTCAGTGTTATTCTTTCCCTGAGAGTGCTGATTAGTGACTTGCGGTATGGATGCTGATTTATCGCAGCCCAGAGCCGCCCCTTGGGGGCCGAGCAGAAACACTCATGAAGGAGCCCTGATTAAAAAGAGTGGTAATGAAGACAAATGTTTCGGAGGGAGTCAAGAGCAAACCAGGCCTTGGCATTCCCACTGCTCCTCTGAGCTTTTGGAGAGGAGGTAACAGTGGCCAAAGGAAATATTTCCCCCTTGTTGTTTATTTCTCATGGCACTGGAAAAATTTTTCTTTTCCTCCTGGGTGTTCTAACTCTCACTTGTTAACTGCTTTTCATGCAGGGTTGCAATTAACCCTTGGCAGATACTTACCATGTTCCCTTTATATTCACTCTATACATAAAGAAGTTTTTATGTTTTGACCCGTTAACCATTTTAAGATTCTTTAAACTTGACAGTTTCATCTAATTTCTCACGTCATTAAACCGTACTTTATTTTCCAACAGTCCATTCACGGGAGGTTTGCTGTTTGTTTGATATCTTTAATCATCTTTTTTCCACACTGCCCTTTTTAATAAGGAAAAAGAATGACAAAAAGTAATGCTTAGAAACCAGGCTTTAAATCAGAAAGAGGTCAGAAAGTTCCTATCTAGTGTTGGACGTGTAAGTAGACACAAGTCTCCAAAGCACATTGGTAGATTCTGCATGGTCCGACACTTCTATTAATCAGGAATGCAGAACAAAAATAAATGCAATTATGTCACCCTATTGTAATTTTTTTGGTTTTAATTCTGTGGGTTTTTCCACTTTTAAAGACCAGCCTGGGCTATAATTGGTGTATGAAGTAAAAGCTGAGTCCATGGAAAAATGTGCCCTGCCTTTGTTGGTCTTTGCATTCTGCATGCAGGGATCAGATAGGTCTGTTAAAATCCATCCTCATCTCTGCAGTCACTTTCTTGTCAGGTTTGTGCTGGTGTGAGGATGCTGTTGGTGCAGGGAGGAGCTGGATCTGTTGCAGGAGTGTTCATCAGAGCAGCAGTGACTCCGAGCTGTGGCTCCTGAACAGGAGCTGCTGTGGCTGCCCTTGGAAGGGGCAGCGCTTTGCACTTGTCCTTGTGGAGTTTCACCAGGTTCCTCTGAGTCCCCCTGAGGGCTGCCCTGCCCTGGAGCACTTCCACAGCCCCTCCCAGTGTGGGGTTGTCTGTAAGGGGGAGCAGTGTGTCCTCCCTCTCTCCTTCAAAGAGGACAATTCCCAGCAGAACCCCCGGGGTGCTCCACTTGCACCAGGCCTGTCCATCCCTCCTCTCTGGGCTTGGTTGTCCAAAACAACAACAGGCAAACAAAAAACCCAAAGTGCAGCTGGGAAAGTGCAAACTGAGATCCTGCATCTCAGCTGCACCTCCCAGAGCTGTGAGCCCTGGTGAGTGTGGGCACCACCCCTGTGCCATCCCTCCAGCTGTGCCAGTTTATTCCTTGTTCCCTTCCTTTGGGAACCACATGCAGAGCTGGACACTTCCTGAGCACTGACAATATGTGGATGGCCCTTTGCATTCAGTGAGAATTTCAGGGTATTTTCCAAATGTTAATTAACTTTCTCATGAAATTTCAGCTCATGCTTTGCTTTAGAATGACATTCTGACCTGTCATGCCAAAAGGTTTTTTTCTTCCTAAAATAGTGTGATAAAGGAACAGTTCATCCAAGAAAAAAATGGGGAGAAGGGTTTCCTCTGATTGACTGGCCTCGTTCATGATGCACCCAAAAGGTCAAAGACTGTTTTGAGAAAGTATTTTAAAGGATGGGTCTGTGTTTTCTCTCTGTCTGAGAAGCTACTTACAGCTTCCATGGTAGTTCTTGCAGCGTTAAATAAACTCACTGTGCATCTGAGGCTGCCCTTTAATCTTACACTGATTCTAATTCTGATACTTCCAAAGTCTTAGAATGTAAACATTGTCCAGCATTAGGTTGGAAAAATAAAACGAAAATTAAGGTTCCTTAATACGTTTTTGTCCAACTGAATTATTTTTTAGGGTAGAGACAAAGAATGAAGCAGCACTGCACACTGTGCACTTCATGGTGATTGAAAGGTTGTGTGTGATTTAATGCCAGGTTTCTTAACTTTTATTTTAAAACTTTTTTTAATTGCTCGTCTCCTTAACTTGGAAAACCCAGCTTGACATCAGAAGCTTTCAAACCTGGCTGTGAAATTTTAGAACTGGCTTTCGAAAGTTGGTTTTGGAAGCGCTGTTTTGTACCCCTCCAAATTCCATTGTTTTAGTTCCAAGTGAACTGATCTACGTTTGCTCCACAATCACACAGAATTCAGGAAGTGCTGATGACGTGTGGCTAAGTGAAAAGTCTTGTGAGCTGTTTGATGTGAGAAACTGAGCGTTCAGGGGAGCTCCATCTCGTTAGTAGCAGTGTCTGGACCATGAAGAGATCACAGCAACTGGTGGAAGCTCGGTGGCACCAGCCTTTGTCCCTGAGCCATTGCACTGGTCAGAATTTTGGAAATTTTTGGGTTTAAATCTGATTAACTTGTGGGTGTTGGAGAGCTAGTTTGAGACTGGCATTGCTGCACTAGTCAGTTTGCATCACCATCAGCTGCCCACTAATTATCAGGAAATTTATAGCTGCATTAGGTAAATGTCACTTCACTGCAGTGGCCTGGAATAAGAGTGTTTTCTGCTCTGAATTAGCACCATGGGCACGTCTCAGTGAGAGTCTATCCAAGCAAGGAAGGGTTTGATTTATGCACAGGCTTATTAAGGCTTTGAGAAAGGGTAGCTGAAAGATGTTGTATTGCTTTTTTGAACCGTAACATGTCCCCATCGTAAATGTGTGTTTGTTTATTCATTAGGCATAATCACATGTAAAGTGTTTAAAAATAATTCGCTAATTCCAGGATGGAGCTGTGTTCAGCAAAGTGGGATTCTGTGTGTGCTCCATCTCCAGGAGCTCTTCAGAAGGATCATCCAGAACAGAGATGGCTTGGCCTGAGTTCCTTTTGGTGAAATTCAGTGTTAGGGGATGTGATTCTTCTGCAAATCTCAGCAACTCGTCTCATCAGTGCCAGAATTATAAACAAATTCTGTATCTTACATAATTATAAATTATATCTCTTGGGTTCTTATTTCTGAGCTGCTCAGGAGCCTCTTTGACAAAGATTCTGGGCAACTAGTCTGTAAGTATGGATTCAAGGATGCAGACTTGTCCATTCTGATGCACAAACCTCTCTTAGAAAAAGCTGAAGGATCTCCTCCTACTCCTAAAGGCTCAGTAGAAAAGAAACTTGAATGTTCCAAAAAAAAAAAAAAACCACCTCACCTTCATTCTTAATGTACTGGAAACAAAGTTCCCAACTCTTCCCAGAAGATGATTGTGGAATTCGTGGTGCTTCAGAACGATGCCAGAGTGTCTGAAGAGTTGTCACCATGAATTCTTCATAAATACCAGGGTGAGTGATGGCTGCTGCTCCGTGAATGAGGACATCTCAGCAGTCCCAATGCTACAGAAATAAAAATAACCACTTAAGAAACGCTGGCTAAATTCTAGACAAACTTACCCTTTCCATCTGTTGTAAGGAACTAAGTAGCTTCCGTGGTCCTTTTGCAGGGGAGGTTTGCTGCAGTTAATTAGGCAGCGGAGGAGATTTAAAGAAAGTCGCTGTCCACTATTAAGCACTTGGCTTCCCTTCTCTCTCCCCTCTTGCTGCTTTTATGGTTCAAAGTGATGCAGATCAGAACAAAGCTTTTGCTGCATTCAGCCACCCTTTCTTCTGTGTCAGGAGCACCAGCGCTGGCACCCAAACCACCTACTTCAAAAGGGTCTTTGTGTTCGATGAGAGCAGATACTTACACGTCGTTGTCAGAAGAATATCAGTTCTTACAAAAGACAATTCTGCCTGCGTTTCTGCTCGGGGTTGTATTGAAGTTGCTTCCCTTTGTTCTTCCTAAAACGCACCCCCTCTTCTGCCAGGACTCCCAATTCCAGCTTGCAAGGGAAGGGCTGAAATTCTGGAAGTAAATTCAGCCCCAAAAAGGGCCAATGCCCCTGCAGGCATTATTTGTGAGGGAACACTTCATCTCTTCCCCCTGCACGGTTCTTCACTCAGCAGGCAAACCGTGACTGCTTTGGGGTTTTTTATATTGTGTGTCTCAATATTTAATTATTGGGGTGGTTTTCCTTGGGAATTTCGAATTTTTGGAGCAAAATCAAGGCCTGAAAGCAGACATCAGTCACAGTCCCTTGTGAGCAGGTTTGTGTCAAGGTACCAAACGTGGTTCTGATGCTCCCTGTTACCTGCTGAAAAGTCTGTCTGCTCCTGGTGGTTTGCAGGGCTCTCAGAGGCAGCCAGGGGAAACTCTGTTCTCCCCTGCAATTTAACTGTTTGCACCTGAAACCTTCATTTTCATCATGAAATTTTATTTGATTTACCACTGTACCAGTCAGATGTTAGGGTTCCTTAAGAACTAAACACAAATCTTCTGTTTCTCTGGTCATTAATGCCCAGCCTGCCAAAGTTTTACTGAAGTGCTATGTGCAAAAAGAAATTCCTTTTCCCTGGCTGGAGAAGTGCTCAGTGCTTGGCAAAGTTGAAATTCCACTGATGTAAATGGATCTCTTCAATCATAGCCTAAAATTGGGCATTTTGCTGAAGATGCTCTTTCATGACTTGAAGCCAGTATTTGGAAGGGTCTTGAAGCTTTCACATGAAAAGACAAAAGTGTTAAAATAAACAAAATTAATGGATGTGAGAGACAATCTGCTGGAGTTAAAAAGTATTGTAACTGCATCTGTCTGTGCACACACCTCTGCCTCTTTCCAGTTTGCTTTGCTTGCCTTGGAGGCAACAAATCACAGAATCCTACTATGGTTTGGATTGGATTGGAAGGGACCTTAAATCTCATCTAATTCTATTCTTGACACCTTCCACTGGACCAGCTTTCTCCATGTCCTGTCCAAGCTGGCCTGTGCAGTGAATAAATTATTTATTGTTTAGTAGACCAACTGCATCTCCCTGTTCAGAAAATAGGAACTGTGTGGATAATTTGAGCTCAACAAAGTGTAAGTGACTCTTTGAATGCTGATAGATCTCCACCAGGACTTGGCAAAAGGAATTGTGTAAATCCTGTAGCCTTTGCAAGGAGCTGACAAAGCAGGCAGAGGTTTGGAGCAGCTGCTGGCTCAGTTCCTTCAGCATCAGCTGATGTTTTAGGGCCTTTCCTTGGCCATTAGCAGTGGGCTGTGAGAAATAAGTTTTTAATCTCTGTTTCATATTTTATAGTGATTCACAATGATATTTAGCTTGTTTCCCAGCGGGAGAACAGGCAGCAAAATCTGGATTCATTGACAAAATTCTCCATTCCCTGGCAGCAGTGATGACCTGTCCAGGGATGACTTTCCCCTCACAGTTCTCCCTCACTGGAGCTCTGAGCCCATCTGAGGGCTCCATTCATATTCTTTTCCAACCAAGATCATTCTCTATTCCAGAAGTTAAAACATTCCTGAGATGGCAAAGGGCTTGGAAGGTTTGCTTCAAAAGATACCTAATTACTGTGTGTATTTATAGCCCTCATTGTAAGTGCTGGTCTCCAGGGAAACAGGTGAGCTGGGAGAGGGAGAGGAGGCTCCTGCACAGCCAGGGGAAGGGGCTGAGCCTTGGGGTGCCCCCAGCCTGGCATTCTGGAGGTTGGTTAATATTTTGTAAGCTGGGCAGGTTGCTTTTCTGGAATGCAGGAGTGCATTTCATCCATCCCTGTAACAGTCAGAGGAGGGTTTCTCATCTGCAATAGTAAATTAATAAACAGCCAGACTGTTCTGGCATCAAACTTTTATACCTGTGCTTTTCTATAAGAAATGACCTTATATAATTAGGTACATTACAGTGACATGAATTTATTATATATATATATATATATACACACACACAATGGTGCATTGAATATTGGATATTGAAAAATCTTGTTATGTTCTAACTTGGAAGTGTTCTGACAAACACTGTCTGGGTAAAAAAAAACACATTTTCCTCTAAATTTAACCTGTTTGATAATTTTGCAAATGTGTTATTACTTTGATGCCAACAGAACTCCAGAATGGATAAACTGACTCCTCGTGCAGCACAGAGGCAGTTTGGATGCTGGTGATTTATTGCTGCCTTTTACCACGTTTCATATAGAGCTGCTCAGAATTAAACATGCTGCTTTAAAAGTACTTCGTGCAACGTTCCCAGAACATACATAATTTTGAGCAACTTTCCTGACAATTGCTTTTTTATGGGCCTTGATGGAAGCGAAGGACAATCTTCCCATTCCCTGGAGGAGCATCTGCCTTTGCAGACAGAGACACTGCTGTGATTTTATGCAGGCTCTGAGTACAGCCTCCCAATTTGGGACCAGTTGGGGGAGGCTGAGGTGGGGAGCAGGGATGTGGCAGCTGTGCCCTGGGAGGGCTGGGGACATTGGAGGCTGTCTGGTGCCATTTGTGTGGGATGTGGCAGCCTGGTTGTGATGGGATCCTTGGGATGGCTGCTCCCAGTCCCGCATCCTCTTCCCCAGGACGCTGCTGAGTGGAGCCCCAGTGTGATGTTTACCCACCCAGCTCTTAAATCCTTGTTAACCAGCTTGACAACATGAAAGCCAAGACACGGGGGGGCTTTTATTTGGTCAGAGTTTTGGGCACTGTTGGAAAAGAGAGAGCCAATGACTCCACAAGTGTCCCAGCCTCTCTTGTTCTCAGGCTGGTGCTGGAGCAGTTCCTGCTCCCCACGACAGCTCCTTGAATGCAAATAATGAATGTTAATCCAGCCTCATTGTTCCAGGGTCAAACACCAGAAAAAAAAAGGAATCACTCAGGGTGCCAGCGTGGTAAATCGTGTTTGTTTGCTTTGTGCATTAGGTTGGGTTCTGCCTCCTTCTTTTTTTTTTTTTTTTTTTTTTGTTTTTGAGGCATTTTCAGCGTGTGCTTTTCACTCCCCGTGTGTGTGAGAGAGCAGGACTCCAGCTGGGCTCACTCCTCCTCCCGAGGTGAGGACTTTTGTCCTCTATTTGTTGTTATGCAACATTGTGCTGCTTTCAGTGATGAAGAGGAGGGGGGGGGTGGAAATGGGCTGCCAATATGACTGTGATATTTGGATGATTTATCTCGTTCCTCTTCTGAGTAACCTAACTTTGACATTATCCGTGAACTCCGAGCCGTGCTTGCGTTGTTCTTGCTGGTAGAAAACACAGCAAGGATGTAGTGGGTAATTGAACCCAGATGCACCCAGGGCTGCTCAGCCAGACTGTTATTTTAGCCTACACTAGTAGGTTTTTAATACGAGTTTGACCTTACTTTGAAACATTCTCAAAATACCATACTTTAATATCAATTTATACACTCTTGCTTTAAGAGTGGGGCAGAGTCACTGGAAAAAAAGTAATGAAACACTTTCTACCTGTTAATGCAAGAGATACAGAAAGAGTTTTGGAGTTAATTTATGTGTCTAAGGGACAAGCTTCACATGCTGCCTGTCTAATTGGGGTTTTATCCCCTGCCTGGGGTTGGGATTGGGATGGTGACCATCAGGGAAAAACCTGTCAGCTTTCCCTGGGCCTGCCCCTGCAGAGGGAGGCACATTGGGCAGGGAGGCTTTAGGTACTCAGGGATAGGAAGATTTACCCCAAGTCTGTATCAATAACTTATTAAACAGAGTTTAATAGCCACGGTAAATATTAATCTTAGTTATTTTGAATAGGAGGTGAATGCTTTGTGTATGTGTTCTGTGAGGTTAAGCTGCGTTAAACAGCTTAGAAATGCATTCCTGATTTAAAAAAAGAAAAAAAGAAAAAATAAAAACCCAACCAGCCCATGCTTCTCTGCCAGTTAGAGAGTTAGTTAGATTTTGACATACATGTAATGTACTTTCCATACCCACGCTGTGTTTTCCTAAAGGAGGAGCTGCTAATGGCAGGACGAGCAGAGCCCTGTCTCCCTCCTCAATACGTGCTTTGTCAGTAACAACTGAGCACAAAAAAAAAAATAAAATAAATCTGATGTATAATTAAATTTCCTGTGAAGATAGCATACCTATTTCTGCTTAAACAGAACTGGTTTTCATTCATTATTGCTCCACTCAGGTGGAACCGAGCTTGCTGCCTTTCTAATGTGTCTGAATAAGTATTCTTTAGTAAAGAATAATAAAGGAATTAAAGTTTTGTGGTCGTACGTCAACAGCTTGGAGTAAAGTAATAGCAAAACAAGATTTTGCGGTAGATCTTGGAGTTAAATACTTAAACTGATTGATTTTTTTCAATTTCGCTCTTAATTTTTAGGGTTAATTCTTGTAATTGCTTGTGGCGAAGCAGAGGAGGGATATTTAAAGGATATTGAGAAGGCAGTGGGTTGAAGTTATTTTAAATTATTCCTTAGGTGTTGCTGTACCCAGGGACGTGTTCCCTCCCCAGCCTTGGTGTAAAAACCCAGGCTTTAATGGGAGTGATGGTGGCAAACGGCTTCAAACCTGTTTGGCTTTGGGCACTGCAGCTTCAGATACAAGAGAGCAAGAAATTAAAAATGGGTTAGTGTTTTTCTTTCTGTTCTCTTATCAGAAATGTTCGCTCAGACTATAACAACTGTTAGAACAAGATAACAACTTCAGGCCAGCTGTCAAATGTTTACCATTATCAAACCTCTCCCTAGGGTAAGATGCGACTTTGGCTCGCCTCACCGGCAGTAATTTAATTTTTCCTTCGTTCTGACTCGGAAATGGCAGCATTTTTCAAAGCTTCCTCCCACTGATGGCTGAAATTTTCCTTGTGAAATGATTTCCACCAGTCTTGAATCTTTCTTGCTTCTGCCGTCTTCACCTTTCCTGATGGTTCTGCAACTCATCACCAGCTATGCGAACTGACAGTTCACATCCTGGGGCAGCAGCCGGGGCTGGCCTGCAGAAAGGAGCAGCCTGACCAAATTTACGCTCACAAGATCTCTTAATTCACAAAAGCATTTGCTCCAGTTCCTGCTCTCTGCTGCAGGGGCTTTGGGGGGGGGGGGGTGGTGGTGAGCAGGAGCGGTCGGAGGGGAGAGAGGCTCTCTTCACACTCTGCTGAGTACACAGCCTTCCGAGATGAAAAACAGACGGAAAGAGACATTTCCAGCCATCTTGCTGATCTGTGCAGGGGTTCACTGAACTGTGCAGCATAGCACCAGACCCATGTATCATTTAATGTGCTAATTTCTCCTTTGGTTTCTTTTTTTTTTTTTTTTTTTTTTTTTTTCTCCCCCGAGTGAAGGAGTTTCTCATTTTGTTGACAAGCACATTAAAATTAAAAGCGGGAACAGTTAAAAGAGAACCTAAAAATGTAAACTCGATACCCACTGGTTCCTTCCTCCTTTGACATCAGAGCCATGGAGAGATCTGCTTAGTTTTGAAAAGCCTCTGACAAATGAGAATAGTCAGAATAAGTTTTCTATTTGGTCTGAACTGCACGGAACATCGTGATTTTTTTTTTTTTTTTTTTTTGCTTCCTTCACAACCTGAACCACATGCCATATGCTTGCCCAACTGCTTCCCCTTCTTGTCCTTCGAGATGGATCCGAAACTTTTGTTCCATTCTTTTCCTGGAGAGGGATTTTGTTCCCTCTCCCACCCAAGGCAGTTTGCAGCCAGAGAAAAGTGATGCTTCCCCTGGCCACCGGCACGGCTGGCTGTGCTCACTCCCTACCAAAAGGTCACTCAGACACTTTTTTGGGGATATTTTGGCTCTCTCTTGAAAGCTTCTCCTAAGAATAAACCATTTTACATTTCTGTAATTGCTTTGGAGGAAAAAAAAAAAAAAAAAAAAAAAAAAGTGTTATAATACCAGAATGTAAATGCAGGGGAAAACAACATTCCAAGTAACCTGATCACACTCCTGTAGTATTTGCTTTGGTACTTTCCTGTCATTTGCTATCCAGTTGTTTAAGGAGCAGCTGCACGTCTGGTAAATTAATATATGTTGTAGGCAGAAGTTCAGACAGAAGAAAAAGTTAACGTGGTTTGTACTAACACAGATCCTGATCCTGTTAACTGGTATTCTAATTGAGGGGGAGGAATCTCTTTACCCCTTTTTTCATGTGCAAAGTAGTTCTGTCTCTCAGTAATGGTGGGGTTTTACAAAATAAATAGAATATATATATATTTGTAATGGGATCGCATGTCCTCAGCATTAACTCTACTTGTATGTTCTGTTTTTGGAGCTTTTAGGCATTGTGAGAAATATATGAGAGATTTGCAAACAGGGGCAAGGAAGGGTCAGATGGATCAAATCCATGGATTCCAGCAAGCAGAGACCCTGCCTTAGAAATGTGAATTAATAGGAGAGCTTCCTTGTGCAGGGACTCGGAGGAGCACAAACTAGTGGTGACTGGTCGAGGTATTTGTCAGCCTAATAAACTGACAAAATGGAAAAATAAACACCAATCTTATCAGTCTGCTTTTTTTTTTTTTTTTGTTGGGGATGAAAGTGTTTGAAGAAAAATCATAAAGGAATCCGTGGTAGCTCAAGGAGGTTAAACTCAACAGTTGTTCCCTTTGAAGTGTATGACCACGAGGTTAATTGCCAAAACTGCTCGTGGAAAAGGTGGTAACAATTTAACAAGACTGTACAACTGCAGGACTCAGATGAATATCAGGTGTTTGCAGATGGGCTTCTTTGGGGGGTGAGTTTTGGGTTGTGTTTTTTTGGGTTGGTTTTTTTGGGTTGGTTTTTTTTTTTTTTTTTTTTTTTTCCGCCTAACAGGAAAAGGGGAGAAAAAGCAGAATGAGAAGCAGGGACCGGGGCGGGAGAAGAAAAGCCCGACTAAAGAGCCAATAATTCCTTGTTTGCTTTGCCAATGAGGCTGTAATTGGGGGGGAGGTCAGCGGCAGCAGCCCCGGCTCCGCTCAGCCCTTGGAGCTCTCCCATCCCTTCTCCCGATTTATCCAGCCCCGCAAGGCTGCGAGGACTTCACAGCTCAAGGCACGGGGTTTGTGCTTTTTGCTGCTCACAGCCCCGTTTAGTCCGGGATTTATTCCTCTGTAGGTTCGTTTGTCCCTTTCTGAAAGCGCCGCGCTTCCACATCTTTCTTAATTTAGTGGGAACAAAGTCTTTAAGGCTGGAATTCCCTGAAGCCCTGCAGAAACCCAATTAGGTCGATGCAATATCATAATTGGGAAGCTGAAATCCCTTACCATTAGTTACACTGGGTAAACAGAGATGCAGAAGTGTGATATAAACAGAAGGAGAAGAAATTCTTTTCATGTTGCTTTGCACTTCCAGAGAGGGAGAACCTTTATAATTTTAACAATATCATCAGGGGTGTTTTAATTTTGACATCTTTCTCAGAATTCAGCTGTGGGGTTTTTCTTCCCGTGGTTACATTTTATATCTATAGCAATTTGTGGAACTTGGAAAAATGGGTACAAAGAGCAGCTTTTTCAAGCTATTTTCTTGTAGACAAAGAGTTGGCAATGCCTGAAAACGACGAGGGAAAAAAAAAATCTTTAAATCGTTAACTGAACTCTTTGAACCTCAAAGAAAGTTTGTTTATGATGGAAAGCTTGCTCACTAGTCACAAATCCCTATTTACATTGGTTTTCCTCTGTCAGATACCCTTAATGAACTGCCAGCTTTATTAACAGCAACTCAGATAATACTTTGATGGCTCAGTCTTCTACTGAGCCATCGACAAAACTTGGAAACCTTTCTAGTTCAACACCATTTACGTGCTCAAAGTAGCCAAAGCAGCAGCCTAGATCCTAAATTGAATGCAAACTGTATTTTCTCCTGTGTTGTTTTGCTGTTTACATATTGGGCATTAAAAGCAGAACCTCTTGTGGGGAGAATCCTGCCTTTTGGAGCTCTGTGCTGCAGCTGGAGCATCCCGGGATGCTGCTGCTCCCCTCCCAGCAGCCAGGAAATGTCTGCTGATGGTTGGGATGGGAATCAGGAGATCACATCTCCCTGCTCTGCTGAAGAATTTGGGGGTCTGGGTCAGGGGGGAGTCACCCAAATAATGGCATTCTCAAGTACAGCTTTTATGCTGTTGCTTATTTTTATAAACAGAATTAAGTCCCAAAGTCGGGCATCTGTGAGAAGTGATTACAGCTGTAGGGTGAGGGTTTAGAAACCTCCAGTTTCATCCTTTCCTGTGAGATCCGAGAGCTCAACTGGCTGCCAAACACCTTTAAATCTGCTCTGGCATCTCATCTGCCATGAGCCATTGACGTTTTTACAATTCAATTATGGCTCTTACACTGTTCCTGTGCCAGGGATGTTTTACAGGTGGCAGGAACCCCAATTCCAGCCCTCCAAAAATGTACCTGCCAGTCTTGGTTTTTTATTAAATGTACAATTTATAGCAATGGTGTTATATAAATGTAATTCACACCTCTGAGGGGCAGGAGAGCTCGGTTTTACGAGAGTGACACCTCTGCAGCATTGTTTGAGCCTCTGCCCATGAAGACGATGGCATGATGAAACCAAATGTTGCTTAATAGAGACCTTATTTTTGTTATATTTCAAACTGAGGTGGTCTCTGATAGGATCCAGCAGATCAGTGTGACTCAGCAGACAGAAAACCTTTGCTTTTTGAGCTGCCAAGCAAGTCTCAGCCAGAGCAGAGAGGAGCCAACCCTCATTCAGTTTTAAACTTTATTAATATTTCCTCTTCGTTACAAAAACACAAACTCACTGCAACACGGGAGGGGAAGATATTCTTCAACATCCTTTTTATTTGTTTAAAAAGGGGCAGGGGGCAAAGAGAGAAACCCGAGCTTTGCAATCTGCATATGCAAATCCTGCTGTGATTCTCCTAGACAGGAGGAAACCCTAACTCTCAATAGATATTTATTTTCTAAATTGGCGACAGACATGCGAGCGAGAACGTTCAAATGACTTCAGCTCTCTTTCTGCCTTCATTATGTCAGGCTTGCAGATCACATATGGCATTATGGAAATCACTAAATGAAAACCATATTGATCAGCATTGAGAACAAATGTGGAAAAGCTGGGCTGAAGGAGGAGAGGTGGAGAACTATGCTCCTCTCGTCAACCAGATAGGCCCTCGTTAAGGCCTTTAATCATTTATTAATGTAAACTCCCTCCTTCCCTTTCCACTCAAATTACCTCAGCCATAGAGCATCCTGCTCCATTTATCTTTTAATGTTTCCTTTATTTAATTTATTTTTTAGCTATACATTATACTTTTATTACAAAATCAAGGTTTGTTGTTCCTTTTTTTTTTTTTTTTTTTTTTTTTTTTCCTTTTCTAAAGGACAGTATTGAGCAACCAGATTTGATAAAAATGCTCCTGCCCTGAGCAGGAGGGGAAGGAGCAGGGGCAGGATTGGTTTTTCCCTGGATGGCAGCCTTGGTGTGCCAGAGGAGTGGCAGTGAAAAGGAGTGTGTGTTACAGAGCCTCCCCCCACTTCACGCTGTTTGTAATTAAGGTTGTGTCAGCATTTCCATCATAAACCCTTGTTTACAGGGTTTATAATTCAGCTGTGAAAATTTGCTCCAGGCCAGATTTGACATACAAGGGCTCAACCTCACAGTAAAGGAGGTTTCTTGCCCTCCCTTCCCTCCCTCCCTCCAACCTAAAAGCTACTCAGCTACTACCTAAAACCATTCTTCAAAAGAAGAAAAAGGAGAGAAAGGCGTAGTGGTGGGGTTGGGGGGAAAATTGGAAAATATTATTAACAAAAAAAAAAAAGCCTTGGGTCAATATCCTACGTAAATCCAAAAAATCACGTGGAGACCTTTACGTGACTGTGCCGTGCCAATTTTAGGAGATTCAGGGTTTTTGGTCAGGCAGGGGATCACTGACTTGTAGTCATTCATCACAATCTTGAGTGATGGACATCTCAATCCTGGTGTCTGTTTTCTTGAGCACTCTGTCATTGCCTCACGGTTTAGTTTGCAATTTCCATGACAATAATGAAGGGGTTGTGCTCTGAAATCCCTGCTGGTTTCTGCTCCTGGTGAAGCTCTCGCTGGCCCATGGGGTATTTCCCAGTACCCTCTCAGCTGGGTAATGGAGGCTGTTCTTAGGGATAATAATATACTTTTTACTTGGAATCTTCATCTTTCCCACAGCAGAAAGAGTTTCACTGGCATTTTTTAACCCATTTGGCTAAAAAAAAAAAAAAAAAAAAGAAAAAAAAAAAAGAAAAGAAGTTGGATTTGTGAGTGTGTTCAGAGCAGTCGGGTGCCTGTTGCATGTTCATTTAAAAATAACTCACAACAATCATGAGGAAGAGGCAGAATGATCTCCCTGTGCCCAGCACAGATGAGGAAGGTGGGAATGAACTGGGTTGGGAGCTTTGCTCCAGGTCTGGCTCCGTGTGCCTTGTGGGCTCTCTGGGCACTCTGCTCCAGGAACAGCTCGTCAGCCCGGGCTGGGAGTTTCTGAGCTGCTGTCAGTTTTAGTTAAATCCTTTTCATTTTAATGTTTTCATATTCTCTGTGATAACAGACTTCAAGTCTCAGCCGTGGAGATGGCTCCTGATTGATATGGAATGATCCTGGCGTCACGCGCCGCGGCGCGGAAGTCTCATTCGTTCTAAGTGGTATTCCAGATTTCTCTTTTTTTTTTTTTTTTTTTTTTGGAGGGGACAATTCCTGAGGGGCAGCAAAGATACGTACAGTGATGTATCTCTAAAATATGTGTGTAAAATGCATTCTGCCCTTCCTCTTTCTTGCACACTCACCCACTTCCAACTTCTTTTCCTCTTTGACTCGCATTACAATCCTACTTTCCTTCCCCTGCTCTCAACATCAAACAGTCTATAAATTACAGCAAGAGTGCTGTCTGTGGCAGACATACAGTCCTTGTTTGTGGCAGAAGAGCAGAGCATTAAACAGTGAGTGGACTATGCAGAGAGCTCTCTCTCTCTCTCTCTCTCCCCGTTCCCAGTGGGAGTGTTGTTTATAGAGCATTATAATTTATAACTGAAGAGAGTGGATTTAATTTCAGCGGAGGGGGCTCGCCAGCGGGGCGCCAGCCTGCAATCATATGAATCAGCAAGCTGCAAACTCTATTGAATGGAAAGTATTATCGCTGGCCACAAACGGACACTGTTTCTCCTTAAACAACTCCCTCGGTGCAGGAAGACGTTGTCTTCATTCATCTATTTTACATATCTACTCCTGGTTTAATTTTGCCGTTTCCTAAAAGTCTTTTTCTTTTTCGGGCGCATCTTTTCGGGGGTTTTTTTGTTGGTTTTTTTTTTTTTTTTTTTTTTTTTTCGCTGCCTGACTTCCTGGTCTGACATTGGAAACTGATTATTGTCTGGATGTTGGTGATTTTGTAGCTCTTAAAATCGCCTTCGCTTCTCTTAGCGCGTGGGTTTTGTTTTTAGTTTCTGAGATGCCATTCCCCTCTGATCCTGTGTACAAGCAACTTTTATGGGAACCGAAGTTAAACATGCAAACAAGAGGATGATAATCCATTAGCATTAATATTGTAAAATGGTAGTCAGATTCAATCACAGGAAGTTTTATTTAATCATGGATGTTTTGTGCATTTCTCTTGCACAAATGGAAACTCTTCCACCCCCCCCCTTTAGTCTTGGAGAAGTTTAGCATTTTGTCCTTTGAAAGAAGACCATCAAATCCATAACAAAGCTGGATGAGTTTCTGAAATACTTTCAAGCTGCCTTTGCTTTATGTTTTGTATCAGTTGTTTTTGTGCTGTTTAGGAGAGGGCTGACTCATGAGGTGATGTTTCCTATAAGGGCTTTATGCAGCTCTTGTAATTTATTAGGCATTTGCAAGCAGAGCAGTAACACAATGCATTAACAGCCTATGGCAAGTACCAGTTTTACACGAGTTACTCTTTTTCTTTAGCTTTCTTTTTATGAAATAATGGCTAAGCTTTAAAAAAATCCCCAGCAGTGGGATACAGGGCAGGTTGGATGGAATTATGAGCTTGTGAGCTGGGTTCCTGGCAGGTAATTGAGCAGCAGAATACCTGAGAGCTGCTGCCTGTCTCCCCTCCAGAGCAAAGCTTCATTGAAGTCTCAGCATTTTTTAAGGACTAGAACCTCTTTTTTTTAATCCTAAGCCACAGAAAATGCTGCTGCTGGTGCTGTGTCCCACGGGGCTGGCCCGGGGGCTGCCCTGCCTGGGGAAGGGGTGCTGGGAGGCCACCACTCCCAGGGAAAGCCTCCAGAACTGCTCTCCCACTTCCCAAAGGAGAATTCCCCGTGTGGGAGGGCACGGGGCGGTAGAGGAGGGTGTGTTAATTCTGTGTTAATTCTGCAGCTCGTGTCCCACGCAGCTGGGCTGGGATGGTGATTCTCCTCCTTGCCCTACATAGGGATCTGCAGGCCTGACTAAGGAGCTTTGTGTGTCTCCTTGTGCTGATTGAGTGGTAGAAACAGTGTGATTCCTAATAAATTCTATCATGAAGATTTTTTTCTTCATCCTTATTCCCTGACATCCCTTTTAGTCTAGGTTGCTGCTGATGCTGACTTTTTTTTTTCAGGAAATAATTTGAGATATATAGCGAGGGAAAGAAAACAGACAACAGATGCAAATATAGACACATGCAAAGCGTAGGGAACAAATCTCTTCAGGTGGTGATTAGCACAGTTAGGGAAGGAGGGATCCATTTTTCCAGTGGTTGCTCAAATTCTGTCCAGGTCCTGTTACAGACATTTTAATTAATTCTGGATGAGACTTGTGGTTTCAGTATCAATTCCTGGTCTGAGAAGAGTGTTTCCAACAACTCTGGTAAAAATTCAGCTTTCTGGGTGAATTGGAGAATGAAATTGGTTTCCCACCGTGCAGAGAGATAGATGACTTTGGGGAAAAAGCAGATGTGTCTTACTAAGATAGTTAAGGTGACAGTGTGAAGCCTTCTGCTGATCCAGCAAGTGTTCTTCAAGATGAAGCTTTAGGTAAAAATCTGTACATGAAGACATGATTGAGTGGGGGCTGCCCCTTCTCCTCCACAGCAGAATCTGTGCCATGCCATTCATTTCTGGGCCTTCAGGAGGCTCCCTGCTAATTGGCCTCATTCTGCACTCCTTGCCCAGGGAAAGCATTGCCTTGGGATGGCAGAAGTGCTGCCATGCCCGTGTGAGAGGCAGCTCTGGAGGTGTTTCCTCCATAGAAACGCCACTCCTGTGTCCCTGCAAATACCAGCAATGACAAATGGCAGCTTCTCTAATGTATTTGAAATAATTGTGGCTTTTTTGGTTCTGTAGGCTCTGTAATTTTGCCTGACTTAAGACAAAGTTGTGCAGCTCCACAGTCTGATGGATCTGATCGAAGCTGTGCTTTTGTTCAGCAGATAGAGCAGGGGCATCAGTCTCTCTTTGCTTTGCATTGCATTTATGAGCATAATAAAGTTATTGCCCTCGTTTTCACAGAGAGATTGTCCTGCATTAGCAAAAAAAGCCACATAAATTATTTGCAAATGAGTGGCTTGTTTTTGCCTATTGATTTCCCAGAAGTGGCAAAATGCTTTAGCTTATGTTCACGACTATTTATAAAATGTAAAATGTATTTTTCTCTCTGCCTCTTGGCACAGACAGGGAAGTTTGTTAAAGGATTAAAGGCTACATCCTACTGTTCCTCCCTTCACCATTCCACAGTCTCCTTGACTGTATTTTCTGTGCTGAACTTCATGCTAAATTCCAAAGGAACATGAAATAATCGTAGCTCTTTAATTCCATAGCACCACATACGGCCCTTTTGGTCCCCTCAGGGGGAAAAATGTTGTAAAATCCAAACCTGTAGGTAGATTGGAAAGATATGGCTCTGTACCTTCCAGTTTCACCTCATTACCTCTTTTGTATGTGTAAGAACTGTTCTGCACTCCAGAATGATCATATTTTATACTGTTTAAATCTGAGTCAGAGCTAGTAAATATTTTGGGCACACAGAGTAAACTAGTTAGTGTTTAACTTTGGCTTGCAGAAAGCAAGATGATTCACAGCGTTAACATTTTAATTTCTTGTTCATTCTGAATGCAATGGGAATGAATTAAATTTGGCATTTTAAATCGTTAAGGATTTAAGTTATGTTCCACCTTTTTCTGTCTAATTTTCTCAGCAAAAAATGCTGGGGTACTGTAAAAATATTTTACATTCTGGTTGGGAAGTAGGATGGAGCTTTGTATCTGGAGCTTTCCTTTTCTCTAGAAGAAAATACCTGCAACAAATGTGGAACAAAAAACTGCTATGTGTTTGAAATGAACAGGAGCAATGTCACCTGAAGTACAGTCAGATGCAGTTGTAGCATTTTGAGTGCAGCAGAGCAATCTCTTGAGGAATGCTCAGTTAGGGAGGTCTGGCTGGGTTTTATGTAGTTCAAAATTACTTGATCAAAGAATTTTCAAGGAATAAAACGCAGAGCTAATCTTTATTGAAAATATACTTTTATTTTACTAGGTGCCTTACTACTGTGTAACACCCCTTATTTCGGCTTACATGTGCTCCTGCTGTAGGTCTCGCTACAATAAAGACATTTTTGGCCTTGCTTTGATGAAACTTCACAAGGAGCCGTCTGTAGGGGAGAAATACAATTTCCCCTCTGCTTTAATTGTGCTCTGCCCTGCGTTTGGCTCAGTTAACCCAATCAAGGGAGCTGCATTCGGGGAGCTGGGTGGATCTTATCAGCCCTGGGCTCTGGCTCCTATTTTCTCTCCCCCAGCCCCGGTGCCCGTTTGGGAATTAAGGATGGGCTGGGCAGTTTTATTCGGGGAGTGGGCACGCAGGTCCACGGATATCCCCCATCTCCGTGCCTCAGAGAGGGGTCACGTCCTTATCAGTGCTTGTAATTGATAACAACGTGGTGCTTGGAGGCAGCCCGGTGACCTTGGCACGGCTTTCCTCACTCCCTCCCGCTTTGATGTGAGCCGGCAGCTGACGGGGGATGCTCAGGTCAGGCAGAGGCAGCTGCCACGTTAAAAACACTTCTGATCCCCCAAAAGTAACCAAAACGCCTATATTTCTTCATTTAGCATAATTAATACCTTGTATTCCCATTGATTTTGATAAACTGAGTATTCCCTCCCCTCTTATTTTATTTTATTTTATTTTATTTTATTTTATTTTATTTTATTTTATTTTATTTTATTTTATTTTATTTTATTTTATTTTATTTTATTTTATTTTATTCCCCGTAGCTTTCATGCAGGAGATCTGCAGTTAAAATGTTTTACAGACTCTGAAGAATAACGTGCTTTGGGAAAAGCTCAGATCAAAAAGTCTCAATTAGGTCTTGCAGCCTGGCAGGAAGCTTATGGCCACATTAAAATGGGAAAGTTAGTTCATTTTTTAGTATATTTGTGTTTTCAGCAGCCAGAGTAGTAAGCTCAAGGCAAAAAAGACACATGTTGGATCTCTCACCAAGGAAATCCTCCTGCTCTGATGCATTTGTAATTAGGGGCGATATGCACAATAACTGCAAGTGCTCAGTGTTTAATGTGGCTCCTTCTCGAGGAGAACCTTCTGAAACAGCAGCTGGAGGAGCTGATGAAATACTTTTTTTTTTTTTTCCCCTTTTCTGTCATAAACGTAGCCTGTGAATTATTACTGTCACCTTTTAAAACCACTCTATAAAAAGGAGCTGAGGAGGGAGTGCCTGGATCTGCGTGGATCCGCTCCCAGCATCAGCCTGGCAACGAAACCTCAGAGCATCCCCTCCAAACGCACCCCTCAGCCGATGGCTTCATTTAAAAAAAAACCAAAACAACAAACCGAGGGCAAAGCGAGCCATCCATCCGCAGGGCTGAGCTTTGCTGTGGGCCGGGATTTTTGGATTTTTGGAGCTGCTGGTGCTTTTTTTCGGGGGTGGGGAGGGCAGCGCGGTGCCCGGCTCCGCACGGCGGCTGCAGGGGCAGACCCGGAGAGATGAACAGCTCCGATTTGTTGTGATGGATGGAGCTCAGCCAGCGAGCTCCTGCAAGGCAAGGAATACATTTTCTTGCCGTAACTGAATTTGATTCCTTTTTTTACCGATAAATTTTTGGATTGCGTTTAGCAGCCAGATAAACGCGGAGCTTATTTTATTGCAGTTACGATTCTGGGTTATCTGCGTTACAAGTATTTCTATTGAACTTTGCATTAAGCACGGTAGATCTTCTCTGTCAACAAATAAATTAAACTTGGAGCGAGGAGTGTTTTCTTGGGGGCAGTTTTTGCAGCATGTTTTTGTTTTCCTGTGGCAGCAGCATCAAAATATAATACCTGTGAGGTTGAAGTATTCTAAAATACTCTTTAAAGGAAGCTTTCCTGGGCTTTTCCCCAATGGCAGAGCCCTTGCTTTAGTGTAGGGAAATCATCTTTGCTGGAAGTATTGCAGAAAAAAAAATAAATTTAATTATGCAGACAGTTTTACTGTGTGCACAGTGACACAGAGATGGGCAGGAGGATGGACAAGGGGACAGTATTATCTCATTCAATTCCCTAAGCATTTGAGTTCAGCTCTCCCCTTTTTAAACATCAGAAGTATTTTATACGTTAAATTTAATTCATCCTATAACTGAAGAATGTGCAGGAAGAAGGAAAATTAAAATAGAAAATCAGTTAGTGTTTAAACAGCCTGTTATTTTTGTTCTGCAAACATGATCTCTTTTTCAACTAGCTGATCCCTGCTTAAACCCTGATTGGATTTCCCTAATTTAGGAGTTCTCACCCTTTTCCATACCTCAAATGCCTTTACCTCATTGAGCTTTCTTATGCATGTGAGGCTGTAGGGGTGGATTCCAGTTGCTGGAAAATCCCAGCAAATTCCCAGCAGGGACAAGCTGGATTGAGCAGCACCAAAGCTGCTCTCACAGGCTGCACCTGCAGATTTGTTGTCTCCTCCACCTTCCCTGGAATCTAAAATAATCCAATCTCTTCGTGTTGCATAAAATGTGGCTTCACATTTCTTTTTTGGCTTATTGATGAGTCTGAATTCCCTGTGAAATGTTTGATAAAAGGAGGGGGAGTGATGATTCAAGTCTGGTAGAAACAAGTGTAAGTTAGGGCTGTGAGGGGAAGCAAGCAGCTTTCCAAAATCAGAGGAATCCCTGCTGGAATCTAAATTTCATCTGAAACTGCTGCTTCTTTGATGCTCTGAACGTCTGTCATCTGTGAGCAGGAGTATGATTTGTGTGTGTCTGGGAAGTGTTGGGTGTTCGAGGTTTGTCAGTGTCTGTCCTTCCTGATCGCAAATTCTGAGAGCGGCAAAATCGCAACTGGCAAAAAATAGGGAATAAAAAAAAAAACCAAACCAAACCAGGGGACTTGTTCTCTGTTAGAGCATTCCTTCTCACCTGTGTTTGCAGCAATGCTTCGAAGCAGCAGCAGTGTGGAGGATATTTATTTCTCCATCAGCCAGGCTGCTGTGAGGCTGCTCCCCTCCTTCCCCCTCCCGTGTGCCTGGTTTTGCACACATGCTGGGCACAGGCATTCCCAACATGTGCATCACATCCAGGGAGCATCAGAGCTACTGTGTGGCTCAGCTACTGCACATCCCTGCTCTGTCAGCACCCTGCCCTGGCCAGCACAAAGCAACTGTTTGCACAAATCTGATTTTTAAACCAAAGCAAGGCTGGCTGAAATCTTGAGGGTCGCCGCTGCCGCTGCCCCAAAATCCCTTGGGAAAAGAATTCTGGGCATTCTGCTCTTGGATCCACCACCCTGAGGGGCTGCACAGAGCCCTTCAGCTGGACATTTCACCCCTTTAGCTGGACATTTCATCCCTTCAGCCCCTTCCCTCTTCTACTTCACTGTACGTGGACAGAAAAAAACTGCTGCACTGAAAGAGGAAAAAAAAATGAGGCTCAGATCTCGGGGACATTTTAATAAGCATCTAACTTAAGTTGCAAGTGGTTTTAAGTCTGTGAAGCTGCTCTTATGCTTAATAATAAACATCTGTGTATTTGTTCCTACCCGATGATTTCAGACAAGCCAGTGTCTGAGGAGCTCACGGCTCAGCGTAGATGATTTAAAGCTCAGGTCAGTATTAATGCACAGAACACTTGGGGAAGCAAAAACAGAAAACATCCAAGGAAACAGAGTGTTTCAGGGATGACATTAACAGCTCTGAGCAGGATATGTATCTGTGCTTGCATATTCTATTCAAGTGTTTAAAAAAAAAAAAATCAGTTCAGACATGGCAAATCCAGTATTAAAGTGTATTTTGTGCTAATTCTTTCAAAAGAAGCCTACATTCCAGCATGTCTTCATTCAGTAATTTAATTGGGATGTAGGTCTTTGAGCTAGTGGCTGATTAGAAAACATGACCTGCTTGAGAGATCAAGAAGGTAAATTGATAAATGTTGTAGCAAAGGTTAGTAATGTGTGAGAGAGTAGAAGCTGCTCTGGGCTTTGAATCACTGATCAAGGTCAGCTGCAGTTCATTAAAACCTTTAGAGATTTAGATTCGCTGTAAATATACCCACATACCATAGTTTATCTTGTAAATCCTGCATATTCTTGGTTAGTAAGATTGCACATTATAGCTGAGGGTTTATGGTGGTGCATTTACACCGAGGGGCAGAGCCAAAGTTCAGATATTTCAATTAGAAAAGCAGGATGGACACGGGTGATGAGACTCGGACTTCACACCCCCAGACTTTGTATTTAATCTTTTAAGGCACACCTGGGCTTGTGGCCATGCTGTCCTTTAGGTTAAACACTTTTTCCTTCCCTGGAGTGTCTGTGCAGCAGGGCTGTGTGCTCGTCCTGGCTCCCAGCTGCAGTGGGAAGGAGCCCCTGCTGCTCCCCTCCTTATCAGAGCCAGCCTCTCTGTTCCCCTCATCAGGCTGCCCTGGATCTCTTTCAAGTTTCCAGCTGGAACAGGAGCATTGGTACATGTGTTTGAGGTGACATCTCCCTGCTGAGCTGAGCAGGACAATATTCCTGTTTTCTGCTGTGCTGGAGCACAGCCACTGTCCCATCCCTGTCCTCAGGCTCTACCACAGCCCCTCCAACCCTGCACTCCTGACTTCTCACTCTCTGCTAATTCATCTTTTAATTATTATACTCCTCAGGAACTTCATTCTCTTATGGATGGTCCATCCTCATTATTGTTGTCCAGGTTTCTTCCTTCTCTTTCCAGAAACATGACATTTGAAGGCCATGTAAAGGCTTTTTTCATCATCCTGTTTGGCCAGCGTGGCCTGTTGGTCTCTTCAGTTTATCCTGACTTTGCTAGAGTTTATTTGGATGCTGTCACCTGTTTGGTGTCACCCCCCTGCTCTCTGCCTCCATCACCCTGATTTCATTCCAGCCACTCACTTCTCTTTTGAAGAACACCTGTGCTGCTCCCATATTTCTGGTGCTCTGCTCTTGTCCCTCACAGTTTTGGTCCTGGATTGATCTGGTGACCTTCCAGCACCGTGGGGTTCCCGAGAATTCAGACACACCTCAGCTGCACCTCCAGCCCCACTGGGCCAGGAGCACTGGGAACACCCCTGGGGCAGAGGTTCCTCTCTCAGGTGTTTCACTGCCCATTCCCCAGCCCACAATTATTTCTCAGTGCCAAGGCAGTCACAGCTGTGTCACTGGGCTGTCAGGGCCATTGTGTCCCTCATGTCCATCATGTCCCATGTGTGGTGCCACCCAAACACCAATTTTCCACTCATCCCACAGCCTGATTTCATCAAGCAAACATCACAGGGTTTTATGTGCACTTCACGTGGTTGTATCCCTGGGGGAAGTGCATTTGCAGGCATCCTGGGAAGAGCAGAGAAATGTTGTTTAAAACTTGACCAAATACCTCTCCATGAGCTTATTCCTGGCTCAAATCCTTTGCCATGAGGTTAAAGTGATGTTAAATCTACTAAAAAAAAAAGTGCCTAACAGAAATACTTTGAAAGTACTTTTCTTGAAGCATAGCTGTGAATCACTTTGAGCTTAATGGTTTTCAAAAAAAAATCTAGAACAAAAGAGTTTTTTCCCCTACAACAGCTGTGCACTTTTATTAAAAATTTAAAGAAATCTTATGTGTCTAATCCTTTGAGCGGATGTGTAATTACTTGGCTTGGGCTCTTACACATGGATAACCTAGCTGTACTGTGAGACAAGATTCTTATGTTTAATTTAAAGAATCATGGGTGTGCTTTGGAGATTATCAACACCAAGCCTCATAAAGGAACACAAACCCAGAACAACTATTCTACATTATCATTTGTTATACAGATGTTCCAAACCATCTGACGAGCAGATAGTGCAGTTTGCAATAGATTAGCAAATGGTAGCGGGGTGTGGAGAATAAAAAATTGGGGGAAAAGGCTTTTGGGGGATGTTTTTACTTGTACAACATTTAGATTTCCCCTCTCTCTGGTTGGGTATTTGCATTTCATAAGTGTTTGCTTTAGGTGAACCTGTTGCTTTTCTAATCAGTTCTTCAAAGTGAGTTATCACCTCCTTTGAGTGGTTAATTGATAAAAAAGCCCCATCAGCAACATCCTGGGGCTTGAACAAACTGAGTCTGACCTGGCTGTAAATGCAGCTGCATTAAAATGAGTTTTATATCTGTCACATGTAGCTGCCACAAGTTAGATGCTTTAAAAATTCATGTATTTTAAAGGTCCAAGAAAACGATCATCCACAAGCAGTTAAAGCCCAGCTCATTTTGCTTTAGGTTGTTTTATCAGGATATCTATGTTAGGTACTTCTCTCAGTATATGATTCATTATTTCAAATGGTGAAGAATTAACCCACATCTGAAATGAATTATAAAATCTCTTTCAATCAAGTTTGAGGTATCAGTCAAAATCACCCCTAATGTGAGCAGGTACAACTCCATTGAAGTCAAGTCTGCTTACAATCAAGCTGATTTTAGCCAAGGGACATTTTTTCCTCATTTTCTTTCTTCTTCTTCTTCCCTTTCCCCCTCCCACCCCACCCTTAGTAATCTCCTTCATATTAGTTACATTTTTTTTTTCTGTTACATTTGGTTGTAGTCACTTGGGGAGGACGAACACATATCACACAATTTTCTTCCCTGGAAATCATGTGTGCACATTATTTTCAAAATCTGTATTACAAAGTCTTTTATCCTTTTATTAGTTTAGTACTTAAGCCCTAGACATAAGAAAGAAGCCTATCAGTGAAAATCAATTGAAATGCAGTTAGATACAGATCTGATGTACTGGGCAAGGAGGCTTAGACACAGCACAATAAAATCAATTAAAGCCTTTCCAGCCCTACAGAGCTTTACCCATCCAATCACTTTTCACACATTCCCTCCATTAGTTTTGCAAGAGGTTTGTTTGTTTTTTTTTAATATGAATTATGATGAATGAGACCCTTGTTATGAATATATAGATGGGTCATTACCCTATGAAACCCAGACTGTGCTGGTGCTTAGTGATTAAGGCTTTCTGCTGCTACTGTCAATAAAGTTCAAATCCCTCTGCCTCAATCTATGATAGGGAACCTGCAGCCATTGTTGTCTAATTCACTTAACAATGTTTTAATTGTCATTTGGGTTTCTTCGGCACAATAATTTACATAAACCCTTTTGTATTTGTGAATAATTTGGATTAGTCATCAAGCTTAAGGAATGTAACAGATCAAATAAACAAAAGGGAAATAATAATATGTATTAAAAAAAAAAAAAAAAAAGAGGCACCAGGCCTACCCAGACAGATGTGAAAAGCAGATTAACAACTAGTTGTGTACGATGCCAAAAAATGAAATATTTTGGACTGAGAAGTTAAATATGTACAAAGTGCAGGTTGGATCTCGGGGTAGAGGTGGAACACCTTACTCCCAGGGCTCTTTCTCCCTTCTGAGAGTGGATGGCTTGGCCAAATTTGAATTTAAACCTTAAATATCAGCCAAGCCAGTGACAAGTGGCCAGACTGCTGTGGTATATGAATGTTTATGCAAATGAAGATGCAATAAAACAAGGCTCCTTCAAAAATCTGCCCCAGTAAATTAGCGGAAAATGCACCGCCATAAACAGCTGTTGCATTTTAATGAAGCATCTGTAGAGTATATTTTGCTTTGTGTTACAAACAAAACAAAACAAAAAACACCCAGATTGCAGCAACCTCATTTTATATTCAGAAATTAACCCGTTCTGCACTGCTCCAGGAGAGGAAATTCCCAGGTCACAGCTTTGATGCACCGAGGGGAAAGGAGGATGCTGAACTCACTGACTTTCAGGTTACCTGGTTTAATTTAAAAAGCAACGTTTCTGGCTGGAAGAATAATTATGAATCTTCCTTGTCTGTAATTTTTGGGTGGTTCTCGTCATGTGATCTCAGAGTTTGAAACACAATTTATTACTGAAACCGCTCCAAATGGGTTTCGAGTGCGTCTCTTCCGCGCTCCTGGCTTCGCACAAATTAGAATTAATCTTGCAAAACAGTTCAGCTGTCAGGGCCAGTTAGAAAACATCCTTTTTTATGGACCTGATAGGAAATGGTGCATCTTGGTTTCCAAAGAGTTAATAAACACCCCGAGCCCTGCTGATCTTGTAGCTTTAGCGAGCCTTAATCTGTAAGCTTGATTACCTCCTAACCCTCAGTCGCCTGCCTCCCTCCTAACACAGCGGGAGTTTTACGGCAGCATTAGTGGCATTTTGCCCAGCTTTGGCTTTAGGGAAATCATTCAGTGAGAAAGAAAAGCAGAAGGACTGGATCTGTCTACTGCTGCGAGGTCATTAACACACGGGCCTGGCCAGGCTGGCAGTGCCACTGCCACCCAACGGGTACCGCCACCGTCCCCGTGGCTGTGAGCATCCCACAGGTCCCACCCCAAAACCAGCATCCAGGAGAGCCCTTGTCGTCCTTAAATCATCTCCATGGGCATTCTCTGTGTGTCTTGGTCCTTCTAAGAGCAATATTCCTGCAGATTTATGTGCTCCGGGCTCTTTGTGCACACCAAGGCAGACAGGAATATTTAGTGGGGTTTGCTCTCACTCCAGGAAAAACTCACAAATGGGAATAACTCTTCCCCGTGGCACTGGCTGGATGTCCTTTATTTATAATGCTGGCCAACGAGAGGAGCTGCTTTCTGCTGCTCTGCTCCTCAGTTCTCCCTCCACGGGGAGCGGAGTTGTGACTTTTTGGTTTCAGCACTGCTGTGCAGTGGGTTTGATGACAGAAAAGTCTGGTCTGTGGTGTTAGATGCTAAATGGAAGTGACTCAGATTCTGCCTGGTCACCAAAAAGGGGGGGTTTGCATTTCCAGCAAATAATTTTGTCGTCACCCTAAGTAAAACTTGTTGCATTGCTTCTAACCCTGGGTGTTTGTTAAAGGGACAAATGTGTGAGGCTGATCTGAAATTAAGCCCACAAAGACTTTTGCCTGAGGTCAGTTCTGGGGAGAGCCCTGTGTCTCTGACTCCTTGAGGGCACCAGTGACCACCTTGGCAGTGAGAGAAGGCACACTTACAGTCCCTCACTCATCTGCAATTTGTCCCTATCATTGGTGCAAATGTGTCCCTCCATGCTTTGGAAGGACACATATCTCAGTGTTCTCAGTGGAAGTTCAGGCTTAAACCCCTCAGGTGCTCCCTGACAGATTCAGGAGGAACTTCCTAAGTGGTTGGTCAAGGACACCCCTCATCATCCTCACCTCCCTGGTGCCAGAGCACCTTGCCTGTGGGCTTTAGCTGGCTTGTTTGCCGTGTTTATTTAATAAAACTTCAGCCTTTGCAGCTGGTTTGAAACAGTAGGCATGTGTTTATCCTCATTTCAGCGTGCTGTCAGCAAGTATTTCCTTAAAAATATCCTTATTCGGCCATTCCCTCCTCTGCAAACATCTCCTGCTATGCAGTGAGGCTGAGAGCAGTGGCCAAAAGATGCTGAGGGAACAATCCTGAAAATATTTTAATGCCCATTTCTCCTTGAAATGTTCTCTTTGTCTAATAATACTTCACAGAAAGTGTTGATGCTCCCCAGCATCGAACCCAGCCCTGCATTGTGCTGCTGCTCAGCAAATCTCCTCTATTTTCCTTGAACTTGCAGGAGTTTTTCTCCTCTCACCCCATGGTGCAGGAGCAGCAAAGGCTCCATGTCTGGGGAGAGGATGAGGATGGAGAACTTCTCTACTTGATGGAGAAATAAATGCTCTCTTCAAGTTCACAGCTGGGGTGGCAGCATCTCCTTTACATTCTTAGAAAATACTTGTGTGTTTAAATAAAGCTTTGAAGCTTTTTGTACCTCTTTAACAGATTAAAATATATCCCAATATTCCAAAGTATTCCAGGTCAGTGTATGTAGAGAATCAAATCAAATGGAAGGGTGATACCACTGTTGATGGCAGAGATTGTATTCCAGGTAACTCTGGGTATCCACAGTGACCTGTCCCTGCTTCACACCTGTAAATAAATTGTGGCAGCTGGGCTCAGGGTTTCTGTACATAAATATGTACCTTTAACAACCCACAGAAGTGATCCATTTAGTGTCCTGGGCATAGCAATTCCCAGCAATATAACATAAATCCAATGGGAAATAGAGAAATTATCTTTTCCTTAATGTCCTTCCAAGGACCAGACACACAACACACGGAGCTGGGTTGCTTTAAAAGAGTTTTTTAAAAGGATTTCTTGTTTTTTAAGGAGGGGTTGCTTTAAAGTTTTGACTTCCAGCTACTGATAGCTAAGAATAAATACAGACTGTTTGCATATAAATTGCATTTGAGTCGAAAAACCTTTTGATATCAGCCTGCAGTTTTGCACTGTTGTAACAATGCTTGCCAGCATTTAATATCCTCTGTCTTTTCGGTGACCAAGCCGTGACCTTTCAAAATAAAAGTTGCAGATCGGAAGTAACTGGCTGAGAATTAGTGCTCGGTATATTCCAGTTTGCATCGAAATGTCCTCAGTTAAAATATGGTTCATTCATCGGTCAGACCGTCCTTACTTCCTTTAATTGAATTAAGATGGGCAAATGAGGGATGTGTGCAAGGCAGAAGGAATTCTTTTCGCAAAATCACTGTTATCCTTTCGGGAGTGTAAAACGAATCAATTAGAAACGTGGCAAGGCAGCTTTGACACAGGCACAACTTGGGAGCAAGGGAATAGTTCCTAAAAAGTGGGGATTTAGATGGAAAATAAGGGGATGTAAATTAGATTTTGCAATTAGACGTAATCTGATTTTTTTCTTTTCGGAGAAAGGCAGATGACTGTTGTTTGACCATATTTTATAGGTTGTTACATCTACTAGAAACACTTTTGTAACTTGTTCCTTGTAACAGCTCCTCGTGGAGCTTTTGCCTCATCAAATTGTAGCAGCAGCAATATGAAAAAAAATAAATATTTTAACTGTTCACCAGATTTTGCATGTTAGTTGTCAGGACTTGGAGAAAATCTTATATTTTGCTATTATATTTTCCTGCATTTCCTGATCAGGAATCCAGTTTTCCAGGGGGCGTGGGTTTTGTGCTCTTGGTGGCCTTTGCAGGATTTCACAGTCTCTTGACAAATTGGTGGAGATGATCTGAAGATTTCCAGCTTGGAAATGTTCAAATCTGTCTGATTTTTTTTTTTTTTTGATTGGTAGTTCCCCTTTGTTTTCCCTCTGTGTTTCCATCTGAGCCATTGCCAGGGGCTGGCAGAGCGAGGGGTGGGCTTGGGAACTCCAAAAAGGAGCCCTTGTACCCTACATCGTTTATAATTTGAAATAATTCACATAAATTAAGAAAGCCTGTATTTGCCATTGCAGTATCTTCAGTAAAAGAGGCAAATTTCAACCACGGGAACTCATGTTCTGGTGCTGAATGTGGCTGTATAAATTGTAAATTTTAACTGCTCTGTAATTCTAATCTGGATTGAAATTTCATTTGCAATAAATTTAGCAAAAATTATTAAATTTAAACCAAAAAAAAGGATATTTTAAGAGATGGGCACAATTTTAGAGTCTGTCCTTTTGTCTTATTTTAATACAAACCGTTCCAATAGGTTTTGGATTTTTTTTTTTTTTAAGTTTGTTTTGGTGAACTTGTGGACAGCATGGAGAACAAGAGTTTTCACAGTGCCCCACAGCCAGGGATTTTCAAAAACCTTTATTTTCATCACGAGCCACATGGTTTTTTCACTTGGAAGCTTTTAGAAAACAGGCTGTTCTGCTTGGTCTATGGTGCAGGAGATTTTCGTGGTTTGTTTTGAGGGTTTTTTTGTGTTTGAAGGAGTACCTTGGAAGGTAGAAAATCCAGCTGTGGTCTGATGCTAACGGCAAAACTTATCCTTCATTTGGGTCTGTTTCCTTATTGGAAACTTCTGATTTGTCCCACAAAAAGGGAGAAAAAAAAAAAAAAAATAAATAAGGAAACCAGCACCAATGACACGAGCACTGCAAGAAGCTCTGAGCACATTAACACCAGATTTGGAGTTATTTATTGATGGGTTTGCCCACTGGCGGTGTAAAATGTGTGTCAGTTGTCATCACCAGTAACAATTTCAGCACATTGTGTTCCTTTTTTTATTTACACCAGTGGCAACACGCTTATAAACACCGTCACCAGGGGTGGGTCAGGAGGTCAGAGCTCGGGGTTAAGAATGGGAAGGGTCATCAGCTATTAACCTAAGTTTAGCAGCAAATAGGGCAGCCCTGGACGTGCCAGGGCCTCAGCACCTTCCAGATTTAGGAAAACTTCTGTATCTCAAAGAATTCAGCTGTAAAAAAAAATTATTTTTTTTTTTTTAAGATTTGAATTTTAGGGGTTTTCGGGAGGGTAAAGTCTAGTGCATTTTGTAGCTGTCCCTGTATGGTTTTATGGACTTTCCCCATCTCTTAAAAAAAGGAAAATTGCTTATTTAGGGTTTAATTCCATGTGGAGGATGGGGGAGTGCTCCTTTGGCTTCGGCAGGACGGAGTCAGACTGATCCAACACGTCACAGAATAAAAATGATCATCAGCAGCAGTGATTGAAACCTGAACTCAGAACTGATGAGGTGGAGGCTTGTTCTAAAACAAAAAGAGTGAAGTTTTCCCCTTTTTGCCAATTTTTAAAGGAACGTGCAAGCCCAGAAGAGCCTGAAACGGGGGATGAGCAGTTTGGGGTGAGCAGCCCGGCACGTTGAAGGGCTCTGCCTCTGAGAAAGTGCAGCCCTCCCAAAACACTTCCCCTGAAGGTGTTTCCAAACGAGCTCTGAGAGGGAAAACACAGGAGTGCTGCCCAAAATATCCCAGGGATGGATGGTTGCTATTCCCTTGTTTATTCCGAGCTCACCCGCTGCAACCGCCGGGCTTCAGGGGAGCGCAGATCTCTCACCTCCTTGCCTTTTATAGGTGCTGCTGCTTTTAATGCTCCAAAGGCCAAGTCTTTTTTTTTTTTATTATTTTTTTATTGTATACTTTGTATACTGTGTTCTCTGGAACCGTTAAGGGGCTTAAAAATTGATGCCAAGGAGTGCAAGGCTTCCCCTCTTTTCACACGCAGCGGTGAAATCCGTCAGCGCCGGTAAAAGAGACAAAACTGTTCCCATTAATGTTCTCTGTATTTACAAGTTACACTGTGTTTGGAGTCGTGTACAGCCCTCAACATTCCACTCTGAGAGTGGATGTACCTGTTTGAAATTCCCTCTGTTCCCATCTTTTTCCCTGCGTTTGACACAGCGGGGTTTTCCTGGGAGTTCTCCTCCTCCTCCTCTGCTGCAGCACAAAAACCCTGCTTAGAAACCTTCAAAGAAAGCTGAAAATTCACAGTTGCAGTTCAACACGAGCTCAGTGTTTCCAAAGGTACCTCGTGGGTTTGAATACACACGTCTAATGAATTTTAATGGGAATGAGCTTTGAATTATGTAAAATATAGCGAAATGTTCGGCTTGAACCAAACAAAAATAATCTTTTAAAGTAACATTTTAATACACAATTTATCTAACATGGATAATTTATACAAGTTTCCAACCCCGAGTCTGTTCCAGGAAAGAGCGCTTCTGCCAAAAGGCTTTTCTTTTCCATACAGAATAAGGGTTTTTCTGGATTGGGCAGAAAAAAAAAAAAAGTTGTCCAAAGCTGCCTTTACATTCTCCCAGCCCTGTTGTTTGGATGTTCAGAATTGGGTTTGTAAATAAAACTTGCAGCTTGCCTCCAACAGAGCCTTTGCTCATCCATGAAAACGGGTGCAGTGTGATAGTCCTGAAAGAAGGATTGAATTCCTCGGCCGATCCGTGCGAGGTAGCACTGATTGAGAGCAGGGGGCTGCATTATTTATAGACATTGTATTTGCATAATACATGAAAGTGAAAAAAAATAATAATTTTTTTTTTTTGCCTTTTCTGATCTGCGGGGTGGGCTCAAAGTCCAGTTTTTCCCTGCCAGATGAGCGAGTTCCCTGCCCTGGTGAAGCACAGCAGGGCAGCCCCGGGCTGGGTGTTTGGTGGAATTTCTCCCTGGTTACTCACAGGATTTGATGGGAATCTTGTCAGTGTTCTCAGTGTGTGTAACCTATGGGGGAGTTACAAAAGGCCGGGTTGTGTAACAGGCCTACGTGTCTGGATTGCTGCAATCTGTGCACACCAATGGTGTTACTATTAATTTTCTGAATCAAATCCTGTGCGAGGGGCCAGATGGCTTGGGAGCATCTTGTCATCCCGACTGCTGCAAACACATCCAGCCAGGAAAAAAAAGAAGATTGAACTGTGATTTCACAGATTTTGCATTAGTTAATCTGGGATAGAGAGGCTTCAAAGATCCCATCAGTTAATTCCCTCAGCACTTGTGGAAATTTCTGGCACATTGTGCTAAAGCTGGTTTGAAATCCAAGCGGAGAATCAGCGCCTTAAAGAAGCTGATCTCCTGCATGTGCCCAAATTAAAAAGAAAAAGATAAAATAACCCCTCCCTTGTGTGGATTTGGGCTGAAGCTGATGTATGAGAAAACAGTTTGAATACTTCCAATATTTTCCAAAGTAGTTACTCAAACTGTTGGGATCTGTAATCGGTTTCATTCGAAATGCTTGCACAAAGCATTTGCTAAATTCAAAATTTTCCAACTCTACAAATTCTAAAGGATTTTTTTTTCCCTTTTGGCTGACTGTAATGCCACTTTCACCTTTGCAAACAGACCTGCTAAATAATAATCACTTGCAATCTGTGAATTTCCCTCCTCTTATCAATTATTAAGTATCATAAACCTTCTGTTTGGATAATCTTGGCACCACTTTAAGCGTTAACAGTAAATTTATTTTTAATTAAATCTGTGCATTGAGAATAAAATGAGGCTCTTCTGCATACTAAACAGAACACATATGCCACCTCTACTTATTATCAAAAAATCTGATAATGCTTATGAAAGTTGTAAGGGCTGGCTGGAGTTCATTGTCTGTGTCCCATTTAACTTCAGCAGTGTTGGTTGGTGAGGTGCCAGCCAAGGTGAGTGGCTGCTGTTGCTTCAGAAGGGTTTGTTGAGAGAATTCCTTTTTTACAGAGTAATTTCTCCAATGGAATTCAGAACTTTTGTTTCAGCATAGCTACAGGTGATGGGGAAACACAGATGCAACTCAGAGCAGTGCTTTGGGCCGTGGAGAAGGTGGTTTCCCTTCTCAGATGCATTTGAGCTGGAAGTTTAAAATAATGAGAGTAGAACCCTGTGAATTATTATTATTATTATTATTATTATTATTATTTACTATTATTAAGCTGCAGTTTGTCAAGAACTTGAGTGAAGATCCATCAGCTTTGCAGTTCCACACGAGGAAAACCAAGTCTTGAAAAACCAGTCCAGGATGCTTTGACAGCTCAGCTCAGGAAACTTTCTGCCACCAAATAAGAGGTGGCCGAGTGAAAATGCCTCCCCACGTGTGTTTCCATTAATCTTTTTGCTAACAGGAGCTGCAGCTGAGATGGAAATGCCCCTCCACGTGCGTTTTTGTCCCACTTTTGAGCTTCGGAACCCGCCGAGCGCTTCTGCCGGGGACAGGAAAGCTCGGGGCCGGCGTTGTGAATCTCATCATTTATTTTTCCTGAGCTCTCAGCTCGGGGCTTGGTGATGGGGGGAGGATGGATTTTAGCCCAGAGGGAAACACCGGGGCAAGCACTGGGCACCCATTGTGCTGCAGCTCGGGGGCTGGGGCGCGTGAAGCTGTTTGCATAACGCGCTGCCTCCGCCAGGGTCAGCCCCGCTCTGCGGCCGCCAGAAATGAAAAACATGCCCCAACCGGGCCCAGAGCGGGGTCAACAGCTGGCAAAGGATATGGCAATCATTTATATAAATATGCTTTCTCAAGCCCGCAAAAACAAAAAAAACCCAACAGCCAACAGCTGGGAAGGGTTGGAAGTAGCCCCAAGGCTGGTTAGTTCCCTTCCAGATGGGGAGGTTAGACCGGGGGTAGCCAGGCTGCTCCACATAGACTTCCGATTCGCATTAGGAATAAAAAGAGTGGAGGGAAGGGAAAAGGAAGAAAAGCTACAAGCATGACTGCTCTGTTTTTCACCTAACTTAATCAAATAAGTGAAGAGTTTCCGAGACGGAAGGCTTGCATTTATTGGTATTCACGCTGGGTTTTCTGTGTTTATCACGGTGTCTGATACACTCCTTAACTCTTTCAAAGGGGAGCAGATAGATTCCAGGGAATAGTTTATATGTAATGTCATGGTCATTTGTAGACAGATTGAAGAATCATGTGAAGATTTATGCTCTGCTCGTGTTTTCTGAGTGTTCGTATCATCAGATTCAACAGAAGGAGAGACAAAGGAGTTGCTGGTCGTGGCTTTGAGTTCTAAAACACAGATACAGATGTTCTTCCTACAATTTGCTTTTACCTGTACCTTGCTGGTCGTGGCTTTGAGTTCTGAATCACAGATACAGATGTTCTTCCTACAATTTGCTTTTACCTGTGCCTGTCCTCTTAGTATGTTTTGATCTGTCCAGTCAAAGCCTTCATCCAGAAACTTGAGCATTAAATGTTCTTTCCTTCAGCATCGTTCCCATCCACACGGTGATGTCAGGGAAGGCCTTCCACGTTTGCTGCTGGTGTGTTTTGTGCTCATCAATTTTGCATTCTGACTTTAATCCTGACCTGTGGTGCCGGTTCTTTGATGGCCATGATGTCATTACTTGAGCATCCAAGCTGCAAACTGGGATTTCACTGCTCCTTCATTCCTGGGGAGAGGATTCCTGTGCTGGCTGCTGCATGTGCAGATGCATTAAATCCCTCACGTTTGGCCAAAGCTCTTATTTTCCATCTGCAGTTGTCCCCGAGCCTGCCAGGGTTTGGAAACCAACTTGGGGTCACACAAATTCATCTTTTGGTTCTGTGAACAGTTAATTTGCAGAGGGGTTGAGAAAGGTCTCGATATCTGGACAGTATTGAGCTCTTTTAAATGTGAAATCACAGTTGCAGGGTAGGGAAGGATTTTCAACCTCTGAACATTCAGACTATTTACAGTGGGAAATAAGAAGTGAAGCTTGTGTTGGCTGTGTGGATATATCCACGTGGGCGATATGAATCTTCTGAATTTGATTTTATCTCTTTTCCTCTTGGAAAAGAGCAGTCAAACAAGGTAATTTGAAACTACCTGAACACATCCTTCCACCTTACTGCTGGGCCCTGAAGTCATAACCTCCTGACCTCGGGGGTTACAGGTCTAGTGCTTTTTATCCACCCTGATTTCCCAGTATCTGCCCACTTCCTCCTGACATTGGAGCCTTGTTATATAAGGAAATTGGAAACACCGACCAGCCTGTCCAGCAATCTCCTCTGGAGATAAGGGCACTGGTGTAAGAGGGCTGGTTTTAAATAGAAATGAGCACCCAGGGTATGGGGGAAGCTGAATTGGCTTTGCAGTGCCAGTTAGGAATGCATTTACTCAAGAAATTACTGTATGTTTTTACACAGATAGAGTCATTTGACTTCTTTTCAAGTGAAAAACATACATTGAGACTCCTACAGCTTAAAAAGAATGCACGTAAAAATCAGAATATAAAAATCAGTATAGTTTGGAGAGGTTCTAATTCCATAAAAGATTGGCAGGAGGATTAATAGGAGTATTAATGAGCTGCTTGATTTCTTTTGTGGTTGCTTTCTCTATTTTTTCTCTTAACCCTTGTCTTTCTGAAGTGGGGGTTGGAAGATGAGGTGTCAGGGGTGATGACTCAGGTAGGTTGAGCTGAGCTCAGGCACAAAGCTGTGAGTTCTGTTCAAGATTCAGCCTTGGAGGGGAAAAGAGAACAGAATTCTATCAAAGCCAAGCAGTGTTGTTTCTTCTAAAGGTTTTTGCTAGACTTCTGTCTTGAGAGAGTTCATTTTCTCAGGTGCCAACTTGTTTAGTTTTGTGAAACAGAGCTCAGTAGTTGGAGTGTGAAGTCTGAATGGGACAAGAAGTTTAAAGCAGTAGATGGTGATGGTGTATCAAGTTAAAAACAGAGGCATGCATTGTGTTGAAACCCAAAATTGCTCATTAAGACATCTGCACTAAAGGCTCTCTGTTTACAAAATAATAATTCAGATGGACAATAAAAATTAAAGTATGTAAAGCTGAGTATGTGTAAGACACTGTCTGAGGGTGGCAGTTTTATTGTCAGAAGTAACAATGGTTGGACCAACCGTGAGAAAATTGTTGTAAATTTGTTTCTTTACACTGTTTGATGGAAGCAGAAAGCAAAGTGAGAGCAAATTTTAAGTATTTCAAGTATATTCCATGAAGTGGCTGGTAAGGTGTCCAGGACCAGTGACATCCATGGGATGTCCTTGAATAATTTCAAGTCCAGAATCAAATCAACTTCTCTTCCAGGGCACACAATCCACCCTAGAAAAACCCAAGCAAGTCTGATCGTTTCTCCCTGTAACAAATGTGGTGCTTAGAGCAGGGAAATGTTCCTTGAGGCTGAGCCAAGGGAAGTGTGGAGCTGGGCTGAGCAGGAGGCTTCCATGGCAATGATCTGCAGCTTCCCTGCAAGGAGCAGCCACCACCTGGAACAACAGGACTCCATGGGAATGTCTGAGCCCCACCAGTTCCTTGTGACGAGGATTTCAGGACAGTTTTAGCCTAATTTGTAACAAATAAACAAATTCCAGTTCCTGGGAGATGGGCTGGGTTGGGATAGTCCCTAAATATCCTGGAGACAGGAGAGGCACGAGAATATCCCAGATGAATATCCAAGGTTATCCCAAATGCAGAGGTGGAAGGAGGGATTGTGTGCTCAACAAAATGATACCAGGCAGCAAGAGCTTTCCTTAGACGTTGTAGCCATTAAATACTGCATTTATTGTCTGTTAATTAATATCTCTGCTTCTTGGAGCACAATTCTGAAGCACATAAGATGGATTAAGGGAGGTAAAATTTAACTTATGTACTGGCAGTTTAAAACATATTGTTGATTTTAATCTCATTGAACTGCTCAACTGATCCATAGTACTGACCAAAACCTGACCAGGAAGGACCAAAGAAGAAGAAAAGAATGAAAAATAAACTATACAGCAGCAGACATGCCCAAAGCTTCGTGGAATGAGTAAATAAGAAGATTTCATAAAATGAAACAGTAATTCCTTTCCAGAAGATTAACCAAATGGAAATGTTCAACATACAGGACTGGTTAATTAATAGTCAGGTCCATCAGTTCCCTGTAGGATTTTCCATTTAAGAAAGTTTCTTTTCTTAAAACAGAGCAGGTAAAATGATTGAAGTTGCACTACTGTGCCTTAATTATTTTAAGCCACTCTCAGGTTTATGTAGTACTAACCTAACCTCTGGTGTCAGTATTCTCCTTTTCTTTCCCTTTAGGATAAATTTCCTCTTCCTGATGTTGCATTGATTATAGAGTTTGTGTTAAATATGATCATATTCATATAGAAACTCCTGTTTCTCTATTTGCCATGTGCATATATATATATATATATATAAAATGTTGGCCTCAGTTTTTTTATTATTTGGCATTAACTTGATCCTTACAAGTCTCCTATAAATGTAACTTCACTACTTAATTAGTCTTTAGCACCTCCCTGCATGAAATTTATACTATGAATATTTTTCCTTAGTAGTCATCTTTAGGTTTGAAGCACCAAAAGCAGTAAAAATAATAACTGAAGTGTAGCTTAAAAGTAATTTCCTTCCTTTTCCTTGACACTCCAAATGCTCACCTGCACTGGAGCCCCTGCCAAAGAGGGGCTTTCTGTGGTGGCCCAGTGGTCCTTGGTGGTGGCCCAGTGGTGGCTGCAGGACCAGAAGTGCCTTTAAGGTCGGTGTGAGTTTTATTGGCAAAGTTTAAGTCTTTAGCTGTTTACCAACCCCCAAAAACAGAAAAAAAAAATTTTTCTTAAGGTTTTGGTTGGGTTGGTGATAAGAAAAACCCTTTTAACCACACTGTGTTTGTCCAAAAGATGTAGAATTTGGATTCAGGAGTCATTTTAACTGAAATTTTGACTTTATAAAAAAGTGAGTAACTTTTTACTTTATAAAGCAGAGTGAGACCAAAATAAAGGATTCATAGTACAAAGCAGAAAGTGTGAAAGAAAAAAACTGCCCCCCTCAAATGGAATATTTCTTTATTCCTTCTTTTTCCTCCAGTAGGAAGCAGGAAAACATTTAACTTTGTTATTAAACTTCACTGGCTTCATGGGTAGCTCCTACCTACGGTTTAACAGGCACTGAGCAAATGATTTCTTATTTAATCTCTCCCCTACCAACAGTGCTCATTCCAACTGCAGTGTCCCTTTTCTGCCACCTAAAGGAAGGAGCAGTGCCCCATGGGTTCTTCTTAAAAAGCAAAAAACCATTTTCATCACTGCAGACCAACTTTTTTTCCCCTAATTCCTGATAGTGTGGTCTCATAACGTGGTGAAGAGAGGAACAGGACACTGACAAAATTCATCATAAACTGGCATTTAAACCCCCAGAATTTGAACACAGGTGTCACATACAAGAAATTTGGAAGGATTTTTTTTTTTTTTTAATCATGGTTGTGCAGCATATAGGCCCCAGTCCAGCAGAGCACTTAGGTCCATGCTTAACTTCAAACATGAGAGAGCTGGAGTCAAGTATGTGCTTAAGTGTTTCCTTTGCATTTGCTGCCAGCACCAGGACGGGGTTTGGGTCCTACGGTAGCAGGTGAGTCATTCCATAAATCTCTCCATATGATGAAGTGATTGCATGACAGCTTTTCAACTCCCAAATAACCGTTCCTGGCTTTTTTGGCACCGGATGAATTGAACTCTCGCTGTTCCTACGCGGGTTTGCGGTGTCCGTGTTTAAAAAATGTGCAATTTCACCTCCTGGCTGTGCCAGTTCGCAGGTTTTTTGGGGTTGTTTCTGGGTGGGAATTTAGAGCAAGAACTCAGAGCTCCATCCCTGAGATAAAAGGTCAGGCAGCATCAATTTGCAGAGAATCTCTTGATGATTCCACAGCTCACGCCGTGTTTGGTGCAACAGAACCAGGTATTGAAATGCTCCAGTTGATGAGCGTGCCATCCTGGCAGAGCTCCTCAGCTCGAAACCCTGTAGGTTTTCCCTGCTTTTCCAAGAGTTTGATTTGATTTCTAAGTGAAGTTTGGGATGTGAAGAATCCTAAAGGAGCGAGGAGCCGTGAGCGTCCCCGCCCTTTCCCAGCTGGGGTTTTGGCAAAGTGTCATTCCCGCTGTTAAACACGGTGACCTTGCTGCTCATGATTTACTAACTGTTTTACAAACATTTCCTCACTCGGTGAGGTTTGATATGTTCTCCATCCTCAACAGCTCAACAGAGCCACTCAACCACCCAGCCAAACCTGCCTTTGTTTACAGCTTTTCCGGAAATTTTCGCCGAGGAAAAAAAAAAAAACTTTCTCCTTTTCCAGTGTTTTATTTTTAAGTCAACACTTTCTGTGGTTTATTTGTGCAAAGCAACATTCGGGTACAAGGTATTGCACCGTGTCCAAATGGGAATTGCTGCCTTTCTAAAAATAAATTGGGGGTCATGTGAACCAGTGCAGAAAAATCTGAAGATACCAAATATTACAGGACCTTTACATTTGGTGGTTCTTTTTTCCATAATATTTCTGGGCCTGGATTTTTCTGAACTTTTTTTTCCCACATTAGTTTCTATAATAGAGCATAACGTAAAATGATGAAACACAGGAAGGAATCTTCTTTTAAACAAAATTATCAGTGTTAAAAATAACAGTCCTATTTTCCCTCAGTGTGCATTTTTTTTTTTTCTTATAAAGGCTTTATTTAGTACCCTCGTTATTAGATATACCCGAAGAGTCCAGGAATATTTAAGTGGCATTTTATTTCATTAAAAGCTTAATTTTCCTAAATGCTAATTTGCCTCATGTGCCTTGAAGTCCCACAGATTCAATTTCATATTTTGGGCAGGGAACTTGAAACTCGGGGCGCTTTGGAGAAGGAAATCAGGCAGCTGTGCCTGGCCTTTGCGTTGAAACTTAGCACAAATTAAAATTAGAATGGGATGGGAATGTTTTTATTAAATGTTTTCACAGTGGAGATATGTTTCATGGAAATGGCCTTGTTTTGATGACAGTTTCTCAGGGTCAGGGTGGAATTTCCAGGGAAAAAAGGAGACAAGAATAACCTGGGCTGCCTGGAGAAGGGCACGCGGGGCTCCTCGTGCCCAGGTAGCCCGATGCTCCCAGGAGTGGGGATTTCTCTCTGTTCTCTCTTTTCCCTTTAAAACATACATTTTATTTACTATATTTATCATTTCTGTTGAAAATGCTGCTCGTTTCAGCAGCAGGACAGACATACTGGCCTACAAAAAGTGTTCTTCTTTCTGAAGTAGCATTTCTCTTTGGTGTTTCAGAGGAAGGAAATAAAAAGAGCTCTTTTATGGAATATTTTTTTGTAAATTGGCAGTTGATGATACAAAAGGTAAAGACATTAAGGGAAGGTCGTGTCCTCTACTAGGTGTACAGGTCACTCAGGACTGGGTATTAGATTTAAATCTAGTTCCAAATGAGAACTTAGTTTTGTTCTCAGTCCTGATCTGTTTGTTCTTTAAGCCATATCCCACTGAACGTGTATTTTTCAGGCCTACCTGAAAAATAAATGTTTTCTTTACATTTTACAGATTGGTAAAGTACAATTTAAATGACCTAGAGAGGTGTTGACATTGAACTCCTGCACAACAGGAATGGATATTGTTGAAATACCTCCTTGATCTGGTTGTGTTTCTGTCCCGTGGCTATATTACATATATTGCATTTTTAATCCTGTGAAATACAAGTGAATTAGAATTCTAAATCTTCCTTTTAAATGCATTAGATTATTAATGCTGTTAAAGGAAATACCCACAAATGGAATTATTTCTGGAGGGTTTGTTTGCTTGTTTTAATCACTCAGAATCACTCAGGCATTCAAAGGGAATTTTCTGTGCCAGGCTACCGAGTCAAAATGAGAGAAAGAACCTTCACCAAAGGAAAACAAACTTTAGATACTGATGAAAAATACTTTGAAAACACATTGTGTTTAGAAATTATAATTATTAGTGTAATGTCTGTTATTTAATGCCAGTGTTGCGGTGAAAGCTAGGAGGGAAAGGGTTTGAATACTGAAGTAAATGATTATTTACTTCATGCAAATTAAATAAATTCAAGTAAGTGAACATTTACTTCAGTTTCTAGCCATATGTGGGATGGAAAAAAAAAATAAAAGGAGGCAAATAAAAGTGCTGTTGAGTGTGTTGCAGCCCCACAGAGGCTGCAGCATTACCAGTCCCTGGCTGCCAAAGCAGGGCACTCCTACATCCCCACTCTGAAAAAACCCATTTCCTGTCGCAGCCTGGTGTGAAAAATCGAGGAATAAGTGAGTGTCAGGCAGCACATGCTCAGAAGGGTGGTTCAGGGAGGGGAAGTGTCAGAAGCTGGGTGCTGGCTTTGTGTGCCCCAGGGTGAGGAGGGGCAGCCCCGTGCTCGCCCCGTGATCCCCAGTGTGACTGCAGGGCCAAGGCTTCCCTCCACTTCCTCAGGGTGTTGGATAAACTGCTGCCCTTCTTCCTCCAACCAGCAAATACCACTGAATTTTCATCTTAGATTGTCATTTTCTTTCTTTTTTTTTTTTTTTTTTCACCCCAGTTGTTGTGGTTGGAACAATGAATATTCACTGCGGGATTCACTGATGTGAAGCCTCTGAGGATTTGTTGAGTTTTTGTCTCTCTGAATATGCTTCTCAAATATTCTTGTGCAGTTTGGAGGCTGTGTGACCTGATGCCAGGAGAAGCAGAGTAGATAAACCAGCACCATCCTGCTAGACTTGCTATATCTGGATTTAAATCCCTAGTTCTGGTCATGTCCATCACCCCAGAAACGAAGAGAGCAACCCAAGCCATGTGTTTAGCAAAAGAAATTACTCCTTAATGACTTTTTATTAAATAAATGTCCACAAATCAAGAAAGCAGGTACAAGTGCTGACCACAGGTGTGTTTCAGAAGGAATTTGGGATGAACCCTGATGGGAGAGAGGTGCAGGAAGGAGAGAAAAGGAAAATGATCCAGTTGCTTGTCCCTTGCTGCAGCCAGCTCACCACTGCTCTCCACATGCTTGTGGTTCCAGGGGATGATATAAGTAGTGTGGAGTGGTTTTGTTGCTATGGGAAAAGTGCTAAAAAAGGCTGAAACTCTTGTAGAGCTCCCCATCCTTTGGGTATTTAATGTACAATTTCTGCTAAGGACGCTCAGAATTATACCTCTGATTCTAAATTGCTTCAATGTTGAAACATATGGTCTTGTGTGCTGTTCACTAGGAAACAACTGGCTGTTTCCAAGCTGCCAAATTCAAATAAACTCGGGCTGTAGGAAAGGGGGAACCTGCACAGCTCAGAGGAACTTTAAAAGAGAGAGGATTTTTCCTGAGAAGCCAAACCTGACGTACAGAAAAATGCTAATTAAACTTAGGGCCGTATATCGGTAACAGATAATTAAATGTTAATAGCTGAGAAGTTTTTCAATTAAAAATGAACTGTTTGTGTCCTCTTGATTTCTTCAGGGGGCCGGGGCCGTGCCGCTGTCGTTTGTGGCGTTCCCTGCTACAGTAATCATTTTAATAAAATGCAATTATCTGCATAATTAATTTCTTTGACTGCTCTGCTGTGTCCCTCTCTTGCAGAGGCCAGAATGTCAAAGATCAAGTAGACTGGAGAAAATAAAAAATTCACTTTGTGGAAGAATATAAAAAATACTTGGAATTTCAATGCATTGGCTTCTATTTATCTCAAATGTCAAGGGCAGTGTAAAATGTATTTTTAAAATGTGTTTTTGTATGGTTTGAGCCCATTCTTGGCGTAGTTGCGAATCTAGAGGGGCCATTGTTCTTTGAGAGAGTTTGAGGGGGTTTCTTTGTACAAAGTGACAAAAAGAAGACTTGGAGTACTGGGCTGCCATTGTTCCTGTGCGGCGCTGTAAAATTTGATTTGAAATTAGGACCTCGGGGCAAGCTCTTCAATAGCCAGTTTTTATTTTCTGCCAGCATTTTAATCACTCTTGGGCTTAAAGTGGATGACCAACATAATGCCTCTATGTTTAATAGAACAGTTCATATCTTGAAGGCCAGTTAACTGAATTCAGGGATCTGTCATCTGCCCAACATTAGTCTTTTCTGTTTCCTGTCTATTTATGAAGATAGCTCTGCACTCCAGCTAGCTCTCAAAGAAGAGCAACTCTTTTTTCTCTTTACTTTTTTTTTTCCCCTTTACTTTTTTTTTTTTTTTTTTTTTTTTTTTTTTTTTTTTTTTAAATTTTATTTTATTTTCCTTCTGAATTTCTTCAGAGCTCTGCCATCTCTTCTGGTGATCCCTTCAAGGAGCCGGGCAGGTGCTGTGTCACCAGATGGGGCAGGGAGGGGAGGGACAGATGGAAGAGTCAGATTTCCCAGCTTGGTGGGGAGGGAAAAGTGATGCCTAAGCCTCGTGCACCTCCTTGGGATTCACATTCAGGGATGTGTGAGTAGGAAAAGCAGGAAAACTGGGGAGGAAATAGAGATTTTAAAGAGCTGATGTCCCAGGTCGTGCTGCGCTTAGGAGAACAGGAGCCTGCAGAACATTTGGTCAAATTCCAAGGCTGGTTGGATGTTTTTGGGTTATTTGAACGCTCTGGGTGGGTTTATCCTGGCAATCCATGGCCATGTTTGCTGGGCAGGTTCCAGGCTGCTGGCCTGGCTGAGGGCTGCACGTGGGGGAGCTCGGAGTGTTGGAGGTTCAGTGGGGACAGCACCGGGGGCAGGTGGCCCTGGGGTGCCCACAGGGAGGTCCTCGTGCACATGAGGCCTAAACCAGAGGTGTAGTTCAGGTTTAAAGCCATTTAGTCAGTTGGGAGGGAGCACACAGGAGGTTTTGCTGGTTTGGAAGGAGCTGCTCTGGGAGCTGTAATTTCTGCAGCACCGCTCAGCCTGAGTTCCTTGTACCCCAGCAGTGTCCTGCCCCTCCTGTCCTCCACTGGGCATCACACACAAGCCTGATGAGGTGCCAAGGTGGTTACAAGCCAAGGTGGCTTTTCAAAAAGCAGCACTACAGTGCAAACTGCACTTTTCTAACAAAGATGTAAGGACTGGAACAGATGTTCCCTCAAAAATTTGGTTTAGGTTGCTCTAGGAGTGCTAATTGTGACAGCGTGACTGGGGAAAGGACTTCAACCACCAGGCCACCAAGTGGTCATTAACTGGTGTTGGTTTCTGATTGAGTTAAAACTGGGCAAAGCTGACACCAGTAGCCCAAAGTAGAAGGGGAGATGTTTCATATCCCATTACTAATTATGATCTGTTGCACATTAAAATTAATTCCCAGTAAGCTGAAATTCGGGGTTGGTTTGCCAGAAATGAAACAATTTGAGGCACAGATTAGGATATTTCAGTCATAATCATCTGATGCCTTTGTTGCCTTTATTTGTCTGGAATCAACAGAATCCAGCTTGTTTTCCACGCTGCTCCTCGTGCAGATGCAGGAGCAGAGTGGCTCACCAGGGCTGGGGATCTAGGAGAGGTTAACATATTCAGCAGCATCAAGCAGAGCTTTTCATTCACGTTCAAATGGAGCTGTGTGGGTGGCTCCACAATGTGGGAAATGGCTTTTCATTGAAGAATCTGAATATTTTGTAAGGAAGTGAATAGTTGCAAATAATCTTTTCTGTGGCACTGAAATAAAGAACAAATGAGCTATTCTCAGAACATACTGAAGCATTACTGTCTTCGGTGATTTAACAGAGCTATACAGAAAAAAATATTCCAAACTTGACAGATTCATATCCTAATCTTTTGCTCCTTCATCAGGAGACTGCGTGGTTTGTGTAGCTGATACTGCTTAAAGCAGGAGTTAAAAAGATACATTTGCTCCAGCACTGCTTTTTGGGAAATACAACTCAATTTCTTAAATTATAATTGTCATATAGAACTCCAATAGTCCACATGGGGCCCACGGGCTGGGTACATCCCCAAAACACCCAGCAGCTCATGTGTTCCAAAATTTTTGCTCCTGCCAAGCCACTGAGGAGACTTTGGGGCTTTATGTCCATATGTCAGAGCACTGGCACAGCTGCCCAGGGCAGTGTGGAGCCCCCATCCCAGCAGGGATTTAAAGGATGTGTGGAGGTGGCACTTGGGGACATGGGTTCCTGGTGGCTTTGGCTTTGGGGAACAGTTGGACTTGATGATCTTAGAGGGCTTTTCCAACCTCAGTGACTTTCTGCTAGAATGTAACAGTGAAAATATTGCTCTCATTCTTTTACTGAGGTGAAGATTTTCCCCGAGTGCAGGGTTTGAAGGACAGGGCCAGACTTGGGGAGTCCCCAGATGACAAAGCACAGCCCCGCTTTCCTGCCTCTCCAGCAGTGATGCTGCAGGGCTGAGGTGGGATTTCCCAGCAGGAAAATCACTGCAGGAATTCAGGGCAGCTGCTACAGCCCCGTGTGCTCTGTGTTCCCAAATAACAAAACTTCAGCAGGTCCAGGGCATCTCCAAGGCCAGGCTGAGTAGGTCAGCATCAGCCTTCACTAAACGTGATTAACTTTATCCATCTCCTGGTGCATTTCTTTCCAATCCACTGCAGTGCTTGATTTAATTTTCCTTTTATGTAAACTCCCAAGATTTAGCTTCATTAGAATGATTGCAGGGATTCCCTGCTCACGGCTGGCTGCTCCCTGATCCCTCCAGGGGTTTCCTCCCAACCCCTCCAGTCTGGTGCTGTGGGGGCAAAACTGCAGGGCATGGAAGAGCTGGTGTGGAAGAGTTACTCAGGGAATTTAGCTGGGATCCTGCTTGGGAAAATGAGCAGCAGGTTAGACCTGCTGAGGAGGAGAGAGAGGAGCAAGCCCTGGGACTCAGGTCAGGCTCTCTGCTGGGATCCAGACTGGGGGAGGTTTGTGCCTATTTGCCTGAGCATCCCGTGGATTTGGTGATCAGTAGATACTCTTCTTCTTTTTATTTTTAATAATTAAAGATTGGTTTTGAAATAATTTTAACAGATTTGGTAAAAACTGTAGTGCCCTTATTCTGAATTACCCATTTTGCCTGTGCCCAGGAATAATGTATCATGTGCTACACAAGCTTTTAGCTGTTTTTACCTTTTCTAACAAGTTCCAAACCCAGCCACAATTGTTTTCAAGCTTTAGGAGGTTAATATTGTAATAGACCATTTTAACCACCATTTTAAACTTGTTTTATCACCGGGGGAAAAAAAAAAAAAAAAAAAAAAAGAAAAAAAAAAAAAAAAAGAAAAGAAAGAAAGGACTTCTGGCTTTTTCCACAATATTAGATCTATCATATCAGAGTCCTTTATTGAATATTTTATTGACCGTCTGCTTGCCCTGTGCTAACCTGCCTGACATCCAAAGTTCCTCCCTCTCTGGAGAGGCCACGTCAGTTCCCATTAAGCAGCCGAGCGTGAATTTTCCCTTCTTATTTCCTGTGGATAAACTCCATCCCAGCAGGAGGAACCTGAGCCTTGGTGCATCCCAGGGACAGCCAGAGCCAGCAGCAGCTCGGGGTGGCTTTAAGGTGGCCTTGGCAGGGGTGGGCTCCACACACCAGGATCTTCCCTGTGGGGCTTGCATCAGCAGTTTGTATAATTCAGCTTTACACAAATGCAAAGGTATTGAAGAGGAAAATTTCTTCCCCTGGCAAGTTAATTACTTGACTTCTCATAGAAGCAAAGCTTGAAGCAAAAGGGAAGAGGAAAATGCATCTTCTGCTTAAATTAGGCAGCCTGTCCAGGAACAGGGGTTTGATGTCCTGAGCTGTTGTAGTTTTAATTACCTCAGTTAATTTTCCAAATTTTTTTTTTTTATGTTACTAATATTTAATTTTACTTTCTGCACGCCTTCCTTTTTAAATGACATAATATTTAAATTCTATGTTTTGTATTTTCCTGGAAAACCAGGAAAAGATTGGGTTTTATGGCCATACAAACCCTTTCCTTGCAGAGTCTACTCTGGCTGGGCATCCTTGAGAGCTCTGTGCTGAGCCTGCTGCCCTCTCAATAACATACCCATGGTTTTTTTTTTGCTGTGCTGTGTGACATTTACTAAATAGTTTTCATATGAAATAGGTATAAATCTTTCATAATTCCTCAGCTGACATGGTTGGAATAATGGCCAATGTCATTATGTGCCTTCCTTGGTACGCAGCGATTGTTTGACAGACATTGTGGCGTCTCTGAGCAAAGCATCCAGGGCAAGGGAAAAGAAAATTTTCCTCCAAGCCATAAAATATTTTAGGCCACCTTTCATGGTGTATTATTTAATTAATTTTTTTTAAAAAAAAAAACATAATCTCAAAATATTTAGAGAATTTGTTTTCCTTCAGGGAATAAGAATTCGCACAAGAACTTAGAACAGGACAACTCTACCTGAGCTTTACTGTTCTTGAAAAGCTTTCAGAAAAAAAAAAAAAAAGAAGGCAAATTTGGAAGAACAGATTATTAGATTGTGTTTCTAAGTGTATTTTCGTTGTGGTGGAGTTAGAGGGGTGAACAAAGTTGGTTCAAATTATATCTCTGGTTCTCCAGTGTGTTGGCAGCAATGTCTGCCTAACTCAAAATGCAATAAGAAATGGAGGAAATTTAATTTTTTTATTGTGGTTATGGAGGTCTGTGGAGAAGGGTGCAATTCTTGAGACATGTAAGGCAGCTTTGGGGTTTTTGTGCCTTTCTTTCCCAAACTTGGTGTCAGATGTTGTAACTTAATTTATTTTCCCATTAGCTTTTGCTAATGATACTAAAACTTCCTTTAAAAGCTTTCCTAATTAATGATCTTCTTGCTCCTAAACAAAAACTATATTGTCTTTGAGAAGTGCCTGAGTATTTTAAAAACAACGGGCTGTTGGTAGGTTTTATTGCCTCATGAATTTAGGGTCAACACACCTATTATTTGCCAGAGTTAATTTGTGCTGGGTTATTGACTGTCGGCTTGTTGGGGATATCTGACTCTTGTAAAAGTTACACTCATCTCAAATGGTTGTAATTTTATTCTTGGTGCTCTGGTGCCACAATATTTAGCTAATAAAAGAAGGGGAACAGTTGTACAAAGGCAGGTATTTAACTTCAGGCTGGTGAGAGCAAGGGAATGAGGTTGTCATTACTCTTTGTATTCCTTCTCTCCAGCACTGAATGGTTTTCATTTTCTTTTAGATAAGGAAAGGGGGAAAGACAAATTCGTTAAAATCATAAGACACGTGAAAAAGCACAAGGTACTTAGCTTTAGGATTTGTAAGTTTTTAATCAGACTTTTCAGGTGGTTCTGTCTGAGCTCAGGGCAAGAGGAAGAGGAGGTTTGGCCACTTGCAAAGGGCTCAGGGGCACTAAAATGAGCAACTCCCTGCCAAAAAGAGGGGAGAGTTTAGTTTGATGTACGAGTCGTGTGTCAAGGTGAAAATATCCCCCTTGGACACTCCAAACTGGAAGCACAGCAGATAGTAAAGCTGACAGTTGGTTTAAAAATCCCCTAATAAACCATTCCTTTTGCATTTACAATTCAGAATGAAATTGGGGAATTGTTCTTTCTGGTTTTCCAAGTGTCTGCTTCCATCCCAAATCTGAGCCATATCTCCATGTGGGGTAAAAACCAGAATTTTGCATAAAGCAGCCTTCAAATACACAGTGCCAAGCCCACAGCCTCTCTCTGTGCCTCACTCTCTGAACTCCAGTGGATAAAAAGTTCCTCAGCAGAATCCAAATTAGCACCAGGAAGTCCAGACCTGTAATGTGGGAGTTGGAAAATATCCATTTATCCTGCAGGGTGCCCTGGGAAATCACGTGTTCCTGGGTAGGAAATTCAGGAGAGTGGTGAGCTTGATCCAGTTATCCCTTTTTCTTTGACACCCAAATATGTTATTACTCCTTTGCTTCACTGTGGGCTGACAGAAGCAATTCAGAAATACTCCTCAGCATGCAGGATCTCTGCAGGTCCAGGGTGCACCTGACAGGAGTTCTGAGTTCTGAGACCCCTGGCACAGTCACTTCCCATTAAAAAGTGGAGGGTTATTCTGACCCCTTAAGCCAGCACTGCTGAGCAGGTGACAGTCTAATTCTTTGCTTGATTTCCAGCAAGCTCTGCCTTTTGGCTCTCTGCAGTGGGTATTTATTGCATAAAAAGGGGGAAGCATCTGAGACTGGTTTAAGGCAGGAGTTTCCCTGCCTGCCACAGCCACCCTGAGGAAGCACCTAAGGAACTAAAGCATCTCTCCTTTTATGGTTGCTTTATAAATAACCACCCCCAATCCTTCCCGAATTATATTTGCTAGTTTACAGTGTGTGCATAGCTTTTAAAACTGGAAAACCAAAAGCTGGCTCTGTTAATTTTCTCACTAAATTGTAGCCAGAGCAGTGAATTCATAGCTAAGTTCTTACTCAGTGGCTACTGTATTATAAATAACCCTTCACCTTGGCCCTGTTTCTCCAGCCATTACTCACTGTGAGTAGCACTTACTCACAAGCACAGAGTAGCAGAGAAGTGGATGATTCTGCTGTCATCACTCACAGTTTTAGTACCCAGGCTCATCAGGAGGTTTATTTTCAAGCAAGGACTCGCTTTCCTCAAGAAGTGGCAAGTCTTCCTACCTGGTAAGAACTACACTTGCAAAGATTGTCCCAAGAAATTTGTAATGAAGATAAATAAAAAACTAAAGCAGGGGAAAGTGGGGAGAAACTATAGCCTGGGATATTTGGAAGGGTGTATGCCTAAAAGTGGTGCTGTGGTTTTTCCTTGGGCACTGGCAGGAGCGTGGAGCTGAGGAGCAGCTCGGGAGCAGTGATGGGAGAGGCATCACCTCACCCCTGCTGCCTTCCCCTCACCACCACTCTGCTTTGCTTTCAAAGTGTAAATTAACTTAAAGGTTCAAAGCTTTTGGGAAAGATGCCAGACGAGAGGTCATCTTTTCTGGGTGGTTTATTGGCTGGCCTGTGTTTGCCCACATCTCTAGTGTTCACCAGCTGAGGGAGTTATGAAATTTTGATGCAGGAATTAGGTTGTTGCTCATCTTGTACCTTCTTGCTCATATTATTGACAGTACCACTGAACTGCTTGAGGCAGATAGTATCTCAGTGATCACTGTGCTATTTCAGCTCTCCACTGCTGACAACATCAGAAGTGTTTTAACAGGGTTTTAATGGGCAGCCTCTGCAGCTCCTTGGAGGGTTGCAAATAGCTGCCGTGAAAAACCTTTTCTGCCGCTCTGAGCTGACATGCCCTCCTTTCCTTCCCTTCCCTTCCCTTCCCTTCCCTTCCCCATCCAGCTGCTGCCTGTCTCTGTGGCTGCAGCACTGCTGACAACTCCTCCTGATGTGGGCCAGGCACTGTGCAGGTCCCTGCATCCCTCAGGGGAGCTGTGAAGAGGAACAACACGGCTGGGAAGAGCAGGGAACCCAAACTGGGTTCACAAATCCTCTCCCCTCCTGCCCCTCCAAACAGCACCACACAAGTCACACCAACACACACCATGGAGCTTTTTCCCCTCTTGTTTTCTTGCCCACAACGTGTTTTTCAGGGTACCCCAGAGCAAGACTTAACGATTCTGAAGCCAGCAACCTTTATTTTTCAGCAGGAACCAGAATAGGATGGAATAAATCCCCCCCTTTTCTCAAGACAAAGCGTTGATTTGATGGCAGCAGTTTCTAGCTGAGTGGTTGCCTTGCTCTGCTTGTTACCAGAAATGAGGCCTGGAGAACAGCTTTCTTTGCACTATGGAAAAGCTTTCTCCTCCCTATTTTGCTTAATATAACTATAATGTGCCCTTTATCACACTTCAACTTGAGTAATCCCAGTTTGGAAATAGTGCAGAAATACCCATGGGAAAAAGCAGGAGAAACGTACATTATAAAAAACACACAGGCCAAGCTCAAAAGATCCACTGACATGTAAATTTAATTAAAAAATTATAGGTTTTCAATGAGGGCTTGTGTCTTCAATTTACCAGTTTCCATGACTTCTCCAGCAAAAGTGTTTCTTTTTTGCATTCTTGGTGGAAAACACGCTGAGGGCTATTACAGTCTCCAAGAAGAGTCTCTATTCTGTGTCACAGGGAAAAAATAAAATTACCCAAAATATGTACACTTGAAATAAGTAAGAAAAATATCCACTTTCCTGTTTTGTTTTATTTCTATCCTCTAACAAAAGTTAAACTTTCCAGTAACCAGCGATGCATGAAAAAGCATGTCCTAACTGTGTGAATAAGCTTCCCTTGGATTGCATGTGCAAATTTTAGGATATTTTTGTTCTTTCCATGGGAGATGCGTGAGATTGGATCAAGCAGTGGTGAGTGGGGGAGCAGAAGAAGAGCTGATGGCCAAAGGTAGAGGCTCATGATGTAAAATATCACTATTCAAAGAGTATTCTAGCTTAAAGAAGGGAATCTCAAAGTTTTATTGTTGAAAATTATCAATTTCTTCACCAACTGCATGTTTAAGGGAAGAAATCCCAGCGAGGGAGCCCCACCTTCCTTGGTGTGATGTCCCAGGACCAAGGGATGTCCAAAATCCAGAGATTCTCCTCAATGTCCTCAGCCTCAAATCCTGAGGGAAAATAAATCTTGAATCTCTTGGCTGCTAAAACTTAAAAGGAAAATCCAAAGGTCTTTGGAACTCAGCAGGATTAAATGCTTTTCTTAACTCTATTCTTCCATCCACTCTTCTTTCAGCAAAGCCCCGTGCAGCCTGAACCTCTCAAATATCAGGGTATATAAAAGCTACTTCTGCCTAATACCCATTATTTCAGTTTTTAATGCAGGAAAGGCAGCGGCTTTTGTGATGCTTTCTTAAGTCCAAAGCAGCTGCTCAAAGGACCAAATCTTTAGGTTAAGAGAGAGGGAAAAAAAAAAACAACCCCTTGTCTCTGGAATTTCAGCCCCTCAGTAAATAAATGGAGATGTTCAGAGCAGAGCTGTGACTTTCACACTTTCTGCCTCCAAGCTTGTGGGTTCTGCTGCAAGTTGCAGCACTGAAAACCACTGTGGTTTTTGTTTCTCTAACTTAATTAATAAAAACAATTCATCAGTAGCTGATGCCTTTCAGAGTGGTTTTTCCCTGAGTCAGCTTACTGTGGAAGAGGTTCATTATAAATTACAATGAGCAGAACAAAAAGAAATAGGCAGAATAAAGCTTCTGATGTTGGGGGCTTCTCTTAGCCGAGTTTATCTGAGGAAACTTGTAGCCAAAATGCTGCATTCTTGTTTATATACATTGTTCCATGTCTAAAATAAAATATAAAAAAAAAAAGAGTTGAAATGAGCAAGAGCAGAAGGGACTAAGGGAAGGAAAAAGGAGCCAGTGCTGCTTGAGACTTATTTTTATGCAGATTGTTTGTCACCTGTGCTGGTTCAGTGGCTGCTTTGAAGTTAGTCTGGCATTAGTGTTGTGCCTTAGGCAAGGTTGTTTGCTGCCTCTCTGTCCGTGTTACTTCACTTGCTTTTATGTTCACTCCTATCTCATAGATTTGCTCTGCCAGTTTGGATGTAACTGTATGAAACTTGGCTTTTGGGTTTATCCTGCAGCTTCTGCTCACACCTGCCATCCTTTGCCCTGCAGAAAGACACTTGGTGAATGAAATTGGCTTTGGATTGGCCTGGTCATTCCTGAATTCCCCATATAGAAAAATCTGATATTTTTAATCTTCTTTCTTAACACGTTCTAAACATGACCAAAACCAATTAGAAGTCAGAGGGTCCCCATTCATTCAAAAGGGAGAATGTGATGTAATTATATCTCTGATGGCATAATTGGCACATGCCTCCATGATCCTAGAGGTCTTTTCCAACTTAAATGATCCCATGGCTCATCTGGATGCACAAAGTGATTCCAGCAGATGGGTGAGAATCTGCCTGTCCAATAGGTTTGGACTGTGCAGGATCAATACAGAGATTTAAGGCATGAATTCATCACTGCAGCTGAACATCATGGAACAGAAACCAGCCTGCAATTGCACAGGTTATGTCACTGCTTCAATCCTCCCTGTCTCCATTCCTTTATTCCCAAATATGTTTGTATCCCACAAAATACAGGCAAGGTGCTGCATAGCCAAAGGCAGTTCCCTGCTTCAGGGTTGAAGAGTTCCCTTAAGAATAGACCCTGTGTGTAACTCTGGGTTCAATCACCCAAAAAAGTGGCTAAAATTTCCTTATGTTGCCTGTGCTTCTTCAGCACGTGGAGCAAATGTAAACTGCAAATTAAAGAAAAAGAGAAGAAAAAGAGGGGAAATGAAATGTTTCTTGTGCATCCCTGAGATTCCCAGGTCCAGGGCACAGCACCCATCACCCCAGGTGCCCAGGCCAAGGCCACAGTGATAGACTCTGGGTCCTGCTTTGTAATATCCATTTGTATTTATGGTCTGATTCTGAAGGGTATTAAATGTATAAAATATGTATGTTTAAGTGATGTGTTTGAATCTCCAAGTCACTCCACCGTTAATGTGCTTTTAAGTGTTTTCATGACGATGTGCTTAGGTAGGAACAAATTGAGCTTGTAGGGAAGTTTAGGGAAGATAAAACTGAGGATGCCTCGAGCTTCTTCAGATGGGTTTAGCAGGAGGAGGAGGCAGGACTGGAGTGGGGCTTTCCTTACCAATTATTTTGTCTGCAACGTGGGCCAGTCAGGTATAAAATAGATATGTCAGTGAGCAGCTGATCAGTGATGGCTTTGGCAGAGGTGAGGGTGGCCCTGCTCGTGGCTGTGACCATCCCAAACCTCTGCCATGGCTCTGTGTTCTCCAGTGCCAGAGATGAGGCAACTCATCCTGCAGATATTTCCAGTCACATGCTGCAGAGCGTTTTAGGCAAATTCTGTTTAAGCAGCTGTCGGATGAAAACTATCAAAGCTCAGTTTTGTTCCTGGAGCTCTCAGAATATTCCTCATGGGTTCCCGGGGCTGAAAGCAGTCATGTGTGGCAAAGCCACGCTGCCAGGCTCTTGTGCTCTGGAATTTAGAGGGAAATGAAGATCCTCTCCCTCTCATTTACTTCCATTGCTGCCTCTTCCTTTATTTCCACGCGCTGAGGTCTCGCAGTCGTGGAACTGGGCAGCCCCTTTCTGAAATGCAATATTTACCCTGTGCCACTTCTGAGCCTGCGTCCTCAGCGACAGAATTGATTCAGTTGGTGCTGCTGCACTTTTAATGTTCCCTTTTATGTTCATGTTTGTTCCAACAGAGTGGCCACTAGCACAGACGACTTGAACTTGTATCACCCGCAAACTGACAACGCTGGAGCCACCAGTTTGTCATTATCCCTCCTAGTGTATCTGATTTAATTTTGCAACACTGGATTAATTCTTAAAATTGCAGTGCTTTTTGCTCGTTAATGGTCAGTAAATGATTCGGGGTGGGGTGTGGGGGGAGGGTTGGTGGGGGAATGGAATTCATCAGTTTTTGCAGTCGTTTTAATTCTTCTCGTTTTAAGTTGTTCTATAAATATGTCTTTATGGATGTAGTTTTACTAGCTTAAAAACATCTAATTGAAAACAGTTGCTTAAATCTCTTTGGATCAAGGAGGCAGTAATAAGCAAAGAGAGTATCTTATCCCTGCAATCCAGAAATGCTTAGTGACTGGTATACTCAGTGCATGTGTAATCAGCTTCTTGTTTCATCTAAAAACCTTAGCTCTTTTGGTGTGATTTAGTACTTCCCCAGCAGCATGGTTCCCCTTGTCTGTAAGATTATCAACGAGTGAAACAAAATATATAAACCAAAAATGGCCTGACAGAAAGAAGTCTTTTGAGAGCTCTCTTGTTGGTCTGTGCCCTCTCGTCGTGGGGCTGGTGCGTTCCAGCACAGCCGGGCCTTGATTTGAGTCTTGTAAATTAACATTTTGTTGTACATTATGTAATGTTATTCTTATGACTTAACGTTTGCATCAGGCAGGACTGATCTCTGCTATTTTGTAATGCCCCCCCAGCAGATGAAGCCTCTCTTAGAGGAGATCAGCCTGGGCTTTTACCTACTGACGCTGCTCGGGAGTCCCAAACCACTGAGCTCCCAGGGATAAGAGCTCGGATCGACCTCTGCTTCCTGAATTCTGGGGGATTGGGTTTGCCAAAGGGGGTTATGGCTGGGATTTGGGGTTGGGGCCTTGTGTACTGGTTGTTTAATGTCAGAAATGTGGATCCTTTCTGGCTGATGAGATGTAATGACTGCAGATCACCGTGCACGGTGTGGGGATACTTGGATGATGTGAATGCTCTAAATTATGTTGTTAATACATTTAAACAAAAAATTACTGATGACCACTCTGGCTGCTGGCCCGTTCTTTCAAGGCTCCTACCTGCGTCCCTCTGGTTTGAAATGTGGCACCGTTTTCCAATGGGATCCTCAGAAAGTGCCCCAGCAAACCTTGGAAGTCTGTAAATCATCCGTGGCTCGTTTCCAAGTGGGGAAGCCAGGGAAAGAAAACCAGTCTGTGCTGGGGGAGAGGGAAGGAGAAACCACAAGTTTTTCTTCATGCAAGTAGGAAGGAAAACAGTTAAATTACATGAGATTTAGTGATTTTTTTTTTTTAACATCTGTGTTATTCATCTGAATTGGACTGTCCACGTGGTCCATTGTAATGTCTCATTAGGAGTCGTAATTAACGGAGGTGGTAATTCTATAAGTTGCAAGCCCAAGCCCATGTTTGATAAGATTTCTTGTATCTTATTCCTTAAACAGGCAAACTGTGCCATGGACTTTACGCAGAAAATTGAGTCATTTTCCTTTTTTATTTCTTTTCTTTGGAAATGTCAAATAATTTCACACAAACTTACCAGTCTGAAGGATTCAAGATCAGCAGCGTGGCAGCACCACAGGACTAAGGAGCACACACTTGTGCAGCTTCTGATTCTTTGTCCAGGGTTAAAACTCAGAGTTCAACCCCTGAAAATTCTTTTTCCAAGTCTTTGTGATAAGCAAGCAGCACTTCACACAAGGCCTTTGTTGGAAATCACCCGTGGTTTGGGGCTTTAAGAAATGCCTAAGTGTGTTCTGCCCATCTAAAAGCCATCCATTACAAAAAATAATCAGACATCCTTTTTTTTCCTCTTGTACATTTGTGTCATTCTGCGAATCAGAAGCATTTTGTGTGCTAAGGGCAATGTGCTTTGCTTTTGGAATTCCTGAGTTTCACTAAAGCCCTGGGGCATAGTTTGTTCAGGAGACCTGAGGTGACCTGTAAATGGGAGCTGCTGTGTCCCTTTGCTGCTTAGCAAGATCATTTTAAAGAGAAACTGAAATGCAGTGTCCAGCTATAATGTGATAACATCATAATCCAAAGAGAAAAGCAGTATTTTTATATTAGCTGACCCATTGAAAGCACAGTCCTCTAGGATGGGCAGCTTTCTCATTTGTAAATGACAAATCTCAGATGGGAAAAAAAAATGGGTGACATTCCTGAACCCAAAAATCCTTCTGCAAGCAGGGCTGAAGAGTTCCTGTGGAGGTTTGGATTCTGTGTTGCTGCTTTGGATGCTGAGCTCTCTGCAGGCAGGGAAGAGGTGTAGGAGAAGGGAATATCTGGTTTGGTTATAGGATAATGTGCTGTCCTGTTTGGGAACCAGCCTTTCCATTGTTCTGGACTTAAAACCTCAGTTTTTCCCTGATATCCCATTGACTGTCTATAAACACACTGACAGTCTAAAAAATAAAGAGGAGGGACCTGCTCATTGTCCTCATTTCCCATGGAAAGCAGGAAATGTCATGTTTGAGCTCCTGAGCTGCTGTCCTGCAGTTTAATTCACCTTGAAATTAGTTAAGAATCTTCACTGCCGTTTCATTGGAGATGGATTAGTTCCTAAACTCTAAATATTTGAGCTTCCCTCAGGGCAGGGGTGAAACCCTGTCTCCCTGTGGATGGGCTGTGGTGAGGACCCTCTGCATCCCAAGACTGGGTCTGTCCAGGGCAGCACATCCCATTCCGAGATGCAAAACCAATTTCTTGTACCAGTTGGGAATTTGGTGGAATTTGCTTCCATCTGACAGCGTTTCCAGATGGAAAGGAGCCACTGCCTGTTCCTGTGTGGGGCCATTTCCAGTCACTTCCACTGGGTTTGGGGTTGGGGAAGGGGATTGGCCACTCTGTTTTCATAGCACGAGAACAGATGTTATTTCACTGCACCGTCTGGAAGCTTTTCCTCCTCCCCCAGTCCTGCCATAGGTGCTTGTCTTTTGAACCAAGACGAATTCCATTGGAAGTGTTAGAAAGTTCAGTTCCATTTCCAGGGTTTCTTTCATGATTCCTCCCTTTTCTTGCACGGTGGGTTAGGAACGTGTTAAAGCCGGTGGTAAAGTAATTTATGAAGGGCAGCTGGAGTTCAAAAGGTTCAAATATACAAGTTCAGTTCCAGCATCGTTTGGATCTTCACACCTCAGTGTCCCAACAGAGAAACTGGATACTGAGTTTTTACAGGTTTTACTGTAAAAACTGAGCCCTCCAGAACTTTTAGTAACTAATGGATTTTGCAGGAGTGATTTGACTACCCTGGATGTCCATTAGCTGGGTTGCTTTGATGTCTTTGCTGGAAACCTAAATGGCTTTTACTTGCACTTTTCTTTTTTTTTTACTAGTTCTATGTTTGCTGGAGATGTCTTTTGTATCACAGTAGCCGGTAGGAAAAAAAAAAAAAAAAAAAAAAAAAAGTGATGTACTCAAAAATTGGAGGAGCATTTAATCACAAAATATCCTAACTAGAATTTAAACTCTGTGTTCTCAAGAAAGTTTCCATCTGCAGCTCACCAATCCTGAGCTGACTACCTGCAGTTTTAATCTTCTGATTCTTGAATTCTTTCTCTTCTGTGTGGCATTGGTGGTATTAAAATTTAATCCTCAGGAGCTACATTGTATTGAATCTATATTTCTCTCCTTTCCTTGCTTGTCCTACATTATTACTGCCAATGGGGTTTGAAATATCCTGAAAAATCTGTGTTTTCTAATAAGGAGGTTGATGGATAAAACAACTTTCTACCTTGTGAGTAGTTTAAGGAAGTTTCCTCTTGTATTTATTGAGCTGCCAGATACTTGGCATCATTAATTTCATGTAATACACTGTTCCTATCAGAGGTACATGCCTTTGATGGGCAACTCTTAAATATATCTTGCTGGTTTAAAAGATTTTTTTCATCATTATGTTCTTCGTGTGCCCCTTACACTGAGTTTGTCTATTTTCCATCACTAGTGAGAATTCACTTTGTACCCTAACATTAAGAGCCAACTTAATCTGTGTTGCAAAATGATACAGAATAAAGAAAAAAAAAACCTTAGAAAAATACTGATTTTCAGGGATATCTGACAATTCTGGACATTTTACACATGGAAAAAGTGGCTGGCACAAGAGCAGAGGAATGATCAAACCACTTCCATTTGGAGCAGGAGGCATGGGATGGGCTGGGGGTGTTTCTCCCTGTCAGACAAATACTTAGGAGGAAGGAGGTGTTGGAGCTGGTGTGGTTCCCCACACAAGGGTTTTATTTTGTGGTGGAAAATCTAATCTTTCCGAGCCCATTTCTCTTGGGTCTAAGTCTGAAGTCTGCTTTATATTGGGAGATTGGCATGAAATCCACAGCACTTAAAGAGGATAAAGGCCTTTGTCTCCAAAATGTACATTTTTTTTGGAACCGTAAAGGCACTGGAACAAGAAATGGTTTTAAGCATATAACATTAAGATTCAACCTTGTAATCCTTTCTCAAGTAAAAATATGTTATAGGTCAATTTTATCAATTCCTCTATTTTTTCCATGTGTTTGAGAGCATTCACTTAAAAAAAAAAAAAAAAAAAGGCACCTTCCACATTTAACTAAAAATTGATGAATTAAAAAAGTTCATTACAACCTATAAAGGATTGTCACTAACCACAGTGGCATCTTCTGGTTCCTCTGTAGGCACCATTTGATTTCTGGGAGAATTTAAAAATAAATTCAATAAAATACCATTTCCCTCGTTGCCTTTCTTATTTGCATGGTCACTTTAAAGGACCCCGGAGCCTGTTTGTACATGAGGACATTGGGCAGCTCCTCAGCTTCAAGGTTAAATTCAATAATATTTTGAGAACTGTTGTGCTGTAGATAACCTGCAGTGTTTGGAGCCTTTCTCTGCTTCCTTGAAATATTCCAGGTACATAAGAAATGCAAGAAATTATGGGAAGAAAATAGGGCAGGCTGAGGAAGGGAAGAGCTGAGAGTGGCAAAGGTGGGAGGAGATGGCTCTCTCTGCATGTGTGTGTTCAGTTTTCAGTCTGCAGGCAAAGGGGACAGAAGAGACAAAATCAAGAGAAGGAGTCTGAAAGGAATAAAAGGAGAAGACTTATTCAGTAAGTACATTAGAAATTATCTCAGATAAATAGATGGATACAAGAGCAGACCCCTGACTAATGTCAGTTCTTCTGGCACCAACTTAAATCAGTTTACACGAGCTCAGGATCGGGGCAGGCTGGCTCAGATTAGTTTTTTTAATCTGAACTTCCAGCTTCCTTGCTTAGTATACTTAAACTTTATGTGTTCAACTTCATAGATTAATATGCAACGAAAACAGGATTGTCACAGGTGCTGACATGGAGAGAAAAGTGATAAAATAGGTCAAATTTCTGATGAGCTTTGATGTCAGACTTCCAATGGGATATTGAAAGGAATTCTTGGCCCTGGCACAGAGTGCCCAGAGCAGCTGTGGCTGCCCCTGGATCCCTGGAATTATCCAAGGCCAGGCTGGACAGGGCTTGGAGCAGTGGAAGTGTCCCTGCCCATGGCAGGGGTGGCACTGGGTGAGCTTTAGTGTCCCTTCCAACCCAAATTATTCTGGGATTCTCTGGTTCTATCTGTTTTTCCCAAAAGCTGCACTTGTGGCTTCCCAAGAAGAACCACAGCCTGTGACATTTTACAAGTGAGTTTTCTCCCCAAAATTCCTCACACACAGAGACACACACACACACTCAAGTATTTCTTCTGTTTGCACTCAGCTCTGGGGAAGGCAGCAGCAGCTTTGTGCCTGGCCCTTGTGCTTTGTGCAGCTCCTTGACCAACAAAGAGAATTAAGCATTTTCTCTTCTTAAATGCCTCATTTTGACTGTTGGTTTGTTGGCCACTGTCTCACTTCCATTCAGATGTCAAATTTAGAGCAAAGCATGGGCAGTGTGGGATGCATTTTTGGTCAGGGAGCAGCAAAGGGCTTTGGCCATCCCTCCTCCAGCACTTTTAAGGCACCTCCTGGAGTCAGGCTGGAGTGCTTTTAAAGTGAGCCAGCATCACTTGGATGTGGCTGAGGTGCAGCAATTTGGGAATTGCTCCCAGCTGGTGGAGAAATGATTTCCAAGCAAGCTGGGTGGCTCTTTAGCCGCTCTTCTCAGTAGAAATAAGCTAAAATATATAGAAATTGTTGCTTTGACAAATAATCTAACGAGCCACTCAACTTGCTTTATGTATTGAATGTAGTCGCTTGACAGTTATTATTATTTTCTAATGATATTAAGTTATAAATTATTAACAAGTGTTTAATTTCAGTCCAAACAGACCCAACAAAAGGGATTTGTGCAGTTATGAATTGCAGCAAAATACAAAATTGTTGAGCTTTTAGTAAACGCAAACTTGGAGACCCTGGTTATTTCTCCCTCTTTCAACAGCCAGTCATGAAACTTTCTTGCCCTTTTCACCTTTAAACTTCATTTGAACTTGGAAAGAAGACTTGTGAATTGTGGAGGGGGGAGGAAAAAAAAAAAAAAAAAAAGAAAGAAAAGAAAAAGGGTGGGGGCTGGGGGGAGAGAAGCTCTGATTCTGTGTTACGGTAACAGTAATTCTGGCAAAATAATCCTCCTCTTGTGCATGAGTGTCTGCTACTGCTGCAGGGTAATCAGCTCACATGACATGCCTGGAGGCTAATGCTGGCCTGGGCTTTCTTTCTTTCTATTTTTTTTTTTTTTTTTAAAGTCCATATTTAAACAAAGGCTGATTATCCAAACAAGAATTTGGACTGCATCAGCTGGAGCAGTTAAATTATAGTTAGTAAAACTTGGCACCTCCGGAGCTTGGAATGTTACAATTACAGCTGGATCCTCCTTTGGTAGGAGCCCTACAAAGTAATAAAAGTGGAGATTTTTATCTTTATAGGACATAGCTTAACTCTTTGAACGCAGAGGACTAAGTGCCAAATATTACAGTTAGTGCTCAGACACGAAATTCCGGGCCAGGAAATGGGATCAGCAGTTGTATCCATGCTCGTGTATCCATGCCAGCACTCGGGTGGATGCTGTGGCACTTGGATGTTCATTATCCTCCAGGATTCCTCCGAGATCAGCAACAAGAACACCAACAGCAACTTGTTGTTGAACTCTGTTATCTTCCTGTTGTCTTTTGGACAGCCTTGCTGTGGTTTTTTTTGAATTTCTCTTCTTTTTGTGTTTCCTCTTGCTGTGAAAAAAAGGTTTGTGTCCTTGAAGGATCTGGGCAATCCCTGGAATTGCTATGATTTTCATCCCTCTTCAATACTGGCTTGAAATCCTCGTGGAGCTGCTCCAGGGTGGGCAGGAGGCAGGGGGAGAGAGGCAGAAGTTGGGTTTCGTTCTAGCAAACTGCTGTTGACCATTCCAGACTTGTTTTCCCTCCTTTCCTACGGGGAGGGCTTGGCTTTGATTAGTCACTTGCAAAGCTGAACTTTGGCTTTCTGGTTGTGTAATAAATAGCTCTGGTTGCCAGTCAGAAAATGAAAGTTCTTCTCCTAAAATTAAACCAAGAGCCCTTATCATTAGCCTAGAACAAATCAATGCCTTTGCATTAATTCCCATGGAGTGGGGCCAGTTGACAGCTTTCCCTGCTGGAGCTCTGTGCATCCCTTTATCTCAGCTGCTTTTTTAAAAAAGTGTTTGTTGTTTGCATTTTCTGAAAACCTTAGTGAGGAATAAGGATTGAAATTCAAGCAGTCAAGACTGTCCAGAGTGTTTGCAAGAGCCCACCTGCTCGGCAACATTTACCAGGCTGTACCTGGAGCTTTATCTTCGGTCTTCTTCGCACAGAATAAAAGCTCCCATTCATTAAAGCGTGGAGAAGTTCATTTCCTTTCTGGTGGCAGTTTTACCATGTCCCAGTGTACTTTTGTCAGGGACAAATAATTTGGATAACATGTGATTGCTGTGGGAGCTGGGAGAGCAGGGAGCAGGGTTCCTCTCAGTGGAAGGACGTGGCTTTCCTTGCCTTGAAAACCGAGAAGTTAAAGATTTTTCATCAAGATAAACGTGCAGATCCATAAGGTACAGCTCGCTCTGGGAGGAATGATACCAACTGGAAGTAAGAAAGACCTAAGGAGAAATTGCTGGTTAATGTTTACTCTTTAATTACTGTTTTAATGGAGTGACTTTACAACGTGACCTTCTCAGTGGTGGCTGCTTTAGCAGGGGGGATTTGGGCGCCGTGGGCTCCTGGGAAGGAGCAGGAGCTGTTGGCTTTGGATCCAACACTCGGCATTTTCCATGCTCATGGCTCAAGGGAGAACTTCTCCCCCTGGAACCAGGACATTGGGCAACTTTGGGCCACTTCCCATAAAACTCCTGACTTTTTGTTGGGGACCATGGAGCCTGCAGGAGGAGGAACCCAAACCTGCAGTCTGAAGGCGAATATTTGGACTTTTTTGAGGTTTCCTGCTGTGTGCCTGGGAGGCCATCAAGAGTTTCTTTCCCAGTTTTGGGGAGGAATTTGGTTCTTTCTGTGTTCCCCAGCCCTTAGCTCTCTGTTCAGCTCTCAGCCAGCACTGAGGAGCAGCAGGGATGCCTCCATGAGTCTTTTCCATGACAATATTTTGTTTCAAGCAGCAGCATTTGATTTCTTCTAGAAGAAATCCTCTATTTATTCCATCTGCTCTCCTTGCTTTTTGTCTGTGTTGACCACAGTGTTAAACCAGAGTGAGAGGACTGAAATGGTGCTTTGCTGACTGAAGGGACCCAGGTTTCCAGCCTGGATCCAAGTGCATACCTGTGCATCCATCAAGGAAATATCCTTGGATTTAAACAGAAAAGGAATCCACAGGTCAGATTGGTGTTGATCACAGAGCTGTTGACAGAGAGAATCTCAGATTTTAGACTCTCTTCAGACAGCTGGAATATACTTCCAGCTGCCAAGGAGGAATCAGCAGGAGTGCTCCATGGATAAATGTGAGCAACGAGCTCTACGTGCAGGACACAGGCTCAGTCCAGCAACTTTGCTCTTCAAATATTTCCTGTGATGCTAATTAGGAAACAATCTTGGATTTTGGGTAGCCAGTATTGTATTCAGAAATTATTCCCAGTCTTAATTTTTCTCATCTGTGGCCTTAATTCATCTCCTCTTTCTCCCTCCTCCTCTGTTTGGTAGATTTATTCCTGGCTCAGCGAGGGAGGCAAGGAGAGGAAGCAGGGCAGGAGTTGGGTGCCATTCCAAAGCTCTCTTGGAATTACAGTTCTCACCCTTTTTATTTCATGGACTTACTGTGAATTAATACTACTTTAACCTTAAACCAGTTCAGATTAAATGACAGAGGAAGAAAGAAGCAAGTTCATGGTGGAGGAGTCAAAGCGAGAAGGGTCCTCAGTAAAATTTCACCAGGCAGTCAGAGCTGTTCTTGGAAAGAAAATGTATTTCTCATCATGCATGAGTCGTATTCAAAATGCCCACTGTGTTAGGAAACAGAAAGAAAAGATTTTGAACTGTTTTCTCACTGAAATTGTTGCTACAGGAGCCATTCTTGATGCTCCAGATGCATTATAACAAGCAAATTATTTTGAACTTGCTTATTCTCAGTTAATATTAGACATAAAATATTTTCCATGCAAGCACAAAAAAACACTTCAAATTTTGCATTTTTATCTGTGTTTTGATTTCTCAGGACTGGTGGAACACACAAAAATATTTGTAGCCTTCTGAGGGTAGCAGGGATGCAAATAGTTTGGGAGTTGTTTAAATCAGATTTCTCAGTTCAGTCAGAGTTTTAGGTGAATGGAACAGCAGCCAAATCTGTTGGTTCTTGTGGGTTGATTGTTTGTTGTTTAAAGCTTAATTACAGTAACTTCTGCTTAAAAAGGAGGAGGAAAACTCAAATTAAATGTAGCTATCTGTGATAACTCTGTAATGCAGCTTTTTTCTCACAAATTGTGCTTGGAATGGAGGTTTAGATAGATGGTCACAGCCGAAAATAATAATAAGGAAATTCTATTTATGCCCCAAGTTAAGAATTCCCATCACGGGCAAATCCTAATTTACTACTCCATCTGATTTCTGATGGGAAAAATCTAATTGCTTTTGTACTGGAAATAAAGTTGATTGAACTCTGAGTTTTTCCAGTGCCTCCAAAGGTTATTTCCCAAGCAGTGCTCTTTTACAAACTGCAGTGGTTTTTAATTTATCTGCTTTTTTCAGCAGATGAACATTCACTATTATTATATGTAGGGGAAGGGAGACTCTTAATTCTGATCTCTGTGAATGTATTGGTAGGTGGGACATTATTTGACTTCCAGAACTTCACATGAAGTCTGTTAAGAGATGTGATGGCAGAAACTCCCTAGAGATAAAACTGTGTGATACAGGGAGCAGCTAAATATAATTTTTGTGGGTTTCTTGGTTTCATATCAAACTTTGCAGTTTCTTTCTAGAAGGAAACACTTGAGAACTCCTGCCTATAGGAACTGTTCAATCAGTGTTAACAGGCAACTTGGTCAGGAGCACAATCCTTGGAAATAATTACTCTGGAGGTCCCTGTGCTTTAAACAGCAAATGTCAGTCATGAAAAACAGAGATTTATTTGTGGTTTTGTTTTTTTTTTTTTTTTTCTTAATTTTGTAAAGAACTATAGAATTTCTATTTAGTTTAGGAAGCTAAAAATAAAAAAAAACAAAATTGATTTTGCCTTTTGTTTTCATAGAGTCAGAATTTACTCACATTTATTCCTTATAGTAATCTCTGTTGATTTAATAATTTCAGTTGATCTGAGTTGTACCTGCTGGTGAGAGGAGAACTGATCACAGGCCAACAGCTTTATCACTCACCACAGCCTGCCTTGACAAACTATTTAACATGATCAGTAAAACCCAGCTTTTCTTGTGAGATATCCAACTCTCTCTGGTTTTGGCAAATCCCAAACTATTTGGAGCCTTGTGCTGCTGCAGGAAAGCTTTGCTTTGTAGCAATCCCAGGGAGAAAGGCTCAAAGCAAGGGTGGTGGTATCCCTCAAACCTTCCAAAACCTCAAAGATGTCTTCCAAAAGCTGCACTTGAAAGCTTGGGTGGGTTTTCCTTCTCACAGAACTTGTTTTCCCATCACTCTGGCAAATTCCATTGAGTCCTTTCACCCAGCAGGAATGGATCTGCCCTTGGGAAGGACTGGCATGAGGAATGCTGCTGGATTTTGTAGGTTATCAGCACAGGGAAGCAGCACGTTGCTGAAAATGAGTCAAAACGACCCAAACGGCTTTGGTTGGGTTTGCTTTACATGTGGAGGAATTAGTTAATTGGCTGAATTATGTAACTGGAGAAACCAGTTGTTTTTGTAATTATGGGGATGTTTGTGTCTGCCAAGAGACTTCCAGTGCAGCAGGTTTAAACTGATCCAATTAGTAACGAAATTGGGGTAATTAACCTATCCGTTAATGAAATGTGTGCACGCACGCTGCCCTCAGTCCCTGGTTTGGGGCTGGGTTCTTGTCATTGCCCTGCTACAGACAGCAGATTTAGCTCCATATAATCCACATTTAAAGCATTTAGAGACATAGGACAATTTAAATTGGGAAATACCTCTAAGATCGTAGAGTTCCAGTGTTCCCCACCACTAACCCATGTCCCCAAGTGCCACATCCGTAAGGCATTTAAATCCTCCCAGGAATGGGGACTCCACCACTGCCATGGGCAGCTGTGACAAGGCTGGACAGCCCTTAGAGTGAAGGAATTTTCCCAAATGTCCAACCTAATCCTCCCCTGGTGCAGCTTGAGGCCATTTCCTCTCATCCCATTGCTTGTTACCTGGAAGCTGAAGCCCACCTTGCCCCAAACCTCCTTACACTGAGCTGGAGAGTGAGAAGGTCCCCCCTGAGCATCCTTTTCTCCTGACTGAGCCCCCCCAGCTTCTCCAGGTGCTCCAGCCCCTTCCCCAGCTCCATTCCTCTCTGGGATGAGTCTCTCTCTGCCAGATCATGGGCTGGAAGATCCTCTTGAGGGGAACTTTGCTGATTCCTGGGGCTTCTCATGGCTCTGCACCCCTTGACCTGAGGTCATTGTGCAGTTGCACTTTTGGAGGGATGATCCTCCAGGGAGGGATGGTTCCCATCACAGAGCCCAAAGATGAACTGGCACATGGAACAAATCAGCTATTTTTGATAACAGGGACTGTGGTAAACACTGGACAAGGTTCCCCATAGTGTGGCTTGTTCAGTGCTGAGGGAATAATTCAGGAAGAGTCACCCAAGGCTGCTCTCAGTGCAGAACTCACAGAAGGCTCCTCCAAGACAAGGAGCTCTCTGGATAAACTCCTGTGTGCAGCAGCACTGTGGAAAATTTTACTCAGCAGTTGCCTTCCCTTGAAGTTGATTAATACAAGATTTCAGTGTTCCCAGTCCATTAATCTTCACAAGCACATCTGCATACTGAAAAATGTTTTTAAAAACAACATTAAAAAAAAAAAATTACAGGCGCTGATAATTTTGAAGATAAAAAGAACTTAAAAGAGCGACAATAAACTGCAGTTCACTTGCATGATGTGAATCCCAATCCAACGTGAGAGAGGGGCTTTGCCACTTCAAATATTTTAATTGAACAAGAGGAAAACATTGAAAAGTGGTTGTTCTCCAGGCACTGGATGCAGTTCCCACTGCGAAATACTCTGGCCTGGGTTGCATCAAGTAATAGTATCTTGCAAGTCAAAAAGGTATTAGGGAAGTGTTAGAGACATCACAGGAGGAGTTGGAGGTGAAGCTTGGGCTGTTGAGAAAGTTAATTACCCTGAAAAAAAACTAATAGTGGAGGTGTGGAAGAGCCAAATGCCAGGAGAGCAGGATTTGGGATTTAAGGAGTGCACTGCTAAAACTGGATAGCTGAGCCTTTTTTTTTTTTTTTTTGGTACAAACAGGGTAACAGTGATGTCCAGATGCCTGATATTTCCTGAAATGGAACATTTTAAGGGTTCCCTTCACCTTCTGAAACTGCAGCTTAATGAACAACAAACCCCACGGTTAGTTTTATGACCCCGGCTTTCGATTTATTTTACCGAGTACTTTTCTAGTAAGGAGATACCTGGAAAGCCTGCCAGGTAACTTTGTGATCCCTTTCCCATTTATCCCAGAAGTCCTGAAAGCCCTTATTGTACAAGGCAGTGTCTGCTTTGAGGGGAGACAGCAAAACAAACCCTCCTGAACTCTGCTCAGCACTTCCAGGGGGGAATTGCTTTGTGAGGAATTTGGGGCTTACAGCTCAGGCAGGATCTTAGCGTGAACCAACCTTCATCTGATGGGCTGGGACACTGCCAGGCACCTTCTGTCAGCTCTGGGGACAGCTGTGACATCTCCAGGGCTGAATTCCTCTATCTCCTCCCAAGCCAAGCTCTTCCAGCAAGGCACTAGAGCAAACCAAGCATGAAAGAGCTCAAAGTGTGGAAAATTCAGTTTAGCCCTTATTTAGTTCAGATTTTTACTGAACGTAACTGGATCCTAAGTTCATTTAAAGAACTAATTTTCTAGATCCGAGTGTTTTTATAGGGAGGGGATGTTGTAAAGAAGTTGTTTATAATGGAGTTTATCTCAGGCATGGAACTTTTTGCCAGCCTAGTATCAGGAACGGTCTGGAAAAGCCTTCCAGTGGTGGTAGCTTAAGGAAGGGGACCAGGGTGGGGGAGAAAACCTAATAAAAATAGCTGAGATCATTCAACAGTTATCAAGAAACAGATACTGCAATTTTATAACAGAGAGCACTAAAAGTATATGCACTCTTAAAAGGCAATTAAAATGTATACTCCAAAACTATAAAACATTTTCTTTTCATCTGGAACATTGAGGGCAGATTACAACACATTAATAACGCTTTGTTTACAGTTCAGTTTCTGATGGCTTCCAAATGCAGTCTGTGTAGATTAACCAGAAGGAGTCCAGTTCTCTTTTAAGAGAGCTTGTAAAGGAAAGCAATGTGGTAAGATTGTTATGAAAAGCTGGTGTATTTAGGAAATAGCACTTAGCAGGGTCTCTCTGAATGGCTGCCAGGTCAGGAAGCTGAAGTGCAAGGCTTGGCCCTGGTTCAGGCCCCCCAGTCCCGGCTCCTTGACCACACAGTACGTCAGGAGCAGGGCCCGGCCAGGCAGGAGCCCCACCACGCCCCCGCCGCTTGGCACCGGCATTTTCACATAACCCGGGCCTCCGGGGGGGAGGGAGGCAGCTCATGAAAATAGAAATGGATAAATAAAACAGGCCTGGGAATGGAGCGGGGCCTCGGTCCCGCTGCCGAGCGCCTTGGTCCCTGAGCTGCTCCCTCCTCGTCCTCTCGGCCTGCCCCACAGGCCCGTGCCCGCCGGGCTGCAGGAGCAGCAGGGCCTTGTCCCAAGGTCCCTATGAAATGGGGCAGGCAGGGACAGCACACGGGGGAACGGCCTTGAGCCGAGGGAGGGTGGGTTTCCATCAGGGAATCGTTCCCTGGCAGGCTCTGGCACAAGGTGCCCAGAGAAGCTGCGGCTGCCCCGGCCCTGGAAGTGTCCGAGGCCAGGCTGGAGCCTTGCAGCCGTCTCTACAAGCAAGCCCCGCTTTTTACTCTCCTAATTGCAAGCCTGTCTTGATGTTCAGCTGTAAAAAGACATTCAAACTTGTTTGCATGGTAATGAACCCACACTTCAGGCCCCTCTGTCTGAGGTATCCCTCTGGAGCAGCCTGGGATAGTGGAGAGGCAGACAGGTGCCTGAGCTCCTCTCCTGCCCTCAGCGTGATTTATCCCCTCCAAGAGTTTCTCCACATAATCCTACAAATTCTCATTCTCATCTCAAAGTGTTTCCTCCACGCTCAATCTTCCTGATTTGTGTAATCACAGGAATGGGGGGAAAACAGCATTGGCCTGGGGTTAGTTTAGTTCATGATATCCTGACTTCTGCCGCTCCTGGGGACTTTTTCATTGCTCTTCTCTATTGGGAAAAGGTCAAAATGGGACACACTGCTGACCTAGCACACAGTGTCCTTCTTGGTATCTCTGCTGTCCACGTTTTCCCCTTTTTCCCTGGCAGCCAGCTCTGTGTTAAGGAGAATAATACAATAGAAAAACTTTATTTTTCTGCAATGCTGCAATGGTGTATTTTATATTAAATACGAAGGAAACACAATTTCTCTCCACTCACTCCTTCATGAGAGTTGTCCTTTGGCTGTGCAGCATTTCCCTGTGTAAGTAAATGCTGATCATTTGTACAGGCTGTTTTCAGGGCTCTCAAGCCACTCTTTTGCCCTTAGAAATTGATCCACTGGTTAGAAAAATCTGCTTTTCGCAGCCACTAAGTTCACCTCAAAAATATTTTTATAGAGAAATGGGAGGGATAAAGTGCATAGTTCCATTCAGTGCTTGGGTTCTTAATAACTCTGCCTTTCCTTGGAAAGAGCCCTGGGTATTTGTAAGATGTTGTACATTAGCAACTCGTCTGTTTGATGGGAAAATCTAATAAATTGCTGTTACTCAGAACTGAGTAATTATACACAAAATTCAATGTGTGCACGTGAGAGAGGAACTTCAGCTTGTTCTTGGTTTCAGGCAGTGTCTCATTAAGCCACCCTAATGCCTTGGATATGCAGCAGAAGACTCGGAACGTTAACACTTCCACTCTCATCTCCATAAATGAGGATTTGAACACATAATTCCCTGAGATGAGTCTATACCTCTTGATTTTTATTTCTAAATCTATGCTCGACTGGCAGATGTTGGGGAATAGCTTTTAGCATTTTTTCATTTAGATTCTGATTAAAAGATACCCTTTTCTCCCCCCCCCCACCCTTAAAACCAGCAAAACTAATTATTCATGAGCGCAAAAATCATCATCCCCGACTAAGAGATGTCTCAGCTGAGGGTCAGCAGCAGATAACGTGATGTCTGTAACAACTGTGTCCCAGAATGGTGTTTCTGGATTTCATTATCTGCAGGAATGGAGGAGAGGAGCAAGTTCAGGAGCTGCTGCTGCTCAGATCCCGAGTGCCGTGTCAGGAGCCAGGGAATGTGGGTTTGCTCAGGGGTTCCTCTGCTTCCCCTTGCTGGGCTCCAGCTCTCAGGGCGTCATTCCCAGCGACTGAAAAGCTGAGGAATGGGAAGGAGCAGGGAAAAATTGTTCTTTAAGCTGTTCCAGGGTGACTGGATTCCTTCAGCTGTCCGTGTACTCCAAGAATCTACTCCTGGAATAGCAGTTTTCCCGTATTTATTATTCATATCCTGCCCAGTTCTTGGTTATTTGTCACCACACCTTCATTACCATCAGGATGAAAACGTTTTCAGTTTCCTTGCTGTACTCCTGGTTTGCTTCCTGATGTTGTGCAACACCTGAAATCATGATCCTTTGGGCAGCTGGAGAAGTGGGGAAGGATCCAGACTTGTACCACTGTGCATTGTCTAAAACCCCTGACTCGGACAAAAACAGTGTATCTGATTTCATTAGCTGAGAGATCATAATCCAATTATTTTATTTTTAATTTCTCTTTCCTGAGCTCTTTTGCAGATGCTGCTTTTTGGCCCTTTGACAGAAGCCTTTCAGCCTTCCTTATGAAAATCCCAGATTGCAGCCTTCCGTGGGGGTATTTCTTGAGTTATAGAGTTAACCTGAGAAGGCAGAAAAAGGGCCTTATTACATTGCTACAAGCTGCCAGCTCCTCACTAATATTTTAAAGGTGTGGGTGCATGTGTTGCTCTTGTGTAGTATCAGTTCTCTCTGATTTTGTAAACAGAGCCCTGTGAACCCTGAGTACCCGAACTGCGGTGTAAAGGCAAAACTAAAATTACTCATTTAAGGTCATCTGTTTTTACTGACACACCAAAGGTCTAGGAGAAGGAGTGAGGCAAGCATCATATTTCTCAAATACAAAATTTTTACAGTGGGAACGTGTTATAAAACATTCTGCCAGTGTTGTTTCCCTTGGGATTTAGAGTGAGAGACATGAAGGCTGACAACTCTCTTCCTGTTGTAGGTCAGAGCTTCAAGGAACTCTGTAATCTTCCCACCAGCTTTACTCTCTCCTGGAACTCACGGTTAAAATTAGATGCTGGCTGAACTTTAGCAGTTCAGTTTGAAAGCTTTTCGGAGGCAAAAAGTAAAACAACTGCAGAGGGGAGTTTTCTCACAGTGCCATTTTGAGAACCGCTCCGTGCAGAGGAACGTCCTCCGTGAACCGGCGGCTCTCTTGCCTGGTTGTTTTCATAAATCATGATTAGCAAGAGAAGCAACAGGGCAGCATGGAAATAATCTGTGTGGGTGCTTTCTCTTGCAGTGAGGTATCTTTTCTTTGGGATGTTAGGTTGCTTTTTGGGTTGATTTCTGTTTTTCTCACAGTTTCCCCTCCTGCCCCGCCGCTCGTCGAGCAGTTTCTGCCCCAGCAGAAAGTCAAAGATCAAACAAACAAGGGGGAAAGAGTGGGTGACAAGGCCTTACAGTAAGTGCTGTGAGTTATGGACTGCAAAACCATAGAATTAGGCAGGAACTGGAGTTCCAGCAGCACGGGGAAGCCTGGGCATACAGTCCAGGAGGGTGAGGTGTTCTGCTTAGTCTCTGCTGCAGGATGCTGTGCCCGTCCCATTCAGAGCCCAGCCTGCCTTGATTACCCCTTTTATTCAGGACTCAAAACAGCTTGTAAATTTTTTTATCATTCCTTCCCAGATTGTGTGGAGTGCATTGTAGCCTTCCCTTGCCTTTTCCCACATCTGTTTTCCAAACTCATTACTTTCATGTTATTAGGTTCATTGGAAGCGCTGTGTTTATTTCCATGCCGAGAGTTTATTTTTTTTGTCTTTTGAATTAATGCAACAACTCCATCAAATGATGATTTATTGTAGAAAAATCACCCATCTATCAATTTTTCCTGCATATTAGTTGTTGCTAGCACTGACTTTGTCCATACACTGATACCACCAACAGCCCTGAGAAGCTGCTGTCCTGAGTGCAGAGATGCTGTGCTGGCAATATTGTTTGTAATTTCAATTTCTTGTGGTGATAATAATACAAATACTGTCATTTAGGAGAATTCTCTCCCAAGAAGAGCTTTTGTCCCCTGCTTGCTTGCACAGAACCTCACACAACATTTGTCTAATCCCAACTGAGCTTTTCTTTAATACAAATATTCACCTGAGCCTGTGGCCAGTCCAACAACTGTCTGAGGATGCTGAAATGTCTGTGATTATCACTTGCCAGGCTGATCATCGTGCCCATTTCATTCTTTATTGTGGTTTTGGCAGGTCTGTGTGTTATTTTTGTCACCTGTAGTTCCTCCTCCCAGTTTCATAGCAGCGTGTTTGGGGTTTGGCTGATTTTTGAGCTGTATTAATAAAATGTATAAAATATTTCCTTGGGCTGGGACCATCAGGTGCCTGTGCCATGGGAATGATCAGTGTGATCCCAAATTCCACACAGTGACACGAGGTGGAGTCAGCAGAGCTCTCCTGGATTTAATCCAGTTTGGAATTTAGGATAAGAAATCCACAATATGCTGTTGATCAATAATTTCCCGTTTTTCTCATTGAAACTATGGGCATTTCCTACAGATGAGAAAATTATGTATATGGGACTAATCACCCTTAAAAATTCAAGTGGTATCTGTTGCAAAATCTGTGGAAGAAGTTTTTTTTTCCTGGAAAAACCATGGGAGGAAAAGTGCTCTCCCCTGTGACCGTGGCTGTGCTGCCAGCCTTGGTGCTGACGTGGCTTTAGGAGAACCAACCAGGGCTCTGTGGCCTGAATTCCTTTGGGCTTTAGGGACAGATCCTGACCCCACAGGTGATTCTGGGTTCTGTGGATCAGAACTGCACCAATCACTGGAGATTTATTTATAGCTGTTTGTGCATGAACTCTCCATCCCAAAGGCATCCTGAAGGGACTCACAGTAAACTTCTGGCTCTCCTCCCTCATCATGTCCTACATCAGCGAGTTCAAAGGGGTGTAGGATTGTATTTTACTGTATTGTATTTTAGCAAAATTTGCAGTTTTCTCCTTGTTGTCCTCAGGTGCTTTATTTATTTTATTCAAGGTGAAGGCACAGCACATTCTGGCTTAGAAACATTTGCTCTCCATTAGAACCCAGTAACTTCTGCTGGAAGTGCAGGAGAAGCCTTTGGCAACTGTAAGCAATTGCTGCTTATTAATGCCAAAGCTGTAAAAATGAAAATAGGAAGTCACTGCATAGGCTCTGTGTGTTGGTGTTGTTTACATTCCTAATTTGATTCACATATTAACCACAATTAACGTGCTCTCTAGATTTCAGGCATATGTTTCTTCTATCACAGAATGGGGATTTTTCTCTGGTGGATTTTTCTCTTTTTTATTTCAGACTGCTCCTAGTTGGAAAAGCTTTGAAGAAATTCAGGCAGTGGGGAGGAATTGTAATTTCCATTATTTCAGGGAATCTGTTTGTTGGAATGGGGTGGGGATGTTCTGCTGTGCAGTGACACATTTGGCTGTGCTTGGTGGGGGGAATTTTTTGAAGTTCACCTTTCTTCTCTCTCAGGCAGTCCCAGATGGAGATGGTGTTCTTGATTACAATAATAATAATAATAATAATAATAATAATAGTAAAAATAAGTCACACCAGTGCTTGAATCCTGGTCCTTCCCTACTCCTGATAATCCCTCCTTTCTCACCCCACCCCCCTGATCTGATCTCCCTCATCTCCCCTTTTTTTTTTTTCGTAGCCCTGTGGGCTATGGAGGGATTAATTGTACCAATAAACACAACTTTATTTTATAGTTTTATAGCACGATTAGCTATCAAATGCTCTGTGCTAAAATAACATTTGCTAGGCTGTTTCAAGACAAAGTTTTGTTAGGCACAGTGGGCCTTTAATCCCCAGAGGAGTTCAGCTAACTAAATATAATATTAGTTAACATACTTTACTGATGTTAAGAAAATACTTCTGTGCTACTTAGAGATCCTTAGCCATGGTATTCCACTGGCAGCAATGGTTCTTTTCCTTTGCATGGAGTTTGTAAACTGGAGAACAATTTGCTTGATTAATTCTGTTCCTTCTTTTAATGGTGATAGATTTCTTCTATTGGAAATTCCCATCAGCGTTACAGACAGCCCTTGATTCTGTCATCGTGCTATTAATTAAGATATTAGAGGAAATTGCTGTTTACATAAGCTTTTGAGAGCTCACAGTTAGAAACAGCACTTCATCCCTCTTGTGCCATTTTTCCACTGATCTAATCCCCCTGCCTCGGTTGGGCTCCTTGAGATTTCTTCCTGATACAATTCCCTTTACTCCATGCCAAATCACAGGATCCCAGAATGGTTTGGGTTGGAAGGGACCTTAAGGATCACCCAATGCCACCCTCTGCCATGGGCAGGGACACCTTCTACTGTCCCAGGCTGCTCCAAGCTCTGTCCAGCCTGGCCTTGGACACTGCCAGGGATCCACAGCTCCTCTGGGCACCTGTGCCAGGGCATCCCCACCCTCACAGGGAAAAAATTCTTCCATATGTTGCCATCAATATTATTATTTATCCAACATCCAGGATATATTTTTCCAGGAACATGAGGGTTAAACTACAGAACAGACTTCCAAGAGGTGACAACCTCCCCGTGTAAAATATTTAAAGTGAGACAAATGTCTTTGTAGAGAGCAATGCTGTGAGGGAGGGAGGAAGAGATGAGATGGCTTTGCAATTTCTGAACGCACTTGAAGTGCACATGTGAGACCAAATGAGGAAGACTGAACCCAAACTGAAGTAAAGCATCAAGAAATATTCCAGTGGAATATTCAGGGAGCTCTTTTACCTCCAAGGAAGCTTCTGTCATGTGTTAAGAGCAGGTGGGTGTCCCTAGGATGGATTGGCCGTGATTTCAAGGGCTGCTCACTGCTCAGAGTGGCTCTGAGTTTCTTGCATGTCAAGGACTCTGAGAGTAGAACTCCCCAAAGCCTTTCAAGTGACCAGATTGTTATAAAATCCATGACTCAGTGGCGCCTTTCCTCCTGTCCTCGTAGTGTCGCCCGCCCTTTATGCTATGTTAGAAACTCATATGTTTTGATCCACTATAATCCAAATGTATTTAGTCTGTATTTTATTCCACTTTGTAAACACGTTTTTTCCATAGCTGCAAATGTCTCCACAATTATTTGTTTCAATTTGTAAATTGAACAAAAGGCTTTAATAAACAATGTCCTCAGGCAGCCTCTCATCGTCTTCTCGTGAAGAAAACATGATTCCTAAACCCAGCAGCCTGTAAACTCCTTAGAAACTCCAAGGGAAAACTCCCACCATTTTGTCCAGCTTGGCCATTTAGTAGTTCAGGGCACTTACTGCCATGAATAAACTCTGTAGCTGAGCTTGTAATTGAAGTTTGGAATGACAAGTTGGTATTTTGGAGCCTGCTGCTGGTGGCACTGCTCTCATCCAGTGGCACCGCGTGTGACAGTGAGAAGTCGCTGGAGGAGACTGCAAGGCACTTCATTGCTTGATTCAGTGTTCAGCTACACTCTGTAGCTGACCAGAATGTTTGATTTTATACTTTGGATTTCTGCTTATGGCTGCTAAGCTGTAATTAGACAAGTCTAAGCTCCATCAAGCAGCTCCTGGCCATGGATGCTGTAAACACAAGAGCTCGGACGTCACGGCGGGCTGGGATCGCCAGGAGAAGCAAGGCTGCAAACTTTGCTGGAAATTCAGACTTCTCGTAGCATCCCAAGTCCACAGCTGTTTCCCTGCATTTCAGCAGTGGCTGAGACAGCCTTTAGCTTCCCTAGATCCCGAGGAATTTGAGCTGGAGAATTCCTGATTCATGTTGTTTAAATCACTTATATAAAAGTGTACGATGCACTTACTCATGTGTGTTGATAACATACACACACCCATTCACAGGCAAGAATTTGATCTCCAAACATTGGAGTGGTTACAAAAGAAAGTAAATCTTGTGCTGGTTCAGCTCATCTCAGGATGAGGTTGAAGGATTTTGGGAGGGAGAAAATAAGAACAGCCAAAGCCCAACTAGAACTTAATGTGGCTGCTGCCGTAAGAGACACAAAAAATGCTTCTACAAATCCATCACCCACAAAAGGAGGGTGTGGAGGAGAATCTCCATCCTCTATTCAGTTCAAAACTGATTTTCAGGAGAAAGGTGCTGGGGTTTTGCTGCCAGATCACCAGCTGGTTCCTCAACCTTTACTGAATCTCTCTCCTTGGTACCTGTTGCAGACACACTGAGTTTTGTGTATTTATCTGCCCATGTTGGTTTTCCTGGCAGCAGGAGGGGTGGGATTGTTTATTCTCCTGCTTTTTATTTTTTTTAATCTTTTTTTTTTTAATCAGCCTTCCCTTGGGGACGGAACTGCTAATATATAATATTACATCTGTGGTTCCCTGCTAGGTGATACTGTCTTTCTCACAAGTCTTCTGCTCATTTTGTGCAAAATAATGGCGTGTGAGGTTTCTGTTTTGGCTTTGGCCAGACTCCTCTCCCATTGACTTCATTGTTAGTGCTAATAAAACCATGGGAAATGTTTTGATGGGTAGGAGATTGCAGGGACCTGAGGTTTAAGCTTTGATACTGCATTGGCTGCTGCACATAATCTTCGGTAAACCAAAGATAAAAAGCAAAGCTTGTTTTAGAAAGCCATGGGCTTTTCAGAATGACGCTTGGCAAATTTTGGTCCTCACTTTGTCAAGTATTTGTCCACATATCAGTAGTTTTGTGCCTGTGTTTACACTCATTTCGCCTCCGGGCTTGTTTTAGTAAGTTGGATAAAGTGTTTATTATGTGGGTTGCAAAATATGTTCCTAATGGTGACCTAACCCGTGGTGCCACAGAGACTGGGGGCTGTTGGGATCTCCTGTTGTGCAACAGAGAGTGGGGCAGGTAACCACAAGCCAGCCTTGGCCACCCTTTAGGGAGCCTGGATGGTTGTGGCAGGGCAGGACTTTGCTTTCCGCTCCCTCAGCGTTCCCCGTTTGCTTGGCTTGGCTGGAGGCTCCTGGCAGGCTCTGCTCGAGTCTCTCCCATTGCCCAGAGCCTCCCCTCTTTAAAAATGAGTGCAAATTGCAGCAGCTCCAGGGCCTGGGATTGGAATGGCAGCAGTGTCAAGGCAGCTCGTGGTGCTCGTTCTCTTGGCAGAGGGTTTGGGGGGAGCTGGTGGGGAAAGGTCTGTGAAGTTCTCCTGGTCCTTTCACCTCTGCTTGGCTTGGAGCTGCTCTGCTTTGCAGCCTGTCCAGAGCAGTTGTGTGAACACTCAGCAAAATTTCATCTGATTTTAAGATGGATTTTGAGAGTCTGTTTCCATCCTTCGTGTGGTTTCAGGGCATCTCCCACGTTGTCATCTCCCAGATTGCTCTGGGTGTTCAGGAACCTTCTCACTTACAAAAAGCTCAAACTAAAGCTCATTTACCAACTCTTAACCTAATGGAGGCTAAAGAATTTACTCTAAAATATAAGTTAGGCCATGATCCTTCCAGAGCCAGAGTGCCTCCTGCAGATTCTCCTGGAAATAAATAACAATGAAGAAGTTTGCTCTCTTTAATGCAATAATATGTAGGAAGGTAGGACTTGTATTAAATTACTTTATATGTGATAAGATGTGATTATAATAAAGAAGGAGATTTATGATTGCTATAAAAAGAAATGTGATTGTATTATAGTTTAAATAAGTTATTTGCATTTCAGATTTATTTTGGAGTGGTGTCTTTAGGCACCAGCTGTACACTGGGTTCACATGTGCCAGGAGCTGTACACAGAAAACAAGATTATTGCTGCTTCAGGAGCCTTGAGGGAAGTTGTGGCTTCCCGAGTTGTATCTGGGAGTAAAAAAGTGTGTTTCATGTGAGACCTTGTGAGGCCTTCACTGCTGGCCAGTAAAAATTACCTCGAGAATGGAGTCTGGAAGGTGTGTCATAATCAAAACCTAGTGGGTCCCACTAAAAGGCATCTTAGGAAATTCTTTTTCCCCCTACTTCATATTTTTTTTTTTTAATTCTTACACGTCTATTAAGTACAGACATTCATCTCCCAGCAGGTACAACTGAGATGCGAGGCTGTGTAAATAATGTAGGGCGAGCTGACTTGGATGAGGTGCAAATTGGGATCACACGTCTGCTGGAGTGGAGTGATTTACATTCTCTGGTTACAGCAGTTAATTGTGGGTGCCCTGATAAGACTTGTTTACTGCCACATCAGCTTGTCCCAGGCCTGCTGAGCATCAGCACGGGCTGATTGAAGGCTTGATTACCTATTCTGCTTACTGCTGCAAGGGTTTCGTGCAGGAAAAATCAAAATGCCATCTTCTGCAGCCTGCTCAGGACCTGAAATTCCCATTTCAGGCTCTTCCCCACAGACACCCTCGGGGAGCAGAAGTGTTAAAGGATTAAGTCATCTGAAAATGCCCATTTGGGAGAATTCTCAACTATAAACACCTTTCTTGAGCTTAATGAAGGGCTGGACCTGGTGCCTGCATGGAGTGACAGGGAATTTGGAATATTTTAGAGAAATGGCCGTGACCAGGCTCAGTCCCCAGAGCTGGGCTGTGGAGCAGACTGCCCAGCCTACAGGGCCCATCCCTGTGGAGATGCCATCCCTGCTCAGCTGCCAAGGATGGTGCTGGAGGCTCCAAGGAGAAGGCAGCACGTTCTGTGTTACCTTTTTGGTGTGATTCCCACGGAGCAGAGCCCGACCCTTGCCTGCACTGCCAGCCTGCCAAGTTTCCACTCCTTTTGTAGGCACATGCTCGTGCCTGGGGATGGGAGGGAAAGGGCAGCATCCACGGGCAGCTCCAGCACCCTTCCTTCCCTGGAAGTTTCACACGTGAGGGGAAGGATGAGCCTCTACAAATGTGTATTGTGTAGGTGGTGTGGGGCACAGCCCCTGAGTCCTTCCCCTTTGTCCCCACAGGGGTTTTCTGTTCTCAGTGTTTTTTTTTTCCTCTTCCATCTTCCTCAGCTTGTGGCTGCCCCGGTGCTGTCTGCAGCAACAGCAAGAAACCTTAAAATAAATTCTCATTAAACACCATTCCAGAGGGTGAGGGATGCTCCTAAACCATTCCTTGTGTAAAAATAAATTTTAACCGAACCAAAATTTCTTCCAAACCCATTCATACACACTCAATTTAGCCAAATCTTCTCATCCATGTATAAGAAGAGTTGGTTGTACCCAGCAGGCTCAGATTGCTGGTTTTTCCCCTAAATTGGAAGAAAAGCAGCATCATGGCATGTGTTTTTGAACATTCTGGGTGTTCTTTCACACCCTTGAACAACCCCACTTGTGCATCCATGGATACATCAAAGATAGGGCATGTAGAGTTGTGAAACAACCTACAGAAAACCTTGGTGATAAAGGAACATCCTGTTCCTGTGATGATCTGAAATCTAACCTGAAAGCACAGGAAAAGTGTCCTGTGAGCAGAGCATCCATACAGGAGTCATTTTATTCCCCAAGGTTGTCCCCAGGACAGCTCCACAGAGGAATTTCAGCCTCTCTGAGAAGAGGAGGGATAAGGAATGAGCTCAGTCCCTCAAAGGAAAATTCAGCAAACTTTCAAATAATGCACCTTGAATGCCAATATGTTGTATAGGTTGCAAGATGCTGGTTAATGAATGTTGAATTAGGATGTCAATATTTCCATTCTCCAGCCTTTTAGGGTAATTTTGCATGAATATTAAAAAAAAAAAAAAAAAAAAAAAAAAAAAAAAAAAGAAAAAAAAAGAGCCCTAAAACATCCAGCACATGTTTGTGTAGGATTCAGTTTTCAAGGGCAGCTTGATCTGGCCAGAAAGTTTCAGTTCAAGCAGTGGCAGCTAAAAGATGCCACTGTCACCTCCGTGGGTCTGGGAAAGTGCAGGGTGGTTCTGCACGTGTTTCGTGGCTTCTCTGTGTGTTCCTGCAAATGAGAACATCAAATCCTATCAGCACTGTGGTGAATTTCAGTTTGATTTTCGTGTTCTTGTACGGAGCCCTGCTGTGTTGGGACTCTGGGGGAGATAAAAGCTTAAAGAGGTCCGGACACGGAGACAGGGAAGGGCATTGCTGGGCTTTGTGGGCACCTGGCTGTGAACTCCCCTGTCACACAAGGGTCACCTGTGCAGGGAAAGGTGCCCAAGTGCCCAAGCATGACTTCACCAATGCCTAAAGTTGTATTCCGTGCACATCTGATCCTCTTGACCCAATGGAATTCCTGCTGGTGATGTAAATCTCCCAGCACTGAGTTCATGTTAGACCCGGGCTTAATTTTTGGATGAGCAGCAGAGGCTTCAGTGCTTTTACAGTGCAGAAGGAACTGGTCATTTCCCTAAAAAATGATGGATTTGAAATCCATTCAAATGAGATATTTCTGTCTTGTGACAAGAGCTTAATAGTTTCTTGCATTTGTGTTTGGAAACATACTCTTTGAACTTTTGTGTAACGTTCAGCCAGTATAAGGCAAACATTCTTCTTCAGCTGGTAATAGGCTGTCTGGTGTCTGTAATTCAGTTATTTAGCTTTAAAATTAACTGTATATATTTGTAAGTTTTTAATTAAGATGTGTTTCTACTCGGAGCTTTTCAGAGCTTACTCAGAGGAGCATCAAACACTCCACAGTTTTGGTCTTTCCTCTCTGCCTATTAGCTTCTCCCCCTCTGCTTATAAATTTCTGATGACAGACATAAACATTTACCTCCGTGGGCATTACTTAACTCTGAGATCACTTTGTTCTATAAATACAAATAAATAAAAGGCCCTTTAATGGGTGAGGGGAAGCCAGCAGTGAAGTGGTTAAAGGTTTGTGCCGGCAGCCTGGCCAGCAGGAGCTGGCGGTGTGGAGCAAGGGGGACGCCAGCCTGTCTCTAAACTTTTTGGCCCTCCCTGAGTGCAGAGATGAAGGAAGAGCCCTCTATAAATCACTGGAGATTAGAGACCCTGTTCTTGCCGACTCTGCAGGGTTGCACTGCTTAATGTCAAAGCCTCACGTATTACTTTAACAGCACTCCTTTTCTTTATTAAATCCACTTTGAAATAAAAAAAAAATTTTTTTTTTTTTTTTTTAAAAAAATGATGATCTTTCCAGTGAGGGGGAGAAGGTCTAAAAGGATTTAGAAAGTATCTGTTATGTTACATTACGGAGACTAATAACTGCACAGGGAGTAGGTAACATTTTTGCACCATTTCAGAAAGTAAAATGAATAGACTTTACGGAGTTTTCTTCCTTCAAAATATTTATTGCTGTTGATTTTGAGGAACTTTTGTGGGCTCCTCAGTAAAGGTGGACTGAGCGTGAGCGCCGGCGGGGATTTCCCTCCAGGTCTGCAAAATTAAATTTGCATCTTCGTTTTTGCACGTCCTGCAGCATCTGGTTTTAGATTACTTTTTTTTTAACCTTTGGATTTATTCTGGAGGAATTTTATTCTGCCTCTATCTCCATCTGAGTATGATGAGGACATATTTTAAACAGCTGTATCTGTGTCAAATGTCAGTGTTTGCTCGTAGCCTCGCTGTCTTGAGGACACTGAGAGGCTTTGAGGCACTGCATATTTATCTACTATTATGACCTGATTTCTTCTGATTTGTGAAAGTCACGTTAGGCAAGAGATGATTTTTTTTTTTTTTAATGGGATTGTTTTTATGTAAAACACTGTTGTTTTTCCACATGTATTTAGTTACCTCCTTTAGTGCATTGCATCCCACCTAACAAATCTCCCGAGCCAGAGGAATTGCACATATGTATTTTTTCTGCACATAAGTGTTTCAGATCCTCCAGGTCATTTAGTATCCATTAGGACACTAAAGCTTCTTACTGTTTTCTCATTAATAGTCGAGTCTGTTACCACGACAAAAACAATTTCTGAGAGACAGGATTCTTTGAGAAACATCCCTGATGAAAGTCCTGGAAATCCTAACAACAAATGTTGTCAAGTTAGATTTCAGCGAAGCATTTCTGTTTCACTGTGCAGCATTATGCCCCAGGAATGTAGTTTTTCTTTTAGTCTCATGACTTTAAACACAACATTGGCATGAAACCCATTAAGAATAACAGATTTATAAGCTCTTGTTGATGGATTCTGTTCAAATGCAGTAGGATGGAAGGTGAAAATATTTTTAGTCTTTAAACATATTAAAAATAAACTGTGATTATTTTAATTCTCTACATTTGAAGTCATTTGCTTCCTTGCCACTGCACCCGGAGTGTTTTTCTACCCGTTCACAGTTCATTTACGATACAGTTTTGAAGTTTGGAAATAGTTCACACCTATAAAATGCGGTTTCGCCTTTGCCAGGGAAAATGAATATTGTTTTGCAATGCATCTTTATCCAAAAAGTTGACAAGTAACAGCTTTTTTTTTTGCTGCCTTTGCTCTGACAAACAGCTTGAAGGTATCACCTTTGTAGGCGGCTGCGGCAATGAGCTGCAGATATTCATTTATAGCTGTTTGTACTCCGTGTGTTCTTTCATGTGCTCAGGAATATTGCCCAGTTCCAAAGCATGAGCTCTTAAAATAACTGGAAAATGGGGGGGTGGGGTCAGGATTTTGTATAAACAGGGCGAGTTTCTGAGGCTGGATGGATGCACTGGAGGATCCCAAGAGCACGGTGTAGAGCAGAGCAGGAGGTTATCACATCCCCGAGCAGCGATCCCGACGTTCCGACCGGCAGTCGGTGTTTTATTAGGAGAGAACAACTCTATAAAAGGAACAGGAGATTCAATCATAATATAGCGGGGTGACATGAAGGCAGCTGACAGCATGGCTTCAAAACCCATTTAAGATCCAAGAAAAGTTGCCACAAGTAATGTGCTGCAGCTGGGGAGAGCGTTTTTTTTTTTTTTTTTAGGAAAAAAGCAGAACCTGCCACAGGCCTGCGGATTTTCGCGTTCCCGAGCGGAGCCGTCGCCTCGCACGCTAAGGCTGGGGCTGGGCTGGGCCCTCCTTACCACCCACAGGCAGGGCTGGGAAAGATCTCTCACCCCGTGTTTGTGTGTGTTTTTCCTGCTGAAAGTGGTTTGAGGAGAAGTGGGAAGCAATGACCAGTCTGGTGGTTTGGGTTGGGAAGAGAGGGAATGAAGCGTTGGCTACGAGGCGGCGGAGCGTGTTCTTCTGGAGGAGGGTTTGCTGGTGGAAGCAGATGCTTCCAAGAAGGGCCATTTTGAAAAGGGAAAGTGGTCCAATTAGGGGGTTTTTAACGACGTGTGAAGAAGTGAAATGCGATTAAAAATAATAAAAAAAATATATTATTTTCTTTCTCTAATTCTTTCTGCTGTCTGGCAGTTCAGTAAGTCGCTGTTCTTTGGGTCGTCTCTGCTGGATGGAACATTCCCCAGGGAAGTGGTGGAGTCACTGTCCTTGGAAGTGTCCAAAAAAAATCATAGATGTGGCACTTCCCACTGTGGTTTCGTGGGCATGGGGGTGTTAGGCCAAAGGTTGGACTTGCTGATCTTGGAGGTCTTTTCCAACCTCAATAATCCTGTGATTCCATGATCAGCACTGACTGTCTTTCATCTCTCTTCCTCTGAAATGCCTGAGCCAAGTCCTGAGAGGTGCAAAGCCCTTCTAAATCTAAGGCAAAGACTGGAACATTTAAAAGCATAAACTTTGCTGTGCCAGAACTGGTTGGGTTTGGGACTGCTTAAACCCAAGTAATTGGTGAACTGGAATAATCTGGAAATAGGATACTTTGGTGTGTCCAGCCTAAGAATGTACTTCTGAAGATTGCATTTTTAAAATTTTGCATTTTTAAAAAGAAATCTGGGAAGAAGTTCTTGCCTGCTCTCATGTGGCAGTGGCTTTACTGGGAAGTGATTGACAGCTGGATGGGCTTCCTAAGGATAGATTTTCCAAGGGCAGCAATATCAGCAAGGGTGGTGTCTGTATCTAGAGAGAAGTTGGCCAAATTTCTACTCAACTATGATCCAAATCGAAATTAATTGATATTTTGGCTGGAAGTAGCATGTCATTTATGTAGGAAAAGGTCATCTTCTCCCTGGTAGAAGGTAATGCTAATTTAGGAATAAACAGCTTTTTTTTTTTTCAGTTGTTCTTATAGATGGTTCTGTCACACAAAAATACATTGCATGAAAAGGAGCTCAAAGAGGAGAAGCACAATTAAAACAAATATCACTGCGTTTCCTGAGTAATTACAGGGAATTTCTGCATGTTCTCTTCTACAAGGGCAGCACAAATGCTGTGTAAAGAAAATTTCAGAATTAACACTTCTTGTTTGTGCTTCTTCCATACACGGGGGAGAAGTAGCCAGCACTGAAAAAAAGAAAAAAAATAAAAATCCCTCAAACAAGTGAATCTTTCATATTTAATCTACCTGTATTAGAAGCAGAATCAAAATAGTTACAGTAAGTGTTTGAGATTCCTTTTTTTATTAAAAAATTCCATGTCGATTGTATTTTGCTGAAAAATCCAGAGGCATAGGTAGAATTAGGAAATCCAGGCTACCCCATCAGCCTCAGCATTGCATGGAATTGACTTTAAATTGGGCACCTGGTGACACTGAGACAGAGAGGTGGAAAATGAGCTCTGGAGTGGGGAAAGGTTTCCTGCCCTCCGTGGCATCCTCTGGGCACTGCGAGATTGGCATGGTTTGGCCACAGAGTGCAATTGCAAGGACAGCTTGATGAAAAGACATCTTCTGTGCTCCTTGTGCCACTTAATTCCTTATTTTCCCCTCCCTTTGGAATTCCCTAACTTCTTTTAAGTGCTGCACCCATGCCAAAGATGGATTGAATAGGAATGGTTGATCTTAAAGGCTGTTTTTTTTTTGTGGGGTGTGAAAAGTTGGGGGTTATTCGCTGCTGTTGTCTCCCCACCCCATATTTATGCCTGGCAAGGTACCATAAAATTCCATGTGCTGCTTTGGCTCCCAGGGAATGCAGCTCTGCAAGGAGGTTGGGGTTGTTAGCAAAGCAAGTATCTGTCATCCAGAAAACAAGGGGCTTAAAGATTATGGACTAATTTCACACTTCCCATGGCATAGCATTACTGGTGCAGAAAATGATGGGAGAATAAGCTGAGCACTCATTTGCCTGTAAACCTACAGGGGGGTAATGTCCTAAAAAGCCACTGAAATTGGATATGTGGAAAATGAACTCATTTTTTAAGTGGGTCACAACATCTGTGATTATCTCGTCGGGATTACGAGCGTGATCCTGCTGTGGTAGCACCGACTGCTTCCCGTGGGCTTTGCCCCTCCTGGTGTGCCCAGCACATCCCCAGCCTGCCCTCCTGGGTGGCTGGGTGGGAGAAGTATGGCAGGATGGTCTAGAAATGCTCAAAACTTTCATCCCTGCCTTAAAAAGGTAGATTTGAGATTAGGGGTGCGTTTTGGTCGCTATTAAAATAATACCGTGCTCCTCTGTGCTTTTGCCTTCTGCTTTCTTGGAGATAATTTCAATATTCCCAAGGCTTGAAAATTATTTAGAAAGTAATAAATTTGTTTCAGAAGCCATGTGGAGCTTTGAGTCATGGTGTAGTGGGCATGGACCTTCCTGCTCTTCCCTTCTGCTGCAGGGGATCCAGTGGGTTTGTGTAGGGGGCAGAATATTTTCTCTAGGAGCAGTGTAGAGAGCAGGCCTGATTCAAAATTTAGAACAAATTCATATAAACCCCCCCTCTTCTATTGAGCCACCTTGGTTATCAGGGAAAGGACAACCAAGCTCTTTTTAGCTCATTTGGATCCTTTTTTCACCCCACCTCAGAGCTGGCTCTCATTTCTCCTCTTGTAACCCTTTTGTGAATGTCTTTGGGGCAAACTACAAAGGATTTTAACCTTTTAGCTGTTTCTTCCTACACAGCCTTCCAAAAACAGTGCCTCTCTCTCGACCTCGAGGCACTTCAGGCTGTGCATGTGGTGACTTAATCCTTGGAAGATGTGGGAATCCTCAAAACTGCCTTGCTGGGATTTGGGGTGGAATCTCAATTTCCTTCCTCTCAGGTGGAGCTCCCTGAGAAGGGGCCGTGGTGGTGGCATCTGTTCCAAACTGCTCTCCCTGCTCCCTCTCCTCTGCCAGGACACGAGCTGGGATAGGGGACAGAGCAGCCTTGACTCCAGAAGCCATGAAATGGGGGATTTTTTTCACACCCTAATGGTAATAGCAGTTCTATGCCGAAGAATCCTCTTTGCAGAGGCAACCTGTGCTCCCAGAATGATCTTGAGAGGATTTAGAAACACAATTGACTGAAACTTGAAAAATGTGAAACATTCAGAGGAAAAGCTGCCTTCTGTTAGGCTAGTCCTGTAGAAAAGGAAAAAAAAAACCACAGGATAAAAGCCAAAACTGGTGATCACACTTCTGCTGAAGGCTCTCAGCAGAGGTTGCCTGCCCTCACCAGAGCCCTGAACTCCTTGTTGGGGGTGAATCATTGCAAAAACCTGGTTTTACCAAGTTGTTTTTCTCCGTGGCAGCAGTGGGGTCACAGGCTCCCAAAGGTTATTTCCTGCCCCATAGCCACCCGGCCAAACAGCATTGTTCTCCAGGAGTGCCAACCCCAAACAACCTGGGACCCCCGTGCCTTGTTTACCTAACACCCATCTGGGCTTTGTTTTTCTTCTGGTGCTGCTTGGTGTCTGCTCAGGCTCTCACAAATAAAATAGGAAATGGTAAAATACAAAGAAGCAAAGGGCAAAGCAGCTCAGCGAAAAGATTGGTGCTGGTTTGGGGACAGAGGTGATGCCTGCAAGGATCTCTGAAACCTGAAAACTTCAGTTTTTATATATTATATTGTATATAATTAGCTTAGAAGCACTTCATAGTTTTTTTTTTTTTCATGCCTAAAACAGAGCAGGAAGCTGCAGAGAGCTGAGATCTGTGGGGAGATTTATGAAGGAAGGGCCCGCAGAGCTTTCAGGTGCTGTTCATAAATGTCAGCCCTGTCCAAACCCACCGTGGGCTCGCACAGGAACCCAGGAGCAGAGAGGTCTTGTCCTGAAGCATGACAAAGCAATTATTGATCTCCCTGACAGGGAAAGCAGCACTAAAAAAGCACAAGGGACAGCGGAGAGAGGGGTGGAACTCGCCACAGAGACGGAAGGAGAGGCCAAGGACAGGTTACCAGAGGAGTGGGCCTGGATCCAAATACCCCAGATGCAAAATCCCTCAGTTTTGGTAAACTTGGATTAGCATGTAAGAACAAACAGAAGAACACAGCTGGCCTTGCAGCTCTATCATTGATTAAACAATATCTGCGGGGCTTTGAAGTCTGGAGAAGTTTGGGGAGCTCAGCCTCGCAGTTTATCTGCCAGGGTTGAAGTATTCCATCCTGGTTTTCTGTTTTAGCACCTCTGCAAAGGGGCTTTCTAATGAGCTAAATATATTGAAAGGTGTAGGGAGAAACTTGGGATTCGTGCATGGAAAGGATCTATTTAGAGAAGCCCTGGAGGAGCTGCACTGGAGGCAGTTTTTAGATGCTGTGTCCAGTCCCTACCCTGCCCTGCTCCCAGCTCCCTGTGCAGCTTTCCTGTTGGCAGTGCTTCCATCTTCCCACTCAGGATGTTGAGAGAGGGAGAGAGAGAATTTCTTCTGACTAGAAAACCACCTTCCCAAGCCTGTATACAAACACGGGGATTTTTCACTACTGGGAGGAGGGAGGTGGACAAAAATTTGGATTTTGAGGCTGTTAATTGGTGTGTGGATATTTAAAGTGAGAATTCAGACGTGGGGAAAGAAGTGAGAACTAGAGGGCAGAAGGGAGATGCAGAAGACAGGGGTTTTGTTTGTGGTTTTTCCACTATTTCTCGTGGTACATGGTTGAATTCACTCTCCCCTTAAAAACTGAGAGCAAGACTATTTCCATTCAACGTTTTTAAAAGACCATATGGGAGGCAATAAGTGTGAACTGTTATTATATCTGGAAAAAATTGTGGGTGTTTATGAATGCCCGAAGGCTGGGATCCATCCCAGATGGGATTCAGCACCTGAGAATAGGAGCTGGAATTGATTTATCTCCTCCACCGACTTTTTAAGAGACTTACAGGAACTGTGTCCATAATTTGGTCACCAGTTCCATGCCTCAAACAAGCCAGGCAAAAAAAAAAAAAAAAAAAAAAAAAAAAAAAAAAAAAAAAAAAAAAAAAAGTTCTGTTTCCTTGTCTGTTAGCAGTGGGCATTACTTTTTTAGATAAGTTGGTGTGTAATTCCAGTATCCAGAGTGCCAGCTTCCTCCAGTAGCCAAACTCTTTCCTGCTTTTGGAGCACCTGGATGCAGCTCAGGAGAGGAGATCAAAAACTTCTGGCTTAAATTTGGGAATTATGTCTCAGAGCAATTCTAACAGCTTCATAAGCAGGAGTATCTTCAATATCTTGAAGGAGATGCTGTTTTGCAGTGGCCACTGAAATCTTTCTGGCTCGTCTGAGCAGGATGTTATAATGCAGCTGGGTACCCCTGGTGACTCTGTGCAGATGCTGTATAGAGACATCTTCTTTATCAGTAAAAAAAAAAAAAAAAAAAAAAAAGAAAGTTTAAAGTCAGTTCTCTTAAGCCAGAGCTTTTAGCAGCAGCCTGAAACAGTTCCAACATGCAAAGAGTTCTGGGGTTTTTTTTATTGGCAGTAATAACCCACCTGCACATTAGTATTTGGGGTTGATTTGGTCTGTATTTGCTTCAGGTAGACTCAGAGTGAGCTTTGTACCCCAGGTTCATGGAAAATGGCTTATTTTGACTGAGGAGTTCAGCAAAACCCCTTCATTACTGTAACCACTGGTCTCAGTATTTCAGCCCTCCCCTTTCTCCAGGGCAGGCTGCAGCACATGTTGGGATAGCATGCCAATCCCTTATTAGAGAGGGGCTGAGTCCCACAGAATTGGAGCTCATTTGTCATGTCCTGCTGTCTGTCCCAGACTGATTTTCATGCCTGATTTTATTTCCAAATCTTTCTTCATTTGTGTTCTCCTTGGCATTCCTTCCTCACCCTCAGGTATCATTTCCTTAGGTTTGCAGGTCTCCCACCATTTTTCCAGCAGCTCTCTGTCTGTTCATTCAAATCCCTCCTTAAAACCAACATCTTCCAGGAAATTCATCCTCCTCCACTGTCACTTATAATCTCTTCTACTTCCTCCTTTATCATTTCTCCTCTGTCCTGCTCTCTGTTTTCCTGTCAGACTTTTTGTGAGTGTGTCTGTTCAGATTGTTCCTTATCATATTTATACTGTAAATACATGCTATGAAATATTGTTCATATCATACATTAAAAAAGAGAATATTTTGCCTTTATAAACATTCACCAATACACCTCTGGTGCTTTATACCATCCTAATTCAAAGGGTAGAAGTGAAACACCAGTTCCTGCATAGCAGTGGGGTCTTACTGCTCCATAGCAGTAAAATATTATGAAAAAAGCAGCCCTTAGTGTTTAGGAAATTAGTTGAAATAGAGTCAATTCACATTTGAATCTATGATTTTCAGCTATGGACATGTTTAATTGACAAGCTGAGTCTGTGTTTGGGGTTGGGAACACGTTGTATCTGACTGTAGCTGTGTTTTTTATTTGTTCATATATGCACAGTGTGTCCATGTGCATGTGCTGTGCATTAAAACACAAAAGGAACGTCACCAGATTTTTATTTTGCCTGAGTGTGCCGTGAAGTAAGAGCTCTCTCGTGCTAGACTACAGTAAAAGTGGTAATAAAAGCCTGGATTTTAGGCCTGTAGCTAAATGCTTGGTTACACATAAACATGCACACGTAGCTGAGAGCAAAGCAGAGATATGTGGGAGATAAAAGAGAACAAATGGGCAATTTATAATTACACGTATTTTAGTTCATCTGGTATCCAGATGATCATCCTCGCTTCTGATGGGTTTGACAAATCAGTTTATTAGGACTGTAAGTGTAACCCAGGGCCGTGCAGTAGGCAAGGGAACACTGTTTTGGTGGGGTTTTTTAATTTTTTTTTCTTTTTTTTTTTTCATATTACGTTCAGTCATTTCATTATTGGAGGTAAATACTGCTTGTACTTAGAAACACAACAGCTGGTCTCATGTGAGAAGGCAATCCACAGATTAACTTGCCAAATGTATTACCAGTTCATTTCACTAGACTGAGAACCTAAGGGTATTTTAATAGTTTTGACCTTGATCAGACAAGAAAACAAATGCCCTGGTTCTCAAGTTGAACCTGTGACTTAAACACTGCTCTGCTCTGCTCTGCTGCAGCGTGAAGAGTGCCCGGCAGCCCTGGCAGGCTGAGAACAGAGTGGTTTATGAAATAAATGGGGCAGATTCAGGGCTGAAAGTCGTGGTGGTGATGCTCAGGTTGCTCGGGAGAGGAGGTGCTTTGGTTGCTGCCTTGCTGGGCTCAGAGCAGCCACGCTCGGGTTGCTCCCTGCAAATTGGCTCTCGAGTGAGGAGGGGTTTTTAGTCAGATGTTTACATGTCTGATTTGGCTTTAATGTAGATTTTTCACATTAAAGAAAATCAATTTTATTCCAACTGAAAAGGCCAGATGTGTGCAGCCTCTTCACTGAAGCCCAGAGCCTCCCTCCTGCTGTTTGACAGACCGTGGCTGGATTTCACACACCTCTGGATGTGTCACAGAGAGCAGCCCAGGGACAGGTGTGTGTCCAACACTGGGGAAAGGCCTTTACTGGGAATTAAATTGCAGCAGATCTTCCAAAGAGAGGCTGGTTTTTAAAGGACTTTTCCCTGTAACTTCTTTTGTTCTATGAGTGTCTTCTCCAAGGAAAACAGGGGGCTGGAGCCTCCACTCTGAAAGGGCTGGAGAGACCCTTACTCAGCTCTCTCAGAGGTTGCTGTCCCTGAGCAGCCTCTCCTGATGGATTTCTCTGTTCCCAGGTTCTTCTCACGCTCTAAACTTGCTCAGTATTAAAAATTGAGCAAGAATAAGCTTATTCAGAGGGTAAAATCCCTTGTGGGGCTCATCCAGGTGTAGCCCCTTTAACTGAGGGCTCGGGTGGATACACAGACCTGACTCTGCTTTCCTTCAGGAAGAGTTACGAGCACGAAGGATTTAAGGATGAGTCTTTGGAAAGCTCTTGACATTGGCCTAATTCAGTTCCCTTTGAAGTTGGGGAGAGCTTTGCTGTTGATTTTGTTGGAAGCCAGGCCCAGCAGACGCCGGGCGCTTCCCGAGCACCGTCCTCAGCTCCTGGAGCTGAGAAAAAAGGGGTTGAGCCTCTCCGGCAGGAGCTGGGTGCTCTCGTTTGAGGAGCCACCTGGTGAACCCACTTCTGCCTTTCCATTTTTGCATCTCTTCTTTGCTCTCTTTCTTTCTCCCTTGCTTCCTTCTGTGCCACAAGCAGACACGAGCGTGGGCAGGTGAGTGACAAAGCCTGGGGTCACCAGCCAGTGCTGGCGGTGGCTGAAGCCTCAACACCCATTTTGTGCCAAACTTTTCTGTCTCATTTCCTAATCAGATCCTGGTCAAAGTCTCGTGGTCCCTTCTCATTAATTCTCCTTAAGAATTCTTTGAAATAATCAAGTTTGGAGATGCAGGGCGGCCAAAAACTGTGTAACTCTTTTTATTTTCCATGAAACCTACATCTTATTTCACAGTCCTGTGACTGCTTTTAAAAATAGCTTCTCCTTACATCTCCAAAATCCCTTCTCCTGCTCCATGATCTTTGAAGTGAGATAAACCAGACAAATATCAGGAGGTTTTTTTTCCTTTTTTTTTTAACATTTACCAGATTAGCAAATGGGGATTTACTTTATGCTTCCCTTATACTGTGCTGTTCCTGGAAGAGATAAGTAAAACTCTGTGTTGTACACGGCTCCCAGAGCCTTGAACTTGAATCTCAGCAAGAAAACTTCTTCCATTTGATCTCTAAACCCATTTATAATTGCCAGATCCACGTGCCTTTTCCATGCAGACTAGGTCCTGCCATCACTGATCCTACAAATAGTCCTTCTTTTACCTGAAGCTCAGTATATCAGTTTGGGTTCAGAAAAAGCATTTATTATTTGGGTTTTATTTGGGGTTTTTGAGGGGAGTTTTTTTAGTAAATAATTAGAATATGCTGAAAAGCCTAGATTTTAATTTGCTATTTCAAATTAGAATAGAGGCTTGTCAGTCATAGAACCATGGAATGTTTTACCTTGAAAGGGCCCTTAAAGATCATCTAATTCCAACAGGAATGGGCAGGGACAGCTCCCACTAGACCAAGTTATTCAGAGCCATTATTTCCATTTCATTATTTCCTTGGGTTTAGAATAATTCAGTATCTAATTTTACTGAATATTTAGGTTTCATTTAATAGTAGGAAGGCAAAAATTGTTTCCTTACTGCTTTATACTCAAAATGTAAAGTGTGTTTACATTTTCATGGTAAGACAGATTTGTATTTCTTTCAGAATTTCAGGATGGTTTAAGCATCCATTAAGATCCACTTCAACATGTTTTTACTGGTTTTGACATGTAGTTTCCTGAGTACACTGGCACTTCCCACCCTCATATTCTTCAGGCAAACCTTGCTCCACCAGCACCAATTTTTTTTTCCTCGTTGGCTGAATTTTCCCCTTCGATTCTGGTCACTGGTGATGGAAAAACAGTTGAGTTGCCATTATCAGCTCTGATCAATAAATCTGGAGGAGAAAAAAAGAGAAAACCCCAACTCAGGGGAGTCCCAGGCAGCCAACATTTCCTGATAAAGAAAACACCCATCTATCTGACACATCATCAGCTGCCAGGGTCTGCTCACACCCCGAGGATTTGTCACTCCAAGGGGGAACTCACTGCTGCCAGAGCTGGGTTTCCATGGATCCTCCAAGAGCTGCCTTTGGGCAGAGCTTTGGTTGTGGAGGACAGTGGGAGCTGCTGTTTTCAAGGAATCTTCCTGAAGAAATGGGTGGTTTTAAGGGATGCTTTCAGAAACCCAGCCAAAGGTGATGGTGGGAATGGAAGAGCTCCTGTGCTGTTACCCAAGTGTGGGGTGAACTTTGCTGTCGTGGTTTTCTGGCCCTGGTACTCATGTGTCTCCAGGTTTTCTGGCCCTGATGCTGCAGCTGGATTGATATTTATTGTTGCCATTGGAATTTGATGTTAATTTAAAAAAATAAAATCTGGGGATGGAACGATCCTGGTAAGAGCAGGGAGTAATGTAGGGGAAGGATTAAGCTCACAGCCAGGGAGTCGTGCAGAAATGCTTTGGTGAGTTCTGTGCTGGTTGGATTTCTGACAGGCTCTTAGTCTCATCAGCTGGAAAATCCTGAAACAAATACAGCAGATTCAGTGGTGGTGTCTCTGCTGAGGAACATTATCCACACAAGGAGTCCTAAGGGGATGCACGAAGCTGCTCGAGTGCCTTGGTTTAGGATTTAAACTACCTTGCACTGCAAGTATCTGGAAAGAAGTGAAAACATTGGTTATTTTGCAGTGTGTTACTTCCTCTAATTATTCAGGCAACCACCTGAGTTATCTTCTCTTTGTCTTGCTGCTGTAGCTGCTGTGATCATCAGCTGTTGGAGTGCCACCTATGCAGATTAGTTCCTTTTTCCCTAGAAATATCCATTCTTTATGGCTTTGGTGTCACACAAGCATGGCTCTTGTTTCCTGTTGATGCCTTAAACTCCTGGTAAATCTATAGGTTGGTGTCTGTGTGAAAGGAGTTCCTTGCAACAGAGCTTAAACCCATCTCAGTGTCTCCTGGGACTGAAGGAAGTTTAATGCTGTTATTTTAGAGAGAGCCTGAGCATGTCATAGGCAACCTGACCAATAATGTTCTACCCTAAGTAAGGATCCAAGCTATAAATCTATTTTATACAGCGTGAAGAAACACTTAGGCCAGGCAGAGGGATGAAGTGCCATGCTGGGAGTGCAAGGTTTGCAAACAGCTCTCTGAAATGAAGACAAGCACAGCCATGAATCTTAGCAGAGTTGCTCTGAAAGGTTTACCTACCTCAATTTCCCTGATTTTAATTAGACTTTGCAACTTCCAGTAGATAAGAGTGTCACTGTACAAATTGGGTGAAAGTTGAGATCTTCCCTCCAGAAGATTGAGGACCTCCAGTGCACTGATAGCCCTAATGTTTGCTCATTATTTTTGCAGGCAAATGGAGATTTAGCTTTGTTTATCTGTGGGATTAGTAGTTGGGATTGGCTTTGAAGCCCTGAGGATTATATTATGATTTTTTGTGCACAACACTTGAGGAAATCTCTGCATTCCTGGGAGCATTACAAGCAGCGCTCAGTGACACGGGGACAGCAGTTCAGTGGCAGCTGGGGCACCCTGGGGTCTCTGTGCCTCCACGGGGCACTGCAGGAGGGTAAAAGGAGTTGTCCTCCCTTCCTGGAGTTGTGGGATCAGCCCCTGATCCACCACTTCCATCCATGCCAGCCCAGGCACGGGCAAAGGGACCTTGTGGCACAGTGGTCACAGGGTGGTGGCTGCTCCCAGTCACAGCAAACTGGGCTGATTTAAACCTAGGGCTTAAATTTCAGATTTAAGGCTGAAATCTCTGTGTCCTGACCCCTGAGAGCTCGAGTTTGTGCTCGGGCACACCTCGTTGGTTTGATGGGCAGAGATGGGTTGGATTGCCAGTGTTTGCTGATTTCTGCCCTTTTTATCCAGCTTGCTTCCTCCAAGGGCTCCCTCTGATAAATCTCCACCTCATTAGAGGTCAGGTTCATTGAAAAAGGGGCTGATTTCAGTTTTTAAAGCCTGGGCCACAGTGGGGTGTGTGTCCCCACAGGGTGTGAGGATGCCCTGGGGAGGTGCTGGGAGCTCCCTGCCTGCCTGCATGCGATGCTCAGGGAATCCTGGGTGTGGCAGGGATTTCAGGGAATGGCTGCACAGCCAGAGGCTTTCCTACCCTCATTTCAGCTCCGTTTTTACCACTGGGAGGAAATCTACTCCTCATAAATTCAAGTAATGGTCACTTTGGTAATGGTCCTGTCTGAATTTCTATTTCTGATGCTACAGTTTCTGATGTTTCTGTTTCTGATGATGTGATTTCTCTTTTAATTTCGTTTTCTCTTTAATTTCTCTGATGTGCTCTGAGAATGGACTCTTTGCTGGAGACCTCAGTGTCTTCCTGAGCACCACTTGGTGAATCACTGAATGAAGTCCCCAAAGTGGAGCAGCCAAGGGAACTGGAGCTGTATTCCCTCAGATCAGGGCTGGGGTCAGACCCTGAAATGATTGTGAAGATATTGAGAGCTGCACACTTGAACCACCTGTTCTAGAAGCTGTTGCAGCAATAAAAAAATGTAAAGCAGAAATAAGGGTATCTGTGGGATAATCATACACAAAAGCCTGTCTTGCATTTTTAACATTTTAATGTGGGCGATTTTTCTAAGTTCAGCAGTTTATTAACCAATAACATCCTAAAGGGTTCTTCTTTTTTTTTTTACCATTATTGTCATCTTCATTTTTGCATTTGAGTGTTTATTCCTTTTTTTCAAGTTACAGCATCTCTTTTTTTTTTTTTTCTTTTTTTTTCTGTCCTTTCCTCTAGGAGTAATGAAAACCAAAAATACCCCACAGTAATGAGAACCAATAGTGTACAAAGATTAACGTCACAAACCCATCACTGACCTCAATAACATTTCACAACATTTAGTTTTCATTACAGTGCAATGTTACTGCAGGCTTTTTTTTTTTTTTTTTTTTTTACATGAACTTCTGAGGAAAAATATATGATAGGGCTTTCCAAAAATACACACATGTTGGGAAATAAGGCTTTTAAATCAAGAGTTTTACACATCCACTGATCACATTTGACGAATCAGATGTATGGTATTAATTACTCTGGATCACAGCAAAGCAGACTTAAACACTTAGAAAACAAAGATTTTCTGCTTTGCTGGTGCAGACACGTGTCGTGCCTTCTTCAAAAGGTGCATTCTGACTTTTAGTGCTGTTTGCTCCCTTTGGATGATGAAAGAACATTCAATTTTTAAATTGTATTTGTAAAAAGTATTGCTTGGCATGGAGCGTAGGAAAGAACATTTAGAACAGGTTGATCTGTAACACCACGAGCAGTCTGTTTTCTATCAATGATTCCTAGCCAGCTTATTAAACAGATTTATACAATGAAAGAATCTAATAACAAAAACATTCACCTCCTTTATTACTTGGCATTATTTATGGCTCTTGCCTTTTTTTTTAGCTACCTTTTTATATATCGGAATCTGCCAACATTGTATTTATAAAGTTTATGTACTAGCAGCATTTGTTGGGCAGGGATTTGGGTTATTTTATGTTTCTTTCCTCCTACACTTCTTATTACTAAACCTATATACAAATGCTTGTAAAGATTTAAAAAAGACACCAAAGAAAATACTCCAGAGAAGACGGAATGCTTGAAAAATCAACTAATTCTGGAGAAATGGAGTTTTTAGTGTGCATACATTTTAGATATTCTCTCAATAATAATAAAAAATAATGGTGCTTAAGACTGAGGCTATTCCAAGGCTTAGCTGTGTTCCCCAGAATCCTCAGTGTTGAATCATAGATGGGGAAGTGTTTACACACTGCGAAATCAAAAGTTCATCCCATGACTGTCCATTCAAAGCTCTAAATATCCATAATTGCTGCCCAAAGAACAACTTTGTCTTCCAGAGCTCCTTCCTTCCTTCCCTCCTTCCTCCCTGCTGTCTGTCCCTGTGTCTCAGGGCGCTGGAGCCACAATGGCACGTTTGTCACCGTGGGTGGGAGTGGATGGCAGCCCCTGAGCCTTCCCCTGCTCTTGGCTCTGGCATCCTCCAGGCTGGGTTGGGCCTGGCACAGACTTAAATAAAGTGGAATAAAATGGAATAAAATAGTCTCCCTTCCCTATGGATTGTTCTTTCCTGGCAGAGCAGTTCAGCCAGTGCAGTCAGAGCCTGTCCGTGGGTCTGCTCAGAACAACCCAGCGTGGACACGTCTGCTTTTCTACAAGGCTCCTCCATGTGCACAGGAAAATCCTTTTGCTGGTGTTAGAAACACCTTGAGGTGCCCTTTCTGTACTTAGGGAGAGAAATAAGGGGAAAGAAGGGAACTGGGGGCGGTGGAATTCTCCTGGCAGCAAAGTCAGGAGCAAGTGTGGGGTTTGCCCAGGCTACAGCAGAGAGGAACAGGGAATCCCTGAGAGATCCATGCAGCAGGCACAGGGAGCTGCTGGTTTCCCCAGGCAGACAATAGCAGGGAACTGTTCAAATAAATAAAAAGTGAGAAGAGGAAGCAGGGGAGGTTTTGTGTTGAACTCCCTTGAGTTGAAAATCCAGCTCTTGGGAGCTCCAGTGGCCGGTGTGTCCCCAGGAGGGGTCAGCGAGTCCTTTGTGCCCCCTCCCACCTGAAGCTGGGCTGGTTTATAAATGATCTGTCTGATGCTGGCTCTTGGTTTGCCTTTTGTCTCACCCTCCCAGGAACGTTCCCCCTGAATGCCCAGGCTCCAGCTATTTCAGAAGAAAACCTTTATTTTTTTTCCACTGAGGTTAACCAAGCCTCCTTCTGTTTTCTGCTGTGCTCAGCAGTTAAGGCCAAAGTTTACAAGAAAGGTAATTACAGTCTTACTTTTAATTGTAATTAACTAGGAGTAAAGAATCAAAATAATCCAGCTACTCTTTTGCTGAACCAGAGCATTATATATAATGTGAGAAGGAGAATGCCTTGCCCTTCAGCCATTAATTTTAGCAGCTCTGTTATTCCTAAATTACAGAAACCTCTGGTGTCAGAGGGGAGAGAAAATGAATCAGCTCTGAGATTTCATTGGAATACCTTGCCCGTGGTTGTGTCAGAATGTGCAAGGCTTTTGAAGCACTTCAGCTTATGATAAATTAGAAACACATAATGAAGAAAATCGGGAACTCCAAATAAAGAGGTCACAAGTGAAAAATGTTGGCAGTGAATTACAGGCATTTCTGGTCTCATGAAGACCAAAACTCGGGCTTTTGAAGGGAGTCTTTCCCTTTTATTTCCAAAGGTGTTGGGGCAGTGTGAGTGTGGCTGGGGCTGCAGTGCCCCAAGGAGATGTCACTGTCAGAGATGGGACAAACACACTTGTAGGGATAAGCGGCTTCACACTCAACATAGGATGAAGATGGGAAATATTTTAGCCCTCTAATTCCTAATGGTATTCCCTGATGATGACCCAGAACACAATTCTGAACATTTGACAAATGCTGCTCTTTCCAAACTCTTTGTTTAGCAGGGATTGATCTCCTGGTTTCTTACCTGGCCCTGCCTTGGCCGTGGTCACGTTTCCTGGGTGGGTGGCAGCCAGCCAGGCCCAGGGGACCTGAGGGAGCACAAGGCTCAATGGCACCATTGGTGACAAAGAGAGGAGTTGAACCAAGCCTTGAAAAGGCAGTGAAATGTCAGATATCCACATTTAAAGCCCAGCCCAGGGCGGATTTTCCTCGTGCTGCAGCGCTTCCACAGCCAAAAACCCCAGTGCCACGGACCTTGGCAGCGTGACTGGGGGGATCTTCCTTTAAAGATGAGCTATTCTTGAACAATTTCTCCACTGTGTGTGACACAGACAGGCTTTTCTTTGACACCAGACGTGCATGTCTTCTTGCTCCAGCTATTTCTTTCTTGGACAAACATATGTATTGTAGGCAACGCAAGGAAAATCCCGCTCACTCTTTCTCTCTGAGTTCCCTGTGTCCCATGAACAGTATCCCAGTGTCCTCCTGGCACCAGAGCATCTTGATCCACATCCAGCACTGTTTTCCTGGATTCCCCTTTGGTCACTTAAGTGCCACAAACTAATCGGTCTTATTTAGTGACCTTCCATCCCAGAGGCTCTGTTTTTTGGGCACTGGGATAGTTTCCTGTCTTTTTTTTTTTTTTTTTTTTTTTTTAAATTTTTAATTTATTTTTTTTTCTGCTCAGTAGGGAGCTCCTCTTACTGTGAATCTGAACCAAGAATAATTATCAGGACGAGGAACAGCAGATTTTATCTGCTGTCCTGTGACTCTTCCACACTTCCAGGAGCTCTCGTTTTGGTGGTGCTCTGACCACCAGGCAGAGATTTATTGTATTTGAATATAATACATTTTGAATTTGAACTATACCATTTGAATATTCTGGGAATTTAATGTGGCTGCCAAAGGGCAAAAGCTTTTCACAGGGGAAAAGAATCATAGTGTTGGTGCCTTTCCTTCAAGGCTGCTCTCCTTTATAGCAATATACAGATGGAGATCAGATTTTCCTTTTCACTTCTTTTCCTATTTTTCTCTTTATTTTTCTTTTCCTTTTTTCTTTTTTTCTTTTTTTCTTTTTCTTTCTTTTCCTTTTTTCCCCTTCTTTTCCTTTTTTTTTCTCTTTTTTTTACTTTTCCCCTTTATTTTCCTTTTGTCCCTTCCTTTTTTCTCCTTTTCCATTTTCTTTTCCTTTTTTCCCTTATTTTCCTTTTTTCTTTTCCTTCTCTTCCTATTTTCCCTTTAATTTCCTTTTGCTTTCCCTTTAATTTGTTGGCATAAGAGGTGGCCAGGCACGCTCTCCTTCCATATAAATAAATACAGCATTTGCATCAATTAAAAAATAAAAGAGCAATGCTATGGGCTCCCATTGCATACTTTTATTGTAGAATACATGAATGCAGATTCATTTAGGCCTGGAATCTGACAGGTTTTTTTTTTTCTTAGCTGAGCTTTGGAGAGCTGCATTTCAAAGCCACCCTCAGCTCCAGAAGTTTTCTGTCCCGTCGATGATTTATTGATTTATCCGCCTTGTTTACAGCGGAGACATTAAATCATAAAACAACTCCCATTGTATCCTGTGCTCAGATAGGCAAAAGCACTTCCTAACTGTGAAACCAGCTGCTCTAATCTTTAATGACTTTGCTTCAGTGGCCAAATCTACTTCTTTGTGCTCTCCTAATGCACCATTAGGTTAGTTACTGTCGCTGGAATTGCTGTCCTTCGGGCCCGGGTTAGAGGGGGATCATGGTATTTTTCATAAATCATTTTTTTTTTCCACCCCCCCCCCCTCCCTTCTTCTTTTACTGTTTAAAGGATAACGGTGCTGTAGCTTTGCAATTGTTTTATGAGGCAGTAATCTTGTTGCTGTGAGGATAAAGCGTGAGGCCAAAGGCAGTGCTTATCTCTGGAGAAGCCAGTTATTGCCCAGGAAATCTCTACAAAACATCAATTATCGCAGGTTCCACCCCTCTGAAACTGCAGCAGTGAGATTTTGTGTCCAAAATAGTCCAAAATGAAGCCCAAATGTAGTATTTAGAGGATGCTTTTGCAATTAAATCCCAGGCTTCTGAAATAAGTTTGTTTGATTAGCAAAGGCCAAAATCCCGGGATGTTACTCAGGGCTCTGCTCACGGAGCATCCTCAGGCTCCAGCATCACCAAAGCCAACCAGAGCAACCCATCCTCCTGTAACCAAGCAGAGAATTCCTGGTTTCTTTTCTCCTTCCTGGTGTCTTTTCTCCTTCCTGGTTTCTTTTCTCCTTCCTGGTGTCTTTAACTCTGGCTGCAGGAGGAGGATTTCCTGGCTGAGGCAGCACTGCACCCCGAGCAGCAGGAATTTAGAGCTCATTGCCTTTACCTAAACATGAACAACGATTTCAGGCCTTTCTGCAATTAAAATCTAGTGGAGGGAGGCAGCTCCCAGTGAGAATTATGGTGCTGAGCCTGATTTTTGGGCAGGGAGAGCAATCCAGGCACTGAATCCGAGCAGCACCTCCCGGGGAAACCGCTGAACGCCGCGCGCCGCTGCTGCGCTCCGTCTCTAAGAGGTTTATTCAATTAACAGTTTAAACTTTCCTTCTATTTTGCCATTTGGTTAGAAGAGGATTCTTATGCATTTAATAGTTTTATGCATTTACCCATTAGCTCTCCTAAGTGGGCTGGCTGGGGCCGGGCTGTGCCATTTGGCGGCGCTGGGCAGGGCAGACAGTGATCCATGGCACGTGTCACGGCCGTTTGCATCTCCCTGACCTCCCCAATCCATCTCCCTGAAGGTTGCTGTCCATTAATCCCACACAGCAGCTGCTGCTGCAGCCACTCCAAGGTACCAGGGCAGGTAGCAAAAGCTTCCAGGTAGCTCCCTGCCCCTAGAGCCCAGGTTTGGTGGGATGTTTTCGTCAAAACACAGAAGAAAATGACATATGGTTGTGAACCTAAGGGCTGCTGATCACTTTAAATACTTTAAATTAATCCAGCTTCGTTTGTTAAAACTAGCATCATCTGCTTAGGGACTAAGGGAACACTGGGAACACTTCAAAACAGGCACTGCAGGAGATGTTGCCCTGCTGCCTCGTGCAGGATTGTCTGAAACTCGCTTTGCAGCAATATTCCTCTTCTATGTTCGTTCCAATTCCTTGTTCACATTGCATTTTAAATTCCTGCCACACAGCACTGTGGCACTTCCCCTGCCTTGCAGATATTTCTGGCCCTGCTCTGTCCGTGCTGCAGGTCAGGGATTTATTTGTCTGCATCCCAGCTGCTCTGAAGGGAGCTGAGGGCAGCACTAGCTCAGAATCCACAGGTAAATTCAGGTACTCAGTGTGCAGGTTCTTCCCACTATCAGGAGCTTCTGTAGGCCAGTATTTTAGGTCTGTTAGGTTTCTGATGCAAGGCTGAGAATGAAATGCTCCCTCAGGGAGTGGTGCCACCCTGTATTTGCCTTTTGTCCCTTGTATTCAGGCTGAAGTTGAAGAAAAGAAACAAAATGGTTAAAACTTGATGAGTTTTTAGACTATAAATGGGCAGCAAGTAGTTACTTTTATCCCAGTTTTATAGGTGTTATTTATTTATAAATTCTCTGGTAAGGTCAATATGAACAGAGATATCAGAGCATTCATCTGCCTTTAAAACTGATGAAAAATCCAGCAAAACTCACTTGAGAGGATGATTTCTACATAATCTCACTGCTTCTGGCACCTCCTCCTAATAATAATGGTATCATTGTAATACCTGTGTTAAATTGAGCAGAGTTAATTGATGTAATTTATGGGAATGGGGGTATTTGTCTAAAATACAGTTGAGCTCCTGTGTGTGAAGCAGCAGCTGACAGGGGGAAGGAGGTGGCACATCCATGGTTTTATATCAAGAGATGTGAAAGGGTCTCTGGGGTAGCTCAGCTTCAGAAATAAACCCAGAGGAACCATCCCCGCCTGCTCAAGTGTTTTCCAACCAAGTTAAAAAGGCTCAGGCCCTCCTTCCAAATCTGATGCTGGAAGTTGGGATTTAGTTCACATGAGGAAGGTGTGGTCCTGCAGGAGTTAATGGAGAATTCTGTGGAAACATTGATTATCTACAGGTCTACAGATAGAGCAACCCGCTCTAGTGGAAGGTGTCTCTGCCCATGGAGCAGCCAATCTCCAAGGTCATTCCAACCCAAACCATTCCACATTCTGAGATTCCGTGCCTCATGTCCTCATAAAGAACACCTATAAAACCCCAGAGCAGCTCCCAAAAGCCTTGTCCTGTCTTCTCCTCTCCTCTCCTGTCTTCTCCTGACCTGTCTTCTCCTCTTCTGTCTTCTGTCCTGTCCTGTCCTCTTCTGTCTTCTCCTCTTCTGTCTTCTGTCCTGTCCTCTTCTGTCTTCTCCTCTTCTGTCTTCTCCTTTTCTGTCTTCTCCTCTTCTGTCTTCTCCTTTTCTGTCTTCTCCTCTTCTGTCTTCTGTCCTGTCCTCTTCTGTCTTCTCCTCTTCTGTCTTCTCCTTTTCTGTCTTCTCCTTTTCTGTCTTCTGACCTGTCCTGTCCTCTTCTGTCTTCTCTTCTGTCTTCTTCTCTCCTGTCCTGTCTTGTCCTCTCCTCTCCTCTCCTCTCCTCTCCTCTCCTCTCCTCTCCTCTCCTCTCCTCTCCTCTCCTCTCCTCTCCTCTCCTCCCCAGCCCCGTTGTCCCAGGGTTGCTCCGTGCAGCCTCCTCAGCGGATGTGTTCTCCCCGGCCAAACACGACCACCTGCATCTTTGTGCTGGTGTTAGCATTTTCATCTGCCATTACTCCCATCCAGCTGGCTGTCCCTTTGAAGTCCGTTCCCTCATGTTAAATGTTAACTCTAATTTCTCTTGGCCCAGGGAACAGATCGTGCATTCTTTGCTGTCTGTGTGATAATGGCCACACTTGTGCTGGCTGCCTTCGGCCCTTCCCGCCGCCCCGGATCCTCGCTCTCCTCCTGAAGGAATTTTGAGGCCCAGCTCTGCTGCAAGGAGTGGGTTTGTCCTGCAAAAAACTCTCAGCTGAGCCCTGAGAGCTGTCCTTATCCCCTATGGCCAAACCTCTCTTCCAAGACTGGGTTCAGGGTAGAGAAAAATGACCAAAATATCGCATTTAGGGGTGAATTTTGAGCAAGCCCGGGGTGTTTTGGGTTTTTCTCAGATTCAGGCAGGCTAATGTTTGGCCTTTTCCAGCTGCACTAGCATTTTTCTAAACATATTTCAGTGCTTATCCTTGCATTAGGCACAATAGGAATGGAGGGGGGGGAGACTTGTGACCATTTGAACTTGAAATCCCCAGAGAGCTTTTTATTCTAATAAAACAGCAAAATATTGGATACATGACACCCCTTACATCAAACTCTATCATATTAGGGAAACCTTAGAACTCTGGTCTGCAGTCTGGCCTGATACATTACAATTCATCAGGGATCAGTATGAGAAACAATTACATCTATTTATTTATTCCACTGTCAGAATGTTGACACTAGTTTTTCATATTGTCTCTGTCACGAAGAATCCTAATTAAATAACATGTCAAATGCATTGATCATACATTTATAAATTTGTTTGATATATCATGGAGGCCTTTTGTTATTAGGAGATATCACAAGATTAAAATTAAAGTTTGCCAAGCCATCCAGCTCATTCTACACAGGGCTTTTTCCTCCTAATTAACCACAGAATCTTGATGGCTTGTCATTCTGATATTGCACAAAGTGATCTCTTCATTTCAACTTCGGGATACCATTTCCCTTTGACCAAAAATCTGGCCAGATATGTACAATTATATTAAGCTATGAAATTACAGGCTCCTCTTGTATTTTTTTTTCCATTTTTTTGTCCTAATTCCTCTACTTAAGAGGCACTGTCTTATCACAAAGAAGATCAGGAAGAGCTTCACCTTCAGTTCTTGTGCTTTCTGCACAAAAAGAGCAGGAGCTTCGACCACCCTCATTCTTTCCCCTCTTTTTTTTAGCTGGGTTTGGACTCTACCCCAATCAGGGTCCAGTTTGGTGGCCATAAATCCATGAACATCTTCCCAGTTCCTCCACACTCACCCCTTCAGGAAAAACAGATTTTTAGGAAGGTGACAGGGACCAGAACACTCAGTACTTAAATAGTACAGTTTCTTCCCAAACAGATATCATTTGCAAAGAATCACATCCTCTGTACATCCTACTTGAAAGGATAAAAAGATGTCAATAAATAGGCATTTGTTGTTGTCCCTTTTTGATGTGTTTTCTCCCATTTTCCATAAGAACATAAGCTAGGAGGGTTTTACACAGATTTGGTGGCAGAACACATGCATTAAGATTAAGTTTCTTTTTAAAATTTGCATTCTTTGCTTTGTGTGTTTCCTAAATGGGGCAAGAGGGTTTCTTAGTGTGTCTTAGTATTAAGATCTAAAGTAACAGACCTTCATTCTAATGAGCTTTGTAAATCTGACCTAAAAAGTGTCGCCTGGAGTCTTTGAAATGAGTTTCCTACAACTTCCTCTGATCTGATTGTGTGTTTTAGGGGAGGTTAAATGGGTTAAGATTCTTAGCTGTCCTAAAGCCATTGGAGTGATTCCTTATTAATCTTTTTCACCCCCTAAGACATCATCTACAGATCTAGGCGGATTTAGTACATAAGATAACATAGCCAGCCCTGCCATAACCATCCACACAGCTCCTGAAAGGACAAAAGGGTGACAAAAATATGCAGAAACCCTTCCAAAGGTTCATGTTAACAATACCTCCCCAGTCTTTTCCCTTGCCTTTATTCGGGCTTGGCATGTCGCGGAGGGGAAGTTTTATCGTCACAGGATAATATCTCTGTAACTTGTGATCCAAATGACAAAGAAGTTTGTTGTGCTCCGTGTCCTGTGGCAAAACTTGTGAGCATAAGATGGGGTCTGCAATCAGCCCTGGCCCTGCTGATAACCAAGAGCTCCTTGTTCCTGCAGGAAGGGGGCTCGGCGCCCGTGCCAGCGGCTCCTCCTCCCTGCTGCCTTCCCAAAGGGATTTGCCTCCCAGTCTCCTCTCCTCCTGCTCCCTGTCCAGGCTGATGGAGAACTTTTCCAGAGCTTTCATTGAGGGGGGAAAGCAGCTTTTTCACCAAGAAATTGGTGAAAAATTGGTCTCGTTCCTGGAAGTGTTTGAGGCCAGGTTGGATGGAGCTTGGAGCAGCCTGGTCTAGTGCAAGGTGTCCCTGCCCTGATCTGGATTAGATCACCTTTAAATGTTCCTTCCACTCCAAACTGTCCTGTGGTTCTAAATAACGGGAAAAAGGTAAAAACACAGAGGTAGTTTCATTTATCTGAGTGATTGATGCTTCTGTCTTAGGCATCCTTCGACATCACAGGGCAGTTCAGGGCCTTTGCCTCTGGTGGGAAGGTCACCCAGTAGCATTGTAATACTTTTACCATAAATATGCCTTTTTTTTCCTTTTTTTTTTTTTAAGAAAAAAATCCAGTTATCCTTTGACATGGACCATGTATTTTATATTATTCTCTTTTACCCCATTCACATCTTATACAACAGCATTTTCAGTTCCACCCTCTTCTGCTTGAACATATTTGTTCCTAATTGTTTACTGTGCTAGAAAATGTGAGTGAGGTCCATGGCCAGAAGATTTTTATAGGTCTGTCCAGGGCATAACAGCATTTGGGAACCTTAGGTGTTGCACAAACAATGGTAATACAATTTGAGGGATCAGCTGCCATTTAATCAACGTCAGGAGGTTGTCAATTCCTTCCATGATTTATGGTTGGGAAAATACAGAATGATTTGTAAAATAGCAAGGAGCATCTCCCCTCCGAATGGGATGTTTTGAAAGCAAAGCAAACTGAAACACAAAGCTATTCTGGAAGAATTTTCTCAGGATTTTGAAGTGCTTGCCTTAGCCTTGAACTCCCTGTTGACATAAGTGTTCCTTAGTCCTTTGCAGGTGCTACTGTAGTGTCACAGAGCTCTCAGGAGTCCATTAGAGTCTTTTGGCCTGGAGAAAAAAAAAAAAAAAAAAAAGAAGAAAAGAAAAGAACACTTTAAAATGGTGAGTGGCTTCTTCAAAGCTGGAGCAGCCTGATAAGGAGCCCAAGTGTGTGGTTTCCGTGTGTTTTAACGCTTTCTGCAGTGTAACACACGCCCCACGGGGCCAGTGGTCCCCACAGTCCCCATCCCACGGGGTCATGGCTCTGCCCCCACATCCAGAGCATCCTGAAGTGCCTGCTCAGCTTCTTTCCAGGCTGAGCAAAGCTTTTTAGCACAGTTCTAAAAACAAATAGTGTGCACCTGAAGCGGGGAGGTGGAACGCTGCAGGGCCTTTCCCCAAACTCACCTGGATGTGGCCTTCAGACTTTCCCATCTCTAAAAGGAGACTCAGGATTTTATTTTCTTCCTGTGCTGCAGATATTGTAGCTCTTTATGTTTATCAAATGGATTCAGGTCAGCAAGCCATCAGCAACTTGTAAGTGCACGTGCCTGTGCTTAGCTGGATCTGGGAGGGACAGCAGGAGAAGGAGCTGTGGAGATGTCACTCTTCCTCTTTAATAATATCCAAACCAGAAATGATTAAATTATTGAATCACACAAGTATTTGGAAAGCTGTTTGGCCCATTGGTGGCAGAGGATGAACAGCTCCCCCTTTTCCAGCAGCTGTGCAGCAAAAGCTGTGGCTGGTGGTAAGCTCTGCCCAAGAAAGACACCTGCCTCCAGAATTCCCCTCCTGCTCCTTTTGACACCAGCATGCCAGGGATTTTTGTCTGCATGAAGCTTTGGAGTCTACAGGGATGTTCCAAACAGAATCTGGGAGAGCTCAGGAATACGTGCTTTGTTTAAAAAAAAAAAAAAAAAGAGAGAAAAAAAAAAAAAAGAAACAACACTGGAGGCAGTTTAGGTATTTAGCTCCTGAAGCATTTTTTTGTATCTCTTAATTACTTATAATCTGACTTTTCTTTCTAATTGAGGCTCCCAGCATCTGTCTAGCTACCAATACTCTTAACTACTAATTTACATTGCAGTTGGCACCTGACCTTACATGACACATGTAAGGCTCTTAGACAGATAATCCTGGCTTCTTCTGGAGACTTATGTCGCCATGGAGGGGTCAGTGGTGTGAGACAGCACAGCCTGAGGTGCGAAGTGCCACAGCAGCTCACACACTTTACCTTGCTGAGTCTGGGAATCCCTTAACAGGCTGATCTGGGCTTTTGCACAGCCAGCCCTCCTGCTTTTGTACCCAGGCAAGGCATTTTTTTTCTGCCTGTCACTTCCAGGCCTTAAAGCAGCACGTCTGTGTTGGTTCATTTGCAGACATCAGTAGGCACATTTCACACTGAATTCCACCCTGTGGGGCCGTGTCTAATTGGACAAATTTGAGCAGCAGGCAGGAAAGCCACCGCAGCATGGAGCAGTGATATATGGGCACAGGGAAAAAGGGTTGGGATCTTAAAGTCACAGCTCCTCTGCTCGCCTGCCTGCCTGCCTGCCTCCCGAATTTGGAGCAGGGTGGCTCTGAAAAGTGAGGTTTAACATCCTGCTCCGTCCCCTTGGTGCTCCAGGGTTTTCCAGAGTGGCTCGTTCATTCAGCTCTGGCTGAATCCCAGAATTATTGAGGCTGGAAAAGCCCTCCAAGGTTTTTGAATCCAACCTGTGGCTGATCATCACCTTGCCACAGCACTGAGTGGCACATCCAGTCATTCCTTGGACACCTCCACCACCTTCCAGTGACCATCCTTTCCACGAGGAAAGCTCTGTGAGGAGCAGGAAAAGTGTCTGCACCTTTGGAATGGGACACAGGAGCTCAACCCCCTGAAATTAAAGCCTTGTTCAGCTTTAAACTGCACAGCTGCCATCCACATTAGGGTTTTTTTTTGGGGGGGGGCGGGGGGAATTTCCTGCAATATCGCAGCAGCAAGGTGGAATGGGGAGGCTGTTATTAGCAGAGAGAAAAGGGGGAAGAAAAAGGATTTCAGAACCTTGGCAATAAAAGGGAGTTGAAGGGTTGTTTCTGGTCATAGATGTTTCTTTTCTATTTTATGTTGCTTAAGAATAATAAATGTCAGATGGCTGGAGTAGCATGTTTTATTAAAATAAGTGAATTTGGAGGTCAGGAGAGCACTGGTAGCCCTGTGCACAGGATGGTTTTGTTTGGGTGAGGGGCAAGTGGGGGGGCTCCATCCCAGTGTGCAGGGACCAGCTTTAGAGGGAGGAATAGCCTGAAATCCTATTTCTGTGTAATTGCTCTGGTTTTGGTGTCTCTGCTCAGCCAACAAACAAAAGTGCCATCTAATGACAACTGTGAAAAACCTTTTGGAATGTAAAACTGAAGGATATTATGGATAATTGTTCCTTGGAATATATTTATATTGGTAACATTTGTTAGAGGTTCCCCACTTGGATTTTGCTTTTTTAAGCATCTCGGAGAAACGTTGCTCCATATGCTGATTTTTCACAGATAATGGTTGGTCTGAAAAGGATCTTAAATGGCACAAAAGCCAAGTGTTGAAAGACTTCCCAGAAGATGGCTTTGGTGACAAGTCCTTATATTTTGCATGAATCAGACTGAAAATCTCTGCCTGACTCTTGAGCGTGCAGAGAACTCAATGGGTGCAGCTGCTTCAGAGGGAAAAGGGGGAAAAAAGAAGTGGCTTGGTGGCTTTCAGAGCATCTGGCCAGAGTTTTATGCTTTTACTGCACTCCACTGATGCTCAGGGGTTTAAAGAAATAGATGCCTTTTGGCTCTTCCTGTGAGTGGAGTGAGTTGCCACAGCAGCAGAGTCGAGCAGTGTCTCTCACTGCCCTGAAATGCCAAATTATGGGGATGTCATGAAAAGGTCTCTGCCAAATGGCACGGAAGTGATGGCTTCAACAGATAGTAATTATTGTTTTTTTTCCTGTGTGATGGATGTCTGTTTATATTTAATGTAGTCACTAGATGAAAATGGAGGTCTTTGGTTAATCAGATATGGGTTTAGAAACCAAAATTAAGTCATTCATGTGGATATGGTTGAATTTCCTCACTTCCTTGTGACCTGTTCCTTCAATCGTGTAGCTTAGATCTGAGGGTTTGCTTTACTTAACTTGCCCCAAATTGAAATGAAAAGCAGCTTACTTTAACATATATCATGGGAACACTGTGGATTTTTTCCCCTCTGGGCTACTCAAAACAAGCCCCAGGCCCAGCAGCCCTGAAAACTTGTGTGAAGCTGGGAAGTGCAAGATTTAATGCCTTGTAACTTTACTCTTGTCTCCACAGCAAATTATTTATGCAGAACATGACCAAAAGGCAGATGTGGCAGAGCAGTAGAGGTTGCTGCCGTGGTGGGTGAAGGCAGGGGAGGCTGTGGGGCTGCCCAGGAGGGTGGCAGAGACCCCAGCTGGGGTTCAGGCTCTCCTCCCTGCTCACATTCCTGCTTTTCCTGTGGGAATGCTGCTGCTCCCCGTGGCAGACTGATGGGAGTCTCCCAGTGGAAGCTCAACCCCTCATCAGAAGCACCAGAACACCTATAAATACTAGAATGGCTTTAAAAACGTGTGGGGTGTTAGCCCAGGGTATGAACAAGAAGGTCAGGAAAAAAAACAAGGGTCATAAATATTTAATTTTCACATCGGTGGGGAAGGGAGGGTCCTGCTAAGCATCCCTGGATCCTGGCTCCATCACCCACTTCCCAGCCATCCAACAGCAGTGACAGGACTTCTTCTGCCCTCCCCATCCTCTTTTTTGTCCTTCTGTGCAGCAGGAAACTCATCTCCCACCCCAGCAGAGGAACTGCTGAGATCCCATCTCCCACCCCAGCCCCGTGCAATCCCTCAGCAGCAGCACGAGTCGCTCGCATAGAGGCTTGTCAATATGAACCTTGGCTCAAATGCCAAAATTATAATTAAAAAGGTTTTGTCTTTTGGCTTTTTGTCTACATACTTTCCTAATATTGTCACTTGGCAGGGCCGGGGTGTCTCTCGCGGTGTAATTGCCGCAGAACATTTCCTTGAAAGAGCAGCACCACCCCGCCTCCTCCTGACACTTGCATGTGGAAAGCACCAACTGTTTTATAGGCATTAGTGAGTTCTGCTCTGCAGTGCAAGGAGGAATTAACTGTCTGTGCAGCTGAGACAGCTGCGGAGCAGCCTCGGAGATGGAGTGACCTGCCCGAGGCTGCGCTGGGGATGCTGTGGCAGAGGCAGGAGCTGCGGTTGTGCCTCTTCCAGAGAGCAAACACAGAGGCTTTGACAGGACAGTCTGGCTGGATGTGTTGTTTTTGCTCTCTTCCCCCTCTGCAGGGGTCTGTGTGCAGGAAGGGATCTGTCTGCTCCCAGAGCAGCAATGCCTTGGGCTGTGTGGTCACTCTGAGCCGTGTCCCTGCAGCACCACAGCCCCAGCTCCCCACCTCTGCCTGCTGTCAGTGGGGAGATGGGATTGCAGGGACACCAGGACTTCTTCTCAGGCATTTCTCAGGCATTCAGGTACTTAAAAAGCCAAAGGGCTCTGGTCCACCCCATTAAAGAGTGCCAGGTAATCCCTTTATGTAGTTAGGGGCATTTCCCTGCCAGGGCATCACCACCTGCACTCCTCATCCTCGTGCAGGTGCCTCCCTGCCAGGGGCTGAATGGCAAGGAATCCCTTGGGAGTCATTTTTTTCTTTAAAGAGCACTTGTGGTAATATTAGAATAAGTAAATAAACAGAACAGATCTTTAAAATCAGTTGCAGAATATGCTTTCTATTTTTGGTCAAAACTTTGAAGATCTGGAAGTTGTCCAACTGTTTCGAAACGAAACCTTAAATTAAATCGATGGCTTGGAGGGGCTGTTTAATTTTATTTTTTTTTTTCAATCTTTAGTACCAAGAAAATTAATCTTCCAGACAGGGGTTACATTTGAGGGAAAAGCAATGCATGGGCAATTAGGACTTTTCCCCCCTTCAGAGTGGTGAAGCAGAGTTTGGGGTAGTCCAGGCTCAGGTCTTCAGCTGGGCTAAATTAGCCCAGCTCTGCTCAGGCTCCAGCTGTAGGCACATATTACTGCTCCATTGCAGCAGATCTCATTTATGACATGTTTTTAAAGCAGATCTGTGAAATGATCCAGCTTTAAAAAAATAACACTAATAAGGGTGTAGTTACATGAGCATCTTATCCTGCAGCAAAGCCAGTTTAAGAGGCTCCCAGCCCTTCCCTGACCCTGCCTTCTCCTTCCAACCCCACACTTCATTTGCCCTCAGCTTTGCTGCTGCAACTTTTTGGTGTTTGTGGGTTTGTGTTGGGTTTTTTCGTGTTTCTTGCTTTGATCAAGTAGGAGATGGATGCAGCAGAGGTAATTTTTCAAATGACTTCTGATGCCAGAACAGGTGTTCCTGCAGGTGCCACTAAACCCAAGTGACCTTTGGGGCTCTTTTTGAAGAGCCAGACAGGTGAGCAGCTGAGTGGGCACTGCTGGCACTGCCTGGGGCAGGCTGGGAGCTCACACCCCACCAGAATCACAAAAAAGTTTGAGTAGGAGGGACTTTAAAAGGCTCCTGCAGTGACCAGGCTGCTCAGAGCCTCATCCAGGCTGACATTTCCAGGGATGGGGCACCTTCCACCTCCTTGGGCAGCCTGTGAAGTTGGCTGAGCCTCTGGCTCCTGGAGTCAGCTGGAGCAGAGTTACAGTCAGTTCCTGGACCTCTGCTGGGCTGGGGCTGCAGCTAGGAGTTGTTAAGTGAACCACACTGATTTTTTTGTTCTCCACAGCAGCTTCCTTTCCCCAGAGCAGCACTGGTGTTAGTGCTGGAATAGAGGAGAACCAGTCAAGATTTCAAGGAATCTCAGGATGCTTTGCTCTACCAGGAAATCCAGCCTGCCCAGACTCTGCACTAGGCAGCAATGAGATCAAATGCTTCCCTAACCTATTTACTTTAAATGTATCTTGAATATTAGCAACAATGGGGTAAACAGACAGCTCTTTGAAAAGTGTGGTGCCTGGTGAGTGTCTGACACAGTATTTAATGAGTGCAGGAAGGGTTTTATCCAACTGCCTTCAGTATGTGGAATGTGTTTTCCCCTTGTTTTGACTGGATGGGTCTTGTGGCTGATCTGTTTAAAAATACTGAAGTGAACAGTTGCAGCAGCAACACAACGTGGTGGTATCTGAGACCTGCACGTGGTGCAGATGAGGTGGGAACAACACAGAGCTTCCTTCATCTGTGGTGTGGTTATCAGTGCTCCCTGAACCCTGCTGCTGATAGCATCCCACAGCCTTTCTAAAAGAGCTGAAAAACACCAGGACATGAAATGACACCTCCCTGGGGTGGCAGTTTGGCATTTGGTGGGGAGCTCCTGTCCCTTGGAGTCCCCCAGCACAATGCCCAGCGTGGCTTTGCTTGTCTGCTGCTCCCTGGGAGCAAGATCTATTGCTCCCTCCTCTTATTCCTTTATACATTGCACAGAGTGGAAACAAGAATCAGATAGAAACACTGAGTCCATCAATCTTAACTAACTCAGAAGATAGAGTGTGATAGTAAATCTTCTTTTTGTCTTCTTCTTCCTGGGATTCACACACAGCAGTGCAGCCAGTAGGAACAGAAGAAGAATTAAGTTGTTTGGGTGCACACCAGGGTGGGTGCTGGAGTGGTCTGGATAAAACCAAAGGGGCTGTGAGGTGAAGTGTAGCAGTTCTGGTTTAGCTGAATCAGGAATAAAGTGCTTAACCACAGCCCCAGGTGGAGGCAATGCCCTGAATATCCCCTAAGTACAGATTGGGACCCGTGGCTTTGCTGTTTGGATTTCTTTAGTAATCATTTTTTTTTTTTTTTGCAGCACCGCCAATGAGATCAGGGTGGTAAGAGGGGTTTGTCTGCGTTTGGTGTTTGTGTGAGTTCTTTTTTGATTAACCTTTTGTGTACTACAGCTGTTCACTGCAATCCAGAGGGGGTTTATGAGTTCAGAATTTATGGTAAAGTGCTCTAACATGAGGAATTTGAGCTGGATTAAGCTGGGTGTGCATAGGTTATTGCAGCAGCGTTCACTGGCTTTCCTTCTTCCTGGATCTCAGTTGTGTGATCATAAAATTCATATTAGAACATTAGCAAATGCAAATGTGTAGCCACATTCTCATCATTTACCCTAATTTTGCTTCTTTGGATAAAGTACTTTGTTTTTATCAATTCACAGGCATGGAAGTGACAAGCCTGTTTATAACTATCAGTGATACAGAGCAGCAGCTCCAAAAATGCCATGGGATTTTGGAATCAGCACTGAGAAACTTTTCCATAAATGCCAGGAATAACATTATATTTGAATATTTAACCCTTACCCAGGCAATTTGAGGACTGGAAACCATATGTGCTTTTCATAATGGGAGCCAAGATGACCCTACATAAAGATAAATATAACTACATGAAAGCACTCAGGAAGGATGGTGTTGTGGTTAAGAGCTGGGCAAGGGCTGGGGAGCTCCAAGGTCTAATCCCAGCTCAGCCACAGGCTTCTTGGGTGATCCTGGGCATGTAACTGAATCCCTGCATATTTCAGTTTTTCCATTTGGGAATGAGAGATAATAACACTGCCCCAAGCCGTGCCGGGAGGGGAGCGCGTCGCCGCGTGGGAGGTGTGGGCTGGGAGATGGTGCTGGTGACCACCAGGAAAATCTGACCAGGTGCTCTGCTGAGGGCACATGCTGCTCCACTGCCAGTGGGGTTGGGTTTCTCCTCTCCTTCTCCAAAAGCTGGATGAATAAACTCCTGCCTTAATCAGCGTGTCAAACCAGGGAAGCACACCTGAAATCTGGGAAGTCACATCCTTGGCAAACGTTCCTTGCTTGAACGTAATTTCAATTCAAAAGCAGTGAGGGGGGGAAAATGAGGAAAGGAAAGGGAAACCTGCAGTAGATGAGCCCATCTGGTTTTGTTTGAGTGCTACCTAAGTGAGTTGTGTTTATTGGTTATAGACTCGTGTTTGCTTTATACGCTCGCGGGCCAGGTAGCTCTTGTGCTGCTCGTGACTTGGCATCCACTTCTACCCTTTGGGAGTCTGCTCAGGAGGTACAAATCCTGGTCCTGTTCTCTGGAAAGGTGGGATCTTTCCAAGTAACCATCAAGAAGGAGCCTGAATTGGCCACTGAGCATTCCCACTTGCAGCTTGTGTATCCTATGGGATGCCACTCCACCGCCATAGGAGCCAAGGTGCTGGGCTGGCAGCAGGGTGCAGCTGCTGGCATGAGGAGGGGTCCTGTTGGTGAGAAAAGGTCTGGAAGGAGCAGTCCCTGCTCTGGAGAGCAGGTAAAATCCTGTCAGATCCTGTCAAATCCTGCTGGATGCCGAGCAGCCGGCGCTGGGCCGCGTAAGGTGCGGGGGAGCGCGATCACCCATTGTTTGGAAGGAAGAGTTTTGATGTAATTATACCCTTCAGCCATTGCCACACTTTCCTCCCTTTCATCTCCAGGCAGGTCCCACACGTTCAGATGTGAAGCTGGAAATGAAACACATCTGGCTCTCCCAAAATGACAACAGACTTTTTTATTTGCTATTTTTGGTATACAACAAAAGCTTTGTATCTCGCTAATTGAACATATGGGCTCTCCCTCGCTGCTTTTTTTTTTTTTTTTTTTTTTTTTCCCCCTCCCTGCTAAACTCCACTTTTCCATGTGTCATCGTCCGACTCCAACATTTGATCTGTGGAGTCCATCTCAGCCATGTGTTTGTTGTAATCTGCTACACATGTAGCCTTGTTTTCTTGTGTGTCCTGACCTCCAGTGAGAGCTGCAGTTGTTTCCATGGTGGAGAAGTGTTGAGGAGTTACACATCCTTTTTATCAGTGTTCTTGGCCACCGGCAGCTCCTCGCCGTGCTCCTGCCAAGCCTCTGAAAGCTGGGGTGGGGGGGGGGTTTTGGGGGCAGCCATATCTGTTTGTCTTGTGATAGCAGATGCTGGCTTTCTTCAGTGGAGCAGAAGTAGAAGGGGAAAATTCCCAAAATAGAAAATAGCCCTGTCAGTAAAACCCGGGGAAGCTGAAGGTTGGCTTAAGCTTGCTAGAGCTGGAGCTTAAGGCGAGGATGGAGGTGGATGGCTGGGAGATGACCACTGGACAGAAGGCAGGGAGCCCTTGGGGGTCAGAACAATCTGTGGGATAAAGAGAGGAAAATGCCTCTGTTGCAGAGGAGCCTGAGCCCTTCAGAGCAGGCAGTGTCTTAAAAAAAAACCCCCAGGAGCTCATCCCTACCACACGGACCTTCGTGAGACTCGTCTCATTATGGGTACAGGACCTCTTGATTAGTGTGAAAGATTCATCATCAGAATATTTTTTGTGCCTGTGGGGGATCCACTTAGTTATTTCCAACTACGGCTCTAAATTGTTCCCATGCTTCATTGTGCTTTGATTAGCAAAGATCTTGCAGTAACTGTTTGAGGCTCTCACCGTGACCAAAAAAAAAACCCCAAACAGGTGACAATGATCAAACCACAGGGTGTGGAGTGGGAATTCCTGGGGATTTAGGGTGGGGAGAAGGAGCTGCTGGGGCTTTAGGATGGGGTTGGAGGTGATCCCTTTACAGGTTCCTGAGCATTGAAGGAAAAACCACCTGCAGCTTTCACCGTGCTGTGTGTTGCTCCCCAGGAGAAATGGCAAATAAATGCCCAAAAAAGCAGGGGGAACTGTGCATTTCAATGCCCACACAAACACACAGGCATAGCCCCAGCCCTTGAGTCCCCATCATGTTCCAGCTGTGCTAATGGTCACCTCTCCTGCAGTAAATATTGGGCCAATTTCATCACATTTGGCTTATGTTTATCAACACAGCACTTAAGCAATGGGGTTTTGGTTGCAGTGAGGGAAAGAGTCCATCTCTGTCTCACCCTGAGGTGAGAGATGAGGAGCCATGCGTGGGGTGTCCTGGCTTGGAGGCTCCTCAGTCTGTGTTGCAACCCTCTGACTGCAGCAAAAATGAAATAATTATGCTTGAAGACAGAGCTGAGGCAATTTCCACCAGGAATATGCCATCTCTCACCACTTGAACAATATTACACATTCATTGTGCTATTATTCTGTCCAGTTCTTGACATAAACTGCTGAGCAATTTTGTCTTGAGCTCCCTTTTTAGCCAAGAGCATATGCTTAAAAAATTTGAGGTTGCACTTGAGGACTTCCCAATCAACTGAGAAATGAACTCTGAAGCAGAAGTTGTATTTAGCAAAATGGACTTACAATTATTATTCATAAATGCACATGTTATGGCTGCAGTTGTTCCACTTCTTTCTTTTACAGCCCTATAAATTGTATACAGAACATAAAGGCTTTACTTCTTAAATAAATGTTTTGCAGCCGTCGTAAATTATCTTTCTTGCATTCATAATGAAAAAAGAAAATCACTGTTTGATGTTTTATATCCTCTTCACTAAAATGTAAAATATGGTAGTTGGAGCCAGATTTTATCTCATTTGAAAATAAAAGAAGGTTCATTTCCTACTAATTTTTTTCAGTCTTAGGTTTGGAGTTCCCATGAAGTGTTGCCCAATCTGCAAAGCAGCGTTACAATAAACCCTGCTTTAGCCCAGGCTTTGCTTTGAGTTGTACCAGCACTAATAATCACCATTGTGAACTGACTCATGAGCACAACCTGAACCTCTTTTATTATTATTTTTATTTCTTTTTTAATCCCTGCTGTTGTTATATTTCATCTTTCTCCACCCCCCCATCACTGCCTGAATGTCAGATTGTTGAACTTCTCCCTGCGCCAGCCCTCGAGGACCCTGCCCCAGCCTGGCTCTCCTGGAAGCAGGCCTTGCTAAACTCCCAGCTCACTGGTTTGCAAAGCAAACTTCAGCCTTGTACTATTTACCTTGGCAAGTGCCCGACCAGATTGATGATCTGTAAAGTGGATTTGTTATTTGGCTGTTTGCTTTGGCAGCTCTTGAAAGCAGTTTGCTGATTGCAGCCCCAGATGTCATTGCATACATTACTGCTCGCTATAAGTTTCTTCTAAAGTTTTAATTTCAGCCACAAATACTATTAAGCTTTTTGCACCTTTGTGTATTTAGCTCATGGATATTAAATATCAAGAGCAGGCAGCCTCGATTTCCTTAATTTCTCCTCTAATTATCTTTGTTGGCCTCCTCCAGGCATCTGTATAGTGCCAGAACAGGGGATGCTGCTTTGCCCTGGGTCAGTGCTGTGCCCAGCTGTGCCACAGGCAGTTGCAAGTTGGTCACATGCACAGTTTCCTAACCACAGATAAGGTGGAAAATTGCCATAGCATTTGTAGAAATTATCAGCTTTAACATGACCAAACACTCGGGTCAGTAGAGCAGAGATCAGGAACGATGGTCACTAAAATCACCCTGTGCCCCGTTTGTGTCAGGGTAGGCACAAAATGAACATGGTTTCCCTGGGTAATCTCCATCCCTCTTAACTATTATCTTGACTTTTAAAGGCTCTCAAACCTGATAAGCAATTTGGCAGATCAATAGGCTCAGAATCAATTTGTTTCTGACATGGGGTAATCCTGATTTTGGCTCTGATGCCAGCAGTGCTCCACTCCCAGCCCTGTGCATGCAGCCATCAGGATTAGGGTGGAGGAATATTGGGATATTTCATTTTCCTGCTGCCTCAAAGTGCATCTGCATTCCTGAAGTCCAATAAGAGGCACATGAAAAGCTCAGCTGGGTGTTTGCTGCTCCCCTACCTCAAGTTCTGCAGGAGCAAAACCTGGCATAGCCCAGCTTAGGCAGACACTGCTGGTCCTGGCTTTGAGCAGTTAAACCATCCTTTGTGGCCAGGAGCTTTGTTTTTTTGCAGTGGGGGCATTTTCAGCTTTGAAATCTTTCAGTTGAAGAAGTTAATTCACTCTAAGTTAAGTTTACTTTGCAAGGGGAGGATATCATTGTAGTATTTTTGGCCACTGCTTGAAAATTCCTCTAACCCTTTACTATAATAAGCAAATTGAGCAGATTAAAGACACATTATGCTGCCAAATGGTTTTTCTACACAGGGTGACATATATTTTTTCTGTGGAAAAGGTTGTGGGGGTTTTTGTGAGCTGCTATGCTTTTTTTAGCACTTCCTGTTTTATTGTGTTTGAAGTGTCTTTGTGGTGACCTGTTGGGGTAAGATTCTTCCATATGGAAGTGTTTCTTCAACTTTTAATCATTTTGTCTAAAAAAAAAAAAAAAAAAAAAAAAAAAAAAAGAAAGAAAGGTTTTTAAATCCGATTTGCAGATGTCTCTGGTTTTGTTCGCAGGGAGCTTGTCCAACTCACTGCAGTGTTGTAGAAATGATGAATTGTTCATCCACAACGTGATGGTGACATCCACGGCGTTGCACTCTCAGAATGCCTTCTTTAAAATCTATTTCAAATATCTGTAGAAAAGCTTTTGTTTGCGTTTTGACGGATTTTTTTCCCTTTGAAACCCTGCCTTCACTGAATGCCTTTGGCAAAGCTCCCGTTGGTTCTGGTGAAACTGGGATTTCACCAGTAGACCACTGACTTGGTTGCAGGCATCTCTGAAGTCGAGTAACATCGGGATAACAAGCGAATCTCTGTCTGTTCCTGGAGCAAATCAAGCTGGGCTTTTACGAAGGGTCAAAAAAAAGTTACAAGTTTATTTTTAAGTCTACAAGACACGATCATTAAAGCACAACAGAAGGCAGATCCCCTGAGCTCTTACTGGACCCGCCAGGTCGTAACTGAGACCAGAATCTGGACCACTGCAGTTGTGCTGTAGCTGCATCCTGTTTCCTATTAGTTCTGACACTAACATCTGAATTTCAGGTTCTGTCTTGTTTAGGTTGAGCTGCTCAATCAGTGCATCCAACAGGCACCTCAGCACCCCTCAGGAGCTGTGTGGCTTGCAGGGGGTGTGAGGGCAGAGCTGGAGCTGCTGGGCACAGGGTGTTACCCAGGCAGCTGGGGATGTCCATCAGGCATCTCCAGACTTCCCCTCTGCATCACACCCTCGATGTTTCAACCTTAAGAAAACTGGCTTTGACAGTGTTTTTGAGCCCACATGTGAATACCACATGTTGAGGTCTCATGTCTGCAGTTTCACTCCTAATTAAGTGTAGATGTAAGTACTGGGTATCGTTTAAGGTCTTTGGCTCTCTGCAATTCACCACAAGCATCTAATTCCCACTTCCTTTGTCTTGGACCTGTTATTTATAGGAGAAGGGTAGGTGGACTTGGTGGTTACAAGTCTGTTGGATTATTATGTTTCTGTAGCTGTCATCCTGTCAAGGGTCCTGCAGAAATTTGCACTGTGGGCTCTCGGTAGTTTATTGGGAGTAAAATCCCCTCCTGTGCCAAAGGCTGGTCTTAGGTCTGTGCACCACTTAAGTCTTGCTAAGCTCTGAGAATGAGTCTTAAATGTTATGCTGGCCTTCTTAGCCCAGAGGTGAACTGCATTCTGTGTGAACAGTGAGATTTCCAGCTCAGCTTAAGGCTGTTTGTGTCTGCTGCTGGGAGAATTAGGATGGGGTCTCTGAACCTGCTGAAAACTTTTGATGCTCATCATTCAGAAGCCAGGGCCTTGCAGCTCTCTGACCTAACAACAGCAGAGTCTGGAAAAAAGGCAGCTTTTTGATGTAGATGGGCACAGAACTCATCTGGTTTGGATTTTCAAGGTGTTCCAGAGTCATATTGTTGACTACAGGGGGTCTTCTGTGAGCAGCAATATGCACTAACTTACTGCTGAGATCTCAGAGCATTCCCAGATATTTATTTTTGGAATGTTGAAGTCAAGTAGCTCCTGTCTATTAGACAGATGGAGAAATTGAGGCATAAGATGGACAGGTGACTTCCCTGGGCTGGGCAGAGCAGTATCAACAAGACTCAGACATAAAGCTGGAAAGTTATTTTGCTCTGGTTTCCATGGTATTCAGTGTGTTGGAATAGGGAAATCCTTACAACCATATTTGCATCTCCCCAAAAAAACCATCCTGGTGTAACCTTCTCAGGTGATGCTCTCCCTTGTCCTCTCTGATGAACTGGGATATTTAGCTTTGGACATGGATTTAGCTCTGACTTTTGGAAGAGATGGAATTATGCCCATGAAGGTCATTATCATCTCCAGACCTGGCAGGGCTTCAGGGGCCCTGGGGACAAGGTGCCTCCAGCTCAGTGGCAACTCTCCAGTTTAAATATTTCACCAAAACACCTCCAACGTCTCCCACTTCCTCAGGAGTTTCCTAACAGTGTCTAACTAGATGAAAATTAGCTAGTGTCTTGGTTTGTGGAGCTGCAAAGGTCAAATGTCCTGGAGAAACAAGGTGCTAAGATGCTAATTCTCTCCTGGAATGGGAAGGCAGTGCTCTGCTCGAGTGAGCAGAAAATGCAGGTGGGCTTAAACATCTCCATTTTTGCCTTCTGTTTTGAATGCAATTAAATGAAATCTGCTGTGATTACAGGGAGGATAGCCAGCTTCCAGTGCAATCCCAAATCTCCTCCTAACACCAGATATGAGGCAAACAGCCTGGGGAGGCTGCAAATGTCCTGGGCTGGTTCCTGCCCTGTCTGTCCCAGTGTGGGACACACAGGAAGCTCGCCCTGAACTTCTGTTCTCACACTTCTCCTCTTGGAATCTTGTTTTCCACTTCTTGGAGATTTGTGAAACATATGCCTTGGAGGCTTCCCAATTTTTTTTCACAGCAAGAAGAGAATTGCTCTCCACGCTGTAAAAAACTCTCACGAAAAAGCACACTCCTTTCTAAAGGACCTGCCTGGTGCAGCTCAGCAATTCCCATTTCTCATCACTTCACAGTGTATTTTATAGAGTATAAAAATGGTGTTATGATCCATGTTCCCAAACCTTGCCTCAGCTAGCAAGAACATCAATAAACATGGCTTGATAGACACCAGAGCTGCCCCGCTGTTCCCCCGGTGCTTTGAACGTGCCCTCACAGACTTTTGGAATCCATTCTCCACATAGGAAACTCCTCGTGCCTCTGGTAAGCTTTTAATGTATCAAAGGTAATAATAGTGCTTAGGAAAAGTGACTTCTCCCAGGATACATTCCCAATCTGGTCACTTAATGTGCTTAGAAATATTTCCTTTCCTTCCTCTCACATCCCGCAGATTTTTTTTCTCTCGTGCCTTGATTTACATTAATCTGCAGATTGGGACGCCGGCGTCACCTAGGTCTGGCAAAAGATTTTACTTCGTTTCTCCCCCTTCCCTTTCCCTTCTCTCTCCATAAAGTTATTATTGTTATTTCTTCAGTTCACAGCTGGGATGATGGGTTTGAACAGCTTCACGCTCCGTTCCAGGAAATTCCATCTTTGTTCCGAGGCTTCCAGCGCAGAGGCTCCTTTCACCTTGATCTTTCAGCACGGCACTAAAACATTTGGCAAGGTTTTTTTTGTCGTGTTTTTTGCTGCTGTCCAGGGCTTTTGAGAGATTCCCCTTGGACAACTTCCACCTCTCAGCTTGCCCACTGGAGGAAAAACTTCCCCTTGAATTTACGCAGCCACATCATCACGAGCGCTGCATCCCTCTCATATCTTCATTACCTTCCTCGCCTCCTTGGGTTTGCTTCTCTCTGCTTTAAAGTCAGTTTTTCCTGCTGGAGCCTTGAGCTGCTGGGAGGGTGATTGGAGCTGGAGCAGCACTGGATCCAATGGGCTGACAGATCCTCCCCAAAGGAGGCGGTTCTGCAGGCTGCAGAGAGCAATTCCCTCTGCAAAACATCAGTGGTTTCGCTCGTAATTTTAGGCTGGAAAAGGTATGGGATCAGCTTCTACCTGAATTAGATCAGTCTCCCTAATAATCAGCTTTCTTTTCCACATTAAATTCCCCAGAAACTTGTGATTAGCCCCACTTCTGAGAGTTCACCACGGCTTAATTCTACTGTAAAACTGTCAGCAGTGATTTTCTTGTTTAAAGACAGATTTTGGTTCTTGTACAGAACTACTTCTTGCTAAATTCCTTTTCAACCAAACACTCTTGTCATTTCTCAGCCATTAAAGACAATAAACTCCATCTTTGGATTTTTACATGCTGAACTTAGTTTATAATGATGGATACTTGTTTATAACACACTGAAGATTTTTGTTAGCTTTCTGGCATAAAAATTGGAATCTTCTCTTTTGATTCGTGGTTATTAGTAGCAGGTTTATCCTTTCAAATATGTACAAGCCGTGATTTAAGTGGAATATTTACTGTCCACAGGAATGGCAGCCTGCAGCTCTCAGAATCCATCTTGCCTTTGCAAGCAGCAACTTCATAACCATCAAAATTCTCTCGTGGGTTGAAGCTGATTTTGCAGCAGGATTTAGGTGTTGCAACCCAGAAAGTCACAGTGCTGGTTTTTGATGCTTTTGTCCATGAGGAGGGACCTGGGGCTCCTCTCTGCTGTGTTTTGGGGCAGCTCCAGGTGTGGATGATCCCACATTTCCTGGCATCCCTAAGTCATTTGCTATAAAGTGTATTTTGAAGGTGCTTGTAAAGCTGAATCAGGATCTCCTGGGGAAGTGGGAAGTGAGAAACACCCACTTGGACCATCCTAGGACAGGGCCACAGTGCTGTGAAAACTTGAATGGTTCTTCCTAGATCCAGGGAGATCTCTTGGGTCGGGCAAGGATTTGGGGTGGCGTGGTTTGGACTCCCACCAAAATGTCTCTTTCTTCCCTCTGTCTGTACCAGGTGATTCCTGGTGGAGTGGTCCATCCCAAAATGACCTGAGAGGTTTTACTGCATCATAAACCAGAGCAAAGCGTGTCCTTGCCATCAGTCTCCAAAATGGGGTTTATTGAAGGAAGAAAAAAAATTTTACTAGAAAAATCCAGTTTTCATCCTTCCAACTTCAGTCACACACTGATTCAACAACGTGAACTATCAGACTTTCCTGTTAAATGTGATTTATTCTGCATTATTTTGAGTTGATGCACCCACTTCTCTCCTTTTTTTTCTGGTTTTGTGGGATGAAAAGTAAGAAAGAGCAAGGAAAATTTGCCTTTTAATTCATCCCCATTAGGGAGATGCCCTACAGGCACACCCTTCTAGTCACCTTTAGTGATTTCTGTAGCAGGAGGTCAGTGCCATTGTCAAGTGCAAAAAACACTCTTGTCACTCTGGGCAATCAAAGACCTTGTGTGACTTTTTTTTTTTTTTTTTGGAGGAGTTCTTGCTTGTTGCTGAGAGCTTTGCTGTCAGCCACCAACGGGGAGCCACGGCTGCCTGGTTCCTCCTTGCACTTGGAGAGCTGCTGCAGCCAACGTGGAGCTTGGGGAAGGGTGAATCCCCTGCCCTTTGAGTTCAGCCTGTGCAGAGGATGAGAGGGAGATGAGTTAAATGACCGAAAGCCTTAGGCTGGGACGTGCCAGCCACGATCATTTTTTCACTCCATCATCTCACCTTGCGACGTCGCTCTGCCTTATCCGGCCGCCGGATGCCTGATGGATAACACAAGTGACAAGGGCAAAACCTCCTCCGTGGATGCAGAGGGAAACTTCAGGGGCTGCTGGCTCCTGCCCAGCTGTGTCCTGCCTGGCTGCAGTGAAATCCTTGCCTTGGATGGGGGTTTGGGAGGAGATCAGACCTTGGTGCTGTGAGTTCCCGAGTGCTCTGGCCGCGCTCCAGCAGCACACTTAAGCACACACTTAACTTTCAGCATATATACTCCCATGGAAGGCACTGGGGCTGTTTGCATGCTTAAAAGTAAGTATATGCTTAAGCTGGCTCAGAACCAGAGGTTTCAGTGCTTTGTAGGCCCAGTCCTTGCTGGAGCTCAGATAATTTGCTCGTGCAACTTGGCGCACGCTTTTAATGAATTCAGAATTGGGCCAAAAAAAATTTATCTTCCCTGACTTGGAAGGATTACAAGGAAACAAGTTTAAGGTTTTGTTGAGTTTTTATTGCTTTCTGAACATAAAATTTCACGTTTCTCTGTAGTCCTTAAAGAAACACATTTTTCTGGTGCTCTTGGGGGGATCTAGAGACTTGGAGTGAGCAATTTCCAGATTGCTCAGAGGTGATGGAAGAGTACCTGGGATGTGCTGCCTGGGTCCATGGATGGGACCTCTGGAGGTCCCATCCATGTTTTCACACCTTGTGGGAAGATGTGCCATTGCACTGGGTTGTTCTCAGGCAGAAGTTTTCATTGTGGTCACCTTGGTGAGTTACTAAAACCTCGATGTTCCAGCTCTTTCCTGGTATAAATAAAATTGTCTCTATCAGCCCTGAAAGCTCATTTTGCCTCAGTGCTTTAGGTGTGTTTTGTAACCTCTTCTCCATTCCTTGATCTTGGTCACTCAGTTAAGAAGTTGCTGAGTTTCCAAACCAATTCCTGAAGTTAATGGTGCTGTATCCTGGTGGCAGCTGCTCAGCTGCCCCAAACACAAACATTTCCATCACTCTGGTTTATCCATCCTGAGTCCATCTCGTGCTAGTTGTGAAATATGTCAAAATACTTGAGGAGAAGCTGTAATTCCAGCAGGTTCTGCTCACCCTATTTGATATAAACCTAACAAATTGAGTGGTAACTCAGTGAGATTTGCTACAGAAGTAGCAGAAGGTTCATCATTAGGAAGAAGCTCTTTCCTGTCAGGCTGGGGAGGCCCTGGCACAGGGTGCCCAGAAGATCTGTGGCTGCCCCTGGATCCCTGAAAGTGTCCAAGGCCAGGCTGGACAGGACTTGGAGCAACCTGGGATAGTGGAAGGTGTCCCTGACAATGACAGATTGGAATAGGATGGTCTTGAAGGTCCCTTCCAACCCAAACCATTCTGGAATTCTGTACCTCGTGCTGCAGGAGCTGGGCACTGCCACCCACGTGCTGGGCACAAACCAGCAGGAAAAGTCCCCCTGGGACCAACTCCCAAACACCAGCAAGTGCCTGGTGTTTGCAAGTGAGATTCCTTTATCCCTGGTCCAAGCAGTGATTAGACAGTAGCTTGGAACCAGCGTGCACATTATCTCAGAGTGAGGTAAGAGAAATAAATTACTGCTTGGAAGCCCCGAGTGGGATCAGTGATCCACCTTAGGAAAATATTTCGGTTTCTGTTTATAAGTCAGCTGGGTTGTGAAATGTTTCATCTGGGAAAGGTGATATGAGACCAGAGAAATATTTGCTCTTATAATGCAAAAAATATTCCAGTTTCTCTCTTAACGGGTTGTTAGTGATATAAACCAAATTTCTTGTTTCCGGAGCTTCGGTGCTCAGCTGCTTCCCCACAGATGCTCTGCTCTAAGCTCCCTCCTGGCTGACAAGAAGCTGCCCATTATCTCCCCTTGCTTGTGAACATCTCTCAGGCTGCAAATGACTTGTAAAGAAGAAAAGACCCAAAGCCCAGGAGAATTCTGTGTCTCTGGCAGACTGGGCGTGCTGTGTGGAGGATGCTGAGGATACCGGGGCAGGGTTTGGGCACGGAGCCACATCCATCCCTGCTGTGCAGCTCCATCCAGCTGGGATTGGGATGGGGAAGCCTTCACCCTTCCTTTGCAGCAGGTTCCAAAAATCCAGCATCCCCAACATTCAGATAAACTGTACCCACCATGAACTTGGCCTGTCCACACTCTCTGTCGCTATTACACAAGGAGGAGTCTCCTGTTACAGTTTGAGTGATTTATTAGCACATAGCACAGTTCCAATGTTTTTTCAACACTTAAGATTTTTTTTTATTTTTTTTTTAATTCAAATGAAACAATCAGAATTAAATTCCTTGGCTCACACAGTCACCACTGAGGCTCAAGCAAGATGACAAATCCACGCTCGTGTCTTGAAGTGTAACATAAGATCTCGGTTTATCCCAAAAACCCCGATGAGTTGTCAGATCTTTCCTTACTTGTGGGTAAATATGAGCCTTCTCTAATCCATTATGTGTCCTTTGTACATGTGTATATAGCTATGCATTTGCACATGCCACGAGCTTGATAATAAGCAAGATAAATCTGTTTTCTTAAGGGAAGTAATATATTATTCCAGCCCCTGCAGTGGAATTGGCATATTTCTGCCTCGTTAAGGCAGGGTAGAACTGCAAACCTCTTCCCAAGAGTTCAGAAATGACTTGGCATATAAAGAAAGAAGGATCATTATGTGGTGTCACAGAAATAACCAGATGTATCCTTCCTGCATCTCACACACCGAGGCCAACACCAAAGGCTTCAGCATCCTAAAATCGCCACTCTTGTTCGGAGGAGAAGTCAAACAAAATAAAGGCTCGTCTAAAAAAGCCTCCGCTGAGATTTAATGGAATTCATTGTGTGTTTAAATTTGCTAGGCATTGTTGAAAATCTCAATAATCATTCTTATTGTAAGCTTAGCTAAGTCGTAGATCTTCAGAGAGTGGGAAATTTTACTAGGAGAAAAAAAAAAAAAAAAAAAGTTACTTGATTTTCTAATTTTAACCAGGACTGAGAATTATAAGTATGTGAATACCACAAGAAAACATTTCCAACCTTGCAAAAACTAAGAAGTGCTGAAGATCTTTAGTGAATCCTTTTTTAATGAAATTTCCAGACCTGGAGGTTGAAAGAACATCAGGTGAAGTTGTTTTTTTTTGCTGTGCAGATTCATACCTGGTAACGCAGCCTTGTGCAGAGCCCTGGGTTCTTCAGGACACTCTGCTTTATGCCAGGATTAAATATAAAGAAATGTTAATCTCTAAGGGGGCTTGGGGCTGGCTGTAGCATTCCTGATTTTTTCCAGGCGTCCCGATTCTGTAAAGCGTTAAAATATGCACGAATCTTGCTGTTCAAGGGGGAGGGGGAAAGCTTTTTCATGGAAATTAATTTTATTACAAAGGGCTATTTTGCTTTCAAAATCGTAATAGCATCCAGTTATACTGTAGATTCCATCTCTCTTTGCTTTTAGGCAGCTAAATAAAGAGCATCCAGTGCTGGAAAAATACTCTCAGCTGATTTTTCAGTGCACTGTGCTCTTCAGGTTGTGGGTGAGCTGCACCTTCTCTGTGGGTGCAACCTCTGGCAGCACCCACCTGTGCCCACCTCTTCCCACCTGTGTCCCAGCCCTTTGTGTTGTTCTTTAAGGCAAGGTGACAAAGTCTTGTGCTTCTGGTACTGCACAATGCTGCCAGATTCTGGTACCACGACATGAATTTCCCTGTTGACACCGAGCGCACGTTTTGTTGAGTTTTCCCTTTCGAAGCCCTGCTTTGGATGGCCCTCACATCCTGTCCCCAGTTTTCAAACCAGCCCATGTCCTTGCACTAACCTCCATGCCTTGGAGAAGCTCAGCAAAGGCTGGAGGAGCTCTTGGCAGTGCTGTGGGGGCTTTGGGGGGCTCCGTTCAGCTTTTGGGGTGGCGGGGCTGCGGCGGCGCCGGGGCTCCTCGTTTGGTGTGTGCCAGGTGTGCTGGCAGCAGGAATCTGCACTTGGATGGCATCTGACAGGCACTGGGAGCATTCAAGGCAAAGGCAGAGTTTAATAAATACACTTAATCATTTATGTTTTGACCTTAGCCCAGACTCGTAGTCAGACAGGGAAAGCGGAGAGTTGGAAACGCACTTTGTCAAGGCTCCTCTGGCAAAGCAGGGCAGCCCCGCTCTGAGGAAAGGCAGATCCTTCAGAAAGGAGAGTAAAAGGTCAGGACTAATCCAAAAGGACAAGCAGTGTATGTCTGTGTGTATATTGGGTTTCACATATGAAATCCAGTCATGATAAATCTGATGGCTTTAGAAACATCTACTTTGATTAATGAAAACATAGTTCCCATAGACCACGGGTTTCATACTTCAAAGTTCCCCTGGATTTAGGACCTTAGGTTTTGCTTATTCATATAACATGCAGGAAACTATTTTTAAATGAATAAGGGAATATAAAAAAAATTTTTTTTTAAAAGGCAAAAGTTTCAACATCGGTGGTACAGATAGGCTGGATAATAAGGAGCAAAATTAACAAACAACAGACATTTTATTATGCATTTTACAATAATGTTTACATTCTTTTCTCTATATTTGTTTTTCCTTGAAAAGATTTATGTATTTATAAAAATATCTCGCTGCTCCAGCTCTGAAAATTGCAGCCTTGCTCGCATTTGAAAGCCTTCAAGGACGGCTGGGATGGCTGGCTGTGCTCCTGACCATCCCAAATCTCCTCAGCCCTGGTTAACCCCTTGTGCAGGAGCGGAGGGGTCGGAGTTTGTTGGGAGGAGGAGGAGGAGGGTGGGGTGGCCCTTAAGGATCCTAGACATCACCAACACTGCTTGGGCCACTGTCCTGAGTTTCTGGCCATGTGGGCAGTGCTTGGGCAACCTCCTTCCCAAGCATCCCTGCCTGGAGCTGCTGGGCACGGGGGCTCCCGAGGCCGCTGGGCTCCTCCCGGCAGCTGCGGGTCTGCCCCAAGCTCATCTCGAAATCCTGACAGAGGAATAAACAGAGCTTTTTGTTTACAAGTCTGTGGTGCTGAGGAGGGACGAGCAACTTCTCAGCCTGACTTAGCCAGGAGTTCAAAGGCATTTGGAAGTGTTGGTTGCCTGTGGGACCGGGTACCCCGGCTGAAGGCTCCATTAATTAAATGCACTCACAGGATACAGAGCTGGTGAGTAATGTCCTGTTTATAGCAGAACTGTGAGCGGTTCTGGAAAAAAAGAAACTCTGTGGGAGGGAAGATGTCAGGGAGCAGAGTCACTCCAAAGGCTGTGGCTCTTGCCATGGTTTCCAAAGGCAATAATTAACACTCACACCTCGGTGTACCAGTGTTCTGTCCCTTGTTCGCTGGTGTGCCCTGGGAGAGCGGGGTGGCAGCTCTGAGCCCTGCACAGGAGGGGATCAGCAGCACGTGCCACGAGCACAGACCCACCAGATCCAGGGCACATCAGGGGGATGTTGCTTCAACACACTCAAATGAAGGATTTGCCCCGATTCCCCTTCAGGCGCTCAGAGCGGCGGCTTTGCGGCATTCCCGCTGGAATCACAAAGTTGTGGCACGGAAGGGAATTGGCAGAGCCTGTAGGAAAGTTCAACCTTTCATGTTCAAACGGGGAATGTTACAGTTTGACTCACTGCCTTGGGCGAGGAGTTTCCGTGCGCTGGTTCCTCGCGGGGTTCTCGCTCCCGGCCGCGGCGGTGCTGGGCAGCTCCCTGTGGTCACCAGTGCCAGAGCCCCTTCAGAGCCCATTCCTGCTGCTGAAAAGGCTGGGAGGAGCAGGAGAGGTGATGGGCAACCCTTCTGTCCCTCTTGGTTGCACCTCAAGGTCCCACATCAGTGCATCCCGTTGATCAGGATGAGTCTTTTATCAAAAGAAAATTGGCAGGTGGCTTCCCCTCCTCGCCGCGCTGTTATTTTTGCTCACACCTATGTTGCAATATGCAAGGTGAGGCTCAAAACTGTCAAGCTCTTTAATAGAACCATTACTGTATTTTTGGAGAACGTTCTCTTTTTGATTTACTGTTCCTTAGAAGACAGGAAATGGAGCTACTTGATTTCATATTTTAAACAAAGCCGTCCAGAGGTTTAATGAAAAAAATTTCCCCTGGCTTTTGAATTAAAGGGCTATGGTGAAAGATTTAGCTTAGCTATTTTGACTTAGAAAAATAACACACTAGAAGCATTAAAACATTTTGTAAAAATACTTTTTACTACTAGATTTTTTTTTCAGAGAAGGAAAGTTTCTCTGGTTTTCTCCCTCTTGGTCGGTGGGGCTGTGAAATGAAAGGACATTTCCAAGGTTTAGGGTGGGTTTTCTTTTCCTTTCTTCTGTAGAATTTATTTTGCTTTTATGTTAAAAGCCTTGAAACAACTGCAATGCTAAAGACAAATCCTGTGTGTCTAAGCAAGGTAATTTGGTGTGAGTAATGACAGAAGCCTTTGCCATTAATAAAATGTGAGAAGTGTTAAGCAGAAAGATGGGAACCTGATTCTGCTCCATCAGCAGTGGCAAGAGAAAAGGGTGGTGCTCCTTGAGAGGCAAATGTCTGTGGAAAGAGAGAAGTGGGAGATTGATTTCAGGCAAAAACTTAAGATTTATTAGGAAAATTCTGTGTATGAAGCAGAATTGGCTCAGAACATTTGGGCTGGGATTGCAAAACGAAGCACTTTTGACCTATATGGTCAAGACAAGGGTCCTGCTTGTTCCATTTGGGTGGATTTGGGGTTCTGGGATGATGCTTGGACATCATTCAGGGGAAGCTGAATTCCCACCCAGTTTCATCTTCAATAAATAAAGGAGAAGCAAGTGTTCTGCAGGCTTGAAAGCACCGTGCAATAGGATGAAATATTGGCACTATGTTAAGTCAATAAGATTTTTTTTCGGTGATTTAATGAGATTTCACCAGGATTTCACTGCTAATTGCTAGACACACATAATGCCGACTTTGCCCACCCTTGAGTTGTTCCTAAATGAATTTCTCCTTTTAGGTGGAACCTGTTCCCCAGGCAGAGCTGTATCCGGGCTGGGGGGACAGAGGGAAGTTTGGGCTTCACACCTCGGGGGCTGATATTGGTGGCTGTCAGGAGGGTTTCAGCAGGCTGTCAGCCTGCCTCCCCTCAACCCTCAGTAATCCCTGGAATCAGCAGGAGCTTTCCCAGCCCCGTTGGCTCTGTGGTTACGTTCTGGCTTTGGCCATTCTGAGAGAGAGAAATGGCTCCTCCCTGGTTTATTTGTAAACTCCTCGCTGGCCGGCGATGGGCAACTTGATACCTTATCAAGTGAGATACTGGGATTGAAAAGGGGAGAGGGAGGCAGCCAGAAGGAGAGATTACAATATAATAAATAGCAGAGATAGGGTGAGCTGCTATCAGTGGAGGTTTAATGCCATTAGCCCGTGTGCCGTTGGGAATGATGTATGTAGGGAATGATGTAGGCAGGGCAAAGCACCCAAAGGCTCCTGGCAGCAACCAGCCCATGGCCATGTCACACACTCCAGAGTCACTTTCCCAGGTGTAAAAATACCCAGGACTTAATTCTGCCTTGAAAAAAATACGTAATAATTTTACTCTGATACATACACTGCCTGCTGATGCACTGGCAAGAGGAACAGGAAGGTCCGTGACAATAAATCTTGTTTTTCCTGAAACAGTTTTGTTTTACATCAGAGAGGGACAGAGCCAGGGATTTACAGGAGGAAGGGACCTGTGTGCTCAAGCAACATCCCCTTTTCTACCCCCACCTGAATAACCTCAGTCACACTCTGTGTGTTCAGCTTTACCTGGAACCCATTTTGTCAATGTCTGTATTGAAATAAGGGGGAATTTGTGGCTTCCACTGCAGCACAGAGCAGATGATGGTGCAAGGACCTCCTCCTCTGCCTGTTCCAGGTAGAGTGATCACCCATGGACTGCAGTGGTGGCTGCTGAATCCCAGCTGGATGTCTGGATATCAATGCTCTCGCCAGATGTGCACTGCTACCACGGAGAAGGAGTGAAAAGGGAGGAAAGATAAAACTACAGCTTCCCCAGCCCTATTTTTTTTTTTTTTTACAAGCAAACTTTCAGTGCAGTTAATCCCTCTAACCTGCATTTGCATTAACACTTGCAGCCTCACACGTTGCTGCTAAGAAGTTTTGGCAGCTCCTGGCCCTGATTGCAGAGGTAACGCTGCACTTGTCTCCTTTGCTCTCACTCAAGGATCTCAGGAGCCAGAGCCCGGCGCTCCATGAAGTTTCTCTCTCCACACACAAGCAGGCATCTTGGCAGAGCTTCAAAAGCCATTTGCCTTATTATTCATATGTCTGCTTATAGGAGCAGAAATGCTCCCATTTCTCACTTTTGGAATAAGGGCTGACACCAGGAAAGAGGAGATTTCTCATCTCTGGCACAACCCTGCAAACCTGTGAGAGCTCAGTGCGTCCCCGCTGCTTCCCTGAGGTTTGGGAAGCAGGTTTAAAAGTCCCCCTGATCACTCTCAGGGTACATGAACAGCTCTATCAAAAACAACTGAAATCCGTGGGGTCTGGGAGGGAGGATCTTAGGGCTGCATGAAACTGTAGAAGGATGACTTGGGGGAAAAAAAAATAAAAGCTTAAACCCCCCCCCCCAATTTTGCTTTTCCTCCTGCCTTTAGGAGAGCTGACATCATGAAAATGCTGTAGAGATTTAAAGACCGTCGAAATTACTTCTCCTCCTCCCTGCATTTTCTCAAACAAGCTTCAAGAAGCCTCGCTTTAAAACAAATTAGTAGACCGGAGCAACCTTATAAATCCAGAGAGCCATTAAAAGTTGAAATATTTGGTCGTTCCTCGCTTGGATTTCAAACTGGGATTCATCCAGAGTTCAAGTGCGTGTATCACACGAGAGGCATGGTCCCATTTTCTAGAGGTCCATTTCAGCGTTGATGGTTTTCTAGTGCCAGGAATCCACTCGGCAGCCAGGCCGGGAGATAAATCAACGCCCGATGAAATTCAGGAGCCAGGAGTCACCATTGCAGCCCATATAAATCCCTGAATGCCAGCCCTGGCGCTTTTGTCCGTGCCATTAGAGTTCAGAATTATCTGCCCCTCTTTGCTGATGTATGGATTAACTGGCTGGGCCGAGTGTTTACCAACTCTTATCAGCCAGTACTTGGGGCGTTATCAGAGGAAGGGCCGCCTGCCGCGGGGCTTGGTCTCTCACCCTTTCTATTACCACCTGTCAGTGGCAGGGAGTGTGCTGTGAAGCTGTACAGTCACAGACTGCAAGTGTAGATAGTTTCTGACGGCTGATCAAAGGGGGAAAACCAAAGGCCTGATAACAAGGACGTGTTTCATGTACTTTTAACTCTGAGAAACATCGGCATTTGCATTTTTTCCCCCTCAGCTAGGCTGGCAGAAACCAGGCACAATAAACGCTGCATATTCAGTTACCTAATAGTGGAGTAAATGGTATGTGCTTGAAGCAACAAAGCATAACTGTAATCTTGTTCCAAGTGGGAATGATTTAAGTAAGCCTTCGCAGAAGACTTGCCGTATAATAAAGGAGAATCATTTTAATTTGTACTTTGAAGTGATCCTGAATTCAGAATCTAATCTTTGCATTCGGCAGAACATCATACCCTGCTGTGAATGAGGTAATAACTGCGAGTCAAGGAATTATTTGAAGGATCTTTTGTAGGTACGTGCGCTCCCTCACAAGAGCCAGAGTCCTCGGTAAGGGCTGCTGGTGAAAGAGCCTCTGTTAGAGCACGTTTGACCTAAAACTTCCCAGTGCAGGAGCAGAGAAAACCCACAGACTGAGGGAAGGGATCCATTTGTTCCTACTTCAGACATGAGGCAGCTCTGTCTCCTCTCTGTTTCAAAGCAAGAAAAGGGTTTCAGCTAAAATTTCTGCCCGTTAGTAAAGACAAAGTGACTGTTTCCATTGTCAGAGATGAGGAGGGGGAAGAAGCATCTCAGCAGCAGCCCAGTGAAAGACTGATCAACTTCAAAAAGAATTCCTGGTTGTCCAACATAAAAACGTATACATGCCATTCACATTTGTGTTATTGTGCTACTTTCCTGACTCTCACCAATGTGAGACCAGAACTGGCTCTGTATTCTAATTTCACCTTTTTGATTACAGCTGCTCGGTGGAAGCTGGTTCATCCTCAGGCTTCTACCGTGCTGTGCCGGTAACACCGAGGTGTTAACTCTTGTGCTAAAATCAGCTTTTCCAGGCACCCACAACGCAGAAGGGGAGGTGGCTGCCAGTGTGTCCCACACGTGTTGTCCCTTTTTTGTCTCGTTGAAGGTGCCTTCGACCGGAGCGTGACCTTGCTGGAGGTGTGTGGGAGCTGGCCCGAGAACTTCGGTCTGCGCCACATGTCCTCCATGGAGCACAGCGAGGAGGGGCTGCGGGAGCGCCTGGCCGACGCGATGTGCGAATCCCCCAGCAGGGACATGGTGGGATCAGGAACAGGTACAAAGAAGAGGTGTGATCAGAGATCACGTACATCTCACCCAATGGTGATTTTTTAATTTAATTTCGTTGGTTTTCTTTTTTTTTTTTCCCTAAGGTGCGCTTTTCCTTTTCTCTGTACGCTCCTCTCTCTCTCTCTTTCTCTCTCTCTGTCTCTCTGATTAATTTGTGGGGATCTCAGTGGGGACAGAAGTCATTCATTAAAAGAAGTGAGTGGTAGATCACATAAACACAGCCTGAGATACTGGCACATGAAGCTTCCTTATCATTTAGCTGAGACAAGGGCTCTCCTGCATCCCCTCCTGTGCAGATTGCTGCCCTTGCCCCACCCTGCTCCAAACAACGCCATCGTCACACGTATCCTCATTTTGTGTCCTGAATAGAGCCACTGTGAAGCGCTGGTTCTGTAATCCAAATTAATCCATCTTCATCAGTGTCCATTATATTGATAAATTGTATCATCTGTTTAAGTAAATGGAATGGCACATCAGAGATTACGCTGTCAGGAGGGGCCCCGTGGTAGGAGATGCTCAGAAATTAAAGTGCAGTTACCACGGGTTTACTGTCTCCATTAATTCCGAGTTGTTCCAAAAAACACCTCCAGTAAAAACACCTCAGAGTGGTGGTGGTGGCCCCTAACATCAGCTGCCAACTCACTTGTCACTCTCCTGGCAGCTTGCCTGGGTAGGCAAAAGAGGAGAAACCAGCAGGAAGGTGTGGGAATGCCAACCTATGGATCTTCCAGGAAGAGCAGGAGCTGTCTCTTCCCTTTGCTCCTGCCCTCATGTTTCACTTGTGCTGCTCTGAGCTCTCCCTGCTCCTCGAGAAGTCTTTCCCATCAGGGCTCATCCTGACTTTGCTCACTGTGGAGCAGGTGCCAAACTGCAGCAACTTCCCACAGCCTGGGGGTGGAGGATGCAGAGGAGCAGGATTTTAGCCCTTGTCTGTAGGTACAGGCAGCAGTAACCTGGCTGAGCAGTGCAGAAACACCTTCCTAACCCAGCTGGTCACCTTCCCAACTGTCCTTCCTCTGATTTCCATCTTGAGAGAGGTGAAATCAAAGGGTGACTTAGATTTGGAATGAACAGAAAAGTTTGGTTGAACACCAAGGGTGGGTCTGCTGCAGCTCTGGTGCAAATCTTCACCAGCTTTTTGCTTTGGCCAAGACACTTCAAGAGTCCGTGATTCCAGAGCTCCACCAGTGCAGTGAGGACAGAGATGCCTCACATCACTGGTGTGGACTTTCAGCTCATGTCTGTAAAGGGCTGGGAAGGTGGAGAAAACAGGCTGTGAAAATAGAGAAAGGCACATATTTCATCACTCACTGACCCAGGCTGTGATCAGTGTGAACTTTGGGAGGGCATCCACTGCTGATAATGGGTCAGCACCCCTCAGGCTGTGTATGGAAGGGGAAAGGTGAGGGGAATACCTCCTCTGAAAGCTGAAGCCTTCCAGATGTGCCAGGTTAGGGTGACTGACTGCCCTGGAGACTTGACAGTGTATTATATTGTAAACCAAGAACTTTGTCAGAGACAGGGCTCTGTATTTTCCTTCCATTTTCACCAAATCCAGCTGATGGCAGCGAGTGCCAGCTTCCTTGGCATGAGGCTCACAGTACTGCAGGTGTAAAAGACAGAAAGGAGCTGTTTATAGAGATGCCATCACTGAGTTAATATTCATCCAAAGAGATTTCTCCCAGCCCTTGCTCCAGACCCATAAATCTCCCTAATGAGTGTAAGATAGATGCCATCCCAGAGCAGCGATTTTACGCAGCAGTAATGAGTAACATGAGCACTGACCCAACTCACCCCATCCCACCACCCTCCTCTCCCTGTCATTAACACTCTGTGTTGCCCTGCCTGTCCTGGGTTTCTCTCCACCACTAACACACTTTATTCTCAGGATTTGGGCATGTGGTGACTCAGAGCAGCAGAGAAAAACCTGGTGATAAGAGGCTGAACTCCCGTGCCCTTTCCACTTCCATCCCCTAACAGCTCTTGAGCTGTTCCTCTTTAGCAGACACACAGACAAAGTTCTCTCCTGCTCAGATGTACCTGGAGAGCTGCACTCACTGAGGGAGTGGACTGGAGGTGGCTGCCAGCACCATTCCTCAGCCTGGGGAGCACAGGGAAGGGCTCACATCTGTCTGCTGCTTAATAAATGGGCAGAGATAAGTGTGGAGCTGCATTACCCTCACTTCAAAAAAGAGGTGTCTTTGTTGGCTCATAACAAGTAGGAGAGTTTTCACTTCCCCCAAAGCACTTTCATCGTAGCCAGGCTTGGCTGAACTGAATTATTTTTGAAAAAATCAGTTTTCCTCCTTGGGTTCTTTGCTGCCCACTCACCACAGTGAAATGGCAACAAAGAGTTCAGCAGAAAAGGACACTGGAGGTTTGTTTGTTGGTAGTTGATTTCTGTCTTGCTGCTTCTTTCAAAACCAGTGTTTATATTTCTGCATTGGACTCAAAATTGTGGAATTAATAATCCTTTCAATAATCCTAAAATAACTTATTTTAATTTATTCATGCCTTTATGGTATGCATGCTCTCACCCCTGTTTGTGCTCCATGGATTCTCTTCAGTCCTGAAATAGATTTTGCAGAGATTTAACAAAACTTGCAAGGTCTCACTCAAACTTCAGCACAAATTAATGAACATTTCTAGCTGGGAATGTGAAGATTTGTGCATGTGCAGTGCTGGGGTCCAATGTGAGGACAAAAACTGGGCAGTAGGGTGGACAGTGAGACTTTGTCAAGTGCTCGACTGGTCCTGACATGCACTTAATGGCAAGAGATAAATAGATTCTTTTAATGCCTTAACTGTTAGGGCATAGCTGACACGTAGGTTTATATAGAAATCAGGGCTGATAGGCTGCAGTGCTGTGGAGGAAGTGTGTGCTCGTGGTGCACAGACCACTCTGGGGAGCTGCTATTCCCAGAACCTTTGTTCTGTACCTGCCCCTGTTGCACTGCAAAGCAGGGGTGGCAACACTAACCCCAGCTCTGGCTGCTGGCACAGGCAAAAATCCCCAGAGGTTGGTCATAGCACCAACATTAAACTGCAGGATGCTGAAAACGTCAGGAATAATCTGGCATTTGCAGGGAAGGGGGGTTAGATGGGGCTTTTCCACCCCCGACTCTGTGCCAAGGGCTGTCGGACAGTGGGTGGGAGAAGAACCAGGTCTGGAAAACAACCTCCCCAAAAATCTCCTTTCCTTGTGACCTAAATGATAACTCCAGTTGTCCAGCTAGTTGGCTTGATTGGGAAGCCAGCTTTTCCCCTTGTTATCCAATTATTCAGACAAGCCATGTCTATCTGGAGTCTGCTGTAAATAAGCTGTCCGCCCAGATACACATTTAATTCCAAGGAAGGTGTAAATTGGCAAAGATGCAAAAAGATGTTTTTTGCTGTTTCTGTCAAACTCTTAGTGAAAAGAAAAAATTATGCAAGTCTAGACACAAATGTTAGTGGTCAGTGCCCTCTTTTGCTTGCAAAGCTTTGTTTTCAAGCAGCTACAATATTTACATTTGCAGTGCAGTTCTCAAGTGTGTGCTGAGCTTCATATTGCATGCCCCCCCCCAAAAAAACCCACCCTAGGACTATGATTTGTGAAACTCTGCTTCCAGGAGACAAGTATCTCTGACAGGATTCCACTCAAACTGGACAGGAAGAAGTTGCCAGCTCAGGCTAGAAATCTTTCCCTCCAAAAATACTGTAATCAGTAAATCCTCTGATTCGCCTTCTCCTTCAGCAAGCACGTTTTTTAAGCTTCCCAGTGTATTTTGATCACTTCTAGGCTTAATATTTGAAGTCAGCCTATAGTAGGGGAGCAACAGGATGGTTTTTTTGAAATGCATCTTGCTTCCAAAACTCCTTCAAACCTCCAAGTCTGTCAGCTCTGGGCCACGGGCAGCCAATGGCACAGTGAGGTGCACCTCTGGCCCTCAGAGGAAACCGTCTGGATTCCTTCCAAATTTCATGAACAAACTCATAATGTGCTGAAGGAAGCTCATATGTTGAAGCAAACTCTTTAACCTGATTAATGGGATGTAAGTAAGTGGAGCTAATTAGATGTGCTGTTAGGGAATGGCCCGCAGGAAACCCGGGATGGGGGCTCCAGGCGCTTTGGATCCTGGCCCCCAGCCAAAGCCCGAGCCTAACTTGGGCCTGGACACCTTAGAGCTTTGCAGAGGGATGGTTTTGAAACCTTCCTGTGAAATGTGGGGGTTGGAGAAGGGAAGTGACACGTTTCCTGGGGTGCCTGGCTGAGGTGGGAAGTGAAGGGAGGAAAGCCAAGCCAGTGGCTCCAGTGGAAGGACCATCCTTCCTGGGGTTTTCTCCAGAGGAGAAAATATCCATGCTCACAAGCTTTGTTCAAAGATCAGCAGCCACCTGGACTTAGATGCACCTGTACATTTAGTTTCAGGGATAGGATTAGCCCTTTTTAGAGCTTTCAGTGGTACCTTCCCCTCCCTCTCTCCTTCCCTCCCTCCCTGCTTTCCTTTCTGCCTTCCTCTTTAATTTTTCTAAGACAATTTTCCCCTTCTCTCTCCTCAGCTGTTTTTTATCCTAACTCAGACATGGGCTGTAGATACACAGAGCAAATTATTTTCCCCCTGAAGAGCATTTCTGCCAGGAGATTTCTGCATAGGTTCAGTGCAAAACCAGCTTGGGCAGCAAACCCACTGGTGGATCAAATAACATCGATGCTAAAAGCAGCCTTTGAACTTTCACAATCTTCATCCCAGGGTCAGAGATTAAATTACCCCCTCCAATAAGTCTGGGAGCTCAGTGCAGTTCTTCCTACAAAAGGTTTCTTTGGATGAAAAGAAAGGAAAATTCAGGCTCTTTAGGAGCCACCATTTTGGAAGTGCTGGATAAGAGGAGCACTGGCCTTGCACACATTTTGGGATATGAAGCACTTCAGTGTGGGTTTCTTGCTCTCTCCTGTCCAAGGGTGTCCCCAAGCAGCCCCATCCCACAGCCCTGGGCAGGCCCAACAAGGGCATTTTTAATTTCCCAGTAATCTCCCACATCTCCAATCTTGCCACCAGCCCTGGGAGGTTTTCCTGGAATTTCTTCTGGGTCACACATTATTTAAGGGGGAGGGGGTGTGAATGCTGATACCACGAATATTTCTGATGGGAACTCAGGTTCACTGCTGTTTGTAGAAAAATTCTAAAGGGAGCACTGATGCCACAAGACAACTCTGACTTTCTGCCATTTTGATAACAAACTTGATCAACTGCATTTGCTTATTATCAACTGTGGTGTGGGGAGATTCCTTTTCTTTTTCTTCTTATTAAATCAAAGCAATTTTTTTTAAGAAATATTTTATTTTTGATACAGACACAGCCGGTGAAGTAGCAGTAAAAAACATCACCACAAAGAGGCACATGGCTTTGAAATGTTTTGGTATGTAACATAACTGTATTGTTATCAGGTCTTAACTTTTGCACAAAGAGTATTTTCCCTTGTTCTAAAAGCAAACCCTCTCTCAGCTTTCCAAGGGCCGCTCACCTAACGTGGCCATAGGGGGGACAAACCAAAAAAATCTCAAAGTGTCTCAAGTCATTTCACAAATAACATTGTTCTGTTGCTCTCCTTAAATGAACAAGAGTTTCTTTGATTTTTTTTTTTTTAAGTCAAATTTAGGATTCTGCTGTTCAGAGCAGAGAGGTCACAAGGCCCTAATGTATTTAGCATTGACTGCCCTCTCTTGTAGTGCGTCTATTAGTCAGTAATTTGATTTGTACCTATTCATTTGCAGTCCCTGCAGGAGCTCTGAGCTGGCCCCAAGTATAATTGGTGCTGTCTCTATTTTTACATCATTAGATTAGCCCCGACTCCTGGCCACTTGTTGTCTGCGCTTGTCTGTCCATTTATACAACCTAATGTAACACAAAATTCATTACTGATCACATTACTTTCAACTCTGAAGCCAGCTTTGTGATAAACATTTTGTTAACCCTTCCCTGCCAGCGCACGGACCTGGGGGATAAATGCACTTTCCCCTCGGCAGGAAAAATCAATATCATAATAAAACAAAGTGCAGTCACATTCCTGGATTTGTCATTCCTCCCAGAGAAAGAAATGGGGAGGAACATATAGGAGATGACTAAATGGTGTCTGCATCCAGGCATCTCACTCTGCTCGATATGAAATGAGCTCAGCAGTGTCCTTTCTACTGGAATATAAAGAAGTGACACGAGATAGGGCCAGCACTCAATTTAAAACTGAATTTCTTACTCATTGTTCTGCAAGTGTTTTAGCTCTTCTGGTCAGGCCGTAATCAGGTTATGACATTATTGGAACTGGACATTTTTCTTCCAGTGCTTTGTCTCAAAAGCAGTGAACAGAGACACAGTTCCCTTTTTCCCCTGGAGATTTGTTGCTGTGTTGGGGTTTTGTTGTTTTTTGGGGTTTTTTTTTTTGTTTGCTTGGGGTTGTGGTTTTTCCTCCTAATGATCAAGCAAATTAACTGCAGCTCGCCAAAATATCACAGGGAAATTCAAAGCTCTGTCCTGTCTAGCTTGGCTTTGCTCACATTTGATTGTCTGCTGAGTCCCTCCTAAAGCATGAAGCTGTTTGCATCCCTGAGGCTTCTGCTGTTGATTCCAGGGGGAACAAGAGGAGAGCCATGGTAGGTATTCCAGCCAGGGCTGAGCATCCTCCCAGCTCTGCTTGCAGCATCCTGCCCAGGAGCTGATTCCTGCTACCCAAAGATATTTTGGTGCACGCAAAAAAACTGTTGGGTTTTTAACAAGTTTTCTAAATTCATTTTCTGTTTGCACAGCTTGGCTTGGAAATCTGTTATTTTGGGTTTTCTAAATATTTAGAAATATTTCTCAGTGTTTATTAAATCTTCCCCTTTAAAAGTCCAAGGCCTGAAGCCTGCCCCACACCGAGCTGTCCCACACTGGGAAGGGGGCAGGAGACAACAGGATTTTTCCATCTGTAATTCCTATAATTACCTTGTCATTCCTTTTAGGAGTCTTTTCTATGGTGTTTTTGTGTAGGATATGACTTATGGCAAGCATATCTCTCTCAGTAAGTATGGGAGCCCTGGGTCTCCCAGCATTTGAACCTGGACTGGTATTTTTACAGCTGTTTGGTGAGCCAAAACCTCTTGCAGCTGCTGAGGTGGTGGCAGAATAAAGACAAGACAGTTCCTGTCCCTCCTCCCAAGCCCAGCAGCCCCAGAGAGCTGTTGAGTATTTGCTGATTTTTGGGATGTGCAGCAGAGGCCGTACAAAGCTCTCATAAACAATGCATTGCCCTCTCCAGGGGAGATGGGAGAGGAGGCTGTGGAATGGAAACCCATTTGTGCAATAAATCGTTAAGCAGTCAAACTGTTAAATGAACACTTATTAGAGAGGTAGGATGAAGTATGAGTCACCAAACAGCAAAATACACATTAACACTGCAAACCCTCTGCACTAAATGGGGAGTCAAGAGCCAAGGCAAACGTTGCAGTGTGAGCCAACCCTCTGGCCCTGCAGCTTCCAGTCCTCTCAGCCCCTCTCCCACCACAGGATCTGCTCCTGGTGCTTTGGCACAGCAGGCACAGCTCCTCTGGGGAGCTCCAGAGCCACTCTGCCAGCTCCAGGTGCTTCTCCCCTCGGATGCTGCATCATTCCCTGCCATTGTGTTGTGGCCTGCAGCTGTGCCCTCACCTCCCATCACCCCTGCACCTTTCTCTAACAGAATATCACACAAAGAGTCACCTGGTTTTGCCAAAAATCCTGCCTTGCTCTCCGTGGTGGAGCCTGAGAGCACCAGGACTTGCTGGACAGTGATGGTGTTGGATGTCTGATGTTCACAGTGTGCCTTTGGGGGGGGATGTGGGCAGGCAGAAAGAGAGGGCCAGGGGAAATGAGAAACAAACCCAAAGGGATTTTGGCTGGGGGAGGATCTCAGTGATCAGTGGAGACTCCCTGGAGCATCCCCTTGGGATCAGCTCCCCTGGTTGCCCCTAGGAGAGGGAGGGTTGTGGCCAGGTCCCTGGCAGTGCTGGGAACACTTAGTCCTCCTTGAAGTATATATCCTAATTTGTGGTATGAAAAGATTAGCTTCCTTTCCATTCCTAGCCTGCTGTCTCCCCACCATGGATAATACATAAAACAGTAGACTTTTATTCATTAACATTTATGGGAAAATGTTAATATTAAACTGTAAGTGAAAAGCCCCATCTTATTGAATTCTTCTGCTGTGTTATTGGGAGCCTAATTTCATTTTGCATTTAAATAAAAACCAGATGACGTTCAGGACGGTCAGGCAAGCATTCTGTAAGTGAGAATTTATCTTGCGATCTGGGTAAACAATGTCTCATCATTTAACAGTTATTATAAATAATGGGGTTTTAAGCACTTTGCTGGGAGTTCATATTGGCTCCACACGGGTTGCAACTAAGGGAGAGAGAATTTCAGTGACATCTTCCAGGCATCCGGTGAGGAGGAATCACATCCTGAGCTCCCTTCTCGGGCTGCAGTTTCCATCCTCCTCTGGTTATTATTGCTCAACGTTGTGTGCACCATCCACTGACCAAAAAAAAAAAAAGAATAATAATAATAATAATGAAGAGGAAGGAAAATGACAAATTGGTTGGAAGCGTTTTGAAAATGAAGAAACCCTGTTTGAAGCTTCCCCATAGAAGGGGAATGTGTTCAGCCCACTGCAGATGTTGGGGCAGGTAGCTGAGCCTCCAAAAGGAGAGGTTTTTCAGTAAAAATGCAAGCAAAAAGTCTGCAACGCGAGGAGCGGGTAGTTATGTGAACTTCACTGCCAGGTGCCTAAAGACAAGGCAGACTCATGATTTAAATTGCCTTTTCTGGGGGATGTGACCAGAGGAATGCCTTGGTTTGCCATTAGGTCTTTCAGATTTCACACAGAGTTACCTTCCACCAGCTCCTCCACCAGCTGCAGCTCATCCACACGTTTGTAAGAGCGCAGCTACAAAGATGGAGTGTAATAGAATCAATGCTTGGAACAATTTTTAAAATACGACTTTGAAAAAGCAAAAAATGTTGAATTTACTATTTCCAGCTGCCTTCTGGTTTCAGGAGCACAAATGTGAATTGCTGTGTTCAAGAGCTCCGCTAACAAAGGGACGAATTAAGCTTTGAATGTCATTTTTATCGAGGCTCTTTCATATTTATGTCTAACATCAGAATTTGGAGCTATATAAATAAGAGAGTGTATTAAGAGCCTCGAGCAGCCCTGCAAGAGAGAGAGCCCACGAGACTGGGCTGTTGTTTTTCCAGGCTGGGTTAATACTCAGTCAAGGTAGAGCTGTGATTTTAAGGGAATGACTGCGAGCTCTGAGTGCTTTGTAAAATTAGGGCTGTGTTTACAAAGCTGGTCTGCTTGAAGCAGCCATGTCAACATAATCTTGAAAAAAAAAATGGAGTGAATAGACTAAATAAATTGCATTCAGAGCTAGGACTAGGATTTGGATGGGTTTGGAGCTCCTCAGTGACACTGAACTGCTTCCAGGGAGGTGGGAGGAGCAGACTGGTCCTGATCTCCACCTGAGCTCTCCCAGCTCGAGAGCCTTGAACTGTTTAGATGAGCAGACAGGGCTGAGGCTGTGGTGACTTCATTTCGTGAGCTTCAACAAAATTCTCCTGATTTGGACCAGCTGAGCATCTGCTCCCCCCACCACCCCCCCCAAAAAACTTTTTAACTTTTCCTTTGAATCAAACCCAAATTCCAGTCTGGTCTAGCTTCCTCCTCAGCATCAATCTGCACCAGGGGAACAGCCCAGAGCCTCTCACTGGCCCGAAAGGCCACTTTGTGTCAGAAGTGCTAGAAGTTGTGCCAGAACGACTTTGCTTTGTAATCTTATACTTTTAAAATGAGCTCGGCAGTGCGTGTGTGTCAGGAGCACAGAGAGCACACGGGTGAGATGCACAGAGGCACACTGAGCACTGCAGTTCCCCCCCAGGGCTCTCCTCCTACCTGAGGGGCTTTAAGGAGGCCAGATGCTGAGGTGGCATCACAGAGAGGATAGAATTAGGTCTTAAATGGGAAAGGAACTGAAATTTGGAGGGTCAGGTGTGAAATTCTCATGCAGAGCATCAGCAGTCACTGCCCAGACCCTGAGGTCATCACCAGGTTTGTGGGTTTCACCTCCAGGCAGCTTTTCCTTACCCAGCTTTTTGGCTGGAACTGTTTGGCTGAGCCCGAGGAGGAGGAGGAGGAGGAGGAGGGACCCCCAGCATTCCCTGAGGGCTCCTGGCCATCCCTGTCTTTGCTGCAGCCACCTCTGGGACACAACTTGTGTCCTGAGACTCCAGCTCTGGAGGGAAGGGGGATGCTCAGATCCACACGTGCTCTGGATAGAAGATATTCCAGGAATAGGAGCATTGCCTCCAGCCTTTCTGAGCAATATCCCCAGAGTTCAGTGGGTGCAGGACGTGGTAGGTGTCATAAACATGCATTTTACTTTGAATTGGTAATTTCCTTCGTGGAGCAGAGGCTGACAGAGGGGTCAGTGTTGAGCAATCCAAGGCACTCCCATAACCCTGGGAATGAGAGACCAAACCCAGGAATTTTAATACAGTGTTTTCTCTGCAAATGCTTTTGGTCTGATATACACAGATGTGCTGCTTGCGTAACCAAAGAGGCAAGATAGTTCTGCCTAAATGCATTAAAAAAAAACTTGTCTACACACGCTGGCTGGCACAGGAAATCATGTATTCCACACAGGGTATCTTACAGGAATTTGGACTAGCAGCATAGTGAAACTTTCAGGATGGGGTAAGAGAGAATTCCTTTAAACCCTAGCAACCATCACTGCATATTCATTCAAAAAGCTCATCTGTAAATCTTGCACAAGGAGGCTTGCAGGATGTGATGGGCTACAGAAATTATTTTCTGTTTGACTGTCATAGCTTTTGAGATTTCACATTCTGGCTAAAATCGGCAACTCGTCCTTCTGAAGAGCCATTTATGTAGGAAAACATTCTAAACCTCTTTACGAAAATATACAGCTCTAGGAAACTTGAGATTATTTTTTAAAAGCATTGGAAGTCATTGTGAAAGTGCCTATCTTGAAGAATATTCTCCCTCTAAATGCCAATCCTTTATCTGGTGCACTTTTAACCTTCCATAAAATGCTCAGAGTCAGGTCTGGCGAGATGCCAGAGTCTTGGGTCTCCTACTCCATGGGCTGGAATCACATGGACCTTTCTGGGTGCTTTTTTTAAAGGAGTAAACAACCTGTTCAGAAGTTCATGCAGGGGAATGTTTTGTCCTTTTCTCAGCGATCTCTTTGTGCCTGAAGCAGACCCAGACATTTCTGTGAGCTCAGGTGTCCTCCCCGTTTTGCAAGTGTTAAGTTGTTTGGCATCCTCGCAGTGAAATCAGGCACTAGAAAGGAGATTGGGGGTCTCAGAGGGACCCTGATGTTCAGAAGGCTCTGTCTTCATTCCCCTGGTTCCTCCTGTACCTCCCCATCTCCTTGCTGGATCCTGCCACCTTTGTTCCAGGATGCCAGGTTTCATCTCCAAGTGCATGGCGTGAGCCAGCTCTGTGTGGATTCAGCATTGGAGTTATTGTAAAGTAGTTTGACAGTAACTAATATTTTACATAGGCCACTGAATCCTGATTTCACAGAAGTTGCACAGGCAGTGTTTCCCAGCCTTCTTTACTTGCAAATTTAATGGAGGTGCTTTTGTGGCATCTCAACATCTTTCAGGTTGTGACAGGATGAGACAGTTTGAACACAGGAATTGATTTTCAATGTTCAGATGCCACAGTTTTAATTTTTTTTAATTATTTCTGCATTCAGAAAGAGTTTTAAAACTCTTGTGAAACTGCTGAATTTATAAAAAAGGGAAAAATAAACATTTCTGAGGAGCAGGTCTGTCACAGCCACCCAGAGCATGGCAGGAATTTGGTCCCAATGTGTTGAGTGTCACTGCAGGTGAACAGGCACAAAGCTTGGGGCAGAGAGCAGCTTTAATTGACCTTTCAACATTATCAAAATAAGCTAAAATTGTAATCATAGCAATATACAAAACTGGGAACTCTCTTTTTGCCTGTGCTCCCTTTGGAAAGGAGCAACACACATTTGCCCAGAAATTTCAGCCATCTCAGACTAAAACCAACTGGGAAAAATGAAGGTTTTTAATGAGGACTCGGTGCTTTCGTTTCACTGCAGTTTCATCTTAGCGATTTCTGTTGATCCAAATTCCCAAAAGCACAGGTTCCCCTGGGGGTGCAGGTTCCCCTGGGGGTGCAGTGCCCCCCTGTGCCCTCCCTGCTGGCAGATCCCCGGAGCTGCCAGCGGGGCTGGAGCCCCTCGCTCCCAGCAGCCGCCAAGGGTGGGGATGGAGATGGAGCCGCTGGAGATGGATTATAATTAGAGCTCCCTCGTTAGCATAATTGCATTTCATTAAAGAAGAAAAAAAAAAAAGTGGGGGGGGAAATACTCTAGAAAAACCTCCAATGCAGTAGCTGCAATGTAATTTCCAAGCACCCTGATTTTTCCTCATCCCGCTGCGGTTTCTGACCTCGTGTCAGGTTTTGAGCTCTTCTCCACCCTTGTGTGTCCCAGGCAGCAGCACCCACCGCCCTGGGCACCAGGAGTGATGCTCAGCGTGAATGCTTCCTGCAGAAATGATGCCAAAAGCACCCAGCAGAGTTTGGGATGTTGTCTGAAGCCTGAAAGATGGAGCGTTTCCATGTACAAGTGCCGGTGTGAGCTCCTCGAAGGGGGGGGGGAGCACATCCCGCTCCCTTCAGCAGCAATCAGTGAAATTAAAATGTTTAACTCGCCCATTCACTGGGGAGCGTTGTGTAAATTACAAACAGTTTAAGAGATCCTCAAGACTTCCATTGTGTTAATACAAATTGCCTTTTAGCGTTCCCTTTAAATAGGGCCCTTTTGAGTGAGAATCCAGATGGCAGAAGCTCCATAATTATTATTCATTACAGTTAATAAATAACACTCGGGAAGTCCCAGTCAGTTCTGCAAGTCCCCCGTGATGGGCATTGTGTAAATGTAAGGGTGAAAAAACAGTCCTTGCCACAGAATCTGTCAGGATTTCAGCCGAAGACAAGGAGCTGTGAAGGGCCCTTGTGGGCCTGCCCCAGACCACGGCCCAGGCTGGCATTCCCAGAGCTCTCTCCTCAGGGAATCCCCTCCAAAAGGAAAGGGAATTGTCTTTGATTTTTTTAAAAAAAGAGGCTTGAATTGTTGCCTTTTAGCTGTTTATTCAGAAGCCCCCGTGGATGAGGAGAGGTGGGTTTAGTGAGCAGCACCTTGTGCCTCTCCCCAGGCCCTGGAACCCACATCCTCCTTTCAGGAAGGGCCCGAGCACATTCCCGCCCTTGTGGCCCCCTCAGCGCACGGCAGAGCCTGAAAAGTTCCCCAAAATAATTGCTGTGAATGACAGAAATGAAATCGAGGAGATTCGAGCTCTGCTGGCCATTACCCCACTTCCTGCATTCCTACTTGTTAATTGTCTAATTCCTAACGAGTCTTTGGGCATCTGATGGACTTTCTGATGCGTGCTCGCTCCCGACGCTTCCTTCCCTCCCTTCCCTGGCCTCATCCCTCAGCAGAGACCTTGTTCCTTTAAAAATGCCATCCTTAAAAATCAGAAATACTCAGCCCAGCAAAAGGAAAAGGGAACTTGACATTAGTTGAGCTTGAAAGGCTTGGTGCTGTGAAAAGTGACTGACGTGTGAAAAGAGGCTACAATTAGTTCTTTCCCCGAGCACTCTCCCATTCAGTCCAGGGTCACTCCTTCAGCGAGCTGCGGCTTTGAGGGTAATGTGTTGTGACAGTTTGAGATGATGAAGAATAATTCTTGTATTCAGAGTTGCTGCCGCTTCCCCGCTGCCCTGACACATCAGGCTGCTGTCATTGTATCAGTTATCCCGGGCAGCCCCTCCGTAGGTAAGAGGAAAGGGTCAGCTCTTCCAGCAAATGGTTTGGGATATTTTGAAACTGTGCTTAAAAGAGGGGAAGGCAAATAGAGAGAAAGGAAAAAAAAAAAGCATTAGAAGAAATAATGATGCGCTGGAGAGGAGATTTTTTTGAGTGGACATAAAGGAGATACCGGGGCTTCGAGTGGCCCACTAGAGGAGAGCACAGCTAAGAAAGGCAGCATAATTTATGAGTGTTCCGGGCAAAAGAGGGCTATATGGATTTTCTTCAGGCATTGAATTAATGTGCCCTATAAAACGGTTTCACATTTAGGCTTGGCAGGGCTTTGTACCTTGCTGGATTTGATGGGGTCCTTGGACACTTCCTGGAGCTTTCTGGAATGGAGGGTGCAGCTGGACATGGAGCAGCACCTCTGTCCCAGACCTGCCCACCCCACAGCAGCTTCTCCTCCTCTTCCTCCTCCTCCCTCCACCTTGCCCAGGGAGAGCAGCATGGCTCAGGCAGAGGAATGAGGGACAGGACAGGCTGGCTGCAGCATGGCACTCGGGAATTCCGGCACAGAGAGATGTTTCCTGCAAGGTTTCCTCTTCGTGGAACGCCATCCACACTGCAGGAGGGCTGCGGGCAGCCCCGCTGGCAGCCGTGCCGAGCAGGGAGCAGCCAACATCTGCTCCCAGCTCCTCTGCTGCCCCACTGCTGTGCCATGAGAGGGGATGGCTGCCCCAGGGTGGGCCAGGGACCCAGGATGGCCACTTGCCATCCCACGCCAGCAGCCATGAGGATTTTAGCTGCTGCTGCTGCCTCCACTGTGGTGGAAAGTGTGTGTGTGCCCTGAAAATCCCGTTACTCTGGGACCCTGGGTGATGCCAGCGGTGCCCATTACTGTTACTGTCAAAAGCGCAGGCAGGGCTGTTCCCAGCTCCCCTGAAGTGACTTTCTCCTCATGGCTTCAGCAGATGTTCCAGCTCCTTCGTCTTTCTTTTTTTTTTTTTTTTTTTTTTTTTTTTTTTTTTTTTTAGGGCAGGCAGGACTTTGTGAGTCGTTTCCTCCGGGGACATGGGCAGGTTTTAGTATTTACGTTTCTAGTATTAGCATTTATTTGTATTTGTGTTTGTTTTTCACGGGCTTCTGAAAGCCTCAGGGAGCCATTTGTGGGGCCAAAATAATGCAAGTGCTGGTCTTCTCACAGTATTTCATTTCCTTGATGGTGGAAACGCTACGAGAAGAGCAGGTCTCATGTTATTTTGACCCCATAAATAGCTCCCAGAGGCCCCTTTCTTCCTTCTCCCACCCACTCCCCCCCAAATCAAATATTTAGGTTTCTGCAAAGCCTGACTTCTCAACCCTGGTTATCTTGCTTCAGCAGAAGCAAATTGCAGTTATTACAAAATAGCCAGAGAGTCTATAAGGCCGAATGGGTTTTATATGATGCACAATTTGTTGGCTACTGTACAAGTTCATTAAAGTGTATCATAAGAGGTTGTTTTACTGGTACATTTAAGGAAGTTAATACATCTCGACAGTGTATGCATCGGGGAATGCAGATACAATAACCCTCAGACTTGCTGGGGCCGAGTCCATTCCTGGCGTAACTCCACCGGAGTGAACGGAATCACTGCCTGGGCAGCCCTGGAGTGCTGCTGATCCCTGAGCCTGCTGCTCTGGGCTCTCCTGCCACCCACTCCCCTCTTTCCATGGGGATTTGCTCCTGGTTTGTGTTTTTCAGAGGGTATCAGTGCTCTGACTGGTTGTGTGACGTGTCTTTATAGGTTGGGAGGTGTTTCGGGTCCTTCAGCTGTGCCACCACAGGGGCTCAGCTGTCCCATCCCAGGGTGGCTTTAGGGACCTGTCTCTCCTGATACCCAGCAGCCCCACCATGCAGCTCCTGTTTGGTCTATCCATCACTTGTTTGGTCTATTCACCGCTTGTTTGGTCTGTCCAGATCTATGAGAAGTTGTCCTCCAGTTTTCACTCTGTAACAGGAAGGGTGTCCCCATGTCATGGAGCCATTCCCAGTCTCGTCTGTGCTTCCCATGGGAATCTCATTGATGTTCCTCTGCTCAGCCCCGTTCTGCTCTAAGGGCTGGTAGGAAGAATAACAGTATACACTGGATTTTTTTTAAAAAAAATAATTATTTTTTTTATTAATGAAACAGAGCAATTTGGGGAAACGCAGGCAGATGTGCTGCCTGTGGTGCTGGGGGTCAGCAGTGCGGGCAGGGAGTCCCTGGTGACCATGTAATGGCTAATTGCCCCCCTCGTGTGACCCAGCCGTGCTCCAGAGACAGCCAGGGGTGAGGGCAAGAGCCCAATTTCCTGAGCACTGCAGAGCTCTCTGCGGCAGCCCAGCACTTTTCCAGGGCTTCCTCGGGTATCAGAATACACTGCTCGTCTGCCTGGCCGGGTAATTAGTTCCAGAGCGAGCTGGGCTGTGTGAGAGCGCCCGGACTCCGTGGGGAATGTGTGCCCCGGGATGGCAGCTTGGATGTGGGAGCTCCCTAGGTTTTAGGCTGACATCCCCTAACCCAGATTGGGCTGGAAAATCCCCTCCAGTCCCTCCAGAGCTTCTGCCTCTCCTGTACCCTGCCGTTTGTTCTTCCCCATCGGGAATTATCAGGTTTTGCTGCCTGGCAGCAGCGAGGGGAGCTCAGGACAGCCGCGCTCCGAGTCTCTCCATCCCGGCCCTGTGCCCACCGCGCCGCATCCCTGCTCCCTGCTCCCTGCTTTTCCCCTGGCTGGCATCAGTCTCTGCAGTGCCACCCCCTGGCAGGCCCCCGCAGAGGTGACGGGAGCTGCCAGCTGCAGAAATCCTGCAGAAAAGCCCAAATCCCCCCACAAATCCCACCCTGGCAGGGCGCAGGGTCCCACACCGGGCACCGAGGGACAGGCAGGAGCTCGGCCCCCAGGGGCAGGAACAGCCACGCAGGAGCCACAGGAACACAAAACTCCTCTCTCTGTCCCTCTCCCTTGTCTCGCTGGAAATGCTTTGCCTGGAAATGAATTCTGGCTGGAAAAGAGAGCGGGATCACCCCGGGAGGAGCCGCGCCGGGGTTTGGGGGAGCCCCCGGTGCTGCCCAGCGCCCCCAGCTCTGACGTGGGACCTTTAAGCAAAGCCAGCTGTGTGCTGAGGGAGATAAAAGCCCCAAATCAGACAGGATAAGCACAGTATTAGTGTGGGATACGCCACTCATTTCTGATTTAAATTACTGTTTTTACTTCCTGGACTCATGGGAGAGTAAGGATGTGAGGAAAATGAAGAGGTTTAGACATGGACATTCCTTCACCAAATACTGGCAAGAAACGGTGATGAATATAGCTGAGGTCATTACCAGCACTGCTTTCAGGGTGATCAGCTTCCTGCTGATTTGTTTTCCTTGTATCCTGGGCAGATTATCTCGTTGCAGGTTACCTCCAGGATGAGGGATTAAATCCCACAGCCCTCACGGTTGGTGTGTGCAGGGCTGCTGGCCCTGCAGTGCCCAGGTGCTGAGGGGAGCAGGGCAGTGCCAGAGGATGCTGGGGTGGGATGCTTTTTGTTTTAGGGAAAAGCTGGCTTTTTGCTGTTCTCTATATCTTTGTGTATAGATCTGTCCTTATCAGAGTCCCACTGCAGCCAAAGGGCTGCCGTGGTGTTTACAGGAGGTTAAATGTCCCAGGTGAGGCAGTGGAAGTGCTGGAAGTGCAGGAATATTTAGCAGAGAGCAGAGCAGGCACTGCTCCTCCAGCTCCTGCATCTCCTTTCCACCTCAGACAAGTCTTACATAGAACCAGAGAAAGGTTTGGGTTGGAAGGGACCTTAAAGCTCATTTCATTCCACCCCTGCCATGGGCAGGGACACCTCCCACTATCCCAGGCTGCTTCAAACCCCATCCAGCCTGGCCTTGAGGATTTCCAGGGATGGGGCAGCCACAGCTGCTCTGTTTCAGTGTCTCACCACCTTCACAAGAAACAACATTTTCCAGTATCCCATCTAAACCTCTCTTCCAATTTAAGCCATTCCTCCTTGTCCTGTCACTCCATGCCTTTACAAAAAGTCCTTCTCCAGCTCTCCTGTAGCCCCTCCAGGTCCTCTTTCCCCCTTGGCAGCAGAGGAATTTGCCCAAAACTCCTGCTGTCCCCATCCTGTCCCCTGCATCTCAGGCTGCCCAGACAGAGTCGTGCTCAGGGTCGCACATCACAACTCCCCAGAATATTTCTTGTCTCCTGTCACCACTGTCACTCTGGGGGAGGATTCCTGTGCCATCCCTGGGGCTCTGCCTCATGTCCCTGCTGCGTGCCACCGCTGAGTGCTGCCCGGGGGATGCTGCATGTGGCCACCGAGTCAACTGCAGGGTTCAAGTGGCTGACAGAGAGGCCACGGCTGCAAACGATGCCCTGCACACACAGAAATCCTCCTGTCTGGAGATTAGGGAGCACTAAAGGCTTCGGGAGGTCAGAGAGGGGAGATGTCTGGGTGGGTGTGACCAGGAGAGGGAGAGCCACAGCCGGGCTGCTTTCTCTTTGCTTTGAGGCACGGCTGAGAGAAGGGGATGTTTTCTCTTTGACTTGAAAAAAGCAGAGTTATTTATGTCCATTTGGGCAGGATTAAAGGGCTGTGGAAAGCCCCTGGTGTTCCCAAGGTGGGGAATGGCAGTGGTTATGCACTGCTGGTGCACACTCTGCCAATCCCCCTTCCCAGCAGCCTGGGGAGGGAAGATTTTTCCACCATCTGCAGCCCTCCCCTTCCTACCCCTGCTCAGTTCAGCCGTGAGAACCCCGCTGTGGAATCCTGGCATGTCCTGAGTCAGCAGCCTCGGCCCCAGGGAAGGGCAGCAGGTAATGTCTCCATCTTTGGCTCAGCTGAGCCGTGAGCCCAGCTGGAGAGAAGTAGAACCAGGAGCTGGCATTCCTCGGGAGCGATTCCCAAATCAGCCCGGGAAAGGACGATGAGCAAATGTTAGAGCAATGCAGCAGCAAAGGGATTTGTCGGTGAAGCGTCTGTCTAACGACTCTGGGGGGTTTATCCCAAACACTAACCAGGACCTGCTCTCTCTCCCTTGCAGAGCTTCAGCGAGAGGGAAGCATAGAGACGCTCAGTAACAGCTCGGGCTCCACCAGCGGCAGCATCCCCCGCAACTTCGACGGCTACCGGTCCCCGCTGCCGACTAACGAGAACCAGCCCCTGAGCCTGTTCCCCACGGGATTCCCCTGAACGAGCCCATCAGGGAGACATCCAGACAGGGGAACGAGCGAGCGTCTGTCACCTGCCAGCTCCCGGCCCGGCATGGTTCTCGTTTACCCCCCCTGATGAATATTGACGACTCTCTTGAACCTTCCTGAAAACATTCTCATGAAACCTTGACTCTTTGTGTTCCCGTGCAATACGAAGAGGCTCCATCTTCAGTCCTGAGAGCTCTTGCGGCTTCTTTCCTCGCTGTCTTCAGGAAGAGGTTGGGTGAGGAGAAGTGTTCCTAAGCCACCTTGGGTCAAGCACATGGTTTCACAACCGCTCTCTGCTTTCTTCGTGCTGGGAGATGGATCTCCACAACTCAGAGGAGCTCTCGCCGTTGGTGAAAGTGCTGAGCATTAATGGATGAACTGGAGAGACTGGAAACTGGAGGATTTCCTGTGGACAGGCTTGATGATGTTATTCCTTCCTCGTCGCGTCTCCCTGCTGCCCTTCTCCCCCTCTGATCCTCGTCGATGCCAGGAGTATTACAAATGGAAATGTTTCTTTTTGTTCTTTGGAAGAATTCTCCCTCTTGCTCCGGTTTTCTTCTAGTCATGTATTTTAGAAACGTACTTAATTGACTAATTGCAGTCACGGGTTTCTCATATTTGGTTATAAAAGTTGTTCTTTGGAACTCAGATATCTGTCCAGAAATGCATGTGTCATTGAATAAATCTAAGTTAAACAAGAAACTGCTTAAATGGCAATGTTCATGGGGTGTTACTGGGCTGACTGTGGGCTTTGTGTATCTCCCTGGACCAGACTCTGTGTGTATTTACTGACTTGAGGGCTTTAATTAAAGCCATCAGTGGCTGTTATGCAGCCAGTCTAGCATGGTTTTGCCTCCCCATTTCCTTGTCCTCCTGTGCAGGGAACAGGATTTTTGAAAACAAGGTATTTAGGTGGTGTGCCTTGCAGCCACTTGGCTCCTCTGAAAACCAACACCCTGCTTTGGTTGGGGCCCTGCTTCCTCATCCCACTGATTCCAGTGGGACAAGGACCAGGTGCTGGAGGCAGAGGCACCCATTTCCATCCCCTCTTTTTTAGGATCATGGATCAGAGGTGTTGCAGAGCAGCCTGAACCTCTGCACCCTTCTGAATGTGCACAGTCAGAGCTAGCACTGCATAACCCTGCTGATAAAACAGTCCTGGGCTCACACATCATAACCACACGAATTCCTACATCTCAGCCAACTTGTGTCTAGAAGCAGAGTGAGATGGGACTGTCAGCTTATGAAATTTCCTTCCCACTGCTTGTTTTTAATAGAAGCCATTTGAGTCATGGCAGGGAGAGGAAACTATCTAAACCCACAAATCTTACAGCTCCAGCCAGCCACACCAAGGGATGCAGAACCAACCACCCTCTTCCTACTCCATCCCCAAACACCCAGTTCAGTCTTGGGCTTGGTTTGGGTTGGTTGGGTTGGTTTTTGTTTTGTTTTGTTTTTTTTTTGCTTTTAACTGTAACACAGCCACTCAGAAGGTTTTGTTTTCTTCAGGCTTGGAAACCGCTAATAAAAAGCGAGAGTTTACAGCAATAATTTCAGTTTCTTGCTTGGTTTTCACTCAGCCTCTTCTCAAGAGAAAAAAAAAAAAAAAATAACTTCCTTGGGATGAAATCAGAGGAGAGTTTTGCCTCTAAGTAAGTACTTGCAGCTCTGGCCCGCTGGCTATATCTGCTGTAATGTTATGTTCCTTTTTGTCTGTAAAATAAAGGCTTGAAGCACAGGGTTGAGGACTGGCACCGCGGACAAATGGGACCGCAGGGTCAAGTCAGTCCACACCAGGCAGGGTTTTTAACACAGTTCAAGCCAAGGTCAGCTCCAAAAGTTCAAACAAAATCCAGATTAACACATACAGAAGGGATTGTGTTGTCACCGTGATGCTTGTTTCCTTTCAGGCTCTCCAAGGAGCGGGATAAGGGACAAAGTTCTGCGGAGGAAGGAAGGAGGCTCCTCTCCCTCCTGCCTGGGACAGCCTGGCTGCTTCTGGCCGAGCACACAAAGTAGGATAGCACATCACACACTGTGGTGTCATTGCAAATGTATTTGTTGTTGGCAGGCATTAAATCACTTTTTATAAGTGCTGCAATATGGCCATGTGGAAATTCCCAGTCTGCAAGAAGCTCCTTTGAATCAGGATGTTTTGTTTAAAGTGGGGGGGGGGGGGGGGGGGGGGGAAGAGATTCAAAAAAAAAAAAAAAATCCCTACAAACTGGGGCTGTACCAAAATATTTTCAGTCTGGTTCATTGAAAAGAATGTCCTAAATTCCCTGCTGTTGATAGCCCCGTAGCCAAACTGTTAAGAAAGCCTAGAGCCTAAAAAAAAAAAAAAAGAAAAAAAAAAAAAAAAAGCATTGCATGAGGTGGCTAATTTAACTTTAATTTGATACTTTCACAGATGACCCAGCAGAATAACCACTGAGTTCCAGCTCTTCTGTGAGCCAGAGAAAACTGACTGTGTTGCAGTGATGACTGTATAGGATCTGATTCACTGATAACTCCATGGGGTCTGAATTATCACCAACTCTAAGGTCCGTAGGGCCTGATTTAATGATAATTTTATAGGATTTGGTTCAATAATAACTCTATAGGATCTGATTCATCAGTGACTCTGTTCCATGCAACACGTCCCTGCACTGTGTTCTTCACTCACACCACACTCCTGCTCCCACCCATGGCCCTAAAAGCCCCCCATTCCCACTGGGTGCCAGCTGGTCTGGTGCCACACCGCCCTTCCTCCTCCTCCTCAACCTCAGCAGCCATGTGAGAACTCATTTCCAGGCACCAGGAGAGAATATTTCTGTTCCTTGATAAGCCTACAAGCTGCTCTTAGGGGAGCATCGCCCCTGACTTTAACACAAGCAGGTTTTCAGCTCAGGAACTTGATCCAAACCCCACTTAAAAATAACCAGGGGCTCGTGGGCTTTGCAGGATTTGGGGCGAGCGGCTCCTGCCGCTGTGGAAATTCTCCAGGTGAGTTTCTGACACGCCAGGTTCTCAAGCACAGCAGCTGGCAGCCCAGCAAGAATGCTGTGCCATGACATAAACCAAAGAGCCCGAGAGAGGCACGGGGACTTGCAGGTTTTTAAACTCTTTCCAGTAGTCGTAAGCAGAGGGCTCCTGCTGAGTTCAAAAGGCAAAACGTCTCATTTAAAGCGGGGCGGACTGTATATCACTCTGGGCATAAAGTGGGGCTCTTCTATTAAAAGCTGAGTTCAGATTTCATGAATTAAGATGAAATATTGCTTTCTTATCCTACCCTGGTTTCTGTAATAAACACACGCGTGTAGCGGGCTTAAATCATGGGAGGGGGATGTTGGGGGATGTTTGAAAAGGGTGGGAAGTCAACGGTTCTCCAAACGTGACAGCTTGGAGGTCAATGAAATCACCTCTCAGGACCAGTCCAGGGCCTGGGTGTCACCATCAGAGTTCCCTGGTGCTGTGCAGAGCACGAGGAGCTCAGGATTTGGTGGCTTTGCCAGGGATGCTGAGCCCCAGGCAAACCTCATCCTGTCCCTGCCCCTAACTGAGGGGACAGACTCTGGTTTGTCCTGCCCTGAGCAGCAACCCCCAGGCCCAGAACATTTGCTGGGACAAGGCAAAGGACTAGCCGAGGGCAAAATACTGCCGGGATCTCCATCCTCCTCCCTCAGCAGAGGAGCCAGAGCCGAGTTTGGCTGTGAAATCCCTGAGCGCTGCTCCCCGTCCCCCAGCGAGGGGCTCAGGCCGTGGTGCTCTCACCAGCGCTTCCTCGGTGATTTTTTTTTTTTTTTTTTTTTTTTTTGAGCATCCAAACCACGTCTGCGCCACGTCTCTACATTTATTTTCTCACTCCTTTGCTCTGGCTTGTTGCTGTGCAGGGTAGGAAAGTTTGCGCCATTTCCTGTTGTCTTTCCCTTTATGCTCCTGAGATATTGTAAAAATGTTCGGTATCCTCCAGTAGGTTGTAATCACTTCACCCTAATGTTTCACAGCTGCTAAGTGTAACTTTAAACCCAACCATTTGAGTGCTTACAATTAGCGAGTCAATGGGGCTGAGATCGGGTCTTTGTGATTGCAAAAAAAAAAAAAAAAAAAAAAAAAAAAGGAGAAAACGAAACTTTTTTTTTTTTCCCTTGAGTTTTAATTGGATAAAACGTGAACAAAAGTTGTGGAGACGCGGGGGTTTTTTTGGGTGTTTTTTTGGGGGGGGTTTCTTTTAATGCAATAAATGATTAGTGGCTTGTGTGCTAGGAAAAAAAAAAAAAAAAAAAGAAATAATTGAATCCACTGCTTGGCCTGTTTCACAGATGGAAAAGGCACCGGGACGAGCATTTGTCTGCGGCAGAACTGGGAACAGAAAGAGGTTCGGCTGTGCCCCCTCTGCTGTCCCTGCCCCGCAGAGCCGGGCAGAGCATCCCCTCTGTCCCCGCCGTGGGGCACAGGGGCTCTTCAGCCTCACGCTGCCCCGTGCCATTAATTAAACAAATTAATTAATAAGTAATTCATTCGATGCCAGTGTAAATTTGGGCTCAGGAGTTCCTCCCAGCCCAGCAGGGCGAGGCCTCCTCTGGCTGATGTCACCGGGTTTGTCCCCGCTGGGCCCCGGCACGTGCTGGGGACAGGTTTCAATTAATCCCGCGCGATGCCTTTGGCCCGGTGAGAGCAAAGGGCAGGGCACGGCGGGGGACGAGCCACCAGCACCGGGGACACGGCCTCCCCCAGCCCCGGCTGCACCTTCAGCTGTGTCCAGGGGACGTGCCAGGTGTCCCCCCCGGCCCTTGGGACACACGGCCACTCCTGGCTGTGCCTGGGCATTGACGCTGTCCCATCAACTCCCACCCATCCCTCCCCGGGCTCAGATGTCGTTTGAAGCTGTGCATCTATCTGTCAGTGAGTTCCCAGGCTGAATTTTTTTGCCTTTCTTGGGAATTTCTGCTGCAGGAAATTAGGCTAAAATAGTGACAGCAGGGTCAGGGGCTTGCAGCGTTCCCTGTCACCTCCGTCTCCTTCCCTCCATCACATCCCTGGGGATGGGCACTGTGCTGCTCCCTGGCAGCTCCCCCTCCATGGAAAGCATTCCTGCCACCTGATCATAAATACTAATTAATAGCAAAGCCCTGGTCTAGATCAAGGAGGAGGCTCTGAATTTTCTTGGGAACTTTGCTGTCTGAAAGGTATCTGAAATATTCCGTAGCACTCGGCCTGTCAGTGGGTCAATTACACGGTGAGCAGCCATACAAAGTTAATTTCTAATTTAATACAATGTTAAAAGGTTGTCAGGTTAAAACCTAATCTATAAAGGAGACATGAAACGTCTCTTTAGAACAAGTGTTGCAAACCAGTCCTGGCTCAAACCACAGGCTGCTGCTCCTGTTATAGGATATAATTATTTCCCAGTGAGTATTTACAATATTATTACAGGATATTAATAAAAGGTGAAGCCTCTGCCCCTGTGGCAGCTGGGCATTAATCCCATTCCCATCCACCTCCTCTCCCTCCGGATCCTGCTCTGGAGAGGTGGGAATTGTCAGCTCGTGGGGCCACGGGAAGAAGGGCAGGGAGAGAATTGATTGTATTTTCACTTTAGAAGTGGCGTTGTGGGAGCAGGGAGGCCCTGATGTGTTCTGGAAGGAGCACAGCATCTCTGCATCCATCCCACGGGGAGAAGGGCAATCTCCTGGGATGAAGTGGGAACGATGGGCGTTCCTTCCTCAGCAGCCTGGGGAGAGGACTTTGGCAAGGGTCTGCTGTGGGCTGGAGGTTGTGAGCCACGTTCAGAGCAGCAGCTTCATTCAAGCAGAAAACCAGAGAGAGCACCTGCAGCCCGGGGTGCAGAGCTGGCCCTGCACCCTGCTCCCCAGCCCATCCATTCCATGACTCCCTGTGGAAAGACCGGGCACATCCCCCTGCCTCTCCTCCCACGCCAGGGAGCAGCCACCTCCCAAGGTACATTGAATTTTGTTCTTCTTCCTGCAGCCACCTCCCAAGGTACATTGAATTTTGCTCTTTTTTTGCTGCAGCCACCTCCCAAAGTACATTGAATTTTGCTCTTTTTTGCTGCAGCCACCTCCCAAGGTACATTGAATTTTGCTCTTTTTGCTGTCGAAAGGGGAAAGTCCAGCTGTCATGTGGGAGTGATGCCATTGTCCTGCCCGGGTGACTGACTCCTGCCCCTGGTAGCCCACGGTGTCCGTGGGAGCCGGGCAGGATCAGGGCTGCCCTTGCCAGGCTCAGCCAAAAACCACCGTGTGCCACCCTGCTGTGGGTCACGCCAGCAGCCTTGCCATCATGTGGGTTTATTTTCCAGGGGCAACCTCACCAGCTCCAAAGGCTTGGATCAGAAGTCTGAGCTGCCCTCAGAAGCCCAGCAAGGAAGGGTTTTCCTAAAGAGGAGCAAGATTTTGATGGGAGCAGGTGACGCCCACCACAGCAAGGGCTGGAGGGCAATGTGAGGTAACTCGGTGCAGCCCTGGAGCTAAACTGGAGCCCGTGGGGATGTGCTGCTCTGAAGGGATGTGGGGAACTCTCTGCTCCGGCCCTCCACTGCCCAGGACTCTTCCCCTTTCCCTTTTCCCTGGGTTTTCTGGTAAATTCCGCTGCTCTCAGTAATTGAGAAAAGCTGCTGCAGAACATCTGCAGGGGCACTGTCCCCTCGGAGCGGCTGCCGGGGCTGGGAGCGCTGCCGCTGCCGCTGCTTTGATGTGCGGGTGATTCACGGCTTGGCCGGGGCCGCCCCGCAGATGCTGCCCCTGGGTGGTGCGGGATGGGATGGGATGGGATGGGATGGGATGGGATGGGATGGGATGCCGTGAGGTGAGACAGCACCTGCACATCTGTACAAGTGCTGAAACCCCCCCCCCCCCCCCCCGTGCCCCTCACCAGGGCACAGGGCGTGACCTCTCCTGCTTCCACCTGCAGAGGAAAGGACCCGGAGGCGCCCGGGGAGGCTCCACCAACACCTGAAGGGCAGAGGGATGGGGATGCCCACCCGCGGGCCACCTCGCTGATGCCAAGGGGAGGGAGCAGAACCCCAGGGCAGGCAGAGCTGGGAGCACAATCTGTGCCCTTAATCCCGGCGTGTCCTGCGCGCTCTCAAATCCCCTTCACTTCAATGAGCGCTTGGAGTGTCAGGCCCGCGCCGGGCGAGACGGCACGCGGGGCTGGCGGGGAGGATTTGCTCAAGAGGCACTGTTTTTAAGGTGAGATTTGAAGGATGGAAGACAGATGGCAACCGGAGAGGACAAACGGATCAAGCGAAGGGTTTGTTTTCAGCGTGGAAGGGGAAAAACACGGCGGGGGGAATTACCGCTGGCTGCAAAACGGGGGCTGTTAATACCTGCAGCAAAGTCCAGCTTTGTGCTCAGCCCGGTGAGCCGGGACCCTCCCGGGCACCGCAGGAGCGAGGTTTTTGCTGTGGGGATGGGTTGATCCCAGCGTCACTTCGAGTGTCCCCGGACAAAGCTGGGAGAAGGGTTATTAGCCAGCCGGCGGCCCTGCCATTGTCCCCACTATCTTTTCTTCCCTTTCAGCCTCCCTCCCCGTGGCCCAGGTCTCAAAGACCGTGTGTCAAGAGATTAGTGACCTGCGGGAAGGGCAATTGCTTGCTTTGTGCCGGCAGCCCGGCGTCGGGGGCTGTTATTTACTTGTTATTTGGCGCTGCCTCCGTTGAGGTATCCATGGAAAACACGCCCTGGAGAGCAATCTGCCAGCACCGCCGAGCTCGTGTGGGCGAGGAGCTGGGAGGCTGCAGAAGAGGGGCTTGAGGGTTTCAGCATGTCTGCCCAAAATCCCCAAATTCCCCAGGATGGTCAGTGCAAGAGCCCAGCACCTTGCAGAGAAGTGAGGAAAAATCTGGGCAATGAGAAAATGAAGTGCAATGCAGAGGTGCCCGGGAACGGGGCTGGATCCAGGGCTGAGATGAGGCCTTGCACCCCAGGGCAGTTTGAGTTTTCAGACGGGTTTCAAGAATTGAAAGATGGAAAGAGCCTGTCCTGCCTGCAGGGCCGCGTTCCACCTCTCTGCCTCTGGCAAAGAGTGGCTTGGAAGAGCGCTGGCTTTTGGAGGAAATGCGAATCAAGATGATGAGAGCTGGCCCTTCCATGCAGAGCTGGTGTACATCAGATTTGTCCATGGTGAAACACCCAGGAGGGGACAGATGCAATGAGAAGTGTCACTCCTGCCCAGGACCAGCTCATGATTTATTCTGGCTGGTTTCATTCTCTGGCCAGTGCAACGCTCTCTCCTGTAAACACGAGACGGTGATTTTCTGCAATTCTGAAAGTCAAACCTAGACCAAAACCACAACTCACGTGACAGGGGAGCAGCAGCGTCAGATCCTGCTTCAGATGTGATTCCAGACAAGTTCCCAGATCCCGTCTGAAGCAAACAGGCCAAGATGTGAGACCCTGTGGGCTCTGCCCACACAGGGCCGGCTCATTCATCCTTCCTTTGATCCTGTAGCTTCTGCCAAACCCCTGGCCCCAAAGAGGGAGAAAAGAGCTTCTGGGGATGCGAGGGGGGCTGAGTGACCCTCGTGGGGATGGGGGCTGCCCTGCACCTTCCTCCTTCCAGAGGCAACGGGAGGGGGCTGCACCCGCCGGGAGCAGTTTGAAAATAAAACTAAAGGAGGGAGAGAAACCGGGATGTCCCCTGTCCTCGAGAGTTTTGTTGCCCAGGTACAGTCAGGGTCCCCTCCCAGGAAGGGATTTTGTGGGGGTGGCGACTGGGGAGGTTGCACCGGCCGTGGAGCCCCCGGTGATTTTTTTCTCTGCTCCCAGAACCGCCGATCCTGCCGCTTTTCCCTGTTCTGTCTGAGGCTGCGGGAGTCGGGCAGCCCCATCCCGGCCACTCCGGGCTCTGTGCAGCAGAACGACCCCAAATCCTCGCTGTTAACCCAGAGAGGGAGCAGAGAGGAGACCCCAACAGCATCATTTTATCATAAACGCCGTTTGCTGTTCAATTTAAGAGAGGAACCCCGAGAGGGACCGGCTTCCCTCGGGGAACCCGGCAGGACCCCGATTGTGGATTGGGCACCGGGAGAGCCTCCGAGGGGGATCCAGGAGAGCCGGGAGGGGCAGCGACACCGAGCCCGGGCTCCCGGCAAGGAGCGGGGCGGATCTGCGGCTCCGTTTCCCCGCAGAACGAACCGAGCCGCGGTCACGCGTGGCTGCGGGCGGGGGGGAAGGGGGGGTGTGTGCTCGCCCCCGGCCCCATCCCATGACGGCGATGAGGCGGCGATAATGCCATTAGCCCGGGATTACGCGCCCGCGCCGGGATGTGACACACTTTCTCAAATGGAAGTTTTTTAAACAGAGGGATTTGCATGATCCCTCACCCATCCCCGCACCCGTTCCCATTCCCATCCCTATCCCCGGTGCCAGCCGGGGTTCCAGGCGGGTCCCCTCGCTCTGGCACGGCCCGGACCGGGGCTCCCGTCTCCTTTAAAGGCAGCGGGCTCAGCGCTGCTTCCCGACGCGGAAAGCCCCGGGGGGCGCGGGGCTGGAGGGGGTCACTCCGCCCCCGCGCAGGGAAAGCGCTCTGGAACTAAAATAATCATAAAAAAAATAATTTAAAATTCGATGAAGTGCAGGTTCACAGCTCAAAGCGGCTCGGAGTAACGGGAGGATGGAGGATGCGTGCGTCTCCTCCCGGCCGGGCCGGGGTCACTCGCCGCCCGCCCTGCCAAACAGGCTGGGAAATGTGTTTATAAATCGTTCAAACTCTGGATAAACTTGAGCGGCGTTTGTGTCTGCGTCTCCCCGCGTGTTGTTATTTTCCAGAAATCTGGATTACTGGAAATATTTTCTTTAAAGCTGGAGAGAAATCTAAACAGTCTGAGGGCAGGGGGATCTCGGGGGGTGGGGGGGAGCGGCCCGGGGGCTGGGGGGCTCCGCGGGGCTCCCTGCGCACGGAGGGGACGCGCAGCCCCGCAGCGGGAGGAGGAGGAGGGTGGCGGTGCCCAGGCTGGTGCCAGATCGAGCATCTCTCTCGGCGGCTGTCGATAAAAGGGCATCAGCCTGGCCACGGTGCCCGGCGGGCCCTTCCCGTCCCCTCCAGCGGGCACCGGAGCACGGCGGGGGTGCAGAGTCGTTTTCCCGACATCTCCCGGCGATAAAAGGGAATTCCCACCCCGCCGAAGGGTGCGAGGGGAGATGCGGCGCCCCGGGGAAGTAAAGAGAAAGGGGGATGTCCTGGGCGCGGGTGGATGAGATCAAACGAGGACAGTTCCGTCACACGTGGGGTTCTTTTCCTCTCTAGGTGGAGCGGAGAAGAGGGGCCGACGAAGCTGCTGGGGGCTGCGAGGCCGCCCCTCGCCTCCTCCCCGCCTGCCCCACGGCCCAGCTGAGGCTGCAGGGCCGGGTCGGAGCGGGGGACGCGTCCCGGCGCTGGAGGGGCCACCGAGTCCGGCGAGGAGCCGGTTCCCTTGGGGACGGAGGGAGCTCTCCCCCTCCGCACCTGCGGCTTCGCTCGGGGAGTCTCTGCCGTCCCCGGGTCTGTCTGTCCGGCTGCTCCCGGGGAAGGGCAGCGGAGCCCTGTGGCCCCGTGTCCTTACCCCCTGTTCCCCACCCCGGTTCGATTCCCCCGATTTGGGAATGTTCGAGCAGCCGGGCCGCCCTTCCCGGGGCTCTCCTCTCGGTGCCGTGGCATCGCTGCCGGGAATGGGGGGCCCGGGGCACACGAAAAACCCCTTTCGCCTGGTGCACCCCGCCGGGGGGGAGCGCTTCCCGGGGCGCGGGGCCGCCGCAGCCCGGCGGAGCCGGGAGGAGGGGAAGGCGGAGGCCCGGCTGCTTGTGAGAATTGTTATTTTTCATCAATCACCCGCAATTTGTGTAAGTGCCCCGGACAGGACACCAGCCGTCCTGCTGGCTGGGGTCACGGAGACAACACAGCGATGGAGAAGAGCAAATTGCATTTGCTCACCAGCTCACAGATCCAAATTACGGCCCTCGCATGGCGCGGGGAAGAGAGCGAAAGGTCCATGTGACATGAGGGAAATATGAAGGACTTTGACAGGTCTTAAACGGCCTGGCGCCAAGGCCTAAGTCTACCGGCTAAAAATAGAAAAGGGATGATGAGTGGAGATGGGCAGAGATGAAAGGGGAAGAGCGAGCGGGGCCGCGGTGCGGGGCGGGTGGGGGGCGGGACGGGACGGTTTCCCCGGCCTGAACGGGGACGGGTCCCCGGGGCGGCTCCGGGGGACGAACCCACCCGAGAAGCCCGGTCTCCACACGCCCAGCCCGGGGACTGAGCACCGGGCCCGCGGGAGACCGGGATGGCTCCCAGGAGCCGGGCACGGCGGCCCCGAGCGCTGCAGCGCCCTGGGGCAGATTGGAAAGCTTCCCTCGAAGGGGACACTCGCGGGGACACTCCTCGGCCCCGGCCCGGGGCTCAGCTGCCCTCGGGACGGGAACCGAGGCCGTTGTTTCCTCTCTCCCTGCCCGGTGCTCGGGCGATGCGCGGGCACGGCCCCTCCGGGGTGCAGCCTCCCGGGGGTGTCCGGGGCCGCGAGGGGCGGCAGGGGTGGCACCCGGTCCCCGTTACCCTCCATCCCCGCAGCCCCGCCGGCGGCCGTCGCTACGGAAGGTCGGGGAGAGGAGGCTGCTCTGGACCGGGTTTATTCTGCAGGCGAGGCCGCTTGGGCGGTACCGTGGCCCGGGGGGCAGGAGACCTCTCCTCGCCGGGACACGGCTGCTCCAGGCCCACAAGGGCCGGGCCCCGCGTCTTCCCGTGGAGAAAGGGTCGAGGTGTCCCCGGGAGAACCGTCCCGGCGTGGGGAGATTCCCCCCGAGGCAATGAAAGGCTCCGCTTTTTCTTTGTGGGGGGGGGGGGGGGGAAATTGGGGGAAAAAAAAAAATACAAGCAAGCCCCACTTTTGCCAAAGCTGCCGTCAGCAGTTTTCCACGGCGGCGAGGAAGCAAAGTCCAAATCGGGTTTAAATTTCAGTCCCCGTTGCCCGTTCAATGGTCAGCGGGACCCCCCCCCCCGGCCCCGGGCAGCCCCGGGGGGTGAGGCGCGGTGCCCGCCCCGTCGGGCGCGGTGCGGGCAGAGGTGAACCTGCCGCGGGACGCGGGGCAGGTGGAGATCGGCCCCGAGCAGAGCCCGGGGATGGGGACGGGGCTCCGCCGGCGGCTGCGGGCGGGGGTCGCTCCCAGCAGGATGGACCGGGGCGGAGGAATAGAGAGGAGAAGTCGGGACGGGAAGGGGGCACCCGCATCCCACCCTGAGCGGGGAGCAGCGCCACAGGACCACGAGGGCTCCGAGCTGCTGCGGCCGCGCCTCGCTGCGCATCCGCGGAGCGGGAGGGCCCGGGGGCGGGGGGGGGACAAGCCGGGGGACAGAGGAATGGGCTGGCGGCCACCCCCCCCTCCCCGTCCAGCCTGATCGCAGCGCAGGCGGCGGGGGCAGGAGCCTTGGAAGGATGGCAGGGCGCTTTTTGAAGATTTGGGGGTAAATATGAAGTGACAAGAGACGGGTCTTTATTGTGAGGGCTCAGCCGCCTGGCGCCAGGGCCCTCTTCAGCCACCGCGGCCCTCAGTTAATCAGCGCAGATCTCCAAACCGGCCTCTCCGAGGGGACACCCACCGCGCCCGCCGCCCCCCCCGGGCCCCGGCGCGGCGGGACCGGCCCTAATCCCTCAGCAAACAGCCCCGGAGTGTCCCCCCTCCTCCTTATCTGCCTCCCCCCGCCCGGGTAAACAGCCCCTCCGGCCGGGCACCGCCGCGCTGGCCCCCGGCCGCGTACCCGACGCGCCTCGACGGCGGGGTCTGGGGGTCTGCGCCTCCGAAGTGAGCGCGGAGCTGCGGGCGGAACCCCCCCCGTCCCCGGCTCCCGGTCGGGGCGGCTGCCGGCAGGGTGGGGGGCGACGGCTGGGAGCGACTCACCCGCGCTGGAGGTCGCCGCTCGGGGCCTCGCCGCCGCCCGCAGCTCTCCGCCGGGCCGCGCTTCCGGCGGCCGCCCCGTCGGCGCTGCGCGGTTCTGTGCGCGGTTCTGTGCGCGGTTCTGTGCGCGGTTCTGTGCGCTGCGCGGTTCTGTGCGCGGAGCGGCGGGCGGGGCGCGCCCCACCGCCATCCGCTCTCCAGGATCTGTCGTTCGGCGGCCTCCGCCGGGCTGCCCCGGCCTCTCCCCCGCTCCCCGGCCCGCCGCCCCCGCGGAGACCGGCGGGGGCCTCTGCCGCCGCCCCCCGCCCCCGTGGCTCCGCTCCCCGCTCCGCCGAGGTGGCTCCGCGCTGGCCCCGCACCGGCGGCGCAGCCGGGGCTGACCCGGTATGCGGAAAGGAGCCGGGGGTGGGATTTCGAGCACTTTTCTCTGTCATTGGTTAATATTTTATTCTGTTGACATGTTTTCTTACTGCCGATGCTTCCGACACCTTCTTCTTCTTTTTTTTTTTTTTTTTTCCTTTTCTCCCTTTTTTTTTTTTTTTTTTTTTTTTTTCCCTCCTTCTTCCCTTCCTCCCTCCCTCCGCGCCCCCCGCCCCCCCGCGCCCGGAGCTTGGCCGGAGCTGTCAAAACCCCGCCTATGCAGATCCACAATTGGTCTGAAACGCGTAAAATCAGCAATCAAGGGGGCTTGGCTCATTAGCGGGCGGATCAGAGCAGGAAGGACATGTGAGATAGTCACAGTTTTACAGAGATCAGGACAAGATCTCACCGTTCCCACTCGGCTGCTTTGGCCATGAGCAGCCCGAGCCCCAGCGCCGAGCGCGGAGCGCGGAGCCGGGCCGGCCCCGCCGGGGCGCAGCCCGGGCCCGCGGGGGTGTGAGGGCAGCGCGGCCGCTCCTTCCCCGCCGCGCCCCGCGCAGCCCCGCGCAGCCCCGACCCGGCTTTTGTTTCTATTTTAGTGTCGGGAAGGACTTTCCTGGGAGGGCTCGTTCGCTCGCTCGCTCTCCCTCGCTGCAACAACAACAACAAAAAATAAGGACCTACTGTCTCCCCTCCGCAGACCGGGAGTCCCAGGAGCCGGGAACTGCCTCGCTTTTCCTTTTTTTTTTTTCCTTCGTATTTTTTTTTTACTTTTTTTTTTTTTTTTTCCCGAATCTAGTTCGGCTGATTTTCGCCTCTTTTTTTATACCTTTTTTTTTTTTTTTTTCCGGAGTGTGTGTGTGTCTGTGTTGTTGATTTTCCTTCCTCTTCCAGAGAGACTCGAGCGAGTTCGCTGGGCAGGAGAAGGGGAAAAAAAATAATAAAAGCCAACAAATACACACAGCCGCTTTTTTTTTTTTTTTTTTTTTTTTTTTTTTTTGTAAAGGGAATCCCTCTTTTTCTCCTGGATTTGTGGATGCACCGATGAGAGATCCAGCCTTCCCAGGGACTGCCATGGCTTACCACCCCTTCCACGCACCCCGGCCGGCTGACTTCCCCATGTCCGCTTTCCTCGCAGCCGCCCAGCCGTCCTTTTTCCCGGCTCTGGCTCTGCCTCCGGCGGCGTTGGCGAAGCCGATGCCGGACCCGGGGCTGGCCGGGGCGGCCGAGGCCGGGCTGCACGTCTCGGCCCTGGGACACCACCACCAAGCCGCCCATTTGCGCTCGCTCAAAAGCCTGGAGCCCGAGGAGGAGGTCGAGGACGACCCCAAAGTCACGCTGGAAGCCAAAGAGCTTTGGGACCAGTTTCACAAGCTGGGCACCGAGATGGTGATCACCAAGTCAGGGAGGTAAGAGCCGGCCCGGCGCGGCCCCCCCAGCCCGCCCCGCACCTGCGCGGCCGCGCAGCGCCCTCGCCCCTCGCTCCATCCCGCTTCCCATCCCTCCCCATGGAATAACGCCGGGAGTTTCGATCCCTGGAGTTTTTCGGAGGTGTTTCCCCCCCGCTTCTCCGAGCTTTCTAGTCACCACTCCCCCCCCCTCCAGCTCCCATTCCTACTTTTCCGAGCGCGATCCCAAATTAAATTCGTGCGCGTTAATTGAGCGCTGGGAATCCCCCGCTCCCGTTGTTTACGCCGCTTCCCGCTGCTTCCTTCCCTCCTGCCAAACTTTCCCCACGTCCGGGGTCGTCCCCGGCCCTGCCCGTGGCCCCGGGCCCGGGAGAGGCAGCCGGGGGTGCTGAGCGAGCGGGTCGGCGCAGGGCAGAGAAAGAGGGAAAAAAACCCCAAGGATGTGTTTTCGCCCCTTATTTGCCAAAACGGCATTTCTGAGCTTTCCCCCCGCTTTTCTGCCACGGTGTGGGCAGCGCAGCGGGATGAGGAGAGGTGGGAGGTGAGGAGGGCTGGGAATCCTCGGAGAACTAAAGGAAAAGACGGTGCTATCGGGAGCAGCAGCCGGGGCCGGGCGGTGCGGGGGGCTCGCTGGGGCCGGGGCCGGGCGGTGCGGGGGGCTCGCTGGGGCCGGGGCCGGGCGGTGCGGGGGGCTCGCTGGGGGCCGCAGCCGTCGGGGGTCGGCGGCGGGCGGGGGCAGCCCTGTAGCGCTCTGGGTCTCTCCGCAGGAGGATGTTCCCCCCGTTCAAGGTGCGGGTGAGCGGCCTGGACAAGAAGGCCAAGTACATTTTGCTGATGGATATAGTGGCGGCCGACGATTGCCGGTACAAATTCCACAACTCCCGCTGGATGGTGGCCGGCAAGGCCGACCCGGAGATGCCCAAGCGCATGTACATCCACCCCGACAGCCCGGCCACCGGCGAGCAGTGGATGGCCAAACCTGTTGCCTTTCACAAGCTCAAGCTCACCAACAACATCTCGGATAAGCACGGCTTTGTAAGTGCGGCTGCGGGGCAGAGCGGAGCCCCCCGGGCAGGGACCCTGGGTAGGGACGGGGTGTGCCCGGTGCGGGGTCTGCCCGCTGCGGGGTCTGCCCGGTGCGAGGGCTGCCCGTGATCTCCCCGAGGGAACCGCGGGGCTTTAGAGCCTCCTCCAGCCGGGCCGGAGGGCGGCAGGGCCTGGCCGGGCCTTGCGGTGGCCTGGCTGTCCCGCAGCCCCCACCCCTGGTCCTGCCCGGTACCGAGGGGCAGTTCCCGTTCTCCGGGGGAAAAAGGAAGGTTGGGCTGCTGGCAGCCCCCCTCAGCTCCCAGGCCTCCAGGGCCTGTCCTGCTGCTGCTGCTTCTTCCCGGCCTTCGAGGCTCTGTGGGGAGAGGAATTCCGGGAGGTGGATGTGCGGGGCCGGGGTGGTGCGGGGGCTGCAGTGAGGGCAGCCCCGATGGGGCGGTGGCCGGGCTGGGGCTGTCGCTGCCCCCCGGGCCGAGCGGAGCCGGGGCCGGCGGCACCTGCGCTGGGTTTCCGCAGCCGGGAGAAGGGCTGGAGCGGTTTGGCACCATCTGCCTCTGAAAGCCCCTGTTTATGTCCCCGGTGATGAGGTCTGCATCACCTAAAGGAGGTGAAATAAAGAAATTCAGCCGAAAAAGCTACCAACCAGAATAAACAAAGAAAGGAGAGAAAGAAAAAAGAAAAAAAAAAAAAAAAGAAAAGAGAGAGGGAGAGAGCACAGAAAGCCAGCGAGGAGAGCTGGGCCGTTCGCGGAGAGCGGGGTCAGAAGGCGAGGGGAGCGCGATCCTGCGGGAATGCACGGAGGGGGAAATCCCAGCGCCCCGGCCGGCTCTCCTTCCTCTGAGCGAGCGTTTAGGGCGATAAAGGGAAAGTTCATCGTGCAGCGCTGCTGATACGGTAATTAGCGGGGAGCCGGGGCCGCGGGGCAGCCGCGCTGCGGGGGCTGCGGGACCCCGCTCGGGCGGGGAGCTCAGAGCAGCTCCTCACCTCCCGGAGAACTTTCCCTTCTCTTTTTTATTTTTTTCCCCTCTCTATTTTTTCCCCTCTCTCTTTTTCTTTTTTTTTTTTTTTTTCCTTTTTTTTTTTCTCTCTCTCACTTTTATTTTTTTTCTCTGAAGGCAGGAAACAGCGTCTTTGTTAAATAATACATTGCGAGGTTATTTATAGCTAGCAAGGTAAATCGATAGAGAAGGAGTCTAAAAAATACCTTTTTTTTATTTTTTCTTTTTTTTCGTACTGGTGAAAAACTCGTTTGATTCAGCGCTTTTAACGGTTCGCCTCCTTCAATTAAAGATTTCTGGTATCTGTCGTTGTCCAAAATCCGGACTGTGTTAAATCTGGGAGATGAGGGTTTAGCCAGTGCCCATCTGGTCAGAGAGGGATGATTATTTTTTTTTTAAAGGAATGCAGATTTGCACGCCTGAATGAGACTTTTTGCACCATTTTCATGATAAATCCCGTCTAGATTATATCAAAATAACAGCGATCTGACAGTTCATCAGCAGGTGATTATTGCTTGGGTTAAAAAAAAAAAAAAAAAAAAAAAGGAGGGGGGGATTTTTTTTATTACCTTCTAAATCGAAATGAAGTGATAATTATTTAGCCATTTGGCCGACGTTATTTGACAATAATTACTCAAGCTTTCGCCGTCCCTCTACGAATTCTGGGCAGTGAATTCTGCATTTCAGTCCGACCACAGCAGGTTGGGGAATTATTTAAAAGCCATCGGGCAGGAAAGCAGGCAGCGAGGGGCAAGGGGTCGGAGCGGCCCCAGGGGCGCGGCTTGGGGTGTTCAGCCGCTTCCAAAATCCCTCAGCCAAAAATCACGGGGAATTCGAGTTTTATAAAAAGAAAAAAAAAGAAAAAAAAAAAACCCCAAAAAAACAAACCAAGCTCAAAAAAATAAAACGAAAGAGTAGAGAACGGCTTGGAGTGTTGGCGAGGCTTTCAGACACCTGGCTGGGGAAAAAAAAAAAAAAAAAAAGTCTGTTCCTTCTGCAACGTTGCTCCGAGACATAAATTTGCTATGGCTCGTGGTGAAACGCTCCTTTCAGGTCGGTGGGGCTGGCACCGGTTCCTGCCGCCCCCGACACTCACCCAGAGCCTTTTAATGTTATTTCTTCTTTTTTTTTTTTTTTTTTTTTTTTTTGGTGGTGGTGGTGGTGAGGGATAGTAATTTATTTTTAAGGACGGAAATACGAAAAGCGGTGAGAAACATGTCGAAAAGTCGCTTCGCGCCTCGTAGGGCTGTAATAAAACCGGGAGATCCCTTCTGCTGCTTTATTGCCGTGCTTAACACCCGCAAAGATGCTGCTCTGCCTGACCTCCTTCTTTGGGGACAGATCCTGCAATGGCATCAAAAAAAAAAAAAAAAGAAGTCTCTGGCATCTGCCGGCATTTCCGTTCCTCTTGGTGAATTTGAGGGTTGTGATTTTTATTTTTTTTTTTTTTGGTTTTGGGGAGAAAAAGGGGGTTTTTCTAGGCAGGGAGCTAGCTGCTGACGGCAGCCGCGGGCTGTGCTCTCTCACCCATCCCAGACCATCCTGAACTCCATGCACAAGTACCAGCCCAGGTTCCACATCGTCCGGGCCAACGACATCCTCAAGCTGCCCTACAGCACCTTCCGCACCTACGTGTTCCCCGAGACCGACTTCATCGCCGTCACTGCCTACCAGAACGACAAGGTACAGCCCCTGCCCCTCTCCCTGTCCTGTCCCCATCCCTGTCCCTCTCCCTGTCCTGTCCCCATCCCTGTCCCTCTCCCTGTTCTCACCCCTGTCCCATCCCTCACCCTGGATCCGCGTGTTTTTGTGCGTGTACGTGCTGGTGAGGATATTTTGGGGCAAAAAAGCAGCAAGAGTAGGAAGGTTAAACCTCAAGCCCTCGGAGTAGGTTGCTCCCTTATAGTGCTGGTGTTATTATCGCTGTTTTTAGTGTTAATATTAATGCCGTTGTCAGTGTTTCTATTGTTGTTATTATTAATAATTCCCTCACGGAGTTTGTTGCGCCTTTCTGGGGCCGTGGGAGTTTTTGCTGCAGGCCCAGGCTGTGGAGAGCAGCACCAGGCCTGGGCAGCCTCACCGAGAAGGTGCCCAGGGCTCTGGAGGAGCCAAAAAAATAGAGGCAGATAAGCTAATTTTAGTCGCTTTCGTGATTTAGCAAGTGTCGCCCTGCGAGCGGGCAGAGCCAGGAGAGCGCGGTGGGGAGCACAGAGCCTCTGCCGTCCCCTTCCAAGAGTCGCGCCTGTGTTTTAACCCAAAAGCTGACCCCCCACCTCCACCCCCTGGCTGCTGATGCTAATTGACAGCTCTGTCTGAGGGTCCTGGTGGGCTTGTTTCCCTCGTAAAGTTTATGGCGAAGAGTCACAATCGATTAAAGAGCACTTTGTCTGCCCGCCCGCCCGCCGCAAGCTGCGCGGGGCGGCCGCCGGCCGTGGGCCCCGTCGGGCGGGGGATGCTCGGGCCGGGGGATGCTCGGGCCGGGGGTCGCGGAGGGGCCGGGCAGCCGGGCCTTTTCCAGCGCCCCTCTCGGGGCCCGTGTTTCAGGGCCATGCATTATTGAGCGCCCTGATGTCGCCGGCCCCAGCAGCCCGTGGGCAGGGAGAAAAGGGGGGATAAGAATAGCTTTTAACCAGCGCCACCGCGCAGCTCAGTCGCCATCTTCCCTCCGGGGGGCCGTGAAAAATAACTTCCTATCATTAAGACGCTATTAATAATTCAAGCCCAAACCTCAGCATCATTTTTAATAAAGCATGCGGTGTGTTAAGGCCGGTTCCGCAGCCTGCGCCGCGCACCCCGGGCTCCCCGACGGCGGCGGGGACGGGGGTGGTGGTGGGGTGGGGTGGGGTGGCGGCCAGGGCTTCACGCCGCCCCCCTTTCTCTCCTTCTCCCCCCACCTGGCAGATCACGCAGCTGAAAATCGATAACAACCCCTTCGCCAAGGGCTTTCGGGACACGGGCAATGGCCGGCGGGAGAAGAGGTAAGGGGTGCGGCCGTTCCCCCCTCGCTGCTCCATGCCCTCGGGGGTGGGGACGGCCGGTGCCCGACTCTGCCCCTTCTCTCCCCCGCAGGAAGCAGCTCTCCCTGCCCTCCCTGCGGATGTACGAGGAGCCCTGCAAGCCCGACCGCGACGGCGGCGAGTCGGACGCCTCCTCCTGCGAGCCCTCGGCCGTGCGTGATGCTCTGCACTCGCCCGTGGGTGCTCTCCCCAGCCCCCTGCGCCTCAAGGGCAGCGGCAGAGGTAACAGCAGGAGCCGCGCTCTCCCCGAATGTCCCCAGGCAGCTCCCTCGGGGCTGCCGCGTGCTGGTTTTCCTGTGGGCAGGGAGGAGAAACACCGGGGAAAATAAAGACAGGGGAGCACAGGGGTTGGAAGGACAAAAACAGAGCAAATGCAAACGGCCTTCACCAGTTGCAAGGTTTTTTCCTTTCTGTGTTTTCTTTCGAGTCTGTATTTGATCCTCTGTGCACCTGATGTCTTGTGTTTATATGATACAAGAGGAAATGGCAAAGCAGCCCCTGTGCTCGCCACGGTGTGCCCTGCCTTCCAGGGGAAACTCACACTCCTCTAAAACAGAGAGGAAAAAAGAGGAAAGAAAAAGAACGAGTATATTTGAAAGAGGGGGGGAAAAATTGTTGGAACTCCAGGGCTCCAAGCTGGTAAATGAAAATGAACCAGAGGCTCCCACGCTGCAGTTGTTCGATGCTGGGTTTTGTCTTGCCACGCTATCAATCTGCTCTTTAAACTTTCCACCGACTCGATTCCCTGCAAACCTTCATCAAAACTGCAACCCCCTCCCCACCCCGAGCTGGAGGGAGGGTTTATTACACCCCTCTCCACTTTCAAAGGCTTCCCCGAATATTTGCCCCAGCCTGCAGAGCTTCACCTCACCCGCACCAAAAGGCTTTTCTCGTTTAGTGGAGCCGTTCAGCCTCGCATCCCCCTGCCTCCTCTGAGAGCTCAATGGGGTTTTTTAAATTAAAGCCCTTTTCTTAGGGAAGGCTGTACCATACCCCCAGCCTTAAAACTGGCTCTTTAACCTGTCTCAACCTGCACATTTGGAATAAATCCACGGTGCACTGGCGATCAGCTCCGTGTAATTAAATATACGCAGGAGCATTTCCACTGCCCGCTCTCCTCGTCCCCGCTCTGCAGCCCGCTTGGGCTTTGCAGCTAAGGAGAGCCATGCTGCAACAGATTCTGCTCCTCCATCAGACATGATTTTCCTGTTTGGCACAGCCAGGGCACTTGCTGTTTGTTAATCCCCTTTCCCCAGAGTGACCACAGCACGAGGGCCCATTTCTGCCCCCAAAATGAGTTAATAACGACGGCGGCTTCGCTGTCGCAGCCTCTCCCTGACACCAGGGCTCTTGCGAGTGACCCCTTCCTCGCCTCCCCTGGCTGCTTCTGCTCTGACCCTCTGCCCCTCCCTCCCTCCCCTTGCAGAGGAGAAGCCAGGGGCCGACAGCGACGCCGAGGTGGAGAAGGTGCCCGAGGAGCGGCCGGTGGCAGCAGCCAGCCCCAGCGCCGAGGACGCGACGCCCCGCGGCAGCCCCCGCTGCCCGGAGGAGCGGAGCAAGGAGAGGCAGAGCCCAGAGAAAGCCAAGGATGCTGCATCCCCCCGGGAGGGTCCTGGCGAGGGCCTGTTCGGCACACGGGGCCTGGAGAAGGACAAGGTGGAAGGGAGGAGGAAAGAGACGGAGCCGGGCAAGAAGGACACGGAGGGCAGCGGGCTGGGCAAGGAGGCCTTCGCCCCGCTGATGGTGCACACGGACAGCCCCCCGCACCTGAGCGCCGGGCACCTGCAGAGCCTGGCGCTCTCTGGCCTGCACGGGCAGCAGTTCTTCAGCCCCCTGGGCGCCGGGCAGCCCCTCTTCATCCACCCGGGACAGTTCGCCATGGCCCCCGGAGCCTTCTCTGCCATGGGCATGGGACACTTGCTGGCCTCGGTGACCGGCGGGGGCAGCCTGGAGAATGGAGCGCTCTCGTCGGCCCCGGGTGCGGCAGGGACGGCCACCCCCTTCCCTTTCCACCTCTCCCAGCACATGTTGGCCTCTCAGGTAAGCCCTGTGTTCCCATCCCTATCCCTGCCGTCCAGCTGGGCCCTGGAATCTCCTCTTCATGTCCTCCCAAAAAGCTCCCTGAGTGAGCGGAGCACTTTGGGGATGAAAGTCAGGCTTGGCCAGTGTCACACCCCAGGGTGTGGGGACATGCAGGGTGGCCCCATTGCAGGGAAGGAGCTGTTGGTGCCCCCAGCCTCCCTGCAGCCCACAGGGACAAGAGGGTGACACACTCCTGACATGTTCCCAGATGTGGCACAGGCGGAACGCGGGGGACATTCTGAAAGTGGCTTCAGGATTGATTTGAGGAGGAATCTCGATTGTTTTGCAGCTGCTATGGCTCCTCCATAGTCAAGGGCAGAGTCAGGAGCTGTGGCCCTGCCTGACCTGGCTGTCCCCATCCAGCAGCTCCTGTCTTCCTGTCAGCTCTGAAGCGCTCCCACAGCGCCTGCGCTGGTGTAGCCTTTCCCATCTCCTCTGAGGAGAACACATAAAGATGTCTTTGAACTCCCCTAATTCATCCATCCTGCTTAACAATGTGTTTTAATGTGGTTAAGGGGCTGTGGCGCTGCGCGGGCAGGGACAGGGAGGGGACGGGACAGATCTCAGACAGGGCTTTGTGCTCGGTGTCACCAGCCTGGCTTGGCATGGGGCAGAAGGGGCTGTACCCCCTCCCTCAGCCTGTTGCACGACGATACCCCCAGGCTCTATTTTTAGGGTGACACCGGGCTGTTCCACCTTCACCTTGGCTTTTTTCGGCGACACAGCTGGAGAGAGCAGGCAGGAGTGGGGTGGAACAGGAACACAGCGGAGCAGCAGCCCAGCTCTGACCTCTCCTTCTCTCTCCGCAGGGAATCCCGATGCCCACCTTCGGCGGACTCTTCCCCTACCCCTACACCTACATGGCAGCGGCCGCAGCGGCCGCCTCGGCCATGCCGGCCACCAGCGCCGCCGCCGCCGCCGCCGCCGGGCCGCTGTCCCGCAACCCCTTCCTGGGCAGCAGCCGGCCCCGCCTGCGCTTCAGCCCCTACCAGCTGCCGGTCACCATCCCACCCAGCACCAACCTGCTGACCACCGGCCTGCCCGCCAGCCTCAACCCCGGCTCCGAGGGCTCCAAGGCCGGCAGCAGCCGGGAATCCAGCCCCCTGCCCGAGGTGCCCCTGCACAAGGCGGGCAGCCAGCGCCCCGCTGCCTCCCCCAAGGGCTCCCTGAAGGAATCCCTCAACGAACTGCAGAACATCCAGAGACTGGTGAGCGGGCTGGAGAGCCAACGGGAGCTGTCACCCGGCCGGGAGTCCCCGAAGTGACCGGCGGGGCGGGCGGTGGAGCCCTCCCGGCGGGGCGGAGAAGCACTGGTATTTTGTACAGCACAGTATAAATATTTATTGTGGAGCGAGGGGTGGGAGCAGGCAGGGAAGAAGCGGGGGTGCTGGAGCAGAGGGACAGAGACCCCGCTGGCCAGGCGGACCCACCACCCCCCCAGAGCCAGGAGGGAGCAGCTGGAGCGCAGGGCTTGCCCACCCCTTCGGCTGTGGGGCTGGGAGAGGCTCCCCCCAACTCCAACCAGGCCACGGAGCCCCCAGGACCCCCCCAGTTCCCTGCTCAGGGCACTGGGCAGCTCGGGGGAGGGTGATGAGCTGGTGCCGAGACACCTGATGGACGGGGGTGGCCCCAGCCTCTGCCTCGAGAGGGGCCAAACCCTCATCTGTTCAAGGAGAGGGGGAAGGAAAAAAATAATTTAAAAAGATTAAAAAAAAAAAAAAAAGGAAAAAAAAAAAAGGAAACAAGAGAGATAAGAAACGGAAGATGGAAACCAAACCGCCTCGGCAGCTGCCGCCGCGCAGAGCGGGCACGGCAGGGGAAGCCTCATGGGTACCTGGGCAGATATTTATGAAATAAATGGTAATTTGTGTAAATAAGCTATAAGGATCCCAGAATATGCAAATTGGTATTAATTTATTCAGAGTTGTACATTGGTGTGTACATAATATTTAGAGTTTAACTCCTCGCATTTAAGGTTTTGTTTTTTTTTTTTTTCGGTTTTGGTTTTTTTGTTTTTGGTTTTTTTTTTTTTCATTTTACATGAACATATATATTGTAAATGAAAACTATTTAGCTCTTTGTGATTGAAGGAGATATCGGTTTCTCTGTGTTTTAAAATATTGTTTATCCCGCCTGTTCTCTAGGACAATCATGTGCCACTGATAAAACAATTTTTGGAGTCATTAAAACTAAGATTTCAATCCTTTAACGGACTTTTGCAAGAAAAAAAGAAATAAACGAACTAATCCAAAACGTAACTAAAATATTGCTACAGTGCGGGGTATAGAGAATGCAGGAATAAACCTCAGGTTTTTATTTTTCACTCCAGAACAAAAAAAAAGAAAAGAAAAAAAAAACTATAATAAATTTAAATATCACAGGACTGTGCTCTATATTTGTTTTAAAATAAAAAGATACATGATTTGCAACGTGCTGGTTACTCGGGTATCTGTCTGTTCAGTTTTGATGAATTCTCACATCTTTCAATAAAAAAAAAAACAACAAAACAAACCCAAAAAAAAAATCTTCTCGGAGAAGTCCTGCCGGCTCCCGCCTGTTTCATTGCCGCGGCCGCTCCGCCCCGTCGGGGCCGCCGCTCCTCCGCAGGTGCGCGGAGCTGAGAGCCGCCCCTTCCGCGGGGCGCGGAGCCTCCGCGGCTGACGGGGAAAGAGATGAAAATCCCCCCGGGGTGCGCGGTGCCGGCCCCGGCGGAGCGCAGGGCACGACCCGCCGGCTCTTGCCCGTCGGGGTTCGCTGCCAAGCCGGCCCGCACTCGCCCCGCCGCGGCAGGTGCGCGGGGAGGGGGCGCGGAGCAGCAAGGATGGGCGGGGATGGGGCACCGGGACCCTCCGCGGGTGCCAGGATGCGGCACCGGGACCCTCCGCGGGTGCCAGGCTGTGGCACCGGGACCCTCCGCGGGTGCCAGGATGCGACACCGGGACCCTCCGCGGGTGCCAGGCTGAGGCACCGAGACCCTCCGTGGGTGCCAGGCTCCCTCCACTGTCCCCGGGGCAGCAGAGCCGGGGCCGCCGGTACCGCCCCTCCGGGCCCGGTGGGGACACGGGATGGGGTCACACCGACAGCGACGGGGACGGAGTGAGCGGCGCAGAGCGGCACCCTCGGTCCTGTGGAAGGGATGACGGGGAAGGGATGACCCGGGCGCGCCCGGTACCGTCGGGGGATGGTGACGGAGCCACCCCAGGCTCGCCGGTACTATCGGCGGGGATGAGAACCGTGGGCTTTAAGTCCCCCCCCCGTGTCCCACGAAGCCCGGAGCCGGTCGGGGCATCGCGGGGCGCGGCGGCGGAGGAAGGAGCAGCGCCTTTCCTGGCCGGTTCCCGGTCTCCCGAGCGGGGTGGGCGGCGGGGGCGCGGCCCCCTCGGGTGGAGGAGCAGCGCCGGGCGCAGGGCGCCCTCTGCTGGCGCCGCCGCGCTCCCCCCGACGGGGCGGGCGCGGCCCCGCCTCGGCCTCTCCGCGCGCTCCCGTTCCTGCCGGCAGGGAAGGGGTTTTGGACACCCCCCTCACACCCCTCAGTGTCTGAGGAGAGGTGCTGGGTGTCGTGGTTTAGGGCAAAATTGAGAGGGAAGCTCCGAAGGGGTTCCTCTGAAAAGCAAACCCTCCCCCCCCAGCTGGTCCAGGAAAAGAACTTCCTCAGAGAAAAGTGGAAAAAAACTATTTATTTAACAAACAAAATGCCCACAAATGCAAAGAATTGATAGTATGAAACAATAAAACCTCTGGCCGCTCTGCAGAGAGATGGCAGAGACAGTCCTTGCCGTGGGTGTAGCTCAGCTCCCTCAGTCTCTCACCAGCTCCACTCCCTTCGCAGTTCCCCGGCGGGCTGCAGGTGCCAGCCCTCGCTGCTCCTCTGGGTTTTCAGTCCTGAGCAGATTTAAACAGTCCCAAGAAAAAAAGAGGAAAAAAAAAACCCAGTCCAGGGAGTCTTCTCTGCCCTAGGGCAGCATAAAGTCACCCTACCACACTGGGGTTGGGTTCCTCGACGGCGGGAGAGGAGATGCTGCCTCTGGGATTATTTCTGCTTGCAGGCTAGGAATGCCTTCCCCCAGGAGGAGGGGAGTGTGCTGAGTAAAGTTAGGCCTGCAGGGTTATTTTGGAATAAACGTGACTCGGGATGAGCAGGAATTTAGTTTTTAGTGAGGGGTCACAACCTGTGCTGGTGTGGGGGCTCCTCTGGCCCTTTTCCCTCTAATCTGGATTTAGGCTAAGGTGGTTGGGAAAATCACGGCGGGGAGATGGTGACAGTGCTGCAGAACATGCTGGGGCAGCTTCAATGCCATCCTGGTGGGTCAGGGACAGCCCTGCCACCCATCCTGGATTGGGTGCCAGCAGGACATCCCAACCTCCCCACAAAGAACAAAGCCGCTCTTCACTGGGGAGGGGAAAAGTGTTCTGTGGGTTCATGACGGTGACCCTGAGGAGCAGTGCCCAAAGGCAGCGAGCAGGGGCTGCCCCCCTCAGCCAGGCTGTTCCAGCAAGAGCCGAGCTGCTCCACGCCTGCCCTGGCCATCCCCAGGCTCTGAGAAACCCTATTCAAGCAGCTCGATGAGCAGCTACCGATTAGTCACGCACTGCGCTGGGATTTCTTTTCCTCGGCTATGAAAAGGCGCTGGGAGGCCCCGCGGGGGCACACCCGGCACAGCACCCCCACGGCCCTGCTGCTCTGCACCTGGCAAAGCCCGGCTCGGCCAGGCCGCTGTGGTCACTGTCAAGTCACAAAAACAACCTTCTGGGTGATGTCTGGAGCTGGTGTTTTACCATCCAAACGCTGGTGCCGTGTCACCCGAGCAGTGAGGTCCTCAAACACCGAAGCTTTCTCTAGGCTTAGCGGTGAGTTCTGAATTTCTCCAGCGAAATGCACGAGGTGCTTGGCCGGGCACTAAAAATAGCGGAGCTGCCCTGAGGGCTTCGTGGGCCTGGTGGACAAACCCCGGCTGCCTTAGCACAATAGCGCTGCTGGAAGGGCTCCATGGGCGGGTGTTTGTAAACAGGAACAGGAGCTCATGCCAGAGCATCTCGCAGCCCTGCGGAGGGGGAACGCTGCCACGGCTCTTGGCCCTGTGCAGCCCAAGGGGGGCTCTGCAGGACCCCTCGCCCCTCACCTGGGCTGCTGGCCCTGTGTTGGTGCCCATCCTGTGTTCGTGTGTCACCCCAGGGCGCGTTTTGGGCGGTGGATGTGGGCAGAATGAGAGAACCAGAGAGTGGGTGGGAGGAATCTTAAACCCCACCTCATTCCAAGCCTCTGCTGTGGGTAGGGACACTTTCTACTAATCCAGGTTGTCCCAAGTCCCATCCAACCCGACCTTGAACAGTCCCAGGGATGGAACAGCCACTGCTTCTCTGGGCAAGCTGGGCCAGGGCCTCAGCACCCTCACAGGGAAGAATTTCCCACTAGCATTTATTCTAAATCTCTTTCAGTTTAAAACCATCTCCCTTGCCCTGTTATCCGTCTGTGTAAAAAGTCGTTCTCCACTTTTTTAAAGCCCCCCTTAAATACTGAAAGTCGCAGACGGGGCGAGGGTCTGAGAACGATGCCATGGAGCTGGGCATGCCGTGCTGCCAGCATCCTGCCCTACATCAGGAGCTTCTCCCAGCCCAGGGCCTGATCCAATCCCCCCCGCTGGAACATTTCAGCGGGCATCTGCCGGTCCCGACCGTGCCAGCGCAGCGGCGGGGAAGGGGAGCCCGGGTCCGACGGGGCGGGCAGCGGGTGGGCGGCGGGGCGGCAGCTCTTTCTGTCGGGCTGGCGCCGTCCTGCCGCCGCGCTGCCTCCGCACCCGGGACAAAGCGGAGAGGGCCGAGCCCCGGCCCCGGCTCCCAATTAGGGCCCCGCCGGCCCTGCTCCCCGCGGAGCGCAGGGGCGAGAGGGGCGCAGCCGCGGTCACGGCCCCGGAGCCCCAATTACCCGCGGGGCCGCCGCTCTGTCTGCGGCTGCCGATCGCGGATCAATAGACAAAGGGCAGCGGCGGGGCCCCGGCTGGCTCTGCACACACCCGCCCCCCGCTCCCGGCCAAGCCTCGCCCCCATCCCGGCTCGACATCCCCGCGCACCTGTGCGCTCGGGGCGGGATGCGCGGCCGCGGCTCCGCACCTGCGCCCGGACGGGATTTATGGGGCTGTGGGGGTTTTGAGCCCCGGTGTGGAGTCCAGGCAGTCCCGCCCTGCCTGCTCCAGGACTGAGCCCCCGGAGCCTCTGCCTGGATCCTTCCTCCGGGCACCGGCATCTCAAAGGTTTCTTAGCCTCACTCATCCGGTTCTGGCCCGTTATCCCCGCGGGGGCACGGTCCCTGTCCCGGGCCGGGGCTGTGGGAAGGGCGCAGCAGCCGTCCGGGCTGTTCCCTGCCACAAGGTTCCCAGAGCCACTTTGATCCGTGTGGGTGTCTGGGGGGGTGGAGGGGAGGGGGGGTAAAAACATTATCAGTGAAAAAGCAGCTGTTTATTTTGATACTGAGCCTGTTCTTAGCCGCAGGCACCGTTTGCTCCGTTCTTGCTCTTCAGGCAGGGTGGGAAAGGGGAAAGGGGAGGCTCTCGGTTTATTCCGGTTGTTTACAGCGGCGGGTGATGGAGAGGGAGAGCCAGGTCCGTCGCCCCTCGGCGCCCGCCGGGGCCTTTTCCCAAGCTTTCCTCGGAGCCGCGCCGGGAAGGGAGGAGGCTGTGCTGGGGACATCCGACGGGATGGAGCGGAGCCTCCCGGCGGGGGGAGCCCCGCTGCCCCCTCCGCTGCTCTCCTAGGGCGGCCACACCGCTCCCAGCCCCAGCCTCAGGCCAGCGTCTCGGGGACGGCACCCGGGAAAACCCGAACTTGATCCCGAACCCAAACCCGAACCCAAACCCGAACCCGATCCCGATCCCGAACCCAAACCCGAAGCCGAACTCAAACCCGAACCCGAACTCAAACCCGAACCCAAACTCAAACCCGAACCCAAACCCGAACTCAAACCCGAACCCGAACCCAATCCCGAACCCGAACCCGATCCCAAACCCAATCCCGAACCCGAACCCGATCCCGATCCCGATCCCGATCCCGAACCCGAGCCCGAGCCCGAACCCGAACCCGATCCCGATCCCGAACCCAAACCCAAACCCGAACCCAAACCCGATCCCGAACCCAAACCCGATCCCGAACCCAATCCCGAACCCGAACCCGAACCCGAACCCGATCCCAAACCCGATCCCAAACCCGAACCCGAACCCAGCCCGGGGTCTCCCCGCGCGGGACGTGCCCCGATCCCGGAGAATCCCGGCGCTGTCCGCCAGGTGGCGCAGCGGCGCCGCGCTGAGGGGCGGCCCCGGGGGCGCAGCCGGGTCGGGGGTCCCGGGAGGGTCCCGGGAGGGTCCCGGGGGTCCCCAGAAGGTTCCCTGGAGGTGCAGCCGCTGTCGCGGGTCCCCAGAGAGTTCCCCGTCGCCCATCAAGGATGCCAGGGGTTTGTCTCCCTGCAGAGGCAGCAGTGGAGGGTCTGCGGCCGGTACCCCGCGCTGTGCCCACCCCTCAGTCCCTCTGCCCCCTGTGTCCCGCCACCTGCAGGGCCGTGGCCTTCCCGAGGGCGTTTGTGTGGGTGTCCCTTCACTTTTTCACTTCACCTGTCCATGTGAGCAGCCATCCGGTGGATTGTCGAGGACCTGGTGGCTTTCCCCAGATCTGGGGGTTCTGCCAAAACCTCACAGTACCCACTACACCCCAGAACCCCTCAGAACGCAGGGAATCCTGGCTCTGAGGCGCCTGAGCCCCAACAAGCAGCCTGAAGCCGTGATGCTCTGTGTTCTGCACCGAAGGTCTTACATTGCCTGAGGAATTAATGGATGAAATCATGCAGGAAAAGCTGCTCCTCTCCCCTTGGCTTTGCTGTAGCTGGCGACGTGAGCACAGGTACATCTGTCCCCTGCCTCCCATGGATTCCTGTAAATGGCCCTTGCCTCCAGCCTTGGGCCTGGCACGCTCGGTAATTCTTTGGAAATAAGATCTAATTAAAATGAGACAGCGCTGTCGAGGGACTACCTAATTGTCTTTGCAAAATGACCTTTGTGGAGATCCTGGCTCGGTTCCCAGCAGAAAGGTGTTGTCAGTGCAAAAATCCTGTGCCGGCTGGGGGGGAATCACTTAAAGACTTTTGGGAAACAATTCCCCAGGCTGGGAAGTAATGAGCTGGTGGAGACACTGCAGTGCTGTTGTCCCGGGGCCAGCTGGAGCTGTCCTCCCCTTCCAGGCCATGTCAGGCCTTGGGGACACCCTCAAAATGGCTTTAAAAGAGGTCAGTTCCATGTGGGGTTCAGCCAAGGCAGATGCCAACAGGTATTCCTGGGGCTTCCCTCTGTACTCCCCCTGTACTCCTGTGTGCCCACAGCAGCGAGAAGGGGAAATAATTTGGCTGTTAAAGCCTCAAAGGCATCCAGGATCCTGGGTGATGGAGCCAGAAGTGCTCACAGCTCCGAGCTGACCCCATCCCATGCCTGCTGTGTCCTGCTCGTTCCAGAGATCCCACTGGGCACCAAGCTGGCCCCACGGGGGATGCTGAGAGGGGAGGGTGTCACCAGCCCCCTTTGTTCCTACAGAGCCCCTCACCCTTGGGAAGGTTTTAGGACAAGTCCTCTCCTGGTCTCGCAGCCAGCAGGAGAGCAGCCGGCCTCCACGAGAGGGAGCGTTTGCAGGGATTTTCACTCCAGCTGGATTGTTTTGGTTTTCCCCTGTTGTTCTAAAGCACAGACCATCCCTCCGGCTGGCTGAGCCCTTTGCCTGCATGAAATGCCCAGTTTTCCCTGGTGTGGGGGAGAGCTGGGCAGAAATCTCAGCTTTCCTGGAAGAGTTGTGTTGTCATCGTGCCATGTGCTGTCCTTTGGTGACATGAGGGGAAGCTGCCCTCTCCCTGGCTATCCCATGTGAACAGGAGGATGTTTCCCTCCTTTTGGCTCTATCAAAAAGGAGAAATCCCCGTTACTGGGGAGTGTTGTGACTGGTCTTGGTCAAGTGTGGGGCAGGGCACGAGCGGCCAAGCCAGCCCCCCACCATGAGGAGCACAGGATTGTGCTTGACCACATCTCCCAGGCAGGGATGGCTGGAGGGACCCTGACCCTGGGATACCCCAGTGCGGCTCCTTGTGGGGAAAAAAAAAAAAAAAAAAAAAAAGGCTTTGGCAGCTCCCACACTCAGCCTGAAACTCCCATTTCAGGGCTGGGAGGGGGATCCCACCCCTCCCCATCTCTCTGCTCCCCTCTCTAAGTCACTTTGAGACTCCACCAATGCTTGTGATCCTTCTAGAACGGGAAGGGGCTGTTTATAATTTCCCAAGTGACTGCCACAAACCCAAGGCCAGAACTCCCACTTCTGGGGGCACAGGATCATGTCTGGGTGCCTTGGTGGCCGCAGGAGCTGTGGGTGGTTTGGAAGGGAGATCCACAAACCAGCTCGAGGCCTGGGAGGGGACCTGGTCCTGCCTCCCCCTGCCCTCCCTGCGTGTCTGTGGAGCCTGGGAGAGCCCAGCCTACCCTATCTGCAAATTGCAGAGCAGATTATCAGCGAGCACGTCTGAGATTAAAGACCCCTCTTTGTGTCTGGCTCCCCCAGAGCCGGGGAGGCCGGGGCTGAGTTCGGTGCAGACTCTTTGGCACCACGGGGCTGATTGCTGGGGTAACCTTTTGCTTGGCTGGGAGAAGCCAGGAAGGCTCAGACAATTTTCAGTCAAGGAAAGGAAAGAAAAAAAAAAAAAAAAAAAAAAAAAAAAAAAAAAAAAAGAAGGGAACACACAACAACAAAACCAGTTTATTCCAGCAGGATGGTGGGAGGAAATTCAGGCACAGCTCTGAGATTGCTCCCGGTTTGAGCGATCTGGGGCGGGGAGAGAGTTACTGGGAGGGTTTGTCCTTGTGTCCTTCTTCAACAACCATTTGATGCTGGGCATTCTTGATGGAGAAGCCAGTGAGAAGCCCAGAGGTGGTGGATTGGCAGCTGCAGGATGCAGGGAAGCCCTGGGGCTGCTCCTGCTTTGCTGTCCTGGCTGCACGTGCAGAGCTCACACGGATCACAGAGCCTGGCACGGTGCATGGAAGGCATCCTCACCAAAACAGAGGGAGATTTTTCCCTGAGAGTGCTCTGAGGGCTCTACTCAGGAGAAATAGCAAAGATTTCTCTGTATTCTCCCTGGCAAAACGTGTGCCCAGCTGCTCTGAGCAAACCTGAGGCTTTGGAGGGTGTGCAGCCGAGACCAGCCCAGAGCTGGGATGGTCCTGGCCAGCCAGAGTGGCTTAACAGGCTTAGAGCAGCGTAGTTCTTATAAACAATCACATGAATTAGCACAAATCTCATTAGATCCGTGCTTCTCCTGGCCTCCTGTGCTCCTAATGCCCCTCGCAGGGGTTCTGTGCAGGCGACCAGCGAAGAAATTCTTTCCAAGAGGAAAGAGCCGTGGCATTTTGGGTTTGCTTTTCTCAGAACCATTTCCATTATGCTTAATGCACAGGAGAGCAGAAATCTAATAGGTAAAAAGCCATTCAAGGTCCTCGGGTATTTTAAACCTGATTTAAAGTTTTGGCTGCTCTGTTAGAGCAATGATTCAGCTGATGATGCCCAGGGGTGTCTCCCCTGTTGAGCAACAGGCACAGGGCGATTTCTCTGCTCTGATGTGCCCCAGACAGCTCTGCTTTCCCTTGGCTCTTGCTCTTGGCTGCCTGGTGGCCTGGCATTGTGGAGGATTGGGCTGTCTGGGCATGGTTTTACAGCATGTTCCATTGGGGGTGTAGTGGAAGAGGTGGTCAGTGCTCAGGAAACATGGGAAGAGTAGATTTAGCCTGGAATGCTTTGGGGAAGTGAAATGTTTTTCTCCTATTGGTGCTGTGCATGCCTGCTGAATGCTGCCCACTCCTGGGCAGTGCCACCCTCCAGTCTCCCATTTCTCCTCCCAAATCGCTCCAAGAAGCAACACAGGAGTTTCCCTTGTTCCAGAACCGCAGCTGCTCCTGGGGTGAGGCACCTCGGCTGCTGCTTCAGGACCGGGCTTGGGCTCCTGGGATTCGCGGCAGGAAACAACACAGGACCTTTAATGATTAAAAAAAAACCCGGTTTTTACATCTCTGCTGAAAGTCTGTTGCTGCTTCACCTCTCGGCAGAGGAGAGATGTGAGCAGCAGAGGACCGGGGCAGGCAGCAGAGCTTGAGAAAGCAGCTCCCCCGGGACTCGGTCTCTGGCGGAGCAGCCCGGGATAAGCGAGCATGAGAAAAGCAGGCTTAGCCCTCCAGTCACCCTTCAGATGCGTTTCCGGCTGCTTTTCATCTCACTCCGAGTTTAAAAGCCATCTTCTTCCAGCCCCGCCGCTGCCGCCAGCCTCGGCAGGGCTTCAAAGCGGGGCTGTCTGTGCGGCCCGGAGGGAGCGGCGCGGGCGGGGCCGGGTCCCCACGGCACCTGCCAGCCCCGGGGACACAGGCACGGGCGGGCTCTGCCCTCCAGCACCGGAACCTGTCCCCTCCATGTGTTTGTGGCTGCTCTGGACAGCCCTGAGGGACGGGGCTGTTTGTGAGGGGCTCTTTCTCCAGACCCTTTCTGTCCCGCTGGTGAGCTCAGCCTTGCAGTGGGATCACTGCTAAGCCCGGGGCCGGTGTCCCCTTGGAGTTTTGCATCCCCTTTTTACATTCCCCACTTCCCGAAATCTCCTCTTCTCCCCTGCAGCTCTCTGTGCTGTGGTTGGGGACGAGCACAACCAGGGGTGCTCGGTGACACCACTGTCACATACCCGATGTTGGGGGGACACAAGGAGGGGGGGTCCCACAGAGCGTGTTCGTGGGGTTTGGCATTTGGACCACCTGGAAAGAGGAGGGGAAGCAGCAGTGTCCAGAAGAGTTGTGACTGTGCTGGCCATCAGGGCGGTGGCTGTGGCTGTCACAGCTCGGAGGGTGCTGGTGGATCACTCCTGCCACAAAGGCACTGGGGTTCTCCTGCATCCAAGTGACAGCTGGGAACGGGATCTGCTCCTCCCTGGATGGTGCACAAGGGATCTCACCCCACTGGTGCTCTGGGCAGAAGCTGGAGGCAGCACCTGAATTTGGCTCCAGCTCAGACAACAGAGAGTGGAGGGGCCAAGTGGTGTCAGGAGGGCCCAGGACGAGCTGCAAACCTCCCTGATGGAAATGTGCTGCCCAGCCTCTTCTCTCCTTGGCTTTTATTTGTTTGCCAAGCCCCCCGGATGCGATTCTCCATTTTCTCCCAGAGTTTTTTTTGCTTCAGCAGATCTGTCGGGAGAAGTGCACTTTACTGCTCGGTGACAAAACGCGTCCTGGAGATGGAAAAAGCTCTTTTCAAGGAAAACATGACATTTCGATGGAAAAGTAACTTTGCATGCTGTTTCTAATTTTAAAGCTCTGCCTTGGAATGCTCCCATGGACTTTGAAATCAGAGCTGGCTTCTTATGCTTTCCAGGTTTTATCCACCTTTCCCATATAATTTCAAATTGCTCCCTCTGTTAACGAGACAATTCTGCCTTGGTGGATTTTGCATAGACTGCTTCCAAAGCACAGTTTCCCTTACCCCATCCCTTTTTTTCTGTGTTTTCTTTCCCCCAGCTCTAGACTATAAATACCTTTAGGCCAGACTGTGGGAACTGCACAAAGCCCTGTACCTGGCTGATGCCTCCTGAACGGATGAATGAACGAATGTGCTTCCCGGCATTGCTGCGGACCGAGATTAACTCTTTAAAGCCACATGCTACAAATTAATGCATCTGCCTCATTCCTAAAGCATTTCATCCCCGTTAAACCTGCTAGCATTAATTTCCCCCTGTTAATCTGACCTGTGCCATGAGGGAGGAATGCTGGTGGGCTTTCCCCCCGCTCTTTTTTTTTTTTTCCTGCACTCCTGGTTTGTCCTCACCGAGTTTAGCTTGGAAAGCAGAGGAGCAAAACCAGCCGTGAGCCAAGTGCTGCTGGAGCCAGCAGAGGGGAGGCGAGAGCAGAGATTCTGCCTTTCCCCACCTCGCAATAAATTTCGGGGGAAGGGAAAAAATGGCTACTGGGTTATTTCTCTTAATTCCCCAAAACGAGAGCGGCGCGGCGGAGCTGATAGCGGCGGTGGTGCCGATAGCAATCCATGCCACGGCAAATCAGCAGCGGCACATGAAACTGAGGGCCGGGCAGTGGCTGGAGGGGTTTCCCCATCCCTTATCCCTGCTGAGAGCTGCATTTCTCCTGCATTATTTCTCCTGCATCATTTCTCCTGCATTATTTCTCCTGCATTTCTCCTGCAGCATCCCAGAGCAGCCCCAGAACGCTGCTGTCGCTGCCCCTGAGCAGGGTGGATGCAGCATTAAACCACTTCAGCGGTGGCCAAATTTCCCTGTGAGGTCCAAAGCCACGTCCTCCCCATGCCCTGGGGCGCCTGGCATCCCTCTCCTTGGCACAGCTCCTGCCAGCCCTGTCCCACACCCTGGGAGAGCAGGGAATATTTACACTGGGTGATGCTATCGCGGTGCAGCTCGAGCTGTCCCTTGAGGTGAAGCACAAACAGGTTGGCTGCAACGAGGTCACTCCCTCAACAGGTTTAAGTGGGTCTCACTGTAAAATGAATTTATTTCAACAAAACCTTTTTTGATAAATTAAACCAGCGCCGCTCTGTATATAATTTCTATAAACAATCTTCCCTAATGTTTACCTAACCTGGGCATGCAGAAACTCTTGCACGTTAAATATTAGATGAAAAGAGGCTATGAAACCTTTAAATAATTCCTTTTTTTTTTTCTTTTCCTTTTTTTTTTTTTTTTTTTCCAAAGCAAGAGAGCCAGAATAACATGGGAAAATACTCTGCTGCTGCTGAGCTGAGGTTTTTTTCTGGCTTCTGCCAAGGGTGAAGGGAGACAAACCCCTCGTGCTCCCATGGCTTTGTGTTGGTTTTTGTGCTTCCAGGGCTGTAGCATAAGGTTGACTGGACTCACAGGGTGCCAGCACCCATCCACACTCTCCCTGTGGATCTGGTGGCTGGTGATGTGATGATTTACCTCCTGTGTGATATTTGCAGGGTCCTGGGAAGCTTGGCACTCATAATTAATGAATATACCACTGAGTATTTATTGATTAATTAATTAAAGGTCTCATTTGCACTGCAGGTGCTGGCTGGGGGAGAGCAGAGGGCTGTTGGGGTTTGAGGAGCCGTGGAGCTGTGGTGGTTCAGGCTGTGCTGGGTCATTTGCTGAGTGATTTGGATGTTTTCCCTTGACCTCCCTGATTGCAGAGCAGCCTGGAAAGATGGACTTGACTTCAGTGAGAACAAACTGTCCAGCTTATAAAAGAGAGCTGAGGTGAGTGAGAGAGAGATCTGCCTGCCACAAGGCTAAAATTGGCCTGATGGGGATGAGTGGGTTTGGGTGAGTTTGGGTGAGTTTGTGCTGTTCTCCTCCAGAGAGAAGGAAGGTGGCAGGGTGTTGGATTTGTTCCTGTACAAAGCCTGCACAAAGCATCACTTTTCCAGCTTTGCTCCTTGAGGTCAGGTCACTCCATGGGCTCAACCCCTTCTTGGGCTGGACTCTTGTTAGGAAAAAGTCTTAACCCTAAGGAAAGTCCTTGCTGCATCTGACTTCTCCCTAAGAAATCAGCAGCCCAGCTCCCAGATCCCACTGTTACATGAAAAGAGGGGGGATGTGCTTTGCAATTAATTACAGCTTAATTGGGCTGGAGGGAGGACTGCAGCAATGCTTCTGCTGAATAATTCAGCATTTAGAGATACCCTGACATGCATGTCCTGCTCAGCTCCTCAGGTCCTTGGATGGGGCTTGGAGCAGCCTGGGACAGTGGGAAGTGGAAGGAGATGAGATCTTTGGGGTCCCTTCCAACTCAAACCATCCTGGGATTTTATGAGAGGAATGACACAACACCACACAGGAGACAGGGGTGACATCAAGTAGGTTCCAGCTGATGGAGGTGTGTGCTGTGAGTGTCCCCACCTGCCAGGGATGAGAGCTGGGCAGGCTCAGAGTGTCTTTTGTCACTTGTCTTGGGTGCAAGTGCGTGGAAACCCTTTCTGCTCTGGGCAGAGAGAGCCTGCAACGAGCTCATGTGTTACTTGAGGGTTTTGTGGACACTGAGATTGCAGGATCTGCCCAAAATATGTGTTAAAAATCAGCTTATCTTCCAAATAAACCCTCAAAAATTCCAGTATCTCCAAGATGTGCTTGGAAGTGATTTATTCTTTTTGCTTTTGGTGTTTCCCTGATGCTTTTCAGCATTATTTTTAACGGCACTGTGTTACCAGAGATCACTTTTGGTGGATAACACAGTATTTATGGAGAAAACCAACAGCTAAATCTGGTTATCATTGACATTGCTTATAAAATACACATAGCAACCAAGATACTGACCATGGCAGTAAATTGAAAATATATTGAAAACATAAAGCATTCTTCCAATTTATTAGTAATGTAAAAAAATACATATATTTAGGCAAGTTTCCCCCCCCCCTGCCCCAGCCTTGATAAAAAGAAAGATATAGAAGCTGTTGTGAGGAAATCTGTGGTGGTGTTGGTCCCGAGGCTGGCGTGGTGAGGAGGGTGAGAGGTGTGCTGGTTTTTGTGGGATTTCAGACGGCAAACAGCCCACTCTGGACACGCTATGGGGCACAGTTTCATTGCCAAAGGGCTTGTGGAGATGCTGCCTCAGGGGTTTTGCTGATCCCCTTGGTCCTGAGGGGTCCAGGGAGCAGGTTTAGGAGGGTTGGTGGCTTTGGAGTGGCTGATGACTTCGCCCTGCTGGCTGCAGCCCTTGGTTCTGGTTGAGGTGACCCCTCTGCCCCCACAGCACTGCACAATTTGGGCAAGTTGTGGAAGGGTTAACCCTGGCAACTGCTGGGTAAGTGTAAAAATATTAATAAGGCTGCTGCAGGTCGCCCTAAAATGGGAATTTATGGTGGCAGTCAAAGCTAATGTTTGGGATCAATGCAACATCCCTTCTCAGAATGAAAAAATAAATTAAACAGACCGTCATGCAGAGGGTATGTAACCAAATCAATCATGTTTATGGCATTTAATCAAAACTTGATTCAGTTAAATTTATTCCATATGATAGCCCTGTGCTTCACAGGATGCTCACCTTGCTGGTGAGGCTCAGGCAGCCCTGTGCTGCTCACCAGAGCCAGGGCTCAACCCTGTGTCATTACACATTAATGAGATTAGGGGAATTCATTTGTAGGATGCTCTGAGCAGCGGATGGGGGGGGTGTCTGTGCTCCCAGAGAAACGATCACAGTGGCTTTGCTTTGGATAAATAATAGGTGTTCAGTGGCAAATACCCCAGTGACAAATATCCCAGGGCCCTGTCTGTTCACTGCTGGCTGTGTCTGGAGCTGTGGTGGGACAAAGCCTGCCCCAAACCCCAGGTGGGGCTGAGGGAGGCAGCCCAGGCACGCTGGTTTATGCCACACTGAAATCATTGAATTGAAAACATCATTGACACATTCATTGAATCCTCCCATCGTGGGCAGATCCATCTCTCCCTTCAGGAAGGCTCCTGCCACCATCCCACGGGAGCAGGTCCTTGGCTGCCTGCACCACCAGGCACTGTGTTCCCACCCTGGAAGGAGGATTTGATCCCACAGACCTTCCTTCTCCTCCTGGAAGCTGAATATTAGAATTCTTCCTAGCTGCATATATAATTCACTACATTAATCTTCCCTCAAAACGTGCTCCTTCCACAAAGCCCCTCTGTATTGATCCAACAAAGACAATTATGTATTATGGGGGGAGAGGGAGAAAGAGCTGAAATATTTGAGATTGGCCCTTCTGGGGGATTTATTACGTGTCTGAACTACAGTGTCTGCCTATTTTTTATTCTAAGCCTCCATGACAGGGGTCATGTCTTCCTCCATAGGCTGTACAGTGCTGTGCACAGTGATGGGGCTCTATTAAATGCTCAGGATGATTAATCACACCCCATAAACAGACTCCTGGTGTGTTTGGAGGCGTGCAAAAGCGTGTGCATCAGCAAACCCCAGCAACAGGTACTGCCTGTACCTGCCCAAGGCCCCTGCAGGGTGCTGAGCAGCCTGGCCTGGCTGTGGGGTGCTCCTTGGTGCCTGCAGGACGTTCATCTGGAGATCTTCCTGAGCTGGATTTGTTCTGGTTCTCTGTTCTTCCCCAGCCCTGCTGGTTTCAGTGATTTCCTGGGTGGGATGCAGTGCTGGGGCATGTCCCAAAGGTGATGCAGAGCACGAGTCTGGGGGATTTTCTGGAGATTCCCTGCGTGGGAGCCCATCACCCTCTGCCTCTGGGCATGGAGATCCAGGCTGTGAGGATGCAGGGGGGATGCAGGGATCCACACCCCAAAATCAGGAGGCAAAGCAGACAAGCTGAGAACCTGGTGAGTCAGGGAATGAGAAAATAATGAATGAGCAGGATGGACTGTTTGTAAATGTGTGTGAGATTAATGAGCAAAGGCTTCTCCATAACACAGAAGGCATGAAATCAATCCTGTGCTCCCAGAATAATGAGGGAATCAATAGGATTACGAGGTTAAGGCCGGAGTAAACCTGAATGACAGCTGCAAAATAAATTTTATTTGGAGGACGTGGCTGGGGTTAAATGAAATGTAATAAATAATGTAAAGCATTTAAGGGGTGGGGAAATGCTCCAGAGATGTAAGGAAGAACAGAAGGCCCTACAGTGGCTAAATCTGCCTGGTTTGTACCTACAGTGAGTTCCTACAGGAGAGTGATGAGTGTGACACACACCCTGCAAGGTCGTGCCCCCTCCCCTCATTGTCCAGGACAGGGACAGGAGCAGAGGGGTGGCTGTGGTGCCACCAGGACCTGGGGCTGCAGCAGGGGCAGCAAGCAGGACAGGGATGTGACTGTGTGAGCTGCAGTCTGGGATGCATTCAGTGTTTACCTTGTGTGAGCTGCAGGTTTGTGCATCCCTTTCCCCCTGCACTCCTCTCCTGGTGTCCAGCTAGAAGAAGCCCACACTGCCTCCATCCCATCTCCCACAGAACTCCTGGAGCTGCTGCATGGCACAGAGACTGCCCAGAGCAAGGCTCACACCGACCTGTAGTCACTGTTTCTCATGTTTGCATTTTTCTTAAACTCTTTCCCAGGGATTTGAGACCATAAACAAGGTCACTCTATGTAAACTATCTTGTTTTTCACTTTTCCCTCTTCTGAGGAGGGACTTTGCTTGTTGACCCTTGGTGTGGCCAATGGGTCCAGGGATCCCACCTCTTAGGTGGGCACATTGTAAAAAGGTATAAAAATAGGTTCTGAGATAAACCAGCCTTTTTTGGAGCAACAGCCTTCTGAACCACGAGTCCGTGTCTCATTGATCGTGTCCCACAGCGACACCGACCCCCTGCACAGATCCTCTGACGTGGTCACTGTTGGGGACAGGGACCTTTCTGGATGCCTGAAGTTTTCCCCTTTTGCCCCCATGGTGGCAAAACTCTTCCTGCTCATGATTTCCTGCTGACCTGGGCTTTTGGGGGAAATCTGTGCAGGTGGGTGCAGAGCTGTGATTTCAGGTGCTCATCACCACCTTCTCCTGGTGGATCCTTTGGAGAGTGAAGCTTTTTGGAGATTGACCCCGAGCCTGCTGTTCCCTGAGAGCTCAGACACTTCCAGCGCCTCAGCGAAAACTGAGCTGCTCTGAAAAACCGGCCACAGGGGTGGGTGCCAGACCGGTGTGAAGCTGTAAATGGCTGCCCCGATTTTTCCAGCGTGATTAACTCCTGGTGCTGCTCCTCCCTGCTGGTTCTCAGCGAGGGAGATTGGGAATTCCTGGGGTGGGGTCAGCGCTTCGGAGGCAGAGCCCAGCCCAGAGAGGTGTCAGCTGCTTCTGCCCCCGAGGAAACACAAATCCCACGCAGGAGGAGCAGCTCCGAGTGGGGATGGGACAGCAGGGATTTTGCTCTGGAATCACCATGTAAAACCCCCTTCTGCTCCGTTCTGCGGTCGGTTCCCCGGGATGCTTTCCCAGCAGCTTACCCCGAGCCCCGGGGCTTGCTGTCGCGGTCGGATGGTGCGTGTGAGGCTCAGCCCTGCTAATCACGGCTGCTCCGTGTGTTTTTTTCCAGTCGCTCAGGGTGTGACTAATAGAGCTGTCCCGCCCGCATAATGCACGCTGACAGCAGCCAGCCTCCGGGGAGGCGAGCGCAAGGAGGGCGATGTCAGGGAAATCGCTTCGATTTGTCCCCTGGCCACTGGCTGGGCTTTCCCTGTGGATCATCCCTGCCGTGCCTGCTGGGAGGCTGGGCAGCTGGGCTTGCCCCCTGCCGCTCTTCCCGGAGCTCGGAGTGTCCATCTGTCCGTCCCAGGGCAGCACTCTGGGTGGGATCTGCCCCGTGCAGGGGATGGCCCTGAGCATCCTGACCCTGCTGTGTGTTCGTGTCACTGCTGGTGCCACCAGCACAGGCTGCTGATTTCCTCTGTTTTTTCCTGATTTCCTGGCTGTTTTCCTCACCCCACTGCTGTGAGGAAAACCCCTGCGTGCCCAGGTGTGTCCCCAGCTGCCCACACACCCCTGTGTGTCCCTGCACTCTCCTGCAGCCCCACCTGCCTCCCACATGAGACCTTCCCTCAGCAGGATGCAGAAAAATGCCTTTAAGTTGCCTTTTAATAGCTCCTGTAAATCTTACTCTATGCTGAAGCTAAAGACATGTTTATTATCATCAGAAAGGAGGAAGAACTGGTGAATCCCTGACTGGCCCCAAACGGGGTGACCTGGGAGGGGCAGAGGGAGAAGGTTGAGTGTCACGGTTGTCCCTCATCATTTGGGGACACAGCAACGACCCCAGGTACAAACCTTGGGCTGCTGATGGGGTGTAGATCCCCATGACTGGGGTGGGCTCAGAAATCCTGGCTGCAGCACCTGGAGCTGTGGATCAGGCTCAGGGACCAGGCTGGGGGTATTCACATCCAAGAACCCAGGCCCTTGTTTTCCTCCAGCACCTTCCATGCCATAAGAAACCATGCAGGGTACATCCATTTTTTTTTTTTTAATGTCTTTATTTAATATTTTTAAACCCTTGCACAGGCAACTTCAATCCCAAATCCCAGCCCAGAGGTCAGTGGAGAATTGGCCTTGCACCTGCAACCTGAAACCAGCTCTGCCTGGCTGGAGAGCCTCACGCTGCGCCACTAATGAAGGGTTCAGGGCTTGTTTTTCTTTTCTATTTTATTTTGAGACGCTGTTTTGAAGTGCATGGCCAAGAGTGGGAATTTCACAGGGTAAACAGAAAAGCTGCTCTGAAGTTATTTATTGGTTCTGTTTTCCAGCACGTGGACTAGTATTGATTTATTTTGCAGTGTCTCCAGAGGCTTCTTCAAGGTTAAAATGTAGACATTGCATGTTAGGCTGGACTAAATACTGGCAGGAAAACACATTTGGCTCTTTTAATTGGAAAAACATATTCCTTTTGTCACCCCGAGGCCAAGGCTCTGCCACAGCAGCACGGGGAGGGCAGTGAATGCACACAAGTGCGGGATGCTCTGGTTCACACTTGCTTGGGGAATTTGGTGGGAGCACAAAGGTCCCCACAAGCAGCTCTGGGGTCCCACCAGGCCCAGAAGGCAATTCCTCAAGGGAAGGGGGTGGGGACCAACAGCCATTCCAGGTGGGGAAGCTGGGTGTGAGCCTCCTGCTGACCAAACTTAGGCTGTTCATTAGAGCCACCACGGCCAAGCTCTGTCCCAGCTTCTGCTTTGCCTCTGTGAGCTGCTCCCAAACAGCACCAGGGGCTGACCAGGCTCCCACAGCCTGGTGGGGACAGTGCTGGTCCCCAGAGCTGATGGCAGGGACTCATCCCAAGTGGAGATGCTCCACACCAAAAGTAGGAGAGGCTCACACATGCCTACCTCAGGCCCCACTACCCTCTTTTCTTGTCCCTACATTTACAACCCTTATTCAGCTGGAGAAGGGGCTGGAAAAAGAATTCCTCATCCCTAAGAAGTGCTGACATCCTCCAAGTAATTCCCAGCCTCTCTGCTGCTTGTGCCCCTTTCTTTGGCAGGTGAAGGGGCTTGCCCCAGGCCACAGAAGGAGGAGGCAGTGTCAGGGTGGCTGCTGCTGCCCACGGCATCCCCTTCCCCATCATTCCCGAGCCGGTAGCGACTGCCTGCAGCCAGTATGGAGGTGGGGAGCTCTGCCGGGAAGGTACAAGCTGAGGTTTAGAAATCATGATGTGTGAATTGAAATGGGAAGCAACGGATCTCGGGAATCACCGCAACTGCTACAAGGTGTTCCTGAAGCTGTCAGCAAGCCATCTGCCCGCTGGCCCTGGGTAAACACCGCGCTGCAGCCAGCCCGGGAAGCACGGGGGTCCCACGGGGTGAAGCGTGGCAGCGGCGTGGGCAGGGTGGGAGCGGGAAGGAAAAGGGGCTCCGGGGTGTGCGGGAGGAAAAGAGGCTCCGGGGTGTGCGGGAGGAGGGAGCTGCGCTCTCCTCGGGGCTCTGGAGCCGAGCCCTGGCTGCGCCGCTCGCTCCTCGTAACTCATCGCCGAGACACCGCCGTGGGGAGCCCGCGGCGGCCGCGCCGGGCCCGGCCGGCGATTTATGGCTCCGGGGGAAACACGGCAGCCGGTCTGGGAGCAGAGCAGCGCAGGAGGAGAGCGCCTGGGGTCAGGCGGCTGCCCAGCTTCTTTCACTCACTGTGCCACGGTCACCCCAGGAGGCAGCGGGGCCGGGCACCGGGTGGAAAGGATGGCCAGGATTTGTGGATTCAATGAATGTTTCAATGATGTTTTCAACTCGATGATTTCACCGTGGCATAAACCGGCGTGCCTCCCTCAGCCCCACCTGGCGTTTGGGGCAGGTTTTGTCCCAGCACAGCTGCCCGCACCGCTCCTGGCACAGCTTTGGGCAGTGGGGATGTCACCTCCTTCCCACGGGGACGTGGTGCCATCCCCGTGCACCCTGTGAGCGGGCACAGAGGCAGCCTGGAAGCGGCCACGGGCTGGCCCCGTTCACAGCCCCCAGCACAGCCAGGCCCTGATTGAGAAAAGCTGGGTGACCCGGGATGACACGGGTCCTGGTGCGTCAGTGCAGCCCCAGAAACGCCCCCGATGGGTCGGGACTGCAGCAGCGCTGCCAGAACCCCGAGGGCGGGAGCAGGAGGAAGGGCCCGTGGCTGAGAGAGGCCATGGGAGAGGGTCTGAAGGGCTTCTCGTGGTTCCTCACGGGGTTGGAGTGCAGCTCTGGTCAGTGCTCGCAGCCCTGTGCTTGCTCTATGCTCCAAAAAACTGTTAATCATGCTGTGCCTCAGTTTCCCCCCTGTGCAGGGGACAGTGGTGCCCTTGTCCCCAACTGCCCAGAGAAATGCACTGAGCTTTGGTAAATTCTAGGGCTGAGTGAGCTGAGAAAAGCAAAATTGGGAAATTATGTGTATTTTTGCAAAGCCAATGCCAAGGTCCAGCAGTGCCTGGTGCAGCCGTGCAGGGAGGAGTGCAGAGGGTCCCAATCTCGGGGCTGAGCTCCCCTGTCAAGGATGCTTGGTCCATGTTAGCCTGAGTCTTCCTGCAGTGCCAGCCAGCACTCTCAGCCTTCCCCCTCACTCACAATTCAAAATAAATACAGAGAGTGAACATGACCTTGAGTGTATAGTCTAAAGCTTTTAAAACTCTCCTCTAATTCTTTTAACTTCCCGCACATCTATCCTCTGCACCAGCCTCCTCATTTCTCTTTCTCTACAGTAAACTTATACCCCTTCTAAAGTGCCCGGGGAAGACGCTGCAGATGAAATGTTGCTTTAGCTGAATTTCCTATTCCTAACATATGCTTTAATTAATGTCACTTGCTTTGATTTGCTGCCAGCATGCCAGTGCGGCACTTCCTTCGTTTCGCAACCTCAGCCATAACCTTGTGGGAATGAGGATCAGGTGTTCCCGGCTGATTTCATCTGGTTCAGGGCATTTATCTCCAGCTCTGAGGCTTTTCTGCACTTTGTCGGTGGCACCAGCAGAGAGGCAAACCCACAGCGCTCTCCTTGGCTGGAGGTGCTGGGGATGTGCTGTACATGGAGGATGCTGGTACAGAAAGCACTGACCAGCATTTCTTATCCATATTTTTTACTCTTTCTAGGTTCAGCTTGGAGCAGGAACGTGGCAAAACAGGAGAGAGGGGATGGAGCACCCCCCAGCTCCTGTTTCAGATCAGAGAGGACCATCCTGCTGCTGGCTCTGTGCCTGCTGTCCCCACAGTCCCTGAGGCTCCATGGCCAGTGCTGGACCTCAGTGCACAAGGTGTTTCCTCAGGTCAATGTTCCCAACCCAGGCAAGCATTTTCCAGCCCTTTACTAGCATGGAAATGGAAGAACATCGTGTGGCAGAGGTGGCGAATGATCTTGAGGATGTCCCAAAGCAGCCAGGCCTGCCCTTTGACCAGCTCCAGCAGCCTCATCACCTGGGACAAGGTGAGAGATCCCAGCGTGGATTCCTCTTCCCTGGTGGTGGAGCAGTGGCTGGGGTTTGGGGCAGAGCCCATTTTGCCCTCTCCCCTGCCTGGCTGCCAGGTCAGAGCAGGGAATGGCAGGGACAGAAGTGCCTGGACTCCCTCTGTAGCTGTGGCTGTGCTGAAATTCAGTGGTACAAACCTTCTCCATGCTGTCCGTACTGCTCCTGCTTCTTCCCAGATTTCACCCTGTTGGTTTATGACAGGTGCAGACTCATCCTGAGGATCATGAAATCCCTTTTCCATCGCTCTCCCTGTTCCCTCTGCCTGTGAGACGCTTGTGCCCTTCCTCCCACAGGAGTTGCCTCGTCCTCTCTGCACCACCAGGTCAGTGCTCTGAGCTGTTGAGTGAAAAAAATCCTAATGTGAGGCATCATTTTCCTTCCCTTCTCCTGATGGAGCTAGCTTGGTCCTTCAACCCAAGCAGAAAAGCACCAGTAAGCTCCCCACAACTTTCTGTAGCTGCTTTGCTTGAGAGTAGCTCCTTGCACAGCAGAGCCTGAAGGAAATTTTAGCAATTGTCTGTTCTGGCCCCAAATCACTGGCACTTGTATCCAGCAGGCCTGAAATGGCCCCTTTCCCAGACAGCTCCTTAAGCAAGGTTTTCCTGTCTCTTTATTTAATGAATCTCAGCCATCCTTTCTCTCCTTGCTGGAGCCAGGGGCAGATGCTGCTCCAGCATTTCATCCCTCCCCTCTCTCCGGTTTCCCTCGTTGTACCTGCAGCAAATTTGGGGTCCCACAGCAAGTCATGTCCCAGGAGGAGGAAATTCCCAGCTTCTGGGCCCCATCCCAGTTGGCTACAATTTCCCTTCCTGTTTGCTTCTGTTGAGAACCTTCCCCAGGAATGGGAATATGGGACCTTTTTGCAGTTCTCATCCCTTTACTGGGGAGGCAGTGGCACCCCTAAGGTTGAGCCCTGTTTTCAGAGCAAACCCACTCCCTGGGCAGGGAGGAAAATCCCCAAAAAGGAGAAGAGCATTTGTCCCAGGACCTGGCCCTGCCCCTGCAGCCCAAGGAATGTGTTTCACATCAGTGTCCCGGGAGTGGGACGGAGGCACGGGAGGGATGTGACCGAGCAGGGAGCAAGCTGCCACATCCCAGAGGCTCACTGGTGATGTGTGCTGTCCTTGGAAACAAAACCCTTCCCCAAGGTGGCCCCTTTCCCCCAGCCTCCTGCTCCCCAGACCCCCACAGCTCCCTTCCTCTCTGCTCTCATCTGCCTCTCACCTCGCCTTCCTCCATTCCCGTTGTGCCGCCTCCTCTCCAGCAGCTCCACATCCGGATGAATGTTTGTGCCTCTGCTCCAGCTGACTGCTCCCACTGCTCCCTGCTCCCCTCTGCCCTTTGAAATCCTGGCTGCCTTCCCATGCTCTGAAAGCCTGACACCCCTCAACCTGCCCTGGGTGATTTAGCCAGGACTCGGGACAGGGCTGATCCCTGGGATGATGCAAGGCTCTCGTAGGTATCTGGCAAGGGTTTAATCCCCCAGGGCCCCTGTTTGCTCCTGGCTTAGGGTTTTCTGTTCCCACCCCACAGCTTCAGCTCCGAGCCCTGTTTTGATCCCCTGCCACGCTGCGGCTCTGGCCCTGGATGAGGGAGAAAGAGGAAAGATTCCCTCTGGGCAGCACCGTGGGGAGAAGGGACTGGCTAAAGAGAGCAACAGGCTCCAGTGGGCTGTGAGGGCTTGCTGTGCCTTCCTCAGGCTGTGGGTCAGGGGTTCTGGCCCCTGAGGGGGCTCTGATGTTTGAACAAGATTATTTGGCCCCACTGGCCCTGCTGCTCTATCAGAGCATCACACTGTGCCACGCTGGGGGCTTGGACAGGGTCTATGCCCAGCTCCAGGGCACAGGCAGAGCTGGCAGCTGGCTGCCTTCATTCCTCACGCTGGGAATTTCTCACCCAGACCAGCATTTTCCTCTGTTTACCCCGGAGGACAGTGATTTCCCACAGCAATAACCTCCTCCTCATCCCCAGCACAAACTGAACAATCACTTTGGGCAGGACCTTCCCAGTCCCCCATCCCTGGGTGGATGATGCCAAGGATGAAGCCGTGCAGAGCCACAACACGTTGCTCTGCCCATGTACTGAGCTGGGTTTGCAGCACCTTAAGGCAGTTTCTTGCTCTGCTGCAAGGCTTAAGACAAGCCTCTCCTCTTTCCTGCCTGCCTGGTGACAAGTGACTTGCCGTGCTGTCACTAGGTGGATTGATGTGCCTCGTTTTTGCCCTCAGCCCAGGAGCTTCCACGTGTCCTCCTCCCTCTCCACCGAGCTCCCCACAGGACACTGAGCTGCCCTGGGGCTGCTGTCCCCTCTCCATGCACACATCTGGCTGCCACCCTGACCCACACCACTGGCTGAGTCCCTTCCCTCCCAGGCTGTCCTCCAGGCCTTGGCAGTGCTGGTGGCCTCCAGGGGACAGCGTGACCAGAGCCACTGCCCGGCTGTAAGTGGCAGAGCAGGGGTGGCAGAGCCTTCTGCTTGGCCCCATCCCACAGCAGAGTTTGGTGGGTGCAGGAAGCAGAGCTGGACCTGCTGTGGCACTTGGAAGCTAAGCTGCAGAGAAATCACCATGCTCCGAGTGCTGGGCTTTGTTCTCCTTTTATTTTTTAAACCATCATTCCCATCCGTTCCAGCTGCATTTGCCTGCTCCCATCCTCCAGCATGTCGTAGCTTTAGGGCTCTTTTCATTAAAATCAAAAAAGTTATTGCAAAATAGATGGGGAGGGGTTTTTTTGTTTTGTTTTGTTGGTTGGGTTTTTGTTTGTTGTTTTTTGGGGGGTTTTTTGGGGGGGTTGGTTTGGTGATTTTTTGTTGGTTTTGTTTTTTTGGTTTGCCTTTTTTTTTCTTTTTTTTTTTTTTTTTTTTTTTTTTTTTTTTTTTTTTTTATGGTATGTATGTAAATCTTGACGTTAAATCAGAGCTTTGGCTGGGAAATACCACTGGGGACTATCTCAGTCTGACGCTCACCAGGGCAGTGATCTCTGGACTATTCATTCTTACAAAGACTTCTTGCCAAGCTCATGGTAAAAATCTTATCCTTCAAAAAAAGTCCAACTGATTTGAAATGTTAGTTTCCTAGATGCCACTTTAAAAAATAGTGAACGTATTAAAAAATAAAAATTCAGAGCATTTGGACAAGATTAGCATCAGTTTTAAAAATTAAACGAATTCCACAGTTGTTAGCTTTTATTTCTGAAACATTTAATCTTTTTTAAAATGTCTACATACGTGAATATTCGTTCACAGTTTAATTATTTCTGGATGCAGGTTTAACATTGCCGGGCTGCGTCTTGCATAGCTTTGTTTGAAATCACGAGGGGTGGGTACACTTGGTACGCTGGATAAAATTAACATATACCCCCCGCTCCCCCCCAAATATTTAAAAAACAAATTGGAATATGGTTCTTCGTTTGATTCACCCGATTCCAGAGGAGCTTGGTGCGAGACTGAGCAGCACATTCGTTTACAGCCTTTTAAAACATTCGTTAAAATATTTACTTAACAGTTTAAAACAAAGCCTTAGAGCCTACAAACGTGCCCAGGTCAGGGAAATACATGTGGATAATTGGGGCTGAACGATTTAGAAGCAGAGAATCGCTTGCATTTCAAACCGTGCATATTTCCAATACCCCCTTAGTGCATCTATTTTAGGCAGATGCTTAAGATTAAAGGGCTGCACGTCAGCCCGTATCTTACCCACGCTTCCTTGTCATCGTTTCTTTGCGATTAAATTTTGTGTTTTCCTTTCAGCCTAGAAGTGTTTGGTACCAGTCTCTTGGCAAAAGAGCCTGAGGAATGGAAGGGTAAAGAAATATGACCCAGCTGCTATGCACAATGAGGTTTGTAAGTCCTTGTATGGTATAAATAAGCATATTACACAGTTATTAGAAATTTGGCACTGTCGCTGTTTAGAAGCAAGACTCTGATGCTGTGCAATTCCTCCCGAGTCCGTGCATAACTCAGTATTAGCCTCCCATTCTTCCAGCCTTGTTACTGGCCAAATTCGGCAATTTTTTTTTTCTCAGTACTCATCCATTCAAACCCTTCTCAGCAGTGTAAACCGGTGAGTTTCCTCTCAAGTCAGTAAATCTGTGCCAACCCACGCGGTCGAGGCTCGGTCCTGACTTTCCCCCCGCCGCCCTCCGCCTCGCACGGGGCTCGGAGCCGCCGCCGTCGGGGCCGAGGCCGCTCGGTTCCGTCGGGTGCGGCCTCGGGGTTCGCTTCTCCCCTCGTCTCCGTCGTGGCTGGCAGCTTTTCTCGTGGGGGGAAAGAGAAGCAGGTTTTCTTTAGGGAAAGAGGAGTCACGGAAAGGCGCGGAGGCTGGAAGAGCATCCCGCGGAACGCATCCCACTCGGGTTTCCCCGGCCCGCGGACTGAGTGTAACTCTGGGAGAAAAGCGACAGTAAACTTTTATTAATCGCCGGTGTTCGGGGCCAAAGCATGAGCGAGCTCGGTGACAGTGATGAGTGGTTTGGAGCGCCGGTCCCTGAAAGCGGGGCTTATCCTCCCACCGCTCCCTTGGCTCGGCGTTGATGAGCCGTGAATAGGAGCCACCCTGCCGTCGGGGATGCGGCCGTTTATCTGCCGGGTGATGACAGTCAGGCTGGTTTCGCCTCGCCGTGAATTGCCGGAGCCCTCGGGAAGCGCACGGAGCTGCCGCAGCCGGGGGCTCCCTCCGACGAGGACGTTTCGCCCCTCGGTGTCGGCCCCGTCCCCCGGCTCGGGGGATGAGGAAATCTGTGCCTTCCCGGAGGAACCGACCCCGGAGCCCGCTAGGGGCAGGTGCTGCCCGGGCTCGGGGCATGGTGAGCCGAGCGCGGCTGGACTCAGCCGGGGCAGCACGGCGGGCAATCGGCCCGGCCCCACCGCTCCAGCATCCCCGTACGCACCGACGGGGAAGTCTGAGGCTGGAAGGAGGCCTGAGACTCTTTGGAATTGCTTTAATTAATCCTCCCCACTCGGGATTTTCCCCTCGGCCTTTTTTTTTTTTTTTTTTCCTTCAAGGGGGGAAAACTGCATTTAATGTCGGGATGCTCAGGCAGAGGCCGGCATTTCCCCTGTCCTTGCCGCGACTGAGGGAGGAAAGGCTGAAGGAGAGACTCACCCAAACAAAGCCGAGCCCCCGCTACCGGCTGCACAGTCCCACCTAAATTCACCTTGCCGTGGAGCCCGGCCCTCGGCAGCCGCAACCCGCGGGGAGAGCCCGGCCCGCGGGTGGGAACGGGCGGCGGGGCAGAGCGGCCCAAGCCAGGGGCGGGCGCGGTGCCCGCGGCGTGCGGGGCCGGGGCACGGGCCGGGCCCGGAGCTCAGACCGCGGAACCGGCGGGGAACCGAGCGGGGCAGGAGGGGCGCTCCCGGGAGCCCTCGGCTGAGCCGGGCCTCTCGCTGCCCCCCGGGACGGCTCCTCACCCTTAGGCCCTCCTCGGTCCCCGCTCGGGCTGTGCGGGGACAGGACGGTCGCGGGTCCCCTCTCGCCCCGGCCCCGTCGGGGCCCGGTCTCACCTGCCCCATCCCGCTGGCTCCTGCGGGATCCGCTGGCCGCTTCCATGCTCGCATCCCCCTGCCCGCTCAAGTCCTTTTTTTTTTTTTTTTTTTTTTTTTTTTTTTTTTTTTTTTTGGTAGGAGTGGGGAAAAGGTTCATTACGAGGTTGACCCCACTTTGCTTTTTATTCTGCTCCTGTTCCCAATTTCGGCACCACGTGACGGTGGGAGTGAGTTGGGGTTTAAATTCACTTTCAAGAAAACCCCGGTAAGACCCCTGGCCCGCGCAGCCCCGCCGGCCCATGGCGGGGTCCCTGTGAGCCCGGCCCTGCGGGAGCGAGCGGCGCCTCAGCGCCCGCCCGGGACCCCCGCCTCGGGTAAGGGCTCCTGGCCCGGGCGCGGAGGGGATGAGCAGGGCCTTGGGAGGGCACGGTGCAGCGCAGAGCCTGCTGCTGTCGCGATATAGCGCGGGGCACAGCGGTGGAGCTGTCGCGACAGGGTGGAGGGCGCGGCGGCCTGGGCGCGGTTGGGATGTGAGGGTCGGCTCAGCGCAGGGGGGGCAGCGCTGTGTGTGCGGCTTGGTAATCGCCACAGCCGAGCCGAAGGGGCCCTTTCAGTCGCGACAGCACTCGGGAACTCTCCCGTGTGGGCTCTCCTCCCGATCTGGGGGTTTAGCGTGGCGGTGGGAGCCCCGAGCAGGCGGTGCCCGGGCCGCAGGCTGAGGGAGCTCCGGCGGCGCTCTGTGAGGGGCCTCTTCCCTTGGCGCCCTCACCTCAGGGCGGCCCCGACGGCCTGGCCTCGCCGTCGCTTTGTTGTGGCCGCCCAGGTCCTGCCTGCCTTGTGGAAAGGCTCGGGGCTCTCTGTCGCGACATGGAGAGGAACGGGAGCCCTGTCCTCGTCCCTGGGCTCGCTGGGAGATCCGCAACCGAAAGCAGGCCGCAGACCGGCGGACATGGACGCTTCGGTTGCGGTGCAGGGTCAGGGAACCCCACGGGGGGTGTGGGCCCCTCCTGAGGCGGGACCCCTGCCCAGGCCTGACCCCGGCTCTTCCCCATCAACTCTCCCGGGCTACCCCGGCTCCCGCCGCGGGGTCCCGCCGAGCCGGCTGCCCTTCCAAGCGCGGCCTATGCCCCGCGCTGCAGCCCCGGCCTTGCCCGGCTCCCCGGCCGGCAGTGGGGAGCCCCAGGACCGTCGGGGCTGTGAGGGGGCGGTGATGCCGAGGATGTCCCCTCTCCCCGGGCTTTTCCCGGAGCAGCGAGCGGCTCCGCTCGCCGCCAGGCCCGGCGCAGGGCCGAGGCAGGCCGGGGAAGGCCGCGGCCGGGTCCGGTGCGCGGGGGCCGGGCGGCCGCTGCCCCCGCCGGTGCCCCCCGGTGCGGACCGTCGGGCGGGCGCGGGGCCGGGCCGGGCCGGGCGGGCCGGGCCGGGCGGAGCGGGCCAGAGTCGGTGTAAGGGGATGTGATTGACAGCGGCAACGTCAGCAACAGGAGGGGAAGGAAAAGGGAGGGGGGGGGGAGAGACAAAGAGGGAGGGAGTCGAAAGGCCCCAAACTGGATCTTTATGGAACATTTTCCGCCGAGATCAAGGGAAAGTGAATCCGCGCAGCGGGGGATGCTCCGCACGCCGCTGCCATCGGGGGCCGCGGAGCCGCTCCCGGCCTGAGCGCCCCGCGGATGCCCTTCATGCCGCAGCCGCCCCCAGGCCAAGCCCGGAGCCCCCCGCTGCGCCTCCTGCCCCTCGGCCGGCCGTGTGAGTTCCCGGGGTGCGGAGGGAAGGACGGGAGGGAGCGGGGGGTGGGTTCCAAGGGTGCGGAGCTCCCTGCAGCCCGCCGAGCCCCGGCCTGGGGCGGGACATCGCCGCCAGCCTGCCCCGCTGCTCCCCGCCAGCCAACCTGCTCCGTGCCGGGAGCACCGGTCCCAGTCCGGGGTTGCAGCCTTGCCCTCGGGCTTCGCCGCGGACACCTCCCACCTGTGCCCTCCCGGTCACCCGGCTCCGCTCTGCGGTTGGACGCCGGGGAACATCCGCGCCTCGGCCGGGCTGGGGCCGTCCCGACACCCCGAGCCGGGCGGAGGGACCGGTGGAGATCTGGGGGCATTGAGCCCCGTACCGTGCTCCCCGCTCGGTGCTGCCTGCCCCGGGGACTGCGGCTGGTCACTGGGGTACGTGTGTCCGCTCGCACACAGCCGGGCTGGCTGTCCGGCTCCTCGGCGGGAGCTCTCCCTGGAATTCCGATGCGAATGGAGCTGGGAGTCCCAGCCCCGCTCTCACCGGAGCTCTGCTGGAGCTGCAGTTTGAGGTGCCAGTCCCGCTGTCCTTGGGGCTCTGCTGGAGCTGCAGTTTGGGCTCCCAGCCCCTCTCTCTGTCCCCCTGCCCAGCCGCTGTCCCGAAGAGCGGCCCGGCCTTGGCGGCTCGGGGCAGGGACCGGGGCTGCGGGCCGGGGACAGGAGCCTTCCCTCGGGGGCCGCGGGTCCGCGGCCAGCGCCGGTTTCGGTCCCCGGGACCGGCACCCCGCAGCCTCCCCGGAGCTGCTCCCCGTCCGCGCCGCCGCTGCCCGTCTGTCCGTCTGTCCGTCTGTCTGTCCGTCCGTCCGTCCGTCAAGCGGGGCGGGCGGCCGCGTCCCTCCGCGCTGTAAAAGTCGGCGTTGATGCGCGGCAGCCCCGGCGGAGCTGTCAGGCCTTATCTTTATTGGCTTTTCCCAGTCTCCGTCCAAGTTTAAGAGGGGCCCTTTTATCTCGGAGCCCAGCACTCCCCCTGTTTACACCGTCCGGCTCCGCCGCAGCTCTTCGTCTCGGAGCCCCCGCAGCCCCGACGGGACGGGGTAGAGACACCGACCGGGCCGGGCTGCCCTCCCCGACGGGTACCGGAGGGGAGAAAGAATCGGGGCTGGGGGGCTGCGGCCACATCAGACATGAACTGCCCTGAAGCGGGAGCGCAGCCACGCGTGGGCGGCTCTCCCGCGGGGGCTGGGGCACAGCGGCTTCCCCCGGGGCCGGCGGTGTCACATCCCGGTGTCGCCGCTCCAGGAGCGACCACGGGCCGGGCCGGGAGGGCCTGACCTCGCAGGTGGCTGGGGTTGGATGTGGTGCAGCGAGCTAACCCTGAGCCTCTCTCTCCCAAGGAAATGCTCCAGGAGAAAAGCCTGTCTGAAACCGAGGAAGGGTTTCCAACAGCCCCCGCGCCCGGCCATGCGGACACCTCCGCCGGCTCCCCCGTCCTCGGCGTAGCCGGGGGGAGCACCACGCCGCTCAGCAGCCCGCAGCTTCCCGACCCCGAGCAGGTACGCTCCGTCCGGCCCTGCTGCGCCCTCACCCCCGCCGCCAGCCCTGCGCGCCACCGCTCATCTCCCCCTGCGAGGACACGGGGAGGCATTGCGAGGAAAGCTCGTTTTTCTTCGCTTTTATTTTTTTATTGTTATAATTTTATTTTCACTCGTCCATAGCAGGCCGGCCCGGGCCCGCCGTCTGCGAGTAAAGGGCGAATCCGAGCACCGAAAGCCGCGGCCGGCAGGGCCCGATGCGTGGCGGAGCCGCCTCCGCTGCTCCCGGGGAATTCACCGGGGTTTTCTCCATCCCGAAATAAAACCCGGCTTCTGTGCCTTCGCCTGGCGCACGGCCGCGCCTCTTCCATGTCCTCGGCATCCCGAGGAGCTCACAACGCGCGGCCCTGGACGCGGATCCGTTGTCCCCGCGGCTGCTGGTTTTTGGGAGGCTTAGGGCGAGTCTACCCCAACAGACATTTTTTTTTTTTTTCCTAGGGGAAAAAAAAAAAGAATTAAAGAAAAAAAAAATTCCATTTAGCCGCAGTGTCCTGCCTGGTTGTGAAAGTCTGCAATTAAATCCGGCCTCCGTTTGTTTCTCTTATTTTTGGCAAAGGACAACGGAATTTTTGAGACTCCATTCTCCTCCTGCACAGGCTGGTGGCTTCACCCGGAGCACGGGCCCTGAGTGTCCCCAACCCCAGCCCTTCCACGGCCCTTCCCAGCCCTTCTCACAGGTTTTCTCCATCATTTCTTGCCCTTCTCATGATCTTAATTTTTTTACAGACAATAGAAAATATCAAAGTCTATCTCCATGAGAAGGAGCTATGGAAGAAATTTCATGAAGCTGGCACGGAAATGATAATAACCAAAGCAGGCAGGTTAGTGAAAATTCCCTGCAAACATGTATTGCTTCTGATCTCTATGAAATGTCCTGTTTGCCAAGACTGGGTTTTGCAGAGCTGCCACAGTCGGTGGCATTTAAAAAATATTATTGTGATTGCAGATTTCAGTAAGTTGATTTTTTTTCAGTGTGAACTGTACATGTGTTTGAGTGTGGCAGCTGGAATGTAGATGCACGAAAATGTTGTGGAGTCATTTGGAACATTTAGTCCCGATTCTCTCTGGTAATGATTTTTTTAAAATCATTTTTTAATTAGGAAATGAGTATAATTGTGGTTTTATTTTTTTTTCCCCCCGCAAAGCAAACCCCTTTCCCTTTTCTGTGCCGTGCACTAAGACCTGTGCTGGAATACTCTGCACCAAAGTTTTAGCAGTACAAAGGTACTTTTAATCTCAAAACTGAAAGAGAAATGGGTGTCACTTCTGTGTAAAAAAAAACAAAACAAAACAAAACTGTTTTCCCTTGGAAACAAATAATTATTTTTATCAAATCAGAGCCCCCTCAGTGTGCACAGCCAGGGAGGGAGACCAGAGCCTCACAGAGGCTTCGGTTGCCCAGAGAGCTCAGCCCTGCATCTGCTCAGGGCTCCTGTCCTGCCATGCTCTGGTGGGAGATGGCAGAATTAATGTCAGAAAATTAAGAACCAGAATTAAACCTCAGACCATCACCGGCTCGGGAATTAGATAATTCCCAAGAAAATTAGCCGGGTGTCACTGTGGGCACCAAAGCATCTGCCCTTGGCTTCTGCGGCAGCGGGCTCACCTCGCTCTGCTGCTGCTGGGAAAGAAAAACTGAAGTGCTAACATTTCATTCCAGCACAGCTGAGTGGTTCTGCCGTGCCCTGGGGTTGCTTGTTTTACACCGTGCTAGCGAGCCATGCACAGACACTCCAATAATGGGGAGAAAACAGAGGGGAAAAAAAAAAAAAAAAAAAAAAAAAAACCAAAATAATTTCGATGCCATTTTTATTTCTCTGTGATCTCTGATCCTTCGTGCAGAGCAGCCGGGGGTGCTCATGGAGTCTCTGTGTGTGTGTTTGTGTGACTTTTCTCCCCTGTTTGCTGCTCACACCGTGAGAGCCAGAACCCAACCCTCGGCATTGGATTTTTGGGATTGATGAGCGCTTTCCTTCCGTTCCCCTCCGTCCCGGCAGTGCAGCTGCTCGGTGTAGGGAAGCTGGGCTCTAATAAGCAAGATATTCCCATTATTCCCCCTGGAGAGGGGGGTGTACGTCCCAGGAACCTTCCATTTATTTGCTGTGTGGCTGTTTATGGGGTGATGGTGCAGGTAACTCTGTCCTTTTCACACCTTATTTCGGTTTATAAAATCTCCGGGCTTGTTCTGCAGCGTCTGCTGCTGGGGAGAGCCGGGTCCGTTTGGATGGATCTGCTCCCTAAGCCAGCTCAGATGAGGGGATCAAGACCTCAGATATTTCACCCTTAATTTATAGTATCTGAGTGTGTCTGTGGGGAGATGTGTAATATCTGTACCAAATTCTAGACCCTAAGCATCCCAAACGTGCACGTTATCTCTCTGTGAGTCTCAACGTGGCTTCTTTAAACAGCTCCATATGCACGGGGCTCAGTCCCGCATTCCTTGTCCGGTGGAGCTGGCAGTGCACCTTTCAGGAGGTGGGATGGGGGCTAGACCGCAAGATATACAAAAAAATTGAGGATTTTTAAGTTACCCGAGCCAACTTCTCCATTTGTGAAATTCAGTGCAGCGCCATCGAGCTAAAATAATTTTCAATTGTTTTTTTTTTATAACCAGTTCTAAATTTTAAAAAATAATGAAAGAAGTGGCTGACGAATAACACGGAACAAAAGAACCTTTTTCTTGTATTTTATTTTTTTTTTCTTCAATTGGTTCAAAACACAGGACGAGGGCTTTTATCGGGGTTTTTAGCAGCGAGGCTCAGCCCCGGAGCCCCCGCAGCGGGACCGCAGCCCCAGCGCCGCCGATCCGGGACCCGGCTCGGTTCCCCCGGCCCGGGCTGGGCTCTGCCGCAAAAACACACAGAATAATTAACATAAGAACGGCCGAAAAATCGAACAATTTCAATCCCCTGGTGCCTCGAGTCTCGGTGCGCAGCGATGCCACGCGTGGCCGTGCCGAGGGCAGGGCAGCCCACGAGCTGCGAGCTGCTGCTAATCCCCGCGCAAAGGACAAAATGAAAATTATGACTTCGTGCAGATTTTATTTTACCCGAGCTATTTAAATAGAGAGTCGCAATAATAAACCTCCTCTTGAGCCAATTAAAAAAAAAAAACAAACGATGGTTAATGGAGATTTGCGTGCACTTGCATCTAGCGTTGGGGGGGTATGGAAAGAGGGAAAGCGGCTAATTGCAGGCACTAATCAGGACTCTAATCCCCCTCCCAGCAGGCACAGAGATGCCCCTGAATGCCGTTAGTTGAAATCACTTAAATGTAGGTCTGTCTGACCTCAAGGGGCACAAACGAAAAGAAATGGAAGCCCGATTTTTAAATTTCAAACAACAACAACAAAAAAGAGTGACTTTAATGACAAGTTCACTCGATGGAGAGGAAATGTAAAGCTCGGCGGAAGCGTTAATTCCATGGCAATGGTGTAAAATAGCTTTTTTGTATAAACAAGGCAGATATTGATAACTTAGTTTGGGGGGAAAGGGGGAGTCATTTGTTTCGTTCTTTGTAGAGCTCCACAGAACGAGCCAACTATAAATTATGGAGAATTTAGGGCTGAGAATTACTTTAGGGGATTATTACTCCCTCTTAGGACTGATCTGTAGGAGATATTAGGAGAACGCAGCAAGCTCAGCACTGAAATAGAAATCATGTTGTTGCCAAGAAACTTTGATTTATAAAGTGGAAACATCTTTAAAATGCACTTGCTATCTTTTTAATGTCCGACTGCTTCATTGTGGGAGGGTAAAAAAAAAAGAGATTATTTTATATTAAAAGGATCATCAAAAGATAAAAAGTTTATGTTAGCAAAGTTCCCTGAACTTTTGGAGAAAAGCGCTGGGAATCCCTCAGAGCGCCCGTGGCAGCGCCCGCAGGATGGGCGCCGGCTCCATCACTCAGAGCCTTCCTCTCCTTCCTCCTCTTTGAGGCTTGCTGTAATTACAAGATTTCTCCTCCGGAGAATTATCTGGGCATGGTTTTAAAAGGCTGAATACGGGCGGTGCAGAGATTGCTGCCCGGAGCGCTGGGTACCCACGGCTGCCCGAACCGCAGGGGAAGGAGAGGAAAAGCGGCGGCGGGTGATCCCTGAATTCAGGCACTGCCCGCCCCGAGGGGCGCTTTGCAGGGCAGGTTTTTCGGGGGGCAGAGGGAATCCCGTTGTTCGAGCAGCCCCTCTCCGCCGCTCCCGGTTCCCATCCCTGCTCCCAGCGCGGCTGGGGCGCTTTCCAGGGATGGGGGGAATGAATCCAGAGCCCACAGCCAGCTGGGAGTGCCTGGTTTTGGAAATAATTGTTCACAAACCCTCCCGTGTGTGTGTGTGTGTGTGTGTGTGTGTGTGTGTGTGTATTAAAACAAACAAAAACCCCTCCAAAACCAAACCAACCAACCAACAAATTCCTCATCCCCAAAAAACACTGAACCAAAAAATACCCTAAAATACCGAAAAGTTCCAGTCGGTGAGATCCTATCAAATCAAATTAATCCAATCAATCTAGACACTAATGGTGTACTGGGGGGATGCAAATGCAGCTGCACATCTGGATTCCTCCCCTCTGGCTGCCCTGCTGTGGGAGCATCGCTCTGCTGCAGCAGGGTGCACACCTTTCCTGTGGGATTTTAGGAATTCCACACTTGTGAAATGGTACGAGGGGTGGGGGAAGCAGAAAGCAAACGAGGGACTTCGTTATAAATCTGGCTTTCCGATTTCATCCTCTTGCTTTTATGTGCTATTATTTAACTGAACAATTGTAGATTTTTATTATTTTTTTTTTTGTAGCTCGCGGCAAACCATTTTTTTGTGAAATCTCATCTTTCAGACTTTATTTCTGCTGGAAGTTAATCTTTGCTTCCACAGCCTTCCTGGCTCAGGATTTCTTCTTTCTGTTTGATTATTTATTTAGCTGTTCCCTAGGGTTTTGGTTTTTTTTTCCCAAGGTGCCAGTCTTTGCAGCGTCGCAATTTCTATCCAGGTATTGCCGAGGACAAACAATTTGATGGAGCTTTTGTTTCATCAGTAAAAAAATGCCAGCTCACAGGATGTCTGGTCACATTTTCATGAACTGTTCCTGAAGAGAAAACAATGTGTCATTTCTCTGTGGTAGCAGAACAGTCCCTGAGATGTAACAGGAGGCTCAAGGTGCTGAATTTGAGTTTTGGCCGGAGTGCAGGATGTGCACAGGTACAAAGCCAGCTTTGGTCTCTGTGGTAGCAGGTTTTAGGAAGCATGTGTAGGAAAATGCTGCAGAGAAAAAAAAATAGAATCAATAAAGCATCCTGCATGTGCAGAAAAGACACAAATCCCCTTTAGATGTTCGAGTTTCATTTTAGAAGTGGCTTATTTCAGTTAAAAAAAAATCTGTTCCAAATCAACTTTAGTAAACCAAAATAAAACTAGTTTTTAGGACATCAAGGTCTGAAGAGTATAAATGCTTTGGCTAAGCTGGTGCAGCTTTCCTGTGTGAATAATCCTTTAAAAGTTAAATTTTCCAGGGCTCTGTAGGGCATATGGATGCCCAGTTCTCATTACAATTAAAGGGAAATATTTGTCCAGAATCTTTTGAGACAGTTACAAGAATTTCTGCCGATGGTTTTTGATCCAAAAGCAAACCTTAATATCTGAGATCAACAAAGGAATGTGAGCCGTCAATTTAGAACATAGAAATAAAATAGATATTTGAGGAATGTTTGATCTGCTTGCTCCTAAATTTGGGGTCCTGGAATTACCCTGTTCAGGCAAACTCCTGCTTTTATAGAAAAAGCAGGAGTGAACTCCAATGGCTCTTGGCTGTGCTGCTAAAGTTGTCAACAGCTTTGGCAAGGGAGACAGAGCTTGTGCACGCCCAGGAGGGCAGGGATGGCAGTTTGGTTCCTAATACACTTCTCTCTTCAAGCAGCCATCCCTGCTTTTTCAAGGCATGGGATGGTCACAGTTGTGTTCCCAAAGCTTTCCCTGCTTGTCCTTGTGCTGGTGGCAGAGTGAGGGGAGCCTTTGGTCAAGCCCAGATCAGCTGGGGAAGGTCCCAACCATTGCTGGGGCTCTGCTGCTGCCTCAAAGGCCCCTGGAGCCTGGGGCTGTGGCTCCAGCAGTGCCAGGGCTGCCTCAGCTCCTCCCTCAGCTCACTGCCGAGGGAACTGGGCTGGAGAAGGAGCAAACCTGCCCTGAAATGCTGTTGGTGACCACGCTCTTGCCCAGGTTCTCTCTGAGGCACCTTTGTGCTGTGCTGCTGGTGCTGCTGGCATCACCTCTCCCATCCTCCTGCACGCTGGGACCTTCTCTGCTCAACTTCAGCTACAGCAAAATGAAAGCCCAGAGAAGCAGCCATGGCCAGGAGACTGCCTGTGCCTCAAGTCACTATGGGGCAAGGAAAGGAAATGTTTCTAGACCATGAAAGCAGCCATCCAGCTAACCAAGTCCTCAAGTATGTGAGAAACAATGCTTTATTTAAAAATTAGATGTGCTAGCCAGAAGGAAAAAATACAACCTCGCCATTCCAAAATATAAAAATCCCTTAACTGTCTGACCTTCTCATCACTAGGTCATGGTCCTGCCACCAGATAAATCTCTCCTATCTGCCCATAGACTGAGAGTTCAATGTTGCTTGTGTTAGTGACAGTGAATTTGGGGCTGAAAAATGAACTACTGATGAGAACTCCTGTTGAACCTGTATTGTTTGTTATTCTGAGGCAAGGATCTGGCATGGGCTAATCCAGCACTTCAAAGTTAACTGCTCTTACTTTGTATACAGAGCGTCATAACGGAGTGGCGTGGGTGATAAGAGAAATAAGGGACTGAGGGTTAGGATACACTGGGAAAATGGGACCCCATTGAAAAACTCTTTGATCTCTTTAAAGTATTTTCTGAAAGCAAGAATCTATCAAAAAGGAAATGCCATTTAAAAGGCTAAAAGAAACAGCTGACATCCCCAAATTTGTTTTAATCTGCCCTGGAGAATATTATTTTTGAAGATGCGTTAAGTCAGTGGAAGAAATACTTGTCAAAAGAAGGGAAATCAGAAAAAAAAAATGAAGAAAGGTCATCAGAATGGAGACATGGTTCTTGAAGCCTCTGCACACCATTCTTTTCCCTTCTAACAATGAAGACAAGGAGAAGCATCCTCAAGCAGCCGTGGCCAATTCTCAAGAAGAGTTTGGGGCCACATCAGTTGTTATCAGGGATGCAGGTGTGTCATCTGCCTTGGTGTTCTGAAGGCATCTCAGCATTCCCAGCAGGTTCTGAGGAGGTGGTTGCTCCCCCACGACACGGCTCGTTAGCCAAGATGTTGAGTGAGCAGCTGTTTTCTGATCCTTTCACAACCTGATCTGCCACAGGCAGCTCCTTCCCAGGCAGCACAGCAGAGGAGCTTCTGAAAATCCAGTCACTGCTTCACTTGACCATCCCAAAAGCAAGGTTTGTAAAATCTCTGTCTGTCTTTGGAAATCTTTGTCTTATTGTCTTAAAAATGAGAACTTCATCTGCTGAGCTGCTGAAATGCTTGGGCATGTTTTTATCCCCCTTGAAAGGACAGAAGGAAGCACTCAGTAGTGTCTGAAGGATCATCCACACCTCAGGGAGGTGCAGTGAGCACCAATCCACATAAATCCGTGGGCTTCAGAGAGCACTGACAGCCTGTGGTGAGGGCATGGCTTGAGTTGCTCAGGTGTCCTGGTTCCATGCCATTTTCTCTATGGAAATGCTGTCTGAATTCCCTGCTTACCCTGTGCTGGTCAGAGACATCCCTTCCCAGCTAATGCATCCATAGGGACATCAGGAATGGTGTTGGCATCTCAGTGCAGGTCAGATTAAATCCTGGTGAGCAGGAGGGTGGCGAGGGTTTGTCGCTGTTGTGCAGCATGGCACAGCACAGCCCCTGCTCAGATGAGTGTTTGTGCTCCTCAATCAGCTCTGATTGTCTCCATTTCTCTGGTTTGCTGCCCAAAAGAATAAGATTTTGCTGGACATGGGAGCTTTGCAGCAACCCATCTCTCCAGGATCAACCAGACCTGCTCATCTGGGGATTAAAACACATGTGAGATGCCCACAAAGAGGCCAAGTCTGGAGAGCCTGAAAGGCTGGGAAACTGCTACCCCAAAGGAAAGCAAAGCTTTCCTCTTATCGCTCACTTCCAAATCCAACCAGCCAATTACACATCAATTAAACTTTGTTTGAACATAATAGAAGCTTTGGCTCCGTGTCAGCAACGGCTCCATGGTTAAGGGGATTGGATAGTAATAGTATAAATAAATAAACAAGAGATGCTTATTCTAACAGTTCATTTTAAAACAATTTGTGAATATCACGTAGAGATAAAATGTGCCTAGCATAAACTTAGCTAAGCAGTGACTGCTTCATTATCAGAACAAATAATTCACTAGCACATCATCTTTGAAGCTTGGGAGGCCAGTGGAATTGTGCTGCTTGTTTATTTTCCTGGCTTTTACTGTTTTTTGCTGCATTTCATCTGCAGGGAAGGGTTTAGCTGGGGCTGTGGCAGTGTGGTGCCAAGCTCCCACTGCCCACGGTCCTCAGAGCCAGGCTCAGCCCCTCTGCCCTCCCCAGGGCATCACCCAGTGACTGTGGGATTTTTAATGCCCTATGGGGTGTCCTGCTCACACAGGAGGCACTGCAGCCTTTCCCCCATAATTGCTTTCTTTGAGGGTGCCCTCCTTTTGTGAACATAAAAACTGATTTAAGTTTTGCCCTGTGAGGGGAAGTGAGAGCTGGCACAGCAGCACTTTGTCCCTGCCACTGCAGGGGTGGGACAGGAATGTGCCTGTCAGAGCCCCTCAGCCCAACAGAGAGCTTTGAGGAGCACAGGAGACCCTCAGGATAGAGCTGAGGAGCCTGGATGGTCCCTTCTGCTCTGGCTGGAGTTGGAAGGAGGGAGAAATGGGTTTGAATGTGCCTAAAACTGGAGTCCTGTCAATTCTGGTGTTTTGTAGAAGAAGCTGTTGGGGTTGGTGCTTGGCTGTTTGTGCTGAGTCCTTTGTGCATCACATGGGTGCTCCCAGGGCTGCTGGCTGGTCCCTGGGTGGGCAGGGGAGCTGTGGGGCTGCTGGTGGCTGCTGGGCCCTGCTCCCTGAGTGGCCCTGCTGCCTCCACCCAAGGTGTGCACCTGCTGTGGCTTTCCAAAAAAGTAGAGGTTGGAAGGAGATTGGTCCAGTGCTGGACATCCCCAGCCCAGGGATGGTGCTGTCATTGGCACATTCAGGGCATTTGCTGCATCCCATGGACACTGTGTCCAAACACAGATTTTGGGGTCTGAACAAAAGATGATGAGGCCAGGAATTGCTGCAATTAATCTCCTGAGTGTTGGTGGCTCAGATGTCACTGGGAGTTGGGTGTTGCTGTGCTGCACTTGTGCCCATCACTGAACCTCACCGAGCTGCCCCCTTTGCCCAGGCAGGGCTGCAGCTGCCCTTGGCATAGGAGGTGCCCTGAGGATCAGATGTCACCTGCTTGCACACACTCCCCAGCAAGCCCCAAATTCCCAGTTTTTGTCCCCAGTTTCAGCACAGCCATGCTCTGCTCTGGGTTTGGAGCCGTGCGGGAAGGAGGGTGAATAAAACAGGGATCTGCCCTGGGTCTTGCTTCAGACCTCCCACCAAAACCAGGCTGAGCTTTCCCAGAGCTTGGCAAGACTTTGGCAAGTTTTATTGCAGCACTGGGGGATTCTTGTGCCTGTGCTGGTCCCCGAGCAATGGGTGATGAAGCAACCTATTGTCCAGGAGCTGGCCGGGGCAGAGCATCCTCGGCGGAGCCGCCCATCCGCCCCGAGCTCCTGCCTGCACAGGGCTGCCAGAGGGGCTGCTTGTGCAAAGCTTCTGCTGAGCTGCAGCTCCTCGTGGCTGTGAGTAGCTCCATTGACCTGTAGTAAATTCGGGGAAGCAGGCAGGTTTTTGGCCCCTTCCCAGAGCTGACAGGGAGCTCTATAGAGCCACTGTAGGCACAGCCTCGCTCCCGGGCAGGGCTGGTGCAGCTTCACCGTGGTTTTCTGCTCCCTTCTTTCAAATGGGACATTTAATAAGGGCCAGGACACGATATTAGGTGCTGTCTCTTGCCTTTTTTTCTTTTTTTTTTTTTTTTCCTTTTTAATTCAGTCTCAATGACTGCATTTCCTTGGCCCCAGCTCTCGGGTTTGTCATGCCCTCCCACCAGAAATGCACAACCCATGTTTGTATCATGTTGCAAAGAGATATTTACCAAATGAGCCTCTGCCAAGGGGTTGAGAAATATGTTTTCATTAAGAAAATTAAACTGACAAGTCCCTGGACAGCACATTAGTCGCATATTTTTTCTTTAAGGCCAAAATGCAGCAGCTAATAATAATGATGAAATGTCCATGCACAGCCAAATTACTAAAATCTACCCTGTGTTTTCCTGGAAAAGAATGCAGAGAGTTGGCAAACTTGGTTGTAGCTGGGTCTGTGGACTGCTGAGTACAATGCTACCACTGCGAGATAGTGAGTGGTTTGCAAGTTAAGCAACACCTTCAATCAGATGTGAGTCCCCATTTGTTATCCTTAAAGAATTTCAGCTGTATATATTATAGTAGTACTTTGGCTCTTTGTATTTATTTTAGAGGGCTATACTAAAGAACATTATAAACTCAGGCATGTCCATGCTATATGAGCTCCATATGCTGAAGCTTAATTTTAAATGCCATTAAAAAAGCACTTAATATTTACAATATATCAGTTCAGCTACTTTAGCAGCTTGGATGTTCTACAGTAAACGAAATGATTGAGGGAAAAAGAAATTCAGAAGCTCGATGTTATAAAAATCCCCAATGCAGGTATGACAAACTGTCAAAATGTGTCCATCTCAATTCTGGGTTTTAATAGTTTTCTCCTTTTTTCTTTTTTTTTTTTTTTTTTTTTCTTTTTGTTTCATTTTAAAATGCCATTTTAAGGCCTAATTTAAAAAAAAAAATCTTGGCATTCAGATTGGATTCCTTATACAATTTTTTTTTCAATGTGTGAATTGGGCTGTGTATTCACAAATTGAAATGTCCTACTGTATTTACCCAGGTGCTTACCTGTAGGAGGACAAGGTTAAGAGGAGTGCAGAGTTTATGAATGAAAATCAAAGAGGGACATTGGTAAACCACCCCTTTTTAGTCCGGGCTAATTACATGGTAAACATCTGGAATTTATGCAGGGCGGTTAAAAGAGTCAATTGAAACGATTCTGAACAGGGCCCATTTTGTTGCCTTCTCCCCAAGCAGCGACAAAATGGTGCTGCAGACCTGGAGCAGCTCAGGAAGAGAGGGATAAAGTGGGGGACAAAGTGGCCTTGATGTCTGATGGAGAAATGGCATCAGGATTTGGGCCCATCTTAATTGATGTAATTAGAACGAGTCCGGGATGTGGCAATTCTCATCCTCCATCCCCTTGTGCCAACGGGAAGGAGGGAAGGAGAACTTTGTGTCCTGGCTGGAGGGCTGTGGTGAGCCCGTTTGCTCTATTGACTTGAGTGTTTTTACTGGATGAGGAGGAGGTGGGGAAGATGGAGCCAAGAAAATAGTTACTCTGAGGATGTGAAGTGCCTAATCCTGCAAATCCTGGCTGCTGACGCGGCCTCGAGGGATTGGGAAGCCCATGGCAGTGTCAGGATCCATTAGGGCCCTCTCCTTTGGATTGCAAGGCTGGACTGTGATGGAATCTGCTGTTTTCACAGCCACACAGCTTTATAAAAAGGTATTATTTAATGTCACAAAGACCCTCTGGGTCTGTAAGATGTGTAAGTGTTCTCTAGTGATGCACTGGTTTATGGGATGCTCTGGTTTGGTGTTGGTTGCTGAAGCCAGTGGGACAGGCACATTTTGGTGGAATGCTCCAGGCTCCAGGAAGGTTTAAGGGGTGTCCTGTGGATTTGGGAAATCCGGGAAGGCCAGAGGAGCCTGTCTGCACCACCACAGGCTTTAACCCTTTGTCTGCCCCAAGCTTTGCTGATCCTCAGTTCTCAGTTTGTTGGAGGGAACACAGGGGTAGTGGTGGGATCTGGTGGATATTGGGGTGGTGAATGACAAAGCCTGTGCTTGGTTTCCTCTGAAAGGTAGGCAGGTCTCCTGACTTTTCAAACACTTCCAGAGCAGCAAGAAATCTGCAACTGTGGTGCTGCCATAAGCCAGGTAGAGCCTCCTGTAGAAGTGAGGGCTCCTTGTCCAAGCCTCCCACAAACAGGGATGTGTTGACCCCCTGTATCTCTCTCTGCACCCTCCTTTTCCTGGCACTGGCCCATTGCCCCCCTCCCCATACCCTTACCAAAATCTGTGCCCACTTTTGCACTGGCACACATTTCAGATACGAACAAGAACCAATACTGTCCTGGCATGAATCCCTCTGATGGTGGGTCTGCTTCCTGGGCTGCTGCTCCAAGTTTCCATCAGTTCCAGTGCTTCCAGCCCTCACTAACGTGGTAACCCTGTGCTTTCCCCAAGGAGGATGTTTCCCAGTTACAAGGTCAAAGTGACTGGAATGAACCCCAAGACCAAGTACATCCTGCTGATCGACATCGTCCCGGCCGACGACCACCGGTACAAATTCTGTGACAACAAATGGTAAGACAACACTGCTGTGTGCCTGCTTTTCCATAAAAAAAAAAAAAATTAAAAAAAAAAAATTGCAATTGGATCAACCATTTGTTGTGCAAACTTAGAAACCAACAGAAACACCTTCCCACGGGAGGGATGCCAGCGTCCCCGAGCTCTCTTTGGTGGAGCAATGATGGACACGAGAGCCAGGGCTGGAAGTTTAAACCAGGCAAATATAAAATGAAATATTATTAACAGCCTGGGTGGTTAACTGCTGGAAAAAATGTGCTGCTGGGGGGTGGTGACTTGTCCATCCCCAAAGTGTTCTAGGCTGGGGGTTTTCTTGGAGAAGATGCTTTAGGCCAAGCACAGGTTATCTGGCCATGTCAGTGTAGGAGGGTAAAGCCACAGCCTGCCCTGTGCCAGAGGCTGGACAGGATGATCTAATGGTCCATTTTGGCCCTCAAAACTAGGTCTCTATGTGACTCAAGAAGAGTTTTAAATTCCTTTCTTCTATAGTAATATTTTGCTTTTAGGAGAGCAGCTATAAAGCAAAATACGGGGTGGTTTACTCAGAGCCCTGATTCCCTTCTGTTATTCTTCCTTTCCCTGTGCCTTTCCCAGCAAAGTTACAAAGTTCCTTACCAGAGAGGCAGCTGGGGTTTTTCCTCTCTGACAAAGGAAATGTGTTGTTTTCTCTTTTGATTTTTGCCCCCCGAAATGCCCGGCAGCCTCCCTCACTGCTGCTATTCGCTGTGGTTTCCCCAAACCCTTCCACTCACTGGCTGCTGCCTGGTGAAAAGCAACGGAAAATTTCCCAGGGAACGAGCCCAGTGACATCCCAGAAAGCAGAAATTATTTACTTGCACATTAAGGCTGCTCCAGTTTTTTTTTTAAAATCCCTTTTCCGTGTGCTTTTGTCCCGGAATGCCGCTGGGTAAGAGGAGCGGACCGAGGGTCTCTGCACCACGGTGGCCACTTTGTGTGCTTCAGACATTAAACACGAGATGATGGATAGTTGTTAACTCTGTTTAATTTAGTTTTTGCCAGCCCTAGAGCTGTTTCCCCTTTTCCTTTTATTGCTGCTGGAAAGTTTCTGTTGTTTTTGGTAATATTGCTTTTATTGGGGTTTTATAAGAACAATGTGGAGTAATGAGGGCGTTGCCACTAAATGATGTCTCATGGCTGGGCCTTGTGTCCATGAGAGCTGGTGGTGGTGTGGGGCAGGGGGAGCTGCAGAAGGGTGCTGGGAGCAGCTCCAGAGTGGGAAGCAGCCCCTTCCCACTGGGCCAGGCTGTGGGAGCCCTGCCTGCCTGGGAAGGGTGCAGCCACACCAGTTCTACTCCTGCCCACAGCTACTCCCTCCCGTGCAGGTCTCCCTTTGCAGAAGAGTCTTTGAAGGCTTCCAAAAAACCCAGACACGTTTTCCTCCTTGAAAAGTGTCTCCACAATGTCCATGTGGACACACTGCCCCAAGGAAACTCCACGTGGGAGCAGGGATGGGGTCACCGTGGTGCTGAAACAAGGATCCCAAAAACCCCCAGGAGCAGCAGGAGCCTCCCTGAGTTCCCATGTCCCGGTGCATCCCTGCAGGGCTGGCAGGAGGGTTGCTGGGATGAGCCCAAGGACAAAAAGCTCTCCCATGCCCAGGCTGTGGCAGGGTGATGCCATCTGTCCCCTCTGTTCTCAGGATGGTGGCTGGGAAGGCCGAGCCGGCCATGCCGGGCCGGCTGTACGTGCACCCCGACTCCCCGGCCACGGGAGCACACTGGATGAGGCAGCTGGTGTCCTTCCAGAAGCTCAAACTCACCAACAACCACCTGGATCCCTTTGGACACGTAAGAGAGACATTCTGCAAGGGCTTTGGGTGGAGGTGGGCCTGGCACGCTGAGTTTGTGTCTGGGTGGGATGGCACAGTTAATAAGTAGTTAATTTAATGATAAGGAATGGCGTTGCTTGGTGCTGGGGGGATGTTTGATGCAAAAGGAGGGGTTCTGTGTGCTTCCCCTGCTCCTGGAAACACAGCCATGACTGGCTCAGTTGTGTCCTGCTGGATGCCACCGAGTTCTCCTTTTGTGCCCAGGAGCTTTGCAGGCAGCCCCGTGGGATTTTCAGCCCAGCACGTGGTACATGCAGCTCTCAGAGGCAGGTTGCATAAACTCCTGATTTGCCAAGCTGGCTTTGGCAGCTCTAAAAGAGATGAAGTATTTTATTTGGAAACTCTTGATTCATGTGCATTGGGAATGCAGAGGTGGGGAGCACACAGTTGTCTTCCCCAGGGCTTTTAATAACTCAGACCAAGGGCCCTTGCAGCCTGCCAGGAGAGTGAGTGCTCAGATACTGCACAGAAAAACATGGACCAGTCTGGTTTGCACAGTTTGAGCTGGAAGTCATGTAAAAATAAACCATTCTTGGTGGGAGGAAGAGAAAAGAGAGTTTACAATCCTTCTAGGTTTAGTGCCATCAGCTCCTCCTTGTGTCACAGGTAAGAGAATCTAATTTGTGTCATCAAAGGTGGCTTTTAACCTGATGGTGTTTTAAGCAGCAGCAGTTTGGAGGGCAAGGGAGGCTGTGAGAAGGGTGCAGAGTGGGAAGGGTGTATCTGTCTTAAAATGATTGTGCATCGAGCCTCTAAAGAGCAGCTTTGCACTTGGAGTCAGTGCCCCAAAGCTGTCCAGAAAGTGCAATTCTGGCACAGTTAAACCAGCTGGAGCTTTAGGGGGTTGAGTCCAGAGGCAGGAGGACCCCACCAGCTTAAAACACTGCTAAAAATCCAGGATTTTTGCCAGCGTTTGTAATTTTTTTGTGGATTTTGAGCCTCCAAAAGCCGGGCCCTGGCAGGGACTCGGTGATAACCCAGCCCCGCGCCGGGCCCTGACCCCCTTCCCCACCCTACTGACCCCACTGAGACATGTGTGAGCTTCAAAGGCTCCCCGGCAGTGTTTCATGCCGCTGTTATTAATCACAGCCCAGCTCTGCTCCCCCTGCAGGGGGGAAGCACCACGGAAACGAAACGAAAGCACCGCGTCCGGGCTCGCTCGGTAAAAGTGCCACAAAGCCAACGCTGCCACCGTTTCACAGCCACCCCGGCCCGCTGCCTTTGCACGGGGCGTTTCTTGCACTCCGTGTTTTCCTCTCGGTTAACTCTGCAGCTTAATATACGACTGTTTATGCTGTAAAATGTAAACCATAAAACATGCAGGATGTGCGATGTGGCTGTAAAACAAACAGGATGTGCCGTGTTGGTTTTGCAACTTTAAAACGTTTGCTTTTCCTGACTTTGTCATTTTTTTTTTTTTAACTGAGATTTTAGCGCTGCATTTGAACAGGGGAGATTTTAACCCCCTCCTCCTTTCCAGTGAACAGCCTGCTTGTCTTCCCACAAGGTTTCCCCCAGTGAGGCAGTGGGGACTCTGGTTTGGGGTTTGGGGTATTATCCACCATCCCCTGGCTCCAGATGAGCCCTGCACCACTGCCCAGCACCTTTCCTCTCACACGAATGGGAAAATGCCTGAAATAATCAATTTTAAAGTGCCTGGTTTGCTGCTCGATTCAGGCACTGACAACCTGCCTGGCTAAATGGGATTGAACCCATCCTCAGCCAGCTCCTCGTTAGGCTTCTAAATTAATCATCTTCTTTAGAGAGGTGGTGCTCAGCCTTTCGTGGTGCACATGGAGGAGAGCTGAGCTCTGCTGCAGGAGAGGGGGAAGGCTCCCACCAGCTCAGGCTGAGAAGGGTTCTGCTGTTGCAGGGCCTGTCCCACGAAGGCATTACGTTAGGAATAATAACAGCTTCTCATTTCTAGGAATTTGTTCCCAGTGACTGCAAACACTTTCTTAAAGCTCCCTAAGAAAAACAAGTCAGAGAAGCCACAGGGTTTGTTTGCCTTCCCGTGCGCCAGCGGAGCCTGCCTGCGTTTCCTTTTGTCTTTGATTTCCTCCAAACCTCAAAACCACGTGGAGTGAGGATTTCTGCAGCCTTGGCTGAGGCATTTTTGGGTGTGTGGGCAGCTGCCCAGCCAGAGCTGTGCTGGGTCACCCACCCTGGCACCCTCAGCCACTGCAGTGTCCCCATCCCTACACGGGGTGCAGCTCCTCTGGGCCAGCTCCCAGGATCTCACCTGAAACACAGGCAGCAGAAATTTCACATTATTCCATCAAGAAATGAATCCATTTATCCATCCATGCCCTGCCTCTGTGCACTCTGATAGCTGCTTAATATCAGGGATGAGCAGCCCCATGGAGATTGTAAGAAGTGGAGGGACATTTGAGGCTTAAAATAAGTAAGAAAAACATCTTAATTAATAAACTGTGGAGTTGAAACCTTTGCTGAAATCCACAGAATTAGAGTGGAGATTATTTAGTGTGCTGGGGGTGTGGGAAATCCTCACTCTGTGACACCCAGCCCTTTCTCTCCAGCCTCACAAACCTCACTCCTGCTGCTTGCCCTGCCCATTACCTGTTGTGGTAAATTATTAGTTACAGCCAGAGGCATGGGAGGCATTTGTCAATGCAGACACGTAAAACTGAGCAGGTTTTATATCAGAACAAATTCAGAGCCCTGTAATCTGCCTCAAACCCCTGTGGCTGAGCAGGTTTTGTGGCAGGTAGGGCCTGTGCCCAGCTCACACAGCACAGCCTGAAAACGTGGGCTGTATATTTTGCTCCGGGGGGATTTTTCATCCATGAAAGGCTTCTTTCACACCAGGCTTAACAACTGAGGAACGTTCATGTTGAAAATGGATTAAGAAATCAGCAGCCACTGTAATGTTTAGCTACAGTGAGGTCTATCTGATCCCAAAGAAAGCATTGTATGTCACCTATGCTTAGAGTGAAATCTGAATTTATGTATTTTCAAAGCATTACGTGCAGAGATAATCAGCCTGATAGAGCCTCTGATTTACGTGGAGCTGGTGAGTGACTCTGAGCACGAGGGATTCTGGCAGGGCTGGTGCTTTGCTCTCTGATGCCAGGGGAGTGACAGGGCAGTTGCAGAGGTGAAAATCATCTTGTAAGTGCCAGCAAGGGTGGCACATCCCTTACCCATTCCCGGTGTATGCTGCCTGGGAAGTACCTAGCAGTGTTTTCCAGGTGAAAAATGGGAATGACTCCATCACTGCAGGTTCTTTTGTGCTAATCTCAGCTGCAGGGGATGCACAAAAATCCCCTCTCTGTTGGAAAGGGGAACACAACACCTGTGTTTCTTTAGAAAGCTGGTTCAGGGCAATGTGGGCAAATAGCAAGCGGTGTCTGCACAGTGATAAATCCTCAGGAATGGAATTCCACTTTCTCCAGAGGTTTAAAGTACATAAACAGTGGGGTGGAAGGTGCCCATGAGATTGTCCTGATGGAGCTGTGGGTCAGCTCCTGGCCCTGGCAGCTGAGGGATGCTCAGGGGGGTGTGAGGCTGCTGAAGGGCCATGGAGGGGAGGCTCAGAGCTGTAGTGGGGCTCTAAGGAGGATGTGGAGGAGCCCTTTTGGGGCACTGGGGCTGTAGGGAGGATGTGGGGGAGCCCTTTTGGGTCACTGGGGCTGTAGGGAGGATGTGGGGGAGCCCTTTTGGGGCACTGGGGCTGCAGGGAGGATGTGGGGGAGCCCTTTTGGGTCACTGGGGCTGTAGGGAGGATGTGGAGGAGCCCTTTTGGGGCACTGGGGCTGTAGGGAGGATGTGGGGGAGCCCTTTTGGGGCACTGGGGCTGTAGGGAGGATGTGGGGGAGCTCTTTGGGGCACTGGGGCTGTAGGGAGGATGTGGGGGAGCCCTTTTGGGGCACTGGGGCTGTAGGGAGGATGTGGGGGAGCTCTTTGGGGCACTGGGGCTGCAGGGAGGATGTGGGGGAGCCCTTTTGGGGCGCTGGGGCTGTAGGACTGGCCACAAGTGGTGGCTCCAGCCATGTGCTGGCAGCTCAGGAGCCCAGGATCCTTCTCCTGAGGACTGAGGACTGGGGTTTGCAGTATCCACAGGAGTTCACCACGAGCATTTCACAGGAGAAAGCATTCCAGCCTTACCCCAGGCCTCTCCTCCCTGGTTTTAGCAGCTCTGAGCACTCAGAGTCACACAAGGGCAGTGCTCACCGGGTGGAAAACAGGAGAGGAGGGAGAGCATCCCAGGAGGGTTTGTGCTGCTGTTGTGCTGCTGTTGTCAGTGACTCCACTGAAATTAAACCTCTCTGCCAGAGGACTCAGCTCCTGCAGCCAGGCCAGCTTGGAAAGGGCAAGAGCATCACATCAGTATTCCTGAGAGGTTCTGACTGGCATCAGATTGATTGGAAATGGAAAAAAAAAAAGGGAATATAAATAAAATGTAAATAGAAAATATAAATGGGATATATGAAGGTATTCCTGTAGGGAAACAAACAAATAAACAAAAGAAGCAAGTAATAAATGGAGATTAGAAGTGGAGGTTGTGACAAATCAAAGTAGATATTTAATTTAATCCACTCCCCAACAAAGCATTGCTGAGCTTGGTTATGTTACAAACTCTGTACCTACCTCACTCCTGGGCTGCTGCTGGTGCCTTTAATTGCCATAATTACTTTATCTGCTTTTAAAAGAAAACTTTTATTTTAGTTTCTGGGATGTAACCCAGTGAGATTTAAAGCCACAGGATATTACAGATGGCCTGTCACTCATGACAGCATCTGAAGTGATATTCCTGTTTTTCGTGACCCAAATCTGCTGTTTACTGGCTTTACTCATTAATGCTGATGAGTTTGTTATTTCTCTTCAGATTTAATATTTGCACACTTGGTTTTATTTGATTATCACTGAAAGCCTTAATTTTTCCCCTAGTCCTGGGGTTTCCTTTTCATTTTTTCTATTAATTAAATCAGCCTTGTTCTGCCTGTGCCCGTCAGACGCACTCAGGCGCTTTTAATTAGCTCCACGTCCTGCTAATCTTGCAAAACCCGAATTTTGATTCATAATTTTTTTTTTATTTGTTTGCTTTATGACTTGTGGCCAAGCAGTTTCCTCTGGAGTGCTGGTGGGAGGTTTATGTGCTGCCTTGGAAGCAACTTCCCCACCCCGGGCACTGGGATCACCAGAGGGAGGGAGGGAGGGAGGGAGGGATGGGCCACAGCAGCTCCCAGGGGAAATCCTGCCTGGGGGGAAAGGACACAGCCTTACCCCTCTTGTCCTGCTCACAGCAATTTTCAGCTAAAAATTTCCTGTATTTATACATATATATATATATATATATATGTATGTATGGGTTTTAAAGTAATATATATGATTTCTTATATGTATAAGGGATATATGCAATACTTTTTTCTTATATTTATATTTATATTTATATTTATATTTATATTTATATTTATATACCTATAAAATCTCTCCCAATACTAAACCACTTTTTTTTCCCCAGTCCATGTAAACCTTGGAAAAAAATCCTTTTGTCCAGCCCTAAATTTGCAGGCAATTTTTTTTTTCAGAGCATCACTAAGCTTCCTGCTGAAAGAATAACCATGAAAAGATTTTTTTTTTCCATTCATTTTAGGAAATTAGAGCAATAGTGGTGCCCAGATAAATTACAAAGTGAAGTTTTACATTGTTTGCTGAAGAAAAAAAAAAAAAAAAAAAAAAAAAAAAAAAAAAAAAAAAAAAAAAGGAGCTTTGTGCCACTGGGAATAGTGTGTGTTCCACAGGGAGGGATGGATCCAGGGTTTCCATTTAAATACTGGGGAAGAAGTGGCCACTGGGGTTGGTGGCTGAAAAGAGGATTTACTCCTCTCTGTTCAAGCTTTTTGTTGTTACACGGCTGCTTTATGTGAGTCAAATGCAGAGGATTTTGGTCAAGAGCCTAAATTGGTGCAGTTTGGAGTGGGAGGCAGGCTGGAGAAGGGCAGGGAGGAGGTGGCTGCTCAGGGCCCAGCAGGGCAGGTGACAGCTGGGGTCACACCTGGGCTGTCCCAGGGTGTCACACCTGAGCTGTCCCAGGGTGTCACACCTGGGCTGTCCCAGAAGCCCTCCCGTGGCAGTGGAGGGGGAATCACCCCAGAGCTGTGTCCTCAGCCCAATATCAATTCCAGCTGATGGGAGATGAGAAAGAACCGAGGGAGAAAAAAACCCAGCAATCCCAGCTTTGGCCATCTCCTCAGGAACTGTTTGTCTGAGCTCATGTTGAACCTTTTCCCAGGATTTTCCAGCCTTTCCTTTCTTCCCTGCCCTGCCTTTTGCCAGGACAGACGTGTGCATTTGGGAGGCTCCTCTGCAGCCCTGCAGGAGCAGCCTGGCTGCACTGGGGGCTGGGACTGGCTGGGGAGAGCTCAGTGTGTCCCTGCCTTGGGGCAGAGAGAGGGGAATCCTTCCCTGGGGAGGGAAAATCCATAGGATGAGCTTCAGGGAATTTTAGAGCTCGTGTTTAGAGCTGGAGAGGGAGTGGAATGTTTCCTTGGGATGAACTGGGTGATCTTAGGGGTCTTTCCCACTGTAAATGTTGGTGATTTTCAGGCTGGCTTTGGGGTGAGGTGTCCCTGGGAGCTCCAGGGTGGGTGCAGGGCAAAGAGGGAGCTGTGATCCCAAATCCCCTGGACACATCCCAGGCAGCACAGCTGGGTCAGCTCCAGTGCTGATGGAGCATCTCTGCTAAAAACCCCGTTCAGTCTGGGATGGTTTATACCACCAAATGCTCTAAATATCAATTGAGGTGATTCTGCAGAGCCTCTTTGATTAAAACACCGTTTTTTCCATGCAGAGAACTGGATTGTCAGGTTTTTGTTCTGGGCCAGCTCCGAGTCCCAGTGTGGGAGCAGGGCCAGCCTCAGCTCAAAGGCTTTTTCACTTTGAAAGAATAGAGGGAAGGAAGAAAGAAGCAGAAAATATATTAAAATGCAAGTTTTTATATTAGTTATGTGATCCCCCGGGAGCAACCATAAAATTATGTGGCTTTTTCGTAGCCATTTACTATTCAATATAAAAAGGGGAGTTGCCATGGCAACCACTGCATCATCTGACATCTGATACCTTGGCCAAACAGGGAGCTCTTAAATCAACTCCCCAAATTTCATATGAAAGTAAATACATTTTACTGGTGATTTCAAGGCCAGTTTGCCTTGTGACAAGGAATGTGGCACCGTTTCCCCAGCTCAGCTCTTGGCCTTTGGGCCCCATCCTGCAAACTCAGGCCCTGGAGCTGACATTACTCAGCAGAGTGAGAGATTAGAAGTTAGAGGAGTTTGTTTTCCTAAGTAAAATTAAATGAAAGGAGAGAATGACACCATTTTTTAAAACATTTCTTGCTGACTGGGGAATGCCAAAAAAACGAAGAAGCTGAGTTCTGTAGCAGCTCTGAAGTTCCAGCTGCAAGTGTGGGAGCAGCACAAAGGAGGGAGACAGGGGGGTGAAAATAAAAGTAAAAGTAAAAATAAAAATAAAAATAAAAATATAAAAATAGAAATAAAAATAAAAATAAAAATATAAAAATAGAAATAAAAATAAAAGTAAAAATAAAAATATAAAATAGAAATAAAAATAGAAATAAAAATAGAAATAAAAGCAAAAATAAAAATAAAAATAAAAATAAAAATAAAAATAAAAATAAAAATAAAAATAAAAATAAAAATAAAAATAAAAAGGATGTTTGTGTAAGCTCATATTGGACTTTGGGGTTGGGCTCTCTCAGTCTGCTCTGCACCTGTGACATTGAGGGGGCAGCAGTGACATCACCCTGGGGATGCTCTGGCTGCTCTGCCAGCACCAAGGCAGTTCCAGGGGCAGGGGGAGCAGCCAAGAGGTGCAAAACAGTTCCCAAAATATCCAGGAGCTCCTTGGGTCTCACCTGGTGCAGCCCAGGAGGGTCCCTGCCAGCCTATCCCAAACTACTTTTAGTCCAAAACCAATGTCAAAATGTCTGTGACAGTGTCTGACACTGAATTAATCTCCCCATGCAAAAGGTAAGTGCAGGAAAATACAAAATTTGTTTCAGCATTGCCTTTGAGGCTGAGGGCTCCTACATCACTGCTCAGTGCTCTGTCCCATCAATTAAAATACTTCTCATTTTTGACACAATTCTTGAAGTTAATCTTTCCATTGATGTTCGTCACTGGAGTGGAATTTACATTTGTTTTGTGTATTTTTAGCTTTCCAAAGCAGCCTTGAAAACTATTTAGGCTGAATTGTTGGCATTTCACTTTGCACAGACTCGGTGTGCTGTGGCTAAAGGTGGTTTTTGGGGTGGTTTGGGAGGATTTTGAATGCACAGGGACTACAGCAAGCACAAGGAAGGAGGATTTGAGTGCAGACACAGCCTCTGTGCAGGAGTTCTTGTTCTTAAGTAGAATGCTGGGTTTATGCAGAGAGTTTTGGGGGTTGCTGACCCCCAGAAAGATGTGGGAAATCCCTTGTGCAGCTGGTGGGGAGTCACACACTCAAATTCCAGCAGGAATTACATTGTGACAGGTGGGCAAATATTCATTTTTTTGTGTAAGGGACAGAAGTGCCCAAACTCGTAAATGCAGTGGCAAAATTAGGCCATTTAGGGTTTGGTTATTTTCATTATGAGCCTCCAGGCAAATCTGCAGCCACAACTGAAACTTTGAGCATCTGTCAGAAATCCTTTCCTGAGTTCTTCTATCAGGCTCCAAGAAGTTCATTTATTCATTTTGGAAATTGTTTGGACTCCTTGACTTTGAAGATGCTATTAAAAATACATTTCTCTTTTTAAAGGGGTCATTATAGCCCAGTGGATCCTGCTTTGGAGGAGGAACACAGGCTATTCTTGCAGGGTGTATCAAAACTTGAGCTCCTAATTTTCCCTTTAGAAATCTCAGTTTGAAGTTGTTTTCTTCATCCTGAAGCTGAGTTGCTCTGGCTCTGGGGAAAAGTCACCCATCCTAGGCAGTGTGGGACAGACAGTGAGGAGAGCTCAGCAAATCCCAGCTTTTGCTCCAGACAGCCATTATTTATCAGCTCAACTCCTAATTACTGAAAATTGAAATGTCCCTTTTATGAAAGTCCTGTCCCTGGGGTGTTACTTTGTTTTATGAGTGGCTGATGCATGAAAGAGGAGAAAAGGCTCCAGCCCAAAACCTGAGCTGACCCTCTCAGGTCTACACTCTGCACATCAACAGCCACAAAGTGGTTCAGAGGCTCAATGCAAAGCTGATAAAATGCCAAAAATTCCTCATTCTCTCTCCTGGGGAGCAGGGAGGGTTGTCTGGAAAACGTCAACAGTAAAAATTGCATTTAAGTGGTGCATAATGCAGCAGCTACTGTGGGCAGGGGGACCTGCAGGAGATTGAGGGGGTTTGGAGAGCACAAGCTCCATGCATTGCCTCCCATCCTGGCTGCAGCACCTGGAGCTGCTGCTCTGAGCTCTCCTGGACATGGCAATCATGGAGAAGAAAGGCTTTCTGAACACACAGAGCAACCACTGAGCAAAACCCTTCTGTGTCTTGGTAATTCTCATTTAAAACTGGCTAAATCCATAACTAGTGTGAACTGATGCTGCTGTGCTGCAGTGTGCACATCCATCCATCCATCCATCCATCCATCCATCCATCCCTCCATCCATCCATCCATCCATCCATCCATCCCTCCATCCATCCATCCATCCTTCCATCCATCCATCCATCCATCCCTCCATCCATCCATCCATCCATCCATCCATCCCTCCATCCATCCATCCATCCCTCCATCCCTCCATCCCTTTCTCATCCATCCACCCATTTTTTTAGCACCAGAAGAAGACCCCACCCATGACAGTGTCCCCTCCTTGGCCCTTTGCCTGTCTCTGTCCCTGCCCTGGGCTCTGGGCACGCCAGGGGTGACAGCCTGGCTGGGATCCCTCTCCTCCAGGAGCCCATTTGGGAGCAGAAGGAGGAGATTGGAAAGGAATATGCTGAGGAAACAAGGCAGCAGTATTTCTTCTTTGCCCAGTAAAAGGAATAAAGGCTTTTAACGGCTTAAAACCATCCCACTTCTTAAAAGGCATTCCATTTCTTGAAGCCATTTTCTTCTGCAGTGTCTGGGCACATCCCTGCTTTGTGGGATCTCAGTGCTGGGATGGGATGAGCCTGGGCAGCTCTTCTCAGCCCAAAAAGCTCCACCAAAAAAACCCTTTACTGGAGCCAGGCTGTGATCCCTGCTCAGCCCTTCCCCAACCCCCCTGGCAGCTTTCATAAAAAATCCCTTGGCTGGTGCTGGTCCTGCCTCTCACTGGCCAGGACTCGAGGAGGGGAGAGGTGCCCGGACCAGCCACCCACACTCAGCCACTCCACAAACAGCAGGGAAAACCAATCTGCTGCTTTGTAGTTTTATTTATTTTTTTTTTTTTTACCAGCAGATAAAAGAAAAATAGCTTTCTAGCTTTTTTCCCTCTGTGGTTTCTCTGTTGTTTGTTTTTTTTTTTTTTTCCTCTGCTAAACTGTGTATTTTTCAGCTCAGTAAAGTATTTATTAGGAATCTTTACAGAGCAGGCTGCTGGTGAATTATATATTGTACAGCTTCAGCGTGAGCTGGGGGAAAAAAAAAAAAAGATTATGACATTTTTTCCACCCAGACTGAATCTATCCAATAGCAATAGGAAAATGAGGGTTTACCAGGAAAGCTTTAAGTTCAGCTCTGCTTGCCAGAGCTGCAGATACCTTTTGTGCCTTGGTCCATGTGCATTTCTAGAATGTAAATTTTCCTTTCTAACTCGCAAGCAAAGCTAAAGCTGAGCTCTGCCGGGTCCTGCTGCGAAGTGTCCAACAGCCATAGCTTGTCTCTTTTCCTTTTTGAATGGATTTCTCACTTCAGCATCAATTGTTTTGCAGATCATCCTTAATTCAATGCACAAGTACCAGCCGCGGCTGCACATTGTGAAGGCTGACGAGAACAACGCGTTCGGCTCCAAGAACACGGCTTTCTGCACCCACGTCTTCCCAGAGACCTCCTTCATTTCTGTCACCTCCTACCAGAACCACAAGGTAGGCAGCCTTGGGGGCTACCAATGCTTTATTTTGTGAGAAGATCTTCCTGCTCTGCTGGTTTAAAAGCCGAGTTTCCATCCTGGCTTTAAGTAACAGGGATGAGCCAGGATGCAGCTCTGGAGGAGCAGGGATGTTGCTGGTTTTATTTTGGGAAAGCCTGGGCTCCCCTGACTCGCTGTGCTCATAGAGCTGAGATGTCATTCAAACAGCAAAGCACATCTAATAATGGCCAGTAAAGCTTGCCCATAAATCTGCAGTGAGCAGTAATTACAGAATGTGTGTTCAGTGAGACAGATGAGGAATGTAACCATAAAAACGGAGCTGGGCGCTGCCTCTGTGGTTTGCACGTGGATGCAGGAGGGGCTGGGGGGACTTTGGGGGCGTGAAGTACAAAGGGCTCAGCTCTGTGCCCTGGGTGGGTGTCAGGGACACCTGTGTGCTCTAGGGGCTGCTTTGTGTGGTGTTACCTGTGCAGGGGGCAGAGTTCTGTCTCAGGGTTGGATCCCAGCAGGACTGGCAGCAGTGGGACAGTAAATTGTCACCTCCCTGTGTCACCTCACCAGGGCAGGGACAGGGGAGGATGACAGCAGGGGATGGAAAGGCTTCAGATTCTATCCTGCTGCACCAGCTCCTGCTCCCAGGCATTTTCCTAATGGTAAAATCCAACTGTTGTATGAGGAATAATTAATAATGGAATTGGAATTTTTAAAGTGCATCAAAATTCATAACTGAGGGTGCAGAGTGAGGTAGCATTGCCAGAGCCCTCCTGTCACCCTGAGAGTGAAATCTGCCATGTGTAACTGTACCAGTTCCTCCCCTACACATTCACAGGAAAATCCTGCAGGAACAGGAACAAGTGTGAAATTCTTCCTCCCCAATAACCTGACCAGAGCTTTTCCTCCCAAGCAGGATGCCTGTGTGCCCTTTGATGAGTGAAGCATAGAGTCCTTGCAAAAATGTTGCAATTAGTGAGCCAGTTAAGAGACTCAGAGCAGAAAGGTGGATGTGGTGTGGTCAGGCAGGGTGGGGGGAAAGTGCCCATTAGGACACTGAAGGTAGAAAAGTTGTAGCTGTTGATGTAAAATGACCAACTGCCTAAGCATGGTTAACCAAAAGGACTCAAAAGAGCTTATATTTAATACATATTTAAAATGTCTGCTGTCAATGGTGCCTTTCATCCCTAAAGTTCCCAAAGTGCTCCATAAACTCCACACTTGCACTGTCCCTGCTGTCCAGCTGGGCTGGGCTGGGGGGCTTGTGGCTGGGGGACAGCACAGGGTGGACCTGTCAGATTTAGGGAAAATGTCCCAGATGAGCCCAAATTCTTTAGTGGAGATCCTGTGAGGAGCCCAGCTCCTGCCCTGGGGTCTGCAGGCTGTGGGGATGGACACTGCCCTGAGCAGGGGACACAGGGACCTGCAGCAGGTGACAACAGCAGGCAGAAGGTCTCACCATGACCTCAGTGTGGTCTCGAGAAAATCTCAGCCTCAGAGGAATACCTGAATGGTTTTATTTATTCTCTTAAGCATCAACAATTAAGAACCTGGTCTGGGTTTCTTTTAGAAGAAACAAACTGCTGAACTGTTTTTAGCTCAGAAATCTCCTGCTAGCAAGAAGTGTGGCTGTAAATAATTGTGTTCCTAAAGAAAAAAAAAAGGGAGGAAGTTGAGGATAGAGGTTACCCCTGAGCACAGCTCAGTGAGGAAGGTGTGTGCTCACCCAAAATCCCTCCTGGCTGGATGAGGCCAGGGGAAGGTGATGAGGAGGGACTGAAGCCCTGATCCTGCTCACATCAGAGGAAAACCACGATCACTAAATAACAAAGTGAAATTAAGATGTACAAACCTGCTGTCAGGCTGTGGGTTTGGAAGGGTCCTACACTTCTTGTGGTTCATCAGCTGCTTGAGCTTCCCTGGAAGGGCTGGAGCCCTGGAGGCTGCTTAAATTCACATGTCACCACCTTCCCCTCCAGCACTGATAGCGGCCAGCTGTGTTCTCAGGAGTTTTTTTGGTAAGGGATATTTTTCAACATTGCTAAAAGTGTAGCTGTTAGTTACAGCAACACTCAAGCAAAACCATCCCAAAGCAGAGCTGGCTGCTCTCCTCAGCACTCAAATGGGATGCAGGGGGCTCAGAGCAGGGAGAGGGGCTGTGCAGGGATAAAGCTCTGTTTGACTTGGGATGCTTTTCACAGAGTTAAATGACTGAACGGTGGCCATAAAGGTGTATTAAATTGTTATGGGAGTTAGGGAGAGCTACACCATGGCAAGCAGAGCCCTCTAACATGGAACCATAGGAAACTTTTAAAATCAGATAAATTCTCTCTATCTGGAACCCAGAAAAAGAACACAGGGCCTAGAATAAGACCCAGACTCTGCATTTCACAGGGGTCATTAGGACTGGACCACTCCAGACCCACCAGCTCAGCCCTGCTGCTGCACTTTTGGTCTGATTTGCTCTCAAACACTTTATTCTTGGTTTTGTTCTTTTAAAGATAACCCAGTTGAAAATTGAGAACAACCCCTTTGCCAAGGGCTTCCGGGGCAGCGACGACAGCGACCTGCGGGTGGCGCGGCTCCAGAGGTACCTCCGTCCCTCCCTCCCTCCCTCCTGCTCCTGCTCCTCACGGGCTGCAGCTCTCTGGGGAAGCAGCTGAAAGGTGCCAGGGCCACAGGGCATCGTGTTTGCTCGTGCCTGAACACCACTGATATCCCTCAAAAGCCCTCCTGTGCCTCTGGCACGCTCTGTGCTCCCAGCTCCTGCCCCCACCCAGAGCAGTGCGATGAGTTCACCGTCTGAAGCGAAGGCTGCTGAAGTCACTGGCTGGAGATGCTCTGGGGGAGCCAAACCAACATTTCCTCATCCTGTTGATGAAATTCTGATGATGCTAATCGCTGCCTAACCTGCCTTAATATTTCTCACCTCTTTTAGCAAAGAATATCCAGTAATTTCCAAGAGCATCATGAGGCAGAGGTTGGTGTCCAGTCATGGCCAGCTGTCAGCAAAGCCAGATGTTAACCCACTCCATGGGAATCACCAGACCCTCCAGCATTATCAGTATGAGAACGGTGCTCACATGCAGTTTGCAGCTTCGGATACTCAAGATCTGCCACTCAACACCTTCACAGCACAGAGAGATTCAGGGCTCTTCTACCATTGTCTAAAAAGAAGAGGTAACTCGAGTTGACAGCTAGAAAAACGTTACAGAAAATAAACCTGAGAGCATGAGGTTGGTTTGGATTGGTGTCTTGGGCCAACTACTGCTGTGCTTGGAGTGTTTTGGAGGGTCAGGAGGCAAGAGCTGCTGTTTGGGGCAGCTTTCAGTGGGTTTGTCCCATAGAAGGCAAATTCAGACTCTGAGACAGAGCTGAAACAATCAGAATGTGTAATTCAAATGGCACAGAGCTTCAGTGGAAAATGATCCATTGTTAAGATCAGCCAAATTAAAAATTGTTTGCAGGAGGCCATTAGCATTACCAAAATTCCACACTTTCCAAGGCAAAGCCATGAGCAATTCCCTCAGTGTCTGCAGACCAGGGGGACTGTGGAAGCTTGGTATGAGCAGCCCTTTCCTCTCATCCTCTAATTCTCAAATTTAAGTGAGCTGTGACTGCATTCTCTTCGTTTTAGTCCAGCATCAGATGAGATCATGGCATGTTTTAAGTTAAATGGAAAAATTTTGCACAGAAGAAAAAAATCCCTCTATTTGCATGTCTCACTGCCTGCTAATTTATTTAAGCTGGGAGAATCCTCTGATCACGGCTAAATGAAGAATCTAACAGCACCAGTAATGAGGGCTGCGAGGCAAATGTGTAATTTTAGCAGATGTTTAATGTGCAGATGAATTCACTAATTCATCCAGAGAATATTCCTAATAAGTAACAGAAAGCTCTGGGGAGCAGGGCCACGGTCCTCACAGGAGGAGGAGAGGGGCTGTGCAAAGCTGAGGAAGGGCTGCTGACTGGGAAAGGGCTCCTTTATCTGGAAATATTTCTGCAGCTTTCGACGTGAATATCTGGGAAATGTAGAGTCATTTTTGCAGTGACAGGAAGGCAGGCCGTGATAAGACCCTTTAAGAGACTTCTTGAATTTGTCAGGAGGAACCGTGCAGGAGTGTCAGGGCCCTGCGTTATCTGGATGAAGGTGGAGTAATCCCTGATGTGAGAAGAGTCCCTCACTTAAGCTGACAAATGTCACCAGAGCGCCTGGAGGCCGGGGCGGGGGGATTAGCCTGACATTTGCAGCACAATGTCTTTTTGATGTTGTACATTGTTTTCCCAAACTAAGATGGTTTAACTGGATTAAACTGAGAAAGGGCACCAGTTTAGCGAAATAATCGCGGCCACCGAGGGGACTGACTCCCCGGCTCCCAGCAGAGCTGCTCCTGAACGCGGATTTTTCTTGCAGAAAGCGCTCGGCACCTGGACCTGCCCTGCAAACGCTCCTACCTGGACGCCTCGTCCTCGGTGGGGGACGATCACTATTTCCGCTCGCCGCCGCCCTACGAGCAGCAGATGCTGAGCCCGTCCTACTGCGGCGAGGTGGCCCCGAGGGAGGCCTGCATGTACTCTGGCTCCGGCGCCGACATCGCCGCCGTCTCGGCCGTCGACGATTTGCCGCCCCCGCCGCCCCCGCTGAGCTGCAACATGTGGACTTCAGTGGCACCTTACACCAGCTACAGCGTGCAGACCATGGAGACTGTCCCCTACCAGCCCTTCCCTCCTCACTTCCCCGCCACCCCCATGATGCCGCGGCTCCCGGCCATGGCCGGCCAGGGCTCGCAGCCGCCGGGGAACGGCCCCTTCAGCGTCTACAACCAGCTGGGCCCGGCCCCGGGCCGGGAGCGCGGCCCCGCCGCCGCCTTCCCCAGGGAACGCGTGCACCCGGCCGTGTGCGAGAGGAAAGCGCCCTCTCCGCACCTGAACGCGGCCAACGAGTTCCTGTACTCACAGAGCTTCTCGCTGTCCAGGGAGTCGTCGCTGCAGTATCATTCAGGGATGGGCGCTGTGGAGAACTGGACTGACGGGTGACCCCCGAGCCCAGCCGGGCCACAGCGACAGTACTGCGCCGGGACAGTTCAGTCAGTGTTGATACCTGTGGGTAACTTGCACTTCGCTGAGACACATGTGCGTTTCCAGAGGGATTGGTGTGGGTGAAGAGCATCTCCTGTCTCAGTGGGCTGGATTCATCAGGCTCTTAGTGACTCCCAAATAAATTCATTCTCGTGTCTTCATCCAGTAGAAACCATCTCCATGACTAACGAGTGACGTAGCTAAGTCGTGTTCTTTTGCCTGTAACGTTAAAACATCCGCGAGCAAATTTCGGCTATTTGGGAAAAAAATACGAGCTTCGCTTTTATGGTCCTTGGCTCACGAAGCCACAGCCTCCCAAAGCTCCGAGGAAAAAGCCGGAGTTCGATGGGTGGCACGGCTCCGGGACTGCCGTGGCAGCGCTCCTTTCGCCCCTTGGGTCCGCAGGGGTTCCCCGCTCCTCGGGCGGTGAAGGGAGCGCGGGGCCGCTCCGGGGCCGCCCCGGCAGCGCGGGGACCCCGCCGCGGGCACGGAGGAGAAGGCACCGATGCACAAATGTCTCTTCTTGCCCCCACACCGGCATCGGTTCGTGGCTGTGGGAAGCGAAGAAGTGAAGAGTTAAGCCCGAGGCCAAACAGCAAATTAATTGCAGCGTTAGGAACGGACCCAGTGTCTTCAGACTACCATCCCTTGATTGAATCACGTTTGCTTATTGCAATATATTTATGAAGTTTAAGCTTAAAAGTCGCTAATACTTTCCAGAACCAATTTCTGTATTTGCTGGTCCTTGATTTCTTCCGTATTCAGCTGAAACGTGCCTTTTGTGCTGTGTTCTTTCCTTTTGCAGCTAACTCAGACAGAATTGTTTTCAGCCTAAAGGAGGCCTAGAGGAATATTTTCCCAGTGGTGGGGTGGGGAGGGAAGAGCTCCCATGACCTGTCAGGCTTTACAGTGTACCAATACTTGTAGAACAGGTAAAATCTGTAACCAGTGTATTCATTGCTCCTTTTGTTTACTGTGGAAGCGCCCGGGGCTGATTCCTCCAGCGCTGGCTTTGCCCTCTGCAGGGTCCCTGTGAGCTGCCAAGGGGGGATCGGTCACAGGGTGGGTTGGATGAGCTCAGAGGTCTTTGCCCACCTCAGCGGTTCTGTTAGGGGGCTGACACTCCTGGGGAAGCAGAGGAATTCCTTCTGGGACAAAACTGCCGTTGTCTTCACCCACAAAGCTCCTGTCCCACTGCAGTGTCCATCCTGCCGAGCTCCCGGGCAGTGCCACCGAGGGATGGTGACACAGAGGTGATGCTGGAGCTGGTTCCACCGAAGAGCACAACATTCGAGCTTCAGTCCTTGCACAGTGGGGTTGGTCATTTCCTCCCGTTGCTTCCCAAAGGGGCAAAGGCAGAAATGCAGGTGTGGAAGTGGAGAGGTGCTTCTGTGTTTTGCTGAGTCCATCCCGAGGAGGAGCCCGATGGATGAGGGGGGCTGTGACACAGCCCCCGAGGTCACATTTCAACCAGGACAGTCCCCTGCACCCACTAAGCAGAGTTCGTGTGTGACTGGTGGGGATTTTGTAACCAGATTTTGGAAATCACTACAATTTTTGCATGCTGAATAGCTATTTATATACATATATATTTTTTATATATATATATATAAAATTATATATATCACAAATGCAGGCCACGTGTCCAATTCAGCTTTGCTTTTGACAAATGAAATACTTAATAAAAATGAATGTTGCAAAGGGGTTTTTTTTTTTTTTGAAAGACATCTATTTAAAATTTTTTTTTTATTACACACCTTTGATGTAAAAACTAAGAATTGGTTAGACAAAAAAAACCTATATACTACAGATAAATCTTTATTAGAAACCACATTAGATACAGGTGGTAAGGAATTTTTAAATGTTTGTTACATAGCATGGACATTTTATTTTACATATCAGAACATAAAGTCATTTTACTACCATAAGCTGTCTCTGGGTGCATTTCAATGATTAGTATAAAAATGTTCCATGGTGAATTAAGATGCCTCGTCTCTCTTCTGTCTCCTGCTGCCTGACCACACCAACCTCACACTTCCCAAGGTGCACACCTGACTCTTTGTTCACCATCTCAAAGCTCCACCATCAGGTTTTAGGTGCCCGTGGGTTCATTGGGGATTTTTCTGCTGTTTCTTTGCTTTGGGGTTGATCAGAGCACTGAGTTCAAAGCAGGCACTGAGCCCCAGAGCACCAAAGCCACGTTCCTGTGCCTGGGTGCAGCTCAGCTCCAGGGACAGGGACAAAGAATTAAAGGTGGGAGGGAGGGAGGGGGGAGAGGTCTGGGGGTGTCACTGCCCAGAATTTGCAATGCTCAGCTCATTTCTCACCCTGACACTGGATCAACACTGAACCAGACAAATGGAACCCAGAAAAAATGAGGGGGGGCAGCAGCCCAGGCTGCAAAGGAAAATCTGCCTGGATCTTCTGCCTGTTTCACAAAGGTGACCAACACAGCAACAATGCCATTTTTAATGAACAATCACTGCTGCTGTTTTTAACCATTTTTCATGTACCTTCCACTCATCCATGCAGTATTTATTGATTTAAGGCAGTCTAAAAAATAACTCCTATAAGAATTGTCCCAGAAGCTTTCAGTCAATGCAGGGAGTGTGGAGAACTCTTGATCATGTAATAAATGCAAGTTTTACCTGGCAGCCTTTGCAAAGGGCAGGGCCCAGGCTCTGTCCCACAGCAGCCACTGGAGCTGAGTGAGTGCCCTGGGAATCCCTGTGCCAAGTAATGAGCTTTTCCTTATAAAAATAGCACAGGATATTTATGAGTACAGGACCTGATTGGGAAAGGCTGAGTTAGCATAAAAATGTGCAAAATTTGGATATATGCTAATCTGGTCATCTGGGTTCCTTTTATAGTCACTGGAGAGAGATCAGACACTGAGATTAAATGGGATGAATCACTCCCCAGTGAGGAGCTTTTTCCACTCAGAGGAATCCAGTTCAGCCACTGAGAGCAGATTTCCCATTTCCAAATGGCTAAAAAGTCATATTAGGGGGATCCCCCTCCTGTGTGACTTTGACAAAAACATTGAGACATCATTGAATTATTTACATTATAAATCCCACTCAAGCTGAGCACAGGCAAAAAAAAAAAAATCCAACCAAACCAAACCAAAAAACAACCCCCCCCTGGTTTTATTAATTTATGGGATGGAAACAGGTTGTTCTTTTTTAGTTTGCTTTATATTTTCATTGCCAGATTTCTAACCTGGGTATGTGTCCAGTCCCAGTCTCAGGCTCCCAGGTAAGGCACTCAGGTTCCATTTGATTTCTCCTGCTTTTCCCACCTGGGAAGGCTTGGCAGGTGCTGGTGCTGATGGAGATCCTGGTTGAGCAGGATCATTCCCAGGGATGAAGCAGAGCACAGCAATCCTGAGTGTCCTGGAGGGTTTGCTCTGTTTGTTTTTCAAATCAGAAACACTAAACTGGGGACATCACTAAAAGAAAAAAAAAAAAACCAACAACCTGCACAGCTTTAAAAGAGATCAAGTGTGCTTACTGTGTCCCAGTTTGATTTACTACAGTTTAAACAGCTTTTAATTCTCAAGAATGTGGAGGTTCATGTGTGTGGAGGCTTTTCCAGCCCGGGGAATGGCAATCCAAGCTCAGGGAAACCGGGCCCATTTCAAATCAGATTAAAGCAAAAATTAGCAAGTGAGAAAAACCTGAATACACACGAGGACCGTTTTCCATTGATGTGCTCTAATCTGTCCTAAAAGGCCCAGGGAATTTTTTTTTTTTTAATTCTGTTTTTCTTTAAGGTAGATGTCCAAATTTAATCTTGGCTCAGGCAGGCTCAGTTCCACCGAGCCCAGCAGCACTCGGTGCCAGACTGAGCCTGGACTTCCCTCTAAATAGAACAAATATTTGTATCAGCTTGCTGAGAATGTGAGTAATAGCAACATTTGCCAAAATTCAAACAAGCTAAACTTCAGTCCTGCCAAAAGCCCCACCATTCAATTTGGCATCACTGGCAGCTCACAGGCTCAAGAGGGGCCTAAGTCTGGAAGGGCTGGGGTGTTTTTGGCAAACATGAATTTATTTTTCTCTCTCTCCACATTTTGGAAAATTTGTGCCTCTCTGTATTAATTTATGATGTCATTAAATAATTCTTTTTGCAGCTTGTATAGAAAGAATGTCTCTTTTGAAGATGAGAACTCCCCTGAGGATGGTTATAGTGAAAAAATCCAGCCAGAGGGGAAAAAAAACCCAAAAACCTCCTCTCTCCTTGGCCACTCATGTTTCTGCAGTAGTGCTTAAACAGCAAAAAAAAATCTACAATATTTTAATTTAAGGACCTGCACCAAGGAGGTGTCATGCACTTGACTGTGACAAGAGGCAGCCTAAATTCAGTGTGATTGGAGAGGTTTTATTCCTGTCATAGAAGGCTGGAAGAGAAATCATGAGCCTGTGACTTGCTGGTAGAAAACATCACATTTTGAACTGATTTGCTAAAGAATAGGCTCAAGATTAAAAATTAAAAATTAAAGAAAAGAAAATCTTGGGAGTGGTAGAGGCAAAGCACAAAGCCTTGTCCAACATGAAGCTTATTTAATGTGCAAACACTGCCATGAGAGAAATGCCCATAAAACACTGAGGATCAGGTGGTGGTTTCATCACAGGGTTTCATCAGCACTGGGCAGGACAGCCCAGCCTGTGCCCTACTTAAACCAGAATTAAATTTAAACCTGGCATGGGCTGCTCAGCCTCACTGGGAAATGAGTGGGGAAGGTGATGCCCTTGGGGTTTTGTGCCACCTTGCTGGGTGTTTGTGGCCTCCAAGCCCCCATTCCTGCCAGGAGGATTATTCTTTCTTTTATTTGCTGGTTGTGGCCAGCAAATGTTCCTGTTGGAGCATTTTTGGGAGCCAGTTCAGATGTCCCAGTGGATTTACACAGAGTTGCAGCAAGGGGCCTCCAGGCTGGAAATTGCCCACCTTTGGAACCAGGTCCTGAGAGAAGGAAATAAAAAAGCAGATGAATTAGTGCAAAGTGCTAATAACATTAATTCAATTATAATCAGGTTAATTGCAGGTTTTGGTAATTAGAAACTCATTTAATAAAAGGAAAGCAAACCTCACTGGAAAGAAAAGAGAGGAATAGCTACAACAGGTCACAAGGCTCTTGCTCCACTGAAAAATACTGATGGGGAAGAGCTTTGAAGGAGTATTTGGCAAATGCCAACATTTTTCATGTTTTATTTGTTGTTGTGGTCATTCTCCTTAGTTCTCAGCAAACACTCATTTTTGGCTTTGAAGCATACATTGCTGCAGTTTCGAGGAACATTTTCAGCAGGGCTGTATTTACAAACTGGTGGAAAGTTGACTTTTTAATAAGAAAAATGAGGTGGAATGTCAGCACCGTCTACTCGGGCAGCGACGGCTGTAACAATCCTGAAAGACAAAATTTGACAAATGCATCCTCTAGCTGGGAGGTTCACACTGATAACAGGACACTGGGCCAGGTTTGTGTACTAACCTTCAGCCCCTGCCAGCAGGGATGGACACATCCTTGAACATTTACTGCAGAACAACATGTACAGAGAACAATTCCTTACGTCAGACAGGCACTTCAGCAGAGATGAAAAGCAATATTTTTGTGTTTTCATGCCAAAATCTTAAGGCTCAGCCCTATTTCTGTTGAAGTCAATAGGAAAACTTTTATAGACTTCAGTGTAGCAGGACCAGCCCTTTAATCTTCCCCTCACCAAGCCCAGCCTGCAGCCTTGGCTGTGCAGTGCAGCTGAGGAATGAGCCACGGAGTGTTTGAGTTTGATGGATGACACAGCCACACTGAAAATTGCAGTTTACTCATGCCCAGGGTATCTGAGCAGCTACTGAGAGAATCACAAAAGTCTGAATCTAATATTGTATTTAATATCAGCTGTGAATCTAATGCACAGAAGGATAGCTGAAAACAGAACAGAATAATATCCAAACCATTGATTATCCCCTCTAAATCCAAGAGCTCATTTTAGCCTGAAACTTTGGAGCAGATTGCCCTGGCCATGAGGAATCAATCACAGGACATCCTGGAAAGGTGATGAACTTGCCTGGTGCATCAGTAATCTGAAGCAGCCTGTGCAGGGGCTGCCTGGGCTGGAGGCAGCAGGGACAGCTCCTGAGCAGCCACGTGCAGGGCAGGGATGGCACTGGGGACAGGGAATCCTTTCCAGTTACAGCCAAAAATCAGAGTGGCCACAGTGATCACACCTCTTTGGGTGAGGATTTGGTCTGAGCCTTACTGATGAGAACACCAAAGGTGATGATTTTATCCAAATAAAAATTCTGCTTGAAATGAGTCTGTTCTTCCTTCTCATCTTTCTGACGACCCAGCCAGTTCAAAGCTCGGAGAGATCCCCCCAGTCCCCCTCACCCTTCCCTTCCCACCATTTATCATTCTGAAGGAGACAGCTTAGGGGCAGGAAAAGCTTGCACTGGGATTTCTGTCCAGGATCACAGTGCAGGACTGGATTTACACCCAGCTGTAGAAGTGAGCACATGCCTGTAGCCCCTCTCCCTTTCCCCAGCACTAACAGGGAAGGAGGAAGGGATTTTAACTCTGGGCAAACATTGCCCAAGCCCCCAGGCCTGGGAGGGGTCAGTGGGGGCTGCAGGGGTTTGCTTGGAAAGCAAACCTGGTCCTTTCATGCAGGACATTCAGCATGAGGCAGTGAGGGCTGGAATCCTGAGAGCCCTGGGGATCCACTGCCCATCCTCCCTGCAGTGAGACAGAGATCTGGGAGCAGCAGAGACATTAAATGCAGAATGTGGGAACTGAAATATCCCAAAGCCCTGAGAATTCAGGGGAGTAGGGACTGGGTGGGCAGTGCTGTGAGCTCAGTGCCTGCTGCACACACAGCCCCCTCTCCTCCTACCAAATGCTGGGTTCAACATGCAAACAAGTCTGTCCTAAGGTCTCAGTTAGATAACTACAACTGAAAATCAGCAGCTGTGAAGTTAAACTCCCACACTTACCTGGGAGAAAACAGCTTCCATTGCAGGCTATGGACTCCATGAAATTCAGGATTTACAAATGCTCCTGCCCCCAGCAGTGACCCAGCCCTTAGTGAATGACTTGTTTCTCTCGTGCCTAACACAGAAATAACATCCCCTCACCTCTGGGAAGTAGCTAATTAGATTCCCCCAAAATCAGTTTTCATGCTATTGGCAGCAAAAGAAGGGGAAGCAGGAGGTCAGGGACCAGGAATTAAATACAATAAATGAGCTGAAAAATTTAAAGGAGAGAAGGGGGGAAAAATAAAATAATTAAATATCAATGCTCTTTTCTTGCCAAGCAGCAAAAGCAACAGGCAAAGGAGTTGCAGTGTTGGGTGAGTTATGAATAATCAGTAATACAGAGATGTTGAGGTTGTTTGTTCACTTCTTTTTGCAGCTTCTCTTCTCCTCATACAGAAAGAACTATGGATCACACAGCCATGCTTCTCACAGCTCAAAACCCAGATCTCTGCAAGTGTGCAAAAAGGAGAAAAAGTGACTTTTATCCTATCTGGGACAGACTAAACATCCCCGTCCTCCTGGGATCTCTTATTGCTGCTTTGGTTAAGTTCCAATTTTTCAGGTCCATGGGCCAGTCCTGCTCATTACAGTGATGTTAATGAAACAATCCTATGAATTTCCCAAGGACAGGATATTCTCCTTCCACAGGTACTGTATGACCCCTCCTGACAGTCTAAGCCAGCAATAATTCCTTACTTGGCCCCAGCAGCACATTCAAAGGTTTCCTTGGAAATACTTTGTTCCTTTCTGTTGTTTCTTACTGTGGCTTGAGATCCTTTGTGGGGCAATGGTTCCTTGGATTGGTTTTCCCCAGCTGAGCTTCTCTTGTGTCCTTCCCAGTTTTCCTTTCCATAGATACTGCAGTGCCCCGTTTCAATGATTCATGCTTTCTTCTAATAAAATATTATTTGAGTCTGATGCCAAAGGCCAGATTTCCATAAAAGAGATTCAGAATGAGTAATAGGCACAGCAAAAATTCTTTTTATTCTTCTGTGTTTCCCTCTCCTCTCTCATTGGTGGGGGTCAGAGACTCCTTAGAAGACCAGTGCCATCAGAACTGATATTTTATATCTTTAGTTTTGTTTTAGAGCTGCCTTTTCTGCTGGTCCATCAGCTGTGTACTGAGGTGTTTCCACCTTCCTCATGTTCCTGAGCCAGGCCATCAAGAGCCAGTTTAATTCTTGATTCAACAAAATATCTCTTATTCCTCTGACCTTTCTCACCCCGCTTCCTACAGCCAGGAGCCAGAGGCAGCTGCCAAGGCTCAGGACAGAGAACCCCCAGGGGAAGAAACTTTTCCCCAAGGGAAATCTCCTGCTTATCCCTGTCAGCCTCCCACCTCCCCTCTTGGCAAGGTGAAGACCCAACAGGAAAGCGTTCCAGCCAAAATTTGGGACATTTACAAGGCAGAGCAAAGCTGAGCCAGCCTCCCTGGCAGCAGGGATGGAGCCTGGAATGAGGGCTTTGCTTCCTGGCTGTGGATAACCACTGCCCAAAGTGCAGCAGCAGGATGGAAGTCAGCAGAGAGCACAGCAAACTCCAGCTTGTAAATTCACCCCAACTTAACAACGGGGATACACAGAGGAGTTGCTGGGTAGGACCAGGGTAACCACAACTCCTCTGTCCTCTGCACACTGAGGGCTCTTCTGCTTTGGGTATTTGTGGCTAAACTGGCAACATCTTCAGCTCTTCAAGGTCTCAACGATGCCTTTCATGTGCTGGTACCATGCCCTGAGCAGGGAACAACTGGGAATTGCCAGTGTAAAGTGATAGTAAAGGCTGTCCTCACATTTCATTTAATAGGGTACATTCCTTTTTGTAATATTACTGAAAGTCCCTCAAATATGAGTGAAATAAAAACTGTTCTTTTACTTACTGCTAATAACAGCCAGTCGTGCTGTCCTTGAGAGCCACATATAAAAACAGTCAAGAAATATTTTCAAATGGTAAAATACTGCACTATAAACGAGACTTCTGGAGATGTTACCTAAATTAGCCTCGTTCAAATGCCTTTGTGATATTTAATCATAATCATAAAAGTCAGAGTGCTTTTGCCTTTCCATCAGAAACCAGCCTTATGTGTTTTGCTAGTCCCAGCTCCACACTGGCTGGGTGTCGTGGTGTATAATTTCATAGACACAAAGACACTTCACTACCATAGCTCTCATTATTAAACAATATATTTTAATTGTCACCACCTTTCTCATATAGACATGGGCCAAATCTGCCCTTATTGGCTTCAACTGAGCTCCACAAGGGATGAATTTGGCTCAATATATATAAAAAAATACAGCAAGTCGAGTAATAAAAAGAAATGTTTGGGTTTCTTTTTTTATAGCAGCCGGGGTTTTTCTGCCATACCAACACACATGCCTGGCCAGTAAAATCCCCTGATAAAGGACTAAAGTGTTTAAGACTTCATATGCAGAATAGCCCATGGTGTTTAATTACAATAGCAAAGATGCCATGCTATAAAAGACTTTCTTACCTGGAGAAGGGATCCATGCTCTCCAATGAAGCTTAATTACCCAGGACATGCTGAGTTTTCCCCTCTGGCAATAACCTCTAACACCAATAACTCCGCTGGTTCTTTTGACATCTGAATAGTTGAATATTGTTAATTTTTGCTCTAATTTCCTTATTTGGGTTACAGCTTTCCAGTGGTTTGCTTCTGATGAAAGTATGGAGCATTAGAAGGGTTTAATTCCTGGGACATTCCTCTTCCTTTCTTCCACTTTTCCCGTGGAATTTCGCTCTCTCAGCCTGCTCTGGCACTCCTGCTCCCCCATCTCCTTCCCAGCATACTTGGCTCCAGATGGAGATTTATGCATTTCCCCTCCTGTGATCCTTTCCTGCTCCACCAGCAAAGGGTTCAGCTTCATCCCAGGCCCCAGAAGATGCAAATTTTCTGCAGAATGAATTGACTTTAAAGGAAAAGCTTTACCTGGCTGCCAAGCACTCCCGAGACATCGGTTTCACGGCTCTCGCACACAAACACGGGGCACAGCCCAGGCAAAAAAAAAAAAATCCCCATCCAGCTGATATTATTGTGGGGAAACTGAACCTTTGTTATTTATTGAGTTCTATCAGATTTATAGCTCACCTTTCTGCCCAGCTTTTATTGGTTCATAAAGAGAAGATTCCATTTTTACCTGGAAAAGGCTGCTTTGTGCGGGGAGGGGAGGAAAGCTCTGCCTTGGCAAGGGCTGGGATCTGGAGCCATGATTTAGAACCATCACCTGCATGATCCTCCTCATCCTCACTCCTGCATCCTCGCCTTTTGATGGAGCCAATTTCCTGAGTGCATGTGAAAGCCTGTGGCTGCAGCCTGGAACAATCCTACCTCAGTGCTTCCCTTCTGTTGTTGATCCTTTAATTTCCTCCAGCTGACTCCTGCAGGGGACTCGCAGTTTTATGCTGCTCTTTTGGACTAATCATTTACAACTGACTTGAAAAAAAAACAAAAAAAACAACCAAATCCCTTCTCTGTTGCTACTGCTCGATGGAAGGGTCACTAATTGGGATGGACTTCCAGCCAAAAGGCAACATGGGCTTAACAGCAATGCACAGCAACCTGAAAATTCTGCCCAAAGCTTTCTAACCAGACCAGTTATTTAGAATTTTTCACTCCAAAAAATTAGGGTTGCAATCCATAAAATTCCTCTGCAGTGCAGAGTTTCACACTTGGAAAAGCCAGGCAAGCAGAAAGTCAGATAAAACTGATTAATGGATGAAATCACAGTGTCAAGATCTATCTGATGGTTGGGAATGTTACACACAGGGCTCTTATCATGGGCACAGGTCATGGAAAATACAAAATTGAAAAGTATCTGGAAGAAAGGCACAAGCTGGATTGGAAGTTTAAAAACGTGCCTGAGGGGGAACTGTTACCTAATGACAAAACAGGAAATGAGATGAAATACAGAAGGGACATACATTAATTTCTCTGAATTATTGATGTTTGTGGTCTGTAAAATGAAGATCAAAACAGTAATTTTATTATGTAAGAAAACCAATATTCATTTAAGGATATTTTAGTAACAAAATGGATTAAATTCCAAATTAAAGCTGAGAATCTGATGCCCAACTCTTAGGCAACAGCCTTGTTAATTTATTTTATCCTGTTAATTATTTAATACAGACGCACATCCTTCCAAATATATATTTTTAATTTATTTATTTAATATTTTAATATTAAATAAATATTTTTAAATATTTATTTAATTAAATAATAAATAAATTAAATAAGTATTAAATACATTTTTAATTTATTTATTTAATATTTATTCTGAGCTGTGCTAATAACAACCATCACAGCAGTTGTGACTTCAACACACAGAGACATGAATAATCAGTTATTAGAATTCCTTTTGTATTTCCATACATCACAGATGATAAAATTGTCCTTGAGGAATTATTTTATTGCATTAAAGGATTCATTTATACAACAGTTTGATGCATTTTACACACCAGCAACCACTACAAACTCTTGCTAAACCTTTAAATGAACACAGGCACGTTACCTGAAGTAAAAACAAGCCCACAACAGATTTTCAGGACCAGAAATGGGGTTTGCAGCAATTTCTGGCTGTGTCAGCCAGTCAGACTCACCCTAAAAATCAGCAAATTCAACCTTTCACGTGCTCATGATAAAAACCTGAGATTCAATTAGAAAAATAATCTGGCATCCTAAACCAAGCTACTTGGATTTCAAGCTACTTTAGGGGGCAGAAAGGAGACTTTAGGGGACAGAAGGGAAAACTTAGGGGACAGAAAGGAGACTTTAGGGGGCAGAAAGGAGACTTTAGGGGGCAGAGACAAGAATTTAGGGGGCAGAGACAAGAATTTAGGGGACAGAAAAGAGACTTAAGGGGACAGAAAGGAAACTTTAGGAGGCAGAAAGGAAACTTTAGGGGACAGAAAGGAGACTTTAGTGGGCAGAAAGGAGACTTTAGGGGGAAAAGATTTTAGGGGACAGAAAAGAGACTTTAGTGGGCAGAGACAAGAATTTAGGGGACAGAAAGGAGACTTAAGGGGACAGAAAGGAAACTTTAGGGGGCAGAAAGGAGACTTTAGGGGGCAGAGACTTTAGAGGGCATAAAGAGACTTTAGGGGGCAGAAAGGAGGAGCTGGAAGGGCTGGAGGATGGTTTGGGGGTTGGCTGTGCAGGGCAGCAGCAGCAGCACTGAGCGCAGCCGATTTATGCGCTGCTAATTCCTCCCTCAGACGATCGGCCTTAGCCTGGTCTGATTTCAGCAGGAAAATCTCTGCATGGAGATCAACACAGCTCTCAGGCATAAGATCCTAATTATTTGAAAGGCATTTGTTTTCATAGCTTTTTTTTTTTTTTTTTTTTTTTTTTTTAATGTGTCCAAGTCGATGGCATTTTAATGCCTTATTAAAAGGTTGTTTTACAGCAGCCCCCGTCTGTTGGCTCGCGGTGCCCGTGGCTGTGCTTTGTGCTGCAGGATTTCACCTTCCACGCTGGCCAGAGAAATATTTTCCAAATTCCCCTGTAAAAAGGGGTGGATATTTCCTAAGACAAATAGTGGGAGGTTTTTTACCTGCTCTGGTTTGCTGTTGATAGGGGAGATAGGACGTGGATGTGTGTGTGTATGTCTCCCTCTGTTTATGGCCTGCTTGCAGAAAAGGGTTGGTGTTCATTAAAGGATACTCTTGCTAGCTCGGGCCCAGGTTTATGTTTTATAGGGCTTTTTTAGTTACATAAACAAATGGAAATGTTTTCATTTCTGGGGTTCTTTAATTCGGTCGAAATCACAGCAAGACAAAATATGCCAATGCTCCCCTACCATGTTTGCAGCCCAGGCGTTGCCATGTGGGGTCTCTAAGTGCACAAGAAATGAAAAAAATGAGGCAATTCAGACTTGGAATAAAATGGAATCGATGAGAAGGTTTTCTATTAAATTACTCTGAAGGGCATGTAAGGTAAACAAACGTTCAAAAGTGAAAAGGAAGATAAAAACACATTTACCAGCATTCAGAAAATCCCAGTGAAATATTTCTTTTGAACATATGGTGAAGCCTTTCCTTGTTGCAGTCAAATGGCAGAACCCCCACTGAGTTCAACGGGGCCAGGATTTGTACCCAGGTAGCTCCTTCCTATCCCTCACACACAAATATTGTGCTGAACACCAGCTTGGTTGGGGTTGGCAATAAATAATTAAAGTCCTTTTACTTATCTGGCTTATTAGTCCTGATGAATACATGGCATGGATCAGCAAAACTCTTCTAAGATAAAATAGAATCTAAACTGCCTGGTTTCAGTTCTGGAGGGTTCTGTAGCAGCAAGCAATAATGAACAGATGAGGGAAGCAGCCAGACCTACAAAAGAAATAGTATTTTAAAAGGACTGTACTTAGGGGGGGAAAAAAGGGTTTGCCTTTGTACATAAAGAGCTCTATTCATTAAAAGAAGTTTTTACAAATGTGGTTATTTCAAATAGTCGAAAAGTGTGAAATACACTTAAAAAGAGTAAAATTTGTGGGTTTTCCTATGGGTTAAATATGTGCCATACTAATAAAGCTCTCCTCACACCTCTTCCTACCTCAGAGTCTTTGGCCTCATTCTGCAAGATGTTTTGAATTGAGGGAGCTCAGCACTTCCCTGGAATGGACCATTAGCCCTGCAAGCTCTGTAAAGATTTAAAGGGATGCTGAAGAAATCTGTGAGCTGGACACAGAGAGAGGCCCAGAGCAGCAACCACGACACACAGGAGTGAGCTCCTCCTGGGGAGGAGCTGCTCCAGGAGTAAAGGAGAAATCAGAACAGAGACCAAAATCAGAAACATCCAGCAACCCCAAACCTTCTTCCAGGCAGCCCCCAGCAGGTCAAGTTTTAAAACAGAAATTGCCTGAGCTCTGTGTAGGTGCTCAGACCTCGTGTCACTGCAGGGCCCAAGCACCTCTCAAGCACAGACATAAATACACATATACACATAAATGTGGGGTCAGTGATTCAGAGAGCCCAACACCTGGCACACCTCACTCCTGAGTCTGCTGTTTAATGACAATGTGCTGCTTTCTGCAGGAGGGGCTCCCACACCCAGTGCTCTCCTTCCCATTCCTGCTTTTCAAATGTGCCTGGCACTTACACTGTATTAAAAACCACATGAAGAGCTTACACATGAACAAACATCCCTGTCTGAGGTTTCATGAAAGGTGTCCCTGTGATGCAGGTCAGCATTCCTGGATAACCCAGAGGAACCCAGCAGGACCATGGATTTACACGGGAACTTGTTCAACAGAGGGTTTATAAACTGATGAAAATCTTTACAGGACTGATTTTCCAGTGTTTCACCTTTCCTTACTGTTGGAAGATGGCTTCCAACAGCTTTAAAATGAAACAAAAGTGTTAACATCTGATTATTTATAAGTACCCCATTTCCAAGCTTTTGCCCTTGCAGTTTTCAGCCACCAGTGATGTGCACAAGTTGAGATATCAGTGTTTAACATGAATGTGTTTAAACCCATTTCCCCTCAGTCCTGTAACTCTGGTATCTGTTGCTGCTCATGTCAGTGAGACACCTGAAATGTAACATGACATCTCCAGGGTGGTTTAGGTACAGAAAAATCAGACATTTTGGAAAGCAGGGCTTAGATACAAAAATTTAAAAGCTGAATCTCTGCTGTAGCAAAGTCTCCTCAAATTTTCATGGCACTTGGTTTAATGTAGCAAGAAAATTATCAGTCCATTACTTAGCTCACATGCACTGTCCCAAGGAATCATAATGATCTTTTATATATGAATAGGGATAAAAATACATCTGTTCCAGCCACATGGTATTGTAACAGCCCTTCACTAAGGTACAGATTTCCTTTGCTTCATCCAACACTAGAGATGGAGAATTTAATAGCAGAATAATCTTCCTGAACACTAACAGATTAATAGATTTTAATTTATTGCTGTATTTTTATGTCAGGAGAGACTAATGGAGGATAAAGCCACGTGTTTCCTCAACACAACTGCGCTGTTTAACAAACAAAGTCCACAGCAGGAATGCCAGAGTAGGAGCTGATGTCCTCACCCACTGCTCCCACTCCCTGTCCTGAAGGAGCACAGAATTCCAGGAGAGCCACTTGGACAACTGGACATCAAACCTGACCTTTTCCTGATGTTCTGGGATGGAGCAATGTCAGATGAACCTCCAGAGTTGCTCTCTGGATGAAGCTGAGCCTGAGCCTGTCCCACCCCATGGGATCCCCATTCCTGCCTCCCACACCCCCCAGAGTCCCTGCAGCCTGCCAGGGTTTGGCCAACCCTCTCCAAAGGAACCACGGTGAAACCTTCTCTGTATTTAACCCCTGGCAGATGTTCTTGGAGCAGAATAGGAATTTCTAAGCCCCCCGGCCCCTCCAGTGCTTTGATTGCCTCTGTCAGTGCTGCCCCCGGGCCGGGAGTGTCCAGCCTGGAAGGTGTTTGGAACGTGGGGAGGTGAAAATGAGAGCAGTTACAAGAGGTTTTGTTAAAAAACGTTGTTGAGAACGTTAAATCACGCTGTGCCAGCCACTGAAATGGTTTCCTTCTCACCAAACTCACGCAGTGGTTTTACAATATTAACAAAGCCACAAAAAAACCTGCCTGAAATAGTAATAGTAATCCCTAAAAAAATCCTTAAAAAAGCCCTTCACCTGAGTGGCACTGGCTGGGGGACTGCCCAGGATGATCCTGCCTCTCCTCTGTCCTTTTGTCTGTGAAACCATTCCCTGGCTGGCTGTGTACTCACAATTAATCACTTCTGCTTCACACCATTCCCTTGCCTTTGGAACTGATGTCAGGCTGACAGCTCGCAGTGTGTTACAGACCATTTGTAAATACATCAGTTCACACCTCAGTGTTGTACTTGGTACCAAGATACCATCTAGAGCTAATCTGATCCAGGCAGGCTGGAGCACAGCTCCTTCCCATCCTCAAAAGGCAGCAGGTGCTGGGCCAAAAGTCATCTTTTAAACTTGCAGTAGGCCTTGTCCTGCTCTGGAAGCTGTTCCCTCCCCTTTTTCCTGTAACTTGGCTCCACAGGATCCACTCCAGCCACCATTTGACTTTAATCAGAACCGTGAGTGAGGTCCAAAAATCGTTGAAAGCTCATTTATCCATCCCAGTTCACTCCCTTGATGCCCAGTAGCACTTTCTGACAGCGAGGTGCTGGGAATGGCTTGGTTTCCCTCAGAATCCATCTGTGGTACACCACTGTGTGCAGCCTGTGTGTTTATTGGATTAACAGAACTGATTTTTAACTGGAAAAAAACTTCTGGGAATCTAAACAGTGCCCTGTTTCTAAACAATGGGATTGCAGCACAGCTGTGGTGACTTTAGCCCGGTTCACACAGGTACCAGCAATGATGGCACCTCTAAATTCAGAAGAGTCTTGGAGGCTCTGTGGGTCCTAGAGGTATTTCCTGCACCTTTAGGACTTGTATTGACCTCCAAGCTGTTGTATTTTCAAAGTTTCAGTTAGTTGTGAAAGCTGGAGCAAAGCCAGGGTGAGTACACCCACTACAGCATCACATGCTGCAGGGAAATCACTTGAAACCTTGCTGCAGCTCTGCATTTAAAGGAATTCAGAATTTAAATTGCTTCGTGGAAGAGAAAAAAACATCCTTTCCTTCAGATCCAACAGCAAAAGTTTCGTTTCCAAGCAAATGCTTGGCCCTTAAAATATGATTTCCACCACTTTAACCTTTACTTTGATACTGCCACAAGTAGCTTCTGTAGTAGTTGCCTGCTGCTCTGGGAAAATCTCCTCACTCCAAATCAGTTATCTGCAAATTCTGTGCTTCATCTGAGCCACATAATTAAAGAAAATTTCCAGGGATTTCATTGGTAAGACAATACTTCCAGCTTGTATTACTCTATTACCAGCCATAATGATCTCCAAATCCTTCCATAGCCTATCCATCATTTCAGTTCCATTTCTCGCTCAGAGAGGATGACTTTTCTAAATCAGTTTCCCCGCCTTTGGGAAGCCCTGTGTCTGCCAGCAGTCACTCTCCCTGCTTGAGCCCAATTTATTCTTTTGCAGCCCACCTTGTCCAATAACTCCAGTCTGAGAAAGGGGACTTTATTCTTTATTCCATTCGTTTCCCAGATCCCAATATCCATTCAGAAAGTAAACTGACCAAATCTAGAGAAAAGCTTTAAGCTTTATCCTCATTCCTCTGGAGCTCAGCACTTTCAGCTTCATGTCCTCACATTCCCTGAACTGATTGAAGAACATTCCCCAGACATTTCTGAGGCTCTGTCCTGGCCAGCCTCAGAACAGCTTTTATGGCCAATTTTTTCATAAGTCTAATATTAAACTGAACGACTTCCTTTATTTTTTTCACAGCTGCCAATTTTCCTTGTTTTACAAACGAAGATTATCACTTTTCCTAATTGTGCAGTAAGGCCAGGGATCAGATTAGGATTGCCCCTTTTCATCATTCATTTTCCAAACAGGGCTTGAGTTCCAGGATTTGGCTGCCAGGAGCTCCAGTTTCTGCCCACCTTTCCAGTCATTCATCAGGGCTGGGATTTGAAAGGACCAGACATGCCCCTCCTGAAGCCCAGAGCTCAGATGGGGAGGGTTGGTTAGTTTGTAAGTTGATCTGAAATAGCCCATCAGAATTATTCTTAAATTTCAAATCACAATTTGTTTTTCAGGCTAATTTCTCATCTCAGAGAGATCACTGGCTGACAATGATTTTCTGCACTGTGGGCTTCAAATGTGACCTAAGATTCTTTGATTTGGTTCCAAAATGAACCAAATCTACCCAAGACTTTCCTGCTTCCTGCCCTTTTCTGGGAAGCTCTCTGGGTGATGGCAGTCAGACCTTGTCAGCTCAGCCTTGGGGATCTGTATCCAACCTTCCCACCTGGCCTGGGAATTCTCTAGATGTCCCCAGAACTTTCTTTCCTATCACAGGTCTCAGTCCTTCCTAAAAGGGCTTCCAGATGTTGCAGACTCTTGTTGCAATTACATCTGGCCACCTTTGATTTCTGAGTGAGTTCTGCAGAAACAAGGGACTTGAGGAAAAAAAAAGAGAAGCAACAACTTTTCAGATACTGGTGTTTAAAAACACTGTCTGGATGTTCTGAATTAATATTGTGTTAGAAGAAGCCAAATGGCTGCGTGCCAGGGCTCAACCCAAGGTGTATTTTTATGGCAAAGCTATAAACCCACAAAATAAGTGGTTTATAATGGAAATTCTGACACACTTTTAATATTAAGAGCAGAAACGTACTGCTTGTGGCAAGTAAGCATTTGACAGCTGCAGTACTCACCTGTCAGCTGCAGTGCCTGAACAATCCATCCTGAAGGGAGGATCCCTCCTTTATCTCATCCTGCTCCAGCCACACGGTTTGGGGGCAGATGGCTCCAGCCCTGCTCAGCCATTCATCCCGGAGCCTTTCAAACCCTTTTTTTTTTTTTTTTTTTCTGGCTGATTACAGGGAAAAGCTGGGATTCCCAGAGCTCTGCAGCATGCTGGAGCTCAGCCTTGGCTCCAGCAGAGCAGCTTTCAGCAGCTGGAAGATGAGAGGTTTTCTGTACCACTGCTCCTTCTGAGTGGCACCTCCCACAGGGAGACAGAGTCAGGAGGAGCTGTGGGACTGAGCTCTCAATCAAAACCAAAAATCATCCCTGGAAACTTGTTGGTACCAGAGCTATGGATCAGTCCTGGAGCAAGATTTAGGATACTCTATCAGTTTATACAGGCAGAAAGTTCATTGATAGGCTGTGAGAGTGATAATAATAAAAAATAGTGGCAACAGTGAGAAAGGAGTACAATGAATTTCATAAGGCTGAAATATCATACAAATGAATACTATACCTAAAGCAGTTTAGATTGGGGAAAGAGAAGGGACAGTTTTATTCCAACAGGAATATTCTAAGGGATCACCAACATTACCAGTCTCTCATCAATAAATCTTTTACAACATATAAATATATAAAGGGGAAGCAGGAGGGAGAATGAGATCTATTAAACTGACAATATTCAATACACTGGTGTGTGCTGGCTCTGGATCTGATCTGTCTCCATGCCATGTATTAAAGCTGAGATTTCCAAATATAATTCAGGGGGTTCTGGATGTTTTGCCATCCCAAACAACTTGATTTGCAGTCACGTTCTTCAGGAAAGCCCAGAGAGGAAGGAGTCAAGGTTTGGCTGCCAGAATGGAAGCAGAGACCTGTGTACACACACTTACATACACAGCTTGAACTTATTTCATCCTGCACACAGCAGTTGCAGAGAAAAAGACTTGGAGGCAAAGTGAAGGAAACCTAAACAGCTGACAAATAAACACAGGGTGATGGATTCAGCTCCCCAAGCAGCATGAATGTCTTCTATGCTATAAATTAAACTTCTGCCCCTCCTAATGCACAGATTGACCACAGCAGCGAAGAACAATGCAGAAGCCCTTTTAAATAAAACAAAGAGAAAATGAAAACCAAATCACACGTTACTTAAAAATAATCTGCCTGGAGATGAACTAAAACATTTGTGACTCTGAAGCAGAATTCATACCTTTATTTCCAGCATCTTCAATTAACACCCCTAGGAAACTGAACACAGTGAAATTGATGTTCTGGAGGGTGCACTGGCTGCAGAAAAGCAGAGCCTGGGGCACACCGACTGCCTACAGTCTTTAGGAGACTCTAAGAGCTTAAAGACATCAGCAATTTTTACTTGCATCTTGAGGATATTACTCACTGGCTTAGCTTGGTAGATTCTAAGGGCATTTACAGCATGCCTAGAAATGAAATTAAAGCTAAAAAAAGCCATTGTTGTGTGTCAAATCACAAGCAGCCTGCTGGGCTCAGATGGGAAACGCTCTGTGCTTCTCCATGGAACTTCCTGGAAAAACCAAAGGCTGCTGTGATTATTGAAGGCAGGACTGAAACACCACTCCAGGACCAAAACAAACCATGGAACACGGGGCAAGAATGGGATGGAGATGGAGAGGCAGCACACAAAGGAGTCTTAACCAAGATCCCATAAGACAACTCAATAATTTGGCAATCAGAGGCCTCAAAAGGGCTGCAGGTTCTGAAGGAAGTCAATGCTTGGAGGAGTTTTTTGCTTTGTTTAAAACGTGGCACAGAGCACACACTGCTGCTCACCTGAAGGATCTCTCATGGCTGTGTACCTACACACCTTTAAGTTAATTATTTTAGTGTCTGTTTTATGATGAAAGGTGAATGAGGGTGTTTTTAGTATTTTGGTGATGGAGGTTGTGCTAACACAAACTTCTGTCATCAACAGAAACAGAGGATCCTGCCCTCATCCTATGTCTTCTGAGCAAGTGGTGCCTTTTGTACTTTGGTTATTTCCTTCCATAAAGCTTTTTGGGTGCTCCAAGTTAGAAATTAACATTTATTTTTAACCTCTAAAGTCAGCTCTGATGCTCTGGTGAGCTGAGAACAATATCAATGCACCTGGGACAAGAGGTACTTTGATTTTCCTGAGATCAGGCTTTGCTTTATGATTAGTTCCATATATTTCTCGGTGATTACTCAGGTTAATTTTTGAACATGAATGAATATTAGTTGGTTTAATCTCCATTTGGATGCTATTGGAAAGGAGCCCCAGCGTGGGTGCAAGCCCAGCTGTGCCTTGCAAACGAGGAAAAGGAAGGGGATTGACAGCAGCTCTTGTTGCTCCCCAGCCCAGCTCTGCAGGTCTCCAACAGCCACAGTGCTTTCCTTGGACCAGCTCCCCTCCTTTTATTAGCTCCTAGCTGCTTTTCTGGGGAAGGAAATCAATGGAAACTGGATTTCTCAAAATATTTGTTTTGGTGTAAAACAAAGATAGCCCAAGAAAAGTACTTCAGGCAGAAATCTCATGACTGAAAAATTAGACTGGTAAGATTTTAAGACCAAGTTAAAAGTTATGGGTTTTCTTGGGTTTACTTTCTTTGGAAGCAACAAAAACCTACAAACTCTTTTTTTGGTACAACAATGCTCAGGACCCTTGAGGGTCTCAGCATCACCTTCTGGCATGATTTAAATCAGGAGAATTTTCATAAATAATTTTAATTCTTAGATTTCAATAATTTAGATGTCAAGACAGATACACAACATCCCCCCCAGAGCTGTCAAAAGGTTTAACAACTCAGACTCCTACGGTCCCAGCAGCAGAAGAGCTCCAGTATTCCCTCCATGGCACGGGAGCAGGATATGGAAAGTTGGAAGGTCAATGGAAAAACTCTCTGCCATAGGAACTCCATTTTGTTCCATTCTGAAATCACCAGGGGAAAATAAAGGGATGGAAGCCATGAGTACAAACACAACCCCGAGCAGGGGGGTGCAGCAGTCAGGGAGCTGCTGTGGGAATTTGGGAATTCTGCTTTGTGGGCCACTCACAGCCCTGTGCAAAGCCCATTCACCCGGGCACTGCACAGAGAGCAGATCTGTCAGTGTGTCCCACGGAGACTGGAGGGAGCTGAGAAACCCCAAAGCCCTGAGACCAAGCTGGGTGTGTTCCTCAGCCCTGTCTGGACTCCTCCTAGGGAGGAGGGCTGTGTCCAGGGCTGGATGGTGCCAGGGCTGGATGGTGCTGGGGATGGATGGTGCTGGAGATGGATGGTGCTGGGGATGGATGGTGCTGGAGATGGATGGTGCTGGGGATGGATGGTGCTGGGGCTGGATGGTGCCGGGGCTGGATGGTGCTGGGGATGGATGGTGCTGGGGATGGATGGTGCTGGAGATGGATGGTGCTGGGGATGGATGGTGCTGGGGCTGGATGGTGCCAGGGCTGGATGGTGCTGGGGATGGATGGTGCCGGGGCTGGATGGTGCCAGGGCTGGATGGTGCCGGGGCTGGATGGTGCTGGGGCTGGATGGTGCCAGGGCTGGATGGTGCCGGGGCTGGATGGTGCTGGGGCTGGATGGTGCCAGGGCTGGATGGTGCCAGGGCTGGATGGTGCTGGGGCTGGATGGTGCCGGGGCTGGATGGTGCCGGGGCTGGATGGTGCTGGGGCTGGATGGTGCCGGGGATGGATGGTGCCAGGGCTGGAGCTGACGTGGCTCTGCAGGACCAGCCTTGGCCCCAAACCCCAGCCCAGGGGGGACGAGGTCACCCTGCCAAAGGCAGAACATGAGGTTTTGTTGAGCCCCTCATTCCCTGTCTGCAGCTGAGGGAAGAAACCCCAACATTCCCACGGCAAGAACTTGGCTTGCCCGAAACACGGGAGGTCCTTTCCTCGAAGCAGAGGACAAGCCCAGAAATAATTGTGAAAATAAATATTTCAAAACTTGGCTCTCTTTCTTCACCTCCACAAAAGGGAACAGTTAAATCCATAACCCGAAGTTTTAGACAAACTTTTGTAAATTATTTCTCCTCTTCAAGAGTTAAGCAGCATGTCTTTGATCTTTGTGTATGAAATACTTCAACTTGCAGGGTAATCACAGTCAATGTCCATTCTCATTTTAAAGTATAATTTGTGGCTTTGGTATTTACAACATTATTTTGATGAAACACAAAAAATATAATTCATTCGATATTGTTTATGTCTGGTTTGAAGTCCCAGATGTTACAAATTGAAGTTCAGATATTCAGATTTTTTGCATCTCTTGGAATTTTAAACTGTGCCTATATGGGACAAAATTTTTGCCTTCCCAAGGCTCCTTCCCTGACTGATCTCCTGTTGATTTCAGAGTGATTTGGTTTCTACCTGAGAGCAGAAGACAGAAATTAGCTAAAAGTAAATTCTGTATCATATTAAGGATTATTGTGCTTTCCCATTAACATTATCCTGTAAGTCCATACAGTACAAACCACATAGCAAAGGAATATTTATATATGACTTATTTCCATACAAAAAGGAACTGATCTTTCCTGTCAGTGTAATATTATTGTAGCACATACATGGGGCTGTCTGAAAAGGTGAAACTTGGGGTACAAGCTGGGAGAAACCACTTGGAGCATGGATTAATGGAAAGGAAAGAGCTGGAGGATGTTCATGGACTCTCACACGAAGCACAGCAACAATTTAAACAAGGATCAGTACAAATAAAAGTTTATATTGACAGAAATATTCCCTAATATAACACATGCCATTTTATATCTAGTAATAATTAAAAACAGAAAAAATGATTGGACTCGACCCTGTAACTAATGGGAGCACCTACAACATTTTCATGTTTTCCTGTCTTATTTGTGAATGTTTTTATAAGATTGGATAAATTGTACTACCTTTAGTTCCCTTAGGAAGAACATCTCAGTTTGAAAGGCCAAGCTCTGCAACACCCCTCATGCAAATAAGGACTGGCCAAGGAGAGAGCAGGGCCTTTTTTGGGAATGACTTCACTGCATCCCCTCCAAAATAAAACTGGTGTGAGGAAATAGAGAATTCCTTCAGGTACAAACCAGTGTTTTCTTTGTAGCAGCATTCACCTCATCCATTTTGAGCAGCCAGAAATGCAGAAGGACACCTCCAGAACCCAGAAAGGAGAGCAGCTCTGAGGCCACTTCAGCTTTTTTTTTGCCACCACAGCCTGAATTTTCCCAAGAGGCACCAACAAAATTAGAAATAGGTGGCAAAGATAAAGCCAATTAAACGCTTATAAAAAAAAAATAAATAGCCCCATCCACGATCTCTGCTCCTTCCCCAGAGACTGGCCCATCTGGAATTTATTCTCAGGGTGCTCCTCACAGGTCCAAGGCTCCCCCGTTTCACACCACGGAAGGGGCTGAGAGCCCCGGGAATGCGGGGCCGAGCCCGGCGGATTTCCCAGGGATGCACTAATGTGTCAGACTTGTAAAATAGCTCTTAGTGCTGCGGCTCCATTTAGAGAAGGACGGAAACTCGCTTTAAATACTTAAGGCTTTAATATCTAGTCCATTACTCCGCAGAAAGGTCTTGTAAAGAGTCAATTATGGGATACTTCTGATTCGATCCACATGCAAGGGAAATCCGCTCCTTTGCCTTTAAACGCGGGGACTAAGTGTCCTGTTTAAATAATTAGTGACACTTTTTCTTTGATCAAATCGATTCACATTGTTATTCTTTTATGTTAATTTAAAGCTTAATCCATGTAAAATCCGAGACAGATCTTAATCCATCATTCAGAGGGCTTTTTACAAAAAGGCACCGTCGTGGTGAGATTGTCCAGAAAACACGACAGGTTAAAGACAGTAGTGAACCAAATTGAAGTAAAATGGTTAAAATACCCTTTTTTCTTCTTTTTTTTTTTTCTTTTTTTTTTGGCCTTCTAAAAACCTGTGAATGACCAACCCAGTTAATAGCAGTAGCAGGGTAACAATTTGGAAATAATTGTGAGTGGAGACACAAAGCTGGCAGCTGCTCTAGCACAAACCCCATTCTCCAGCATGTTTAATAATGAAGCCAAAATCTGGGCGTCTCCTGCTATTAAAAATGTGTTAATAATGGAAAATATTTTAAAATAAACTGCAGTTACTTTTACTTATATTCTTGTTTTCTCCTCAAAGCTTAGTTGCCCAGGTTACAGGGAAGTTACCAGCAACAAAATTGGAATGGTTTTCAGACAGAGCTTGTTAAGGTGCTCAGCCAGTAGAGTATGTAGGAGAAAAAAACACTCAGTATTTATAATTTCCATATTTTGGTAAGATTTCTATAAATCTACGAATGAGAGGCTGATAATACAGTTACCTCTATAAAAGCATAAATATTTAAGTTTTGACCAAGTCTATAAATTCAAGAGGCTTTGCTAACTCTTTGCTTGCTGTACGCATTCAAATAATCAAAATTAGTGTCTCAAAGCTGAGGTAAAAATTCCTTACCATCTTACTGAAAAATGACTTGATAATTTCTGGATACCAGTTACCTTCTAAACAGAACATTTCAGATGTTTGTGTGTTTCCTGATAATAATTAAAGAGTTGTGTTTCTGGACACAGAAAATGCTAAATGACAGATAAATGCTAAATGACAGATAAATGCTAAATGACAGAAAATGCTAAATGCTGCTAAATAACAGATAAGGCACAAAAAATACTTTGCTAAAATACTGCTGATGTGTCTTCAAAATACTCCACAGAGGATTTTAAACCCTCCAAGTGTCTTTCTAAAACATTACTGCACCATTGCAGAGGGAAATAACAACAGCAAATACTCCACAATAATAATAATAATTTTAAAAATCAAGGCAAACAAGATGACTGTTTTGTTTATCTCCATGACAAAATCATTGAGCAAAGTTATTTTCTAGAGTGACTAATCGAAGATAATTGCTGCAAAATTCCCACTTGGGGGTGAACAGCTGGGTCTGGAGGACCTCTGCTGTCCAGGGACTGTACAGCCACCCACTGCCAACACCAGCTCTGCTCTGCAGCCTTGCCTCGTCTTCAGCAATTCCTCTGGCTGTACAATCACTGTGAAAGGGTCAAAATTAATTTATTTACCTTAATAAACTCTGTACTTCTGTAAAAGAGTGGCTCAGCCAGTTATCATTTATGTAGTTAGAGACTCAGTGAGAATTTCCACAGGAATATTTTGATTCACTTGCTTGAATTTGTACAGTGGCGATGAAACTTGGGGATTTGTGGATATTTTCCTTTCAAATAGAAATAGAATTTCAAATAGAGTGGAGTGAAAAGAAATTTACAGCTGACATTGGGGACAGCAAAGCACTGAAGATCCAGCAGATCCAGTGTGGTCACACCAGACACAGCAGCTCCAGCCTGGTGAGCTGAACATTCAGCTGCTGAATCCAGCTGGAGAGAAAACCTTCACAGGGTTTCCTTCTGCACAGGAACAATCTCCATCTTCTGGGAGAAATCAAAATACACAAGAGCTGGAGACAATGGGATGAGCCCCAGGGCAACTCAAATGGCACAAAACCATTTGGATCCATCCCCCACTGACTGTCACAGACACAAGTCCCTCTTGTGCACAAGAGAAATGTAAAACTTCTGGCTACAAACGTCAATAAGAAAAAGAATGCCTTGCAATTAAAGCAACGAGGCATTTTAGGGAGCATGAGAAAGGTGAGGATTTTATTCTGCTCTTGAAGCTTTGGAGACATTCCCCTGGCTGTAGCACATTGAGCCCTGGGCACGCAGAGTTCATGCACAATCGACAGACTTATAAAAGCAGCTGGGCTATAGTCTAATCTTGGTTAAGCTACTAATTTTCCTTTATTAAGGAATAGATTTTATTTTTCAGGAAAAGCTGGCCAGCAGAATGCTGCTCCAGCAGTGCTGAATGCCACGTGAAGGGAGGCTGCCCAAGGCACTGCTCTGTCCCCTCCCTCAGCATCCTGCCCTTGACAAGTATTCTCCTTTTAGAGGTATTAAATCTTGGCAACAGCCACCGCAGTTCCCACTTAAGCTGAAGTAAGTACATGTACAGAAGGGCTCTGTCAACATATCTGGAAAGATGTTTGGATTAACTAACAAAAACCTATTTCAAATCTCAGATAATAAAATGTCCTCCTAAATCCTAATTGCAACTTTCATCTTGTGTCTTAGGGCCCGGCAGCAGCTGATGTGCCGATACAGATCAAGTGTTTAGTTTGATAAATGCGGCTTACGAGGGTCTTGGTATTGCTGACTGACAGAGTAGCTGAATAGGATCCAGCCTTCTAAAGGTGATTATCTGCCTAAAGAAGGAAGAAGATGAGCACAGGACAACCTTGTTTGTCATTTTGTGCACTTAATCAGACAAAGCTCATAATGCTAAGAGCTTCTCTATACTATCAAAAATAAAACACAAGCAGCTTTCAAATAAATTACACCACCCATTGTACAGAGGGGGAAATCCATCAGCGTGCGTTGGAGAATTATCTTTGAGTTGCTGTTTTCCAGCAGAAGAACTTGTAACTGGAACATTAAATCATATTCCCAGAGACTTTTCCTTACACTGCTGAGGTTGCAGCTAAATCTCACTATACAAGACACAAAAAGCAGCTTTTGTTTTGTTTTGTTTTAAACAAAATATCCAGACAGTCACTAGTTAGATAACAAGATCTGTCCTTTAGGTTAAATTGCTATCTAAAGGAAATAGAATTTTCTTTCCAGGAAAAGATCCACCCACTAATATCCCTTTTCTGTACTGAGGTAACACCAGGGGTATGTGGGCACTGATTTGGCTTTGAGTCTGCACAAAAATAATAATAATAATAATAAATGCAAGAATAAAGCAATTCTAGTGTAATCTGGCAGAGAGGGGTATTTCTCACTTATGGATTTAATTTACACAGCATTATGTTTAAAGCAGGTCAGTGAGCAGTGTCCTGTTACACCTTCCTTTCAGTTTGTTTTATATGACACAGAAAAGAACAATTCATTTTCATGAAGGTCTCTTGACTTTCAAAAGAGAAAATCTGAAAAGGACAAAAAAGAAAATTTACCCCTGGTTTTGCCTTAAGATGAAAATCCACAGCTCTGTCACCAATTTCTATATGGTAAAATATCTGTGATATTTACTTCACATTTCTTTAACCAAAAAATTAAACTTAAATTAAATTCAGTTAAATTCTACTATAAATACAAATGCAATATTAAAAGCAGACTTATTCAAACTACATACAAATAAACAGCATTTTCAGTGGGGAGTTCTCTACTGCTTAAATGACAAAACAAAACCTCCAAACTGAAGAAGCAATAAAGGCACCTAAGGAAAACAATTTTAATACCAGTGTTTGAAAAAAAATACAGGAATCAAAATCTCAGCTGAACTGTGTTCAATCCAGAAAAAACTACACATTTAGAATTGCCAGTAACTTGTTACTGGCAGCTCAGGGCAACTCCTGTTACTCTCATTTTGATCACAATGTAACAGCAATTGAATTCCTATTTCGTGCTGAAATACAAAGTCTGCACTTGTAGACAGCAAAAATCTATAATTCTAAATACACTTCATATTTAAGCAGCCTACATTCTGAAGTGAAGGGCATTTTCTACAAAGGATGTGAGCAGGCTCAGTGACAGGAGCACTCACACAGTGCTGACACCAAGAATTGCACTTTTTAATCATTGGTATCACAATAAACAGTGACAACATTTCCCAATTCGTGATTTCCAGTATCACTTATCCCTCACCATTTCATAGCTGAAAGGTTTTGATTCCCCACTCTGTCACTCCAAACAATTTCCAAGTGTCCTGTGGTCACACCTAATTCTCCATCGAAGTCATTAGGAGGATAAAGTTGTTATACTTGTAATGGTATTTGTCCTACTTTGAACGTTACCAAACTGTTTTCTCTAATCCCTTAGGAAACACCATAATGAGGCTCATCTAATGCCTTCCACTAGTTAGGAAGGCAAACTCAAAGATTTAGCTCCTCAGTCTGTCTCTAAATCTTCTAAGTGAAAGATGATTTACAGTTAAGCTATGAAAAATGTGACCACTCTCAAGTCTGGAAAGTCTCAATCTGATTGCAGGGAACTTCAATCCCGGGGAGAGATTGAGTCTCCCTCACTGGAGACTGCCTGACTTAGGGAATCAGCAGCTGGTGTGAAACATTCATTAACTTATAAAAGCTTTATAGACTTGTCTGAGCTTCTATTAGGGGAAAACTGGTCAGATTTTGCACTGAAAACACTGATCTGAAAGGTGAAGTTTATAGCTTCTGTGGTGGAGATCGAAACGAAACGTTTCTCTGTTCCACTTTCAAAACCGTTAGAAAATCAAATAAACCAGAAATCGTTATGGTGAGAAAAAACAGAGTCATCTCAATACATTAGGACAAACATTTACAGAAATTCAAAGAGAAAGTGGGGTGGTTCTTGTCATGATGAAGCCAAATCCCCATCCTTTGGGAACTGAATCCAAAGGGTCTGAAGAACAAAAGGACAGGACCGACCTTCGAGAAGCCATAAAACATTTATAAAGACAAGATGACATTTTGTTTAGGATTTAGAGCAAAGATTTAATAACTAATTTCACAGTGAGCAAATCAGGAGGTGAGAAGGGGAATGGGACCTATGCAATTCAATTAAAATTAAATTTATTTGTAGCAAGCTTTTGAAGGTTGATGTTTGTCTTTTGCCTTGTCAGGGACCCTCCATCACACCCACTCCAAGCTCCATCCCCTGTTAACTCAGGCTCTACTCAGCATTCCCAAACAGGCTGGAATTTACAATGCAGCTCTGCCCAGTTAAAACAGCACCAGCTGATCCAAATTAATAAAACTCAAGTCTCCAATAAACCAGCAGAAGCTGTTTTGTTAAACTGAAATTTTCATTTCATAATTAACCCCTCTGCAGGGCGAAAAAAGACAAAACTGAACCTGCAGCAAACTCAAAGGATCAGAACTGAAAAGCTGAATTTAATATATCAAGGTCAATATTGACCCAAATATGTATTTAAAGAAATGGATCTCAAAAATCTGATGAATATATAAAAGCTTCGAAAAGTAAAACAGCCTAGGGAATATGCAAATGACATATTGAAAGCAATTCTGGGGTTGATCCTAAAAACCACTCTTAATTAGAGTCAAAGAGGACTATTTCCTTGCAAAAATACTCTTCTGTCTTAAAGATCTGTACACTGAGCAGGAATTTTATTACCAGTTTGATGGCCTAACAATAATCACCTCGGTGAATGAGCAACTCTGACACCACTGGGCAGAACTGAAACCTCTGCTCCCCTCCTCACCCAGAATTATGAAATGGCTGGAAAGAAAAGCAGAGTCTCAGAAAGGAAAATGTCAAGTGGTTCAGAATAGAGGTGAATGCACATCCAGTGTATTTATTTGTAAAACTATTTGGAATAGGCACCAGCTCCTCATCTGGAAATGAAAATGAAAGCAAAGATGAAAGCGTACAAGTTCAGTGCCCATTTTTCCTTCCTCCTAAGAACATATTCCAGCAGAAATCCGGGACAGGAACTGTTTCCATGGGCTGTTCAAAGGGCCAATATGACAGAAATAGGTATAAAATAAAACAAATTGGGCAGTGCTGAGTGGGTTTCAGTTGGAAATGCAGCCTAAGCACACCTGCTGAAACATTATTTATTCTTCAGTTCACGTTTACTCAGGGAATAAGAGTTTGGGGTTGCAGTTTCTTGCTAGGACAACACTGCAGAGGTGATTTGAAAAGTTGGTTTTTTTGGTTTTTTTTTCAGTAGCACCTTTTCAATGACCAGCATTTGACTGTGGAGCTGCTCTGGGCTTTTGCCTGTTCTGCTGTGCTGATCCAAAGGAGTTCTTTGCCACTTGCCATTCAGAGAAGCTGCGAGAAGCTTAATTGAACTCAAGCTCAAATGAAAGCATCTCCTGTGGCACTGGGTGTGCCCCACAACTGGCAGCTCTTCACTATTATTTATCATAAGTGCTTTAGCACTTTGATGGAATTCATTCTGGAGGAATCCAGCCCCAGAAAAGCCCCTCCAGTGCTCAGGTTGTTCTAAAGTCCTGTTTTTATTTCTCTGAATGCAGCACTGACAGCCCCAGCCCAGGCTGATGTGTGACTCAGGCAGGGCAAGATGAACAGCTCAAACAGCCCAGGGAAGCTGTGAATTGCTTATTTGTTCTGAAGAATTATATTCAAAGTGTGCTTTGAACTTCCTTGTGCTGTGAATGGTGGCCAGGAAGAACAAGAGAAAGGGGAGAGAGAGCAAACAAATCCCATTTTCTGACTTACAGCTCCATTGTCCTCAGTGGTGCTTTCCCCACCTTTGCACTGGGAATAACTCCAGATTTAAGAAGTTCCTTTGTGCCATGGAAAGATTTGATCCATGGTTTGATCAGTCTACCCACAGCACACATCCATAAGTCATGTGCATTTCTTTTATACCTATTTCTGTCATATTTCAGATTTTTAGGGGGAAAAAGAACTCTGATAAAAGGTAGACACAGTATTACTGCTCTCAGTAACAACTCCAGTGAAAAATAAGGGACAACTACTGTCAAATAATAAATGCAGAATCTGCCTGTGTTTGTCAGAGACTCATTTTTTTCATCTCCTGTCTCTGATAATACAAATTATTCCCACAGTGGTCAGAGAGAGGAAGGCAAACAATATAAAACATTCACTTACAAGCAGCTTATCTTTTGTATTATGGGGCCACTTACAAATATTTGAGTACTGTACGAAATTTTACAGGATTCTGTCCCAACATATCTGGCAAACCACCTGCTTATATTTAAAGCTACAGTGCTAATCTTATTAATGCTTAATATTCCATGTTCTGGCTTTATACACAGAATATCAGTGATTTAGAATTAAGTAAATAATTGTATTTCTGCAGGCAGCAGAGTGAAAAATCTCAGAACCTTGGCAGACCAGAATGCTCTGTAATACCCATGAGAAAAATCAGTCCTATTTGAAAAATAAATTTTAAAATATATATTTCCATGTTGCAAATGAAAAAAAACGAATTTTTTTCAACAGCATGATCAGCTTTTTTGTTATTAATTGGCTAAAAGCTCATTTAGGTACTGGGGCTGGGTGGAAATAACACCAGGGTTCTGCTGCCACCTGCAGCTGAACCAAGAGGCCTCTTTTCTTCAGCAGCAAACCAAGTGTGCCTGGAGTTATATATTATTTTCAACAATTAATATTATATATCCAGGGCTATTACCTTCAAATCTGGCAAATTTTATTATCTTGCATGACTGAAGAGAAAACTGGTGAGAAATTCAAAAGGCTGATGCACCCACTGGAGCAATTCAGGAAAATAAATGAATTAAAGCATTGAAGAGTATGAATATATGTCAGTTAAGCATGGAATATTCAGTACTTGCAGAAGGAATTTCCAACTGGTCTTTATTTAATATTTAAAGTATTTTCACATGCTGGAATGCCTCCTTTTGGTCTTCCCATATGGAAACCAGGACCAAATAAAAGAAAATATAAGAATGTATTGCTCTTCTGTGTGGGCCTGACAAAAAAAAGGTAACAGAAAAATCAAATTCTGTTTCTTTAGGGCAAGCTATTAACAAAACAAGGGTAAAGAAGCAAACCCCAAGTAAATACGCTGTGTTTTAAACCTGTAAATGTTCAAAAATCAATGTATTCACTACTTGTTATTCTTATCATTTCTACAAGCTTTGGGTCTGGTTAACCTTTCATTAATGAAACACTCCAAATACTTCTGGAGCCATCACAAACATACTTGTCACAACTCCTTGTGCTTTCCTTGTCACCACAACCTATATAAATAGTTTCCTGAGATTACAGGTCATTCCTCCAGGAATGAGGCAGCAGCAAAGATCTATTACAGCCTCCAACCACATCCTGATCCCTTTTCTCTGGGTGTGTTATTTCTAAATATTTATTAACATCCAGAAGTCACCCAGCCCTGGATCTGAAGTGACAAGTAAGACTTGAGTCACACAGCCACAGAAATGAAACGAACAACCTCCCACTCATCTTTCAGCATTGTGGAAAATGCTCCCAATTTCTCAGTAATCTTTAAAATAAACAAAGCCATTGCCAAGAAAGACTCTTAAAGCTGGAGATTAAACCAGAAACTTTCTGTAACAGATCTCCAGCTTTGAATGGTCAGTTCTGAATGGCTTCAATTCTTATGGAATTTATATAGAATGGAAATCACTTATGGATACACACATATCCATACCTACAAGTGTTTGTGTGCACCCATACTCATCTATTTTAAAATAAAATACATAAAGGTATTGCCTAAAGCAATGCAGATCCAAGGTATGAACAGCCACACAAACTAAACAGGTCATACCCTGGTAACTTATCACATATTGCTTCTAGAAGATCTAGAAGTCAAATAAACAGATATCAATATTAAATCAGAGGAGTAGGTAAGAAAATGGAAACAAAGCATTATCTTTTGAATCAATACTTTATTCCAGTAGCATGAGTTTGAGCAGCAGCCCAGGAAAGGACAGGGGGTGTCAGTGCAGGAAAGCCCTGGGTGCTGTCAGGGCCAGGAAGGGAGCAGGGGTGGCTCTGTGGTCCCCAGGCTGGGTATCCCATGGGACAGGGACCAGCACTGCCTGTGCCAGAGCTGCCTGCCCTGCTCCCAGGGTCAGAGCTGCTCCTCTGCAGCCTCCTGCCTCTGCTCTTCTGTGAAATGGAGTGAGCCCCTCCTGGCATTTCCATGTCCTCAGAGCCAGGGAAGGGAGGCTGCCCTGCTGGCAGTGACTGCCAGGGCCTGGATCTCTGTCATTCCCTCCCAGATCTCTGCTGTCATTCCATCCCAGATCTCTGCTGTCATTCCCTCCTGGATCTCTGCTGTCATTCCCTCCTGGATCTTTGCTGTCATTCCCTCCCAGATCTCTGCTGTCATTCCCTTCTGGATCTCTGCTGTCATTGCATCCCAGATCTCTGCTGTCATTGCATCCCAGATCTCTGCTGTCATTCCCTCCTGGATCTCTGCTGTCATTCCATCCCGGATCTCTGCTGTCATTCCCTCCTGGATCTCTGCTGTCATTGCATCCCAGATCTCTGCTGTCATTCCCTCCTGGATCTCTGCTGTCATTCCATCCCAGATCTCTGCTGTCATTCCATCCCAGATCTCTGCTGTCATTCCCATGTCACTCATGGGAAGCTCCCTGGCACATGCTCACAGTGATCAAAGTCAGCTGGATCAGCATCCCAGCACAGCTCTGGCACCAGTGAAACCAGATCCATGTTCTGTATTCCCAAATGTAGGAATTACAATGGATCATGGGGAGCTGTGATGGGTTTGACAACACAGTGCTCTAACAACAAAACCATCAGGCAACTTTTGCTTATTAAATTCCAGGAGGATGCCATGGCTGGTCCTGGCACTCTCCCATCGCTGTTCCTATTGATTCTGCAGCTTTCCATTTTATGAAATAATACATCTCCTCTCAATGTGTGTGTGTGTGAAACTCATCACTTCTGGTAATGTCATCAGCCATGAATTATTGCTGTGCTACATTGAGACTTCTTTCAGAGTTTCTTTTGGCACTTCATGTGCTCACTTCCACTTTCTGTCTGAAGCATTGCAAGATCATTAGCTAAATCTGGAATGCAATTGGAGAACATGCAGGCTGACAGAAGGATCTGAACCTTAGATCCCAGAGAGAAAAATAACTTATCAGGCAGATATCCTTATTGCTTGAAATATCTGGCACAGTGTTCCCTGGGAAACCACTCTGGCTGAACACCACAGCAACTCACATGAACTCACGCTGGGTTTACTGCAAATTCCTGAGAGCAAAAAAAATGCACACGTCTGGTAACAATCCTAGCTGGGCATTATACCATCCTGTCATGCAATTCTGTGCACCCAGGGAGGATCAAACTATCCTGACCCTTCTTAGCCATGGCTGAGGAGGAATTTACCCAGGTACACTGCAGGAGCAATAAAGCTTTTCCCTCCATGAGTGAGTTCTGTGTTCTGAGTCGTGCTCACACGCTGGCAGAGTGGGTCTGAGTGCTCTGACACACACAAAAAATACCCCAGGGATGCAGAGTCACTGTGCAACTCCCCCTTTCTCTTGGTCACTCCTTTGTACTCCTCACATGGAACCTCTTTAATGAGTGAGCTGCTAAACAGGTCACAAAAGAGCTGCCAGTGCCAGTTTTTCCAGATCAGGTGAATACCTGGAGAGCTTGATGTGACTCTCAATGCCAGGTGAGAAGTGCAAAGCACGCTCCCATCAGAGGCAGCACTACCTGGGCTGTTCATCAGGAGGTGCAGAGCTGTCAGATTGCCCAGGCCTCTCTGGGGATGGATCTAAATGAATTATTCAGCAGAACACGGCCAAGCTGGATGGTTTTTTGATGGAAAAACAGGAAAAAGATGTTGGAACTCTAAGAAACATCGAAAAGAAATATGAAAAAGAGCAAGAAAAAAAACCAAAAACCTGAGCTCTCTCTGCTGTAACTGTTGTGCTTGGAGCAGCTGCTGGCACTTCCTGGATGGTCACTTCATGAACTAATTGGTTCATCATTTTTAAGTTGAGATGTTCTGTGCCTGGACAAGTTTTGCTTTTGTACTTTTCTAATTCCTTCATCCTTTTAGTGGCTTTAATGCAATTCAGTGCTGACTCAGTTCATGCAGGAGAGATGCAGAGTTTTAGTTTGGATAAGAATTAAGAGGCTCTCCAGTAGCAGCAAGTTTTTCCTCCCTGCACAAAATGCATTTTTTCCCTTTAGCACGCCATCCTTCCATTGTGCCCCTAATCAAATAAACTGATGAAAGTAAACATCTGTAATTCAGGAGGCGTTTGATCACTGCATTTGAAGCCAGGGGTTCTTTTACAAGTGAGCTGCCCTCTCCCAGGGTGGGACACGTGATTACCCAAGTCCTGTTGTTACAACAGACATGCTTAAACCACCTATTGTGTGTTCTCTCCATAATTCTATTTGTGGTTTTGTTCTGTCCTGGCTCCTGCTCTGTGAGCTCCTGCCTCCCCTAATCCTCTTTAAATGAATGAGACACAGTTCTAAGGCCCAGAGATCTTGTTATCAACAATTACCAATTCCTGCCTTTTTGCAACACTTAAGGAATCAAAGGTACAAAGAGGATATTAAAGATCTTTCAAATACATGAATCAATAAGCCATATTGGATTAAAAGAATTTATCAGCGACCCTTTCATAAATCTGGAAGCATTAAAACTAAGAAATATTACAGTGACCCCAGGTTAAGTACAATAAGGAACAGAGCTGATGAAACATGGCTAATGATTGTATTTGAAATACACCCACACACAGGGGGCTGGAAAGGCACTGCAGGTTGGACTCCAGCCTCTTAATCGTGCCCCACACCATTATTTTCCTTGTGCTGGTGCATCCTGAATATTCCCAGTCCACAGAACAAAAGGAAGCAAAAAGCCCATTTTTTGTATCAGAAAGACTCAAGAAACTTGAAGGACCTGCAGCCCTGCAAAGGTTCTAAAGCATTTTGGCTACTTAAAAAAGAATATTTCCTTGCTACCAGCCCATATCAGCTCCATTTGTGTTATTTATGAGCTTTGACCCATCAGAGGACTCCACGTTTCCAAACATTGTTTAGACAGATAGCTGGCAAGGAAAAGCAAAGCTCCCTCCCCACCATGGTTAGACCTGGAGGGAGAAGGAGGAAAGGAATTTTATTAAAACTAAAACAACCCTGTGGCACTGTCATAATTTGATAACCCAGTAAGTTTTCTTTTGGTTAATTCTGTAGCAAAACACAAGTTAAATAACAGGAGTGTTTTATAATGCACAGCATGATCAAAATCAGTGTTGGGGGAAAAAAAAAACCCTCTCTTCAAAGGTCAAATGTTTTTAATGTTTGATGGAAATTTGAAAAGGATCAGAATAATAAAAATTACATTGAATTTGGGACACTACAAAAAGTATAAAAAGTTCCCTTCCACTATAAAGAATGTCTTGTTTTTGTGTCACTTATTTGATGTCTAGAAAGTCTCATGCCTTACTAAAGCTACCACCTACACCTCTATTGATTTAATTTATTTTAACAAACCACTGCAGGATTACTGAAATATATATTTGTTCCATTTCAATGAACATCTAAGCACCGTGTCCCTACAATAATCATATTCATTCCAGAGATAAATATTTTATAGCGAGACCTTACTATAAAGTGAGTATATTAACTATATTCTTTATTTAAACTCAAGAGACAAATTAATATCCACTCTGTGCTGATACCACACATAAAAGGTACTTAATTTAATTGAAATAGCTGCAAGAGTAAAAGGAAAAAAAAATATTAAAGGCTGCATTGGAATACTAACACCCTTTTACAGCCCATAGTATATTTATTTCTTTACTGCCTAACTCTGATGGGTTTATTTTCTTTTCTTTACGTAGAACCTTTACCTCTAAGTTGGATTTGAGAGATTAGAAAGCGGATGGAAATTTTTCATTGAAAGGGGCCAAATTCTGAAAGGCCTTTAACTGAATATTAATATTAATAATAATTTAGAAACATGGGCAGACCTGCACGAGTATTGGACAGCCTCTGTACAGAGCTTTAAGGTGACAAGAACCTAAAGATTCAGGTACCCAGAAAAACAGGTTAATCAGCTAAAGCCAATCAGCAGTTTAATCCCATGCCCTGTCTCTAACGGGGTCCAGCATTATTTGATTCACAGCTGAGGTGACAGGGAGTGACAAAATTGAGGTGCCCAGTTCTGGACCCCCAGTAATAAACTGGAGCAACTGGAGCCAGTTCAGCAGAGGGGCACCAGGAAGGGCAGAGGGAGGAGGGAACCCAGGAGGAGGAGCTGGGGATGGGCTCCTTGAGCCTGGAAAGGGCAAATTCCAAGGGGGATCTCTGGGACCCCCAGGGCTCCTGAGGAGATGGAGGCAGCTCCTCATGGATGGGCTGGCTGGGCCAAGGGACTGTGCTCAGCAATTAAACAGGAGGAATGCTCACTGCACTGAAGGAAACAAAGCAAAAAGTCCTCTCTAGGGAATAACTGGGTTATTCTGGGAAGAGGGAAAACTCTGCTCTTCCTTGAAAGTTTTTGAGATTGGACAACTTCCCAAGCAAGCTAAATCCTGCTTGGAGCAGGAGGCTGGACTATGGGTCTCCCAAGGTCTCTACCAACTTGAATAAAGCTGTTTTAGGCCAGGCTCAACATCCACCTGAATCCACGAGACCATTCCTTTGAGAGTGGCCAGAAGTGACCAGGAGGAGAAAAAAATCAGGAAAATTATAATGACTCATAGCCCAGATTCCAGTTTATGGATTTCCAGAGCTGGTGGAGTGGTCCTTCTCTTGTTCACATCTTGTTTTCGATTCTTGGAATAATTAAATCAATTCTTGTTGCAGAGCTTTCTTCCATCAGTATTTCTAATTGCTTTTGGAATCCATTTACACACAAGGCACATGTTACAACCTGCTCCAAGGAGTCTCACAATTCAATTCAACAATGCAGGAAAAGTACCAGAGTCTGTCATGTACATCAAACACTTCTCATTCATTGCTGAGCTTTCTTTTTTTTTTTTTTTTTCTTATTAGAAACCTTCTTTTTTGTTTGTTATTATTTTTGAACAAAGCAATCAAATGTTATCAAGCTTCCACTGATTCTTTCAGAACTAAGGCAGCAGTGATCAAAATGTCCTTTTCAGGTTTGTTTTTCTTTTGTCTCTCAGGCCTCTACACAGGTCTGGCTGTAACCAGAAGGCACCTCCAGCCAGATGAGGCATTTTATTGCTGTGTGGCTCCAGCAGGGCAGGGTCTGGACACAGAAGCTCGTGGCTGTTCAGGCTTTGATACCTATGCAATTCTTATTTTGAATATATTATTTCTCACTATGACAGCTCCAGAGAAGAGAGGTTAAGAACAATAAAGAACTGCCCTCCCTTGTCTTTCAGCAGCTGTTTCTCCTCTTCTGAAGGTTTGCACTAAATTTAACTCCGCATTGTTAGCAGAGCTGTCTCCTCCCAAACCTTTCAACAAGTGTTTGATGATCCCTCACTGAATAACTGCTCCTCTCCTCTGCTGCTGCCTGCACATCCAGAAATGGGCTGAGGCTGCACCAAGGTGAAGGCTGCACATGGAAAACCCTCCCAGCTCCAAGAGCAGCACAACTCGAGCAGGGCTGCCCAGGGAGCCTCTGGAATCTCTTCCAGTGAAGGTTTTTAAGGTGACAAGCATTTGACAGAGATGGTCTCATTATATTGGAGCTCATCCCAAACCAGAACCTCTCTCTGGTCCCATCCTTCAGCGATTTCTGTGCTTGACAGATTCTTTTCCAAATTTCCAGATTTCCAAGTAAAACTCTGCTTCCAAACCACTCCATTCTCCTGCTCATGCACCAGACTGTCAAGTCTTTGGTGTACACACCAAAAGTACAGCAAATTCTGAACATGACTAAAGCTTTAGGCAACACCAATAGATCACAGGGTTTTTCCTTTTTAAAGGTAACACCAGATTTTTGTCTTATTCTCCTTTTAAAAGTATCTAAATACACTCCACACATTTACCATTCAGGTATAGACCAATACACACTAGAAAGACAAGTTTTAAAAACTTAATTCCAGAAAAAATGGCATTTCCTGGGCTCCCTTATTCTACTTGCTGAAGTTTGTTTTAAATTATCATAATGTCTACATATTAAAACTTGTTTTATATCTATACATGGAATTTTCAAATGAGGTAACTTGGGAGAGTCACTTCTCCTATTTTATCTTTTTTAAGAGAGCAACAAAAATGCAATATTTACAAAGTTCGCCCCAAAAATGAAGGGTTTGATTTGGAAAATGGGAATATAATTCCAATTACATCTGTAGAAACTGCTTTAAACTGCTAAAGACACCTTCTGGAAATTGTCCTAATTGTAATGAACACTTTTAGATGTATTTTTAGACAGTTACATCAAGGGGGCAAAATTGGGCACGTTAAGAACAAAATGATGAACTGAACCATGAAGCTCATTGATACTTTCAACAATGCATTCTATGTTACTACAACATATTTTTAATAGAATTTAAACTGAGCAGAACCCCCTGAATACCACATAGAAACCTCCACTGGGAGAAATACTCAATTACTTTCTGCATGCATAATACCTCTCCATAATAACCTTAAACTTCTATAGGGAAGGAGTTGAAGTTTTTAACCAGGGATTTGGTCACACTTCATCAGTATCATATTTACATGAGCTCAGCCAAACACCAGTGAAAGTTTTACTGTCAACTTACTTTGCATGTTCTGTTATTAATCCACCCAAAACCCACTGAGGTGCTCCCCGAGGTGCAATCAGTTCTCAAATGTTGGGAAGGGTGTTTAAAATCGAGGCTAAATGGATTTGCCAAGGTATGGGGTTTGTCCTGTGGCAAGTTTCAAATGTGTAATGCAATTAAAAAACTGTTCTGTAGGAGCAGCTCTAAAGATGACAGAGAAATAATGCAGAAGATGAAATATGGGGGAAGCCTGTGCACCTGTATGATTTGTACACGTTTACAAATACATCATAAAAAAATACAGAAATCCTGTCTATAGACAAATCAAGCAAGTCCTAATGGATTTAGGCACCCCATAGATAAAAGATGCAAAAGACAATACAAGCATTTTAAGTCCCTGTGCCTTTACAAGTGCTTAATGTATATTTCTATATAGCCACAGCAATTTCTAGCTCTTTAACAATTACAAATGATTGCTGTGTATATGGTAATTTAAGGTCCAAAAAGTAAGTGAATATGAACTATTCTTGAAGTTAGTCACATAAAGCTGCACATTTTAAAGCCATAAACTTCCCAGCCTATTAGAAATAGAGCACATTTGTATTTTAAGAGGTTTTCCAAGAGCAAGTGTGATTTACATTGTTCAGACACTTCCAGTTATTATTCATTTCCATGAAGGAATGCCCAGGAGAATGGCTTGGAATGATTCATCTTAGACTTGCACCAGTTCTCTACTTTCTGTTTACACCTGTGTCTATGGCAGAGGTTTTGGTCAGGTTTTTGTGGCTTTTTTTTTTTTTTTCCCCAGAGCTATATTTTCCCTCTGAACTACCTCAACAAGCACCATAGGCCTTATTTTACAAATACTGCCATCCTTACAGAATACTTGAAATATTCTATGTGTTAGCTCTGAAAAAAAAAAATATCCATATAGTAGTCAAGAACTATCAAGGTCACTTCCTTTAGATGAGTTATGTTTTGTCTGGATTTTTCAATTTTTTTCCTCTGGCAACATATGGCCAATCAGAATAAGAAAATCCCATCTGTTTGCAATTGGTTTCAGCTACCATGCTTTAGTCTGCTGGTAATATTTTGAATTCTAAGCTAAGTAGGTCTTAAGCTGAGATTTTTTTTTTTTTAAACAGATCTCTACAAAGGAGAAGATTCCAAACCAGGTTTTTAAATCAGCAGCCACATTTTGAGAAATAATTTTGATTTTTCATTCTATATTGTTATCAGAATAAAAGCATTTCTAGAGCTGTAGCTCTTAAAGATAAAAGCACAGGGGAAGTGACAGCCCCACTTAGAGTGTTTTTAATATTTATACAGAGCCCAGTAGAGCATTTACTGTGCTGAGATCAATAATTGTGTGGAGTTCTGATTTAAAGCACCAGTTGATAACAAAGCCTGGCTGCTGCTGGCACTGGAACCACACTGGACTTGTCCAACCAGCTTGGAGTGAAGCTCCTCTCTCATCGTCTCTTCCTGCAAAACAAACACCTGGGTGGGGAAAGGAGCTGATGAACCAGGGCTGCAAGCCTGGGCTACTTTTATTTTTGCTGGATTATTTATAATCCACACCATTCCTCCTTTCTAAAACTCGGCCACTGAAATATCCTTGGAAGAATTCACCACTCTTAAAGCAGCAAAACTCCTTTTGAGAAACCCAGCCCAAATGGCCACGAAATGATCAAATGGGATACTGAATCCACCAAAAAACAGGGCAATATTTACTGTGTTTCAGTTTTTATTCACTACAGGGTGCTGCACCAGATGCTATGAGAGGTGACTTAGGAGATTTTCCTACTTGTTAAGCATCAACTAAACCAAGTTGCACATTCACAAGACAAGGAAATCTTTCAGATTAGTGTCTGATAAAGGGGGTAAATAAACCCTGCCCCAAACAGGAACAATAATCTCAGCATTTCAGTTATTAAACCTACTGTGCATCAAATCATCTCAGCAGTGCCTGCGAGGAAAACTTTGGAGAATAAACACCTGATAAATCATCCCCGCAGAGACACAGTTAAATACAAACTCACACAACGTCCACCAGCAAATGAAAATCTCAGGGCAGATTTATTAGCTTGTGGATGTTCCTAATTACTTGAAAAACTAGAGGCTTACAACCAATGGTAACAGCAATCTGTAACAGGACCCTAAATCTTCCAAAAGAAAGGAGTTGCTTATTGAAGAAATGGTTTCATTTTCTCTCTCCTTTTGTTCTTCAGTCTTGGAACACAAAGCAAATATCTGCTGGGCCAGGGCAGCAGGCTCTGTTATCCTGTCACTCCCAACAAGGCTTCCTAGAAGTCTGGACTCAGAGATGCAAAGCAGAGGGCAGAGCAGGGGCTGATTTATTGCATTCAATTATTTTTGTTTAAAAGTTTCCTCTGGGGCACAAGCATGTAATATATTGTACTTTCCATTACCTGGTGCAAATGTAAAACATACCTGAAAAACACATTTCATGCTTATAACATATTAAACCAACAAGTAAGATGTCATGGCATGAGTTTGATAGATTAACTGCCACTTACTGATGTTGTAGCATATTAGTTAACAGCAAATTAATATCATCAGGCATATTTCCTCTTTTATGCCTAAAAAATATTAGCATGGAACCAGCGATTCCCATAAATTCTTATCACTCAGCTCTAGAAGAGGCCTCTTAATCTAATTTGGGACAAGATAAGCAGCAATTCCTCCATTTGTTTGCAAACCTGTTACTCATTCAAACCCTTTTCTACCTCAGTTATCTTTTGTTAATTAGAAAATTTTTCTCCTAAAGCCCAAAAACCTGCACAGGCACCCCCATGGGTTTTTCACCATGTTTCTACCTGATGCCCACACACACTCCTGGACTTTAGGAAGCAGCTCTTAAAGAGCATTTCAACAATTTTTCCAGAGGTTCCCATAACTGCCCCTGCCATGTGATCAGGACCTTTTGTCACACACTGATCCATATCAGGGGACAAAGTTTGATTTAAGGGAATCTTAAAACCCTCAACCACCACAAACTTTTAGAATTCCTTATGTATGGCATAGAGAACACTAAATAATTTTAAAAGAGATCAGGAGCAGATACAAAAAGCCATAGAACAGAAGTAGACTTGGGCTAAGTTTTGAATTTTTAGATCTAGTATGGTACTTATGGTTTAATATAGAGTGCACAGAGGATGAAACTGCCTTTTAAATGCTGCATTTCAAGTTGGTTTTTTTTTTCTTTAGCGTGCCACGAAGCATCAAAACAATTGGTATCTGTGTCCTTGTGCAGTCAGAACATCCCTGCTTCCAGCTGCTTTCCAAACCACCTTCACAGGGCTCTGCTGCAGATTAAGTTGTGACAATTTAAACCCAGCACAGCTGAGATTCGTGTCACTGAAACACAGAGTCATGAAGGGAGAGTCAGCCTCCAGTTCAGTGATGACAAATGAGCTCTAAAGGCTGACATTCCCAGCTTCTGCCAAAAAGAAAAGCAAGAGCATCTTTAATGAGCAGCAATCAAATGCAATCAAACCAAAGAAGTGGTTGAGAACCCTCCCGTGAGAGGAGCAGGGCTGTGTTAATGCACTCAAATATCTGCTATGAAGTGGAGGAAGATCTCTAAAAAAGAGCTTGGCTGCAGCTCAGAGCCAGTTGGCACAACTGGAACTGCAGAAAACAAAGCTTGGAGGGAGCAGGATTCAGTTTATTCTAAAAATATTAATAATAAGATGATAAATAGAGGAGAAGAGAAAAATTACTTGCATTGTTTTGGGCTATAAACCCAACTGCTGAAGTAAGTAAACATGGATCTCTATTAAATCCTTATCTTCATATTTTCCAGATCCAGCCCATAAGGAAGTAAAGAGTGGAGGAAGTGGGTTCAACTAATTAAAAAAGAGGCAATTCAGGAGTGCAGCTGTTCCTGCTTAAGCACAGCTTCAGAAAACTTTGTGCAGTTTTGCAACCTTGATCTCCAGGCATTTCACCCCAGTTTCCTTCAGAAAAGGATGAAGACCTTGAATAATGCTGCAGAACACAGCTGACCTTTCATCCAAAGTATCTTTTGTGGGTTTTGTTTTGTTTAAAATAGGAAAACACTTTTTTAAAAGAATTTTTTTTTGGGGAAAAAACCCTGGTATGCAATAAAACGCAGAATTAGAAAGCAAAAGTGTTCTGGTAAATTTTTATTTTAATATTTTAGAGTGCTAAGCTAAAACAGGAATATAGATCATATTGCATTTAGATTATTTCAAACAATAAAAAAAGAATGACTGGGCCTGGTTTATTTAGAGTCTAAGGAGTCTTCTCAATGCAAAGGGGGAAGGAAGAAGTTCTGTGCTGGAATCCTACAAGAGCAAGTATCAAAAAACCAGTGAAATGTGCAGCCCAGTGAAAGGTTCAGCATCTAATGATAAAAGCACAGCAGTGGTTCAAAAGCAAACAAATCCTGCTAGAATGAAAAATCAATGAGCTTTGAGAAATTCTGACAATGAAAAGGTCCCTCTCCCTGTGAGATCAAATGGAGAAGCCCCATTAGCAGAGCAGCCATCTGCCTTTTCCTGCTCCCCATGTCCTGTACCACCACCCAGGCTACTTTCTCCTTCATCAATACAAGCACATTCACACACAAGTGGAGCAGACAGGCCCAAAAATTCGGGAAAAAAAGAAAAATAAATGAGCTGGGGTGACACAGAAAGGTGCCAGAAATCAGCCCTTAAAGCCAAGGCCAAGCCAGGCCAGGCCTGTATTTGGAAGGCAGGGAAAGGACTCCTCGGTGCACAAAATACCTCCAGTGCCAGGGGAAGGGATGAATCCATGAGCCTGAGGCACATCCCACAGAGAAAAATGATGATTCACACACACAGAGATTAAATATTGCTATAAATTCTTCTGCAAGGTTATCCCACACAGCAGTGGGCTAAAGGTTTATGGCAGCCAATGTCAAACAAATGTGATTTCCCTGAATGCAGCTGAATAAACCTGGAGGTGAAGGACAAATTTGGATTATTGATAAGTGTCCCCTTTGATAACTCTCCAGTGTCTTTCCAGACAGGCTAAATATTTCTAAAATAACGGCTGAAATACAAACTGTGAGGGAAGAAATTTTACAAGAGACACCACATAACAAAGTGCAGTAGATAACACAAGTTTAAAAGACAACAGGAGTAAAAATTCCACTCTCTTGAAGAGAAAATTGGCTCTGACTCATCCCCTGAAGGTGACATTTATAAAAAAACCCCCAAAGCAACAAGTGGTTTATATTTGGGGTCTGTTTTATCAGCTGATAGCTGAAATCTGCCTGTGAGAAAGGCAACATTCTGCTTCTATTCATGGCAGCTCTCTCCATGCTTTGCATGACTTTCAAAGCAACAAAATAGTTGGGAAATAAATTTTTAAAAAGTTCAAGAACTACTCATTAACAGTCAGACATCTGCACTTCCCAAACCACCCAAAACAAAGCCTGGTTCTTAATCCCAGTGGATCATGTGGACAGCAGACTGTGGGGGAATGCAAGGAGTGTTTTGGCTACAGCACTAATTCTTTGCAGTGAATAAATATATTTGCCTAAAAAGTAATGCAAAACACACATATTCCTTTCCAAATTCCCCAAGTGTCTCGTCTTCCTCTCCCCATCCTTTCTGAGGGGCTCTATTCAATGGACAAACATTGCTCCAGTTCTGTGGCCTTCCAGCTAATTAAGAGGATGTGCCAGTTCTTTACCCCTGGAGTCCAGATCTGGTTCTCTTCAACGAACTCTGCTTTTCAATAAAAGTTATACTCAAAGTTTAGCATGAGCAGACCAACTTTATACAATGGCTCTCCCATTTATGACATGAGAAAACCATTTTCTCCATTACTATAAACTCTAATGATTCATTTGAAACCAGTAAAACAGAGGGTTTAGCTGCCTTGATGAACTTACACATCCATCGTGGATTCATCTTTTAAAAAGCATAAATAGCACAACGCATCAGAAAAAACCCAAACCAAATCATTCCCTAGCTCGTGGCTTTATGAGTTACAATAAAAACAACCTTTATTTATTTATTTTCCCACCCATAAATATCAGAGAATGCTAAAATTTGGCGTGGGATCTATCTGCAATCTCAGGGCTGTGCTCTGATAAAAGAGACGCCAATGATTTGAGAGATAACACCACCTGCTTGTGCCCCGGGGGAATGAGGTGTAAGCTCTTGGTGGGGTGGTTCAAACAAAACAACATTGACCCAAAAAACCCCACCCCAAACTACTCTGCAAACTGCAGATCTCCTACTTGCAGAAAGAATGCACGGGACTATCGTGGCTCGCTGCGATTTCTCAGATGATTTCCAAATGTTTCATTACTACAGAGTACGGGATACGATTTCTGATCCAGATGCTTAAAAGAACAAATCTAACAGAGAAACTTAATCTGAGCTAGACTTGGCAAATTTTCCAAGGGGAAAAAAAAAAAAAAAAAAGAAAAAAGAGGAAAAAAAAAAAGGAAGAAAAAAAAAAGTAGAATGATGTTTTGGAAGCTGCTCAAACAAAAGCCAAAATGGAAATATGCCTCTTTCAACCATACCCTGGGCTGCTGTTAAAAATAAGAGGGACACTTAGAGTTTCCACAAGTGTGAACTGCAGCTGAGGTTTGTAAAATAGAAAACTTCGATGTCAAAACTGCCCAAGAACAGTTCTTTACCTTTTTCTTAAGCTAAAGCCACCACTCTTTACACTGTAATAAGAAAAAAAATATGAGAGGTCTTGCATATTCAGGGAAGACTCCAGATCAGTTAGAAGGAAAACATCCATTTTAAAAAAATTATTATGCTTTAAGAATAACCCACAGAAGCATGTAGATGGCAGAAGAGTGACACAATCCCTTACTCAATAATAATGCAGACTATTTCAACTTTAACCTGACCATTTCAGAGCACCTAATGAACACAGGCTAAACTTACACAGAAGGTTTTTTTCACCTCCAAACTGAGAAACTGCAGGACAGAGGGCTCCAATCTGCTTGGAGTCACGTAGGATTTATGTGAATTCAAATGTGCTGAGGTATTGCTTTATCTGATAGCCTTGTTCCTCCCCTGAAGAAAGACAAGGCTCAATCTTTGTACAGCCACACATCTCTCTATAAACACCAGGAAAATTTCAAATCTTAGCCAATTCTTTTTTATTATTATTATTTCAAGCCATTCAGAGAGGAGAAAGAACCGAATTTATGTTTGGCTTCACTTACTTCTGGGAAAGAATTTGGCCAAATGTTTGTATTCCATCAAGAGGAAGAAACTATGAACTTCAACAATAAAAATAACCAATACCATATACAAATTACACATGGAGGAATGGTGGTAATTGTCTGTCTTTTCACCCCCCCTACCTTATATTATTGCTGTATGGTTGCAATTTAAGAAGTAGAAAAGCTCCCAAAGTAGAATTCCTACAGTGAGCAAGCCAGACAGAACTACTACAGGGAGTATCCCTGCATACCACAGGCTGTGTGGAGTTTAATTATGTAAATCTAGAATACCATAGTCACGTTATATAAATCAATTTTATTCTCATTTCCTAGCAAGGAGGAAAAGCTCACAGAACCCAGAGGTATCAGAGTCAGAAAACATCTGCAACAAATCTAATTCTTTTATTCTGCTACAGCCACTTGGCTCCCAAAGTGTGAAAAATGGCTATCACTTAGTAAAGCTGGTGTCCAACTACTTGAAAGCACACTCACTTTGAGAATAAAAGTTAAATTACCAATGTTCTTACCTTGATTGGAGATTTACATTTTATAACAGGACCGAAATTTATAGGAAGGGAGAGTTCAGTATATTAAATTTATGGTGAATTTAGATGCTTTAACTTCACCTCGATTTTAATTACGTAACAAGATACCAAAGTACCATTTTAAAAAAGACCTGAATGCAATCATTAATATAGACATTTAGACTCCTGTCAGTGAATTGTGGAGCTTTTAATTTCCCTGTGCATGACTGCAATGCTGGTTTGAATTCAGCCCCACAATGGCCAAGACATTTCCCAGAGTGATAACAAAGAGGGGTTTTGTTACGGCTGCTGGAGGGGTCAGTGGCAGCTGCACCCTGGGCCTGCCATAATCACTATAAAATACTGGCCTGCAACAATGGCTGCTCATTGGAATATAAAACAATTGGAATGTTGAATCTGGAATTTCAGCAGCTGCTACTGGACACTTTCCATAGCTTTGAAGCATCAGCTATCAGCGCGCTCATTTTCTGCGTCTTCGCATCCCAGATCTCATTTTTTTAGTGATAAAAAACATTTGTGGGATTGTACCACGAGTCAGATGCCTGATATAAACCAGTATAAAAATAATCCCACAGAAATGGCAATATTCCTAATCCAAACCATTCCAGAGATGCATTTTGCAAGGCAGTTTCTCCAGGAGTTGCCCTCGAACAGCCTGAAGCACGGAGCGACACGGGAGAAGGGAAAGGGCAGAACCTTTCCAGTTCAGCCTTTCCTCCCAAGCCAGTTTCATCTGCAAAGATACCTGAGTTTGTTTAAGGCAGATTTTATTTTTGCACCAGGAAGCAAGTGAAATGGTTGCATTTTGCCACTCACAGCTTCAGTGAGCACTGGCCTTGGCTGATGAAAGATCACTTGATCATCGGCACCAGGCAGACAATAAATCACAGTGCTGGGACTATCTCAGCACTTCATTGTTAATATACATTGGACCAGCCTAATACCAGGTTTGTCCCTGTATTTTTAAATCTCTCTTTAAAGAATATTTAAAGAAATGATTACATATTTTAAAGTGAATTTCAATATAGTGGAATTCCAATAATTCTGCTAAGTTAGATGTCAGGCTTTTTCTGGCAGGCACGAGCAGGGAGGAGCGTGGTAACTGCAGGACAAGATTCAGAGGCTGACATTTATTTCTCACTCAATAGGATTTAACTTCATTTAAATACAGCCCTCAAGGAATTAAAGAATAAAATATTCAGTCCCTGACACCTAAGAGCTCTCAGCCTTCCCAAGGAACGGTGTCAGCATGGATGTGATGATAAATACATGGCAGATTTTGCAAACACACACAGAGACATTTACTGAAACACCGATCAGCTTCTTCCCAGAGTTATAAATCTATTTTTTCTTCTTTAATAAGACTTCAGCAAACAATATTCCCAGAGAGTTGAAAACAGCACTGATCCTACAAGAACACAGAGACAGGAGGAACAAACACGTTTTGGCTGAGTGAAAAGAAGCATATTCAGTGTCAAGCACAAGGAAAGCAATTCAGACAGATAATTCCTGGGAGACAAATGATTCTGGCACCAGCAGAAAGAAGCAACATGAAAAACCTTTTCCAAGGTCATCTCTGGATGCACACCATCAGAAGGGGAAAGCCAGACTCATGGAAAATATTTAATCCATTGACAGAAACTCAGGTGAGTTCCAATACTCCCTGGCCATCAGAACATTATTTCTTGGAAATTCTCAACAAGCAAATGGTCAAGAGTTGACGTGTGGGTCATGTGAAATACAATCACACACTGAAAAAAACCAGTTCTATTTAAATTAATTGATTTAAGTGGGTAACTAAACAGATCAGTTAAACTCCAAGTAGCAGGAAAAGACAAAATGCAGAGCAGAAAAAGAACAGGGAAGTACAAATTGTGAAGGAAAAGGAAAATTGTCCAAAGGAAATGTGACAATTTCAGTGCCAAGGCACTGTGGACATGAGTCCTTTGCAGCCTGATTTGATCATGGGCTGCAATGCCTGTGAGTGCTACTTTAGAAAGGAGTTTATGTGCACTGCTGCTGCATTACAGACAAACATCAGTGTGCAATACCAAAACTGAAAATTCAGAAAGAAAATGATGATCATGGTTGCAGAACCTCTACATTAACATCACAGCTGAGCCTGTTCATAGCAATATATTCATTTCAAATAATGCAAGTAACTACTTATTTCTGCAACTATTTTCAATTTTTGTGTCAAGTGATTTATCAAGTCAATATCCATGTGCCTAACAGTGAACAGTGCAGTAAAGAGATTTGGTTTCCACAGAACAATTTCCTTTTGATTTTTTGGAAGTGTAATATAGGTCTGTGCTTCAGAAATACTCAGTAACGATCTATGTGGAATGTTTAAAGAGTATTTTACAGCTCACATGCTCCATTTACTTTAGCTTAAATTGTATGAAGCCACCACCACATTTAACTGGTGGCATCAGCTGACACAAGCAACTATGTAACATCAAGCAAATGCAGTCAGACACTAAAATTATTTAATGTAAGTAATTTCAGAGGAATGTTATTCTCCTCCTAACCTCCAAGATATCTGTTTCAGTGCTGATACACAATAAATAATTGCCAGGCACAAAGGCTTTGCCTCAGAAATAGCCACTCTTTCATTTAGTTTAGATTGTCAACAAAAGCAAGGTTAGGAAAACCCAAGCGTGGTTTGCGTGGCATCTTTTCGACAACAAAGCCTGGATCCCAGATCTGACCACTCACAATTTCTAAACCAGATTATGAAGCTAAATCCATGCAAACCCTTAATGGATCAGGATTTTATTTCAAGCGCTGCAAAAACTTCGGTTGTGGCCAAGTCTTATCAGCTACGGTGGCAGCCAGATTACAGGAGCTGTGCCATGGATCAGTGGGAGGCACTCCCAGCTTAAACCAATTACACACTTAGCACAAAGTTGTCAAACTACAGAGCCATGCCCAAGCCTGACATGTCGTTTCTGTAACGCTCACAAATTTTAAGGAGAACGACACTGAGCCTGGGAAAATGTACGGTGGGAAGAGCAGTGCTTGGAAATCCAGGAGGTTTCAGTGGTGTGGAAATGAGGGACCCACACTAACTCAAAGCATTACCACTGCAGGTTCTACTGGATTTTTACCAAAAGTCCACGGTTCAAAGTCTCCTGCATCTATTCACGGGCAGACAGATCTATTAAATTATTTGCCAGCTGGGAGTCATTTCTTTTACAATAAGCAGCGGAGTGAGAGGTAACTACAAAGCAATCCAGAGCTGTCCTAATTACTCCTTCCAGGCAGGAAAATGTGTGATAAAATGCATGTTTTGTGATTCCCTTCCCCTTTACTGGCTTCAGCACTGTTAACCTGTAGCTTCCGACGGCCTTCCGCAGTGCTCTTAAACCTGGCGAAAAACCCCGAGACAATCACTGTACAATTTAAGGCACATAATTAGCAATTATTTCATGCACACTTCACAACAATAATCTGTTACGTACTAAGGGGAAAAGAAACATTAATGAGCTACTCCTGGTGCCGCTCTGTGTACTGTGTTTGCATAATAATGAGGCCCAATCTGCTGGAAAACACAGAAAGGACAAATTAATAAGGTCGTCATTTTTGTCTAATGATGCTTAATACAGTTTGAGCAATCTGCTCGAGACAAAAGACGGGCACTCAGACATAGCCGATTATGCATTCGCGTGGCAGCTGAAATCTTTATTAAACAGAATGATGAATCTGATTAACATGTGATAACAAATATACAGTCTGGGAGCAGGGCCCTGGCACCTCCCGCCAGCTCCGCTCCGGCCCCTCCGAGGCTTTACTCAGATTGAGGTCAGACTGGAATTCCCGATAGGCGCATTAAGATAAAAAGTTTGCCAAATGTGGTAACGTGCTGAACAAAACAATATCCTGTTATATAAAAGCTACTGTCTCAACAGCTGACTGTCTAATCAGTGAGAGCAACAACTCCTTAATAAGTTTAAAATTTTAATTGTGGGTTTGGTTGGCCTTTTAACATACGAGGGGTGATTTAGTACATTAGCTAAGCTACATCTTAAGGCGCCCCGACGTTTGTGCCACAGAATATTCTCTCTAATTCCAAAGTACTGTCTGCTACTCCGTTTCACAAATGCAATTCTATTCCCAAAGAGGAATGTACAATTATTTAGGGTGTTTTAAGCAATACAAAAAAAAGCATAATAATTTATAAGCCACTGATTTCATGTTAATGGAGGTTTCTAGGTCAATGGGGAACACAGGATGTGACTGAATTTGCAGAAATGTAGCAGTAAATTTATAAATCTAATTTTCAATTGAAATAATTGATAAAAAAGGAGGTTAAAAAATGTGCAAGATGGAACTTGTTAATCCCACCTTAAAATTAAATCATGAAAATACAGCGTTGCCTCTTTAAAGAGTGACCAAATCTAGGAGTAAATAACTCTCTTAAATCCAGGGATTCTATTTTAAGCTTGCTTTGCTGCAGCAATGTGATTTCTATTAAATGAACAATTCCTTGCCTTCCAGAACCAACTGTACTTGATTTATAGTCAGCACATGACACGAAGCAATTTAAGATGACACACGATACCCCATGACAATGAACATGATTTACCACGGGGTGGGCAGCAGTAGAAACTATAATGTTGATTTTATCTCCACAAATACATTGCTCAGCAACAGCAGGAGCTGGGATTCAAGAGTATAGAACTGGGAGCTAAGACTGACTGGATCACAGCTTCTTCACTTGAATGCATCTGTGTTTGCTCTGGTAAATGATAGCACATAATAAATCATCATTTTCAACTCCTTGGACTCGTTCTGTGTGCCTTCATTTACATGAATATATTCCCAATTACAAGACAACAACAGCCAGTGGATTTAAAGCAAGGAGGTGATAAAATCAAAGCTGTATTTACCTCTAGCATCATTCACTCCCAGTCCATCCTACCTTTGTAAATAAATATCATTATTTTCACACATAAAGTTAAAAAAAAAAAAAAACCAAACCCAACAAAAACAAGATAGTGGTTTCCTTCCTCACCCCCTCAAATCCCACATTTGAGTCACCTGGCACATTAATCTACCCCTAAGACATGGTTAGACTCAAAGCAGACATGGACAATGGTTTCCCAGCTCTGTGGAAGATGGGATATTTTTTTCCCCCCCAAGCCTCTCCTGAAACAAAGCCATGCATTAAGAGATTAGATGTGTCTCTCCCAGAGCCACGAGCTCCCACAATGACTCCCCAAAGCCAGAGCTGGGGGATTTGAGCCTCTTGCAGGTCTACAAGGTTCTGAGGTTTCTTTCTAGTGGGTAGAGAAAGAATAACAGGGAAGAATGGGAAAGGAAGAGACTCATTCAGAAAATCTGCAGGAGTTAACATTTTTAGCTAAAAAATCCCAGAAGTCCAATCTACAGGTGGGCTGAGAAGAAAACACTGGTTTGTTTTACATTTTTAAGCTGATCCCATATTTACACCTGATGGGATGGAAGAGCCACAAAAAGTTCAGAAGATAAAACAAAAAATCAACTCGTTCTACCTCCGAGGATCCCCTTCTTTTATATTCTGCCAGTCTAAATTCCCTCAGTGGAACATTTCATTATATCTGATACAAAATGAATGCTAGAAATGCCATGAAATCTTCATGGTGGTGTTTGAAATCCCACAATTCATGGCAAATAATGCTTCACAAACCTTGTCCCATCACCACACTGTCACACTCTGCATCTCAAACAGCTTGGACAGCTGATAATGACACACAGAGGCCAAAACATGAGGATCATATTCAGCTTTTGGCAAAGATTCAGTCTCAAAAAACTCTCATTAAACTCAACTGGATTTCTATCCATGGAATAAATGAAGGAAAATGCAGGGAAGGCAGAGGTGCCCTGGGCTTACCTGCACAGATCACTCAGGATGGAGCCTCACCCTCCACTTTTAAGAGAAAAATACAGAGTTTTCTCATCTAAATTTCAAAGGGTCCTATTGAGAATTCAGTTTGCTCAAGCTGAAATACAATACCTATAAATAAAATTCTTCTTGTTGACTCCATTAAACCGTGTCCATGTTCATCCTTCAGGGGCTGATTAACTTCTTCCTTTTTAGTGCCAAAACTAACATAAAACTACATGTCTGAAAATTCAAGTCTACAGCAGTTGTGTAAATATGTTTTGTTCTGGTTTTCCTCTCATGAAAGACATGGATGGCTGCTATTTTCCTACCCCTTTTCAGATGTAATACTACAGACATTGCAACAAATTAGATATAGACAAATATATTCAGTGACCTGAACTCAGCTCTTAACTACCATTTCAAATTTGTGGTAGAAATCAGATAAATTATCTAGATAAATATTCATTCCACCTTTTACAAAAACAGTATTTTAGTATTTCCTGTACAAATCGTTCCATGATCATTTTATTATACAAAATAAACTGATCTGACTTACCCATGACTGCACTTTATTAGTGAAATGAGTAACCTCAGCTCCTATCAAAGGACTTGGAGAAATGGACTGAAGGACACAGCTCCTGCACTGCAAGTAACTCGTCAGAGAAGATTCCTTCTCATTCCAGAGAGCATTTAAAGATAAACTGCCATTCAGGTCTTTCAAAAAGAAAGAAAAAGTTGTTTATATAGGGATCAAGGGAGATTTTTAAAAGAGATAAAAGTCACTTTATTTGTTGCATTTCAATGTCAGAAAGATGGTAAAGAGTGCTCAGTAATCCCTCCTAAAAATGAGTCCTCGTGGCCAGAATCACATCTCATTAACTGTGCCATCCCCTAACACCACTGGATGGGCAACAGAACCACCCACATATGAAATGAAATTCTTTCCTTTTGGTCTCTGTCACCTGAGGAACCAAAGGGTTGCACATTCCATGGGCTGACAGCTGGAATGATTTCCTATCAAACACAACACTCCTGCTTTAACCACAGGGCACACATGGCCAATTCAGGGATTTTAACTTGGGAGAAATGGAAAGGATTCTGTTCTCATTATCCTTTTTTTTTATTATTATTCTTCATCAGGATATTATGAAAGGACCCAACCAATCTGGGAGTTCAGGGGACACTGGAGCTCATCTTCAGTGTTTGTTAAACGTGCCCACAGAGCTTTGAGGAAGGAAAATCTCACCATGAGCTTCCCAAAAGCTCCAAGGGAGGGGTGTCAATGTTGTGAGTGGTATTTAATTTAATTTAAAGCAAAAGGGCTTGACAAATGTTAGCTGGCATTTATCAGTGAGTATTTACCTTTCACTGGCATCTGATAAACCTTCAAAGTTTCTTTAAGGTGACCAAGACTTGCAGCATCTGAGATGACCAACATCACATTATCATCTTCTGAAATGGCCTCTAGCTTACACTTACAATTATTAATGGATTCTTTACTTCTTATATTGGCATTTCTGAAGAGTTTCCAGATTATTTGCAGCTCACCATTACTGTAGCAAGCTTTTCTCAAAATTCCTATAATTTAAAAAGTGGGGTGTAAGACTTATATACACACATGGTTTTGAATACAGTACTGTTCAACCATGCTGCAAACTTTCCACATTTACAAGATGGGAATTTAGGCCCTGATCCAATACCCACTGCAGGCACTGAAAAGACTTCTATTGCTGTAAATGGCCCTTGGAAGAAGGCCTTATTTAAAATTTTTAATGTGTCCAAAATTTACTTTTCAACAGATAATTTTCCCCTTGTTATTACTCCCAAATCGACCAGTGAGCTTGAATCCACTTTGAATAAAGCCATTTATTTTTCATTTTCAGATTTTTTAACTTTCCTCAATCAACTGGCATCTGAGATTCAGTTTAAACAACATAAAACTTCTTGCTGACAACAGCCACCCTGGTAAGTGCAGACATTCCTGTACCTCAGGATGCCTCTCCTGAGCACTTGTGCTTCCATTTCCCAGGTTCTGCACCAGGGATATGATGATACTGATAAATTCAGGGAGTGAATGAAAGGTTCCTGATGAGATTACCCAAATCTTAAAGGTTCTTTTGGGAAAACAGGGAGGCAAGAAGTGCCTCCATGACCTGAGCCTGCCCAATGTGGACTTTTCTAACTGGCCTGGTTTTAATAGGTCCAGAATATGGAATATTTCCCATTCTCTGTCAGGCACAGGTTTGGTTTGCTGAAGAGATTTGTCCTTTCTTGGTCTCATCAGATCCAGACTGTTTGAGCATGAAGCATCTCTAATTGTTTCTGCATGTAACTGATGAGAATATCTTGTAATTAGGTCATTATCACACATGGCCCAGTGGCCTGAGGATGAAGCTTATTAAAAAAAAAATCGAGTTGCTGTTACTTTGATCAGCCTTTAGACACTCCCAAATGAAAGTGTCTCACAAAAACACAAAGAATTTCCAAAAGCAGCTCATCCCACTTTGTACAATGCGTCACAAGAGACTAAAAGCAAATGAATACCAGGTAGGTTACCCACTGAAGAACAGCAGTGTAACTATCTGGATTTTCAGTCAGACTTCTGAGAGTTCCATGCAAACATGCACTGGATTCACTGAGCTACTGTGCCAAGGTATTACCAAACTTCTCACAGCAGCTGGTAGCAAATTAACACCTAATGCTGAGAAGGAACAAACCCCAATGAATGGGCCACTATGCTCCAAATAATTCCTTCCAGCCTCCCATAATGGCAGGAGAAGTTGCCTTCAGTTAACTCTCAAACATCAGATTTAAGCTCTACACAGGTCAGTGTGGCAGGACCACTGAATGAAGAAAACTGCCTGAAAAAATCATTTATTTTAAATAATTGTTCTTGTCACAACTCCCTTCTCTCTCTTCAAAGCCTTTCTGCAGGTCTCATAATTCATTTATCCTGATAGCAAATTCAGTGGAGAAATGAACCAATAATTCTAAAATATCCCTCCAGCACCCAAAACTGGGGAAGTAAAAGGGTGGATGAGAAATCCCATCCTTCCCAAAGAAACAACTGATCTTACCCTGTGCTTTGGGCAGGATTTCAGCTCCACAGAAAACACAATGAAGTCCTTTCCTGCAAGGCTGCTTGTGTGTTTCCTTCTAACAAGGCAATGCACAAATGCATGTAAATACTGATTTGCATACAGTAACTATGCAGATTGAAGCATTTAAATACAAATAAAATCAAATCTATCAAAAGTGCTTCAGAGAAATACAGTACATGAAATACTCAAAGGAGTCTGGGTTGATGTGTATCATTTATATTAGTTAATAATTCAAGATACACCACGCTAAAAATGTTTAACCTTAAATAGAAACACTGTCATATCTAATAGGAGGGATTGTATAGCCTGTAACACTGCAGGCTCTCAGTTTGTTGGGAATTTTGCAAAGGAGCCAGGGATGATTGGTGCCTTTGTGTTTCCCAGGAGATACAAAGGTATCTATGGAGTGAATAAACCAGAGCTCTGCAGATCAGGAAGAAATGATTTCCTTGTATTATTTCACTGGAAAAATGATATAATAAATTATTCTTAATTCCCTTGCACCTACACACTCAGCAGCCACTCAGAACAGGTAGTTAATCCATGGATGTGGTACCTTTCTCTCTCGGGAGGAGCCACTTTGCCTAAGGGCACCTTTCCTTCTGCTGCATCTCCTCTGAACTTTCAATCCTTGAATAAATTCAAGATTCTGTTATTATTTCAGGCAACAGAGATTACATTGAGCTATTATATCAAAGTAGGAAATGCATTTTCAATATTTTAGCCTCGACTGATGTGATAAATCCAAATAAGTAATTGTGAGAAAATCACTATATTGACTTCACTCCCCCTTCTATCTGCAGGCTGGGCAGCATTTAATTCTGAGAACTACCATAAATATATTACCTATAAAGAATATTCTTACCTCTAAAATACCAAAAAATGTAGTTATTAAATATAAAGACAAAATAAGAAAGAATTTACACCAAATTAACAGTCTAACCCTTACCTTCCAAACCCAGCAGAACACAAAGGGGTTTGATCCACCTGTTGATTTGAGTTTTTAGAGGACAGAGGTTTGGTTTTTTTTCAAGAAACCATAGTATCAGGTGCTGATGTTTCAATACATATTTTAAAAATAATGGTTATTTTGATAGAAAGTTGAAATGAGTGTGGTTTGACACAGAGCAGACCTTGTCTTAAAAGATTTCTGATCAAAGGAAGAGGCACCACAAGCTCAAGAAAGGAACAATCTGCTCCAGATAAGGAAAAGGAGATGGATTTTCTTCTTTTTTTTTTTTGAATGTTATGGATTTAAAGACAGACAAATCTCCTGAAAAGACAAATAAGAGGCTGTGGGCCACTGGATGAGAAGACAAGTCACAAAGCTTAAGTGATTTCTGTGATCTGTTTAGACACACAAAAAGCACCAAGTGGTTTGGTGCAGAAGATTTGCTTTAGGAAAACTGAGGATCAAGCCCATGGATTCTGGGGAATGTGGCTGCAAAGCACCTGCCAGGACAGCTCCAGGGGTCAGGTACCAGCAGCAACTTCAGCATTATTTGCACAGAAATTAAGAATTATTTGTCTTTAGATGGGTCAGAGGTTTTCAATACTGGAATTCCTGCCCAATTAACGAAATCAAACCCATCAGTGAAATTCAGGACACCTAAATCAAGGAAACTTGATCATCAATATGGCAAAAATTGAATCAAATGCCTTATGCCAAATACTGCCAGTTAAAGAAATTAAGTGTTCTTCCCATTCTTGCAGTGTCCAATTTCATAAAGATGAATTTGTTGTGTAGAGAAAGGGCACAATTCATATCCTACTGATATGAGCATGTTCACAGCTCTGTAGAGATGGATTGAAAATGTTATTTAGATGAACTTCTATGGAAAATGAGCAGTTGATAATTTCATTTCTACTCTCAAACAAAAAATATCAATACCTATGAACCAATCTTTAGATTGCAAAAATCCTGCATCTTCACATGAATGTAGGATGGCAATGAACAATCTTCTCTTGAAAACTCAGTATGTTTTATTACAGAAAAAATCCTGGCTGTTTTCATTGCAGCAAATAAAAGAAACATTAAAATATTTCAAAAAATAGAGACTGGGCAAGATGCAAAGACCTTTGTGTACAATTTACATTTTATATGTTACATGTAAAAAGTGCTTGTACGAGAACAGGTTTTGACATGAATAAACACAGAATCCAACCAAGGGAAATTAGATCATCTCACAAAAGGAAAATTTAAAGAAACCTCAATTTTTTTCTCTGAAGAAGCTTCTCCTCTTCATCAAATATCAAAATGTGCACAGCTCCTGCTGGACATTTTGATGTAAGAAATTGGAAGGAATCAAAGTACTGAAGAATACACCTGTTTTGGTATTTAGGCTCAATCTATCTATGACTTCATCTGCAAAGATAACCTTCTAAATGTTTTCCTAAAACAACCCAAGCTAACAAATGCAGAAAACCATAATTTGGTTATATGGGTGTTTTGCTTTCTGAGGAAAAACCCAATTATTTGACTGGTATTTAATGGTGGATTAATTAAATCTGTAATGGATAAACCAATAATTCCAAGTCAGATCCTACTTGGGTTTCTCCAGAATTTCCAGCCATGATGTCCTTTAACCACAAAGTCAGGATGAAGAATCCTCATTCTATCTCTAGAAAACTGCACATTGCAAAACTCTCCCAGGGAAAACCCCAGAAATATAATGAGAAATGGAGCCTGAGGGAAGCTTTTGTTCCATGAGGACAAGGAAGGTGTGTGGCAGCCCTGTGGTGTTTTGAGGGCTGCTCACCACAATTCCCACAGAAACTGTCACCAGGTGCCACTATTGCCCAGCAGAAAGGATGACACACCTTTATTTCGGGATCTGGAAAGGCTGAGCTTCCTTTTAGGGGTGCCCATCTCCTGAGATCCTCCCTGCTCTGCTCCTGCTGCAGCTGCCACCTCTACAGCATCAACTGCAGTGTCCCTGCTCCTCACGTTTTCCAGAATTCCACGGGGACTTCTGCCAGCCTCAGCTTTTTCAGTCACATTCTGTGCTTCTGAGGTGTTGGTGGCAAAAAGATCAGCAGGGACTGTGGAGTTCCCACATTCCACCCAATTCCCAGTGGTGCAACAGGCTGGGGGTTCAGTTCTCTGCTCCTCTGGGTCTGCATCATCATAGAGTTCTGGGGTGAAGTAAATGCTTTCATCCTCATCCTCATCCCCATTCAATGCTGCAGGCTCAGCTCTCCCTGCTGCTGAAGGGAACTCCCTGCAGGGCTCAGCTGGAAGCTGCAGCTTCCCAGCATGTCCTTCAGCAACTGGAGCCTCAGCATTTTGAACTGAAAAATGAGCTGTTTCCAAACATGATTCTGGTCCACTTGGTTCATGTTCTGCAGTTAATGATGATTGGCATTGATTGAAATGATCAATAAGGTCACTAGGCCCGTTGCTGTGCTCCTGTCTGCTGCCTGCTGTGGCCCTGCAGTTCTTGGCTACAGGAGTTGAAGCCAGTGGTTCAGAGCAGCAATTCTCTTCCACAACATCAGCATTGGTCCAACCATTCATTTTTTCTGTCTCTCTTTTAATTGCTGGTGTTTTGGGGGTGCAGTCCATACGTTTCCTTCTCTGCTTTACATGGTGAGAATGGCTCTCTGCATCAACTTTCTGGTCACCTGTGACAAATGACAAAACATAAATGAATTGTATCTGATTTGCAGCATGTTTAGCACACCAGAATTACCACTGGTTTAGAAGGTTTACAGTGAGTTTACAACATTCATTAAAAACAATAACACAAAGAAAAGCCCAGATGTTATAACTACCTTAGCACATGAATTGTCTTAATTAAATGAATAAACAGGCACATAAAGGTAGAGTATAACTGGATTTGAAATTTGTCATCTTTTATATTGTGCTCTCATCTTATTCACCTCTCTCTTGATTGAGAGGACATCAGAACCCTTCCTAAAATTTAGGGGTGGTTTTTACTTGTGAAGCTGGAACTAGGGGAGATCCCACGGAAGGTGTCTCACAGCAATGTCTAAACAACAGATGTAGCTTGAACCAGGGCTCACCTTGCAATAATGTTAATCTTGATGCGTTTCAAATATATTTTAAATGATCTTCATAGTGTTCAATGGAAAAAGACATTAAAATGAAAACATTTTTGATTGCACTATAAACTTATCAAAGATTATTCTTTTAAGACAACCAGATGGAAGGAGAATTAATTTCAGTCTGTTGAGCACAGCTCCTCCACATTTGTGAGTAATTACCATTTTCCACTATAGCACTTCTGTAATTTAAAAAAAAAACAAAAACATTTCTCTCTTCTGAAAAAGATGCAACCCCACATTTGCACTTGCCAGTGGAGATGAACATACTCTGTTTCACCGTTGCCATGCTGTCACTTGGCTGCTCCCCTGCCGTGGCAGGAACCGAGCTGATGGTCGCAGCACAGTGAACCTCTGAGCCCAAATTTTGCTGCTGACTTTCAGCAGGAACATCTGGGGACAGAGGAACGGTGGCCTCTGGTTGAGAGCTCTCTGGTTGGGAGCCCTGTGAGAGGTCCCTGGGGTGTGCAGGGAGTTGGGGGCTGTGCCCTGAGGAAGGATCCCTCAGAGGATGCTGGTTCCTGAGGGCGAAGGCGCGCAGGGACTCCAGAGCGCCGCTGAAACTCCCGTGGTGCTGGAGCTGCTGACGGATCCACTTGGATAATCCTGAGGGGAAAGAAACGTCTCACTCCAAAATAACAGCATCTGCAGCAGGTGAAACCATTACAAGTTCACATCAGTAAACAGCACCCTCAGAGTGCAAACATCTCTGTGTAGGTATAGGCTCAAAGATTTCACGGATTTGCTCATGAAGCTACAACAATTCCTCTTTTCCAGGGTTGGGAATTTGATTTATTCAATGGCAGTATTCTGATAAGCAAACTAAAAATATCCTTCTTTTTCTAGTAAGAGCCTTTCCCTTTTTCACTAGTCTTCTTTTTAAGTTCAAACTGCTGCCTTGCACAAATATCATTGTATTTCTTTGATACCTGGGTGTTCATTCTGCTTGTTATCCTGAATTATTTAAAAGCAACTTACACAGAGTACAGCTGTTTATTATCATATTAACAGGGGGTGAGAAAAATTCGAATATAATGAAGCTTTTTACACACAAAGAATCACAACTATTTCACAACTACAGGTTTCATCATAACCTGCTCCTATAAAAATGGTATTTAAAATTCTTAAATATCAGATGTCTTGAGCATAACAGCTTTTTAGATGACATTGAAGCACACAGGGGTCAAGTAAAAACTGACTGCCTCAATTTTAGAAAGTGTTTTTGAACCAATTTAAATACTATTTGAATATCAATTAAAAAAAAAAACATTAACCCCCAAACCCACAACAACAACAGAGAATTTCACTCTTTTGTGAAGTTTTACTTTTTAGAGAAAGAAATCTTACCAAGTCTTGAACATAGGGATTTTTTGTGGTCCTCTATGAATTTGTGTTTACTTTGATAATTTGGATGTATTTTAGTACAAGCACATCAGAGGAGCTGAACTCAACTGCAGCAGCTGAGCTCCACCTGCTGACTAAGCCCAGCATGGGCTGGTGAGCCCAGCTCTGCCCAGCAAAAAGGGCAGGAACAAAGGTAAAAACACATTCCCAAGCAGTTTATTTTCTAATTTTTATTTTATTTAAAGGTTGTGTGCAGGATCTGTTTTATTTCACCTGCATTTATTTTTGCTCAGTATAAAACTACAAACAGAAAACCCTTGTTGTATATTGAATATTCAGCAGTTCCATTTCTGTTCCATGGTTGTGACCCTTCCTACTGACCTGGATTTGTACAACCTCATTTCTGTCATTCAGAGGTGTCAGTATTTTTCAACCTTAGGATGTTTCCCCAGAAGATTTTTACCTCTTACCAGTTATGTATTTATTTGGGTTATTCCTGAAGCGATCGTCAACTAAAATAAGAGCTCCCCAGTCATTCCTGTGCCTTATACACCTAAAAGTGAGGGGGGAAAAAGAGTTTTTCTGTAATTAGAGGGCACACAGCAAAAATCTGTGGGAATTAGGATTTGCTCTGAGTCAATTGGAATATGCAAAATTATACAGGAAGTGCTCTTCTTCTGTATGCACCAAAAATTGTTATGGATGTCACAGAAGCTTCACTTTCCTTCAGCTGCTGAATTTACATGAAAACAGCTAAATTAAAATAAAACACACAAACAGTCAACAGCCAATCAAACCACATCATTTGTTTTCCACTCTTAACTGGGCAGTGTAAGTATTATAGAGTTTCCTGCCAAGCTTGGTGGAATGTTCTGGTTTTATCAAAATCCTTCCCCACATCTCAGGTTAGCAAGAGCTTTGGCTCATGGTTTTATAAGGAATTTGTACCTTTATGTCAGAATGGAAATGTATTTTCTCCATTTAACTTTAGATGATCCAAATGATAGATTAAACTATAAGCAATTGTCACTAAAACTTGAATTAAGTTCAAGCTGATTTCACAGTTATTATTTCACTATTGGTATTCCACAACTGAGAGTTTTCTTAACCTATTTTAATTAATGCTCTTCTGTTCCAAAGAGGAATTTAAGAAATCAGGCCTGTAACAACAAGAATCCACGATGGGATTTCCTAATGTTACAGTTTCTGTCAATTTTCTCTCTAAGCCTTCATTTATGTCATCACATTTGCATTAGGACTAATTCAAATAAGAGTTTTCCAGCTGATGTTTCTGTGGCTCTGTATCCATGACAGACATGACAGAAATGGATGACAGTTCTAATCTTTATTTCTATGATAAATTTTGTTAAAGGAGGATGAATTAATTCTGTTAATAACATTTGGGGGAATTTTTCCATCTAGGAAAGGGAAGCTACACCACTTCTTATAAATCTGGGAAGAGATCAGTGAGCACGATAATTGAATTGACCTTTTGCAAAGGTCTGAAAAACCCCACTGCTATTTCTCCCTTTCAAAAATACTTGTAGGCTAAATACCAAACAACTGCTCTGAGCCCACTGAGAGTGTGAACAATTAGTGCCTTGGAAAAGTCCTAAGGATCTTCTTTTGCTTTAAAGCTCAAGAACTATTTGTCTCTGCTTGTGCTTTTTTATTTCCCTGTATATCTGGATGGATATCAGCAATAAAACTTTAACTGAATTGAAGTGGGTTCTGAATGTAAAACAAAATCTCTGAATTATCACAATGCTCAAGTGCACAACAGGCTGAAAAGCAGAGAGTTGTCAGCACAGAGCAGCTCAAGAGACACAGTTTGCAATATGAGAGGTTTGGCCTTACTTACCCCTTTTTGTGCTAAATGTGGGGAATAAATCCTTAAAGATCTCCCTAAAAAAAAAGTTCTACAAATTTATATCATTTTAATTATGTTTATCTCACCTTCCCAGGGCTTGGTTGAGAGCTCTGTAAGCTTGAATTTCATACCACTGACTCCCTGATAACAGGCCTCTTGTACTTTTGTGCTGGTCATTGTACTTCCTCTTTAATTCAACCTAAGAAAGAAACCATAAAATATTTGGGTTATTAATGCTGTTGAAAAGGAGATATTCTAAAAGGGGAAAACAAGCAAACATTGATTAAATAAAAGAATATATAAATTGTGCTTCGGTGTTTCAACTCTATATTTTGTACACTAGCCAATTCTGGCTTCTAAAATTGCCCTGAGCTGTGACCTGTTCCAATAATTTAAATGTATTGACTGAGCACCACACACACCAGTGAGAGAAGGATAAACTGTTCAGACAGGTGAAAAAAGCCCAAAGCAGGTACAGGGAGATGAGATTTATCCCAGATTTCTTGGCTCTTCCAAAAGGAAAGAAATGCCCCACTGGAGCTCTCCATCCTTCCCCTCATCACAAAACCCACTCCTCACCCAGAGCTGGGACCAGACCCTGCTTTTCCCAAGTCAGGGTTAAGCAAACCCAACTTTCCTTCCTCTAGAGAAGCTGCAAAAGAGCTTTAGAGACAGAGGGGGGACCAGGAGCCAGTGATACCAAGCAAAATTCCCAGCTTGGCATAATCTCCTGAGGTTTGGAAATGTTTCACTGGAGGGCATGGGGAGATCAGGCAGGGAAAAGCACGTTCCCCTTTTTTAAAAACACATCTCTGATGGCTTAAAATCTGGAGTAAACTGCCCAAGAAATCCCCTGCCTGCCCTTCCTAATCACATGGATAACCACACACACTGCCTGGTGTGAATTGGAACAGCTGGCATTAGAACATCATTTATATCAAAAGGATTTATTATTATTATTATTCAGTGAGGGGAACTGAAATGCTTTTTTTATTTTTTTTAAGCAAACACAAAACTACACCAAAAAGGGTCTTTCTGATGCTTTTTTGTACAGTATTAACCTTTCTAAACTGACAAGTGAAAGGACACGCTTCAGGAGAGAAAACAGCAGACTTCTAACCTCTTCTGACAGGTAACTTTCAAGTTGCATTTGGATAAGAAATTTTATTTTATGTACTTATGCCCTTTAAATTGCCTGTCAAATTTACAAATTCAATCTTTACAGCCAGAAAGTAAATTCAGTTTGATTTCACAGATTTAATATTTGTTCCAGTCACTCAGAATTTACTGACTGGCATGTGAGGTTTCCTTTGTAATTTTCCAAACAGAAGATGATTTCTTCTGAATGGTTTATGAACATTAAACAATCCTTTAAAAAAAGGAACTTGGCTTTATCTGTGCATTTCTACAAATTGAAATACAACCTGGAGACATAAAAGGGGACTGCTCACCTTTGGAAATGAGGAATGATGTTGGAAAAGTTCACTAAAGCCTTAAAATCATAACCATTGTCAATATACTCCTGTGTGTGTTTTGCATTTGTCTTCTAGTCGTGGTCAGTATTGTAAAGCTTTATTTTTTTGAAGAATTTTGTTATCAGTAAGATTATGGCCAAATGGAGGTTTACCAGCCCCTCACCTCGCCAGCAGACTGTGCAAACAGTGTTAGAATAACTGCTCCTGTGTCTTACACTGAAAAATGACATTATTTTTAAATAAGTGAATAAACTCTCCGATGTAGCAGTAAAATGCAAACCAGACAGATCACCTAAATAAAACAGATTACTTCCACATTCTTCTAGTACATGTCAGTGTTACCAAGTTTATTGCTTGTATGCAACCACCAGTGACATTGCATTGCAAGTTCTATAAACCCCATTTTTTAATCTAAAATCCCACGAGTTTGGGGGTTTTTAACCCCAATCCCTTGCTCTAAGGGTGTAAAATACCTCTAAAACGTCCTCATATTCATTTTAAAAGGGTTCCCAGAAAATAATCCCCATTCTATTTAGTCCCTGCAGTGCTCCTGCCTCAGCAGAGATGATGCCAACCTGCCTTGCTGCGAGTTCACTTTGCAGGGGGAGGCTGCTGCAGGTAAAAGGCCAGGGCCTGTCATTTTCATGCAATCAGAATCTATTTCATTGTGGAACTGCTGCATTCCCCCCCATCAATTCCACGCCAGATTCAAGCTGACATGTTACATATGTGAAAAAGCCAGTGCCTCCTGCTAGCAAATATCCACAATGTGCAGGAAAGCACAGGCTAGAAGGGATTAGTTAAAATGTCAAAAGACAGCCTTTTACTTTTACCTGTTCATCCTTAAAAACATCCTCCCAGCTCTGGGGCAGGATTTGCAGACAAAGAGCTGCACAAGGCCCCTGGCAAGCTCTGCCATCCTGTAGCTGTCACCCAGATTAGGCTTTGATCTGTCTGGGAGGTCACGGGCACAGCCACGTTCACTCCAATCTCCCCACGTTCCACCTGCAAACCTCTCCTGCTTTTAATGCTTAATTAGCTCGACATCCTTCACTCTGCAATATTAGCTGGGAAACAGCAGCGAAAAAGGATAAATGCCATGAACAATTTTGTTGTTGTTGTTGTTGTTTTTTAAGGTTTGGAAAGATACTTGGAGGCAGTTTGTGCTACAGCTCAAGTGTATTTTTCAAACAGAATTAGCAATAGGGGTTCTCCTCCAATGACAACAACATTAAATGGCATTTGTTAGGTTGGATTTTAAAATAAGTTACCTGTGGTGGTATTCCTTCATGTGAAGAAACTCAGACTTATTCAGGATATAAACTGATTTATACTGTGCTGACCATGAATTACATGCGTCATGGCACAAAGCTGAGAAAAGGAACTCAAAAACTACAGCTTGGTTTTGACCCTCAAAATAACCTGCAAATTCCCACACAGAATCTGCAGCCTTTTAGCAACACACCAGGCTGACCCAGGTTTATTCAGAATGAACAAACAGCACTTAGCAGCAAGGTATACAAATATCAGTCTCTTATGGGCTAATTATTTGTAAAGAAAAATCAATCAGAATACTGTAAACTGATTTATCACTGCCAGTACCACGACATGAAGGTTGAATGGGCTAAGCCCATTTGTTTGTTTTGTGCAATTTAAATCAGTAAAGCGAAATGTGTTTGGTTTTACTTCATCTGGTAAAATTTTGAGGGGCATTTTTAATGCATTATTTTGTTGAACCAAATGCAAACTTTGCTTTTTAAGAACAAATAGAAGTAACAATTTGGATTTTTTGTTTGTTTGTTTAACAAGTCAGGCCTGTTCTTTGATAGGACATCACCTCACAAACATCTCCAACTGCCTCCCCTTTGCTCTGGTAGGTTAAAGGAAGAGAAAACAGCTGGGAAAGGCCAATAAAGCTGGACCAGTGTCACTGCATGGACAGGTGGAGGTGGCACATCCACACCTGGATCAGCTCGTGCCCTTCCCTCCCCAACACACTCCTCCATGGAAAGAAAAACCAGAAAATGGATAGAAATGTTTTCTGCCATTCCACCAACTTGTTTCTCTGGTTTTATGAGAGGAAAAATAGTAATGAAAACAAAGACCATTGCTCACATCATCCAAAAAAAATTTTTAAAGACACATTCATGTTCAACTTCTACTAATTCCCCATGTCTTAAAAACAAACAAGCAGAAAAAATACCAGGTGGTCACTCCCTGCTTCCATCCCCAGAAAGACATAAAAATGTTTTTTAAGCAAATCTCCCGTCCTAAAAATCTCATGTGTCCACTTAGAGTCTCTCTTCCACCTGAAATAGCAATAATTAGAATTTTTCAGGAACACACTTGCCATCTACTTCCCTCCTGACGAATGCCAAGGAGCCATAAAAGTTTGTGAGTGCAGGAAAGTTAAGACATGAAAACCCATTTCTTTTCTTTTACATCTGAAAATTCTCAAATAGAAGCAGCATTGAACAGTGCAGCATTTCACTCACTTCAAAAGCAGTAACAAGGGCTGGGAGGTTTAAGACAAATAATGCACATGTAAAGACCTGAGTGAGTCACAGAACAAGCTTCAAACATCCTCACCCCTCACAGACCCACTCAAAGCCGTGTCTAAACACAATATTTCCATTTATTAACCCACAGGAAAATGATATTATGGCAGGATTTTATCTTTAAATGTTCCAAGCATTCCAAGTGCAGTGTTAATATATAAATAATGTGGAATAAGAAAATGCTTATTAGCTGAATTTTATTCAACCAGATTCTGTCGATGACAGTAATTTATTAAGGTCATTCTAATGAGTTCATATAACTAAATAAGGTCACAAGACACAAATATCACACTTCTCTTTTCACATATAAATCCTGCATTTCCTCATAAAACAGCAACAACCCCCCAAACTGTGAATGAGATGTGATCAATATTTGTACTGCTCAATTATCATCAGGGTGCTGTTACACAGGGAGTGCTCAGGTGACCTTTTCTGCCTGAAAATTCCTGTGTGCACTTCTCAAAACTGCCTTCCTTGGATAACACTGAATAACAAAAAAAAAAAGAAGCAATCCAGATCTCAGACTTGCTCTGTCTCACAGGGGACATGGAAAGATATTGGGATTGAACAGTGCAATGTGATTGGAGATATAATCCAAACTAGAGATAGAAAAAAATGGCACAAAAGTGGCAAATAAGCCACATAGGGAAAAACATTGCTGGCTTGTTTCCCCATAACCCAAAAGTTTAAATGTGAGATGTGGCTTCAAGGTAAAGGCAAATAAGGCAAAGGCAAAGCCCTGTCCATCAGAAGTGGCACCTCCAGGGCAGCCAAGCAGCACCTCCTGCTTTGTGCAGAGCTCAGTTCTTCTCATCCTGAACTCACCAGCTATCTCATGGCCAAATCCTTCCCAGTATTCTCACTCTGAATCCCAGCCTGAGAGAGGTAGGGAGCTCATGGAACGTTGCAAGCACTGAACACTTTCAGCACTGTCAGCTCCAGACCCCGGAGTTTTCCCTTTGACAAAGCTCGTGGCACGTTCACCCCAGACCCATCGACTCATCTCAGCCTCACAGGCTTCCAGGGACTGCAAACCAGTGACTTGATTCAAACCTAATGCAACCAAAACTCTGCTCTGAAGAGAAAATTCAATCCATTTCCAGTGAAGCAGAAGTGATAGAAATCCAGGAGGTTCCCTTGAGGTCCAACACCGGTGCCGGGGCTCCGGTGCCGCAGCCGAGGGGAGCGTGAGTGTCACTCATCCCCACGCTGAGAGCTTCACTCCCAGAGCTTCAACACACTCTGACAGCAAAGCAAAGCCTCAAAGGTCACCACTGCTTGCTAAGGACAAGATAAACACGAGAAAATCACTTGGAATTTTTTTTTTTTTTTTTTTTTTTTTTTTTTTGGTCTGGGTCGGAAAAGTGAACTGTTAAACGCAAAGGGGAAGTTTGGATTTGCTGGATTCTTTCACTTTGGGATATATCCAGGGATGGGTCTGTGATCTGAGCCAACAAATTGACACCAGCCTGGCACCAGCAGGGCAGAAATGCCACCCCCTTGTCTCACTGAGCTCACAAGTTCCCATTCCCAGCCACAGGAACCCTGCATTCCACACGATCTTATGGCTGCTCTCACAAATTCTGCCTCTGAAAGCATTTTGTTTCCTTAATTGACACAATTTCTGTTGGATGCAAGAAGGGTGTGGATGGCTTGGAGTGTTTATAATCATTGGTATTCTGGGAAAAGTGGGAAGAAAAAGGTTTTTGAGGTATCTCGGTGCTACCACAGCACCCATGCAAGTTCCAGAAATGGTTTTCTGCTCCCCACTTTCTATTTGGAATTTTTTCTCACAGTACTGGAATAAAGAAGAAATCAAAAGTCTTCTATCCCTAAAAAATTCTTAACTTCACAGGAGATTTTCTACTAAATATAACACAACAATGACCTCCCCATTAAATGTCATTTTCTGTGCTAGTTTTGCCCATATTTCTTTATTAATAAGTCAAAAAGTATTTTTAAGTGATGCAAAGGCAAGATGAAATGAATACAGTGTAAGGGATGTTTCCCAACTCTGGTTAAACATAACAAAAATTTAACTTAAATTAAATGTTGAAATAAGAATAATTTTCTTAGAAATCTTGCTTTTCCTAGGATATGGTAAATAAGAAATGAATTTTTTCAGCATTTATGTAGCACAAGATTCTTTCTCCCTTCAAGGGACACACAAAACATGTAAGCTTAAAAACTTCCATAAGGACCAGAAACTCCATATTGAAACACATCATTATTCTGAAATGATAGAAATATCTCAATTTGTTGAGACAGGAGAAGAAGAAACTTCAGCCAAAGAGCTGCAAAAAATTTGTACCAGTAAGTTACATAAAGCCCAGGGAATTATAATTGAAGTGATGATTTCCTCTGTGTTACAAGTCAAGGTACTGGAAACAATGAAGGAAATCTCCCCCCTATGGCAGCCACGGGAAATAATTCCCATTAAAGGCAAACTCCAGCGATGCCACTGCTCAGAACTCCCAGCCCCATCCAGTTTATTTGCCTTGCACATCTGCTGATGTGAAGGAGTTTGACTTTCTGCATTTTCTGCTGTACTTTGGTCAAGTTCTGCTGGCTGTTCCATGATTAATTCACTCTTCTGTAGCAGGATCAAAAGCAGCTGGAGAGGTGGAAGTGCAGAAATGCTCTCTGGGCAGGGGAGCTCAGTGCCTGCACTTCAGAGCTGCCCATTATCAACATTTCGGAGCGAGCTCTTTATTTTCAGCTCCCCAAGGTAAGAACAGTAAATTATGACTTGAACTAAACAAGTCACACTTGGCTCCAAAATCAGATTTTCCTACCTCTACTTTCAGGTCCCAGAGGTAGGCAGAGGAAATCCTGGTCACAGCCAAAGAAGTCATTTTTGGCTCTGAAATAAATTTTCCTGCTTTACTCGAGCCAAACTCTACCATTGAGAGCACCAGAGCTTTGAGCAATCCTAGAACATTTCTTTTATATTATTTTGTTTTAGCAACCTGATTCTTCAGCAATATGAAACCCTTTGCAATAACACAGAATTAAGGGGTTGGCCTCTTTTCTTCAATCAGTTTTGTTTATAATCAGGTCCTACTTCTGAGCCTGAATCATTTCTTTCTCCCTAACCCTCACAAAGTGTTTTAGACTCTTCTCTCTGTGAAAAGCAGTGAACCTAAGATACAACATGCCTAAAATGTTGAAGTGAAACTGAATTATTCTCTTAAAAGCCTCCACAGAAAATAGTGGAACTTACAAAAGCACACAGTTACTTAAGGAATTCAAATGTTTGCCCTTTAATACCAGGATCTGTGGCATGTATTTAGGACAAACATATGGAAAAACTAAAATTGGATATTATTCATCACGCTTGACAATGAGTTTCTTGCCCAAGATTGATGTCTGGATCCAAAATGCTACACTTGAAAATATCTAAGAGAAGTTAATTAACAGTATGTTAGCATCAGATAACACATGTGGGATTATCCATCCCTTGCTGTCACATTATTTATGTTCTCTAATATTACAGCTCAATCAAGTTACAAATCATAAAACATATTTAGAAAGCAGGTTGATCACAGACAAGTCATATTAGTGGAGATGAGCCAACATCAAACTGCCAACATAAAATATTGCTCTCCAAAGGTCCAATTCCACAAACCCTGCTGGTTGTGCTCAGTCCTGGGAGCATTAAAGGGATTACTCACACAAGTAAAAGCTCTGTGCAGGAGTAAGGGGTTATGGAATTGAGGCTTAAGAGGACTTTTATTAACCCAAAAAGCAGACATTCAAGTGTTTTCTCATGTAGAAGCTGAGCATTTTTAGTGATTTAAACCAATCCCAGAAGCATATAATTCATGGCTATTCCAAGGGAATTGTTAATCACTTGCATTTCCTATTTTGAAAGGAAGGTCATTATTAATCATCAGTTTCCTCCTCTGGTACCTCTGCTGAGCACCTATTGCTGGGGGAGAGCCACAGAAGCACAGCTCTCTGTCTAAGCCCAACCTGACCTGTGTCACTGTGCTTTGAATTTTATGTCTGCTGAAAACTCAAGGTCCTCCCCAGAAGTTCCAGGCTTTACCCAGTTTTCTGCTTCACCTACAAAATCCAAAGGAACACCAACCAAATGGTGTGTAAGTCTTCTTTAAACTTGAACTGTTTCATTTGGGAATTCCAATTCCTTTTCTGAGCTGAAAAAAAGATGCTTAATCTTCCAAATTTCTTTTATATTTCTACAAAGGTACTAATAACCTCCTTCACTTTACCCTTCTAGCAACTCAACTGGTAAAAAAAAAAATGAGCTTGAATCCAGAATTTTTGGGGATATGATAATCATAAAGCCTTGAGCAAAACCAAACCCCTGTTCAATATAAAGACATTTAAAATAAAATCCATTTCCTCCAGCTCTGCCATGCAGCAGCTCTGCAAATCTCATGCTGAGAGACTGCTGCCTGCCCTTCTCTCATCCAGAATTGATCACTGCAGAGCTTTGGGCATTCCCATCTCTAAACAGACACACTCAGACCTTGAGCTGCTTGCAATTTGGCAGCTACTGTTTCTAGCCCTACTGAAAAATTTAGGGGTTTTCTTCAGTCTAATTAAAAAAACAGTTCAACAGCACACTGATTTTTAAAATGAAGTTATCAGAAATGGGCTGCAGTGCCTGTGATTCTGTCATTTGAAATATTTGGTTGAACTCATGGTAAAATCAAACCATAATCCACTGTGAAGATAATTCACCCACAACACATTTTTTTCAACCTCGTTTTGTATCATTTAGAACCCAAACCCATTGATTTTCAGGAAATCATTTGGCATTAATTGGAAAGTTCCAGCCATACAACAGACAAAGGATTTCCAAAACACCTTGTCAGCACATACCCCCAAAACCCAGCATTTCTAACTCTAGAAAAGAGGCTGAGTACTCTTTAAATGTGATTTTTTTACACTACAGTAGAGTGCATTATATTTTAGTAGGACAAAAAATGTTGTGGCTGAATAAGTGCTCCAAGGAATTCTGCAAACATTGGAAGAACTGCACTAACACAGCCTCCCTGGTCCTTGTAGGATGTGGGTTTTTCCCAGCAAGGCTGGAATTAGGCACATGCTGCAGACAACAAAGAAGCCTTTGCTTGTTCACTTAAGCTCAGAACACATCTCTCAAACCAAAGCTGAGTCTGTTTGGCCTTTCAAGTGCAAACCTATGATTTTCTTGTTTGATTTGGCATTAGTGAGAACCAGAATCCAGCTGCTCCTGGTATTTATTTATTCTGTGATCCTTCACTTTGTTTCTTGGCTTCACAGAGTAGTCCCTAAAGCTCTCAGAGGAACACACAGGTCTGGGCAGTGACAGTGACTGGGAGCAGTGGCAGCACCTCAGTGGCACAGACCACTAGAAAGAAATGGCATTACAAACTAACCAATAATAAACCTTCTATTCAGTAAGCAGCAAGCCTAGAAAAATACTTCTCTATATTTATTGGCTTTCTTTTCCTTTCAGCTCTGAAGTGCCTGCTCTAATGGAACATCATCTGTCAGACAAGCCCTGCTCAAGTCAAAAGGAAGGAAGTGTTGAGGTGGGCAATTACACAGCAGTGCAACAGGATGCTGCTTTCACCACCTCCTGCAAAACACAAATAGTTTCAGATTTATTTAACTGCAGCCATTTCAAAATGCTGTTTTTACAAGGGGCTTACAAGTGTTGGCCTACAGTTACGTGAAGCTTGAATATTCCAAGGAGTGCTGTCCTCCTCAGTATCCAGGAAGAGTTTATGTTGTGTCATAAATTCATGCTTCAAAACTGCAAGCTAATAAAGCAGCACAAGCTTGGAAAAGGTTTCCAGTTCCACTCTGTGCTGAAGTGGGACACCTAATTACAGTAAAGAAGGCAATGGGATTAGAAAGGTGGGATGGTGCAAGCAGTGGGACATACACAGTTATGCTGTAAAATAATAACATCATTAAAGAACCTTTATCTTGCCACCTGTTTGCTGCAAGAACCTGCCTTATTTAAAGCAGTTTTTAAAGCTGCTCCACCTCACCCTGTGCAAGGTAACTCAAAGAATTCAAATGGAATGGAGAGAAGTTCAAAGGTAAACATAGAGAAAAGGTATTTTGTGCATATTTAGTGTTTTCAAGATGACATAAAAACCAAGTCCAGCTCTGAAGTGATGTCCTACCTGAAGGTCCTTCACGTTTGGAAAGGGGATTCCAATGGTCACAACTGCCCTGGCGTTCTCATCACAGAAATCCAGCCCCTCACTGACCTTCCCTCTGCACACAGCTATCAGGAGAGCTCCATCTGCAACAGCACAGGAATACACAGATTATTCCAGGGAGAAGCTGAGGATCAGCAGAAACTGTCACCCAAATCCTTCAAAGAGCCAGAATTATAACACAGTATAATATACTGGCTGGAAAAGGTGAATGGCTATAGAGACTTATTAGAGGGATGAGATTAACTCCACTTTGATCAGTAATATTCTGATTTTGACCATCAAATAGCAAAATAATTTTACATTATATAACACGGGGTAGTTAATTATGCAAGAACAATGTGTATCTACAACAAAATGTTAAATGGTAAACCTTGAATTTTACTTGAAGAGTCTGCATCAACTATTTTGAATGGCTGCAAAAGGTACCTTTTTCTCCTTTACATTTGATTGCATCATAGTAGATGCTCAGCAGCTCATCAAAGTCACTCTTGGCCCCTCCCTGGGGCTCTGCAACGACTGTTTTAACATCCTCCAGCTTCCTCCACAAGCCAGTGTGCATCCAACGATCCTTTAACTTGTCCAGCATCTGAAAACCAACAGAAAAATCCATGTCAACTACCTGAACTGCTCAAGTAAAGCACACAAAGACATTTCTTTTAGTGAAGTTCTATTATTCAGTTTTTCTATTTGTAAATGCAAGTTTTCCTATCAAGCACAGAACCTCAGCTGTGCAGCACTTGGGAAACAGAGGGGCATTTATTTTGCTACGTAGAAATAATGCAGATTTTTGAGTTGTCAAAGCAAAACTCACTAAATCTATGACAGTGGTCAGTAAAGAGCATCTTGTGGTATTCATCAAAATAGAGGAATGTCATCCAAAGAAAAATGGAGCTTATCTGGTTTTTTGATTACTAAGTAAGATCAGAAACAAATTCCAAATTAATTTGAAACAAGGTTTTATATCTTAAACTTCTGGAACATTTCAATGCTTGGAAATTTACATTGAGAAGTTGGGGGAGGAAATACTGATGCAGGATTTACCAGCCTCCTCTGCTTCTTGAAGAACCCATCGTTTGGTATCCACCCACCACATTCTGAACTGTGCACATTTCACTCCAAATCTCTCAAGCAAATAAACTTGCCTCACTTTTAATGCAAAAAGTAAAAATGTTGCATTACAGAAATCAAAGCTTAAAATTAGCCGGGTAAAGTCAGCTGGGTAGGAGTCATTCAGCAAATGTAGCAACTTCTACATTGAATTCTACCAAGTCAGGGAGCAGAAAAGCCCCTCCTTGAGCTGCCCTCCAGACAAGGGCAAGGCAAGCAACACATTCCAGAGTGACCCAAGGAGTTCCACTGAATGCCCATTCTTCAATGGACAGAATTCAATCCTTTGTTTCACCCTCCTGCTGCTCAGTGATCTTTGGTGTTACTGGCTCCGTGCAGGGACTGAGGTTCAGAGATGAGATTTAAACCCACAGATTCTGCAATAAGGGCTGTGCTTTTAATGTGTCTGCACTTCCCTCCACTCCCCTCCTGAAGACTTTTCCATATTTTGCTCCAGGCTACATAAACTGCTCCATCTGGAACCTGCACTTGCCCTGCTTCATTCCTCCAAAAGCCACAGCATCCCTTCCCTGCAGCCCACTTGTTTCCAGTGCACTCCAGCCAAGACCCAGGATCTTGAATGGGTGATTGTTACCAAAATAGTCTGTCCCGTGTCCAAATCCAGAGTTTAAGTGCTACTGTGAAGCAGAACTAATGACAACTAATTGTTGTCACATTTGAAAATTTATAGGAAACTGGGTACAAGGCCCTTTGCATTTTTCATGTCCTCAGCATTAAAGATCTGAACTCTTTCTCTGACATGAAGAATTTGGATGGGTTCCTTACAAGAGGGGATAAATGCTGTTATTTTGCATTTTGCCTGTTTTGTCCCAGCCTCTGCTCAGGGAATTACTCTTGCTTTACTACTGATGTGACACCATTAGCAAGCAAGCACAGAGAGAGTAAGTGATGAGTAGCAGGAACAGTTTCCCCCACACACAGCTATAGCTGCAGAATAAATCATCTCTGCTAAATGTGTCTGTCCTCCTGTCTGTCCCCTTCCCTCCCAGCTCTGTCATTTCCTGGCAGCATCCTGTCTGTAATCTCTTTTTCTATAAAGGTTGTAATCCTGTGACTGAGCAATGAGTGTCCATCTTGCCATCCCAGCCCGCTGCTGTGGCCTCAGTTCTTGGATGTGATGTGGAGATAATTCTGGGAAAGCAAAGCAGCAAACACATTACAGCTCTAAGTACATCCATTTGGGATCTGCCAGGGACTGTAACATCATTCACTTCCCAGATTTCATTCCTCCTCCTGTGGAACTGGGGGCTGCCTGGGCCCCACTCAGCAATCCCTGCTGAGCTGGCTCCTGGCACTGCCAGGGAGAGAACACAGCAGATACTTGGGTAGAGCTGAATTTCACATTTACATTGATAAAACCATCCAGGCTTTGACTTCTAAGGGTCACTCACCCCTGATTTTCTCCTCTCCTCTGATTCACCCAGTGGCATTTCTCACCAACATACCCCTAGGAAACGTTCTTGCCAGAAGGGCAAGACTCCTCACAAAAACTCCTAAATCCCTCAGTTCCACTGTATTCCCTCTGTATTTGAAAGAGTAGAATTTATATTCAGAACTGCAAAGATGGCAGGAGAAAATCTTTATCCAAATTCTTAAGAAAACATCTTTTCTCTTTGTGGGTTCCCCTGCCCCTCCAGACAAGTCTCCCTTGGACCAAGCTTCAGGTTTCTTGTTTCATTGACAGCAACCATCACAACAGAAAATCTGTGATTTTGATGGAAATATGAGAATTATTTATGAAATCTCTGGCAGGAATGGAGCAATTCCTTTAATTCACACAACAGCTATTACCCCTTCCATTAATGGAGTTTGCTAGATACAGAAACTTTCCTTGTATCCACAAAAACACAGGACCCATGGCATGGACAGACACTAAAACAACAAGAATTATGGAGCTGACTGAATACAAATAAATAAAATATAGAACACACACATGCCTCAGAAGAGCCAGGAACCAAGTGCGGGTTTCTCATAAAAAATAATTTCACTTTGGGTTGGAAAAGTGCAAATGGGAGCAAGATCTAATGCCAGGAATCACAGGAAGGAACCATTAATGCCCCAGTCAGTCACTCCTCCTACCCAAGGGAATAATAGTTCCTGCACTGGAAGGCAGCCTGTGTATATTTTATTAAATCCCTTAAAAATGGATTCTCAAATGGTTTATTAACAAATGGTCTTCCTCCAAGAGAGCAGAAAATCTTGTTAGAAAGAATCTGTCATCTTCCCATGCACTGAGGGATGTTTACTGGGATAGCTTTTCCCTTGTACTCCTTTCTGCAATTTAAAGACACCTGTAAGCTATGATCCATAAAAACTTGGGAGCTCAGTGTTGAGCTCTACCATCCATCTATGCCAGCATTCCCTTCTGAAGCAGTTTGTGAAACATTCTGGAAGTCTGAGGATGGGGGGAGCTGTTTTCTCACCAGCTCCTTCCATTCTGCTGCACTCCAAGGCCAAACCCTCCCGTGTGTACCCACAAAGGAGCAGCTTTGCCCTTTTCCATTTTTGCTGCTTTGTTTTACACAGTGCCAAAAATCACATCAGGGGGCTCCCAGGTCATGAAGCAAACCCAGAGATTTGTTTAATGTATTTTACCCTAAGGCAAGTTGATTGTAATTTGCACCATTGGATCAAACTTGGGGAGTTAATTCAGGTTGCTGGGAGTGTGCTTTTCCTGCAGGATCCATCACCTCCTGACAGGGAGTTGTGGAGTAGGAAATAGCTGAGAAGAGAGAAGGTCTAACAGAAGAATTCTGGCTTATTTTAGCTCTTGTCCTGCTAAATTCTTGACATAAAATATTTCTTAAATATTTTAGCATTGATTCACATCATGAACAGATCATTCCTTGTCAGCAGAGAAAAAAAGGTATCACAGAAATAATCAAAAGTGCTTGGGGAAGCAACAAAACTCCCAAAAATATCCAAGGATGCTCCAGAGCAGTACAGGACAAAAAGGCTAATGACCTAAGAAGCACTTGACAGCAGAGGAAAATAGCTCTGACTTGACTGGGTAGTTTAACAACTCTTAGCTATTTAAAAATAATTATCATTGCAATTGCATTGTGTCCTTGTGCACCTGTAACACCACAAGCTGTCTTGTTTCCCTCACATTTATACAATAACTGGACAAAAGGTATTCAAGGTGAACAGAATTTACACAAACATCTTGTAACCCTTCTTTAAAACCTGCCATTACACTAAAATAGCCCCATTCCTTCAAACTTTGCTTTTTTTAATCTTGGTTCTATGGAACGATCTGAAGTTGCACTTTTCATTGTTATTCAAATATTCAGGTAGTTGGAGGGGAGAAAGGGGAGAGCCATTAGGTTTTTCTTAATAAAAATCACAGTATTGGCACCACTGTCAGTGCAAAAAGTCTGAGCTCCCCCAGGGACCAGCATTGATCTAAAAGCCTTTTCCCTGTGTTTGTTCCCAGGATTTTCTTTGTGAATAAGCACTGCTTCAAATCAAAGTGTGTCTCCAGTGGGCTGGAAACGTGTTTGAAGGGTCAAACAGAAGTTCTGCAGGCAGGCAGGCAGGCAGGCAGCACAAAACTCCAGAGATGGCAACAGGAGCTGTGGCAACAGGAGCTGAGCTGCTCCACACTGGGCTGCCTCCAGGAGAACTTGGTTCTGGTGGAACAATAGGGCTCTGCTCCAGCTGGGACTGAAAGGGAGTGACTGGGAATGACAGGGAGTGACTGGGACCCAAAGGGAATGACTGGGAATGAAAGGGAACCCCTGGGACTCAAAGGGAGTGACTGGGAATGAAAGGGAGCCCCTGGGACCCAAAGGGAGTGACTGGGAATGAAAGGGAGTGACTGGGAATGACAGGGAGTGACTGGGAATGACAGGGAGCCCCTGGGACCCAAAGGGAGTGACTGGGAATGAAAGGGAGCCCCTGGCACCCAAAGAGAGTGACTGGGAATGACAGGGAGCCCCTGGGACCAAAAGGGAGTGACTGGGAATGAAAGGGAGCCCCTGGCACCCAAAGGGAGTGACTGGGACTGAAAGGGATCCCCTGGGACTCAAAGGGAATGACTGGGAATGACAGAGAGCCCCTGGCACAAGACAAGGCTCTCATGGAGAGTGCCACAGAGACTCCCAGTGCTGCTCTAATCATTGCTCTGCAGGGTTTGTATCTTGCCAGAAAAAGAACAGGTGACACAAACCAAAGAGGCTTTGTTTTTGTTTTTAAAGCCTGGAAACCCTTAATTTCAGAGAGACAGCTGAGAAAAAATGCTGCAAAATGTTTTGCTACAAGATGTTTCCCACCATTTGGGCTGCCAGCAAAGGAAACAAGTACAGGTTGTTTCGTATCAGAGAACAACTCGGCCTCCACCTGCATCAGCTGCCTCCTCTCCTCCTTTCAGAGAAAATAACACAAAAATTTACCAAAGCCCCATACACTCTGACAGGTCCTCCTGCAGCTTTAAGCTGTTAGGCTGGAGGACATCATATTTTCCACTCAAGCACTCCTCTGCTGATCTCAAGGCCCAGATGTTTTTGTCATGGCTCTAATTCCAGAGGTTTTGCATTCCCTTTGAAAAGCTTCCAGGAGGAGATTTGCTGAGTCAGCTGCTTACCTACAGCTGGAAGTTTTTGTTCCAATCCCTCTGGTCCCAGGAGAATCACCTGGATGAAAGTTCTACTTCCATTATGAAAGGATGGAACTGTCCCTATATTAGTGATAATCCTAAAACATATTCAGTCATTAAATCAAGGCATTGCTTAAACATAGTGACCTTAAATTCCTGTTATTTCATAGGAACCCTGGAGAGTGGATCTGGCCAGATTTCACCCACTTTTTTTGGCATTACAGGTTCCCATTAAATGAATTTCTTCAAGGATTAAGATGGTTTGGAAAAGTAGAGCATTAGCAGAAGTTATTTGAGAGCTCTTGAACAAAATACTTTGCCCAAATTTAGTACCAAATGACCCAGAACCCTACAGGCAACTGAGCTCCAGGGATATTGGAACTCTTCAATTTGGGGAAAAAAGACAACTTCACAAAGAGTTTACCAAGGTGGGGTCAGAGGATCACTAATTCATTCCATTTCCACTTTCAGTTAAAAAACAAACAAACCAACCCCAAAACAAAAGCCAGTAACAACAACAACAACAACAAAAGGGCCTTCGAGGTTAAAAGTGAACAGAAAGGAAACAACAGAAGGAATAAAGGAAACAAGAGGAATGAAATGGGAATAAAAGATTGAAGGGCCAAGAAGAAAATGCCTGGAAGGATTGGTGTGAAAGGAAAATTGAGTTTCCCTCCAAAAATAGGAGGGAAAATATTTGGGCTAACTAACCAATAAACTCTAATGTCCATTATCCCAATCTTTGAAATCCTTTTGGAACGGCATCCTAGAACTATTAAAAATAACCCCATAAAAAGCACAATGTCCCTCAACAAGAGCAAAAGGGATGAAAAGCAAGCAAAGAAACCCAACCACATTTATCAAAATCACCAAAAAATATTCCCCACTTTGAGAAGAACTAAAAGAATATTCACCTCTGGGCCATAAGTCATTCACCCAATTGGCAGAACTAATTTACATTTCACCTTTTCTTCTTCTTAATCACCCCATAGACTTTTTCAAAAGGTCATTTTAATCATATTTTTCACCAAAAAAAAAGGAGAAAAGCCTCAATATGGCTCAACACCCAGACATTTGCACTGCTCTGAGCTGGGACTCCTCCAGCCAAGAATAACGGAGGCCATTGAATTATTTAAAGCAGTTGTTTGCACTCAATTAGATTTTCATGAAAGGTTAAGCAAGAGACTGATTCACAGCCCCTCCTCATGTTTATGGGAGGGTTCTAACACAGGACAAGGTATTTAAAATTCATTCATTTGAATGACTGAGCCAATGCAAAATATAAATGTGGAGTTTCTCACAAAAAAAAAAAGGTATTTTAAACTTCAAATTTCAGTTTTTCAGCTTCCAATTCTAACAGATTTCAAGAGAGCGTGAAAATACCTGTGCCAAAATATTTCATTTTTGAAGTAAAATCTACTTTCAAAATAGAGCTGTAAATTCCCACTGTTAATAGGAAACTGGAGAGAAACACTAAACATCCATATAAATTCACATGCACAGGGTAATCTTGTCTTTATGGACCAAAAATAGATTTAATGCAAAAAATAAATTGATTTAATCAATTTAAAATTGATTTTAATGGAAGCAGGCCCCACAAGGATGTTACTCTTATCAAGAAGAGGTTCCACCTGCTTTCTCCTGCACATTTTCCTATTGTATTTCTCTATTATTTCCCCATTAGCTATTTATTATATCAGAGAGTATCACCCAGCAATGCAGAGAAGGCTTCTGAACCTGCCTGGTTCCCTCAGTGCTAATTCCAGGTGAATTCCTGCCTGATTCCCTTCCGCAAACACTCACAGAGCCTCTGGAATGAAATGCTCCATAAGAGCAAAATAAAATATTCTAAGAGAAAATAAAGTTATGAATCCAAGGGGCTGCGCAGGGACCTGGAGCCGGGTCCCACACTTATTCTGATATTTTACATTTCTCCCAGAATTCTGAAGGAAGATCCCAGAGGCTCTGAATTGTCCTACCAGGTGCTCAAGGAGTCTGTCCTCACCACCCCTCCTGGGGAAAAGTTGCCCTGCACTGGAAATCTACAGCACTGGGCTTGTTCAGGAGATTTTTCACTTAATCTATTTCTTCACAGCAGAAAATGAGTTTGAAGGGTAAAACTTTCAAACCATGGAAGTGTGATTTTCAAGAATTTCCACGGAGAAGGTGTCTTTTTAAACTGAGAAGTATCGTGCTTATTTTCTCCAGGAGAATTGGAAACAAATATGAAATAAACCCAAATATTTAGGACCAAGAATAGTGTTGAGATCCCCACATGTGGCAGAAAAGGTGGGGTAAAATCTGTGCTCATCCACACAGACACTGAGGGGAAATTAAAAAAAAAAGAAGGAAAAAATTAAAGCTACTGTGCAACTCAATTCCACAATTCAACTAAACCCTGACCACGGTGAAAAACTCTGTATTATGAACAAGATTCTGATCACCATGTGCACACTCCAGCACAATAAAAGGTGAATAATTCATCATCATTTTCAAAGGCAAAGTATGCATCACTCAGCTTGGGGGCAGCACGGGGGATTTCACTGGCAGGATTTTTCTTTGGGGACAATGACAAAGTGCCGCTCACCAGCAGGAAACTGAAGCACTGAAGTGTGTTCCATGTGCCATAAATCAACACTGCAGCCACAGGATGTCTCTCTGGTCCCAACATACCATCAATTTTTCAATAACCCCCTTAAATAATGGAAAACGTGAACGGCGACAACAGTAATGAAAAATGAAATGTTTTGCACGCCAAAGACTTTAGAATAACACGGTTAATATGTTGTTTCTGCAGCTAAAGAAGCTTTTTGATAGAAATCTTCTCCCAAAAAAAAAAAAACCCACCATGTTTGCCCCCCAAACAAGCAGGAGAGGCTTTGTTCAGTCTTTGGGCTCCGTGGTAGCTGTTTAGGAACAACCTGGTTCAAACCAGGGTTTCTTTTGTGGTTTTAAAATTAACCAAGACAACAAGTTCTGTGTTCCAGGAACTGCTTGTACATCCACCCTAGGCTATCATTACACCTTCCCATCCCAGGGAGGGAAAACCCTTCACGCAAAGAGAGCTCTCCAGAAAAAAAAAAAAGTGATTTTTAAAAGGATGGTTTAAATCCTGGTCTGGAATAAAAAGGAAAATGATGAACTGGTCACAGATGAAGTCAACATCTCCACTGCTGCTCTTCCCCAGCCAGAAGCCAAGCTCAGTCATCTCTGACCTCTTTGTTTTTTCAGAATAAAGGGAAAAAAAATAATCCAAGGTTGTTTTAGTGGCACATGAGCAATGAAGCACAGAAGGCCAGGGAGAAGTGAGCCAAAGGGAGGAGCAGCCTCACCCGGGCACAGGGCCAAGCAGGGCCAGGAGCTCCCCCAGGAGCTGGGACAGGCAGCTCCTGGCACTGGGATCCTGCCCCAGCCTGCCAGGGGACAGCTCTGAGCTGCCTCTGCTCTCTAACCCAAGGCCAGTGTCCCAACAGGAACTGCTTCATGTCCCTCTACCACATATATTAGACAATTCTAAATAAATAAATAAATAAATAAGCTAAGTATTTCTTCCAAGTACCCTACTCGATCCCTTCTCCCTCCTTGCCTTCTGTCTCCCTTAAAAAATAAAAATAGAAAGAAATAACCAACTTTTCTAAGGAAAACAGTTTCTCACCCGATGATCAAAAATAGCAAGTAAAAGATGAAAACAAAGTTTTTACTGTAGCACATTGCAAGTTGTTTTGAAATATTTTTGCTAAAACTTAGTCCATTCTTGAGCTGTAAAATGAATCAAAATGCCATGAATACTCTTTAGAATACATCACTCACTAATGAAATGTTCTCACACAGGAGCTTGCTTACCCTATCAGGAGGTAAAACTGAGGCATGATTTTTCTAATTTTCTAAGACACAAGTTGATGGCTCCCAGACCCCCCAAAGATGCAGGATTTCTCTGAATTTAAAGCAGCCTAAGTATTCCTTTCAATACATTTAATATTCAGATTCTTGTATAAGCTGTTACACTGTTTATGCATGCAGAACGTGCTCCCTAAATAAATCCTTTCCAGTTATTTTCTCCCATATCTGGTGTTTTTCACACATGAAGAAATCACATCTCTCCCACATCAGGCACTGAATCTTTCAGAGACACAGAACTCTGCAGGTTGTAAAGGTTCAGAGCAACATTAATGTTAAAATAACCTGGGCACGACACACCTTAAGAATGATGTTGCTTATGGATATCATTCCCAGTTCCCTTTTATTAAAAGCTCCTGAGGAAAAAGATGTGTTCAGTCTGTTATTTACTATCAGGACTCCATCATTCATAGAGTGCAAACTTCTTGACTGTGAAAACTCATTTTCAATGCAGTTCCTACTTAAATGGGAGGAAAAAATAAGCAAGCAGCAAGTGTTAATTACAAGGAAATTGGAGCATGTGTTAACGAGCTACAACAATTCAGCTTGCAGCGCTTTGACAAGTCAGAGCTCAGGAGTGAGAAACAATAATAGATTTTTCGTTTATTTTCCTGATGCTGTCTGCTCGGGGTATTTAAATTAACAGTGTAATAAAATATTAAACTGCCCAACTCTCAGGGTGTGAAATTCACAGACCAAACACTCATCTGCCAGCACGGCAGATAATTTTTTTAGACATAATATCCAATAATCTGCCACGACTGTCGCTCCGGATTGGGCTTTATCTGACGAGCAGCACCAGCAGCAAGGAGCTGCTCTGTGTAAAAAGCAAGTGCCACAGGGCACCTGAATTATTGCACAGCCCTTGCTGGTCACCACTGCAGTTCAGCAAGTCATGAGCAGTGTGTTTGCTCATTCTTTGCAGGCTGGGATTCAAGGAGAGAATGTGGGAGGCAAAGCACGGGTGGGAATTTCCCCTGGGCTGAGAGAACATTCCAGCACAAGGAGGAACAGAGTGGGAAAGGGTCTCAGGGCAGGGACAGCAAACAGCTCCAATCCCACTGCTGCTGAGGCTCTGCACAGCACCAGGAGTCACAGCAGGGCATTTCTTTCATATCACCCTCATTTCCAGTCACCCAGAATATTCACCTGAGTGCCTCTCCAGTGCTTTGGTTAATTCACAGTCAGACAGAGCCAGTTAAGGATGCTGCAAACTCACACCAACAGCTTCAGAACATCAGCCACAGTGAAAAAAATCAGGATTTCCAGAGGAGGATCTTAGAGATTCTCCAATTACTGTCAAGCACTGGAAAACATAGTAAAAAAACTCCCCAGAAACATGAAAATGTTTCATCCCTGAGACTGAAAACAAAAAAGGATGATCTTGGAATGTGCAATATCATCTCTCCCCTTGAGCTGTCTCTGGCACTTCTTTGACCTCCTGATGAGCCACCACAGTTCACAAAGCCACCTGGAAACTAAGTAGGAAAAAAATGAATAAAAAAGATAAAAATTCTTCCTTTGCTCAGGAGATCCACAGAGTAGCACAAGAGCAGCCACAGGGAAAGGGGGAAGAACTTGCTCATTCAGCCACAGGCTCCCAGATCATCTCCTCCAAGGTCTCAAAGCATCTCTGACATTTGGATTGTCTCTAATTTCCCAGAAATCAGGAAAATCACTCCATAATTGGTGTGTGCATCTATGATCCTGTCATACCATTTAAGAAGAAAAACACATTTTGCAATTATCCAGATTGTCAGTTATTATCCCCAAACACAAAATTTTATCCTGGCCTGCTGTTGGTAACCAAGCAGTGGGGAAAAAACAACCACCAAAAATAACAAAACTCAAGACAACTCGAGGTCAAAAAAATTCTAAATTAAAGCCTCCTAATAAATCATTAAGGTTTAGAACTTCAACTACCCAACACTTCAGTTATTCCTCTGCAGAATCCAGCACTATTCTGGCTGTGAGTTTGCTGTAGCCTCTGCAATTCCACAAGAAATGATCCTGCCAGGGTGTAAACTGCCAGCTCCATCTGCAAATTTAGCCTGGCAGAGTTGGATTGAACTGATGACATTAAAGATAAATATTATACACCTGGTTATACAAAAACTCTCACTCCAATTATTTTGTATGGACTTTATCATTCCTTCTGCTAGTGGTTTTTTTTTCTATTTGAAGCAATTTCACAACAGTGCCCAAAGCAGAGCAAAGTGTTATGAGGGAATGGTTACAATCTTCCCCCATCACACAGGGATTTTATGCCCAAATCAATGGGAAAAGCAAACTGTAGACTTCAGGAATCACATTAAGATTTACAAGAGCTCTTGGAGCTCTCAGAAGGCACCTCAGATAATTGTATTTTTGGATGATTGTGAGAGCCTCAGTAGTGAGACAGTTTATATAACTGATATCGAAATGATGGAAAATAGAGAATTAAACTGAAAGTAGATACTGTATATGATTAATGGGGGAAAAAACCCCATAAAACATAAATAAGCTGAGATAAAGTTCAAAAAGAAAACTACCAGTGCAGGGGAAGAGTAAAAAACAAGCAATGAAGAAATAATAATAGACAAGTAAAATGAAATTCTATCTACATTTATTAGGTGCAAATGTTGAAATGAGTAATTTGGGAGCCACTAGAATTCAGCTTTTTTAGAGCACATTTTCCCCAAATCATGGCCCATGAGACAGAAATCACTTCCCTAAGATTTCCATCAGAAGAAGGATGAAGGACCAGCTTTAAACCTGGCCAGGAGCCTTTCCTTCCAAAGAGAAACAAAACCCCAAAGGGTCTCACTGTGGTGTCAGAGCCCTTTCAGGGGCAGCACCAAAACAACTCCTGGCACTTCCAGGGCTCTGCTCAGGCCAGAGTGCCAGGACAAGCCCCAGGTGCTCCTCAGGGGTTGTTTCATTACTGCTACCTCACCCTGATCTCCTGTTAGGCAGCAGCTTGAGGCAGAAGGGTGCCAGGATTCTGCCCCTAAACCCTCTCCAGCTTTGGGGTCTCTCACCTGCTGTCACAGCACTGTTTGGCTCAAACAAATGAGGCTCCTGGAGAAAGAGAAAACCTCTCCCCTGGGAGCAGAAAGCGAATGCTGGGCAGAAAGTGAGCATCATGATTAATTTACAATTATTTCGTAACTTACTCCTGAAATGCCAAACCTGTTTAAAGGCTTCTTCCTCTCCATGCCAGGGATGTTGGGCATTAGCTGCAGTCAAAACATCTAAAACTGGATGACACATTGAAACATTCTTGTTTCCTGTAGCCTTTGAAGGCTGTAACTGTGTCAATTACCTCCTCTAACACTAAAATTATGCAGAAAGTTAATGTTGATAGAACTTTAAAGCAGAAATTTCTGTCATAAATGACGGGAACAGATCCCTACACCCTGCAAATATTTACACACAGGAGTAAATCTCTTCTTCAAAGCCCTCCTACAGCTGTCAACAGGAACATCAAGGAGAATATTACTCTTGATGAAGCATTTATCCCTGCATATAACACAGAAATACACCCAACAGAAAAAGTCCAGCATTTTTACAAGACTTAATAGATAATTCCTCAGAGTCTCATCTGTAGGGCAAAGAACTATTTTCCTATTTAATTTCAAATTCACCTTTTAATTGCACAGACCTAATGGTTTCCAATTTTACCTCCACACATAATACAAGCAAAAAGACGCTGTGGAATGTTCCTCTCTTATCTGGATATTGTCATTTTACTGTCTCAAACTTCTAAAAACAAGCTTTTGGCTGGGGAGGAAATCAGACAGCATCAGACCTAGTGGGGAAACCCTGCACTTGCTCAATGTCTGTGGCTCTTACATAGTTCCAGATGTTCAGAACATTAATAATGCACTAACTCAAAACCTCTTTTTGAAACTTTAGAATGTGCAAATTGCATTAAAACCTCTTTGCCCTCATTAATGGTATTGTTACAATCCCAGTACTCTGGAAAATGTTTTTTGGCATTTGTTTAACTTTGTGATATTGCCATTTACTCATTTTAACAGCCAGTGCTCAAATCTTAATGCTTTTAATAGGCTGGGCTAAACAGACTACCATCCTTTGGAAATTTATTGAAGTAATTTATTAAATAAGTAAAAGTTGTCTGAAAGCAGCATTGCTTTGTTTTATTGATGACAGAAAAAATGGGTTTCTTATGATTTATTTACAAACCCATGTTTCAGGAAAGTTTTAGAAATGAAAATATTGTCCTTTCAGAGTTCTATTCATTGTCTGTAGCTGAAGCACTTCCCGAAAACAAGGATTTCTACCAATCTCATGTATCTCAATAAGAAAAGGCTCTGTCTGAAGTGAAGAAGAGCCAGACATTGAGAATTAATCATGAAATGATATCCCTCCCTCAGCCTGTCGTATCTGAGGGTGCCACATTTACATCAGGCCAGGGTTTAAATCCATGTGGACACAGCCAGGGGTTAAACTGAGGTCCCTCCTGTTGATTCCAAGTAACTCCCCTGAACCTGAAGGTTCCCAAGTCTGTTGAAACCAGCTCCACACTGCTCAGAGTTAATTAATATTGTTAATTCCTGCCTGTCTGGAGCTGTGGGAGGGTGCCAAGAATGGTTTGTCAGCACAAGGGCAAACAACACCTGCCTGAGTCTCCTCTGCAGGTTTGGTGGATACCTGACACAGGGAGAGGGAGCCAAGGAACAAAGAGAGGAGTTCCAGCCCAAAGGGATTTGCTGTCACCCAATCCTGGCTGCTCCCACTCCAGAAAACATCATCAGCCCAGAGAGCAGGAAAATGAGATGAGACTGCCAGAGCTCAAGCCCTGAACTAGCAGCTCCTAAAGTTCGAGACAAAAACTCAGTTGTGAAATTCAGCATTGATTTTTGCAAGTGGCAGAAGTTGCTGGGTGTCATCACTATAACCTTACCCCAGAATTCTCAAGGAAAACAGCCAGTGCAATGCAGCATTAATCATTTATATGCTAATTTATGCTAATTGATCATGGAATGGTTTGGGTTGCAAGGAACCTTTAAATGGGATCCAGTCCAACCTCCCTGCAATGAGCTCAGGTTTTCAAGCAGAGAACTCTTATCAGTTCCTAAGTTTTCCTGTTGAAAACACTCATTCAAACCCTTTTCAACCACAACTGTAAAAATTTTACTTCCAAGTGATGACTCCTCAATTAGCAGATCCAAATTAACCAACAATGCCTCAGAGAACAAAACAAACCAAACCAACATTAACATCATTCTCCAAAGCTCCTTTTGTTAAAAAAAAAAAAGCTACTAAGAAAGGTCAGTTAATTCATCATGATGGATTATCACTAAAATTTATAAGCATTAGCATTTTTCTCCTTGCTGGATAGCCTGACTTTGATATGACACATATTGAATGAATCATCCAAGATGCAGGCACCAGGCAAGATATATCTTAATGCAGACAGGTTGGCAACATGAGCCCTAATGGGCCTTATCTTAATCTTGTTTAAAAGCATCTTAGATTTCTGAGCAATCTTTTCACCTCCTGATATTCTCTTTTATAGAGTGTTTTTTTGCTGGAGCTGCTACTGATTTTCACATAAATGCATTTTTGGTGCATAGTATCACCAGTTTTAGGAGCCTTAAAAATGATGGAGGTTTGGAATTTAGTGAATGTTAAGATGAAGCTGATTTCAAAAAAAAGTCAATGAGCCACAACTCCAACAATGACAGTAAAAATTTCCATGTTGTTTGTGAATTACCCCACATGAACCATCACAGGCTCTTCATACCAGACACCTATCAAATGTGGGGTTGTAAAGCTGATGGGTTGTTTGCCCATCCATATATTTTCCTCCACTGCATTAACAACATGTATTAGCCATACCTATATTTTAAACAGTCACTCTTCAATTAAAAATATATTTACTCAAACACCTGATTAAGATAAAGGGAAATTTCTTTACTATTGCTTTTTCCCCATTCACATTCCAAACTGAAATCCAATGTACATACCAAACTAAATTCCAGCTCCATCAAATTACCTGGACAGAAAGTACTTAAAATTCAAAGCATTGTCCTCAGCCTTCCAGACAGAAAAAAAAAACCCTTTATTTGTCACTTATTCCACAGTTGAAACTTCAATTCATAAAACAGATCAAGCCATCAAAAAATCTGCTTAACTCATAACAGTGAGGTCCATGACCATGTGTATTAATCAGATCTTGACAGCCTTGAAAAATTCCTTTGAAGGCTGCAGCTTTTTAAAGAGAGGCATCAATTTCCTGTGAAAATCACTTTTGAAATGCAAATATTCTGTATGATGATGAAAGAACAATACCTTGTTTTCCCTGTACTAATGTGCTTACATTATTCTGTATTTTCAACATATTAATCTCAGACTTAAAGGCAACTCAACCCCGAATAAAAGTAGTAGGAAGAAAAAGGGCATCCATAGAAAAATATTGGCAATGTGATTTTAAAATATCATCCTTCAATTGTCTGCAAATTCTATTTATCAATACTTTGCTGGGCTCGGGGAGTGTTCCTACAAAGAACAGAACACTCAGCGTGTGCAGGGTGACCTTTCAGTGAGGCAGAAGGGCAGGGAGGGGGAAGGTTCCAGAGCTGGCCAGCAATTGTTTTCCTCCTTTATTAAATGTCATTACAAAGTCTCTTTGTACTTGCAATTCACATTACTATTCTCATAAAATCTTTCATAAATATTTGTCAGGTCTGGGTATGGAAGATCAGCTCTCCAACGCGACACACTCGGAAAGATAACGTTGGAAACTGAAAAATGCTCCAGTTAAATCCTTAAATAAATTGGAGATTTCTTGTCAGGTCATTTCCTTTGCATGGAAATGCAGAGTTTTGTGAGGTTAAATAAATTTATGGTCAGTAATCTGCTTTCTTCAGGGGGTGACATTACCTGGTCTGATGTGGTCACCTAATGGTTACTGCCAGGAATTGCACTGTGGTTCCAAATCCTAAAGACACCCAGGCAAGAAACAACCCTCCCTTTGCAGCCTGCCAGTTAAATAATAAAAGATGAAAGGTTTGTAAAAAAAGCATAAATACTGTTTATTTCATTTTGTAAAATATTCTCTGTTTCCGAACCTTAGGAATGAGGGGAAAGGTCTGAAATTCTATTTCCATCATGTCTGGGTTTTTAATCATTTGGCAGGATTTTTTTGAGCTTTTTTTGAGAGGTTGTTGTGTTTTGTCTGTCAAGATGATTGTTAAAAATCATAAATAATCATTTAAAATTTAAAAAGTCACGCCCTTGCAAGCACTACAAGAAAAATGAGTGTAAGTTAAAGAATTATCTTGCAGGTTTATATTCCTGTTCCTGACCATAAACAACAGTAACAACACATGGAGAAGAAAGCAGAACTACTGGGAGATCCAGATTAACCATAATTAGATAACTGTTGTCAGTGAAATTAGATATTACATAGTTTGAAATGGAGAAATTTGATTCTTTTCAGCCAATGTCAGTGAGCAATTCCCCTGACTAAAGAAAAATACACTCCAATCTCCAAAGCAGTGAAACAAGAAACAAGGGAAGGAGAAATTAACTGGATGAATTCTGCATTCTGATAGCACAGAAAGAACATGCAAAGGCATTCTTGCTGCTGAGTTATACAGAAAGTATCATTTCATGATGTGATTTTTAATTTTTTTCTTAATAAACGACTTCTAAACCTTCAGGGAAACAACACAAGGAAAAGTTATGGATCTGGCTGGTTTTATGGTAACACTAATTGAAATGATTGTATCTGTTAATAAGTACATCTGTTGAGAAAAACCAAACATGTTTGCTCATGAAAACACACCTGAATGCCAATAAATAACAACATAATCCCACTGTGCTATCACAATGCATTTATTAGACAAATATTTCTGTATGTTGATGTATAAAGCAGAAAATCACACAGTGCATCTTCAGAGGCGTGTGGTTTGAGGGCAAGAAGGGGAATTCAGATTTCCTTACCTTATAGGATGGCAAAAAGCACAAAATGCCTTGGCCAAGTGTCTGACAGACTGAAAGCAGCAGTGCTCCCACCTCGTCCTGGAACTCGAAGGTCTCGGTGTGCTGGAAGGTCGCACACAGCTTGCGCCCGGTGGGGCCCGCTCCGACCGTGCCAACCCAAACCTGGCGTGTTCCACAGGGAGAAAGGAAACTCTCAACCAGGCTGGATCAATCACAGCAGCTTCAACAATGAAATTTGAAGTGTGATAGAAATACTGAGCTATTTCTAAAATTCACTTCAGTACCTGAAGTGCAGTAATTGCTATGAGGTGGCTGTTACCAATAAAGCGCCAGCAACTTTTCCAGGGAAATGTGTCTAAAATTGCCTCTTTATTAATTTGAAAATGTCTTTTTTCATTGCATTAAGCCAAGCAACAGGACCTTTCTTTTAAGGTCCTTGCCATCACTTTTATTTGTTTTTTGTCCCATGGGCAGCATTAGAGCTCAGGAGAGGGAAGAGCCTTGCCCAGTTTACCTGGGAATTCCGGATAACGTGATTCGCCTCCAGCTGAATGGAAAACTTCACACCAAGCTCTGAGGAAAAGGAATCCATGGGAGAGAGTGTGCCTGATGTCAGAACAATTGTTCTAACTTCATTTAGGTCAGAAAAAGCCTAGGTGGGAGAAAGAAAAGCAGGAATTTAGAAAATCAACACAATCCCCCCTTTCAGATCTGATGTGTATTTGTTATCGGTCAGATTATTTTAGGCTTGCTTCACACTCAGCTCACCACAGCAGGGTTCAAGCACCAAAAGTTCAGCATGTGCACAAGGGTTTTCTGCCTTGAACCCTTTCTGTGCTTGGGCTTCATGAAGAAGGAACTTGTTTCTGCATCATCACGTTGGTTTTCAGTCATCCAGGTGTAAGTTTGTTGTAGAGCAACCCTGTAATCATCTGCAAACCTATACAGAGAGAGAAATATCAGTAAAAATGACAATTAAGAAATCAAATTGTGAGGATTCAGCTCATAATGTTAGACCTGACCTGCTGTTCTCTTTGAAGAGACAGGAAAGGACCATGAACAGGCCTTTGAGCACGATCTGTGTTGCAGGGCTCACAACTGGCACCTCAATAAGTTCCTCCCTTCCATGCATAGATACGTTCTCTTCTTTTTCCAGGACAGCAGCAAGATGTTTCTGCAAGAGGCAAATATCATATTAACAATATTCAGAGTGTCTTCTCAAAACCAAAGTTAATAAAGATACAAGACTGTCAGCTCACTGCTTTAAAAGTTCATTTAAAAGACCTATAAAGTCACAGGGAAAGGGGCAAAGAAGGGCCAAGGGAAAGGGAGCAATACTTTCAATTTTTAACAATGCTTTTAACATATCTGGCTTACACAGAAAGGAGGGGTCAGCTTGAAAATAGGGTAAAAAACATTTCAGCACTCAATAAAAATGCAGCTGGATAGAACAGGCAAAAATACCACTGGCTCAATGGCTCAATTCAAATAACTGTATGTGAGCAATTTTATCCTTCAAAACATTGATTCTCCACAAATTCCAGTAGCTCGAGTGGATTACTCCTGGTTTTCATCAGGGATCATTTTCAGACAACTTTTCAGTATTGCAGTAAATGAAAGATCTGTTTGCATTTAACTTACATGCATTTTAAGATGTTTAACACCATCAATATGATGCAAGGTGGTGCTCATTTATGCAGCACACAACATTACCTGTAAAATGGGAAAAGTAATCCCAGTTATTCCCATTTTGTGCAAAAAGTTGAGCATTTCTTTGCCACTCCACACCTTACAGGCAGTTTCATAGGCTCTCTCCACCAGCTGCCCAGAGCTCTCCTGCAACCAGCTGAAAGAGAGAAAAAGCAGAAATCATTTCAGCATTGATTTTAGAGATTTAGAGACACTTTGCACGTACATAGCAAGCCTCAAAAATTGCACCAGACTTCTAAGATGATGATAAATGTTTTACTACATGTAAGGAGAGAGATTCTGCTTTTCCTTTGTGCCTGTTTTTCACTCTGGAACTCCTGTGGAACTGCTTTGGATGCAGCTCATTGAAATGAGAAGAAAATTTCTCCCCACATGTTTATACTTCATATAATAGATAATAAAGAAAAGGAATTAAAATGTAATTTCCCCTTATGAAGTGTCAGGCTCATTCAAGCAAGACTTCTGCTGCATGTCTAAAGCCACTCATCACTACTCCAATTGCTGCAGGTTGGTTTATCATCCCTGTCAACTGCTGACTTTCCAATTAAGAACAAATCCTGAGGCATGAAATGAACACTTTTCATATTTACACATGGAAGGGAAAGTGGGGCAATAAAAAGTGCACATTTTAAACCTACCCAGGGGTATTAGCAACTGCTGCAACTTGAAACAGAATTATAATTGTAATACAATGTAAAATGTGATTGACTGCTAAAAGCATGAGCTAAACATGGAGATGATCCCATTTGTGGCAGAGCTGGAATTTTCTCTGAGTGAGCATGTCCTCCTTCATCCCTGCAGTACCACAAGACCTTGTCTCTGCTAGAAAAGCAGGTAGCTCCCTCTCTCCCTCCCTCCCAGGAAAGGCTGGAGCTGTCTGCTCCATCAAAAGGCAGGAGGCATCAAAAAGACAGCTGTCAGTGCTGCAACAGCTCAAAATATTTACCTGCAAAACCAGTTCATCATTATCAACTCAAGAGCAAGGCTCTGGGACTGCTTCAGTTCTAGATTTCCTGCCCTGTCACCACAAATGATCAGATCCATGGAACAATTAAAATATAACTTCCCTTCTGCCAGGTTAAATGCAAACAAAACCCCACCAATACTGCCACAACAATCACTTCTCTGGCTATAATTTGCTTTATCTCATTAAGGAATGGTGATCACTAACACAGGCAGAATTTGGCCCCAATTCCTCAAATGTAACATCAAAAAGACCTGGAATTGAAATTAGGACAAGGCCCCTGTGACAGGAACAGGTTTGCAATGGGTAAAACACTTCAAGAAATGTAAAATGTTGCCCTGTTGTGAACTTCAAACACCGTCACATACTTTTGAAATAGTAAATGCAAATACAAACTTAACATAATGGCCAAATATCACCAAAAACCAGCCTGAATTCTCAAATAAATTCCATCAAACATTAAAGCATTTACTTGCAAAGCCTGTTAAATTATTTTTAGAGCTAAGCAGGAAGCATAAATAAAATTAGCTTGATTCCCAGAAAGGTATCTCTGGTTTTGAAAATTGCTGTATGCAGAATTTCCAGGAAAAGAATGAATGGATGTTGCACACATGCCTTCAATTCCAGGAAGAGTATTTGCTGCTTCCCTCAGTACCAGAAAATTCCACTGTTGACACAGCATATTCCATTGATCAGTCCTGCTAAATGTGCATCTCAGCAGCAGAGCCTGCCAGCACACCTCCGCTGGTCTATCTGCAAATTCCTCACAAAGGTCACTGCAGCACCTCTGTGGCACTAAGCCCATCCTTAAGTGCTTTCTGGAATGAGGGCCCAGGATCTTTAGAAGTAAAGTAAGGTTGGTTTTTTTTTTCTCCTAGCTCCCCATGCATTTGGCAAAGCCATGTCACTGTGCAGGGCCATTTTACCTGTTACTGGCTATTTACACCCAGTCTTCTGCTTTCCAGCAATTGCTTTTCATGCTGCTGGCAGATTTGCCAGGACAATCAACCTTAGTTTTCCTGATAAGGTTAAAAACCTTGAGGCAATCAAATCTTCAGCCACGCTGTTCTTATCTTTTACTAAAGTTTAACATTTGAAATATCCAAGGTAGGAAAATTGGCTTCTGCCAAGCAGAAAAAGCACCTTGTCTGTGTGACACAAATATTAACTCTGAGAAGAGAGTGAGGATGGGAGAGTGAACTCCTCCTGTGCTGTGCTGCAAAATGAAGATACTGCACACACTGAACTCAGTTAACTGCAGTCACTTGTAGCACTATTTGCTTTTTTCTGCTAACTTTGATACTTCTACTTCACTCAAAAGACTTTGCCCTGTACCTCTTGTTTCTCCCTGGGCTTCTGTCCATTCACTTTTGTTACATCCCCTCTCACAATTTTCAACTTATGTTCAGCTCTTCCCCTTGAAGGAGCTGTTTCCCAGGGAAAACAAAGGGCATGACTGACAAATTCACTTTCAACTGTGTAGAACTCAGTGGATTCCAACCTATTTCCAAGAACAGATTCCAACCTGTTCCAAACACTTCCCTGTCCAAGGGTCTGAAAGCATGCTATAAACGTGAGCTAATTAATTCTTTGACAAAATAACATTATTATTATTTGTCAAATAAGCAAACAGAAATGCGTGAAATACAAAAATCCATCTCAAGAAAATTTTCATACTGAGCTTTATAAACCAGGAGTCCAAAAAAAGCCCCATACAGAGCAGCACATCATTCAAGAGCACTTTTCAAAAGAGAACTCCAACGTTTCCATGTGAGACCAGCTGGTTTTTTTAAATAGATCAAATCCTGTGGATTCCTCACAAGAACATAAATCCAACAACTGCACAGTTTTAAGTGCACCTTTGTCACACTTCACCCGATGTAGGACAGAGCAACTTATACCATCAAAGGGAATCTAAAGGTGATTTTTAAAAATATTAATTGATATAAAGCAATAAAAAAGTTGCCTTACTTTATCAAGGAGCAGCACACAGCTTGGAGGGGCTCATGATGCTTCTGCCTGATGTTGTTGTTGACCATGACATCGAGCTCCTCTCGGGCAGCTCGGAGCTGGCTCTCGGTAACCCCAAAGCTCACGGACTCCCGAGCACAGTCCTCAATGTTGTGGGCTTCATCCAAAATGACTACTTGGTCTTTTAGCTTAATGTCCATCTAAAAAAGAAAATTCTTGTCTAGTAAAACAGAGTGAAAGACATGAGAAACAGCAACTAACAGGATCCTGTTAAAAAATGCATATTCTGCGTCACAGTGCAAACAAAGCTTTTCAGGTTTTGAGACCATTTCCATAACCTAGAAAATATCCAAGGGGGAAAAAACCCCAGGAGTTATTTTGTAGATAATATTTTGGACATGAATGGGATCTCAGCTGACCCCAGAAACATACTATTGAATGGGTAATTTCTTTTTAACTTCAGCTCTTGCCACTTCTCACCAATATACTTACACTGTCCCGGATCTGTGGGTCCAGGAGATAATTGTAAGGACAGAACACGATGTCTGCCCCCAGCATGAGCTCTCTGGCTGCAAAATAGGGACAGGCACGAAGCTTCCTGCCCAGGCTCACCAGGTCCTCAATGTCCCAGGCCTGGTACACAGGCTGCAGGGTATGGTGCTCACTGAGCTTGTGAACACCGTGGTAATAAGAGCAGGACTTGCCCTGAAAGCAAAGAAGTGCAGAGACTTAATGGGTACAAGAAGCAATGAAAACCAAGCAGGCTAAAATCTTCCAGTGTTCCATGCATTTGGCTGTTTCTTGGAAATATTTCTAACAGGCTGCTTTTTATGTTTCTAAAATGCACATCCAAAAGGGACACTTCTTTCTTCTTCATTTATAAACCCAGAGATAATTTGAGTCTTATTACTATGTTAAGCTGGCAGTCATAAATTTTATTGCTGTCATCATAAGTTTTTGCAGTATTGCTACTGCGTATCAACACTTTCTAACAATTAATATTTCATTTTAATGTCACCAGGTGGCATTTAACCGACATAATATAAAGAAGTAAAAAGTGTTACTCATTCCAGCTGTTAAATCTGACTTTGTTTAATCAATGCTCATTTTCTCAAACAAAATTACTCACATGCTTTCCTTCCAGCAGTTCTACACACATTTCATTCCTGTTACTGCTGTTGGACACCACAGGGTGAATACAGGTATAATCCCTGCTGGAAAGGATTGTCATGGGGACACAGGAATATGCTGTTCTCTTCAGCTCCCTGCTGATCTGGGTTATTTGCTTGTGTGTTCGTGTACCAAAAAAAATTTTGGGGACACACAACTGATCTCCGTTTTCTTTCTTCTTTGTGTGGCTGGGATCTTTATCAGGTTCTTTCCCAGAAGAACAGGAACACTCAGTGCAAGGGCCAGGAAGCTGCAAACCAAGACAAAAAAATGATTCACAAAATCCCACTGTGAGATGAATGGGCTAAATCTGCTTAGTGCCCTCTGGGACAGTTGGTTCAGTCACCAGGGCTGCCCCTCAAGCTGCAAAAAGTTCTAAAATGTTAAAGCACCACATCCTCATGCCTGGAAATCGCTAAAAAAAAAAACCTTCCAGCAATCACAAATTTATCATAAGCCAATCAGAAAGAATTATAAATCCAGTAGAATATTTACAGATGTGAATAATGCAAATAAAGCTTCTCACATTGAAGCTTCAGCTCAGGACACTCCTGTTAAAAAGCAAGAGTCCAAAACCTTCAGTGAAGAAAACTTGGAACAGACACTCAAAATATTTTTTGTCCTTAAAGCAAGCAGAAGAACTGTAGACAGTTCAGGAACTCTGTGCAGATAAAACAGACTACTCCATTAGAAACATGTTTGCTGTGCCATTCTGCCAAAGGCCATGGAATAACCAGAAGAATAAAAGAAAAGAGGGAATAATTCTAAACAGAACCTAATCCTGTAAAATATTTGTTAAAAGCCATTTCTTTTCTTACTGAGAAGCACCATCAGTCAGAACATTAAATACTGGCACAACTGACATGAAATTGTCACAATGAATTTGAGGAGACACATAGGAAACCAGGAACTCAAGTGTAACCATGTCCAAACACACCTCTCATGAAAAATCAAGAGTTCTTCCAGTGTCAAAGAGTTTGCATTTGGGCTCCAGGTGGTAGTGCAGGTAACAACATGTAGCCACCCAGGGCAGTACTCCTCCCTCCCCTGGACTGTATCAGTAAGATTATCCATTATAAACAAATACTAAGTCATGCTGTGTGCAACACCACAATTCTGGGGATCAAGCTGTCTTCAGCTTCCACTCCAAGGAAAAGCAAGTTTGTGTTTCCCTCAGCCCCACTCAGCCTCTCTGCCATTAAATATTACAATACATGATAGAAAGCATGTAAATGTAACCCTCTGGAGCTGCCACTCACTGGGATAAAAGGTTCACTGATGTGCCAAATAAACAGGCCTCAAAGCAGATAAAGTTACACCCATGCTGGAATTGTTACATTCCCCTCTCAGGTTGCCAGGAACAGCAGATTTCATTACCCTGTGCTGCCACATTAAATAGCCAGTTCCAAATATCCTGCCTTCTATATTGAATAATTACTTATTCACTGAAAGGATAAAAAGAAGAGTTATGAATGGGGCTCTTGTCACCAGGCAAGCAGGAAACAGCTGACATATGGTATATGTTACATACGTGCCATGCCCAGCTCTGTGCTCACACAGAAAGCTCCAATGCAAATGCTACCTTGATATTTCTATCAGTTAGACTCTGCTTTGCTCCTGGAAATAATGAAAACCACATTACAAAGCTAAAAAATTAATTTAACTGAAGCAGTGACTCTGTGGGGCCTTTAAGAACACGTCTATTTTTTAGTTTTAATCCTAGCCAGGTTGTGTTTTCAGAGGGAAAAACAATACATGGGACACTGCGATGAGACTTTACCACTAACATTTCACTGCTATGCTAAGCCAAATAAAAATAATAGAAAAATATTAGGACCCATCAGGCAGCTGTTAGAACAACAGGAAAACGCAGCTCAAATTAATATATCAAAACATGAACAGAAGGTTCTCCTATGATGGGCTTAAAATACTAGATATTATTCTTTTCATAAAAAAGAAATAAAAACTTCTTATGTGCGAGGCTTATAAATTACAGTATTTTACAGATGGGCTTAAAAGTTTGGCTTAAGAGGTTTGGAATTGGTATAATACTGGCATTAAGAAGCACTTTAGCCATTATTCCAGAACTAAAATGTTACCTTTGACTTTGAAAAAAGTTTTATGTTCAAAAAACACTCAAATCCACACTATTGAGAAAGTTGTAAACTCGGGCTGATTTTATAGGAAGTAGTTAAGAAATAAAACTGCCTGCAGTAGTCACAGCATTTCTGAAAGCCACAGACACCATTAGCCCCAAATACATTGATAAATAAAACCTTTTTAGAAGGACCTCCATAATGAAGAAAAACTTTAGAAAATTGGTGAAAGCACAGTATGAAAGTTGAATTCTTCACTTTCCACATTACTGAAGTGAGTCAATTTGCACTTGAATCCTTAAAACACCTCTTTAAATTTTATTAAAGGCGAATTATTATAATTCTGTATTTCTCTAAGAAGAACCAACTGTGGATATCATATAGCAACACCTAATGTGGCATTCCTCTCCCATTCCTACAGCAGAAGGAAAGAAAACTCTGCTTGAACAAGGGGTTTCCTTGGCAGTGTTGCCCCAAAGCACAGATTTTTACACTCATATCACAGAGATACTGGTTGAGATGTAACAAAATTAGAAAATGTTTTGATTTATCTATAAGGAATTAGGGGAGGAGGCTGATTAGAAATAATTCATATTAAAACAACAGAATTGTATTTCATAATACCCTCTGGCTTCAGAACTAAACCTGTTTTCAGCTGCTGGAATCTGAAAGAGGGACTTTCATTTGGAAGAGGGCAAAAAAAGATCCTCCTGTACCTTCTGCAGTATTTAATGAGAAACACCCAGGAACAGATGCCTTTAGAGATCAGATATCAGCCTATATGGACCTTAGGCTAATGCAGCTTGTTTGTACTTCTGTCAGGGCTAGATAAAACAGCCTATCACATCAATATTTATATGGCAAAAACGTGGAAGTCCGATTAAAAAAGGAATAATCAAGTCCACCACCCTGTACTGTGTGTAAAATAGAGCTAAACAAACACTGGGGCTGTGATCTTTGAAACACAAAGAGGTAAGAGGAGTTCTTCATATCTCCATCTACATTTCCCAGTTACAAAGCCACCTGAATGCTGCAGCAGTGAATGTCTCTTGTGTGAAATATCACACAAGCACCATCTAGGGAGATATCAGCAGTGACATTAGCAGAGCTTTTCAACTGCTCCTTTGGAAGCTCTCAGAAAGCCCAGTATTCTGCTGCTGCTGCAGCCTCTTGATTAAAGCACACAAAGCAGCTGTTTATCCTCCCCCAGTCACCAGCAGGTGAACCCGGTTCAATATTTATCACAGGCTTTCACAGATCACTGCTAACCAAGCAAACGTTTTAATTAAGCTGGAACTCGCTTCAAAGAGCTCATTCAAAACGTCAATCAGCAGGAAAAGGATCAGATACGGTGTCAGGTGAGAGCATGTAATACAAATCCACAACTTTCTTCATCCCATCGTGGTAAATTAGCCCATTCTGGAGTCCAGACCCTGATTGTAACAGGCTGCCAGTCCCCTGGAATGTGTAACAGAAGTCACTCAAACTCCATTGTGCAGGTTGTAAGCAATATGTTAAACTGCAATGGGCTAGCACATTAAGACAGATTCTTTTCACAGTTGTTTTTTGATACCCCAAGTGTTTGTTACACTACTCTCCATTTACTGTTTACTTTCTTCCCCTGGTAGAAATGGGGATTCCTTAACCCAGCTGCCCCAGTTTCTCAGGCCATATGCTTTGACAGAAGTAATCAAGAGAGTAGCCTGAGGGTATAATTTCCCCCTTAAACTCACACTGGAACTGCCCTCCCGTGCAGGAGTTAATAGCAGAGGGCCAGAGCTGGATTCCCAGGCTCTGGAGTGAGAGCAGCTGAGAACAGCTTTGGATCCTCAGCCACACATCTGCAGGTGCTGTGATGCAGCAGTGCTGGGCAGCACCTCTCATGCTCTTACAACAACCAACCCATTCTCCCTCTTGGAGTACAAACAGGACTTGATCAGAAACTAAATCTGCTTTAAGCAGAGGAGTGACCCCTGTAAAACACAGGTTATTCAAAGGCAGGGTTGCCTCAGTGCACAAGACAATGCTGTTATCACATTATTGTATCACCCTAAATACACAGTCCATTAGGGTAAGTGCTGAACAGAAGCTCTGTTGGCTTCATCTCCTGAGCCACGCTAGAAAAGCATTTTTACACCTCACAGCCTGTGCTGGGATGCTCTTCCTATTCTAAACTAAATGCAGCTAAGGCTCAGAAGTACTGATGAGAAATAAGGCTACACTTTCTTCAATTTTCTTGATACCAGACAAGGTCTCAGTCTGCTAAAGGAAAAGTTGATCACAGCAAAATAATACCTTATTCTTTCATCCTTAAAAAGAAACTTACTCAGAAATAACCCCCTTTCTTCTTAACTTAAACAGAAATAACCTCTTTCTTTCCTCTTAGGTTACTTCTTTCTAAAGATGTAGCCAACAGTATACTGTTAAGTTTTCTATTTTCTTCTAGACAAGAAATTTCTAGAAGATTTAAATCAAATTTTTCATGTACCCACACCAAAGTACCAAAGGAAATTTTACAATCAGGAAGGATGAAAGGTCTTTTTATTTGAAAATCAATAGCACACTCTGGTGGCGTTTGGATTTCAAACCACCAATTGAAGCTCAGAGGCACAAAGCATTTCGAATCTGACTCAAAAAATCTACAGAGCTTTCCAAAACTAATAAAAAACTACCTCCCATCAAATGGCCTACAACCCAGATTCACTTTTGTTAAGAAAATATTTAGCTCCAAGTGTCTTACAGTAATCCTATAGCCTTTGGTTTCCTTTGTGGTTACTACATCACTGACATAACTTGGCCTCTCACACTCAGCTCTCTACTGCCTCACGTTTCATCTTCTACTGTTTTTGCTCCAACAAACATTGATGTAAAATCTATTTTCAAACAGTAAGAAACACAGAAAATGCCTAGCAAAGCTGCATAAATAGGTGCAAATCTGTACTTCTGCTACAGAAAGTAGAAATAAAAAACAAAACACTGAGGAACCTTTGCATAAGCTGCAATGTTTGCTCATACATCACGAAGCTGCATTTCATGCACAACCCCTTCACATAGAATATTGTTTAAAACTGTTCTTGAGCTAACACTCCTGATGTAAAAGATACTACTGAATTACTCACTGTTTGGGGAGAAAAAGTAGTGTTTTTCATGCTTTTTTCAGAGTGAACAATCAGCTCTCCATTTTTTCTCTGATTATAAACCTCCAAAGCATCAACCAGCTGCACTCCTTTCGCAAAGCAGTGACGTTTTCTAACCTGCTGGGGAAAGAGACAGTGTAAAAATGCTCTGGGCAGAGGGATGTGCTCACACTGGCAGTCCTGGTTTTGTTTCAGCTCAGTCTGTTTCAGTAACTGGGCATCAATAGTTTAAGCAAATTTAAGCCACACAAAAGTAATTAGGGAAAGGTATAAAGTTTTAATTATAAAAGATTCTGTAGTTATTGCTGAGCTTTCCTGCTTTGCTTTCCCACTGTTACAAAGCTTACAGAAATTCTAATGCCATCAACTGGGAATAAATACATTTTGGGGATATTACTTGTTTAAATGGGAAAGATTTCAGGACAGGGTATAATGAACAATTTAGTGCAACAATGGACTCCTTCGCAACAAGTAACAATAAAAATGAACACCACCCTCTCACTCTAAGCTGTGACTGTGATATGACTCAGTTATTCCCTACACCCTCCTCTCTGGCATTAACTGGGATTTGAGAGTTTGGTTGAGCTACACCCAGATTATTTCACTGCCCATAAATCTGCTCACCTGCTGCTCTGTTTCTAAAGGACGAATCCTTTTCCTGTCCACTTGAAAATCATCGTTCTCACTGTCACAAAGGGATAACTTTTTTTTGGCAGACAGTTTTGAAGCTAGTGTTTCCTTTTCCTTACATTCTGCAATGAACAAAACGGATGTCCTTTACTAGGGATGCATTAAATAAGGGCAACGTTTTAAAATGTAATTACTACAGAAGAGTAACTGCTAGAGTTACTATAAATATACACAGTGTAGGAAACAGTGTTAGACATTTCTAGACACATTAACCACCATACAAATTTGGAGGGCAGAACCACGTCTGCTATTATGATGGTAAAAAAAATATCCCTGACTTGAAAGCTACAGAATTTTAGGTGACTATGCATGAAGTTACCTGTCTTTGTCAGTGGGCTTTCAGGTTTTCTGGAAGTTCCTGTGTCAGGATAATGGGCAGAACAAGGAGCACTGGGAGTCCCACTTGTTGCAGCCTCGCTGCTCTTAGGCTGGGAGTGACACTTGCAGTGACAGGGTGGGGATGGCTCTGTCTTCCTGGCCTCCTTGTCACACGACGAGCTTGGCCCTGATTTCTCTGGGGGACAAAGTCATTTGTCTGTCCTTCAAAAGCACTCCAGACTCGACACGAGAGCCAGAAGTGCACAACAGTGGAGATGAAAGTTCAGGCAGCAGTCACAAGCTGAACCAGCTGTGGTCACCCTCTGAAGAACTGCAGTGCACAGAAAGCAAAACACCTCCCTCCTCCCATTCATCCACACAACCACAACCCACAGGGATTTTCTCCCAAAGTTGCAGCAGCTACATTCCCTCACAGGATCTAAACCCAGCTTAGCATTACTGCTTTATGCTGCCATTAAGGCAAGGTGTCCAGTGCTGGACCCAGACCTGAACCTAAATATTTAAAAACTGATAAAAACCAATCAATTATTTTCTATTTTGTAATAAAAATTGTGCAGACACCAAGACACTTACCATACAAAGCCTGCTGCCACGATAATGCAGAACAAAGTAGTGCCAAGCTTTTGCCACTTCCTGTGGGGCTCTCCAGCAAACAGTGCTGCCTGTTATTCAAGCCTTTAACAATCTTTAAGGAGAATAAAAGAAACAGAATTAGCAGAAAACAAAGCAGATGCCTTTAGCTAATCTTAGCAATAACGTCCTAATGTCCAGCCTAAACTTTCCCTGGCACATCTTAAGGCTGTGCCCTCTTGTCCTGTCGCTGGTTAAAACTTTTAAAAAATGTTTAAATATAAATGCAATCATTCATTTTAGAAAATGTATTTTAGAAAGTAACAATAAAAATGAACACAATCCTGTCACTCTAAACTGTGACTATGATATGACTCAGTTATTTCCTACACCCTCCTCTCTGGCATTAACTGGGATTTGAGCTTGGTTGAGCTACACCCAGATTATTTCACTGCCCATAAATCTGCTCACCTGCTGCTCTGTTTCTAAAGGACGAATACTTTTCCTGTCCACTTGAAAATCATCTCAAAAAAACCACCAAGTTACTGAAATATTGCTATACATAATTATTCTGTTTAAATAATGTGTTTTACTAAATCATTCCCCTCCTAATAACTTGAACATTTGTACCCAACTGCTCTTACAGCATGCCTAGATAAATAACCACACTGAACTTTTTTCTTGGCATAAATGCTGCCAAATCCAGAATGTACTTCACCATTCCCTAACATGGTCCAGATATAGCACAGCACAGAGAACACTGAGTGCTTACAACCAAAATTGTCAAGATACTGCAAGCTCTGAATTTAATGTGTCAGCTTTCGAAATGGTGACAGAGATCTTGGAATTGCAAACATTGGAACACACAAGCTCTCAGTCTGGCAAACGACAGAATAAATTCTACTCACAGCATTCATCATAGCGAGCTGGGAGGGGTAAGCCTTGCAGGGGAAGAGGATCTTCACCCCCCCGATTGTATACTCTGCCCCACCAGAAGGCATTGCGTGCTTTTCTCCCGTTTACTTCAGGTATAAAACTGCAATTAAAATACAGAATTAGTAACTCAATGCCAGTAAACAAAGCCTGAAACAAGTGCAGCACCAAATACAAGGAAGAAGCTGTTAACCCAGTACCAGCTCAGGATATTAACAGAACTCAAAGACAGGAATTTATCCCACACATCACCATTTCAGACTTTGCCCTCATTACAAGCAAGAGCAAGTCACCACCAGCTAAAGAGTAACATCAGCAATTAAAATAAAAACCCTGTGAGCTGCACACAGCAGCTCAGATTCCATTAGTCAGACTGGAGACAGAACCCAAATCCACGCAGGAAAAGTATTTTAGAATATTAAGTAACCAAAGCCAGCCAGGTTTTTAACTCTAGAGGTCCATCAGCTCGAACTGCAAGACGTCATAAACTACAAAACATACAGCAACTTGTACATTTTATAACAACAAAAGATAAAACTGGGCAGTGACTTTAAAAATGAGATGTTTAAAAACATCTTTCTTCCACAAATAAAACAGTAATTAGTCAGGGGAAAAGGGGTATCATTCACTTCACTATTCTGTGATTATTATCTTGACAATGTCTGGATAATAAAAGCCAGACGATTTCCCTGTGTTAAAAAAGGTGAGATTATTGAACTAAAAATATTGAAGAGGCAAAAATGGCTTTAAGAGACAATATTTTTGAACACGGGGGGAGGGGTTTCTCATAGTTTTTCGACACTGACGAAGACAGCAGCTTTAAATCGGCAGATTCCCTGGGATAAATTAACTCACTGACTTGTGTCTTCATCTGACTTTTAATAATTAAACATATCCGTCAAGAAAGCACCAATACATGGCATGATTCAGCTTCAACATCGAGCTTCCCAATAGGAAAACGCAATTCTAGCAAAAGGAGATCGCTGACAAGAGTTTACATCCAACCCCTTCTTCCAAAAGGAAAGGCCACCTCGCTCCAAGGCTTTTCCTCAGCCCATTCTGGGGGGGAGAACTCGCTTAAATGAGCACAGCTCCGAAATAAGTTTGCCCCTGAGGAGGAGGAAGGGCCGGGGCCATCGCAGAGACCCTTCGTGGTGTGACCACATCCACCAAGAGCGCACCGGGCGCTCCCCTCCGCGACATCGCGACCCGGACAGAGCTAATTTGCCTCCCGAGGGCAGGCGGAGCTCAGGAAGCAGTGAGGCCGCCCCAGCCCAGCCTACGCAGCAGCACCTGGGGGTTCGCTTCCTTTGTGTGCTCGGCGAGGCGGAGGAGCCGGCAGCCGCTTCCCCCGCGCCCCTCACAGCCCCGCACCTGCGACCCTGCGGCCCCTCAGCGCTCTCCGTCCTTCCCGCCTCCGCCGCAGCCAATCAGCTGACAGGAAAGGGCCTCGCGCCGCCAATCAGCAAAGCGCACACTGGAAGGCTCTCGCCTTTACCTCTGCGCACCGACAGCCAATCACAGGGCGCCTCCTTGGCTTCCGGGTTGCACGGGTTGCTAGGCAACTCAGCTTTTTCTGAAATAACTCCTAATGCTTGTTATTGGCCTTTATCATTATTATTAATATACTTCCTATTATATTATTTTGGGTTTATAATTATTATGCTTTATAATATTTTATGAGTATTACATATTATCAGTGGGTATCATTACCATTATTGTTACCATATTATTATCCTTATCATCGTCATCATTATTAATTATCATCCTTGTTTTAAGCAGAGTTAACTGAAAACACCACGGAAAAGTAATAGTTTTTGGGAATTCAGTGTCTTTTCACTACTGCCACACACAGCTCCTGTTGTTGCCAGGTGTCTGTGCCCCCAGGTGTCATCCTCAGGTGAAATTTGGGATCAACCTGGAAAACTTAAAGGCAAAATGGGCAACCCCCTTTGAAATTCAGTCATACTGTTGTTGGTTTTTTTTTTATTTAAATACCACTACAGCATATAAAATTACAGTTGGAACTGAGGAGAAAAAAAATACATACATTTAGATTATTTACATAATTTACATAAAGATGACAAAAATACACTCGGTAGGCAGATGGTGATAAGGAGTGTGTTACAGCAGGAATCCTGGAACACAAACCCACAGGGGTTTCCCACATTTCCATGACGGAATTCCATCCTTCTACTCAAAAGAATAACCAACTCCATGATGGAGCAGAAAGGATTTGGCCTTGGAATTGCTTTGGCATGGCTGAAACCTGTCCCTCCTCCCATTCCTCTGCACAGTCACCCTCAGCATCCATTTCTTTTTTTAATCTTACCCTGATGACAGCTCAGGATACCTCTGCACCCATTTCTTCAAGTCTTTTTCATCTCTTTTAAGTTAAAAAACACAAAACCATCTGAGCTGTACTCTTTAAAATCCCATTTATGCAGCTCATTTTTACAATCAATACCTTTTTTTTAAAGAAACTTTTGGACCAGTTTCAAACTCTCAGTGAAGGCTGGTTGATCTTTAAATTAAGTTCCTGATCTCATGAACTGAAGTTTGACCAATGGTTTGACACACAAATTTTTTAATTTTCTTAGAACTCAGTGTGATGCAAGTTTTTGACACCACATTTTCAAGTATTCCTTGGAGTACTTTATTCCAACCTGCTCTGCAAGGCTCTGGAACAGCAGCTCATTTACCTCAAGCAAATCACTTCAATCTCAAATTTTTCTCACTCATCGTTTTGCTGTTGGCCCAACAAAATAAATATTCATTTTTGGTGTTATAAAACCTTTCCAGGCGTGTTGCTGTGTCACTTCAGGAGGTGAGCAAGCCTGAAAATCACTGTTTCCCTGGAAATTATTTACTGATCCCATCAGAAGTTTTCACTGGAAGCAACCAAGTCCTGTTGAAGGGATTTTCTTCTCAGCCGTGACTGAATCAATGAATGAAAAATGTGGACTTTTGCTCCAGCTCCTCAATCCATTTTCACAGTCTTTTTCCAAATTTAGGCACCATAAAGAGAGGGAAAAGCTACAGGACAACTTCCCTGGAGTTTTTCCTAAATTCCACTGACGCTCATGTTAATTATTTCAATGATGGTGTTCTCCACACACTGGCACAGCCGAACATCAGGGTCCAGGCTCGCAGTGTCCCTGGAACAGCTTTTGCTGGAGGAATCTTTACAGAGTCCTGAGAAATCGTGTGGCTTCTCCTTCAGCTGCTGGAGACCTAGAAAATGAAGCAGGAGAAGCCAAGTACACCCAAGTAAGTATCGAGAGAATCGTTATTTTCCAGCCATAACACAAATATGGAAGTTACAAGATTGCAAAGCTAAGCCAGCACCATTTCCTGCTTCACCACAGGTTATTCCCAGAGACACCACAACATTTCTGTCCCATCTCCCTGTGTCTTTCCCTTTGGGGTGCTTGCTAAGGTCCTTGACTTACGGGTGATGATGGGGTCGAAGTCTCGTGTCTGTGTAGCAACATCAGAGGCACAAACTTGTCCAATCTGGATCAGCAGGGACATGATGTCCTCGTACAGGGGAGGGAAGGCTTGGCAGAAGGACACCAGGCAAGGCAGGGTGGGCATGAAAAACGTGTAACGCTTGGACTGGGTCAGAACTGCCCAGGAGGAGGAAACAGAGAGGTAAAAATAAATGATTATAAAATCCAATCAAGAATTGCTCCTTTTACAATAGCAATTAGACAGAGAAAACTGCATTCAGCCCAGGGAAATCACCCTGGCACCCAGAGCAGTGGATTTTGGGGTTACTGGGCTGGTACCTGTGAGCAGGGTCCCCATCACGTTGATGGCCAAACGAGCCACGCTGAGGGATTTGGGCAGGGCATACTGGATACACAGGTAGGACAGCAACTGGATGGCAAAGATCTGTCCAAAGCAATGAAGTTACAGGATGTTTTACAACTTCTATCCTAAGCTCTTCAAACTTAACAGTAAGTAAATATTCTGTGTTTTACCATGAGGGAAATTGAAGCCAAAGAAGCCTTAACAACAGTTATTATGATTAATTTCTGCTGGTTTTGAGGAAAATAATCCACACATATTTAACATTAATCAAAGTGTTGCAAAATCTCCCCCAGACACTCCTTCTCCAACACTAATGATGAGAAGTAAAGCAACACACAATGTGCAAGACAACCCTTGCAGGAGATATTTAGGGCTGATATATTCCAGTTTTAACCTTAGTTGATCAGCAGTAACTTAATACTAGAAAGAATTAAATAAGAGCAACTACAAAGTTGGTTTGACGTAGAAACAGGGAATCTTTAGCCCAACAAATTCCAGTTGCCTTCAATGCCAGGCCTTTAATTTAAGGTAAAAGTGCTACAAATATTACCTGAATATCCCAGGCAAGTTAGAACAGGACGTTTTTAGAGACTGTTTTATTCTCCCCCCTCAGCCAGTATTTCATCAGGGTTAACAGCCACAGGGATCCTGCAGCCAGGTGACTGCACTGTACCTGTTTTTCCAGTTCAGGCTGGGCAATGAGCTCAGGAATGAAATCCAGACAGATGTGCATGGATGGGATCCCAGCCACTGTCAGTGCCAGAAGTTCACATGGATAACCCTGTGGGATTAAGGAAACAGATGTGTCAATGGGTCACAGGTTTATTTTAAAAATTCTGCTTCAAGTAAGATTTTAAATTACACCTGTGCTAATGCTTTGTTTCAAAATGAATGTATTTGTAGCTCCCTTTTGTTCAGAGCTTGCAGCAGGCCTGTAATACCAAGGCAAGAAGAGGCAGGCTGGGTATAAACCTAGGGTCTCAATCAGTTCTTCATCCTCAATATTCAGTGATTTATTTGCATGGAAGCTCTCCCTCCACTCTTCAAAGGAAAGCAGACTGCAGTGACCTTTTCCTTCCCTGTCTTTCCTGTGTTCCAAATTTCACCATCAGCCCCAACTTGTTCATTTCACAACTGCCCCATAATGACTTTTTTATCACTTAATCAGTTCCAGGTCAAGGCAAATTAACTCCTTGTAAAGAGTCTGCCATCTGGCAGGGAGCAATTTAATATGCATTAAAAACACATTTATATTTTAAAAATTGCTGATCTTTCCTCTCTTCTTTTTTTTTTTTTTTTTTGAAGGTGCTCAGCTGCTTTTGCAGCTCCTTCCACTCTAAAGAGATAAACTGTGCTCTAATAAAAAGGAAAGATAAGGAGATGTTTACATTTGAAACCAAATTAGTTTTGAATAATGGAAATACTAATTTAGAAGCACAGCCAGAGAAAAGTAACCCACAAAAGACGTGGAACAAGTAATTACAAGATGATTAGGGCAGTTTTCCTTGGCCTAGATGGACAAACTGAAAAGGGCAGAGGCACAAAGGAAGGGTTTAATGATGAGGAGCAGGCAGAGTCTGGGTGCTGCTTCTCACTACAACCAAGAGACCAAGCATTGAAACAGGAAGGAAACATGAGCTCTACAAACTGGGGGAGACAGGAAGGAGGAAAGTGGGTTGTTACCACTCCTGAGGAACACCCAGCAGCCCCTGACTCTCTCCCACCCTGACAAAGCAGAGCAGAGCTCCAGCAGCGTGCAGCAGACCTGGAAATGCACCAGTTTGACGATGTTGGGGTCAGCGATGTACATCTGGTGCAGCAGGCAGCAGATGAGGCACTGCACCTCCCGCAGGTTGCACAGCAAACTCTGCTCCTCTTCCTCCTCCTCCTCCTCTGCCTCGGCCCCCTGCGGGCTCGGGGGGCTCTGCACATCCATCAGCAAATCAGCACTGCTGCTCTGGCCCTTCTCCTCTTCTGTAGGCAAGCAGATCTCCAGAAGGATCTGCACAGCAGCACTGTCCTGGGGAGAAAAGACACAGAAGATGCTTAAAACCCCTCACTGAAATAAAACACATCAAATATAAAATAAGGACAATTTAAGAAATGGAAGATTGTCAAGTGATTAGGGTTTCTACCTATAGATTTTTTTAAGTACAGAATGGAAACGACTCAGCTCAAGAATCATAAATCCTGTAGAACATTTAAAAAACACTTCATCACAATGCAAAGAAAAAAAAAAGGCTACATCTAACAAAATATCATAACCACAGATAAAAAGAGTAAATTCAGTGGAATCTCATATTGCTTCAAAATAAATAGCCAGTGGTCCCTTAAAGCATCCAGAGAAGACAAAATATGTACAGGGCTATGTAATTCACAATATCCATCACCCTGCTCATTTAAATATAAAACTTCTTATTAACTCTAAAATCATATTGTAATGGGAACTCCCTATGTGACATTTTTCCAGACAGAGGGATTAAGAGATGTCTGTGGAACAGGATTACTCAAGAATTTCCATAATGTCAAGCTGAGAAGGTGAACCATCCTTCAGCCTCCCACTTCCCAGTGCTGGCTGCTTCTCTGAAACATCTTTCAGATGATCAGGAATGGATCTGTCACATTTATTGATGTTTTGCTGCTCCAAATCCAACCACAGAAACAGCCTCTGGACCACACAAGCATCAAGGCAAAAGGAGTGGTGAGCAGAACTCTCCTGTTCTGACAGAACCACTATCAAAGCAGTAAATCAGCACAATGCTTCAGACTAGCAAAAAGAAAATATTTAACCATCTGAATACAGAGGCAGTTTTCTTTTCCATGGTAACAGAAGTTGGTAAAAAAAAAATTTATAAGGCTTCATTTTTTAATTTCCTGTTTCTGCATTTCTCTTTCATCTCTTCTCTCTTACCTGAGCAGCAAGTAAAGCATTTTTTAACTCTTCCCTTGTAACTTCTGGGGCCTCTGGACCCATGGCATTGTTTTGGGATGGCCTAATGTCCTGCTCTGCTGTTTCCTTCAGGTGAGCATTAAGGTAAGCTTTGGAAGCAAGAAGATATCCATTCAACATGTGCAAAATGATATCCATCAGAGGAGGACTCCTGAGATGGGAACACAGTAAAACAAAGACATTTCAGTAACATGAACAAACTAAAAGCACACCCAAAGGCTGTAGCACCACAGCTCCTCCTCTGGCATCTGGGGGAACCAATTTCCAGGTGCTGCAAAGACTCCCTTGAGAAATGAAGCAAATCTGCCTCTGTCACATCCATCAGCAGCACCCACTGGCAGAAATTTACCCAAAAGGATGGAATAAGCTACAGGCACAAGAGCTGGAAGGATGTTACAGCTAAACCTCACCCACCAGCAAGGGGCAGCAGCCATTTCCAACACTCTGCAAAGTCTGTTTACCACAAATTCACACACCCAAATCCAAACTGGATGAGCCATGTGCAAATCCCAGAGGTTTGAAAACACAGCTGGACAGGATGAACTGCTGGAACAGCAGGCCCAGCTCCACAGTCCTCAGGTCGAGCTTAACACAGATGCAACTGCCAAGCTCCTGTAATTAGTTTGTAAAGATGTTTTAAAGTGCTGAAAGCTTTCAGAAGTTTTCTGTTGGACACCTTTATGTGAAGCCTTCACTGTGCAGCAGAACAGACACTCACCTGTGAACTCTCTGATCACACCTCAGCACAATCAGGGGATCAATCATCAGATCATTCTGGGTGTATTTCTGCTGCCGCACTATTTTTGCTGAAGGCTGCAGGGCATTCACAGTCATCACCCACAACCTAAAATGAGAATATTGTTATGATTTAATAGAAAATCTGTATAAGAAAAGGGGTTCCCTAAGCATCTGGTCACTCAGCCACATTTTTCTAGGCCTATCAAGTAGCAAAAACCCCATTTGCAGCCCTTGAAGTTAATCAAGGTGTAGTTAACTCACACTCCCTGGAGTTAGAGCAGTTTTCACTGCAGTAGAGCATCCACTTCATAAAAAAAAGGGCATTTTCTTACCAAAATGAGTTCCTGTTCCATCAGTAACTCATCACAAACAATGGACACTCTAAAATCATACTCCTGTATTTTAACCTAAAGACTTCCTTTCCCTGGAGAACAAGAACCACTTTCCTTTTAAATGCAAAGGTTCAAAATGTCAACAAACTGAAAAAAAAAATGTAGCTCCAACACTTTCCATTCAGTCACAGCCTCCAATCTCCCAGATAAAGGCATTGTGTTATTATTTTTAAAAGAAAAACTGGCCTCCCACCTTTATGCACCAAGAAATCAAACAGAATTTTGAGCCTTGATACCTCCTGGGCATGACAGTGTTCAGAACCATCCAGAGTTTATTGACAGCCTGCAGAATCCCCCGTGGGACTCCAGCTTCCAGCAAGAGATTCATGTTGGAGGTCAACACTTCTGCATAGGGGATCAATTCTCCAGCTGAGAGAAGGGTCAAATGTTCCAGGATCTGCATCAGCTGGGTGTGATTTCCAGGCAGCATGGAAAAGGCTGTAAAACAAAAACAACAGGGTCTTGGGAAAACTGGACTTCCAACATTCGAAGCTTCGAAACATTTTGGTTATCCAAATGCAGTGTAATCACACACTTCCAAATCTACCATATTCCAATCCATTTGGAAAGAATTTACTTGGAATGATGTTCTTTACCTTCCTGGAGCTGTTTGGGAGAGTGGTTCTTGGCCATGTTGGTGAGGAGCATCCTCCTGAGCAAGGCGTCGGTGCCGGTGATCTGCTCCTCACAGATCCAGTCGTCCACAATGCACAGGTGGGGGTAGTTGGTGGCCAGGAGCCTCAGGAGGGCAGAGTGCAACCCTTGGGGACATCAAGGACATTCACAGCTCAGATCTGAGCAGCTGCATCTGTCACCTCAACACATCTGTGCCTTTTATTTCAGCCCCTGAACCGACTGGCTGCCCAGCAGCTCAGTGAGGTGCACGATTACAGCCTGATACTCCAACTCCCAACACAGAGGAAAAGTTACCCTTTGGAGAGTAACTCCTAAACTCAGCCTGGAACAGCCAACATTCTCAGGTAATTCCCACCCTAAAACTGCCCTAGGGAGGTAAGACCTACTCTAAAAGGAACTGCTTTCCTCACACTCTCACCGTGACTCTTCAAACATCTCTGCAATCTCAGTAGCTACTCCTGATAGATTTTTAAAAGCAAGAAAAAGGAAAGCAAGCTATGAAAAAAGCAACAGCCACTGAGCTGAGAACACTCAGCCTTCCTTTTCATGCACTTTAGACATGTTTTACCTCCCAGTTCCTGCTGCAGCCCCTGTGCCTGCCGGATGAGGTACTTGATTGGAATCTGATCCATCAGTGCTGAGGAGTAGGACTTGGGTTTTCTCTGCATTCCAGCTACAGGGAACAGGACAAGAAACCACACGTAGCAGTAACAGCTAAAAACAAATATTTCCTCAATTGGATCAATAAGGAAAATGTGAAGCACTTGTCTCTATATTATCCAGGTAAAATAGAGAAAGTATCAAGTAACTGCAATTGATTTTATAGTATTTCAGGCTTCCTTGAAGAACTTGAAGAAAATAAACCTGTGAATGCTGGAAGTTTAGTATCTTAAAAAGGGCTGGTAAAACCACACACCAGATATCAACACCCAATTTTCACTGAAACCTAATTCCATCAATAAAATACACACCAGTCTTTTAGTAGTAAAGTCTCCATATCAAAAGTAAAAATGGGATCATTAAGTATTACCAATTATAAAATTGCCAACTCAAAGAAAGTGAGTGCACGCGTTTGTTGACACATGAATAAATGAAGATTTCAAATAATTATGTGGTGTTTGTTAATTGTTATTCCACTCCTTAGATCCTCCTAAACATTTTCTTGTAACTTAGATCTCTTTCAATCTGTAAAAAAAATTACTCCCCTCCAGAGTTTTAGCAGGAACTTTATGTCCTGAATCTCTTCAGCAACGTTCTATTTAATCCAAACTTCTGGAAGTTTTATGCTGTGCTTAAATCTGACAGAAGCATGAATTTCTCCCCTCTTTGCACCTAATTTTCAGTTAATCTGATTCCCTCTGATGCTCTCTCATTTACCTAGAATCTTTGTGTTGGCCAGCAGTGCCTCCTCATATGACAGGACGTAGTAGAGGACGAGCAGCTGTGTGGTGATGCTGAAGCGCTGCGTGGGACGAGCATTTTCTCCCTGGACATAAAACCACACACAAAGCTCAGCCTGAGTTCCTGATTCTTGAGAAGAAAAATTTGGATTTACCCACAAATATGATGAATATCTCAGTATGGAGATTCACTGCAAAACACATGACTGTCAATGCAGGAGAAGAGAGTTTACAGGCAGTGAAAACAAGAAGTGAAGCAACACAACACAACAAAATCCTGAACCACGTCCACAGAAAGTACAAGAAAGATGCAAACAAGATGATTACCCCAGAGAGTCCTTGGAAAACATTCAGGATCTCCTGCTCTGTGACAGGCTGGTTGGTGGCCTCTGGGTTGGACTTGGATGCAGGAGTGAGGATGGAGTTAATGTAGACATCAATGAGGGGAAGCAGCTGAGGGTGCAGCGGGGTGGTGGTTTCACAGAGCTGCCGGTAGATCCAGTCCTACAAGAGAACATCCCATGACACGAGCAGCTCTACTCTGTCTGCAAGTACAGCCCCCTTCAATAAATGAGGCTTTCACTTTGGAAAGTGTAACATCTCTTCTGAATTGGTCATACACTCCGTATCCTGGACCCTGATTCACAAATAGAACTTGTCCTGGCTGGAAAATCATTCTGACTACAAGTAAGCACAACTTGGGGAAAGAGACTTATTATTTTTAACTTCATTAAGCTGTGGTCTCTGGATTGCAGAGCTAAAAATGAGCACCCTAACTTAAAACACAGTTCATTCTTAAATTACACCTAGGAAGGTACAAGACTCATCAAGAACTCTGCTCCTGTAAGTCAACCTCATCAACATTCAGAATTAGGAACAGAAATAAAACAAAGGTTTACCTTAATGGATACTTTGTGCTTGGTGAAGGAACGACTCTTTAAGAGCTGGTAAATGCAGTGAATAGGTAAAAAGCCAGTGATGTTGGCACTAAGGTTGCCTGTCACAGGCACACGGACAGCATGGGCTGTAACCACCTGAAGGGAAGAGACAATGAACACAAAAACACCACTTAGCACAAGGCACAAGCTGTCAAAGTCACACAGCCACAGCCCTGACTGGCATCTCCTCATCTCTGGGGAATACCCCAAAGGGAAAGGAAAGGGCAAAAAAAAAAAATTCCTAGGTTGAAAATACCTGTTCAGTGAAAATCTCCTGTGTGAAGATTGTCTTCATTCTGCTGAGCGAGCTGGGCTTAATAACAATCTGAAATTCAGGAGAAAGTGCTTAGAATTGCAAGTTCTATCTTTCTTATGACTAAGGACTGCAAATCTATTTCATAAACTGGTAACTTCTATCCTTTTAAAACTTGTCTGTTTTCCTGGTATCCCAGTCAATTCACATCTGTATCAAATGTCAAACAGAAGTATTTTCCAAGGCCACAAGCTCATCATCCCATGTCTTCCTTGTCCTAAAATCTCCCTCCCCAGCTTTTACATCTAGTGAGACACTGTTTCACAATAGTGAATTGTTGGCAAATCTCCTTTGGCAATTCACCAAAATTAATTTTTACATATACAGGTATTTCTTTTAACTATGTAAAATAAAAACTTTGCAGCTCAATTTGGAAACTATTTCAGTTAGTCTTATTCTTAAAAGTTCATTTCTTGGAAATAATGACTTCATCAGGGCAGCACTTTTTGAAGATACTTTTATTATCACATTCCTCTGTATCAAGAACTATGCACATTTTCATGTTCTTACAGAGGAATTATTACTCATTTTTAGGGTTCTATTTACTTTAGGTCTATTAGCAAAACCAAAGTTCTTTCTATCTAAAGTAAACTGAATACCAAAGCACCAAAACCCAGTAAAAAAACCGCTGATTTTAACAGACAAATGCAGAAATTAGAAATAGTTTAGGGTTTACCTTCATTCCCAAGGTGGAGCAGACCAAATCAATGATGGCACTGAGCTGGTTGCTGTGGAAATACATGGCTACCAAGAGGAGCATCTCTCCAAAGGAAGCAGACACACCAGAAATGCTGATGATAATGAAGAGGAAGAAATACAGGACATTAATTAAACAGGACATAAATAAATGTGAGATTACTTGAATCAAAAAAAAAAGAAATCCAGCCTGCTCTCACCTTTCAAAGTAGGCTTCTTCCTTTATCATCCAACTGAGCCACATCACCATGAGTTGCTCCTGTTCTGGGGTGCTGCACAAAGAAAATCCAGAATAGATCCATTTCCCAGAAAAACAATACTAGTCTTACTATCACTTGCAGAAAAGCCAGTATTTGAGGAATCTCACACCAGGAGACTTTTTGTCACTCTCACTTTAGCATCTAGCTGCTGAAAAGCAGTGAGATTTAGCACAAAGGTCTGGTCCAACTGTCAGGAAACTTCCTTTTTGGAATGCACCCAACAGAAAGCAAACCCCTGAATTATATGCTCTGTTTCTCCGTAAGGAATTTAGCCATGAACTTGTTCCATGAAAAAGTGAACTAGTCAGGCCTACTTCAGTCTTCAAAAAACCACTCACACCAAGTTCATGCTCACCTCTCAAAACATTTGCTACAAAACAAGAGTGAAATATCCATTCACTCATCACAGAGTGACACAAATCCCTTCCACCAACATACGGAGATTTTATAAAGAATTAGGGGGGAAAAAAAACTGTGCAGCCCTGGGAAGAGCATTGCCTTAACGGTGCTAAAACAGTCAGATCTTCCAAAGCTCCTCCTGTACTGAGAGTACCTGACCAGAGTGGAGAAGGCCAGGAGCATGCAGAAGGACAGGGACACGAAGCGGACACCAGCCGGGGTTGCGGGAGGGCGGCTCGTCATCAGCTGCAGCAGCTGCTCAGCTTCCTCATCCGTGGGCCTGAGCAGGACAGAGAGCAAAACAAAGCTGGGGATTTAACAGGGAAGAGATTTCCAGTCTCTCACAATGGTTAGAGATTGTATTTTCCCTGCTATTCAATCTATCAAGGTGGTAATGTGCTCTGAACTTAAAGACATAAAAATCTCTGTTAAGAGATAACAGTGAGAAAACCTCCCCAGGATATAATCTTGCCTATTAGTACAAACTACTTCAATTAAAGCTAACAATGCATAAAGATGTTACATTAGCACTCTATAAAAATGAAAGCAAAGGAATAGAAATTCAAAACCCATACAATGTATGTCTCTAGAAGACAAAAGAGCTGATAACTCCACACACTGCTCCCACCACAGGGGTTTCGAGCTCTCCTAACAAACCTGCAGAAGTGACTTTGCAGCAACAGAGGACTGAAATCACTGAGTCCTGCCACAAGTTTTGAGGACACAGTGGCATTAAGACCAAGGGTGTGCCCAAAGCCCTCACCCTGCGCTGAAATGGGCAGCCATGAAGAAAACTCCAGAGCCTGAGAAGGTTCCTTACTTGAGGCCAGCAATGCCCATGAGAGCGCAGTAGAGCCGCAGCAGGGCGCTGGCCTTCACCACGTGCTCCTCCTTCAGCCCCGAGTAGACGGAGACGTTGGGCTCCGTGTCGGCGTCAGCCTCCTCCACAATGTGGGTGCTGCGCACCGTGGGCAGGATCCCCATCAGCTCCAGCAGCAGCTGCCTCCTCATCTGCCACAGCACAGAGCTGATGTTATCTCTCTTTCTCTGTGTGAGAGGTTGAAAGATGAGAGCAATGTCAAACTCAGCCCATCGAACAATGTCTTATGTAAGAGTTCCCACAGTCAAAGGAAGGGGGATATTTTTTTTTAAATACAGTTTTCAGGTCCAAGCTTTAACTCTGTCACCAAAGCAAGACGAGATGCATCTTCCCACTGTGAACACTTGAGGATGAGCATAGCTATCAGGCAAATATTGCAAACATACAATTCCCTGGTTTCCACGCCTGAAAACCTCTCAGGGGAACAACCAAATAGCTGCTGCCTTCAGGGACATGATTTATAGACCTGAGAGCCCCGTAAGAGCAGCTTGCCTTGTAAAGGTTCCTCTAAGACATACAACAGGATTTATGTGCATTCAGACAAATCTGCAGCACACACCCAGAAGGGTTACAGCAAGCTACAAAAATATTTCTTTAAAAGCAGAATACTCAAAAGATTTTCCTACCTGTTGGCCATTTCGGATGAAAGTTCCAAACCACGTCCGAACCTTTGCATTTGTTCCCAGCAGCAAGCCACTCACAAAGCACACCAGGTCACTCACTCCATCATCTGAGGATTCGTTCTTGGTGTGATCCAAGGTCAAAGCCACACCAAGACCTGGCAGGTGACACTCTTCCACCTGGATAAAACACTCAGGCTCAGTCATCTTTGTTGGGTTTGAAGCTTCAGGAAGGTTGTTAGTTATGATTCTCAGGACGGACTCACCACCATGCCCCGGACCCTCAGAGCTTGGGAAGGGTTCATCTTGCACAGGTGCCGAAGAGCTTCTGTTCTGCGCCGGCCCCCGACGCTCTCTTCATCCTGCCGCTCGCCGTTCTTAATCAAACCTCTGCAGACTGAAGAGCCAACAGCAGCTCTGAGGAAATCTGCCCCTCCCCATACAAATGCTCACCCCATCAGATGTCTCAGTGGAAGGGACAAGAACTGTTAGCAGGGATAGAGGAGGTTCTTAGCCCCACCATCCCTCCCCAATCAGCCTCTGTGACAGTGACCTACAGATGAGAAGCTGTGACACACACAGCGAGCCCAGCCTGCAATCAGGCTGCAAAAAATGGGAATCAGCGTGCTCAGGGGGCAGCACCCAGCACTCCAAACCTGTATAACTCATGGTTTAGCCCAGCATCAACCACACTGCCAGAAACCATTCCAAAAGTTGGAGAAGAAGCTGTAACTCACCCTCGTTGAAGCTGTCAGGGACGTTGGCCACCAGAAGGCAAAGGAACCAGGCTCCGTTCTTAACGTGCAGCAGAGCTTCGGCCACATCCACTATTGGCAACAGTGATGGCAGCTCTGGATGGAAAGAGGGTGTTAAAAGTCACAGTGTTTCACTGAGAAACAAAACCCCTGTTTACAAGAGCTGCACAGGTTAGATTAACCTTACATCTGTCACAACAGCTCCCAAAGTTGTTTTGTTACATTTGTGAGAGGTCAGAAAACACCATAAACACAGAAACACACCTGCTTGCAAAATGCAGAGAACATCTGCTGCCTCCTCCAGGTAAACAGGACTCTCAAAGAGCTCAGAAGATTTGAGGAAAAATTCACCATTTGATTCTGACACCTGCAAGACAACGTTTATCATCAGTGAACAGGTTTTATGAAGCAATTTGTCTAAATCTGCTTTAAATTCAGCATGTTGAATAGATTAAAAATTGCCAAAAACATAAAGCTATCAACACAGAACAAGCAGGAAAAGTTTGTAGAGTAAGAAATATCTACTACTGGAAATACTTCAAAACAGATGGTATCACTGCTTCTTTTTAGAAGAAAGAAAAAAAAACCCACTGACATTCTAAGTTTACACAAGGAAAATAAAATGTTTGGTGAGCAAGGAAGTGAAAGAAGAGAAATATGATGGCTAACACCACACTGAATAGGAGCAAAGAACGGGATGGAGAAAAGTCCTCAGTTCATTTCCAAATTATTTCTGCACTGATAGATCACCAAATCACATTAGGTTTGAGCAGAGCATATTACAGAGTCTCTATAACATCAGCAAAGACTTCCTCTAGGAAGTCACAAAGAGTTTAAGCACAAGCCACTGCTCAATCAGACTGAGACTTTGAATCTTGATAGAGCAGGTAAGGATTGGAGAAGAGTGCTCACACCACCAACAGCACCAGAAAGAGAACCAGTCAGCCAGTCCAGAGGGCAACCTCAAACTCACAAATATCCTGCCATGAGGAAGTTCACCTTGTTCATAATGGCCAGTAACTCGCTCAGCACCAGCCGGAGCCGCCGGGGAGAGTCACTGTGCTCAAACTCCAGCGTCAGCCCGTGCTGCAGCTGGGACACCAAGATGCTCTCTCCACTGCCACCTCCCAGCTTGTGCCTGGCACACAATTCAAAACAACAAGTATTAAACGCTTCTGCAAAGACAAAAAGGCTGCCGGTTAAAGGAAGGCAGCAATTCTTTAGGGATCTCTTCTATCCCGCCGAAGATTTGTAAAGACTGTTGTAACTGCAGTACAAGAAAGCTGATTCAGTACATTATCAAAATTTCCAGTGCTTCTCTTCCCCAGCAGCACAAACAGTAAGGAAAGAGCATTCAGCTGAGCTGTCCCTTCATCCCACAGAGCCATCCCAGCCCTTCCCTGCCCGGGGCAGCTCCCCCAGTGCACCCCACACCCTCCCGCCGAGCACGGCGGGGGAACAGATCCCCAGGACACCCAGCTAAACGCCAGGGCTTTCCTAGGACATCATCAAGGGACACGACACGAGTGCCCGGGTCCGTCCGGCATTTAAACAGCTGCTACAAATGAACAGCTGGAAAAGCCACACAGCGCTTCCGCCACAGAACTCCGTTCTCTGCGTTACCGCAGCTGCTGCTCCTTGCTGGCGTCCTGCTCCAGCGCGTGGAAGTCCACGGACAGCAGCGCCACGATGGAGTTGACCGCCTCGACCCCCGAGAGCAGCCGCAGGATCAGCTTCTTGTCCTGCGCCCAGCTCTGGCTTTGGTCGGCGGGCGCGCACAGCGCCATGCGCACGAGGCAGGGCAGCAGCAGCCGCAGCTCGGGGTCGCTCAGCGCGGCCAGGCGCACCACGTCCACCTTCTGCATCGCCTCGAAGGCGTAGGGGCTGACGAACTGCAGCGCCGAGCACTCGGACATGGCGGCGGCAGCGGCTCCCTCACGGCCCCGCGCCCACCCGCCGCCGCCGCCACTACCGGGGGAAACGGGAAGTGACGTCACGGCGGGAGGGCCGAGGGGCGGGACCGGCTGAGGGGCGGAAAGGGAGAGGCGGGAAAAGCTGAGGGGCGGGAAAGACTGAGGGGCACCGCCCTCCCCGCCCCCTCAATAAACCCACATCACAATCAAGGCTTCATGAATAATTTATTCCATTTGAATTTTTTTTTTTTTTTAAAAAGTATAAACCTTTTTTTTTTTTTTTTTTCTTCATTTCCTCGATCACAATTTGTACAACTCAGTGTTTATGGCATTCGGCAGAAATAGTGTTTGTTCCTTAAATCGCTTTTTTTTTGTTTCTGTGTTTTGTCACGATAAATATGACGGCGACTCAGCTGAGGGCAGCAGCTGTGTGAGGCTCCCCGGCACATCCAGCCGTGCCAGAGGCGTGTGGGAGCGGCTCCTTGACCTGTCCAGCCCATGCCAGAGTGGCGTCGAAGCAGCTCCTGGACCTGTCCGGCAGCACCAGAGAGGCGTTGGAGCAGCTCCTTGGTGTGTCCAGTGCGTCCAGCCATGGCAGCAGGGTGTGGGAACAGCTCCTTGGTGTGTCCAGCAGTGCCTGAGGGGCGTTGGAGCGGCTCCCCAGTGTGTCCAGCCGTGCCCGAGGGATGTTGGAACAGCTCCCCAGTGTGTCCAGCCGTGCCTGAGGGGCGTTGGAGCGGCTCCCCGGTGTGTCCAGCCATGCCTGAGGGGTCTTGGAGTGGCTCCCTGGCATGTCCAGCCATGTCTGAGGGGCGTTGGAACAGCTCCCCGGTGTGTCCAGCCGTGCCTGAGGGGCGTTGGAGCAGCTCCCCGGTGTGTCCAGCCGTGCCTGAGGGGCGTTGGAGCGGCTCCCCGGTGTCTCCAGCCGTGCCTGAGGGGTACTGGAGCAGCTCCCCGGTGTGTCCAGCCGTGCCTGAGGGGTGTTGGAGCAGCTCCCCGGTGTCTCCAGCCGTGCCCAAGGGGTGCCGTGTCCAGTCACGAGGCCAGAGGCTGCGGCGTCCCAAGCCAGCGCTCGGCAAGGTCCTCACGTCCAGTTGACTCGGAAAAACCTAAAGCTCGATGAGTAGCATCCTGAAAAAGTGACCCTGAGGATTGTGGTAGGTCCCAAATCCAGTTTTACTGTAATTTAAGCTTTACTCCACTGAAAACAAAAAGCACACCCACAAACAATAATAAAAAAAACCCCCTTTAAGTATGAAGCATAGTCCTGGGCCCTTTACTTTAAAAAAAAAAGAAAGAAAAAAAAGAAAAAAAATAATAGAACAAACAAAACCACCTTCCCATCTGGAGGTTGCAAGACAGTAACGTTGTACAATGTCACCCTAATAATGAATTCTCCAAAGAAACCCAGACCAAAACAAGGTCGATGCAGCATTACTATCCCAACAGACTGATATGCGGTGCCATACTGTTGTGCAGCAAATTATATGGTGCAATAGCAATTTTTTTTAAAATGTTTTACTCTTATTCTTGAAAGCTTTAAAATAATGCAACATAATATGTTGATATTACAGTATTAACAATTAGTGCTTGATTAAAGACATCGGCAAGTCTTCATAGCAACACACAAAGTTAAAATTACCATCAGAGGTAAATATAGAAATACAATAATCTGCGCCATAACTGACAGCTAAGTAAGAACATAGCTGAGGATTTAAATATAAATCCATTTATCTTTAATTATTTCAGAGAATGTTAGAAAGATCTAAATGTTACAGCTACTTTTAAAATGTGAGGGTTGTTACAAGTACAGCTGGTGGCCTTGCTGGTCTTAGCAACAGGGTTTTCAGAAACCTAATTCAAATAGTAGTGAGTCAAGGGTGACTAAAAGGCTTAAATGCAGTAATATCTGGGTTAAAATATATATTTTTAATTGGAATGGAAGGATCTCAGCTTCTTCTTTCATTGGAAGAGATAAACCTCCACCGCTACTTAAAGCACTGACAGGAACAACATTTTCTTGCAAGGCCATTTTGAAAAGCTGTAGCTGAAATTCTCAACTCTCTAAGCTTGTACTTGCTAAACAACCTCGACTTATTGGATGGTGACAATTTCATTTATAAACCAGCTATTATGTGCATTTAAAATAGTTAAATGAAAGTAGCTAACAAAAAAAGTAAGCCCAATATAGTAGCTGGCTCCGTGGTGCTGGCAGGTTCGATATGTACATTGCCGGCTGCGACTATCACTCCAGAAATGGCCCTTCTAATCTTTCATAGTGGTTATAATATTATAATTTACTTTAATTGCATTTGATGGAGGGGAGGAGTGGGAAACTGGAAGCTTTCACAGTAGGAGTTTCACAGGGAAGGCTGGTCCAGGTAACAGAATACAGTTACACCAACGTTCAGGCAGCTGATTCACTTACCTTTAGAAATACAAGTCAGATTGAACACAAAACAAAGCCACACCAAAACCCAGCCCTTGGAACTTGGTTAACTGAGCCAGGGTTAGAAATGACCACTTAGCAACAAAGCTCAAAAAAAAAAAAAAAAAAAGGACATACACTTTGAAAATTCCAGTTTTAGGAGCACTTTTCCACTTCAAAAATGCCAACCAAATGAGAAAAACCTTCTGCAAGACAATAATGTGCCGTTTAATCTGCGGTGCATTACCGAGATAAAGTCATGGACAGACCCAGTTTTTAACTCTATTTATCAAAATATGCTAACTTCTGATTGCACTCATGTTGTTCTGAAGAAATGACTGAAAATTCTCATCACCAATTGTACAACTTCTTTATACAAAACCAAAAAAGTTGCTAATATTGTATGTACACGATTCAGTGAGACTGTTCATACGAAAAAAAAAAATAACCTCAGGCAGGTCTTTTGCATTTACAAAATGAGATTTTCATGAGCACAGTAAGTTTGGTAAATGCAAGCAAATTCTTCCTTGTAGAGGGTTAACAGCAGGTGCACAAATGGATCTTAAAAGTTGCTCCTTTACAGGTTTAAACCAGCAAGACAGACAATATTAAGACCCAGGACTTGGGTTATCGTGACAGGCTCCCGGGAGCACTGCAGCAGTTCAGTTTTTCATCTGGCAGTCAGATAAGGAACCCAGAAAAAGCATCTGCAGCTGCTCTTCAGCACCCGTAGGGGCTATTTTAGAGCAGCACCAGACATTTGGCATGTGCTAGGAAAAGGGAAGGAAACTACTGAGAAAAAATGGTGACTGTAGATAGAGGGAGACATTCAGGAAAGCCTTGTGGTTTGTCAGTCCCTTCCTTGGGGAGGGCAAAGCCTCCTTGGCACATGCCCCAGCCAGAGCCTGAAAATGGGATATGGGGAAGGCCATACACTGATACTTGGGACCTTCACCACAGTGCCAAAAATACATGGAAAAGGAAAATGTTCAGGGTTTCGTGCTGTTTTTTTTTTTACTAGTGGAATAAAATCTGAATACCAGAATTCACTGAGGATCTATATACACCACATTTTAGTTAAACACACACCAATCTTAAAGTCAAGATTGACTATTTTTGCATTTGTAAAATGGCTAGAGCTGGGCTAAATTTCAGTCTGGCAGGAGACTTTGGGTAAGGTCAGAGTTTTCTGTGTGTTCCGTCTCAGATTCCCATTTTATCACAAAAGTGGAAGCAAACAATGCAGTGAGCACAGTGCCAAGAATATCCAGGGAGCAACAATGCACAAGAGATATTCTTGTGATATTAAAACTTGTGTCCTGGAAGTGGATCTGAGAATCTAGCCACAGCCCTGAACCATAACACAAACTTCAATTGAAGAGTTTATTCATGTTATTCTCACTACAAGTTAAACCACCTACAATATCACTTATATATTGCCATTGTTACTCTGTAAAGGTGTGATATAAAATGCTGTAAGACCCGGTACCTTTTCAATTTATATAAACACAGTGAACTTCATTACTGTACATGTACTCTGCAACTACAGCTTAGCTGTAAATCCCCCACACACAATGGTATGGACATTAACCCCTCTATCCCCATTAAACTGTACATCAAGACAATACAAATTTACTGTCCCCACCCACCCCTTACAAAAAAATAATACTCTAAAAGCAACCTACTGCAACTTTTAATTAAGACGATTACATATATTTTAGACCAATTGCTTTAAAGCAAGAAGGCAGTATAAACCTTCTAGGAAAATTTTTATAAAAGAGGTTAAGAAATATAAGACAATTTATACATTTAAAAACTTACAATAAATAAGAGATGCAGGCATTTTTGAATACTAAGTACTATAATCCAATACAAGAACATCTTGATGTTCTGAAGCCATAGGTTGAGACTTAATTGTTCCTCGTGTTTCTTCTCATCTCCATGCTTTTAAAATTCCTTAACCATGACTGGGTACTATGGCTCATTACTCTTCACAAATACTGTGGCTGGGGAGAAATGGTTAATTTTGCTACTAAAAATGTTATAATACACTTTCTGATCATCATTCTGAAGCGTCCCCCATAGTCAGTGACTCAAAGACAGCCGGGCGATGGGTGCCCCTCTCACAAGTCAAAACAATATTTGCTGGAAGTAACAAGATTCATACCCCATCACAAACAACTTGCACTGAGAAGAATTATAACTTAGTCCTGCAGTGAAATATCCCTTTTCCTCATTTTTGTCTTGCAAAATTCAGATGAAGATCACAGCATATTCATGATAAAGTTATACAACTGATTCAGCACCACAAAATGAATTGGGAGACATGACCGTCTGTCCTGGGTTGCAGGATCACAGGTTAGCCAGGAGAGTGCATTGTACTGTTCCAGAACAAACCTGAAAAACAAACAGCCTTCTGTCAGGCCAACACATTTTCTCACCAGGATCTTACAGCCCTGGTTTACTATAATCCAGCTTCTTTGGCATCAAAAACATAAAACAGGTTTGCCAACATTCAGAAATAACAGGTCTTCCAAATTATTAGAGCAGTTCAGAGCTGAACTTGCTTTTGGTGGAAAACTGTCATTGTAATTGTCTATTCTTAATTCATACCAAGAGGTTCACATAAAAAAAAAAAACAAACCCCAAAAAAAAAGGAAAGGAAAAATAATCTGATGTGTTCTCAATTAGCATCCCATGTTTACATAGGTCTGGGCTCCTGTCCTTCAGCACTTCAGATTTTCCACAAGATTGCTGTGCAATATTCGGGCTTAAATATTTCTGCCTTTTCTGCCAGACCTCAAACTCTCTTCTAATTTGAGGAATTCACTGTTTTTCAAACACTTTCAAAGGCTGATTGTTAAAGAAGGGCTTAGAGGTGTTTGGTTTTAATCCCACTGTTCTGTGACAATCACTTAAAGCACAGCAATTTATCTGCACTAAGGATATCAGCTGCACAAACAAAAAAAAACTAACAGCAGGAGAAGCAAACATGCAGCTTCACTGCAGCAGCATTAAAAACTAAATGCACAATGTTTTTGTGATAAATACCTGAGCACATCAGAAGTTTGATTAGAATCAAGTGGATGGGAGTGTTTACTGTGGAGTAGCTCGTCTGATTGCACTGAAGGCACGTGGAGGTGCAAAGAGGCCTGAGGAAGGAAGAAGGAAGCCAGAAGTTACTGCCTGATCAACTACACCACATTTCCTTCCCCTATATTGTTGTAGCTTGCAGTCACCTTCTCTGTCTGACACACAAGCCAAAATAAATCTTATCCTTAGGCCATCAACAAGTTCAGGACTTATCAGAATATTTATGTTCTCTCACACGGATCTCTGCTACAAGCACAGTGCTAGTAGTGAAATATATATTACAGGGGTTTTTTTTAATCCATTTTCTACATTAACTGATTATTAAAAAGGCAACTCAGGTGGCCCAAGATGTCTATTAACACTTGGAAGTGTTACCACTTCAGTTGCTTTCTATAGGCCTGGCTATTTATATCTCATATACAGAGCTGCTTAGTGTAAATAATAAATCCTCTCTTCAAAACAATATCCTATACCAAAGCCACAGCTGAGCTTAGGCCAAGAGGAACTGCTAATCCAGACACAAACAAGGCTGCAGAAGATATATCTGGATCATTAGAAAACAAAGCACAGTATTAGAGATGCTGATTTGGTAATACAGAAAGTTTCTCTGTATAGCAATGTACGGCCTTAAATGTGCCAAGTGTGTCTTGATTGTGCCATAGGGAGATAAGGGCTCAGACAACACCCAGACAGATGATACAATGGCTATAGCTTGGCCAAGCCAACGTGGGAAAAACAGCTTTTATGCTTTGTGCAATACAGAAAGATTCATTTATTCCTTCTTTTACTCAGGGCAACTGAGTTATTGTACTACACTTATGTACCTCCCTCTCTACCACCAGTCCCCACAGGAGTCTAGCCTTAGCCAGAGCTCTGTCCAGGAACTCAGCCTGTTCTTACAAAATCCTGGAGCATAAAGCCAGGAAAAAAAAAAAAAAAAAAGAGTCTAGACTGCTAGGAAGAAACCATGGGCAAAGCAGAACTTTCCAAACATCCGAATCTCAAAAACTGAAGACCTGGCCTCTCCTGAAGCAGAACCAGAGCTATCCCCAGAGACATGCACTGACTTTGGTTTAACCAGAACAGTTTTCACCCCCAGATCCCTCAGGCTGTACAAGTCTCTGCCAGGACAGTACCTTAAGAAACAAGGGACACTGATTTTGTGCTTGAGGACACGCTGACCAAAACCAGTCAGGCAATGGACCTGCTTTGGCAGTTGACACAAAATAACCGAGGGCCAGTGGCTGCTGCAGTATATTTGTTACTTCATCATGAGATTCTGTGGAAAGCAATCGATCTGTGCCTTGACCCTGGAACACAACATGCAATGGTTTCGGATTAGCAGAGCACAAATTTAATAGAAATTATCTGTAGCTTCTGAAACACAAAGCATTTTGAAATATCCAAGCATGACATGACAATCCAATATCCAAGTGATCTAAAACCTTTCATTCCACAAAAGGAAATTAAGAGATGGAGAAAAAACAGACCAAACACACACACACAAAACTGTATTTCCTCCCATAGTTACCTTGCCCATATCACCTCCATGGGGGTAGTGGGACCCTGGAGAATGCACAGGGGATCCACCAGGAGATGCAGGAAGAATATTTATGATATCAGGATCAAGATCATCTCCAGTGTCTAACAAGTCAAAGATTCCCATTCCATCTGCTCCATCTTGAAAAAGAACAAAACCAGTGAATTCCTACAGTTTCACTATGTGCAGGATTTGACAATACATTCAGAAAAAAAGTGATTTTCCATAGAAATGGAAATGGTTCCTTAGAATGAACACTTTATTCTTACGATAGGGGGAGCGCCGAGGGGTTTTTAGAAGGCAAGAACAAACCCAAAGTACAAACCATTGTTCGTGTTAAAGGCCAGATCCAGGTTCTCAGTGGTGTAAGTGGATGATGCCACTTGCACGGATGCAGAGGTGGGGAACACCAGGATGTGAGTGCAGGACGTGTCCTGGGGCGTGTTCAGCTGAGATGTTTGCATGTTCAGAGTGGTGCTGCGCCCGAACACGGAGCCGGTGGACACGGAATCTTTGGGACAGAAATCAAGCATCTCCTTTAGTTTTGCAAAGCCTGAACTGTCAGTTCTCGTGCCAAAAAGAGACAGAGAGAGTTTTCTAAATACCTGGCATAATAATGAAGGATCCCTGGGGTTCCATGGCCACCAAGCAAGCACTGAGAATGCTGGGGGAGTCTGCAGCAGAGATCCCACACATCCTGCACATGTCCTTCAGCCTCTTGCTCAGGGACTGCAGGTTCCGGCGGCTCAGCAAACAGCTCCAGTCTGAGGAAGGAAATCTCATCAGTCAGGTTTTCTTCCAGAAACAGGGATGGACACACTTGATATTACTGAAAAATTAAAGCTTCAAATCAAGCCTTAGACTCTAAAAAAAATGCTGCTGTTACCTTTTAATTCCCCGTGTCCTATTCTTCCTAAGCGGCCTATGACAACTCTCCATGGCAAAGAGCTCATCTGCACAAGTCCCAAGCACCATTCCCAGAGTTTCTGGAGACCAAGTCTGCGGGCAGAACCTTTTTTCCTGCGAGCTCTACAAGTAAGAAAGAAGGGAAAACAAAGCTAAAACCCATTGGCAACAAGTTCTTAATGCCACATTTAGAACTTTTTTGTATTAACCTGAACATTCACAGGACCCAAGAGTGCTGGTATTGCAGTCCATCAGCTGCAGCTTCAGGGGGTTTGGGTTTTTTTAAATTAATCACATGCTAAAAGTGGCATTAAAGCCAGTAAGTGAGATGGGGAAGTATGAACACACACAGAATAACACTCAAGAATCACATGACACTAAACTATGCTCTTCTAGAAATTGAACTCAAAACAATATGCACATAATAGGGACCATTTTCATCTGCTTCAGCCACTTTTGCAACACAGCAAGTCTACAAAAGTCAGTTATTCTTACAGCACCAAACCCAGTGTAATTCTTCAGGGGTATGAAAGAAAATACACTTGCTAAAAATGAATTCAAGTTTGGTTCTTACCTGTTTGGTACATCAATATTAATTATGCAAGTTTCTAACTGCTCTCCATAGAGGTCTGTACAGGATGCAAGCAGCCACCTCTGATCATGAGACAAACAGTAGCCCACAAAAAGCACATTATACTTCTGGCCAGCTTCTCCAAAAGTTTCTCCCAGCTCTGTTTGCTTGTCCTTTACTGGAGCCAGTATAAAAGGAGGGGTGTAGAGTCGAATACACTCAGGTCTCTAGAAAGATGACAGAACAGACAATAGAGTTTGAGGAAGAAATTATTCCTGACACAAAAGATGGTTGGTTGATAAGCAGGGACCTTCCTCTGATCTTTGGGATAATTCCACAACCTCATTAACAATACTCACATCAGGGCTCCTAAGAGCAGTTTCCATGGCTAAACCTGGGCCAAAGCCAGTTAAGGTTTTCACGTTGGTGGAAGTTGGGAGAGGTCTCCGACACTGAGTGAAGGCTGAAAATGCCAAAGATTTTAAATGCTGAGTGTAAATCTGCCGGTCCTCATGTTTCACAGGCTGGAGCAGGTACTGACATGGGACAATCTAGAACAGAGGAGAAAAAAAGTAAATCATTGTTTCATCAACAGATTAAATGGCTTTTGACACTGTACTCGGTACATTGCTTTTTAAATTTTACATTGCAGTCCAAATATCTTCTTTTAAAGCCCTGTGGGGCTTCAAGAAATTATTCTCATTGAAATTTTCTTCAGAGGAAAAAATAATTTGTTTAGAAGAGAATCTTAATGGTTCCCCTAAAAAGCTGCCTTCTGTTAACTGGTCTTGCAGCTGCAGCTGGAGGGAGCTCTGCCTACAGCCCAGCAGAGTCAGGCTGCAGATTCCAGTGCAGGACCAGCAGCTTTCCCATACTTCACTCCTCATTGGAGTGGGCACTACATTTCCTCTGAGATAAAACTGATGAGTTTGGAATGTACAACTGGCTTCAGCCTTGGTTAATAGCACCCAAACTGCTCTAAAAGCTTTAACCTAATGATTTAACAGCTGGAGAACTGTAAGCAATGTTTATGAAGGAAATGAAACTTCCACCTTGAGGTCTTGAGGGTGTTACTGGCCCCAAAGCACAGGCAAAGCCAAGGATACTCTGTTTGTTTCTGTTGGCTCACCTGCACAGAAATGATGTTCTTGATGTTGGGAGGAAGAACCTGAACCATCTCCAGAAAGCAGCGCAGAAGTCCAAGTGTCCACAAACTGGATGAGCTGCTGTTCTCATCCTTTTTTTCATATGTGAAAGGGTCAATTATGTAAACTACAATTGCAGGTGGATAGGTGATAGCATGTGAATCTCCATCTGTGGGGACTCCAACTTTATCACGATCCATAGTGCTGGAAATGAAATTTTAAAACCAGTTACAAACAGCTGAGTTTTATAAAGATCTGGGTTTACTTCAAAACTAGATCAAATTGTCAATTATTAACCTGAAAGATCTTTGAGTCAACTGTGGTGTAAGAAACACTCTTTTTATGCCATTTTTGTACAGGAGCTTATCAGTAACTCTGAATCCCTTTTCTTTCCTTTAGCCTTTTTTTATTACAGCAGCTCAACTATTGCTTAACTGGGGAACAAGAATATCTACAGTAAGAGCTGTCTTCACCACACTAACTTTGATTACAGAAAATAGAACTGTAAGATGGTGCCAATTATCTATCTCCCCCTCCTTCCCCAGACCTTTAAAATATTGAAGTGAGTAGTTTGGTGAATCTTCTCTCTTTAGAGAGAGAGAAAAAAAAAAAAGGAAGTTTATTTTTGTACCAGAGCAGACACTGAGATGTAATTAGAACTGCAGCTACAACTGGAACCCAAAGGTTCAGCTCCACCACAACTGAACTCTCATTCTCCCTTAAAAGCAGCTTGGTGAAAATAAATACAGGATTTTTACTGAAGGGGTGAAAGTGCAATCATAAGTCCACATTAGCTGAGCTCATTTTTCAGCTGAAGGTGTGATTGCAGTTCCCTACCTTTCAGAAACCTCTGGATGGGGCTGTGCAGGTGCTGCAGCCGTGTCTCCAGACATCCCTGCTGTTTGCAGTGTTGACTGTTGCTGCTGCCCCCCAGTTTGCCCATTTGGGACTGGAGCAGCCTGGGCGGGCAGGGAGGCAGGAGTGGTGTTGTTCATATTGCTGAAAGGTGGGAATGAGGAAGGCTTGCTCGTTGGAATGCCACTGCCCAGGCTGGCAGAGGAGGAGGATGGGGCAGTGGTGGTCAGGGTGGAGTTGGCTGTAGTGGCTGCAGAGGACATGGCACTGCTGGAGGTCACTGTGATGGTGCTGCTGGTGGGAGCTGCGGGAGCCGATGACGGAGTGTTGGGATTGGCAGCAGGGGCTGTCACTGGGGGCAGAGCAGAGGCTGCCTGGCTGGAGGGAGGGACCAGGTTTGTTTGGGAAAGTAGAGAATTGTCCAAAGGCTGAGAAGCAAGATAAGGACCTAAAACCAGGGGGGGGGAAAAAAGCAGAAATTTTATATTGCAGCCGTTTTGATGCTTTTGTCACTTATGGAAGTCTAACAGTTGTAACAAAACAGAGCAAACCTTGAGCATACATTTTACCTCTCAAAATATCCGTATTAAATTTTCAAATTCTAATATTTTCATAAGAGCCTTTCAGAAATATCAAGAAATCTGTTTTTAATAGAATTTTTTCCAGATGTGTTGAATTGCTGGAAATTACTGCTTCAGAATCCAAGTCACCGATACAAGAAGACAACCCCAGTCCCTGTCAGGCAGTCATGCTGCCATTCCCTGAAGGCACTGCTGATGGTAGAGGCCATTTTAGCACATACTCAAATACAGTTCAAAACCAGGAAACTGCCCCGATCAATAGGCCAATAAGCCACGATTCCTTCTTCTCTATTGCAAAGGATTAAGTGGCTATTGGATGAAATAAGGAACATTAAAAACAAGGTCATACCCAGCTCATATCTGCAAACTTGAGCGTAGAGTTTGAGTTTGGAGAACGCATCGTTGTTGGCATTGGCTGTCTGTGAGAACCACTCCGTGACCAACTTCTCCGAGAGCTTCTTGGAGGCTGTAGGTCCAACCCTCATGATCCCATCAGGCAGTAACTTACAGATAGGTCTGTGCTGACCAAGCCTGCAGGACTGCAAAGAAGGTAAAAAAAACAAAAAAAAGCCTTAAAAGCTGTTAAATATCACACTAAGGACATATCATAGAAAGGCAGAGAACTCTGTTTATTTACAGCATTCCAAAGTAACGTTTTAACTCTAGAATTCCACCAGTAGGAAATGCTGAACAGTGATTTTATGGGTTATTGTCAGGGTTTTCCTGAATGCAAGAAAACCAGGTTGATAGTAATCAACTCTAATCTTCATTCAATCCAAGCAATACGAGCATGTAATTAATTAATTAAGTGGGGGGATAACACAATTAACGGTGCAATGCAGAGCTTCGCCACCGGGTGGCGTTTATCGGATGGGAACGGCGAACACCGAAAGGAACGGGGGAGCAGCACGAGCAGCCCTTATCTTCCAAGTGCCCATTCCTAAAATCCCTCCGAGCAGCTTTCCCAGATAGCATTCTGAGCAGGCGTCGCTATCAGCTCCGACAAGCCTGATAAGTCCTTATGAGCACGTATTAGAAACAGCCTTTCCCAAATCCATTTCACTGCAAACTGCCACAAATCCTGTACCTCGTATATTGCAGTCAGATCCCTAAAGAAGCTTTTGGCTCCGTTGAGCAGAGCCTCGTTCTCCGGGCACACCACGACGTAAGCAACGTCTCGCTGAGATCCGTAAGGTTCCAGCATCAGCCTCTCCCAGTAGGGCAATGCAAATGGAGACAGCACCAGGAAATCGTAATCGTATCCCAACAAAAATGTTGGGATTGGCAGTGGTTCTGGGGACTCATCAGTTCCTGGAAAAGCAAGGCATGTTTTTAAGCAGAAAGCTTAAAATGAACTTCAAGGAAACATGAATAGAACGGCCTCTGGTGTTCCCAGCATCTCACAGGAAAGAGCACTGGCTATCAATGGAATAGTTCTCATTTTACAGATCCAAAGTGTAGGATCCAACTCTCTGCAAAAAAACCCATCAGCTGATGGTTTTATTTGAAATATCTCAGGGCCTGAGGAAGAAGTTCCACTGTGTTTTATATGCCTATCAGTACACAGGCAACCAGGAACAGATCTGCACTGTCCAGGAAGCCTTTTCCCACAGAGCCAAAGCAAGAAGGGAAAAAAAATGTAAATATTCTAAGCAAATGGTTAAAGGGCCAGAGAAGGAAACAAACTTAAGAACATGTAAATGTATAATTGCCATGTTCTAAATATAGCTACAGAAGACTTGCTGCTGGTGAAAGGTCACTCTTGTAACACAGTGGTAAATCAATCTCATATGCTAATGAAGTCATTAAATCGTGAGTGCACAAAATTCACCTTCTATCTGTAAATGCATCACGTGTTGGCCACTCCAAACATTTATCAGAGACAAGACACTGAGTAAGCCTAGATCTTGAACACAGTTCTGACAGTATTGAGCAATAAAGCACACTGTCTCAAGCATTTCAAAATCAGTATTTTTAACTCCTTGCCTTTAGAGTAATTCAAATGGGGTGAATGGAAAAATTCTGAGTATAAAAACCCGAGCAGTTGCCCTGTTTTTAACACTAAACCCATCCTTGCAATTTCGGTCCCTCACTGGGTAAAGTGTCAGGTGTACACAAACAGCGCGACCGAAGCTGTAAATTTTAAACGCACATCTTTAATTCATTGCCTGTTTTAAGGAATATAAATATTTTCTGTTTTTCTAAAGAGAAGAATTCTCCTCTGTCTAATAAGCTCTCGTTAGTTTAAAGAAAGGTCAAGTGCAGTTCAGAATTCCAATAGACTGAGCAGCACCAGCCACCGAGACTGGGTGGATGGAGAGGAGGAAGGAGATTGCATGGAGCAGGGTTCCATGGAGCTGTTACCGTAGGAGCCTCTCCCAGCCATTTTGTGGAACTGCTGCCACGTGAGGGGTCCCTGCACGCCCCAGGACCGGACCGTTCGCTTCTTCTGGATGGCGTCCTGCAGCACGGGCTGGAGCGAGAGCAGCATGCGCAGGATGTCCTGGGAACACTGCATGCTCACATCCACCACTGCGGGGACACAAACGTGCTCAGGGCAGCTGCACAACAGCCACCAGCCCAAACCACCCCTGCTGGAAACATTCTCTTCTAAAAAACACCTGCAGCCCACCCAAAGGCTGCGATATACCAACTTGAGCATGCACAGATTTACAGTTCTCCCTCTTCCCCTGACAAAATAACACAGATGGATTTTTTTTTTTCCTTAGTTTTGTTTTTTTTTCCTCTAGAATTTTTCCCATTGAAAGTTAATTGAAGGGAAAACACTCTAAAATAAAAAAAACAAAACAAACAAAAACACCCCCAAAACCCCCAAACAAGTTGTAGAAGCCTGAAACTCCCGGATTGTCCCTGCCAACAAAGGCGGATTTGCAGGCTGCCACCCAGTGCTCGTTTCAGAGAAGTCAAGGGAAGCCTCGAGCAGACTCAGCCCATTTCATCCAGAGCCACCACTGGGCCATTTCAGGTACAGGGCTTGATAATGAAAAGCTGACACAAAATCTGGCATGGCTACAATTTCCAAGTCTTCTGTTTTAAAGTATCTTTACATCTTATTATCCCAAACACCAGAGTCACAGTAACGCAGAGTTTTCTCCTGTGTGCCTGAAAACATCCATTTATTTACAGTCTGGGCTTTCCAAGTAAATCCCCCAGCAAGGCACAGGAACCTGGCTGCATTCTCCCAGGATTCCTCCTCATCTTCACTTACAACTATAACTGCAGCTACCTGTGATTCATAACTTTATCTTTCACCCTAACTCTGTTAAGAGTTGCCACTTGAAAACTCTATTAAAGAACTGTAAGCAAATATACACAATGAAGGGTATTCCAGGAGACACTGCATCATTAGTCAGGCCCTCAAAGAAAAAAATCCAAGGATTTCTGGCAGACCCAACATACAGTGAAGGCTACAATAATGCTTTTTTTGCCACATATGCCATTAACCTACTGCCCCCCTCTCCTCCTTAAAGAAGGGGGGAAGGCAACTGAATCAGAGCTGTTGTTTAATTCTGCCACAGTGGCCTTGACAATACGGTCACCACTCGAACCCCCTGCACTTCCTACAGGCATCAATCATTCCAGAGCCTCTGTAGAGCCACTCACCAAAAGCTCTTTAAAGGATAAACCCGGTGAAGTGTTGGACACTGACAGTGGTCTCATGTTACACTTCAGATATATATTGGGAATTTACAAGTGAGGGCAGCCAAGGCCTTACTGTTTGGTGATCAGCACAGGACAGAGAAGGGCTGGTTATTCTGAACACCATCAACCACAAGTCTGTACGAGCACACAGGTGGCAAAAACAGCATTCAAAATCCACAAAGGAAAACTACAAAAAAAAGACCCTTCAAAAAAAAAACCCCAAATAGGTGAACAAATAGAAAATAAGCTGTTTTCAATATTTACCGTTTCTTTTTGACCAGTGGTGCAAGCAAGTAGTTTTCACAAGTGCTTCATCAACTTTCCCTCCTGACATATTGTCCATGAACTGCCGTCCATGTTCCAAGGCTAAGTAGCAGTCATTGCAACAATCCCTTTCTTCTACACGTACCAGGTTGCTGACGGCACCAACTTTGGCGATGGAGTCTTGGTCTGCAGCTCCAAAGGGTGAGAACAGGTTGGTGCATTGATCCTGCAGCAACAGTATCAAGTCATCGGGCAGCTTCTCGGGCTCTTTCAGCCCTCCACTGCCGTGCTCAATGGAAGTAGCTCTGAGAGCTTCAAAGCGTTTTTCTGCTTCTTTGCCGCACTCCGTGTTTCGCCCCAGAATATCCAACTCATCTTCGAGAAACAGCCCGGAACTGTTGCCAAATTTTCTATTCATAACAGCACTGAAACCACAGGTACACCTATACTGGGCCTCTTGTGTTGGATCAGGAATGTAAACTCCAACGTCAGCACCTTTGATGTTCATATTGCAAACACAAATGCAGCAGCTGTCGAAGTTGCAGTCTTTGAAGAGATTCATGACGGACTCGGAGAGGATGAGATTCACGTACAGGCTGTGTGCCTCGGGGATGGAAGGCACCGTGGCGGGCTCCACCGAGTTCAGCGGCCGGCACGTGGAGGGCGTGGAGGCCGGGGAGTACAAATCCGAGTTCTCGTATTTCACCGAGCCCTGGGCGCTGGCGGGCCCGCCGGCTCCACGCGGCGTTCGGGGAGTCCTTGGGGTTCTGGGAGTTGGGAAGCGAGGGGTGGAAGGAGAAGGGAGGATTCCGGCCCCGCTGTTGCTGGGAGGGGCGCTGCTCGGGGGCATCCCAAACGGAGTGTGGGTCTGGGGGGTGTAGGCAGGGCCGTACTCCTGATCCATGGTGCTCCCATCGCTGACGGCAGCCGCAAGAGAAGGAAAGGCTTTAAGTACACAGCATACTGGGTTTGAAGTTTAAGGCTCGGATTTCTAAAGAAGGACCTTCCTAATTAATATTTGCTTTTTTTTAAGCTAGTCTTTCATAATCCACAGCAAGATTTTCATTCCCTAAGGAACTTCAAGAGCATTTGTTCTAAATGACTTTGCAGGACTCCCACTGACAGCACCGTTAAAGAATCTCTCCCTGCCTCCTTTCGTCTTTTCCTTTGCACAAAGCTCCCAGGAAACTAGTGTGGTCAGAATAAATTATAAATTCTGTGGTTGTATGGACTCTAAAGGACACCTTTTTTTACTCATGTTTTATTTACATGTTGTGTTGACACATACTAAGAAAATAGACCAGGTCTATTGACAGCAGATTCAGCTGAATCCACGAGGAAAGTATCACCTGGAAAGGTCTAACATTTTCTTTCCTAAGCACCTGACTATCTCCAAAGACTTGTAAGGCTAATGAGACCTGGAAACATATTGCTAATGAGTAACAGAAGCAACATCAGTATTTAATCCAAGATATAACATTCATATAATTTTATCAAGAAATACCTAACATCTCCTTGCTGCCTAATCCATTTATACCAGCTGCTAATGCTGAACAACTGGCAGCAAGACCATCCCAACCAAATGCAAGGTACAGAGATGTCCCCTGCAGTTCTGCTGTGACCAGGCCCAGTCACACAGCACAAGAAATGTTTTCCTACTCCCAGCACAGCTGAGTTTACTGCTACTTAAGAAAATAATTTAAGAAACAGCAGCACCACCTACTAAGCCCTTCCAGCACTGACTACACCACGGCAAAAACAAAGTCCCAAGTTTACATTTATCTTGACTGTTACCATCTTCATTACTTATTAAACCTGGACTTGCACCATTAAGCTTCCCCAAGAAACCTCTAAAGGAGACAACAAATAAAATGTATGTACAGTTAAGAAGCTCTCTGAGAAGAGTCTCCTGCAGTAGGTTTAGCCAGAAGGACATCTTTAAAGGCTCTTGTCAATTGTATAAACACAGAGTATATACAAATATTCTCACTACTGACTGACAAAATAAACATTTAGGGGTGGCAAAGTGAGCACCTCCCAAAGCTGAACCCCCCAGGGTCGTACCCATCTTTGATGAAAGGCATGGCAGGGCCTGGAGGAAGCAGATCCAGCTTGCCCACAGTCCAGCTCTGGCGGTAAATGCATTCCTCAGGCAGCTTGATGGGAGGAAGACACTGGCTGGGAAGAGTCTTCAGTGGTGCAAACATGGAACATCCCACTAAAGCTTGACAGTTCTCAGGTTTATAAACATAAGAATAATCCTGGAAGTCAGACATGGGAAAGCATTTAGTGTGCAAATTAGATCACTGCAGCAATTAAATGCTTCTCCAAAAAACAGGACTGAGTTCAAGCAGCAGCTCTTTAACCCAAAATCCTGACACAGCTGCAAGAGAAAGCTGAGATGTGCACACACAATATTCACAATACACCAAAACAAACCTCAGTGAACTGCAATGACTGAAAGGCATTTCTGCAGCTCACTAATGACTACTCAGCTATTATTCTCTCTTAAGTTTAGGTGATAAAACACTACATACTTACTACAAACTGTATTAACTCCCCAAAATAATGCAGGACAAGTTACAGATTGTACTTAATCTCCCCCCACTCCTATTCAGATTTAAGTAATAAACTGATCAATAATCATCACAAAAGCATTGATCAGGGCTGTCAGCAGTGCCTACCTTGATTTCAGCAGGTTTGGGGCTGCAGAAACCCTCATCTACTTCGATTCTGAACTGAGCTCCCACAGTAGAGCTGTTCCCTTCCAGCACTGTTCCTCCAAGTGTAGTGTCCATGCTGCCATACTCCTTATTGTTCATGTTCATTGGAGAAAAGCCCATAATGTGTTGTTCCAGTGAAGGGGGAGTTGGATACATTTTATGGAGATCTGCAGTGCCTAATTTCAGATCAGAAGCAGACTTTAGAGCACGAAAACTTTCTGAAGGGTTCCCTCAAAATTTCGCAAAGGCAAAATGAAGGGTACATTTCCAAATTGCCACAACATATTAGAGTCAAATGTTTAGAGCCAGTATTCTCTTTAGGCAAAAAGAAAACACAAATAAATCTTACTTATGCATGACAGTGGGTCTAGATTTCCTGTTTTTGCCTCTTTGCAGTTGGATTTGTCATCAGTGCCGTTCACTGTTCGTTTAGATCCAGGCTAAGAAAGAAGTATTGTCATAAAATCACTTCAGACATAAACATGTGTTCATGTTTCCTGCTAACAGGAAATCTTACTTGCACATACAAAGCTGAGACATTGTATAATATTTAGAAAAATTAAAATAGCTCCGAAGCCTAAGGTTGGGCTTACACTTGTTCTTAATTCTGGGAACCCAGAGAATCTCTCCCAACTGGTCACAATGTTATTGAAGGGAAAAACCAGTTACAAAATAACCCTCAGCCTGTGAGCAGACAGTAAAAGAAGCTAAATTAAGGCTGCCCACAGTCTACCAGAACAAACCATAACACTCCCAGAGCCACATTAACATCACTGATGTTACCACAGGAACAGAAAAGACAAACACAAATCCTGCAACAAGAAATACGGGAAAGGAAAACTGTCAAAAGTAAAAGAAGAAGAGATATTTTACCATCTTTAAACAGTTCTGATGTCTCCAGAATGTAATGTTCATGTTTAAGAGCAAACACACTTCCTTTACACACTGATGACCTTTGATGGCTGTTAAGACCCTTCAGCCCTCACTCAGCTCCAGCTCCCATTAAAGTTGATGGGCATTTTGTCTGGGTAAGGGGATTTAGGATTAAGCATGGAGCAAAATACAGTTCAGAAAAGACAACTGATTACAAACAGTATTGAAATAGAAACTAGAAAGATAATGGATTCAGAGCCATCACAGACTGCAAGAGAAACTGTTCCAAGATAATAGCTGCTGCAGAGAAGCAGCTTATTTGGCAGAATGTCCAGTGTTTAAATGCCTTTTCTCTTTCAGAAGTTGCTGATATTCAATATTACCTTGATGAAGCAGTTAACCAGAGCCCAGACCACAGGAAAAGAACACACTAGGACCTGCTGAATCTGTACAACTCAAACTAAAGGTATGTTCAGGCAGCACACACTGTGGGGATTGTAAGGAAGTAAGATCAAAAGGTTGTTTGCATCAAAAATCTGCCTGCATGAGTCAACCAGAACAGTCTGTTTGCCACCGAGGGGCCACAGCTCTTGTTTGTGTCAATGTTTTGCAACCTTTCCTACAAACTCCAGAAAAAAAAAAAATCAAACCCAAACCAAAGAAACACAAGAGTTGTTCCTTGCTGGTTTCTTGGCTGGCACCTGCCAGGACGTTTTTTGCACATCACTTACTGTGAGTTCATCTTCATCAGAATTGAAGAGATTGTCCAGGTCAGTGTAGGACACCACCAGGTCTGTCTCGTGGAACAGGCTGGTCGAGGCAGTGCGGGCGTGGGCAGCCAAGCGTTGGGCATCTGGGGAGAGACACCAACGTCACCACACTGCCACTGCATCCCCAAGAGAAACTGCACTAAAGAGCTCTTCCCACAGCTGGGGGGAAAGCAAACCAAGGGGGTGAGGTGCCCTTGGTTCCACTCATCCATCTTACACAGAGGTGAGGGCTCTTCCATTTTAGAGCACTTAGATTTTATAGCCAACATTTGTTTGCATGGTGCAACAAAGAAATGTTCCAAGCAGACTGAAGGGAAATACCATAAAACATAAAACCTAGCAGCCTACTAGAACCTGTTGACTATGCAAGACACCATAAATATAAAACAATTAAGATAGAGAGGGCGGGGGGGAAAAAGCCTCTTTACCTTGCTTGACAGAAGGACTAAACAGAGACATTGCATCCTCTCCTTCATGGGATAGAACTGTAACACTGGATGTCCCATCCTCAGCCTATTAAAAAAGGAGAGAAAAGTTTGCTTAAATTAATGGGTGGGGTGGGAGGTATTTGATGCCCCTGTGGGAATTCTGTCCCTGGAGATGGATCAGGTTCTCATTACCCTGTGAGCTCAGCAGGGGCAGGCTGGGGGCTGCTGCTGGCTCAGGGGGAGCAGAGCTTGGGCTGCCAACAAAGGGTTTGTCTTGGGGATAAATTTACAAAGCAAGTTGTGGATTCTTGCTACAACACCTTAAGGAAAAACCCTTGCTATTAGATGCTCCAGATTAACTCTGTTAATCAGTTCCTGAATGGAAAGCATCCACACATAACTAATTCTAAAAAGCTAATTTATTTCATAGGCAAACCCCTAGTCCAGTTATATTTTCTCCTTTTCTGTAGGTGCCCTTTTGCTTTAAGTACAAGTCTCACATTTAGCTGCACTAAAGCACAAAAAATGAATAAAAATTGCAATTCACTGGCCAGGGAACAAGTCAGGGCTCACCTCACCTACCCCCAGACCTTTCCACCCATGAACAAAGCACTAGCCTTGTTCCTCCTCTCTCCCCAGGCACCTGCCAGCACCTATTTCCACAGGGAGGCCACTGAGCCAGACTGATCCAGCAGCTTTCTCCTCATAAACCCTGATGCAATGGCACCATCAGTGTGCCAAAAAAACCTTTAGGTGCTGTTAGAGACATGCTGCTTAATTTCATTGATCACTTCTGCTAGAATATAATTTGTTTTTTTTTATTTGCTTCTTAATACATGAAGAAGGATTTAAATTCTAAACCAATTGCCTAAGGCAATTTGGTTTAATCTCATCACTGATTTGTAGCCTCACTCCTTTACTCACCTTGTGTTTCTTCCCCACTTCCCTCTCAATGTTCTGCCTGTCCTTTTTACTGTCAGGAAATAGGAATTCCACATCTCCATCCACAAAGGCATAAGGATCGATTTCAGGTTCCTGGTCTGCTTCCGTTGCTACAGCTGTTAAATATTGGTTTTTACTCTGATATTGTTGCACCAGTTCATCTGAAACCTTCAAAGGTTTCCTACATTGCACCATTAATCTGGACAGAAGAGAAAACAAAAATCAGAAAACCATTTATTTAGCATTTATTATGTGGAATTATTTCTGTTATCACACAGCCTTTACAAGAACAACCTCATCTTCCCACTTGCTTCCTTCACACCCCAGCTTCAGAAAACTTTTAGGGATGAAGATTAAATCATTACTCATTTAATATCACCTCCTTCCACACATCAGATCCAGCCCTGTGATTCATCCTGCCCCTCTCTCCTCAAGCACTGTCAATTCACATAAAGATTAGTAATTTATCCCAGGTCATGGCTGTCATTTATTATAAGGCACAAATGGATTCAAGTCTCCACATCCACTAAAAGAAACTCACCAGGCTAAAGAATTACTCACTGCATTCCCAAAAAAAAGCCCAAGCAATAATCACAAGTAAAGCACACAAATGCCACTGTGTTCAGGAGCCATTTCTATCACTCAGGTCAATACAAATGAAGCTTGCAGCACACCAGTAACTAATTTACTAACAAGAAAAATCAAACCACATTTGCCTTTATCAGCATTTTCCTTTGTTAACATTCTGAGCCAAAACGAGCTGGTGAGCACACAGAAATTAAGGTTTTCTCTCAGGAGTATTGGTTTCACAAATGTAACATTGCACCAGGAAAAGAAAGATATTGGCAAGAAAAAAACTGTTCTGATTATGAGCTGTAGATGTGCCCCTGAGCCAGCTTTATTTTCTGTACTCCAACATACAAAAGGCACCAGGTAAGGAAGGTGCTCCCTCAAACAAGATGAGATATTCCCTGCACATTCCTCTCAACTATAGAAAACAGTTTGATTTTGTCAAAGACACTTCCTAGAAACAAACTGTCCCAAAAAAAAATCTCACAGCCAACAACAAGGGCAAGTCCATCCATGCTGCTCTTTCATGCTGAATAAAAAGTTTTCAAAATCCTGCAAGAACTGCCATAGGAAAGAAAAAAAAAAAAAGGGGCAAAAAACGAGATGGAAACTGCTTTCTAGGAATGAGGAATTAAACACCTCTGCTGTATTTTTGACCAGCACAGAGGAAGAGAAGTTAACAGCCAGATATCCTAGGGGTTTTTGTAAGTTGTCAAATCAAACTAGGAAAGACCACATCTTGAAGAAAAAAAAGGAAACATCTTTCCTATAAATGCACATGTTGAAAAAGTCTCTTAAACAGTGACCACAGAGAATGTCTAAAACTGTGTGTGAGCACAGAGCAACAGCTACACCACATTTACTCCTTCTCCCACCTTTCCTACCCAGCCATTCCAGTGCTGCCTTCAGTGGCTCCCCACTGCCAGCAACGGGACAAAAACCAACTCCAAGCTTCTGTCTTGTGCTCTTCCACCCCAAATTCAGCACCCCAGCTCCTAAAATAAAACCCAAAGCTCTCAATAATTTGATACTGATCACAGTAAGAGCCTCCTTTCACCTGAACAGGAATAAGAGAATTTGGAGCAAAAATAACCAGCAGCAGTGCACGGACAGAGGCAGCTCTGGGTGCTGTCCTCAATTCCTCGATCTCAGCCCTGAGCCCAAGTTTGTCACCTCTGCATGCACGTCCCAATCCTGTTAAGCTCTGCCTGCAATTAACAGCCCTGTCAGCACCTGTTGCTTCCCAGGGCCGTGTCCTCACAGGGAAGTGTTGTGAAACAGGGATGACAGCAACGATTCCCTGCTCACTCCAGCAGCACAGGGACACGGCCCACAGGGCCACGGGGCTCTGCTTCAGGGTTTTTGTTCGGATGTTTTGGGGATCGATCTGGTGGTGGTGATCTTTCTTGGGGAGTTTGTTTTCGCTCTAATCAGTAAAGCAAATTCATCTTGGCCCATTCTATGTTTTAATATTAAAACCACCAGAGTTTTATTTCCTCCAGTGGCCCTAAGCTCTAGAATTTATTAAAACTTAAAACAGTATCTGAAGTGCCCAATTCCTTTATCCCAATGGAAGCAAGCAGCAGAGCACAATGTTGTGTGGGCTTGTAACATCAGCTCTTCTAAGTGAAGACAAGAGCAGAAATGAGAGAAGAAACTTTAACAGGATCTCTGCAGCTGAGATCATCCATATTTTTTCCAAATAATAAAGAAAACAAATACTAAAGTGAAAAAATTATTTCTATTTTTTTGGGGGGTGGGGAGGAGAGGAGAAGGAAGGGACTTAAGTTCCAAATAAGCATCATTTGACTGCAGATTAATTTTATAGTATAAAAATAAATATTGCTGTCAGCTAAATCAGAGCTAAAATGAGAAAAAGCTGCAAAGTCTTGCTATAGATCTGACTGTGCTTCATGCTCCCATTTCACAAGGATTAACTTCTTGTACCCAGAGCTGAGCTCACACCCTCAGCATCACTGCTCCTTATCCTGAGAAACTCCTGCCTTTGGCCTTCCCGTTCCCTCGCTCCTCGCGCTGTTACTCCAGGACCGAGCACCACTTACTCCGTAACCGATGTCACATTTTCCTGTCCAGCAGGTATTACTGGATCATCTCTCAACTTATCACTTGGAAGCTGGGGCGGTAAGAACTCCACATCCTTTTTCTTTGGAACTTTATAATACTTCCAAGTCGTGTCGGCTTCATCCTCCTCCAAATTCACGGCAGTGCCGACGTACATGGTGGGCTCGATAACCTCGGGGAAGGCGGCCGGGAAAGGCTGGGACAAGCCATCGAGCCTGTCCTCCATTGCTTTTGTGGGCACCAAGGGGTCTGGCGTTGGCATCTGGTAGAAATGTTGACTCTGGGGCGTGGAGGGAGCTTTGGGCACCCCCTCGTCGGCGCCGTCGCAGGGGTGGGGGCTGAGCGGCGGCGGCTGCGGCGAGTTTGCCAGCTCGGCCCCGTGCAGCTGAGGGGGCTTGGCTCCGTCGTTAGTTCGGATATTGGCAAACCTCACTTGGCTGTCTGGTGCAGTCATCACAAGCCTCTGACTCGCTGAATCTGCCTCCATGGCAACATCATCACTGATAGATACACGATGATGAAAAGGAGTCAAAGGGCGTTTCTGTGGCTTATCCCCTTTGTCTTGCTTCTCATTTGTCTTGTGCTTCGGAGCCGCCGGCTGCTGGGGGCCCACAGGTGGGGCCTGCCCCTGTTGACCTGAATTTCTTGGTTTGAGATTTTTGTGCCTGCAGAATTAATACAGGGGAAAAGACTCCACATTAATCTTTCAAATATGTCTATGGTGTTCTTTTTCACGAGATAAGAACCTGCTTCTAGGCCATTAAACAGCCCGTGAACAGCTTCGCTCTGAAGCCGAAACCGTTACGAAGTGAAGCTGCCTCTTCCTTCTGACCAGAATTTGAGTGACTTGAGCAGCACTGTACAATTTTAGAATACCATTTTAAAAAGTGTTACATCTGTCCTATGAGCCAAACACACAAATAATGCTCAGAATTAAGACAGTATTTTATAACTGCTTTAGCAGAAATAGATTGTCACGTGAATACCTCGCTGCTTTTAACTCGTGCCAGCACTGATGAATCAGTGGAACAACGTAAGAATTAGTGAATGGCTTCTGGAATTCAAACACTGGTACCAGCCAAGAGAGCTGCCCAAGCCTCACTGGGTTAAGGACTGGAAAATTAACATCAAGAACCCAGAAGCCAAGCTCACTCCTACAACAGCTATTTCCAAGCTATTACAAGGCTTTTGTAGCTGCTTACTTACAAATTTAGCAAGTGTGGGAAAAAGGAAAGGGCAGTGTCTTAAACTGCATTAATCCAGTTGGGTCTGTTCAGTGTAAATGCACTTGAGCTTAAACATTTCATCTGCAAGTTCAAGATGCCAACTTTCAGGATCATCTGACAAAATGAGGCACATGAAATACTGAAGTGTAGAATGAAATGTTTATGATTAAGCCATTGAACTGCAGGTACAGCCTCAGTGCCTGGGAGTTCTTTGCCACTCTTCCATTAGCAAAGCTAAGAAGCACTTGTATTGAAAAAACAGGATTAGGCAGGGATAAAAGGTAAGAGGTATCAAAATCTATTTTTACTTTAAACTCTCACACACATCCACATGTTTTTCTCCACTTAGTATTCAAAACACATGGAATAATAAGGGGGTTTAGGTCTTTGCAATTTGTCTTTAGGCAACTGCGTATTTCTAATACACACCTCACATAGTTAATTGATTGGTTTGCTCTTAACTAGTGCTATCATAGCTAAATTCTCCTTGAAAAGAACATTTAATCCTCCTCCACATCCCAGCTCTTCTCAGGACACAGAAGTATTTCCACAGAACTTTAACCAACCATTTCAATAAGGGAGTTTAAAAAATGCATTTCTCTCAAAATGCTACATCCTCCAGACAGTAATTTTTTCCTAAGATACCAATATTCACTGCAAGGTAATCAGTGTAACATTTAAATCAGAGAAAGTGTTTAAACCTATTGCAACACTTCAGTCACCTAAAGATTAATATTCTGCCATAAGTACAGAAATTGAGAATTCAATGAAATTAATGTTTCCATTTATTTTAAATACCTGTATTAACAGTCTGTGGCATTGCAGCCTAAAAAAACCAGGCAGTATTTTATATATATTTAATGTCAGACTTTTTGCCCTGTGTTTTGATCCCTTTTTTCCCCAGCTAATATAAAAAACACACACTGGCATCCACTCCCAGAGGAGCAGTTTTCCACACAGCCACCCATGGAATGCCACCCTTCCCAGAGAGCAGCTCTGGGGATTTTATTCCTATTCACCAAGCTCATGATTAACAGCTTTCTCCCTTCAAGGCTAATGCCACAGCCCTCTAGAAGAGGTGCTTAAATCCTAAATAAATAGCATTCCCTTCCCATTCCCTGAGAAAGCTGCCCATGGTCACTGCCCATATCCATATGGGATTCCAGGCCAGGACTCAGGAATTGTCCCTGCACTGGCAGCAGGTCCCCCTCAGCTGATTCACTCCAACCTCTGCATTAACTTCTTGGGCAGAATTTCAAGACCTCCAATGACATTTCGGAAAGGAGATACAAATTTTGTTCCAGCTTTCCTCCAAGCAGCTACTGCTTAATTACTCCTGCAGGAGTGATCAGGAGCCTCTCCTGAGCACTTCAGCCCCGGCGAACATCGCTGGGCTGCGCCTCTGCCAAGTGCTGTACCTTGAACAATTGCAATTTGTCCTCTGCGTGGCTTCAACAAAATCCCAGGATGCCACCTTGTCAGCTGTCTCCTCCTCACACAAGCCATTTGATGTAGCAGAATACTTCCTCCTAGGATTCAATACCAGGAGAGTTATTTGGGAGCAACATATGTTCTTCTCTTATCTTCTGGCAAAGCTCAAGAGCAGTTTGGTGACAAGGGATTCAGCAAAGAAAGGATAAATAGCCTTTTCCTGACATATTAAACTGAGAACTAAGTAAATCATTCCTAAACAGGTAGGGAGAAAATGAACTTCTTTAGAAATGGTTTATTAGAAGAGTAAAGCACATTCCACCAGCAGTCACAGCACCTTTAACAGAACTAATTGCTACAAGGAACATGCAAAATATTGGTGTTTTTGGCTTCAGAGGATGAGTACGTACTTGTTCTGTGCTCTGTTCATGTTGCACTCTTGCCAGACTCTGTCCACCACTTGGTTGGCCAGTTTTCTGGGGATTTTGCCACCGTGATGGCTGGTACTGTCTGAGATAAATCCGTCTGAAACCGAGGGAAACTTCACCCATTTCTGGGCAGACTGAGCATCAACTGAAAAGCAGCACCAGAGGAAACAGATTCAGGCTGTGAGACAATGCAGTGTCTACCACTCCAATTCATTCACCACAGGAAGAAAAGGATCTTCTTGACTCAGTGTTAAGAAATAAAAACACACAGAAAATTTAGGAATAGTAGCAGATCATTACAGGAGATTTAAAAAAGCACCATGTATGTTTATGTAAGTGGGCTGGATATTCTTGATCTTTGATGAAAATGCTCTCAAATAAAAACAACCTGAGCAAGACCAACACTATGATCTTAAAAAAAGGGTCAAGCTTGGGTAACAGAAGATGATGGAAGCAAAAAAGAAACAAAACCTCTTCTCCACAATAAAACTTATGTAAGGCACCTGAAACCATCAGTGATTCTCACCTGCTGTGACCTAAATCAGCTCCCCATAACCACTGCTCACACCCAGGGCAGAGGGCACACAGCCTTACTGGAAACTTAACTACACCCAGTCTTCCTGGACTAGGACAAAACATCACCTTTCACTAATGACAGAGGGCACAACAGGGGTTATGGAGCTGTGTCAGAACACAGGCATGCTCACAGAGGGGACAAAAACCCCAAAAACTTCCCCAGAGCAATCTAAAGTACTGGTAACAACACCAAGGACAACAGCAGCTCTAATTTCAGCAGCTCACAGAAAAGCTTGAGTTCATTTTGCCCACAGCTGGTGACATCGGTTTTACTACAACAAACTTAGGACTAAAGAAATGTGATTTTTCCCTCCCAAGCCAGCTACACACAGAGCACCTGAATCCCCTGCAAACACTGCTATGTTTGAAGGAGAAGCCATGGAAACCATTCCCTCCTGCAGAAGCCAATTCCTGCCCACCTGTCTGAACTTCCTCCGGGGACGTGGGTGGAGTCAGGGTGACGGAGGACATGGCAGGGTCTCTGGTGGAAGCAGGCACTTGGTGGACCCCCAGGCAGGCAGTGGAGCAGTGGGGAGCCCCCACAGAGCTGGGAGCAGGGATGTCTGTCTGAGGGACCAGCACGAAGCACGCCGGGTACACCATCCTCACACCAGCTGCCAAGAGAGGGCATTGCCCAGTTAGTTCCACTCAAAGTCATCGAATGGATCCTTTCAGCAGTCACTCCCTTTTCTGCCTGCTGAAGCATCTCCTTGGACAAAACACCTCTGTTGTCACCTCCATCATTACTTGATTTGCTTTATACAGAAGATTTGGGTGAATGAATAAAAAAGGGCTCTGTCCACAGGCACAGACATGCTGCTACCTGCTTCTGTCATTTTCTTTTATAAAGGCTGCAAAAATCCTTTTTAGTATCATGTAACACTGCCACCACCCCCAGCAGCTCGAGGGTCTCCAGCCATCACTGCACTACAAGCTCCTCACAGAGAGGGGATTGCATTTGCTGGCAAATCAAAAGTCACCAGCCCACAGCAGAACAAACTACTGCATCCAGGGGCTGGGATTTTGGGGAAAACAGCAGATAAAGGCAGTGCCTGAGTACATCAGGTTCTCCAGGACTGTGGTTTTGAAGACATCCCTAAAAGGCAAATCTGCTCTGTTTGAATTTGCACAGGCTTTGAAACAGCACAACCTGCTTTTTATGCAGCTCAGATGTCAACAGTGATCATCCTGGAGGTTTTTTTTACTCTCCTAATTATTTATTTTTTTAAATCTTGCTTCTTAGGACATGTAAGAAAAAGATCTCCTACTATTGGGTTTGCAAAATCCACTTTGAGCAGCAACTCGTCATAGATAGTCCTGAGCATCAAACAGGAAAACAAAACCCAAGAAAACATTGCTGCAAAGGAATCAAATGGGGTCACTTCTGCACTCAGAATTTTGCAGGTTTAATCAGCCAGTTTATTTCAGTAATTAAAGGTAATCAGGCTCACCAACAAGGACTTCAACAGCAGCTAAAGAATCATCCTCCCAATCCATTTCTTCTTGTTTCTCCTCAGATCCCTCCTTCAAGTTGGATGTGACGGGGTAGAATTGCTTCCACTCCCCAATCAACTTTTTTGTGGATGAATCAGAAAGCTTGAAGGACTGCCCTGTGAGTGTGCCATTCAACCCAAAGGGGCTCAGGATAACTAAAAAAGAAATAAAAATCCATTGGAGATGATATCCACCCCAAATTCCTTCTTTCCCTCTGCAGTAGCAGCACTCTTATTTCAGCCACACCAAATAAACAACTTACTACTGATAAGTCAAAATGCAGCCTAATCATGATTTACACTACCCAGGTTTTTGGCACTAGGTTCACATTGTTAAGTTTATAGGTGCTGTAAGAATTGAGGAACCACAGTAACAACCACAAATTAATCCATTCAAACAAGCAACAGGCAAGTTTTCATCTTGGCTTGCAAGGAATCTCAGATACAGGTGGGATAAAGAAACACTTCCAAATCCTGGCAGCCTTTAGGTGTTTCCTCATCCTTTCATTCAGCTGGTTACAACAACAGGGAATACATTGGGAATCATCTGTTTCCTGTTTAGCTTTGTCCATAGTAGGGAAGCACAGCTGCTGTTAAGTTGCATTCAGAAAAAAAAAAAAAAGCAAGTTTGGACATTGGGCATTGCTAAAGGTGTGTGGCCATGCAGGAGAGGTGATTTCTGCAGGGAGGGATCACACAGCCTCACTGACCAGACTCAGGCCCCAGCACTCCTCTGTCTTCCAGAGCACAACCTGCATCTGCTGGGGGAACCACAGGGATTTACAGGCAAGGAAGAGCCAAGAGAAAAGGGGAGGGGGTGTGAAGAGGTTAAATACATCGAGCCAGAAATGGATTTCTGATAGAGGGTTGGTGAAGGTACGTGGGGGTCATAAGGTTGAAACAGCAAAATACTTAAGTCACCAATAGGACAATACTCAAAAATGGTGTCATGAGGACAAATTATTCAATTACATGCCAAGAGATGAATTTGCAAATGCTCCACCTGCAGAAGGGCCAGGACACAGCACCTGACTGTGTGAGGACAGGGCAGAGCTGGGGACAGCAGGACAGCTCTGCCCCCACTGCCAGCCTGCCCCAAGGCCTCAGGGAGCAGCCAGGGGATGAATGCAGGTGTCAGGGGCAGCAATCCCACCTTGGAAGGGGCTGTTGGACTGCTGGGCCAGGGTGAGGTGCTCCTCGCTGAGCAGGTACACGGGCTGGTGCTGGCTGATCTCCACGCTGGTGCACACGTTGCTGTCCCCATGCAGGAAGAAGGTGAACGAGCAGGACAAGTGCTCACTGCAAAGGCAACAGCAGAAAATAAAGCTGAAGTGCAGCATTTCAATAAGTTGGTCTCTATTTCAGTGGTTTGAAGGCCTTTCCTCACAGTATATTCATTAATGGAGGTAAATGAAACACCCTTCTATGTAAATAGCAAGAAAATGCTAAATACATGTTCCCTTTACAAACCCAAAGAAAAATCAGTTAGAAAACAACAGGCACTAAGTTTTCAATTTCTTCAGTCTGACACTTCTTATTTTGCTGTCTTGAGAAAATTTAAAACATTTTTTTTACAAGACAAAAGCCTGTAATTTAATATTTTTATACCTTATGCATTTATTTGAAATCTCTAGAAACATTCCTGAACGTATGTTATTTTTAATGAGGTCATATCTAGGTTGTCCTGTCACAGCTCCACTAAGCAGAATTTAATATCAGCCAGCAAGTCACTTATTTAAGAGCAAGAAGAATGGCAACAGCTTTGAGAAGTGGTTTTGTTTTGTTATTTAAATTGAATCTTATCTTCATGCTCTTGAAGCCAATCAAGTAACTAAAAATGAAATCCCATACCTACACACAAAAGGGAAGATACAATCAATTAAAAACACCGAGGCTGAAGACATTCTTAATTAAAGTCATTAAGGCAAGTGTCAATGTTTAATAGCAGATGCTTCACTGACAGTGTCTCTCATGGTCCAGAGTTTTAGGGAAAAAAACCAACAGGCTTGAACAGTAAAAAACTCCCCAACAATGAATATTTCTCCTCCCTACAACTCTGATTTAAATGCTGTTTCCCAGTGCTGTGCAACTACATGAAACCTTTCACTCTGCAAGATCAGCCTGCAGAGAATTTCTGATTTTTGGGGCCCTGCTCCCTGTTGCAGCTACAAAAACACAGCTGACCCCTGCAAGGACAACCAGGAAAACATTTCAGCTTGCATCCACATCAACTCCATGCTTTATGTGAAATATATTTCACCAATTTTAATTAAAGAGCAGGAAGAAAGGAAGGCAAAACCAAGCAGATCCCTGCCAGAAGGGACACATCCTCACACCCAGTGAAAAAAACTTTTTTTCCCCTTTTTAAAGCAGCTGTACAGACACAACATTCCTCAGTTATAGTGGCTCCAAATTACTCCAAGTGTCTGCCAGACCCATGCACTCCAGCAGAAAAGAGCAGATGTTTAAAAGCAGAAGATGCTGCTCATTTGGATATTAAATTAGGTCCAACATCATGGCCAGAGAAGGACCATGGTCAAGGAGAACCTGAGAACTTCATGAAGTGCTGGTGAGAAAATAAATCTTCCTTTGTAAGGAGGGAGCAGCAAAACCCTGCTCAGTTGTAGGGAAAAAAAGAAGCGATCAAGTCACAGGAAACTCTGATTTTAGTCAGTCAAAGCAGCAGATACTGGGATGGATTTTTGCATGATCCAATGGAAAAGGCACTCCATGAACTACTGCAGCCTCAAAATGAATGCAACACCACTGTGTCCCAAAACCACAACCTGATCCCACCACCCAGTGCCCAGGATGGCAAGAAGGCTCTGGGACATTTGTGTCCCTTAGTCTAAAAGCCAGTTTGGCACTCCTGGGAAAGAATCAAGAGCTCCAGGGCAGGGAGAACCAACAGGCTCCAGAACAACCCCATTAAAACACAACCTCCTCAGCTGCAGGTACTGGGAACATTTGAACATTTTGTGTCATTTCCAAGATGTTTCTTTCCCAGAGGGAGATGAGGAACAGCAAAGGGAAAGAAAAGTTTCTGGAACTGGCACAGCCCATGCAATCCATGGAAATGGATATGGGATGGTTCACTCTCACCCCCAAGCCTCAGAGTCAGGGAGGAGAAAGGTGGGACAGTGACAAAAACACAGCAGATTTAAAATTGAGGACCAAAGCCATCCAAAAAGCAGGAGAGAAGCCTGAGAGTGCTCATGGAGGAGCAGGAAGAACAGCACACTTCTATTCCAGCACCTTAAGGCAGCAATTGCAGTGACCCCACTGAGGAGCTCCTCTGAGGGAGAATGATTACCCAGCTTTGCTCATCTGCTGTTCAGGTTTAATTGTGCATTAGGGGCAAAAAAGGCAAGATCTGGATGAATTATAAAACTGCTTCACAACAGCTGAAACCCCACACTGCTCAGGAATCCCAGGAATGCTACATTTCCAAAATGAGTGAGGATGGAGCTGAGCATCTTGTTGATGCCTTCAAGTGTAACAGAAGTCACATGGCCAGGACACAGCACTACATTCCAGTATGGAAATCTGATTAAATTTTAATCCTTATGCAAATGGTGGAAGACTGATTTTTAAACTGAATTTTATTTTCCCAACCATACTGGATGTTTTAGGCTGAAGGAGGTGGCAGTGCCTTGGTTCCCAGTGACAATCCAGAAGCTCAGTATCAGCAAGATAAAATTTAAAAATAAAAGCACATATTCCCTATATACACTTTAAATGCAATTAAGCTTCACCTCTTGTAAACACCCCATTGTTAGCCAGATAAAGGGCAAACAATCACGGCATAATCTGATGGAATTCAGATAAACCAAGACAAAGGGAGGCATCAGCATGATAACAGAAGCATTTCAATTCATCACACTGCAAAACCAGTCCTAAGGAGGAGCAAGGAAAACTCAAGGTCACCATGCAAAAGCCAAATCCAAAAAATACAAACTAAAAAAAAAAAAACCACAACCACCAAAAAACCAAACCCAAATCTGATCTCTTTTCTCCCCCAACTCAGCAGGGGAGGGGTTTACAACAAAATAATCCAGTGAGTGAGCACCCAGTGCTGCCACTGCCATTGTCCCCAGCTCTGCCCCCATGGCATGGAGAGAGGACCCACAGCTACAATTTATCCTGGAAAAGCCAAATATCACCCAATTTCCACTGATCCTGGTTATAAATGTGAGTGTCAAACAGCAGAACCATGCACAGCAGCGAGGGGTTTCTTTTAGAGGTGCAGCAGAGTCACTTTCTGGCCAGGAGGATAATATGTTTCACAGGAGAAATACACAGTAAAAAAGGGAGTCTGGAAAAAGGGAAACAGATCCCACCCGGGACACAAAGTATCCCCTGGAAGCAACGAGTTTGCTTTAAAACAAAGGTTGACCTGAAAGACAAAATTACCACTTCATGGACTCAAAAAGAGTTTGTTTCTTCTGAGCCAGTCATGCTCAGAAATTGCTTCCTCGCATTTAAATTATTTCAGGTGACAGAACTTAAGAAATATCGATGCATGTGGAAATAATCACAAGGAATACAAATAAAGAATCCTAATTAAAACAAACAAGCAAAAAAAAAAAAATCAAAACCTCAGGGAAGCTCTGCTCAGGGAGTCAAGAAAAGGAGGAAGGGACATGAAGAACCAGAGCTCCACAGTACTGGATGCCCCACACAAATTATTTTATGGACTTAGCAAGAAACTATACAAACATGCATCATTTTTATCATTGTTTTGTTTAAATAAATACATTTGAAAATCCTCCAATTCTTCAAGTTTCTAGCACCTGGTTGCCAGTGCAGAACCTGAGCATAGGAGGAATATTCCAAACTTTACCGTAATCTAGTAAAAAAAAAAAAAAGAAAAAACCCAATATTTCCTTTTTCCCCCCACCATTTCTCTAAGTCCTCATCTAATCTTCCCAATAACTCACCTCACAGCCAAAAATCCTAATCAAGCAAAAAATCGACCACGTATCACTTTGGGGTAAATAGGCAAATTATCTTTACAATTCAGTCAAGGACACAGTAACAGAATCAGGCTGGTGGTTTCCTGCCTGCTAACGGAGAGTTCATCCTATTTTTATTTGCAGACTATTTTAGGTAGCTCAGAAGATCACTGGTAATTTGTGCAGAGCATCTCACCACTGAAATATATAAAAAAAAATCCCTACACCTCAACACTTTGAAATTTTATTCTGCACGAAGAGAGAATCAGTGACGTCCTTAAGGTCAGATAGAGAAAAAAAAAATCTGATGTTAAAGTCAGCACTGATAACCTCTCTTTTTAGTACTTCTACCACTACCACTATGTATTGTTGAATGTACTTTTAATCAGAAAATTGGGAAAACAAAATCCTAATTCTCAAAAGAACTCTTTTGGTCTTATCCTGAACATCAAGTTGCTCCATTAATATTTCTAATTAATTTCACTGAAGTCCCAATCACAGAATTTAGGTATCAATAATCCAGCTCCCAACTGATTCCTGAGTAGAGATATGATGTGCCATCAGAACAAGCATTCCTTATGACTTTTGATCTGAACACACCAAAATTCAATTAGATTGAGGTTCAGTCCTGAAAGCAACTTGAAAAACAAATAAAAAACAAGAGAAGAAAGAGACTCCTTGGGAATAATGCTGTTTGAAGCAACCTTCAGTCCTCATCTACACTCCATTAAATACATTTGTGTAAAACCATTTGATTCCCCCATGCTCCCTCTCCACTCTAATCACACAAAACAAAGATGTTTTCGTTTCAGAGAGAAAGGATTACGATTTTACGGGGGAAAAAAAACCCAGAAGCTACTGTGGATAAATCCAACACAATTTCTACTTCTACCTTTTTAAGAATAACTGAAGGGTAGGAGGGGAAACCACACTAAAATCCATATCTACAAGAGGCTTCCATTAGCAAATCTGAAAACATCTTCTTGATAAAAAGGTCAGGTTTTGTCTCCACATTAAGACTTCTGTAAAGCTTTAGATCTTCAAAGTGCTTCCCAAACATTGGCTGCATTAGGACCCCACTAATCCACACTCAAATCACCTCCTCATGACAGCACCAGCACAAGGAAGGCTCCAACTAAAAGTACATTTTAATAGTAAATTAAAAAAAAAAAAAAAAAAAAAGCATCCAAATGTTTCAGCTGAAAGAGAAAATGTTTGTTTTATGTAATTACTATCTCCTGTTTTCCTAGCTTGTCTTTGTGAATTACTTCTGAGTTGAAGTGGGAGCACCTTATGCTGCCAAAGCGCTGCTAACCCAACCAAAATATTTACTGAATCCTTCCAAACTGCACACTCTGCCTGCCACTGCCTGCACGGGGAAACACACTCTGCAGAGTGGAGTCTCTGCCCCAGGACTGATGCTTGTCCCACTCCTGATCCCACCCCCTCCCTTCCAGCAGAGCAGAACTCCTGCTTTAGGAATTCATCAATTCCTCCTTTTGAAAATGTTCCCGGGACGGAGAAGAACACAGTCTTACAACTAAATAGGTTCTTTTGGAAATAACAATTCATAAGGAAAAAAGGTTTAAGGTGACACACACCCCCCACCATGAAGCTCTAAGTCTTCTCCCTTCCTGTTTGTTTGGGGGTTTTTGGTGATTTTTTTGGTTTTGTTTTGGGGTTTTCTTTGTTGGTTTGTTGGATTGGTTTTTTGTTCTTGTTTTTGGGGTTTTTTTTGTTTTGTTTTGGGGGGGTTTTGGGGTTTTTTTGTTTTGTTTTTGTGGGGGTTTTTAATTATTATTTTATTTTCCTTTTGAACAGTTCTTTGGGACTACTCACACTTCCAGGTGCAGCTGGAACACCACAGGTACTGAGGAGAAGGTTTCTTCTCCACTTCCCCCCCACCTCTGCTGCTCCAAAAGCCCATCCCACTCCAAACGTGGCATCCTCAATTCCCATCACCATCCACAACCCTGAAGTGCCAAACTCCCCAATCTTAATTCTGACTACAAAGGAGCAGGAAATTCAGTGGGCCTGTGCTGTGATCAGCAAAAAAAAAAAAAAAAAAAAAAAAAAAAAAAAAAAAAAGGAAATAAGTAAAACACTAAAACCAGTGCAAAGAACCTCAGCAAATGCACAGCTCCATTATCTAGGGAGCTGCACGTTCTGTATCAGAAATGAAGGATCCAGAGCTGGAATTCCAGCTGCTTCCCTCACTCTGGACAAAGCAGAGATGTTCTTCCAAGCATCTCTGAGTAACTCCCCATGGCCAGGCAGGGAAATACAGCAGAAAGCTGATTTTTGATGATAACACAAAGCAGAAAAACATAGCTAATAGCAAAGTAGAAAAAAACCCTTCCAGTTCAAAGCACATCATTAATGACTCCTGTCAAAAGGCTCTCCAAAGCATTCTTCGTGGCTGAGGATGTTTTGATTTGACTTAGACCTGAGAGTTAAAAATATTTATTTATTCCATAACTGAGTTATGTGCACTAAAACAAACACAAATGTAGCAAGCAATCTGTATTCCAGAATAAGCCACGACTGCCACATTTTAAATTAACTTCATTATCAACGGACTTAGCTTCCTCCCAATAAAACCAATTTTATTTTTATACACACTAAAACTCCAGCATGGTATTTTAAAAGGAAACAAACTGATTTTTTTTTTTTTCAGAAGGCAGCAAGAAGTTTATATATGCACACAAAGGTATACATTCTTCCAGCTACAATTATAAACAACACTACAAAGAGTTTGCTCACGTTCCTGTATTTCAGAACTTAAATGAGACTAATAAACCTGTCACCTTGTGTTTTAGCATCCTTTAATTTGAGGCTGCAAATCTCAATTATCTGAACTTGAGCTTTCACAGGGAAATATACGTGTGCTATAAAGAATAAAGATCCAGAACATATTTGGGAAAAGGATAATAGCTCTAAACATCCTGTGTTCCAAAGCCAGGGGAACAGCTTTCCCTGTATTGCTCTTTCCCATCCTGAAACATTTACAAACATCTTGTTAAGCCAGATTTTTCCCAAGTTCAAAATGGAAATGCATTATAAAATTGTCATTTAACAAAATCTGAAGTATCTGTATGGCTCTTGTATTATTTTATTGTTCAGTGAACAAAAAGAGCAGATTTATGCTTGAAAGCTAAAAACCAAGAGCCATATCATTTTTTTTCCTTTTTCCTGATGAACCAACTACCAGTGTAATTTAAGCTAAATAAGAGAAAACTGCTTTGTGATGTAAAGTGCTAAATTTGTCTGCTTGTAGTCTCTGTAGCAACCCAATATTCCAAAGAGACAATCATGTGATCAATGCTCTCAGCTCCTGCTGTTTATCCTGCACTGTCCTACTTACAGCAGCTCTCAATTCCAGCTGTCTACAGCAAAAGGAAAAACATCACCTGCTCTCCTGCCGGGACATGATGCCAGAACAGCCTCATTAGAGCTGCTGTAAAAGAATGTTGACATTGTTTGATTTAAAGATTAACATAGGGAGGAAATTTACACTGTAAAGAGTTGAGCAGCCTTAATAGAAAATATTCCAGCGCTATCAGGGAAGAGTCACTTGGTTTCAGACTAAATAGACAGAAATAAACCCAAAACCTGGGGGTGAACCTTCTTTTGGTAGTTAACTCTCCCAGGTATGAAGGAATTTTTGAGCTTTAGCACCTGGAAATCTTGTTCTGTTCTTTAATAATAATAATTCCCAACATCATCCCAGGGGATCAAGAAGCAAAATTCTCTGTTCCTGTGGAAAGAAGACCATGGGAACTAGGAGGCACACAGGGCAGAAATGTGGATTAAACAGACCAAAAGCAGCACTCCCTTTGTCTCAAGGGCAGTGAAGACCAGACAGACAGGAGCTGATCCCATCCACGCTGTTCAAGGCCAATACAGACATTTCTGATGGCACTGCAGCACCATTCCCAGGGCTCAAACAAAAAAACACCCCCAAAACCACACTGCAGCCATGGCCATCCCCATTCCAGACTTCCACCAAACTCAGGAATCACACCCACAGTTCCACCTCTTCCTCATGGCAAGATGAGGTAGAGAAAAAAAAAAAAACCCTCTCCAGAACTATGATAAGCACACCTTCAAAACAAGATAACTACATGTACAAAGGTTTAAAATAAAGCCAAATTGGTATCTAGAATATTTTTCAGCAGTCGCTTCCCATGAAGTTATATACTTATTATTTTCTATTTCCATGGGGGAAAAAAAATAAAAGAGAATGGTGGCCTGGCATTCTAAAATTGTGAACCCAGACTTATGGTAAACAGAATTACCCTGAAACCTGTGCAGCAAGTTATGATAACCTTATCACTTATGAATTTCCAAGTGGCTTGTGGGGTGGTTTTTGTGTTTTTTGTTTTGGGTGTGTGGTGTTTTTTCACCATTTTGAAGTGAACTCGTCAGACACAAGTTCTGCTTTGCCACCCACTGCAACTGGCTGAATTATTTCCCAATTTACAAGGGGGAAAAAAAAAGCAACCATACAAGTAATATAGCAGCTTTTAGCATTCTAGACTTTCAGTTGTCTATCAGATCCACCCACAAATTCAGGATTACTCAATTGTTTGCTTACTGCTATTTCAATTGTGTTAAAGTTTAGCAAGTTGTAATTATTACCAAAAACTCCAAGAAATGCCCCTCATGTAAACACTTGGTCCTTGTGCTTCATTAGGAGTGTCACATTTGATGTATTTAAATTGTATCTAAAATAGTATTTAATCTGACAGGTTTTCTAATCATATTTATTCCAGGTATACCCCAGTAATGAGTAAGAGGAATGGCCTCATCCAAAGGCAGTTACTGAAGCAATCCAACCAGCACACTGGGATGGAGCAGATCACAGCCTCCATCTCACATTTATGAGGGGATTTTGGAAATAAAATATACACAACCATAGTCCTGAAAGCAGCAACAGAACAACTGGTTGGAAAGGAGGAAAGATAATCACATTCCTATTTGTCAAAATTTAATTTAATGTGCAATCATTTAAACCACATTATTGAGCTCCTGTAGTCTCCAAGTGACCGAAACAGGTTGTGACAAATACAGAGACAATGATTTTTTTTGTTGTTGTTTTTTTTTGGTTGCAGCAAAGACCTTCAGCAAGATCCTCTCTGGGGTTTTTTATTCCTCTGGAAAGCTGAAATTATCTACTTAACAATGGGCAACAAGACCCCAGCACACACACCCTGCTTCGGGGAGCTGCTCCATCCCTGTCCTAACTACAAACAGGAGTGGAACCAGCAGACTTAAAAACCTCAGAGAGTTTCCCTGGGCAGGGTAAAGGTGAGGTGTTCTCAGAGGTCAGATTTCAGCCCATCCACCAGTGCCTCCCTTGGCTCAGTGCTGGTTTGAACTGGGAGCAGCAGGGGAGGGAGGCAGGGAAGAGCAGGGCACAGTTGTTACCTCGCAGCACGTGACCACACAAGGCAAACAGCTGGGGGGGGTCACTGCTCCTACAGCAAAACTTTTAAGAGATCTCATATAATAGAGGTAAGTTTAATGAGTTTATTTGTGTAGGAGTCACATCATTAAAGAGTGAACACTCCAAACCATCTCATTCTGACTTCCCTGGTCACCCGCTCACGTGCCACACCAGCATCAATTATAAACATTCGGGACTGTCCTTTTAAAATTAAAATGTACAAAACAGATTTTTTATTTTAATAGAACCCTATACAAGGAGGAAAAATCCCACCAGAGCAACAGAGAGGAAGGCAGGGCTGCTGGAGGAGCTGTTATCACAGCCCAACACCTATTAGGAATCACAGCCTCTCTCCTGGCTGCTGCGCCACCACCGCCAGCTATTGTTGGGAGAGCAGAGCACAGAAAATCTCCCCTTCTGGAAGCACATGCTTTCAAACAGAACTGGGAAAAATCCAGACGGGATCAGCTTCAAATGAAAGAAACAGCTCTATTTGCACATCCTTCAAAGGGACAGACAGGGACAGAGCAGGGCTGAGGTCCTGCAGCTCGCTCAGCCACAGTCCCAGGAAGCCCAGGGGAAGGAGTCGCCTCCACACCAAGGGCACCGACTGCTCCATTTCCAGCCAAATTCCTTGAAACTGAAGATTTCCAGCAAGAACAACCAAGCTGATTGAAATCTGCAGCTGTAAAACACAGGGAACAAGTCTCTAAGAGTGGCTGGCCAAGCCCCAAAGTGCAGGGTGAGATAAATTACGACCCAAAGCACACTGGTAGCAAACTTCTCATCCCCGGGATACCAAATTACCTCAAATTACACAGGCACAGGAATTCCTTCCCAGGGTTTCTGAACCTTAATGCAAAGAACAGTCCCAAAGACAGCAGAGTAACATGTGAAAAAAGGCAAAAATACAGCTTCAAAACTGATCCTTCAGATCTGTGTAGCAATACTCACGAACACAAGAGAGGCTGTTGGGGATTTAGTTTGGTTTTTAATTAAGTCAGCCACATTTACAAAAAAAAAAAAATTATAAACTTTGTATAGATATGGCTGATTAAACGGATCCTAAGGAATGAAAAATATGCAGAAGTTGTATTAAGGTTTAGTTTTTGTTAGTTTTAGAGCAGCTGTCTGGTAGGAAAGATATCAGCACCCCAGGTGCAACATTCAGTGCTTTTTCCAGGCTGGCTGCAAGTCCCTTTATGTGGGGTTTGCTGCATGTCCCATTTAACTTTTGCCATGAGAAATATTCCTTTTATTACAAGAGTGTTCCAGACTTTGGAGCTGCAGAGGTGGCATCACAAAGCACCCATGGCAGCGTTTGGTTTTCTCCCACAAGCCTGAACTGACCTCTCAGAAGAGCCCAACTTCCCAGAGAGCAGAGATTACCCCAGTTCCAGATATTCCTAGGAGGGATGAGCCAAATTTGCCACGAGAACAAACATCTGTTCACCATTCCCCCACTTCATTCCAGTGCTCAGAGCATCACATGGTATCGAGCTATCTGGTAGGAAACACTGAAATTTCTCAGCAATAAAATATCTTCTACAGATCTGTCAAAGCTTTTTACATATTTTTCCAGTAGTTCTGGGTTACATATGATGGAAGTGTGTGAGTAAGCACACAATTCCTTCAGTTATTTCCATCAAGCATTGCTGACATTCTGACCTTCTTCGAAAAAGAATCAGAGCCTCCAAATTAAACAAACACTGCTATTTTATTTTAAAAGCTTTCATCAGCTTTTCCAGCTGCTCTAAAGAGCTTTATAGAATTACTCGAAGAGAATCCAGGACATAACTAATGCTAGTTTAAAATGGCAATTTGGTCAACCAGTTCCTCAAAGGAGGAAAGCCCAGACTTTGCCAACACAGTATTGGCCAAAATAGTTAAAAGTAAACTCTTTACTCTTGATTTATAGCAGAAAAAAAATGGATGGACAAGGACACCCCAGAGAGGAAATATTTGCCCTGACCAGGGTGGAGAAAGAAATGCCTGGAACTAAAGGACAAGTTTATACATAAATTAAAAGCAGCAGTTCACAACTACTAATAGAAACACACACCAACATGTGCTTCTGCTTCTTTTGCTCCAAAACAGCTTCTAAATTTCTTTCAAGTTTAAATTTATTGCAGAAGATGCCAACAATGGCCAACTCCACACCCAAAAAGCAAAGCCACTGATCTCAAAGTTTCCTCCATGCAAGATCTAACACATACATAGGCACACACACACAAAATAAAAAGCCACACAAAAAACCCCATCATCTAAGCTTTAAATTACTTTGGATTTGAGAAGCTGATTTGGGAACAGCGATTAAACTTGTTCCAGCTAACCTAGTTTTTATTCATTTCATTATTTATTGCTAGGCAACATAGACCGTGTCAAACCACGTTAGAACCATGAGAAGAAGTCCTTCCAATTTAGATCAAAAATTCTCTCCTTGCCCTCCTCCCCCCCAGCATGGAGGCCACATGGATTCTTTTAACACCAGCATTCCCAGACACCATCCTTTTTCTGACCAGGAGCTGACATTCCAAACTCTCAGCATCTCCCATGGGATGCAATTTAGCCAAAGCTCAGGTGGGACCTGCAAGGAGCTCTCTACCAGGAGTCTTCCTTGGTGTTTGCAAGCAGAACTAGTTCCAGACACCTGAAGCTCCAGGGCAAGTGTCTCTTCCCTCAGGTGTCTTTTTCTTCCTTCCTGGAAGACCCTACCTTCTTTACCAACACCCATGATCCATGGTCTGGACATGGGTACCAGCACAGAAGAGATTGTTTACCACATTTAGCATTACTTCCTTTCATCATAAGAAAGTTTTGAAGAACTCCAAAACAGCAGAAAAATAAGAAAGAGCAGAGACCCAGGCTCCAGAATAAACCATACACAGGAATCTCTTAATCAAACCTTTCTTCTAGCACAAAGAATAAAACCTCCAGCTTCTTCAACAAAGCAAAATAAAGCCTCCTACCTTTTGTTGATGGGTTTCTCATCCTTCTCGTAAGGCTTCACGAACCATTTCCCGATGCGCACGAAGTTCCTGTTCATCAGACACCTCTCCAGCAGGTTGTGAACAGCTTTGAACAGCAGAGTGCGGCACTCGTAGGAGAGCCCGTTCTCCCAAACCCCATCTTCCTCTTCTGCAAGGCACAGGGGAAACAGAAAGCAGCTTTGAATTCCATCCTGTTACTTCAGACATATCACAATACCCTCTTCTCTCCCACAAGCTTTTCAGAGATAGTCACAGCATAACATGCAACCAAAACCAGCCTGTAATGTTCAGATAACTCTACTTACTTTATGATAGAACTGCTAAAAGTGATCAGCTATAAAAATATCTCATCCCCCACAAGGAAAGAAGATTCAACAGTTATTTGTACACAAAAGGAATCAAGCAGCACCAGCACGTTACATATTTCAGCCAGCAAGAGCGCTGTGTGATCTGTCTGCGAGGTGGCTCGTGTTTTGGGGAGTCTGGATTACTCATCCTGCAGAATTGGTGACAGTTAGGCTTAAAAATAAATTTACCACAGCCAGACTTCATATATCCTGGTGTCTTTGAGTAGCATTGACTGAAGAAAGCCAGGAGCAAAAGTCAGCCATCCACTGACCCTCAATGATCAACAATTTGCTAGAGATGACGAAAAATACTGGGACTCAGAATACTGGTAAGAGCAACCTAATTCTCCCTAGAAGACTCAAAACAGTCATTTTTCTTTTTAATTCAGCATTAAAAAGGAAGATATTTAAGCAGTCTACCCCTGCTTTCTGATGTATACACAGAAGAGAAAAATCAGCAAGACAATGCCCAGCTCCTACCGATGAATTCTGAAGTCCAACACTGACATCTTCTGTACCCCACAAATGCAACACAGGCATGGAATCCAACTTGTACAAGCCAAGTTGATTTGCCAAATGGAAAAATGAGATTTACGACAAGAAACTGCAACTTCTTCCACCGCCCTGGCTCCTGCTCAGCGTTCGAACAGGGTCTAGAGGCCATCAAAGCACACACAGTGGTCCAAAGAGCTGCACTGGCACTAGAATTCCTTTACCCAGGTAAAACAAGAGACACCTGAAAGTTTCTGAGGTGTCTCCAGGATATATCTGATATCATTCATCCCCAGCAATACTAATAGGAGGATAATAATGTAATAAAGCTTGAGATACTGCCCTTAATATCACTGGCAATCTGATCTTACCTTTACGGCTCTAATTCCTCGCATGTTGTGGTTTACATCTGTCCCTCAGGATCTGCTCCTGGTCTCCTTGGACTAACCTAGCAGAGTTACTCTTCAAATGCCATTGCTTTTACACTCCAGACAGCAGCAGAGACGAGAAGTTTGTCTGACATAGATAAGGAGACATATTTTTACTCCAGTCTCTGGACAGCCATGGAATAATTTAGGTCGGAGGGGACCTGTGGAGGTCGTTGCTCCAAGCTCCACACGGAGCCCCACGTGAGAACAGGTTGCTCATCTGTCACATCCACTGTCCCTGCACATCTCCAGGGGCTGGGGCTGGAGTCCAGCTCTGGTTCAGCACCACAGGTCTGACAGCAGTGCCCTGCCTGCTCCCCTCTCCCTCACAGAGCATTTTGGTTCCAGTGCTTTGCTCCATGGTCAAAAAACCTCAGCAGCACGGCCAAGTCCTTGCATTTTAAATCCCCCTTGGAAATAAGCCCCTTCACCTTTCCCTGGAAGCCACTTACAAGCTTAAAAGGTTGCAATATTATTAACTAAAGCCTTGATATCCTTAAATTAGAGAGCATCTAGAAAACCAGACACCCAAAAGTTTTAGTTGGGAAAAAAAACCTTACAGATTATTACAATAAACAATATTTAAGACAGAGATGACAGAGGAGGGAATTTCAATACTATTGAAACCAGAACACGGTGACAGTGTTTGTATTTTGCTATATTCCACACAGGGAAAAGGCCACACAAGGCCAGTATTGTGAGGAAAAGAAAGTTACTCCCAGTAACTCTGAGGGACAGAGTGAGAGTAAACAGACCTGCCCCATCATTTATAAAAGAGGAGGTGTGCATCATTACAGATGAATCATTCCATGAAATAATTTTCTGGGAAAGACAAGGAAAAACAAGGAGCAGCATTTCCCAAAGCAGCGACCTCACCTACGTTACCCACCCCAGCACTGGGGTAGAGCAAAAACTTGTTTATAAAACCTGTAAAGCTACAAGATAATACAGTAACTCACTAAAGAAACATCACACACCGCTCTTGTAACAAAAAGCAACAAAAGTCCAAAGTCAAAGGGTGTAAAGAGCCCGTGCCAAGCGCAGAGGTTGCTGCTCCCCGGCTGCAGCTCTGGTGGATGCCCAGGCACAGCCCTGTCCCACGGGCCCCAGAGCGGGACCAAAAAGCAGCTCAGCAGAGCAAACATTAACTCCAGGGCTCGCTCACGTTGGACTTTAGCTGCACAATAAACTCCTCACCATTTCAAAGGTTACACGCTGGGTTCGTACACGGCTCTTGTCATTTCAAGAAAGCGTTCCAAGCACATCCCCTGCATCCAGGACCTTCTAGAAGATGGAATGGAGGGAGCTTATTCCAGGTTTTTATGCCTGATTTTGTTTTGGTGTATTAGTGTAGCAATGCCATGGAAGATGCTGAAATTGTAGGGATATTGAAGTAACACCAATCTTGTGGACACAAAAGAAAAGTTTCCATTCTCAGTAGTCAGGTGCTTCATCCAGGTTGGATGAAGCTTTATTCAGGATCAGCTGTGCTGACCACCAAGTTATGAGCAAGTTTCCATGCAGGAACTTGCCTCAAGATGTAACTCCTGAAATCTCTCCTCCCTCAGATTATTGCAGAACCAGAGAGCTCTTAGCTGAGTGTGCCATGTGGAGAAAGTGTAAGGCTTGAGATGGAAATCACAATTAAAACTCCAATTTTTGCTCACCAGACCACCTGCTCTGAACAAAGTGCACCTTGCCACAGAAAGGGAAGGTAAAATAAGCTGTCAGTTCAAGAAACCCTCATTTCAGAACATTATTCAAATTCATGCAAAAAAAACCCCAGCAGTAAGTGTTCTCTGACTTTCTGAAGTCTATTTAGTCATTCCCCTCCCCCCATTTTTAGTGGTGGAGAGAAGCAAACATGACATCTGCTCACATCTGCCAACTATTTTTCTTCTTAATTCAAATTGTTGTTTCTCAACATGAGAAAACCCCTCCCACTTAATAGAAAATTGTACACAGCAAACCATTGATTAAAAGAGAGGGAGAGGAAGAGGCACTTTTGTCCTCTAATCTTTCTAAAACAATAAATTCAAATGTTCAATCTGATAATGCTAACAAACCAAAAGAAGTTGCTGACTCATTTTCAAAAGGTGCTAAGCCACAATTTCACTTTGGACAAGTGTTATCCACAAAAGTGCTCTGGCAACCTGAAGGTTACAAGTACTTTATTTTTGATGAGTTCTCTCAGCTGTCCAAAGCACTCAACTCTTCCCCAGCACACTTATTTTTATGTCAATCCATTAAACAATTTATACCCATATCCCACTGCTCCCTCTCTCTTTACATCACATATTAGACAGAGTTTTCCTCAACAGAAGATTAAAATTATCAGGAAATGAAGAACTCATGAAAACAATAGCCAGGAAAAAGCAATTTGCATACTACCACATAAATAAACTTTTTCAGTCAGCACCTTCTCAATATTACCAATTTTATTGGAGGCCACTTTTCTTCAAAACTTTTATGTTCTCCTTTCCATTCTTCCTGCAGTTCACCTGAACCAGCAGTAAAGTTAATTTTTACTGATTATGCCCCTCTTTCTCTGTGGTGCTCTTGGAGAAGGAAAGAAAAAATTTGGAGCACCCCCAGAATATAAAACTCTTGCAATTGTTAGTGAATTCTGAAAAAGGAGTACCTTTAAACCTTATAATTTAATTCATGTCAGGTTTTTTTTTTTAAGCTTATTGTTATTCAAAGATCTTTAGCCAAATTTATTAATCAAGGATTTCTAAGAAGTAATACACATTTTATATACAGACAAATCTATATTGCAACAGTTATACAGACAGCCTTGAAAATGTCATTTTTAACAAGACTTAAGAACAAGGATTTCTCTCCTTCCTTTATCACACAGGACACCAGTAAACACCAGTTCTTGCACAGGCTGAGTGTTTACCACACCATTACAAATATCTTCCTAATGCTCAATGAACCTCTAAAATAAACCATGCAAAGAAACAAAGCCTCCACTTTGGACTACAATTCCCCCCAATTACTTCAATTACACAGAGGAAAAATCCATTCTTTCATATCAGGATTGAGACTTGTCTTTTGGAAACATTTCTTACCTCACAGGCTCCCTTTTTGCCATTATATGACTGTGCCAGTTATAAAAACACTGACATAAACCTGATTTATACAATCACACTTCCTATATAAACCTCAGACTCCAAGGAAAGTAAATAAGCAAAGTAATGTGAAATTGCTGCTCTACACAATATTGTAATGATACAACAGAAATACTTTGAGTAGAAGTCTTCTACTTAAAAACCAGATTTTTGAATTAAAATACTTTCAACTGCTCAAAGTGAGAATTACCCAGCAAAGCTACTGAAATACTGCTTTGGGGGCCTGCATCTCTTATGAAACCAGTGAGAAGCAACAGATTTTGCAGGAAAAAAGGAAAACGACACCACTTAAAAATATCAATCTAAGAATCTGAGCAAGACAACTGAAGTTTGTTCCTATCAGAGTGGTATCTGTTATCTACACTCACTGAACAGAATCTGAATCCAAGATTCAGATATTCAAACTGTCCAAAATACCACAGTGAAAACATTCAGCACCATCCCAGGTTAGTTTTTGTGCTGCTTGGCCTTTACCAGTATCACACACAGAGGTTTTACACTCTCTACCCAGCAGAGTATTTTCTAAGTCCTGATAATTTACAAGTAGAACCTTTCTGTAAGAGTGTAGCCACGGCAGTTTATAAAGATAACAAGGTAACTGCTCTCCTTCACCATTTGTTTGGTGTAAGTTTGGCTACAAAGGCACAAGAAAAGCTGAAAAACTTCCCAGCTAAATGAGCCAATATCCTCCTCCTTCACCGAGAAATTCCATCTGCAGGTAAGATGTAACAGTGTAAAATATTTCATTGCTCTGATTTATCCAGGTCATTATGCATGTGACATTGTACATACAAGCAACATGACACCACGCCAAATCTTCACTGGCTGTGACAAAGCATTTTTCACCTGGCTCCACAGATATTTCACATGCATGTTGGTCAAGGAAAAAAAGAGGGGGGGGGGGGAAGTTAAATCTTTGTCACCTTTGAGCTCCCAGCAAGTCACAGAAGTTTGATAAAACTGCTTCAGTAATTTTTGCATAATGCTTATCAGCAGTTTTGCTTAAGTGGCTACATCTCTAACATGGAGGACTAAAGAAATGCTGAAGCATCAATGCAGCAAGAACACTTGGAATGCCTCTCCTGCCTGACACAGAACACACAGATCCTTCCCAGACAAGGGGCTGCAGCTCACCGTGCTCACATCAGGTGCAAAATATTTTTAAAAGCATCCTTTCCTTTTTTTTTTTTTTTTTTTGGAGGGGGGGAGGGAGTGTTTGGATTTTTTTCTTTGTAGAAGTTAAATGATCTCAGGGAGCAATTGTTATTTTAAAAAAGCATCACTGGCTGAACTCTTTTCCAAGCTGCCTTTGCCAACTCCTTGCAACTGGCAGGGTTTGCAGCCCCTTGGAATGATAACTGGCTCATCCTCTGGTTTTTCCATTGTCCTGGAGTAATGAGACACTCAGTGCTGACATCAGCACAATCTCACTGATTTTTTGGGGGGACAGGGATTTGATCCATAATGCACATGTATCAACAAATACACAACATGTATTAGTCTTTGCTGCCATGACTCTTTTTTTTTTACCACACAGACAAGCATCAGGATTCTTCCTAGCTCTCCTCCAACCAGCATTATTTTTATACATTTCCCCCTCACAGAAGCATGAGCAAGATTGTTCAGCAAACAAAAACTGATTATCTTGATATATGACAGACAACTCTTTAATTTTTAAAGTAAATTAACCAAATTTAATAGACACCAGAATGAAAAAGATGCATCTTGCAGCTCACCATTTAAAAGATGCAATTTGAAGGTCAAAGCCATATAGCAGCATTCCCCTACCCCAGCATTAATCAAATTGTAACCATTTCCTTGGGACTATGTCTTGTACATAATTCATACCCGACTGTTCTCAGGTTTAAAATCATCTCCTGCCAATCTAAAAAAAAAATAATCCAAGTGTAGAAGTAGCCACATGAAAATAAGAAAGAACCTTTCTAATAAAATAACTGCTGATCAGAGCCGTGAGAGACCATTGCCTGCTGAAATTGGAAGAGATGTCCTACTTTAAGGTTTGAGTTGCAAGAATTACTATAATCAAGCCTCACTGTCAGAACAAAAACATAACCTTTGAGGTTGTTAGAGGCTAAAATAACATTTCACTAACTTCTGTCTGCCTCCAGCTACACTGGGTTAGAAATAGACCTCTGGATTTTTGGCTGTATGTACAGTAAGTAGGTTCCTAGAGAAGGGGGAAAAAAAAATAAATGATTGAGTGAAGTCAATATTCCTGATCAATCAGCATCTCTGAACAAGTCTCCTTTTGACATGCCTCCAGGCAACAACAATCCCTGACCATCAACAAGACACTTATCCAAGGCTTGGAATGAGAACTCCAACACAGCCACGAGCAGGATTCAAACGTGACTCCAGGGCAGAGAGTGAACTTCCAGAACGTACAGCTGAGCACAGAGATAGCATTTATTTCTTCAGTCTGATATGCATAGATGTACATTCACAATGCTGTACAGCCCCTGGTGAAGGGATCTTGGGAAGGGGACAAAAGGGTTCTGGAAGGATGACATATTTCAAATCCCTCAGGGCTGATAACCAAGATGTGTTCCAGTCACTGAACAACCATTGTTCACTGAAACTACACATCACCAAAAAAGTCAGGAACTGTCAGAATACCAACCTCTCCTTAACAGGCAGAGTTTCAGACCAAAGGGAGCCAGAATCAAGAGTTATTAACGTGGCTCTGGCAGATTTCTAACCAGGGCTCTCTCAAGGGCCACTTCCCCAGGAGAAGTCTGTCCAAAAGCACCAAAGGACAAACTGCTCCCAGATTCCTCCCTCTCCCCCATCCTCCAGGACAACCCTTCACCTATCCAGCAGCAAACTTCTAAATGAGGCAGCACCTCAACCTCCAGCAGCAAACAATTTCCAATCAATTCTGCAGGTAACAAGCCTGTGCTAAGAAGTCATTTATCATTCCCATTGAAAATGTAACAAGCAGTCATTGGGAGAACAAGGCAGTGTGAATTACCAGGAGAAATTGTCCACCGATGAAAAAAATCCATTAGGCTACGACAAAGGTCAGATAACATTGTTTGGGTTCAGCCATAATTCTCTCTCCTATGAGATCCACGTGAAGATTTTGTGTAACAGCAAAGAGAGAAAATTTGGTGTGGGCACCCCTCAGGCACCCCCTCTGCAATCCAGCTGAGGGGGATCTGTACCAGCTCCTGGGCACAAGAGCCTCACACACACTGACAGATTCTCTTTTTCATTCAAAGAGGACAAAACCACCTCTGCAGAGGCCAAGGTGTCAGACACACCCCCAGACAGAGACAGGTGACAGGCTCAGGAGTCCCAGCACTACACAGCACACGTGTGGAACAGCTCTGGGGAAGCACAGGCACCCACAGGTGACCTGGACAAAGAAAATACCCAAAGACATGGCTGGGAGATTTTAATCCTCCACTATCTCTCCCTTATACTCTAAGAGAGGTTAAGAGTTGGTAAGTCCCTGGGATGATACCTGCTTATCTACCTGTGCAAAAGGGTAATTCTGGACAAGCACAAACAAGGTGCTGATCTAAAACTCCAGCTACAAACCACTGCTGTTTTCAAATGTCCCTCTGTGATAAATCACCAGCAGACAGATTCAAGAGGTGGCAAAGAAAGTTGCTCAAACAAAAAAATTTAGTGGTTAGGCAGCATAAAATTGCACTTTTCAAATGGCTTAAATTTCATCGGATTTTCCATCCAAAATGTATTTGTCTCGATTTAATCCCACAGCCAGGAGCACACAGAATTCACACAGGTCCTTCCACACAAGTGTTGGTCTTGGCTCAGGGCAGGCCCAGGCCAAAAACACCCAGCATTGGATCTAAGTTACATCTCAGGCACACAAAGGATGTTCCCTGCAGGTCAAAACCGAGGTTATTTATAGGTCATAATAAGGAAATCTTAAATGCCCTAAAATATCAAGCAAACTCCAGTGTAAGTGCCATTTAAAATGCAAAGTTTGTAGTTCCAGAACAGACAGGAATAGGAGCAACAGCCCAATCTTTGAAGTCAACTATTCAAAGAAATAAACATCATTTCAGTGCGTCAATTGTTTTTCAGATCACAGTATTTTTGTATGAAAATTCCACACGTTATTAAATTGTTTCAAGTCAACTTCCTCAGTGGCACTTTAAACTCCTGTTTGTTCTCCAGCTTATCCACACACACACACAGAGGCAGCATTAACAATTTCTGGTTACCAGGTCACCAAACCGTGGTCTCATTTTACACTTCAGTAATCTGAATACTGTACATTATTTGAAAGGAAATTAGAGTGTTGTGTTTGTGGGGTTTGTTTTTTTTTTTCTCCCCCCTCCAATTAGTTTAGTCTCACCTTTAGACTCACCCAATTTAAATATCTAACTTCGTCACCTTGCTGATAAGCAGCTGGAAACCATCTACGTAGGGAATTGAACTCAACAAGCAAACATTTCCAAAGGAAGGTGCCAAATTTGAAGTACAACATTATTGAGAAATACAAATATTGTCAGTCTTTCAAAAGGCTGGGTTTGAAAGCAAGTTCAGAGCACTGGGGAAAAGGGGGGAGAGGAATCATAAAAACTGAAGGTTTACAGATTTTTGCATGGAAACAGTTGGTTAGTTCCAGGTGCCTCCTTCTGAGGGCTTCTCACTGATGCTCTGAATTCCAACCAAGACAACTCCAAACGGTTCAAGAGCTGCCCAGATCTCTACACTTCTTATGACATAATAAAATGAGCCTTACTATTTGAATTTGAAAATTCTAATTGCCCAACAAAAGGGAGCTTATCAAAACATGTTTAAGACATCACTTGTGAATCACAGGCACAGCTTTCAGCACAGCCTTCTCATCAAGAAGCTGCCAAAACTCATAGGCTTGTGTTTTGTGTTTTTCAAGAGAACAAGTGAGGAGCAAAACCCTTGCTCCCTGAAAACCCAGCAGTCCAAGGTGAGCTGCACACAGAGCTGGTGATTGCTGTAATAATTTGGTGAGGGTTCCAGCAATAAATTTACCAGACAACGCTCCACCTGGTACCAGCAGCCAGCCCTGAGTACCAGCATCCTTTTCTCAGTGACCAAAGCAAAGGTGTGAGCAAGCTCCTACCTGAGAGATCATGATGGATCAGGTCAGCAAAGTTGGGGTCATCCCCCCACCAGAATATCCAGAGCTCCCTGCGCCCAGGCCTCTGGTCCCGGCGCCAGACACTGAGCACGTCGGCCTTGAGGCAGCGGCTGAAGCTGCTCAGGATGGGATCCTCCTCCGTGACCGGGAACAGAATGGGGGCAGATGTTGGGCCCTGCCACACGTAGCGCTTCCATTTAATCCCAGTTAGATCAGCCTGGGGGACAGAACACAGCAGTCAGGTGGCAGGCACCTCCAGCAAAAGCACGTCCTGCTACAAGGTGATGGCACGGGGAGGGAAGGGAGGGTTGATCGCCCCGGAATCCACCTTGGGAAGTTTTGTGTGCCTGAGAACAATCAGGCATCCTGGTTTAATAGCTCGTCAAAGAGCTGCAGTAAAGCAAGAGCTAGCTGCTCGTTTTCACTCCAGCTTTAAGGTCACACAGGAAAAAAAAAAAAATCAGACTTGATTTAAAGTAAAAGAGTGAAAGACGAGTGAGTAATGTTATTATTCACAGACTGCAACTGTCCAATCTCCTAAACACTTGCCTTAGCAAAGAACATCTTCCTTTTTGCCTTTTCCATCCAAGATTACTCCATGGAAATAGGTGATACAGTAAATCACACATTCCTCCAGCCATCTACCACTTGGGAAAATTTCACAAGTTTCTCCATTGTAAAAAATTCTCTCTCTCTCTCTCTCCCAGGAAGCCTCTCGTGTTCACTGATTTTACCAAGAGCCAACACACTTTTCATTCCTCACACCACATTTCAAGAATTTAAATCCTCGTTTTATCATCCCATTATATGTTGGACCTGCAACCACGTTGATAAAATGATCCACTAAACCCCTTCCTAGGCAAAAAATTAATTTGGCTTTACACGGGGAAAGAGTTACTACTCCGTGTAACGGGAAGCAGACAATTCCTGGATTATCTACACCACAACACCAAGTTTTAGCGCTCAGTTTTTTCACTCCAGCACAGACACCTTAAGGCAGGTAGGGGAGGCATTGCCCCGGGTCCTCTTTGAGAAGGCAGAGCAAGGCAGGCCGGCCTTTGCTAAGAAGTTACTATTTTTTGTCCTCCCAATATGACAACACACAAAAGATTACTGCAACATTTAAACCTAACATGGCAGCCTCCCCACCTTCAGCAGGAGAGCAATTTAGATGAAAGGCTGTCTGCAACAGTTGCTACTTTAGAAAGACTTTCAGATTGAAAATTGCACTATTAATCTGGAGCTGCAGGCCTGATGCAGGCTGCAGACACAGTCAGGCTGTCCAGATTCCCCTCCATCCAAAAATGTGAGTGCCACAGCTTGGCACAGGATTGTTGTAACAATCTCTAGAATCATAAATATCAGGCAGGCAGCTAAGATTAGCTCATTTGCATTAAAAGCTGATGAAACAGCTCAGCACAAACACCAAAAAAAAAATTGCATCACAGTCCAGTTATATCGAATTTACTTTTGGAGCTACCAAAATTCAACAATGTGAACGATTTGGTACTTGGGTTAAAAAAAAAAAAAAAAAAAAAGACTACAAAATGGTGCACATCAAAACACAAGACAGGGAGGGCATCACCAAAAGCAGCCCTCCAGAATAAAAACAAGCAGGGAAAGGGATCCGTTTAAAAGCGAGGAAGAAGGGAGGTTTTGCCTCGGATTCGCCTGGGATGCCACGAGTGGGGAGGGAAAAGAGAAAGTTCCCCGAGATGTGGGGCTGGGAGGAGCAGCAGCAGCAAGCAGCTGCCTTCCCCTGCGAGAAATACCACGCTTAGAGGCAGGGATAAGGGGGGAGAAAAGAGGAAAAGTTGGAAGGCAGGGAAAGGGAAGGAAAAGGCGACTCGCGGGGAGGCTACTATCCAGGAAGAAAGCGGAGGGAGGGGCGAGGCGAGACAGACAGCGATGGAGGGGAACCAGAGGGGCATGGGAGAGTTGGCTGCTCCAGGCAGGGCCTACTCCGAGGGCTCATCCAGCAGAAGCTCTGCTAAAAATGGCTGCTTTGCTTCCACTGCCCCTTCCCCCTCCCCCAGAGCTCCGAGCCCTTCCCTCGGTGGCCCCGGGCGTGTGTGCGCCGGGGGCCGACACTCACCAGGCAGAAGAGGTTGGAATGGCAATCCTCCAGGCTGGCCCCGTTCGGCACGAAGCAGGAACTCATCCTCACAGCCACAACCCACACGCCATTATCCCACAGCCTCCGACAAGAAAGAAAGAGACAGACAGAGAGAGAGAGAGAGAGGGAGAGAGGGAGAGACAGACAGCGAGAGGGAAAGGGGGAGGGGGGCTCTGCACACGCACAAATAATAATACAATTAAATAAGGGATTTACAGACACACGCACACGCACGCGAAATAGTGGCAGGGGGAATAAGCCGCGAGGAGAGACAGAGAGGTATGGGAGAGGGGGGGTAAAAATATATTTAAAAAAAAATAAAATTAAAAAAATAAAAAATTAAAGAGGAACTCAGAACGTTTTCTCGTCTTCTGGAGCTCAATCGGGGGTGTAAAGCCGCCGTGGAAGGGGAGAACAGAAAGAGGGAGGTGGTAAGTAATCCAACGACGGGAGATTAAGATCAAAATCCTCCCCGTTCCTCTTGTCTTCTCGTTCGCATAAGGAGGGGAGGGAGAGGAGGTAAGGTGAAGGGGTAATTGATCCAACAAGAGAATAAAAATGGGGTAATTAATCCAGGGGGCTAGGGGTAAAAATCAGTTGACATCCCTCCTTCCTCTCTTCTCAGATGCCAAGCAAGAGAAGCAGGAAAAAATAAATAATCCAGCGGGGGCAATTAATCCAGAACCCCCCCTCCTCTTCCTCCTGTTCCTTTAGTCATCAGATGAGAAAGGGGCAAATTGTGGAATGACTGGGAAGGATTGGCCGTGGGAGAGAGAAAAATCCAGGCTCGTCTCTTCGGAGTCCGAGGGCAACAGGGTGTGGGGGGGTCAGATTCTTGTCCCCTGCTCCAAAAATATTCCAAATAAATTAAAATTTAAAATCATAAAAACAAACTTCAGGGGCCAGAAGCAAGGCCAGTCTGAAGAATTCGTAAAGGCAGAGCAAGAAAAATTTCCTGGGGTGTACCCCAAAAAAACATCTGCGGGGGCAGGGGAGGGGGGAAGGTATTCCTTGAGAGAGAAAGGCCGCAAAAGTCTCCTTAGCAGCCCAGCGGGAGATTAAATTCCCGTGTGGAAAACCCCCCTCCCCAAAACGAAATACTCTTCGCAGCGAGGGCGAAACCAAAATATCCTCCGTTGGGTAAAAAATTCCTTCCGTGGGGAAAGGAGGGAGGGGGAGAGGGGTGGAAGGAGGAAATTGCGGGTGACCCTCGAAGTCTCTTCGGGGAAGGATGGAGGAGTCTCCGGGAGGCCGATCCCCAAGCCTTTTCGGGGGAGGAGGACGCAGAGTGTCTTCGGGGAGCCTGGTCCCCCCTCCCAGCTGTCCTCGGGGGCCGGGGGACACCGCAAAGTCTCTTCGGGGGAGCCCGGACCCCGCCGAGTCACCGCGGGGAGGGGGAAGCGACCCCCGCCAGACCCCTGGGCGCGGGGGGGGCGGCGAGGCGGGGAGGGACCAGCTCAGCTGCGAGGCCGGTCCTTTAAAAATAAAGGGGGGGGGGGGGAGAAAAAAAAAATCCCCAACAAAACAGGGGAAGAAAAAAAAAAAAAAAAAAAAAAAGGCGCGGGGGGGGGGGAGGGGGGCGGAATATAAAAAACGATCGTCTTCGGCCGGAGCGGTGTGTCCTGGGGGGGGCGGGGGAGCCCCGAGACCGCTCGCTCTCCTCAGGTGCGGGTCCCCGCGGGGGCGGTGGGCGGAGGGCCCCCTCCCCGAAGCTCCTGGGCAGGGCGGGGAGGCGGCGGCCGAGCCCCGGGCTCTGCTCAGCCCGAAGGGGTCGGAGCCCCGCAATTCCCGGCGCCGCCGACACACAGGGACGCGGCGGCCGCCGCCGCTGCTGCTGCTGCCGCTGGCGGAGTCGGTGCCGCGAAGCCCCCGCCGGCGCGTCGCCTCCCCTCAGCGGTGCCTCTGTCGTCGGCTGCCCGGCCGCGGCATCCTGTGGCGGCGGGAGCCTCAGCGCGGGTCCCCCATGGCCGGAGCGGGAGCGGATCCGACTCCCGGGTAATTCCGAGACCCTTTTTCTTTAATGGCGGCCACAGGGACGGCGGTCGGGGCCCCCCTGCCGCGCTCCCATTGGCCGCCGCGCCGTCACGTGGGCGCGCACCGCCATGGCCGCCGGCGCCGCTGGGGGAAGGCGGGTGCGGTGGCGGCGCGCGGCCGCCAGGGGCGTCCGGGGCGCTGCGGAGCCCCCGCCTTGCTCGTTGGGGGGGCGCCATCTAGCGGCTGCGCCCCGCGGCGGCGGCGGGGCCGCGGGTTCGAGTCCCGCCTCCGACCGGGCCGCGGTTACCGGAATGGTGGGCTAGGTCAGGGTGGAAGGACCGAGGTGGGGCAGCCGGGCAGGGGCAGCCTGGAGCACAGGATCATGTCTGGGTTACTGCCGTGAGGGAGGCTCCACAAGGTCTCTGGATATTCTGCTCCAGTGCTCCTTGGATAAGTTCTTCCTCACGTCCAGGTGGAACTTTCAGGGTATCAGTTCCTGCCCCTTGTTCCGTGCCCTGGTGGTTGGCAGCACGGAGCAGAGCCCGGTGCAATTTTTGTCACCCCCATTTAGATATTTTCACACGGGCTCACCCTTCCCTTATCCCTGCCAGGGCTCCCGTCCGTTCCCGGGCTGATCCCAGCATGGGCCCTAAGGGTTGGACTCAGTGGTCCTTGTGGATATTCCAGGGTTCTGTGCCCACCCCAGGGCACCTGCGGTCAGCCTGGGGCCAAAGTGCGGGCACAGAGCGTCCCCCAGCACAGGGAACGCTCGCCTTGGCTCCCCTTCCACAGCTTCCACCTCTTGGCAGAGGATTCCCGATATTTGTGCCGGCGCTTTGCACCACGGAGCAAATTCCAAACGGAGGATCTCGGAGCCTTTTTGAAAAGATAGGCAAGTATTGTGAAAGCTGACTTTAATATTTAATGCAAGCTTTAATGCTCTCACTAGTCTCACAGACAGCTTCTCTGCCAAAGCAGAGCCCTACTCCAAAACCCAGTTTTTTCCATGCCCAGATCCATATTGTGCAGTTCAAGAGGATGAAGTAGGTGGCTTCTCTGTTACTACATGCACAGATTTGCAGAAGGACTGTGAGATTATTCAGAATTTAGATGCTACAGTGACAGTGAAAGCTATTTTTAAGAGATGTTTGGAAAGTGTATGCATCTTACTAATCCTCTCATATTACACATTAATTTTCTAGGCAATGCCTTGCATGTAGAACGGAAAATTTTGAATTACTATATGCAAGGATTTTTTACTGCAGTGTTCAAGTGAAAACACAAACCAGTGTAAAGCACCTAAAGGAAAAGAAAGCCCTGAATGTCTCAGCTAACCTGACATTCACATTAAAATATGATATGATCATGCAACAGCAGCACGTTGATCACAACTATGCAACACGATGATGTTTCAAAGGCCCTGCAAATTATTTCAGGACTCCTGAACAAGACGAGCAACAACCTTCTGCAAATGTCTTGATAGAGTAGGAGGAAAGAAGGACACTCTATAAATAAACTTATATGATAAGTTCAAAAAAAAAAAAAAAAAAAAAAAAAAAAAAAAAAAAAAAAGAAGAAGTGAGGCTAGATATATTCACCAGGAGAAACTTTGAAGATTTACTCACACTGAGCCTATTTTTGTATGCCAGTGTAGGCAAGCAAGATTCTTCTTTTCATCTAAATAGAAGCAGAGTATTTTTAAACGCAGGAGATTCATTCCCTCAGTGCTCATCGAAACACGGCAGCTGGGGCCGGAGCCGGGATGCGGGGGGAGGGCTCCGGAGGGAAGCAAACCCCTTTCCAAGGGGAACAGATGGTTTTCCCCGGGCCGGCGGCAGCCGAGGGCTGTGAGGAGCATTCCTGGGTGCCCAGGGCCAGCCCGAGTCCCTCGCAAGTCCCAGCGCCACCGTGATGTCCCTGCCGGAGAGGTTCTCAAGTCACTCCTCCTCACGGAGAAATCCAAGGATATGAAGGAAATCAAGGAGAGCAGCATTAAGTACACGAGAGCTGGTATGGATTTATCACTAAGAGGAAAAAGAATCATTTGGTAGAAGGGGTTTGGTAGATTTGGATGTCCAGGATGATGGGTCTTGCGGAGTTCTGAGTCGATTTCAGGGTAACGCCAAATGTTCTCATTTCTCTTCCTTCAAAGAGCACAGCTCAAGGTCTGGAAGAGAGGATTAGTGTCTAACACTGGGTTTGGTGTGGATGCAACTCCCAGTTTTGAGGAACTCAGTGTGTCTGAGTTCACTTCTCTATATAATGCATTTTGGGATCCTGAGACATTGATCACAATAAATCCTTCTGTAGGATCCCAGCACAAGTGCAGAACATCATTTGTCCAGTAAACCTAAACACAGGATAAAGAACTGATATAATATCCAAAACAGAGAAAAAAAATCCCTAACACATCAACTAGGGTTTGAACTCAAACTCTTCCTGACTCAGATCCTTGAAGCTTTCCCAATTCCATGTACAGCACCTCAGAACAGTGAGGCACAATGGACAACAATCACATCCATGTCTGGTGAATTCTGCACCTGAGACACTGCTTGCCCTTTGTCCTCTTTGGGAAATAAAGGCTCCTGGAAAACAGAGAGGAGGCAGATTAAAACAGAATTGAGGGGAAAAATGCTGTTGAAAATGTGCTTTGTTTTGTAGATAGGTTCTTACAGAGTTCTCATCTCTGCAACTTCCAGAAGTGCATTAAGCTGCATAATTAGCATCTGTCACATGAAGCTTTTTCCTTTCCTCTTCCTCTCCCTAGAGGGAACCTGCATGAAGAAATTTTAATATAAATTTTAGTATCTACTCTGCACAGTGCAATCACATTAGGAAAGCTACAGGCAAGTCAGTTTGTACTCAGTCTAAGGTTTATCTTTGTGTAATAGAAACTTTACCAGTTGTTTGTATGTGGGGTTTTTTTGTTTTGTTTTGGGGTTTTTTTAAATGTTGCTGATCCAATTTAAAAATTAACCAGTCTCTTGGAAAGACAGCAGGGGTGGGGGAGAGATGGTCCCCATTGCATCAGATTTAAACCAGTGGAATTGTCAGGAGCTGAGCAGTTAAAGCCAGTCCTGGTATTAAATCCCTACAATCTAACATGGAAACATCCAGCCAAAAGGAGTAAGGGATGGGTGATTTCCCCTTCCAATCAAAAGCATTTATTTGAAAGGAATATTTATGTTTTTAAAACATCTGAACAAAGTAGGAGTTCATGTTGCTTTTTCATTCCCATCAAGAGATACTCCACTACTGAATATAAAAGTCAATGGACTACAGCATCTCCTGGTGAATCTCTGCAGGCAAAAGAAGATGCTGCCTTTTAGAAATAAAGATTAAATAGAAATAAATGAAGCTTAACAATAGCAACATGACAAACAACTCTATTATTCAGCCTCTGATTCCCATTCAGACTCTCTCCTAATTTTTGGAAGTATTTATTTTCTCCTTAATTATTCCAAGAAAATTGAGATTATAGGATTGAACATACTGCCAACCACCTGAGGTATGGAGTGCAAACTGAGTGCTTAAACTTCAGCTACAGAGGTGGTAATTATTGTAATTGGTGCATGTGAAGTAAATATATCAAGTAGTGTAGAGTTCAAACTCGTGCCAGTCAGTCTCCAGTTGGCACCAACATTTCTGTCAGGAGGATACAGAGGTCTCAGCAGGACTTATTACTGGCAACTGTTCAACAGTTCTCTTCTCCAAATGGTTTCAAGGGGATTTGGGTGGGAAGAAAGATAATTTTTAACAAATTAAACTACCTAAAAATGGCGAGCTGCCCAGAGCCACCTAGTCTGCCTTAGTCACTACTACCAAACCATTTTTAAAAAAGAAGATTAAAAATATCATTGCTGGCAAAATTGCCTACCTGGCTTTAACAGCTTAATCACATCCCTGCAAAATTACCCAAACATGTGCTGTACACCATCCTACAAGTGTGTGTAAAATACGTCCAGAGTAAAAGGTAGAGCAGAATATTTACTCAGTGTGTGTTTCTCAGAAAACAATCAGAATCCAAATATCCCTATAAGAACATGTCCTATAGTTAAAAAAAAAAAAAATGAAATCACTGAATTTTTAAATTGAAATTTAGAAAGATTAGGAGGAATGGTTATTTCCCATCAGTGTTTTTCTCCCAAGGTTTGTAAGGTGTAAAGCAGAGCTCAGCTTTGCACGGCGAGCTCTCACAGGAGCCTCTGCCCTGTGCCAGATTGATGTCCAGCTGCTTTGTTTAGACCTTGCTAAAATGCCTTTTTCAAATGGTGAACGTGTCATTTCTAGCAGAGGTCTCCAAGAGAAGATTTGAGTTTAATGCATGGCAATAAAAAGAGGAATATGAGAATTCTTGCTCTCTTTAGTGTCAGCTTTGGTTAAGACGTATGAATGCACATGAATAGTCTTGTCAGAATCTCTGGGGCTACTGACATTCAAGATCTAACATATTATTACTTCTGACCAGAACATTAGCTGCTGTGCAGGAAGGAGAAGGGAAAGAAGAGAAAGGGAAAAAGATAGGACCACTCCCTAATCAGACAGAAATTGTTATGGATTTCTCTGGCTGGAAATCTCTGAACAGAACTTTTCTGCTGTGAAAATACAAGGCTCATGTTCTCCAATCTGACTGTACAGCTCTTTAAAATCTGCAGCAGGAAAAACAAAAAACAGCATATTTTAATGCCTGATCTTGCTCATTTTACTTATGGAAAGGATCCTAATTAACCTATAAATAATGACTGTACAACCAAGTATTACATCCTTGTAAAGGACGTGTGCTAAGGAAGGTTTGAGCATTTTAAGCTTCTGACTCTATTTTTTACTATTCCTTTGAATCACTAGTTTCAGATACAAATAAGCTAATTAAAGAATTTAGTTAAAATAAGGTAATTTTCATTCCAATCTCAGCATATATCAAATCTGGATACCACAACAGTGGAAAGCTTTGTTCACCAGAAGCAAAAATCTTCCAATGTCCTCCTGGCTGAATGAAAAGAAAATGTATTTCAGATATTTGTTGTTGTTGTTGTTGTTGTTCCCCATTCATTTCTAAATAAATTGAAAATATTCAGATATTGGTTTAATCAGCTTATTTGGGCTCTGAAATTTGAGCTGAAGGAGTACAACCAAAGGGAATACTCTGCCCTTTGTGACTGAAACCACCTTTAGAATCCATTCAGGAGCTCCAGCACATCAGACAAAGGCCTGGATTTGTCTGGAGCAATAAATGATAGAGACCTTTACATATTTGAAGTGCAACAGATGGTCCTCCAAGGAGAACATAATGACTGGCAGACAGCACTTCGTTAGACTGGCTTGGAATGTCTTCAGCAATTACACAGGCAGTGTTTTGGGGGGAAGCCCTGTCATCTCTGTGATTCTTCCCATGGAAATAGCTGTGATTTCCTTGTTTAGATGCTAAAAAAATGGTATCTTCTAAAATCCAGGCAGTGAACTGGAAAAGGAAGCACCTTTAGCCCTCTCAAGGCTACTCGAGATGATGTTCCACCTGAGAAGAGAGATGTGAGTATTAAAAAAAAAATTAAATCAGCATTAAGGGGAAAGAACTTTTGGTACATAGTTGTCCAACTGTTAATCCATAGGCAAGTAAGTATTCCATGGAAGTGTAACTCAGGAAAAAAGCCAAGGTTTAATACAAGGTCCACCAGACTTTTAGAAATTGGGAGGTCTGTAGGTCTAACAGGCAGAATATCAAGGGGAAAACACCCAAAAGACCTAAATTACTGAATAAGAACTTCCTTCCTTTGGGAAGCTGGTGATTTTTGAGGAGTCTTCCTCCACATGAAACACTGTGGCTGCAGTTCTTCAGGCCAGGGGAAAGGGAATTTTTTGAGGCTGTCCTTTCTTTCCACAGACGAGCTATTTCACAAGCCAGCAATTAACAACTCTAATTTCAAAGAAAGAGTAACAAAATGCTGATTTCTACACTGTAGATGTAGCTTAGAACAACTTAACTTCCATCTCTCCCATCCCTGGAATTCCAGGATTAATCTGTTCTGTCCTAAAACCTTCCCCACCAAATCCACCCCGAGTAAAAAATTTTATGTGGCAACACAACCACAACAACAACAACAAAATGTGTCCTCTCCCAATGTAACTTAAATGTTGATGGAATCATAACTGCATTACTCCCTCTCCAATTAGCAGCAGCATTCTTTATGTTTGCTTACGAAGCGTGAACCGTTCGCTTGTCACTACGAAGACCTTCTGTGGAGGACTTAAAAATACAGCCCCAGCAATTAAAATGACAACAACAGAGGTGGATTGGTCACATCATGACACAAAATATCCAGCTGTTTCTTGCCAGCAGAAGGACATGAAATATTCTGAGCAAATTTTGACAGACTACGTAAATGCTGCTGGATATTCTGGTGAAAATATGGATTTCCAAGAAAGGAGGAGACTAATGTGGAACTATGTCTAAGCTCACAGATTGATTTTTTCCACATGATCAGGATTGTCATTCATGCTTTTTATCCGTACAAATTCCCCTTTCTTCTTTGCTGGAACTAGAGATACTCTATTTTGTGAGAAATTCTCTAAAAATAAGAAAAATTCGGGGGGTTGTCCTCATAAATAAGGCAAAAAGTGATCTGATAGGGTTAGAACTAGAAAATTCGATTTTAAACTTACTTAATTTGGTTGTGTTAAAAACATTCTAAGAGTTTATTAAGACCATAAGTCTCATTACAACAAACAGAACATCTTTTATAATTACGTCTGTCTGCTGCTGGTTCCTGCCTATCCTCCCTCCCAATCAGATGGGAAGTTATTTGTAATACATGCAGGGAATTTAACAAATCATTTAAAATATATATTTAAATAATAACAAAGGCTGAAAATGAAATGTTTCAGGTTAGTTTTTCCTAGTTTGGATTAGAGGAGATAGATGTAGAGATATAAATATAGATATATTTATCCTGAAGTGATAAGGTAGCTTTGATTTCTAATACAGCAAGAGAAAATAACTGACATGCAGAGAACCAGGCACTCAAGGGGGAGAAGAAACCCAAACACTGTCTATAGAATCCACCTACAGATATGTCCTTGGAGAAAAACTGATGAGAAAATTATCAGGCAGATTTTTCCTTGCTGTTTCCTTCCTGGAAGTTTTTGCCTCTCCTAACAGCACAGCCATGGCAAGTGATAAGTATCAGAATTCATCCATGCAAGATATTTTGCACATCAAATTGATTATCCATGACTTCTTAGGCAAATACAGGAATGCAGAAAACATGTCAGCTGTTATAGATAGAATATATGGGCATTGCACTCCTTACTTTACATTTAGAAAGAGCAGCAGATAATGAGCTCAACCATTACCTTGAGAATAAATTTCATTTCCAAGTTCAGAAGTATCTCTGGATTCTCATCTGTTTTGTGAACCAGAACTTACAGGTAGCTCATAACATTTGTCTTCTGAGCTGTGTTTGTCTCCAGAGTAATTGTCATAAGTGGGCAAAGGCTTTGATGTCCTCATCTTCATGCCTTCAACCATGATGACCTTACAGACTCAAAGCAATCACTGCAAAATACAGAAGACAAGGGAAAAAAATCAAGAAATAAAAGCTCTGTCTTTTTCCTTCCCTAAATTTCTAGAATTCATCTTCAGATTCATGCCTGTAGCAGAAAAAAAAAAAAAAAAAGAAAAAAAATTAGACTAAAATATTACCCCTCTGTATGTTTTATCTGATATAATTGCTTGGCAACAAACATCTCTTGCTCTGCAAGCATTCTGCAGTGAATTTATTCACATCAGGAAAAACACATCAGAAAGGTGTCTAGTTTGAAAGTTTCCAAGTCAGACACCAGGGACAAAAAAAAAAAAAAAACCAGAGTGATAGAGCAGGCAAGACACAACCTGGAACCATTCTGGGGACACATAGACCATCTTTTCAGCAGCAGCCACAAGAAATATTAGACAACCAAAAGTTTTGAGATCAGCAGGTTTCGACAAACCAGAAATTAATCCTGAGCTGTAATAATAATAATGTGTGTTTGAGCAATGTGTCATAAATATAATTACTCTTTGCAGATGTTTGCTGTTCATTACAGCAGAAACTGTTCCATTCTACACTGTGACCAAGTGGTATCAGACACCATTTTTATTGAGACACCAATCACAAGATGTTCAGTCTCAGAAGGTGAATTCCTAGACATTGGGCTGATAAAGCCATTTGAGCTTCTGTAAAATACATATCATACAACAATTACATTTTATTTTGTGGTTTACAAAAATCTATTCATGAGACTACAAAAGCTTGTCAGGCACTCTTTATTTCAAAGAATAACACTCATCCATGAAAACACTCTGATTTAAATCACTGTGAGTGCTGGCAGATGAAAATGACTGGATAAAGCAAATAGTGTCTTATTGGAAAACAAAGCTACAAGTCTGAGTCACTCTTACTACTGAGATACTCACACCTGACCAGGCTTTAAGTACTGGAAATGCCATCTGCTTTCAAACACATTGGCCTTGCTGGTGGTAGAATTCTTGCAGGATTTTGCAGTGAAATCAAAACAAGTCCAAACCTGGAAGACTCGAAAACTTGGCCCCAGAATGACTACAAAATGCAAGTAAAACATGAAGTTGCAATCACAGTATAGGAGTGGGGATGGAGTTCCAGCTGGAAGTCCAACCAAACCCCTTTGTAGGAAGTGAGTGACCACTACCCAATTCTGTATTTGGCATCAGACTTCAGAACTCGTGGAGCAGAAAGCCAGGGAGAAGGCAAAACTTGTGCTGGAAAGATCTGAAAGATTCAGGGAGGAAACTGGTGGGAAGTGCCCTTCCTCTCCCTGCAGACATTGCACAGCCCCAGCAATTGCAGAGAACAGATAAAAGGCAAGAGAGCACAACATATGGACCCTAAACCCACAAACTGCTGGAAGTACAAGAGAGAATAAACCCCCCTCCTGTCAGGTAGAGCAGAGCCTGTGTCAACAAGAATCACACGCTCCCACTGTTGCTCAACAGATGTACTTGAACTAGAGATAAGGCACTTCAAAACTCCAGGGAAGTTATGTGCAAAAGGTGGTGCCTCCTGTGCCTCTTTCCATGCAGGGAAGGGAACACCAGGCAGGATTCAGACACCTAATTGTGCAGTAAGTGAGGGAAAAACGAGCAAAAAGAATTCTTGTCAATACAAATTATTCAGAGTAGAAGATGGGGGACGACCTTCTAAAGCGAAAGCACAGATAGAGTCAATACATTTATAAATTAGAATACAGCAAGTACACTTACCACTGGAGAAAACTGTGAGTAAATCTCTCTCCTGAGGAAGGCTTTAAGCCTGTCTTCCTTTTTCAAACCTATGCCACCAGTGAAGTCCCACAAATGAATATTCTCTTGCAGATAGAGTGGCTGTCTTCACCTTTTGGCAGCTGCAGTAAGAACAAAACATATCCTGCAAGGAGGTTTTACTCCTGAGGGTAATCTCCTCAAAGAGTGAGGAGAAAGCATGAGCTAAAATCACTTGCACAATCATGTTTCATAACTGTTCCTGGTCTGGTGGTATTGGTCCTTCCTGAGTACAAAAAATGCACAAACTTTTCTCCCTCTTCTACTAAGAGGGGAAAAAAAAATCTGCTTATCTTTGGATACACAAGAGTTTGGAGGAGCTCCAAACAATGGAGCACTGTGTGCCCCACTCATCACACAGACACTGAAGAGAGAGTGTGGCAAAGAATGCACAAAGTATGTAATTACTGTTTCACAAGATAATTCCATTATTAATACATCCCCAAAGATAGCATGCACAGCGCTGCAGTTTAATTAGATAGTAACTGGAGGGGGTTTGAATTTATGAGGTAATAAATATATTTTGGACTAATAAACTCCAAGGCTGAAGTGTTTATTAATCTAGAATATAAAGATTACATAGTTGATAGGAGACAACCTCAGGTTGTGCTGAGATGCCTGTTGTTTATCCACTTCAGAATTAATATTCTCCTCCTTCTGGGAGCTAGATCAGAAAGCCAAGATTGCTGTGGATGGTGCTGAAAAATACTAGAAACTGCCCAACAATTCTGTGTTCTCAAAGGCAAAGGCTATTTAAGTCTCAGCAGATGGTGTGGTTTTAAGGTTTCACCTTTTAATCAATTTATCACCTCCTAAACTATTAAGTACTGCAAATAAACTCCCTTCTGACACTGTCAGTGCCTCATTCTGATAGTAAAAAACACAGATTCCCTTGTAGGAAAACCAGAGCCTTTACAAGACTATCAGATCTCTCCTCTGTTTCCCCCAAATACTCAATTCTATCTTTATTTTCCTGCTTTTGGATTCACCTGCAAGACCACATGAACAATTTTGGTGTCTCTTTGAATTTATTTTTTTTTTTTCTCTCCTGAACATGGCTGTAGAAACTTTTTGCCTAGTGCAGCACATTAAGGATTTGGAAACCAACTGTTGTGAGGATTTATATCCCAAACAGCTGTGCCAGGAAGTCAGAGGAATCAAATGGTCTCATCTATTAACTTGTCCTCAGGTAGTTACAACTAGAGCTTTATAAATTACCACACAGCTCAGTCCATTTAAACCACGTTTCTCTGTTATTCTGGAAGTGCCAATGCCTCACTCAGGCAAGACAGAAGACCAGGTTTGGTCCATGAAAAAATGGGCATGATTAAAGTCAAAGACCAGTTTTGCTTAAGCCAAAGCTAAATTTAGGCCTGAGGGAATTGCAGAGAAAGAAACAGAAGAAACACGAGGAGGAACAACTTGTGGGATCGTGCAGGTGAATCAAGACTGACAAGTGCAAAGGAACTGTTCCCATACCTGGCTGAGTGATGGATGCTGGACAAAACCAGGGGAATCCTGGATGTGCCAAAGGGATCGTGGAGCAGGAAAAGAGGAGAGAGGCAAGACACACCACAGCTTGGATTTATTGGTGAGGAAAAACCCTGCTTCTCTGAGCCAGCCTCTGGTGGGTGCCAGCAGGAAGAAAGTGTCATTACCAAGGGCTGTAAAGATTTAAAGATATTTAGGAAAATGTTTCTTAAGGAGCTCAGGTGATCCAAATAGAATTGGCTGTGTGTTCAGACAGATTCCAGGGTGGTTCCACAGGTTCAGGGCAAAGGCCTCAACACTAATTCTTGCAAAGACCCTACAGATAAATCATAGAAGATGACAAAGAACCATTTCCAAAGCTCCTGCTTTTTCATTCCCAAGCTTATATCCTCTCACCAACTGAAGCAAGTCATAGAACCAACTTTCCAATATTAAATCTCCAGGCAGTGTGTTATTCATACAGCTTATGGAGATGGCTTTACCCTCTGGAAAAACAAAGTTTAAGAAAAATGGCTCCATCTTTGGGGAACAGTTTAAGTCTCAGGATAAGTACATTAGGAAATCTAACTCTATTACTTTCTATCTTACATTTTATTACAAGATTGGTAATAGGAAATTACCAAATAAAATTGGTATTTTACTTGGTAATTTTTTTCCATGGGCCTCGTCTAATATGAAAGATGGTGATCATCAAATTTATTCAAGTTTTCCTGTCAACAACATCATTAACCAAATCCCTCAATTTCAAAGTAAATAAAAGCATCTGGGCTTCTCGCACAGCAAGACTGACTTGCATATTTAAGCCTCATATATAGATGAATCTGCACTGGACCAAATTTGCATATTAATGAAGGACTAATTGCTCTTTGCAGTCAATTTTATGCAGATGAATTTACTCCTCTCAGTACAATTTTCATAATGTTCGGAAAGAACCAAAAAAATGTAAAACTTTGTAAAAAGTACACAAATGTTAGACAATCAAGGAAGAAATATCCTAATGGCTTCCAACAGCTTTACATTAAATTGTACATAATTCATCTTTTATACTGTTGCTTTATTTTAACAGCCTCCCACAAAGAACAGAACAATCCATGGAATAACTTCAGCCTATTCCCCCTCCTCGGTCTCAAATTTTAACAGCTTGTAATAAGCCATTATATGATCCAGTTTCCAGCTGGAAGGATGGAGCCTGAATTTTTAGGAGAAGTTAAATTTGCTAAACAGGAATTTATTTGCTCCCAGTCATCCTCATGCCACAGGACAGTTAGAACAGGGTTTGTCCCAGACATTTTTAAGGTGGTTTCTATTTGGTTTTGCACTATTAAGGAAAAAAGGCCCAAATCCTTGTTGAGTGTCCCCTGAGGTAAAGTACAAAATATCAAAAAAAAAAGGTCAGGAAAGTTCATGGGAAAGAAAAACATCAACAAATGGCAGGAGAAAATGATAATATTAGAGGGAAAAGGGGAAAAAGATATGGAAGTAGAAGAGGAAGGGAAGTGGAAATGGCAGGAGGGGAAAAAGATGCTTCAACGCATTTATTCAGGTCTGGCTAAAAAGAAAAGAAGGATTTAGGAGAAAGTTCAAGGCAAAGTAAACAAATAAAAGAAAAAAAATGCAGGCACAAATGTAGCCACAAAAAAGAAAAAGCACAGGAAAGATAATGAAATAAGAAATAAGTGAGAATCAGAGAGCACACGATACATAAAGAAACAAATAAAAGAAAATACAAACCCCACAGTTCTTCCTAATTCTGCCAGAACAGAAGGGCAGAGTTAGTGGGAATGCAGCAGGAATCTGAATTTGCATGTATAGCCTTCCTCCTGCCAAAGAAAAAAGCCTTATTTTAACTGTGAAGACTGATAACCATAATATTTATATGTATCATAAAATCACTTACAGAAGACCATTTTAATCAGAAAAGGAATTGCATAAAAGAAAGTTACATCTTTAAATGACTTGGAGGCCTTTTGTAGAAGGGACTTGGGAATACAGTTCACGTTCCCCACATCTGCCATATCTTTGATTGCATTTTTTGCTCTTCCCTACAGCTTTTGCTGTTTTAACATTTCCTTTTTGAGGCAGAGAATATTCACACAGATATATGATGGGTTTATAGTGGCACCAAGAAATCTTTTGTGTTTTTACTCTATTTCTTCTCTATTTTCCTACTATTCCACTTCCTGGACCACGCTGAGTTTACAAATCTCCTATGATCCCACAATTTGGTTCCTGAGAAGCAAGAGTTGATAAACAGCATTTCATGATCAGAATAAAATAATCTTCAAAATGAACATCTTTTGACTGAGCTGCTGACTTCTTCCAAAGAGGAATCAGAAATTCTGCCAGGAGGTCACTTTGCCATCTCTCCTTCTGCTCTTTTCCCACCTCGATGGCAGAAGCCACAATATCTTGTGGAGAATTTGTCTGGGATAAATTCACTCCTCCATGAGCAATAAAGGCAAGGGTCTCATGGAGGGAAGATCCCATTCCATGGAGAAAAAGGAGGGGAAAAAAGGCTTTAGGGCAGAGGAGTTGGCAGAAAACATCAAACCAAAGGGAAAGACAGAAAATGACAAGAGGCTTTCACTAGCATTCAAAAAAAGAACAGACCACAGAGCAAAGACAAATAGAGTTACAAAACAATAACAGTAATAATTGGAAAAGAATGACAAATACTCCACCAGGAAAATATTGGAATGCTACTGCTGAAGAATTCTCACCGAGGAGACAGGATTCAGTTCAGCTGGTCAGCCTGGAGGTTTGGCTTTTAAAACTTATTTGACAACAAATTACACTCTTTGTGAATACTTTGAATTCTGGATTACTGATTCTTGAATTCAAACTGTTTCCCTATTTTGCTCATAGAGGAAAAGGAAGGGGAATATATGTCCTTTGTAATTTCTGTACACAGCATTTGAAAACCTGCTCTGGGCACTCCCCCTCTTCCCCCAAAAATGTCTGGTGCAAGCGATTAATGCTGTGTGAATGTAAACAAAGATAATGATTCAAACAAGAACAAGATGTTCCACCCAAAATGATTCACTTTCCAGTGGCTGAGATGCCTACTTCTAATCATCAACAAAGGTTAACCTGACCAGATTTAATTAACCACTTAATACAATAATAAAGATGCATAAATGATGGAGGAGGAAGCCCACAAAGGCAACAGTGAATCCAAATAAATCCCTTCAGCAAGCACAAAGTCTGGGCTGCTATCACCTGATTACACTGATGTAAGAATTCCCAAGTTTTTAGCTCCACTAGGTACAGTTTTCCACTTGCCTATGTGGAACTTGATTAACAGGTGGTTTTAATTATTATTAAACAAACAGAAAAAAAAAAAAGGCAAGAAACCACATCCCTAAAATTCAATGATAAAATAAACCCAGTGATATTTCTTAATACTGTGCTTCAAATTCATAGAGGAAGTCAACTGGTTTATACAGATTACTTGAGGAGTACAGGAAAATAAATTACTATTTCCTCATATATAAATATATTATATATAAGGAGATATCAGACAGACATTTTCAAGGCAGAGTTACTATTTTCAGTGAAAAACATAATCTTATTCTGGAATATTCCCTAGCACTGAACCAAAAGCTTCTTACTACAACAATAACGTAATTTGCAAGTATTAAATGCCATAAATTGGGAATACTGCAAAATATTTTACATTTCAAAGAATGTTAGGAAATATTATTGGCCCTGGATAACGTGTCCAGCACTTGCTGGTTGAGGCAGGCTGTACTCAGAGTGTTACCAAATAATGAGTATTAAAGAGGAAGACTGGGCATCAGCCCTTTCATTTTCTCTCAGTAAAGTTTAAATATCCCTTAAAATAAACAACTCAGTGCAAACCAACAGATCTGCTATTGATTCATTCTGTTCATAAAAAGTAACAACATCGTGGTAAATTCAATCTAGTCAATGAGAAGTTTATGAGCCTAAATATATCAAAAGGGCAATGAAAGCTAATATATAGTGATTAAATAACAATCTGTGAGGAAAAGACACCCAACTTTCAATTCCAGGGCAGTGGAATCATCTCCTGATGAAAAATGGGGTTTGGATTGTTTCAGAGGACACTGCAGCCATTTGCCCTTTTTAACAGCCTGGAAGTTCACAAGGCAAGATTAACTTATAATTTAACTGAAGTGGATCTCAAATAAAGTTTTTGTGATTAAAATCTCCATTCCTGTGCCTCCTGGCAGTGCCAATATTGCTGGAACAGGACATCAGCTGCAACGCCAGCGACTCTGGAATGCGCTGCCATAAACTGCAAATCAGCTTTGTCCTACTTTAATATTGGTTTAACAGTAAAAAAAAAAAAAAAAGAACTTTGATGTTTAATATTTAAATAGTACAATTATCCCTTTAGAATTGAGTCCAGAAGGACCCTTCACGGGTACACAGTGTGAAACAGCAATGAAGGGAATGTGGCTTTGCTCCATGAGGAGGCTTTGATTGGTAGGACCCAGCTGAAAGGTGAATTTGTGTGTGCTGAGGAGATGCCTCAGGGACTCTGGAGCAGGGGAAATGCTCTCCCACCAGTGCCATGGACAAAACTGAACAACAAGGCTGAAATACTGTCAGAGCAGGGAGCTGGGAACAACATTCATGACAGGGATTGTCCCCAGCTGGCCATGCTGGTGCCTTGGTTTGGATAGCCAGAGACAAGGGTGGCTTTCTCCAGCTTTGTTTTGGAAGTCAAGGTTGGAGCAGGTAAAGCCTCCCTTTCCATTTTCCTCTCCTTCCTATCTTTTGTCACTTCAGGGTGAGTGAACACAGAAAAATGTCAGTTTTAGGGAGGAACACTTTAATCATGAGCTAAGTATTGTCCCTGAACAGTGAAGGAGGAATGATTTTCAGACCCATGATTTTTCTCTTTTGGGGGAAGATCAGAGAGGAAGCCCTGCACCTGCACTGCACTCGGGGGGTGCAGGGTGATTCTGAGTGCAACTGCCCATTTCTGCCAACCTTGAGGACTCTGTTGTGCCCAGCAAGGGGATGAACAGTTTGTCTAGACAGAGGAGGATCCGTGGATTACATGGATTACACGGCTGGAGCACACATATGCAGGCACTTGTGAGGAACAAAAGCACAGAGCTATTTACTACCTCACACAGATGGGTAAGTCCACTCTGGAGATCTCTGCAGACTTGTGAAATCAGGATGACGTGTCTGGAATTCTTCCTCTCCTCTCCACTGCTGAAGTAACTCAGGCAAATGCAAGTTGGCAGCTCCTTTAAAGGCTCCAATTTACCCATTTTACATAATAACTTTCAGCTGCATTAAACACAAACACACAAAAAGACCAGGTAGCACCAACAGTGAAATCTAAATTTGGATTACTCACAGAGAAAACACACAAAGTCTGAGTGATTTTGCAATTAAATCAGAAGCAAAGTGAACTATTTTTTTACACTAAGCTGGATTGTCCAATGGGACACGTTCAGTCTGCACCCAGAGGGAAGTTGTAGGAGCAAAGTTCTGCACTTCCAGAGGCAACTGAGGAATGCCAAATACATCCACACACCTCTAGACCTACTGGTTCCTCCCGAATCCAGAAAAATCCAATCTCCTGGGCCACTATAAATCTCTGCTCAGAACAGCCCTGCCAAAAGCAAAGTACAGATTTCTGCATTTTTCTTATTCCATAGCTCCTGCTGAGTGTTTGCCCCAGTCCTGAGTGCCTGGCTGTCCCACTCCTTAGATATTCATTTATTTGTTGCTGGGCAGAAGAAAACCTGAAATCATAACTCTCAGATTAGATTCATTTGGTATTTCAATTCCCAATCTAAATTTTAATTAACTCTTCTACTTCAGCATTGCACTTTATCATGATGAATTACTTGGAGGAACACACAATACAGAAACCCTACGGAGCAACTGAATGTAAAAATATTTACTTAGAAAATTTCATTTATTTTTTTCTCCAAACTGTTAAAAAAGAATGTAGACACAGTAACAGAAATATGAAGTGACAGAAGAGAATGGGCCAGATCCTTGTGAATCCACTCCATTTCACCAGGCACATAAAACTAAACTGGCCTCAGCTTGATGTAACTGATACATCTCAAAAATGAATGTTAGACATGAAATGGCAAAAAGGCTGGTGAGCCAAATTCAACTTACTTTTTTTTCCCCTATTATTCCCTTTCTATATTTTCAAAATATTCCTTAATGCTCTTTCCTTTCAGAAGGAAATGTAAGTCTCTCAAACTAATATTTACAAGTTCAGCTGCAACATCCTCCATGGAAATTCAGTCTGGCTGTTTGTTACTCTTTGTGAGGAATAGTTCTGCTTGAGTTCTCCACAGAGAAGAAAACAACTCTGTTTTCCTGATATACTTCAGATTCAAATTACTGAAGTGCAGGATGGAGAAATGAATTAGATAAAGGCATGGGAAATGTGTAATTCATACCTGGCTGCTGTGATGAGCTCGCTGGTAACTGATAAAGCTGTGAGTGTTAAAAGAACTTTAATGAGAAATGATATTGACCTAAGTGCCAGTGTTATCAGAACTAAAATAAATGAAATTTAAAAATATTTAGTTTGCACTTCAGCAGTGTCCACAGACAAATATTTTAGTTTAATATCTACCTCTGATTTCCATTAAAATACCTTTAGATGAGAATATCAAAAGCAATTTCCATCTTAGTTTTCTACAGTCCTATAACTTTTTATGCTCTTAAAATTAAAAACAATTCCAACTTCTTTCCTCTGTGTAACTAATTTAAAGACAGATGTAACACATATTTTTGCTACCTCCTCTCTAAATTGACAACAGTTTCTGTGCAGCCTTTCAGAAATTTCCAGCTGTGAACAAGAGTGTCCAGAGCAGAGGGGGGGTTGCTCCTGGTTATTGCTGGAAGAATCTCAAACAATAAAGTAACTCTCATGATTATGATGATCTATCAATAATCATCTATTTTTAAGTGCAGCATCCTATAAATCCTCCTAATTAGTAAACGAGATGTCTTCTTTTTAGCAAACAATCCCCAGCCTCCCTCCCTATTTATTTCTCTGAATTCAATTATGTTTGCACCTGCTGGCCCAATCACCTAAATGACAGATTCTGGATGGAAGGGAGAAGCTGGGCCATAAACAATAATTTCATTATAGTTCAATTTAAAGTATTTGCCTGCACCTATTTTCTCTGCTTTATGAAGAATGTTGATGCTACTTCCTCCTCTGTGGCTCTGCTCTCGTGTCAGGAGATGCAGCAGCACCAGCATGAATTTCACACTGTTCCCAATCTATCCTTCACTGCTGACTCTATAGGAATCAAAGCTGAGATTTTCCTGGAGGGGAAGGACCATTAGGATAAAGAAGGAATGAATGATTTCCAAGCCTGGGCTGAAAAAACTGATAAAAGTAAAAAATCAGTTGGTTGCTAAAAAGGACTTTGTGAAATAAAGGTTAGGAAATATTTCTTTAGAATATAAAAATAACAGAACTACTTGAAAAGCCATGGAGGAGGAGGTGTTCCTGATGGTATTTACCTACCATGGGACTTAAAAACCCATCTACTCCCTAAATCAAATTAGTTACTTCTCCAAAAACCTTCCAGAATGAAATTCAGTCTCTGGATGAAAATTTGAGAATGGAATCTAAGCCATTCTCTGCCTTGAAGGATTAAACAAGATAGAGATAGATGTCAAACTGCGAAATGTTTGAGAAACTCAACAACATCCAAACCATCACAGGTGTTCAAAGAAACTCACATTTCCTTCCATCACCTGAAACACAACATACCCTCAAAATATGTTCTGAAGCTCTTACACCTTGAACGCTAAGTCAGTGCTGGGCAGAATTATCAATTTACTGTATTTATCTCACAATGAATAGTAATTTGTGTGAGTGTGTAAAATTGGATGGTGTATAAATTGAAACAGTAACCAAAGGGGAGGTAAACAGGCAGCTAAAGCCCTAAGAGAGGAGCCTTGGAGAGAGGAACTGCACAGCATTTTTATGTAACACGTGGGGAAACTGTGCAGCATGGGAGTTTTGAATGTTAATTCTGCAGCTGTACTAAATCCAGTGTGTCAGATTCTGTCTGCAAGCAAGCCAGATTTAAGGAAGCACATTTTTACTGCAGCACTGGAGGTTGAAAAATGGTTAACTTGGTTAAGCTCACCAGGAGGAAGTTTATATAGGAGTCTAAGATGAATTCCAATATTCCTTCAGCAGTGTTTCACTTCAGAAGTAGTTCTCAGTTAAATAGTTAAGTACTTCTCTAAGTCTTTTCATTAATTCTTTCTATTAATGAAGAAAAGCATGGCATGAGCTAGAACTCTTCAATTAAGATAATCATTATCATAAACAGATGTTTTGTTTGACAGTTTGAAGGATATGGGTGTGCTGTGATTTAGTTCAGAGATTTTAGCTCAACTGAAGACTTCAATGAAATAACCTCAGCCCTCATCTCTAATTGTACCAATCACCAAATCACCATTCTGAGGGACAGAGCTGGAGATGTTTGGTTTTGCTCTGTGACAGAAACGTAAACAAACTGCTGAGGACTGGGGTTAAGTACAGCAGGCAGGACCAGGGTACATGGCAGGGAGATAACACACGGGCCTTAACAAGCACCCCGTTATCTCCTTGCAGCAGACACAGGAGCTGGGCCTGGCCCTCACCCACAGGCTGCAGACAAAGGCTGCAGCAGGTTGAAAGCCATGGATCCACTTCTCATAAACCTCAACCACTGGAAACAGCCCAGGCCCAACTGGGATAGAAATAGGAAATGGAGATGGGGAAAGTTCTTCTGTTGGAAATGAACTTGTCTGTTTGCAAATGTGGTCTTGTCAGCTGCGAGGATCTAAAATTCACCTCTGCATTTCCTCCTAAACCATACGAGCCTGGCCACTGTGCTTTGACTTAACTGAAAAAAATGGTCAAGTTGGTGAATGCTTTCCAAAACAAAAATAATTTTCAGAGTAAGGAGTACATTATTTTCACTTTACCTTCTGAATTAGTGTCTGCATCCTAAGTTTTACAGCCTAATTTTACAGACACAAGCAAATACTTTTAAATTTGGTAAGACATTTAGTCACTTGACCCTTACAAGCAAGCAAAAAAAAAAATCCTTTTCATACTTGTAAAGTGTTATAGGCATAATCTGGATAATCTCATTACATGACAAACATGGTCTGACTCATGAATAACACTTCCTAATAAACTAACACACCTCTGTTAAAACAAAATCTTTTGTTAGAAAAGAAGGAGAAAAGCCCCCCATACCCTTAAGAGAATTTAAAATATTGTCACCAAGCTAAAAACAGCAAGTAAATATTAACTCTGTGAAGTGCAAAACAAGTTTTATTGACCTGTGAGGTAAATATTGACTGAAATGAAGCAAATATTTAGAAGCTGACGTTAAGGGGACGAATCCCCTTCACCGCAGCAAACAAGATTTTGACTACTACATTTCTGGGTTTGTATTTATTCCAGAAGGTCTGAAAGGAGATATTTCCTTTTCCAGACATCTGCTTCTTAAAAACAAAACTGTCTTTCCTCAGTGACTAAATTGGATGTGCATCCAGAGGGCAGGAATATTGTACAACACACAGGTTTGACAAATTGCTTTCAGACAGAAAACTCACTTAACTAAAACCTGCCCAGACAACAACATCCAAGACCCTTCTTTGATCCCTAAAAAGGTAAACAGAAAGTCAAATTCCATTTTATGAATTATGTTAGAGGATTAATTTGGGTTTGGAACATAAAATATAATGCTGTATATCACACACGTGGGATTGCTAGGGCTGTCCTGTGCAGGGCCAGGAGTGGGACTTTGATGATCCCAGTGGGTCCTTTCCAACTCAGGATATTCTATGATTTAACAAGGAAAATACAGAATAATTAAGTCTATAACTACTAGCAGGTACCACAAATGGAATATAAATTAACAAACCCATCTACTCCTTCCCGGTAAATCCACTCACGTTTACACACATGAGAACTCACCGTTCAATTGAATGACCCACACGGGGATTCACATGTTCAGATGAACAAATTAGATGGGGGGGAAAAAAAAAACCCACCCTAATTTTGAGAAACTTCAAAGATCCTATTGAAAACTCTGGCACCTTTAAGGACACCCATTAGAGAATGCCAACGTCATGATCATTACATCTTCTGACCTAAATACCTCCGTAATGGTCTAACAGCAGCAATTAACGCACACCTCCCGAAATTCTTGAACAGCCGAATAATGTTTGAGTCACTGCACTTAACAGATCCTCCAGTGTCACTACAAGAAAAGGCCGGTTCAGGAAACAGCTTCTGCCCTCGGTTCTGATGACCACGGGAACTGCTCCTTCCTGCAGATAAAGACAGAGGCTGAGCACCCTCCTGTGCAGGGAGCAAAAACTACAGCTGCCCTTTGTGGCTCCGCTGGCTGATTCTCATTCAAGGCTTTATCTTTGCCTTAAAACAAAACAAAACAAGACTCCGGGATCTAATTCAGCAGCTTTGGAACAATTACATGACACCATTGCAGTGGAATTACTCTCAGTTTAGGATGACTTCACGGGAATGAACAAGCTGGTGTACACAGAGGGCTGGTAAGATTTCTGGAGACCTCAGGGAACGGGGTGATGTCATTGCAACACAAAAATATCTGCTTCGAATTCCTTGCGAGTCGCCTTGACAAAGCTTAGAGGATCAGAGTTCAGCAGTGAAACTCAGCCATCACCTCAGGGATGTTTTCAGAACGGGGCTCTATTCTTCACTGTCTCAGATACAGGAGCACAGGAGCCCTTTCCTTGTGCTCGAAATACAAACTGAAGTCAGGGTTTGCAGAGTTGCAGGAGACCGTTTTTAAAAGATGGAGCTCTCAAAGCTCAGGAAACATTCGAATTTTTAAGGTTATTTGAGCCTCTTGGCAGGACTTTCAAATCCTTCAAACAGTTTAAACTAAACCCTCTTAATTTTGCAGAAGTCTTCCATACTCAAGCAGCATTTTGGGTAAAATGAAGACAAACCAATAAAACCTTTGAATATTCAGGACATTCTGCTATTCTACAGACTCTTACCAAAAAGCCCATTTTTTTTTTATCATATCATTAACTAGAATTGCTTTCCCTGTATCTGAGATCAGCTCCTTTAAATTCCACCACAGATGAGGCTGCATGCCTCATTTTAAAGCACCAGTTCTTTCTGGTGAAAAAATGTAACACAAAAGGTGAAGATTGTAATCCCTTAACCTGCTCAGGTTTCTGCAGAGGTCCTCCAGGACACAAAATATTTTCTTCTAGTATTTCTGCCTGTAAAACAAGCTCTCAGCAACTTCTAGGACAGAGTAACTGTTGCTGCAGTGGTAAATACTGAGCTGCCAGGGCATTCCAGGCAGAGGATGAGAGTTTGTTCCAATGTTTTCATGCACTGAACAACCCCAGAAAAAGCAGGTACACACTGATGGAAAGTGCTGATTGCACCAATTAAGGAGCTACCACCTGCTCCTGGGAGGATGAGAAAGTCTGGGGTACTCCTGAGTGTATAAACACCTGAAAATGGAGTGCCTGGGCACTCTATGAAATTTATTGGCATCCTGGGAGTAGAATCCAAATACAGATTGGTAAATTAATCACCAGGTATTCCATGACCTAATGCATCCAATGCCCATGGGAAAAGAGTTCCAATTTTCTGTGAATAATCTCCCAAATCTCTCTTGTGTCAGGAGTTACTAAATCCAGAGGTCATTAATGGCACTAGGAAAACATACCTGTTAAATAACAACATCTCTGAAGAGTTACACACCTTCTAATGAGCTGTGAATTAGAGATAAATCAGCAAGTGACCTGCATGAGCAAACACCATTGATTAATAAGCTGCCACGAATTAATTTCATATTTTCAGTGCATGTGGCAATGAGAAACAGTTTGAGAACAACGTGGATTTAAAGCTACATTTGTACTTTAATGCATTTTATAATTACAAAAAAGAAACAGCTGAACAAATCTTTTATATTTATACCCTTCCAAGCGATGTACAGAAGGCATGCATAATTTCCAATCATAAAACACTATTTAAAAATAAGAGATTTATAATTGCTTTCCCTGATTTGAGAAGCAAATTAAGATTTTTTTTTTTCACATTGTCCTTCATAATCCAAACACGATGCGAGTGACTGACTGAGCAAAGAGTGGGAGAATGAACAATATGGCACAGCAGAAGCCAAACACAACAGGTTTGTGTTATCCTTGGAAGGATGGGGACATGGCCACAAAATTCTTTGAGTGCTTCCTGCCAGGCATCTGAAATCTGCATTGGTGCTGCTACCGAGGAGGACTGGTATAATTAGACAGAAAAATTACACAAATGGGAAAGGTCTTCTGAGTTCAGAGGGCCTACAGGAACAGGAGGCCTGTGGGTATGCTTAATACTTAAGTATATCTGTAATAATCAGCCCAGGTTTCTTCCAATCCATCAGCCACAGCCCGAGCGAAACGCAGAGGATATGTGACCTGAACTTTCCAGTCGGGAAATTGTAGGCACAGTTTCCAAAAACATCATAAAAGTAGGCCAAGCTGCCTCCTCAAAACCTACCTCTAAGAGACACAGAGATGGAGCCAGTGTTCTCAGCTTCTTCCTTGAAAATAAAAGAGAGGGTTTGTTGTTAGATGGTGTCACTGAACGCCAGGCCACTTAACTCTTCCAAACACTTAAGTTTTTCACTTAGTAAGATCTACAAGGGCCCATCCTTTCTCTCTCCTGGCCCCACAGTATTGCTGTATTTAAACTTTGGAATTAAACCAGTATTTCTGTTCTAACTCAACGCAGCACCGATTTTTAAATATTTTTTTTCTGCTCAGATATTAGTCCCACTTTCTGTGTGAGCTGCATACCTAAACACTTTTTCCAGAAAAATATCTGAGCCAGGGAAAACAGATGCCATTTCTGGACGCAAACTAATTTATTCAAGAGCATATTTCAAAAGAAAACCTGTATCTGTTTCATTCCAAGCCTCTCCCAAGAGCTACAGCAGCATTAACTAGGGCAGTGCTTTCCTCAGCTTTCCTGGGAGGCAAAGCCAATTTCCAGACAGCAGGACTCCCTTAATCGCCACCGACAAGTAATGATACCGCAGTACACATATATTTTTATATATATCCCTTCATTTCCTTCCTTATTATTGCCTTCCCAGATTAATTTTAATCGAGGCTTTCGAGAAAAAGCAACAGGAACCTCCCCGTCGTTTTGGCGGGGTTGAGGCTGAGGGGAGGCGCCCCCCACTCCCCTCACCCCGACCCTCACGGGCCGTGACGGGGCGAAGGCCGCGACGTTGCCAGAGCAACGCCCAGCTCCGAGCCTTCCTCCTCCTCACTCCTCTTCTTCTTCCTCCTCCTCCCCTCACGGCTCCTCCTCTTCCTCCCCCTCGGCCCCGGCGATGGCGGCTGGCGGCGGGCGGGAGGCGCCGGGCGCCCCATGAGGTACCGGGGGAGGGGGCGGGAAAGCGGCCGCCCCCCCGCTCCCCCTCACAGCGCAGGGCGGGGAGGGGGACGCGGGGAGGCGGCTCTGGGGTCATCCTTTCCTTCCCTGTGCGGGGTCCCGGCGGTACAAACCCACCCGAGGGATTCCCGGGACAAACCCTCCAGAGGAGTTCCCGGCGGTTCAAACCCTCCCGGGGGTCCCGGCGCGGTGCGGGAGCAGCTCCCGGAGCGCGGGGGGAGCAGCGGCCCCGGGAGAGACGGGGAGTGTTCGAATGGGCCTTTCTCAAGAACCTTATTTTAGCTAATTTTTTTTTGCGGGGGGAGAGCAAAATCTGGGTGCGTGCGGGATTCTTCTTCCCTGAAATCCCATTTGATAACTCGGTGATTTGAAAGTTTGCTCGGCGCAGTGCCAGGGGCGGCTGCGATTCTCCAGCTCCAGAATTGACACCGAGCTGTCAGTTCTTCCAAAACCTGGCCCCAAAACACCAACTGCAGTGCAAACGAGGCGTCTTTTTTTTATTTCTTCCTGTAAAAACGTCGCTCAGTAACACTATTCACACAAGTCAATACCAGCTCCATCGGTTTTATTCGTGTGCAAAAAAAAAAAAAAAAAAAAAACCGAACGAGAGTTTCGGTTGTTTTGAAGTATGATGTCATCTTTGGCCAACAAAAAATAGTAGTAGTAGGAGCGAGCACTTGTATATATTAGTAAGTTCTCATATTTATGTGTTAAAGTGGTTCTACTCTGTAATGTTACCTTCTTTTTAAAGGCTAAAGAACTTGAGGTTTGTGCAAATGCATCCAGAACTTCTCGCTGTGCAAAAGCAATTTTGCTTTGTTTTTGTATCCCCAGTGAACCTAGCTGTGAAAAAAAAAATTTCGAAGAGAAATCTGTAAGAGTTTGAACAATAGGAAGAGGATTATAACAAAATTCTCAGTGTTTCAATATTACTCCATAGTGACAAGAATTGTGTCAAATTCAGCTTCCAGGCATTCTCCAAAATCATTACTCTGATGTCACACCAGTCCAGAGAAGTTGATTTAACCCTGTTTGATCCGAGTAAAGATTCACAGAGAAGTGAAAAACTGCCCAGAAGGCAACCAAAAGATGCCAAAGGAAAGATAAATCAGACCTCATTTGGCTGCATTTAATTTTTCCCTCTTTTAAATGCTTCTTAGAAAATGGCCTAACCTGGTTCTGCTCCCTTCCCCAGACAGGATAATCTCATTAATCTCATAATGGCCCTCAGTTTTGAGCGTGCACTGGCTTTTGACTGGACGTGTCTGAACCAGTGCTCAGCCATTAATAGGTGCATGGAAATGTACTCCCTGCTTCCTTCCCATCAGCGTTTGCTCCTTTTCTGACCCTCTGCTGTTGCTATTTTTGTGAAATTATGCAGCACTTCCAAGATCTCTCCTGTACCAAGCCAGTGCTGGTCTCCTGTCCAGCAGCTCTTGCTGTTCTGATTCGCACTTTCAGCTGCTCCTAAGGCAGCCAGGTCACTGCAGGCTGGGAAATCTGCACATGGAGAGAGAGAGGAAAATCATTTTAATATGGGACACAGGAGGTCGTCTTGTGGAGCTGGGATGTGAACCACGGAACAAATTCAGGCGGGATCTCAGAGAATCTTGCCTTCATGCACTCAGTACAACCTACTGGATTTTTATTTTCCTGAACTATTTATCTCTCTCTTTAACTGTTCCTGTTTATGTCCCGCTCTAGGAGACACAAATCGGAAAAAACTCCAGGAGCAAACCCCACCATGCAACCCGACTGCGCCCATCTCCACAGCATCCAGGGGAGCCGCGATGACTCCTCCTCCTCGCCCCGGCTGTCGGGAGAGAGCTCCTGCCACCCCAGCACCGGGGACGTGCGCATCCAGCTGAGCTCCAGCGCGGGGGATTCCAGGGAAAACGCGACCTCGAGGGCCTCCAGGCCGGGCTCCCAGAGCCGCTCCCACGGGCACGCCCATGGGGAGGCAGGAGGGCTGGAGGATGCCGCTCCGGACCCGGAGGAGCAGGGCGGCAGCTCCCTGTCGGAGCTGCGGTACCTCCTGCAGTGGCTGCACAAGAGCCTGCCCTACCTCCTGATCCTGTGTGTCAAACTCCTCATGCAGCACATAACCGGTAGGAGTAGAACAAAATCAGCTCGGAGGGAACAGACCCTCCTCCCTTCCCCCAGCCGAGATGTATACAAATAACCCATGCCTGAAATGTAATTCGATTTATTTTTAGCTTTATTTGCTTTATTCATCAGAGAGAGAGATTTACTAAACTGCATTTCAGTGGCTTCTGTTTCCTTTGCTGGCATATGTACAATGTGCTTAATTATCCTGGCTTGAGAGTCTCAGCTATTAATTCTAATTACAAAGACATATTAGAAGTGGCTGCTTTTTAACCCAGTTCAGTGATTTATTTTTCCTTTTCATGTTTATAACTGATCCTATTTTCCTAATAGGCATTTCTCTTGGAATTGGGCTGCTAACAACTTATGCGTATGCAAACAAAAGCATAGTAAATCAGGTTTTTCTCAGAGTAAGTATCACCCTATGTAACAAAACTCTTTAGGTTAAGCAAGACTTAAACAAATTGATCCATTTTTGAAAGAAATGGAAATGGAGATGGTGTTTTATTTCCTTAATAATATTAGATATTGAGATGGAAGTAAAGTCTTAATGCTTCTGTACGGGGGGACTTCTCAGATTCAAGGGGGTGCATTTTTTTCCCCTGTGACTTTGACTATTGAAATCACTTTCTTGTAAGTCATGGAATAATTTCTTAACTATATTTGTGGGATGAAATAGCAGTTGACAATTTAAATTTTCAGCTCTGTGTTCACTCCCAAAGGGAAATCTGTTGTTTCTTCAGAGTGGAGTGGGTTTTGGTTGTCTTTAGAAAAAACCGTAGAAAACCTAGAAAGTGGTAGGTTGAAAATACTAAAATTACTGCTTTACCTTTCCATTGAGTTCTCCATATTTATTTTATGGGCTCTAAACCCCCTCTGATAAAGTCCTCTGGCAATAAGTGCTCGGGTGCTGATTCTGAGGCAAGGACTGCAATGTGTCTTTACAATCCCCTTGCAGGAACGGTGCTCCAGGTTGCAGTGCACTTGGTTACTACTCTACCTAAGTGGATCATCTCTCCTCTTGTATTACACCTTCCACTCTCAGTGCCTGTATCAGAGGTAAGTTAGAGAAACAGCTCTACTCCACCATAAATTACTCAGACATTAACTGGGGACACTTTATCTGCTGTTTTTCTTTAATTGTGGCATTGGTTTCTCTTTCACTTTAATCTCCATTCCTCCCCTTCTGCCAAATTTAACAGGTGCTGTCCTTAAAAGCAGTATGTTGGAATTTCCTAGACTCCATACTCGATTTAATGGCACTGCTGTGCCACAGAGAACATTCTTGGCTTTGATTCCCAGCTCTGACCCTTGGGAATACCGAACGTGGCATCCCGGGGCTCTGTGGAGTTTATGACTCCAATTGGTTTTTCCCCCTTGACCATAGCTGCAGGCCTGGCTGGAAATCAAAGGCTAAATGCCAAAGTGAGACAGCAAACTGAGCTCTGGAGGATGGGGGCTGTGATGAACATACAGCAAAGAAGGTTTCAAGATGGAAAAGTTGTCAGAGATCCTCAGTGACAACTCATTTACAATGAGCAGTTCATTTTCTTAGTAAATGTTCTCCCTTGGTGTAAACCAGGGTTTCCTTTTTTAATTAAACCTGCTGTGATAATCTCAGGTTACAGTTTCCTCTAAACAGGGTGCTCCAGTAACTTCTGATATTTCTTTTTGTAGCTTAATCTTCTTAAGCCCCACTGTGGATTTTATGAACTTTTGGGAGGTGCTTTGGATTGTGGGCGTCACAGACTTTATTCTGAAATTCCTCTTCATGGGCTTGAAGTGCTTTATTCTCCTGGTGCCTTCTTTTATCATGTCCTTTAAATCCAAGGTAAGGAAACAAGCTGTAGTTTTGATTCCTTGTGAAGATTCTCTTATGGTAAAAGTAACTAATAATTAAATCCTACCCAGAGAAAAATCTTTAATTAAATGTCTCTATATAATCCACCACTACACTGTGTGCAAGAAAACCCTGTGGCTTTCATGTTCTTCTCTGCTTGGTGCTAAAAAAAGGTTTTCAGTCTGATCTGAAACAATTGCTTGTATTATATCATTGGATAAATGGGTTTATTTCTGTCTCCAAGTTGGGGGTTGAAGCAAACCTTTCATTTTCTGCTCTGTAGGAATGTGTACACAGGCAGTTGGCCTGGAGCAGCTGGAGCAAAGCAAATTTTGCACATGCTCAACAAGAACTGTCAAGATTTTTAAGATCTGCACATGCAAACAGCTGGTTTTTTCTGTCTCTTCAAAAATAATCCTGAATTTTCTTTGTTGTTAATAAACTTAAGGAACATTTGTGTCAGATCATGGAATTTGATTCATAGCTTAACTTCTGAAATCAGTGAGGTTTAATAATTTTCTCAGAAGCTTACACTCACTGGTAGTGTATTTATTTTTATCTGCTTCCCGAGGTGAGGCAGGCAAAACCAATTACATTTTATCTTAAAACTGCAATTACTAGTGCTGGTTCAGAAAAAAAATAAATTAGCAAGTACAGTTTGATGTGGTAGAATTTGAACAGGATGTTTTGGGACATTTTTATCTTTTATAATATACCAGAACAAGTTCTTCTGAGGTACAACTGACTTCTCTAAACAGTGATTTATAATCAAGATCTCTATTTTTTATTCTACATCCAGTGATGTAACATGCAAGAAAGTTATTGAAAATTCCATTACACCAACTATGGCTAAATTAAAGAAGGAATCTGGTCAATAGTGGCAAATTGTGGCATCATCCAGTGTACATTATAGAAAGAGCTACAAATACAGTTTTAAGAAAAACTTACTTTATTTCCTTAAAAGCTAAGCTAAATATTTATGATTATACATGTACACACCCAGTGTTCTGTGCAGGACACTTGTGTTTTGTTATTCACTGATTTTAGTGTTAGTGAACTCTGGTTACCTGTTCAGTCCAGCTCCCCTTTTGCTTCTCTCCTGGCCCCTCAGTTTTTATATCACCCCATGCTTAAAGAAGTTTATTATCAGAAGATAATTAACAAGTTTCTTAGACAGACACAAAACTGTTTACAGGAAAAGAGTTTGCAATTTATTAACAATTAGTATTACTATTATTAATAATTTGTTACTAAAAGAATGGGCCTTATTCTCACTTTTTAACCCTGAGTGCAGGACACAACTCTGGCTCATGACAAGCTGATATCTGTCATCAAATTTGTGTTACTCTCCTTTTTCATGTCACTTTACTTTTTTTTAATGCTTCTGAAATTAAGTCTGACAGCCTTGTTAAGTGGGTAGGCATCTGCCAAGCCATCCCAATTCAGCCCATAATTTGATTTTCTGCAGCCCAGTAATCAATTCTGCTACTGTTACTTGGACAGTTGTGTGGTGAGACTCATCCTCTGATTTTTCTTTTTTCTTTTGTTCTGTGCTCCACATTTAATTGTTTCATTACGAGTAGAAGCTACTCCAAAGAATAACAATGCATCTTTTTTTCTGTGTATTTTGCAAATCCTTGGGAGTTTTAAATCTTGAGCTATTCCTTTGCATGTCTTGCTTAGGGCTACTGGTACATGCTGTTAGAAGAACTCTGCCAGTATTACCGTATGTTTGTCCCCATACCAGTTTGGTCCCGTTACCTCATCGCCTATGGGGAGCTGGACACTGCACTGGGATGGACCCTTGGCATTCTGCTGGGCCTCCTCTACCTCATCCTCAAGGTATGCAAGCTTTATGTGCTCTTCTCAGATTTTACATCAGATTCTCAAGTGATTGTTCTGCGTGAATTGTCGCTGGAGGGCGAAACAGATACAACTCGTGTCTGAAAGTTCCCCTCTGAACTCACTGCTAGGTTGCTTCAGTCTTACTGGTGCAGCCTTCCAGGAAAACTGGCTCAGGACTCTAAATTAATCCTCAAATTTGGATTGCAAAGCAAAGGACACAGCTACCATACGTGCCCACGCATCAGATGCAGAACTTGAAAAAATAAAGACAAAATTAACGGCTAAAAGAGTCACCCTTTTCCAGGAAACTAAATTTTCTCTGTTGGAGTGTCCTGTGGGACAAGTTAAACATTTTCTTACTGGCTCTCTGCTTCTCCAAAGAGCTCATCTGCCCCAAATGTAACCAGTTTGTTTTAAAACATGACCAATACTTCATCATGCTCTGGTACCTTAATTCCAGGACTAAAGACCATTGCAAGTATGATAATAATGCTGATAAATTTGCACTCTGGTGCTTCATTTGAGAACCTCAACACTCCTAAAAGACAGACCCCCCACTAGGAAAAACTTCAGCCTAAATTCTTTGTTTGGTTACATTTCAAAGATGTAAAATAGGATCAGTCTGAGCTAGTGCTGTGCTTATGTGACTTCCAACCAGCAGTGAGACTTCCAGTGCTGGAATCAAAAACCTGGGAGCCTTTTAGTTCACAGTGAAAAATCTTAAGCATAACTCAAGTTTTCTTTCCCATTTCAGCTTTTGAGCTTTTTTGGACAATGGAGAAACTTCAGGCAGGTCTTAAGGATATTTTTTACACGCCCAGTGAGTACTGCATTCTCTTGTGACAAAACCATAACCCCAATTTACATGAAAATCCTTTTAGAAACTGCTCATTCTTATTCCTTTGTATTGTCTTAGCAAAAAACAAATGCATTTTAAAATTAACCCCTGCATACTCATTCTCCCATTTCACAGTCTCAGTTCCTTGACTGAATGATAGTGCTGTCACCTGAACAACAAAATCACCCACAAAAAAAAAAAATCTGCAGATAAAAGAATGTGAAATAATGCTTTTTGTCCTGCTTCTACTTAAAAAAAATCAGCAGTGTTTCTTTACATTAGAGATTTAAGTTGCCCTGACATAGCAGCCCTTACTCCAAATTCCTTTCTGTCCTGGTATTTGGGTTTGGCTTTTTCATCCCTCTCACAATTAATATTTGCTACAAATCCTTTGTTTTACAGCTCTATGGGGTGCCAGCCAGCAAGAGACAGTGCTCTGAATCTGATGATATTTGTTCCATTTGCCAAGCTGAATTTCAGAAGCCTATTCTGCTGATCTGTCAGGTAATAACACATAATCAATTTTTTTTTTTATTTTATTTTTAATTAAAGAATATTTTAAGCTACTGTTACACAAGGCAACATAAAATTAGATGAATGCATGTTGGATGATTATTTCTAGAAATCAGACTGTACAAATAAATGGAATAGATTTATACATATAAATGGAAGAGCTTAGAAGCTCTAAGTTGTCATTCTTTTCATTCCAGCACACATTTTGTGAAGAATGCATCTCTTTATGGTTTAATAGAGAAAAAACCTGTCCACTCTGCAGAACTGTTATTTCAGACCATGTTAACAAGTGGAAGGATGGAGCCACATCTATGCATCTCCAGATTTTCTAAAGCTTGTCAGACAACTTGGGTTCCAGTTTGATTGTTCACACTAAGCTTTTTCAGTTTACTGCAGATTAAATTGGAGGAAGGAGTTCCAAAATTCCAGATACCCCATACTTAAAGCAGTGCAGAAAATGGCAACTTGACTGTTCTAAAGTAGAGAAAACTGAAGTTTTCAGAATGAATGCAGAAAAGCCAGTGTTGCTTCTCTTGTGATTCTCATAGGAAACAGTCAAATCCTTGAAATGTCCTGCATTACTTCTTAATTCAACATTTTATTTTAAAAGTTTAATAGGGTTTCAGACTGTACTAAACTGTATTTATCCTTCTAACCCAACTCAAGCCAAAAGGTGAACCTACTGATTTTATTAAGATTATGAGCAAATTTTATACTCTGGACTGCAGTGAGAATTAGAGCTGCTTGTCACTCTTGGCATTAAAGATCTTTTAATGCTTGCCCAGTAAATGAGAGAAATGAGCTTATTAATGCACCTGGAGCAGCAACTGTTTCTCACTGCACCTGTAGATAAGCACAAGAATAAAATATTTCCCCTCTAGGTTCTTGTAGGCTTCTAATGGATCCTTGGCTTAATCTTTTGGCTTTAAACCAACCACTGATGTTAGTTTTTTACTTAGCATTTTATAAAGCTGGTATTTTTAAAAGAAATCTTTAATACTATATTTTTGTCATAACAGGAACCAGATTTTCTTACAGGGGAGAATCTATTTTATACTCGATTTGCAATTTGTAGTTTGCATAAAAATCAGACAGAATAAATGCATTTGAATCTATTTGTTTGGTGCATGTTGAATAAAGAAAGATTTCTTATTGTTTTTGGTATTAACTCATATGTAAGCACATAACAACTGCTCACTGCCAGGTATATTCTTCTTGTTGAAGAAAACAAAAACCCTTTAAATGTTACAATTTATTCATGATTACTTTTTATTTTATTTCTAGCACTAATTTCTGTGTAACCTCTCTTTTTTTCACTGTGCTATTCAGGTAAGACTGAAAACATCACTCAAATGATTCTGTTACAGGAAAGTTACATTTAGTTACCATTAACTTGAGCTTGTCTTGCCTGAAGACATTTAGAAAACTTGTAAATTCAGGAAAAACAATTAAAAGGTGAAACACTTACTTGAATACCCTAAAGGTATAGCTCCAAGGGCAGAATCCAGTATTCAGAATAAAAATCTACTGAGGTGAAAGATTCAAGCTAAGAAATTTCATTACATCTGACCTGTAAAGCTCACCAAGATTATTTTAAAGAGCACAACAAAGTGTTAGTGCTTTAAATCAACTCCAATCCTTTGGTCTTTGTCCACAACATTGTAATAACAACTGAGTAAGTGCAAAGATAGGTCAAAAACAGGGATCAGGCAACCATTTCTCTCCCTTTTGTTGATTTTTCTACCCAAACCCAGTAATTTCAACATGTTTTATTAAAAAAACAAGAATAAAAAAGAGATTTTGGTCAACCGGTTTAGATTTTACACTTCATAAATCAAGCAAGTCATTCTCATCTAGTTACAGACAGGGAAAAAAGTGAGTATCTGGCACCCAGGAATGCCATCCTCTGATCCATGGGACTCCTGATCCTGACCAGAGCCACACAGACACCAGCAGCTCTGAGTCTGCAGGGACACACAGTGACAAATGACAATCAACAGCCACTTTTTAAAAGCCCAAGAACCCAGGGGAAAGTACCAGAAGGAACCTCTCTTGGGTCTTTTTAAGTTCTGAGGGAATTCCTCCTCCACTTCCCATCAGAGCTCTCAGGAAAGACAATGATTTACATTTCCTGTTATACTTAAAACCTACCTAGTTCCTAAAATAAAAACAAATAGGTCACTTGGATTAACATATGTTTAAATTTGCATTTAGTTGCTATTCACATCCACCTTATTTAGCTCTTCAGGGTATTTAGTTGCAGTAAACTGTGAGAGATGAAAACCAGGCCGGGGATTACCTTTGTTTCTGCAAAGGCAGCTCAGGGATGTCCTTACAGCTACAGATGGATTTAGTCTAGAAGAGAACTGGAGAAGTTCATATATGGGACCTGCACACAAGGATCTGCAAGAAAAATATTCAAGTAATTTGCATTGTTCTTCATAATTTCTCCTTTGGATAAAGGATTTCCCTCTGAACTGGGAAAGTGAAACAGCAATGAGCCTGCTGTAGAGACAGAATTTAAATAAACCAACCAAACCCCAAATATCTGCCCTAAAACCAGAACAGCCTCCTCAATGTTTGATGCACTTATTCATTAACACTGAGAGCAGGTTGGGAGTTAATACTGAAAAGAGAACAGACCCAAAATAAACTTCAACTGTACACTTAGAGTGCACTCAAATATGAAATGTTCTCCAGCAGTTCAGCTTTTAAACAGCACGGCAAAAAAAAAAAAAGGGATATGTAAAAGAACAGTTAACTCGTTGATTTTTATCTTTTATTATGAGCTAATACCAGGATGACATTCAAATGTCAGATGGCACAATTAAGACAGTCTTGGTAGGAATTATTCCAGCATTCCCAAAATTACAATTTAGTACACGAATGGCGTCAAATGTATGCATCACTCCCACAGAGAAAAATTATGGAATTCTGAATATCTTATACCAGAATAGTTTCTGCATCGAATGGGAAAAAGAAAAACTGCTGGTAACACAGCTGACCTAGAAACCTTTTCTGATAATGACCTGCAGAACAAAATATTTCCCTATGTAACATCTAGTAAAAAAAAATATGACTTTTGTTCAAGTTTAAGATTTAATACTTTTATATGGTTAGCCACAACAGGTATTAACCTCAGTTTTACTATATTTTTGTAATGCTACAAAAATCCTATAAAATCAAATTATAGTGAATTTTTCAGTGATTATAATTAAAAAAGCGCAGCTTGTACAAAATAAAAAAAATAAGATTCTATACTCTAATGAAAAATTTAAGACATTTTTAAATGAACAAAAGAAAGCACTTGTTAAGCTCTCCAATATTCAATGCATTCTGCACTTATCTGAAATAGCCAGACAGGAGCTAGAACTCCACTCCCCTTAGTTCACAACTAGTAATTTTGACACTATTATATATATATATAGAGGATCTATGTCTGATATTTTTACAAATAAATACAGGATAAACCATATTGCATAGTGTGTGCTTGCTGTCTGAGTCACACTCCCAAAGTTTCACAGTTATGGTAGGGAATTCAACTTACAATCTACGGGCTGAAACATTTGACAGTACAGGGAATTTCCTTGGAAAACCGATGGGTTGGGTTGGTAATTGATCAGTGAACTCAGACAAACAACTCTTGCCATTCTTGCCAGCCATTAAACCAATTCCACTGGACAATTCTATCCAGCCAAGCAAAAAAGCAACTGTTAGCTCTAACTAGGACCAAGAGAGATCTGCCTCTAAAAAAACTTCTGTTGTTGTTTTTAACCAAGTTCCTTTATCCTCAGTGAATGTCAGGCAAGTCCAGGTGCTGTGTGTTTGCAGACAGGCCCAGGGCAAACACTCCTGAGCACCTGGATTTTGGTTCCACAAAATCACCCGTGGCCACGTCACCAACTGAACGATGGCAATCTTCCAGTATGTCACTGTAAGGTAACTTGATTTTCCTGCTCAAACTAAAAGAAAAAAATTTATATTTCTCAACAAAAGGTTTATCAGGAAGTTAAAAAAAACCAACTAATTTTTGCTCAGTCATAACCATTTTTTTGTGTTGGTTCTTTGCTAGCATCAAGGTATCGCTGAATCCTTCTGCCTTGCCAATTTTAGCAAAGAGCACTGTGATCGGATTCAATGCTTACAGAGAGTTTTATGGCTTGGATCCTATGGCTCAAAAAGATTCAGTATCCACAGAGTAAGCAGAATCTAGAATTAAAAAAATCCCTACTGTTGTGAAACACCAGAAGTAGACTTTGCACAGTTTGACTAAAAGATAATGCAACGTGTGGCAGGCAAAAAGTGACAGGACTTGTATGCAGCTGCATGATCATCTCCACACACACGCACACACCATCCACACTCTAACTCTAGGGTAAAGCTCTGCAGATATTAACCCTTTCACCAGCTATGTTCATGGAAATGCTTTCTCTTTAAGGCAGGAAGTATTTAAAGTAAGGTAAAGTTTTACCTTTATTTTATTCTTTGTACCTGTAAGTCAGTTGTACAGATCGTGACAATTTTAAAAACATAAATAGTGTCCTTAAGAAGATGTTTGCTAAATTAAAGTTTTGCTAAAGTTCTGACCCACTGTGGAAGACATTCACTGAAAGGCCATTGAACACTTTTCTCATACAATCAGCAAATTTATTGCCCCAGCATAGAAAAAAAATGTTGATAAATTTAGAAATGTATAATGGCAGGGAACTACCATAAGCAAATTTTCATTATTAATAATAATAATAATAATTTTAAAAAATCCTCAAATTCTTACCCACTGGTTACAAAAATATTTATTTCCTTACACTCTGGAGGATTTGTCTGTGTTTCCTGTGGTACTTCCTAGAGATTTCTACTGACCTTGTGTTCTGCTCACTGTGGATCTCTCTGTGGGTAAGAATCTGAGCTGCCCAGCTGAGGACCAGCGTGTACAAAAGTGAAGTTTCCCAGTGAAATGTCTGCTGAGGACAGGCATGAAATAAGCAGGACATGTGTGAGCCCATGGCTTCCAGTTAAGCCTAGAACATAGCAGCACTGCTGTTTGATTAGATCCATTTGTCTTTGCAGGAACAAACAGGGATTTCAGCTGGGGAAGCAGGGAAACAGTTCTCTCCCACCCCACACTGCCAGGCTGGTCAGTGAGTGATTCATTTATTGATTGGTTGGTTCATGAGGAGGAGAATCAGAACTAGAGCCTTGAACTTTCTTCACAGCAACCAATTAAGTTTGCCTTTTTCATTTTGGGATACTTTCCATAATGAGCTGAATCAAAAAATCTATTTGAAAAATATATATTTTATATATATATATATATATAAAAAAACCTCATTATGTTTTGAATGTGAAACACCAATTAAGTTTAGCTTTCCTCTTTGATTCCACCCCATTGTAGGAAACCGCTTAACGAAGCTTGCATGCTAATTACCCCTCAGCTGCAAGCCTGCAGGCATTCCAAACTCTGCCTAGTGAAAGGGCCAACCCTCCTCGACACATTCACGACTACACCAGTGATTCTGAAGCAACATCCTGCCCCTTAATACTGTCAGTTTCGAGCTCTCAAGCTGAAAGATCCTTGATAAGGTGAGAAGATGTCACTGGAATCAGTAAGATGATGTGCCTAGAGTTCTGCAATACCATTTGCTAAAGTTTGTTTTGTTTGTTTTTTATGCACCATTGATTGACAGGAAAAAAAAAAATCCGTTTCTCTTTGCTTCCCGAGTCTCTCTGTGCAACGACCGATTCTTTGATAACTGTCACTTTTTCCAAGGAAACCAAGCAAGCCCTCCAATTTCAGCTTCAAGGGGGCTCCTGTCCCTTCTTGGTTTTCCACCTCCCAAGGCTCGCAGCAATGGTGTTGTCATAGATTCATGCGCAAGTGCTCCGGTCGTTTGGAAATCATGGGGAAAGCCTGTTTTTTGTAGGGCCCAGAGTTTGGTTGCCGGATTGGAAGTGGTGCTGAAGCCTCTCCACAGACTGTCACATCCATTTGTTCTATTCCACTGGTCTCCATCGGGTATTCCACAGGTGCCTGGGTGTTGGATGTGCCGGCAGAAGCACCTCTTCCCCAGAATTCCCCAGGGGAAAACTTGACAGGGCTTTAAAACAAGAAATGTAAAAGTCAGAGATGGACACGTCCACAGCACCGAGGTATGTCCCTGACTCTGCAGGAACCTGCACTCAAATGCCTGTGGAAAAGCAATTCTAGTTCCTCCTTCCACTTCAAGGAGTTTGAGAAATTTCCATGTCTGGCTTTTACCACAGTCTCTTGGAAAATTCTCTCATTTCAAGGTGATTGCAGGAGGGTTTTCCTGTAACTAACACGACTCTTTAGTGCTTAGGATGTTCTGAAACAGTTTTAGCTGTATCAAAGTCACCACTCTGAGACTGTATCAGCACAAATTAGAACTTCATGTGCTGCCCAACACCACAGATTTGCCTTTAATAATGTGGTTTATAAAACAGAATCATTTCTAGTGAAAGTGCTGGGCTTACTCAGAAGCAAGGCTGCATTTTTTATTTCTACTTCAACTACTATCAGAAAGTATATTACAAAAAGAAGAAAAAGAAGATCAAGTACCTGACTGGTGTCCTAGGGCTACCTATGAATCTGCGAGGCGATCGAATTTTTGGTTCAAAAGAAAATTTCTCTTTGACGCTTTCAAGTACAGATGGAGCCACATAGGTAAAACCCTGCAAAACAGGAAAAAGGCACTGCAACTCACAGGCAAGATCTGTGTTCAGGATCACTTGTGCAGTTAGGAAAAGCTGATTATTACAGGAAAATTATAAAAAGCAGAATCGGTGTAGACAGAGGAACCCTTACTCACTCCTTGAAGCAAACTTCAGGGAGTTGCTGCACCCCAGCTATTTCTCCTCAGATCCCAGATTCCCACAGGCACACTGCATTTAGATAATTTTGCTCTATAGACTGGCCATTGTTGTCTCTGCATGGCTGTGAAAGCAATGCCACGAGCAGGGTTCACAGTGCCACTCTGAATCAGAACGCTGACATTCCACAAGGGCAGCACAGCTTGTTGGCTGCTGTATAAAGAAAAACGTCAGCAATAACCAAAATATTTTCAAAGCCTTTAAACATCTCAAACCTGTTACAGGATTTGGGTTTAGTTAGGAGAGTTTGCTTCAAGGTGTTAGGAGTGAATGGAATGAACTGAGCTGAAATGCCCCCGTTTCCAGTAGCAAACCTCCCTCTCCACAGTCACTCCTCACTCACCAGAAAGACCTGGTTGGCACTTTCACTGAGAGTTGAGTCATCTGGGCTATCAACAGGTGTCTGACGTGTAAACTTTGAATCAAACTGGCTCACATCCTCTTCAGATTGCTTTGCAAAAACAAAATGATTAAGGGTTTATATTACAGATATCAACCAAATGGCTCAGCGGTGAGCAGTGCAGCCTCTGGATGGAGTTCATTCCATGGGTTTTTGGCAGAGCTCTGCTGGAGGAAAACCCTGGAGTGGTGTCGGAATCCTGTCGCTGCCAGTGGGAGGTCACTATGGGCACTGACACTGAGAAATAAAGGCAAGGGGGAGGGGCAAAAATTATGGATCAAAAAGGAACACAAATTAAAAAGATGCCTTAAAAAAAAATCTCAATTTACAAACAAAAGCCTTTAGAAATACAATGCCAGTTTCTCGCAAGTTTAGCCCTTGTCACAACCAGTTGCAACTATTTCGTTTATGGAGGCCTCTCCAGATAGTTTTGTCCCACTTTTGCAGATACAGAAGTGTCTATGGTCTGAGGGATAGAGGACAACTCTGGAATAAGTCATCATGAGGAATATTGTTTCATTGGCTCAAAGAACAACAGTAATTCTAAAATCCCTGCTTTATTCCCATGAGTTTCTGGAAAGGCAGCAGGTATTCATTTGTGCAGGCCTTCATGCAACCATGGCAGCACAAGCTGAAAAACCATCTGGTTTATACAAGAAACTTCCATAAAATTGCTACTAACAGCAAAACCCAAAACCACCTTCAGCTAAGTATTTGGAAATATCAGTTTTGAGTCTTTCTGAATTTCATTCCAAAGGGTGAGGGGGAAAAAGGTCTGGAGTTCCCATGCTGTAGGATGCTTGACATTAGTTTTAAGTGACAATTTTAGTAGCTGGGAATTACAGAGGTGACAATACCCACAGCTGCTGGAGCTGATTGTACCCAGAGGGAAAAAACAAGACACCATCCAAATATAAGATGGGATAATAAAAACTTGTTCATCACATCACTGGTTTGAGGTAAACTTTAACTACTGCTTATAATGCACAAGATGCATTGCAAAGATTAATAAGCAACCACAGAAAATGCTTAATTAGGTGATTTCATTTACTTTTGCTTAGCAACTCTATCTAGTTGAAACTAAGTACTGACTTACTGTAGAGGGTTTAGAAGCTGATCTCAGAGTGAACTGCACTTGCAGGTCTGTTTAACCTACGGGTCAGAAGCAGGAGGAATTCAGACTGAAGCAGATCAGGTGCTAGATCAGATCTGCCAGCTTTAACTGAGAGTCAATCTATCCCCTGAGTTACAACTCAAGTACCAGGAATCAGTGGCACTCCAGTTTGTAAAGTGAACGTTTCTAAGTTTTATGAAGAGCTTTGCTAAAGGCACACAGGGACTCTCTCTCTCCCAGTACTCCCAGTACATACCAATAAGGGTTTAAAAGGAGGTTCCACCTTGCGTGCCAGCAGCTCGTCCCAGTTGATGTGTCTGAAGAACGCGTGAGCCTGTGGGAGGGACAGCAGCAGAGTCAGCACCTGCCTGCAGGGCACAAAGCCCAGAGTTTCACCAGTAACATGTTCTATCCAGACCCTTTCTCTGGGCTGTTTCTTTCCACAATCACATTTGGTTTAGTGTAGAATATTCTGTAGCATTAGCTTGGAGTAGCTGGAAGAGCTGAGAATTGAGATGACACCTCCAAGTCAGACAACACATCCCTATTTCCTTGGAAGTGTTAGAAAAAAGCCAGTTTGCATGCAAAATACCTCTCATTTTCCTATAAGTTACTAATATGCATGGTTTATAAGTTAAACCATGACAAAACACTGCATTAATGACAAATTATTAGAACTGTGAAATATGGAAGACTCTTCAATACTTGTTTAATACAGAACTCACTTCAGTCATTTATAAAGCAGGTAAAATTACTGCAGTATCACCACAAAAAGTCAAGCTGGAATGCCACACTTTTCCCTTCAAGGAGCTGCACTAATGGCAAGTTTTTCATCTTAACCTCACCCTTTCAGGGCTGCACAATTAGCATTGTGCAACTACTAGAAAAGATTTACTGCAAGACAGAGCTACAGAAGAGAAGTTATTTTCCAAATCTCACATTATCAAATTTGCTTTTGTTAAGCTTTAAAGCCTTCAGGTTTTGATGAGTTGTCACTTGTGGCTGCCTTTCTGCTCATTACCCTTCAAGTCAGACACTCTCCTTCCCTGAGGTACCTTCAAAGCTGTTTTATTTTCAATGAGGTAATTTAAGAAGTCTCAAGTTAAGTTCAAGTTACCTGAACTTCTCCAGCATCTCCAGGACCAGCTCCTAGACGTGAGGCAGCATTTCTTTTTAGCAGCTTGATGAGAAATAACATCCAAAAAAAGCAGAATTAGTTACGCTGTTACAACCAGACTCGTTCTGCCATGAATCATCACTTCAATGAGTACCGTGCAGAATGAATACAGAACAATCAGAAAAATCTGCATTCACTTGAAAACAGTTGTATTTTCAAGGGAAATCATTTTCTGTACCACTCAGCAAAAAAGTGACTTCATCAGTAATAAACCAAGCTTGAACTGAACAGCCACAATGCTACCATTACACTTCTATTTTATCCATATGGAGTACTGACAGTCATTTAAAATTCTACCTTTTTAAGCAGATCTCTGGCTTCTTGTGTGAGGTAGGGAGGCAAGTTGAGTTTACACTTGAGAATCTTGTCAATTGTTTTCTTTCTGTTCTCCCCAGTGAAAGGAGGCTGGAAAGCACCATTGAAACAGGAGGAAAAACAGGACTTGGTCAGATCTTTGTGTACACAGAACTCACTTCAGTCATTTATAAAGCAGGTAAAATTACTGCAAATAGGCACTGTTTGGATAAAAGCAGCTCGTGTCTGTAGTCAAACTTGAGAGCTGTATTTTGGCTCTATCTTACTTGCAGTGTATATATATATATATGCAATATATGTATTGATACATGCAGCTGAGTTAGGGTACAGAGAAGCAGAGAAGCTACAAAGGGAAATACATGCAATTATAACTGTGCACCTACTGCTCCAGTCAGCATGTCATACATTAATGCCCCCAAACTCCACCAGTCCACAGCACGGTTATGCCCACTCCTCATCAAGATTTCAGGGGCCCTATAAGCAGAAAAATCAAAAATATGAAAGTGTTTTAATGAGCTTAATACTAATTGTGACTGCTAGTTTTCCAACAAAACCCCATTTATCAAGTCAAGATGTCCTAAGTGACTGAACACATGAACCACCAGTTAAAGAAGGCAAAACACAGCCATTACCCCCAGAGCAGAGCAATACTTTTGTATTTCAGCATGCAGCTCACATGTATTCAATTGTTCCACAGAATGTGTGTGTGACTGTTCCATCGTGAATGGATTCTTTACATAACCCGAAGTCAGTCAGTTTTACATGACCTGAAATTAAATAGATCAAATTTAAGACTTGTCAGAATTCTGCCATTTGTAGAAGTAACACTGAGAGAAATTAGGAATTTTTAACATGGATATGTCGTTACTCTGAGTTACTTCCACAGATGGTCTGACAAAGCAATGCAGCCATAAAAGAGAACAAGGTAATCACACTTACAGAGAAAACCAAGTGCTGCCACTTGACAAACTACCAAGATGTATTCAAATACAGACAAATGTATTTAAACATAAAGACTGTAGAGCATCATTTAGCTAAAAAAGTAGGTTACTGAATTTTACTGCTTGCTTCAGAATTCACAGAATGATCTTCAACAAACTGTAAAACGCTCTGAATAATTCAGTTCAAAGACTCAGACTAAGTAAATAAGTTGTTTAAGAAAACATGAGAATTCTGGGTGCTACAGATTGCCAGACTAATCAGTGTCACACAGTCACTGGAACAGTGCAATCAGAAACTGAAACTGCTGTCAGTGGGAAGTGTCAGCTGCTGGCTAAGTCATTTCAGCCACAGATGATCTGGCATCCTACCCAAACTGCCTTTCCTACCATCAGCCATCCCCACTGACTAAAATGTCACAGGTTCTACTTCACAATGATCCAGCAGAAGAAAAAAATAATCCAGAAGTGCAGAAATGGCAAATCAACCACTCAAAACATGCCTGAGTCTACGGAACTGGAGCTTGCTGGGTGCTGTTAAACCAAGGAAACAGTGTTTGAGGGCAGTTAGCTCTGGCAGCTCTTCATTTCTCCCAGGAGTGGTAACAACCCTGCTGCTGTCCTAAGGAGATTCACCTAAAACTGAGGTGTTGTGACCTTTGGGAGAATTGTTTTCAGAGGACTGGCAGCCTGACTCATGACTAGAGTTCTACCTTGATGATTAAGCATGATATTTTCTGGCTTCAGATCCCGGTAGATGATTCCTTTTTGATGCAAGTGCCCCAGTGCCATTGAGATTTCTGCCAAGTAAAAGCTGAAAGGAAACAAAACCAGACATATTCAATCATGCAGAGCATCTTAAGCAAGTCTTTCACTGTTTTCAACCCCTACACCTTGACCACAGCCCTCTGGACAGAGCCTCAGTGAGCAGCCAGAAGTGGACTCTCCTCTGTTGTAAGACTGGAGTTCCACCAGCACAAACTGGTGAGGACAGCACAAAAGTGGTGAGTACAGCACATGTACACCCTCCCCAAACCCACTGAACTGCTCTTCCACTGCACTCTAAAGTGAATTGAGTAGTTAAATATAGTTTAAGCACTTGGAAAAAAACCCCAAACTATTAATTTACAAAAATAGCTTTGCTTACCAAGCTGTGTCTTCCATAAATATCCCTTCTCTCTCTAACTGCATAAATAGTTCTCCTCCTGTCATGAGAAAAAATAGATTGTACTCAATTAAAACTATCATTTTAAGCCAGTCAAAGGTCTGTTTTCTAGGAAAGCTATGAGCAACAGGTATTTTTGCCTGCTGTACAACAGGCTGTTTCACAAAAAAACAACTGAGCCACTGTTCTGTTACCCTCAGGATTCCAGCAACCTGAAGAAATCAGCATTTAAAAAACAAGAGCATTTCTACTTCTGTTTTCTGTTGTTACAGCTTGAAAAAAACTTTCTAATCTGTGTCTCTTTCCCTAACTGAAATAAAGGTAACACTTTCTTCTGTCACAAAGAACCTGCAAGGACTAAACCCTCAGATAACTCTGTAAGATTGAACAGAACACACAAAAATGACAAATCTGGTGCAAGGAAAAGCCTTAAAACCCCTTCTCTCCTGTACTGTCATGAAAAGCAACTATTTTATGTTTCATTCCTCTCTATTATACGAAATCAGAAAGTTCATTTATGTTCCTCTATATGTTTTTAATACAAACCTGTTTCAGTTTAAGACACCAAGCCATCATTAATTGGCCTTTTACCTGTAGGGTAAGAACCTCAAATTCTTGATTGTGTAAGACCCCAAGAAGGAGGTAAAAGAATGTCATATACTGACCACTGAGATACTCAAGGATGAGGTAGAGTTTTCCACCAGTCTGAAAGGCATAAATTAAGTCTACAATGAAGGGATGTTTCACTTCCTCCAGTATATTCCTCTCTGCTTTTGTGTGAGCTGTATCCTTGGCATTCCTTACAATCATTGCCTGCAAAAAGCAGAGAGATGTGAGCACAGGACATGCTAAACAAGGCAGACTTTTATACTGAGTTCAATTCTGAGTTTATGAAACTACAACACTGCTTATGAATTAGCAACAGCATTAAAAAATTAAATTAAATATCATTTCACCATGATATCTATAGAAGAGGTTTCTTGCAGAAGTTTAAGTCTTTATTTCATAGAATGACACAATAATTTAGGTTGGAAAGGACCTCCTGACCTATTTAAATGAGCTGCTGAGAACTACCCAAACAGAAAAATTTGAAGTTTAATTCTAATTCCAACTCTTATCTGAGTAAAAATTGTATAGATCCTAGAACTTATTTTCAGATACATTAAATCATTAGATAATTCTAAAAGGTAAATGGAGGGATAGATCTATTTTTTTTTTTAGATTCAGAGAGTAGTGAAATTCAGGTTACCTTTTTAAGAACTTTCATGGCAAATATCTTCCCGGTGTTTGCTCCGGTTACTTTCCGCACTTGAAACACCTAAACAACACCAACGGAGTGACAATCACATATTTCAGCTACATTAACTGCCACAAGCTAAAAAGCAAAGCTGTGCAAGAGAGAGAGGGGAGATCACCCACAAACTACGAGGCAAGAGGCAGAGATTGAATGCAGAATGACTTTGGGATATTCCCTGCTGTTTCCAGCAGGTGAGGCCGTGCCAGGGACCTCAGTGCCAATGACACCAACCTTGGCAGCTGGGGTTGGTTCTACCCCATTCCACCTCTGGCAGAATGGACTTTTCAGAGAGAGGGAAATGAGAGCAGAGCAAAGGAGCCCTGAGGCTGTGGAGGATTTGGTGCTGGAGGGTTCCTGACCTTGCCGTAGCCGCCTTTGCCCAGCACGCGCAGCAGCTCGAAGCACTCCGGGCGGATCTTCTCGGGGCCTCTGTTCACACTGGTCTCTGAAATCTCAAATTTTTCACAATGTTCCATCCCACTGTAGAAAAGCAGAACGAGGCTGTGAGTCTGGCTGGTACTGAGAACTGAGCAAATGAAAGCATTGACTCCCTGGAAAGTGTCTGTCTGAGCTAACAGCGACAGCCTGGGAGATTGGGACAGTTCCCAGCAGCAGGAATTATTGTTATTGTGTGCAAAGCTGCAAACTTGCACTGAGGAGGTTACCTGCACGTTTGGGGGATTTATAGCATCAAGATTTCCTTCAAACCTCCTCAATTTAATGCACAGTACATCTCTGCATTACAGCAGAATTAAGTTTAGAGGATGAAAATCTCAAACTGACTCAGGTATTTCTTTCTATCATTATATCCACATTAGAAATATTATTCAAAGGCAAGAGACTTGTTAGGAGAAAAAGGATCAAAAGACAAACAGCAGCTTTCACCAGAATTTTTTTTATTATTATTATTATTTTATTTCAAGATACATCGACCAATTTTAATGTGGGGAAATAGTGAAACATCTAAAAATGACTCAAAACGGAACAAAATTTTCTATTTACCTTAACAATGTAACAAAATCAGAAGTTACATGTGGTTAGCATGAATGATACAGAATATTTTCTAGCAGCAACTTACAGGTCATATTGGCCAACTCCTCCATGGTCCATGCTCTCACTTAATTGACTCTGGGGATGAGAAGGGTAGACAAGAGATGAATTAGAAAAAGGAAAGCATTAAAAATAAATGCACTGATGTGGTTAACAACTTTTTTAAGTTATAAAGGAAAAATCCCTAAATAATTAAATAGGTCAGGAATAAAAAAAAATATCAGCAGAAGATCAAAAAATCTACTAAATTCTGTGCAAGATTTGCAGAAGTGCCAAGTGTCTCAAACAGTGACACAGGGAACCACTCTTACCTGGCTGCATTGTTATTCAACCACTTAAATATCAGATACAATTTCACACCCCCAAGTGAGCTTGAAAAACATTAAGGTACTGCAATTTTCTTTAAAATTCCCCTTACACAGAAATATTTGAGTCCTATTGCAGCATTATGCAAATTAGAGCAATAATAAAGATTATGGGAACAGATGAACTGGGACACACATCTGCACTAGAAACAAACAATCTACTGAGAAGGTTTTATTATTTCGCATTGGTAACTCAAATCCCAATTGTGATGAAAGAATTCAGCTTTACTCTGATGTTAAACACATTTCCTGACCAATCATCAGTACTGAAGAAGTTCCTGCACTTCAGCACCAGAACCAGTCACCATTAAGGAATGTGGTTTAATTCTGAAGAGGTATTTTCCTCAAAGAATTTTTAACCTGATCCCTTCCCTCTATCTGTGGCTCTACATGGCAAAAGAAGTGCAAAGGCAGCAGACAGCTGGACTGAATACAAATAGAATGTCAGGGCAAGCTCCTGGTGAGCTTCAGACTGTACTGTCACATTCTTATTTTTAAAAGTATGGACACAAAATAACAACTGTGAGTTTGTGGTGCACAGCCTGGGACCTACAGACTGAACATAAATATATTGAGTGACCTGTGAAAGTCAGAGAAGCTAAAGAAAAAGAAAACCCACTGACATCTGCAAAAATCAGTCCAAGCCAAGGAGTGCATTTAAAAATATTATCCAAGTGAAAACACTAACCAAAGAAAACTCAAGACTTTCAACAGCTTCCAGACCATTTCAATGTTAAAATTTACAGAGGCTGGTTTATTTTGGGTGATCTAAAGGGGAATTTAACTCTTGGATCCACCTACTAACACCACAGGCAATTAAGGAGTCCAAAAGATCAGGTTTGTTTCCAGCTCAGAGAGCTGCCAGCTCATGTCCTCCTGTTGACATTTATTAGAGAAATCCAGCTTATTGACATGTTTCACAATAAAAGCCACTAAAGCTGCCCTTGACCCCACTCTCAGATGCCAACAAATGAATTTTAAAAAATCCAACCCAGAGAACAAACACCCCTCAGTTCCCAGAGCAACTCCTCCTGTTACCCAATGGTTCTGGCAAAGTTTACGTGTGCTGCTCTTGCTCTTGTGAACTTTGAGTTTCATTCTCAGTATTAATTTAACCAAAATTCGCTTCAGATACCATTCTGGTAGTTTTTTCAGGGTTTCTTCTCATTTCACAACACCAAGAAAAACACTGAGAAGCCACCAGCCCTTCAGTCCATACACTGTTTGATTTATTACAAACACCTAAATTAAGGCTGAGGCTTTTTTTGACCATAATAATTAGTGCAAACAACCACAGGGTTTTTGAGGAAACTCCTTCTAAACAACGCTGCAGGTTTTCCAGGATGGCTCTGCCTACTCAAACCCATGACTGAGCTGTCTGGGCTCCTCCTGGATTTAGTTTTTGGGAGATACCAGGGACCAATACCAGAAAAATCTGATAGCACACTCCTGAGCGTGCCCCTGCTCATCCCTCCACTGCTCTGGCTGCATCCTCTCTCTGATCCTTGCAGAACCCTGTGGAGATAACTTCCACTGGAATGTCATTCCCTTTTCACATTCCTGATGTTCCCCTCTTTCCCTGCTCTTACATTGCCTGCTGTTGGGTTGTTTTCATCTCAAGCCCATTCTCACCCTCCTTTATCTGTTTGCCAAAAGGCACCTGAGACCAACCAAGGCTGCCAACGTCCAAAAAAACGTCAGTCGTGGCAAGGTTTTAAAATCCACAATGGTTTCATTGTTCCCTGAATCACAGGAACACAAGGGAGAACAAACTCAACTTTCTCTCCACCTCGCTCAGAACCTGTTCTTGGCAGCATTAACAGGGTGATGCAAGCGACTGTTCTCTAAAGCCAAGCGTTTTATTGATTATGGAGGTGACAGACAGAGCTCTCCCTGCAGTTTGGGAAGCTTTCAAGCCTTCAGCTGTCAAACAGTGTCTGTACAGGCTACACGGAGTGTGGGTAACAGAATATCTGCTCATCTCCCCAAGGGAAGTACCTGGGGGGGAATCTACAGCAAACATGGAAGGGACTTTTTACAAGAGCATGGATGTTTACGTTGGATATTAAAGGGAATTTCTGCCGTGGGAGGGTGGGGAGAGCCTGGCACAGGGTGCCCAGAGAAGCTTTGGTTGCCCCATCCCTGGAAGCGTCCAAGGACAGGGCTTGGAGCAACCTGGGATAGTGGAAGGTGTCCCTGCCCATGGCCTGAGGTGATCTTTAAAGCCAATTCCAACCCAAATCGTTCCACAATTCCCTGATCTCGACGACTCCAAGACTGTCATTAGCATTTAAAGAGCAGAAAATAAACGCAGTGGCGTTAACGTACAAAACAATACCAAAAAGTAACAGAAGATCTAGAAAAACATAAACAGAGATGATGCAATCAACCCCCCCCCAAAGCTCTGACGCGATCTGGATGAACATCACGAGCTGCAAAGTGCCCATTATCAGGTGCGCTGCTCACGAAAGCACGAGATGCGAACAGCCGCCGAGCCGCCTAACGCAGCATTTTAAAACCTCTGCTTTTGATTTTGGCGCGAGAGTAGCGACTTTACACGGCTCCAGAAAGATCGGCATTTCTGCACTGACGTTCGGACATGTGACAATAAATAAATAATTAAAAAAAAAACCCAACAAAACCAAACCACCCCGCTGCGGCGCTTGTGCCGGGATCCCAACGCCGAACTTCCGCGGGGAAAAGCTCCGGCGCTGCCCGCAACCCCGAGCCGCTCCGGGCGCGGATGTACCGGGGCAGCGCGGGCGGCTCGGGCTCTGCCCGGCCTCGCCGCGCTCCCGCCGCCGCCCCAGCGCGGCCCCGCGGCGCCTCCCGCGCCCTCCCTCCCTCAGGCCCCGCGGCCTCCCCCGCTCCCTCCCCGGCCCGGCTGCCGCTCTCACCCCCTCCTCCAGCTCCTCGTCTGAGCCCGCGTCCTCGGGCTGGTCCAGGTCGATGTCGAACACTCCCGCCATGGCGCCGCCGCCCCTCGCTGGCTCCGCCGGGTGCCCGGGGCCTGCGCCGCCTCATGGGCCCGCGCCCCGCAGCGCCGCCGCGGCCGCCATCACCGGCTGCGCGGCCGCAGCGCGCCTGCGCCCCCGCCCCGCCCGCGCCCGCCGCGCACGCGCAGCGCGCGGCCCGGCCCCCGCCGAGCCTGCGCGGTGAGCGCGCCGCGCGCCCGCCCGGCCCCGCTGCCGGCGCGGCGCCTGCGCACTGACCGAGGTGAAGCCGCACGGCTGGCGCGTGCGCAGAGGGAGCCGTGAAGCCGGCGCGGGCGGAGCGCCGTGCCCGCCTGCCCGGAGCGCGCTCTGCGCCTGCGCCAGGCGGGCCGTTCGAAACGGAGCCGGCGGGGATGAGGTGAGCCCTGAGGGGCCGCCGGGGCCGAAACCGCGAGCCAGGCCGAGATCGGGGTGGCAGGACGGGCTGTTGATGAGAAAGGCTCGGGGACGGGGCTCGGGACCGAGAGGCGTGAGGGCAGGCAGCGCCGGGAACATGGCGGTGTTCCCTGAGGGGGAGACCGGCCCTGAGGGGGTTCTGTGGCCGTGAGGACCCGAGTGGGGCTCGTCGCGGAGAGAATCGGGCACGAGAGGGTCGGTATCGTACGCTTGGGACATGAGCCTTGCCTGACAATAACTCACATATTTATTTATTTTCTGCGTGAGGAGTGACTCGGTCTCCTAGTGACACCCGGCTTGTCCCGACGCGGGCTGGGAGCAGCGCTGGAATCAGGCCTGGGAATGGCAATGAGCTCGTACCTGCCTGCAGAACGCGTTACAGGCACGGGCAGCCATCCGAGGAATGCTGGTACAGGAGTGCTGCGGCACGGCTGGGATGGGAGTGAGGAACAGCGGCCCAGAATCAACAAGAGGGTTTAAAAAAACCTGACCTTGTTTCTGTGAAAGGATAGAAAAGTGAGAAAGCAGAGCTGCTGTCAAATGCTCAGTGGGGAAAAATGTCAAAACATACCAGGATGGAGTCAAAGACTTTGCTCTGTGTGGTGGAAACAAGGGGAATTCTCCAGGGAATCCTTTTGTCACCTCAGCAGGCTCTGGCGTCAGGCCTGGTGCAGTTCACAACTGGAAAACAGCTATGCTTTTGAACTGGCTTAAGATTTCCAATTTTGCATCCTAGTCCTGTAACTCTCGAGTTATAGTTACTTGTTTCCATCCTGCTTTACCAAGCAAAAATGAGAAAACAAATAATTTTCTTTCCCAGGCTCAAATACCAAGTGAATAAGGATGTCAATTGTCACAGTGCAGCTTGGGCAGTGTGGGAACCAGATTGGGCACGAGGTGTTCAGTGCTCTCTGCAGTGACATCCGTGGCACCCATGGGCTCTGTTCCAAGAAGGAGAATGAATCCTACCAGGAGTCCTGCAAGGAACGCTTCTTCTGCCAGGAGGAATCTGCAGGTACAGCTTTAAAGGGCTTTTTTCCCCTCCTCTCAGGGTCTGGTTGCAGCACACAGAAGCATCAAATGGTTTATTTCATGAAAGACCTGTGCTCGCTGGAGTTCACATTTGGTTTTGGCACAATAAAAGCTGCAGCAGAAATCAGGGCAGATCCTTTCTGTGTTGTCCCATTAACAGTTTGGCTGAAGTGGGTGGGAGGAATAACCTTGGGCCCTTGTATCCATCCAAGCCCATCCATTCCACCCAAATATTTCGCACATTCTCCCCAATTTTGTTTCCCTTCCTGTGCAGTGCCTGTTGCCCGGGCCGTGCTCGTTGACATGGAGCCCAAAGTGATCAGCCAGACCTTATCCATGGCTGCCAGATCTGGCCACTGGAAATACAACAGCCACTCACACTTCTGCCAGAAGCAAGGATCTGGGAACAACTGGGCCAACGGGTAGGAACAGCTGCCTCCAGCTTCCCTGAGGGAATTCTGGAGGCTGATGAGCAGCTCAGACACTCTAGGAGTGGTAATACAGCAGCTGTGGGAGTTAAAGTAGAGTTTGCTTTATGAATAACTTCACCTTTCTGCTTTTATTTTGATGCACCCTGCCCTGTCCTGCTGTTCTGTGTTACCCCACAGCTACTCTGTTCATGGGCCCAGACACAAGGAAGCAATCATGGATCTGGTGCAGAAAGAAGCAGAGAAGTGTGACCGACTCGGGGGATTTCTCACCCTCATGAGCATGGCTGGGGGCACAGGATCAGGCCTGGGAGCATTTGTGACCCAGTGCTTGAGAGATGCTTTTCCAACCTCATTCCTACTGAACCACGTGGTCTGGCCCTATGGCACTGGGGAGGTGAATGTCATGTTGCCTTTTAATAAATAATAGTAGTTCATGTAGAATTTATAAATTTATAATCATTGGTTACTTTTAAACAAAATATCTACAACAGAAATAAACTAGAAAATAGGTACATTTTACACTGAAAAGGTTCAAGTGACTCAGTATCACGGCTAAAGGATTCTCACCAAAAAATCTTGATCACAAGCAGCTCTGTTATCTAACTAGAAATGTCCTGATATGCTCTTATCTCAGCATTATAATCAGTTCCCAGGTAGATCTGGTTCCAGCATGTTTGTGTGGATAACCTGATTTTCACAGGTCTTGCCCTCTTTCCATGAAAAGGCTCTGAGCTGCTGACCTCATTCTGCACTCTGGCAAAGAAAATGAATCACTTCCTAAATCATAACTGAGGAAACAGCAGGAGCCAGAGGATTATAAACTAAAAGGAGATTAAGTTGTTTGACTCTTCTTTGTGTGTGGTTTTTTTTGTTTGCTTCCAGGTCATTGTTCAAAACTACAACTCTGTTTTGACTCTGTCACATCTGTACCACTCATCAGATGCCCTTCTTGTCCATGAAAATGATGTCATCCACAAGATCTGTGCCCAGCTGATGAATATCAAACAGATTTCCTTCAGGGATGTCAATCAAGTCATTGCTCACCAGCTGGGCAGCGTTTTCCAGCCCACTCACACAGCAGGAGGGGGCTCAGGCTACAGCAGAAACCCATTAGGTACCAAACCCAACATCCACACACCTTTCTGGAGTCAGTTCAGCTGGGAATTGAAGTTCTTCACTCTCCTTGCTCAAGTATTTGGACACATCCCAAGTTTTAAGAGAGGAAAAGACAATTTAGAAGTTGGATCCTGATGTAGCAGAGTCAAAAATAGATCCCCTGACTTCTGGTTTCATTCTTTACCAAAAGAGTCTTGTTTCTCCTTTTTCAAGTGATCACAAACACCCTTGTACTTGTTTACATTTCAGAGGAAATTTGCACAGGGCAGTAATTTTGGACTGAGTTTCACATTTCACTTTGGGTTAGAAGTTTGTATGAACTCAAACAAACTGAGACTTTTGAGTTTTGCTCAGGCAGAAGAGGTGAGCAGACAACTGGGGTAGCAACAGACTGACATTTGTACCTTGAAAGAATTAGAGAAGATTGCCCATATTGCTTATAAATTAAACTTCTACATCTGCCTGGAGTGCAGAGGGAGTCCTTGAGATTTTGACCTAAACTCAGTAACACACAGCAAGTTTGCATGGCTTTGAAATTGCTAAATCTCTGAACATTCTTCTCCCATTGAAGAAGAACCTTCACTCCATTATCTCTTGAGTAACTCCCTCTCCCATTTGAGCTGCCCTGTGCAACACCTTTGTCAAACGTGAGCAGCTGTTGATTTCTCCTTTCAGGAGATTTACTGGAGCCGCTGGTGCCACACCCCGAGTTCAGGCTGCTGGGCCTGCGGAACATCCCCCAGATGGCCGAGAGCTCCCTGCCCTACAGCGCCTTCAGCTGGCCTGGCCTCATCAAACACCTCAGGCAGATACTCATTGCCAATGCTCAGATGGAGGAAGGTAAAGAAACACCACTCACTCACCTTCAAACATTCATTTGTACAGATGGAATAAAGCTGGATGTTTTGTAGAGCTCTCAAGTTCAGAAAGGAGCTGCTGCCCTCAGCAGGGATTTGCCCCCACAAAACCAGCTGCTCTGCTCACCATTCCCTCAGCTGCCACAGCAGCTCCCAGATTGCTCCTGCTCTGCTTCCAGACATCTCACTTAATTATAACTATTGAAAATACACAAGCCAAACTGACAGTTTGTGGCTGTGCACGTAATTTACATCACTCCTTTGGAACATTCCTTGGATGGTGAGCTCTGCTTTTTCTTTTTACACCTTCTACCCATAAAAACCAAGCTCACCTCTCCCATGCAATTTACATGGAGACTCCAGTTACAGCTCCCAGTTATGCAAGGCATGGGCTGGAGGCTTGCTAAGTATAGAAACAGGTATCCATTTTCTCTGGCAGGGTGACTGCCAGGCAAATCCTGCTGGATTAGCAGTGGATTTCTCTGGGAGTTGTGTGATTGCTGCTTCATTCATGTGCAGCAGCTACAGACTCCAGTTTGGGGCACAGGGGCAGTTCCCATCTGCAGCCTCACAAAACATTAACCTCCTTTTCTGTCTCTTTTTCCCAAATCCCAAAGGTATTGATTGGCAAGTACGACCACCACACCCAGGCTCCATCTCCTCCACAAACAAACCCCTGCACTTCAACACTTCCATTGCCAACCTGGTTATCCTGAGAGGAAAAGATGTGCACAGCGTAGACTTGGGTAAGAGGGAGGAGCACAGCACCTCAGGGGTCTGGTTTCACATCTCTGCTGTCTTTGCAACCAGATCTGAGCAAGTGGAAACATCCCAAGACCACACATTTGACTCCCAAGGTTGATATTCCCTCTAGAAACATTTTACTGTCCAGGGCCACATTGTCTAATTGCTCAGGGCTGTTGTATTTCACTTCTGAGTTTCCTGAAGCACTTCAGGGAAGGAAGAAGAGACTCAAGGCTGTAGATCTGGAATTCTTGGCTATAATGTCTGAAAATACATTTAGCTGTTTCTGGAGTGATGAGCATTGCTGGCAGCTGAATTATCCCCACCTGTGTGCTAGATAATCTAAGGAATCTGTTTAAAAGTTGTATTTTCATCAGGCTGCCCACTCTGCAGGTATTTTCCCAGGCCTGAACTGATCTGACAGCACTGATTAGGCCACACAGGGATCAGGTGTGGGTTTTGTCCAAAGGGCTGTTCTGCTTCTGCTACAGGAAGTTTCCAAGATCCCTCATTATACACATCGTGGCTAAGCCCTCAGGATGCTTTTAATGCATGGAAAACACCCAGAGCATTTAACAAGTATGAAAAGTCTGCTTCTTTGGTCAGCAACAGCCAGTTCCTGCTGAAACCTCTTGACAGCATTGTAGGAAAAGCTTGGAATATGTTTGCTTCCAAGTAAGTGAAAAGAATTATGCTGGTACTTCATTAATAATTGCCAATATCTTCACTGATTTCTAATGTCTGACCCATTCTTCAACACACAGAGCTTACCTTCACCAGTACACAAAGTTTGGAATCCAAGAGGAAGATTTCCTGGACTGCTTCACAACCCTGGAACAAGTTATCTCCAGTTACACCAATCTGTGATTTATTTCTGTGTTAAAATGGTCTGAAAGAGAGATTTTCTGAAAAAAACCAAGCTGGAAAAGCTTCCACCAACCTCCTGAAGTATGTAAATGATTGTACTGGAGTTATTTTTCAGTCTTAGGAGCAGTGTCTGTGTGTGTTTGTGTTTGAATAGCAAGAATTGAATCCAAACTGATTATATTCATATTATTCTTATTAAATATATCTAATAAATACCTATTTTTCAATACATTTGCTATATACTGTAGCTATATCCTTTCCTGACCATTTCACTAAGCAGAACTACAGCTACTGTTGTTCTCCAAATGATAAATTAATTAACTCGTTAATTATTTAAACATACTTGCCATGAGGATGGGTGGTAGACTGCTGATGTAAGAACTTATAATCTGATATAATAAGTACAATACATTTTATAATTTCTGAAGTCAATTTAAGGACTTGGCTTTTTTTTATTTTACCACGACCACAAGGTGGTGCCCTGGGAAGCTGCAGCTCCCTCCTGGCAGGAGAAGGGATGGAATGACTTGGGAAGGCACCCACTGAATTCAAACCAAATCAAATCAGAGAATTAAAGGTTACCTTGTAACACTGAGCTCTCTCCTGCCTCTGTTAGCTCTTCATCAATGGTAGGGAGAACTTTGGGAATTCTTGCCATTCCCCCCCCATGTCACACTGTTCTCCCACAGAAATAATCCCACAGGCCAAAAATTAAAAGAGTTAAATCCATCTCAAGGACTTTTCCCTTGACAAATAGACAATTTTCACCCTCATGTTTTACTGCCATTTCCCTCAAAAGCTGGCAGCTCAGAGCTGGGGCCTGCTCTGGTCAGAAGGGATTCTCTGCTGTGTTTCTGCCACTTTGAACCATTGTCTAATTTGGGTATTTTCACAGAAGAAGCTGCAGGAAAGATTGCACAAGAAGTTCAGACAAAGAGCACAGGCAATTCGAGTTTGCAGGAACAAAGGGTCAGGAAAGGAGACCATGGTGAGCTTCTCCCTCCTCCAAAAGGCACAGGATGTTCAGCAACACAGAAATAAATTCCCCTGGTGTTCTCAACAGATCCCAGACAGAATTTCCAGTGTCAGAAATGAGGCTAGGTAACTCCATGAAAAAACGGCCAGGTTCCAGGAACCCTTTTCCTTCTCACTTCACACAACAGGTAAAAGAGTTTTTCAAAAGGCTAAGGACAGGTAAGTTCCCTGAGAAACAAGGAAGAGAGCAATGGGTCGTTGTAGTGCTGTAGCAATAACTAACTTTATTGCAGAAATAACCTCATGTTATCTCTCTGTATTCAGAATTCTGAGCATGAAGCAAACACAGCAGGTGCTCAGTGCACCCATGAATGATCCAGACCCAGATTTGTTATTTATTTATGGCACTTCAGGCTAATGGAGCAGGATGTTTGGTCTTTTTTGTTTGTTTGATGGCAGAATTTGTGCCACGTCAGGAAACACAGCACACAGGTAAGATGTCTAACCCCAAAGCAAAAATCAGAATTTTAGCTGCTATAATCCCTTCCTGCTCTGGAGCAGGGGCTGACAGGAATTGTTTTAGGCATCTCCAAGCTTCTTCCTGTCAATGTTTTTCAGTCCTGAAATTCTCACACCCTTTCCCAAACTGAGTTCGTTTCTATGATCTATGATGGGATTCCTTTATTTTTTCCCCAGGATGTGGAGAGGGTCAAAGTGACAGGAAGTGAACAGCCACTATCAAATAGTCATCACCTCCAATTACATTAAAAGGTGGAGGAGTAATTCTCCATGAAATTGATAAAATTAATTATGTAAATAGAGCCTGGAAGAAGGCCTTTATTTCATTAACAATTACCATTAAAGAGGTAGATCAAGGGTCAGCACAAACCAATGGCTCGGAGACAGGAACAGCAGAATCAGTGGCCTTGACCTTGCTTGTTGTAGGCAAAGTCCCCACAGGATGTCCATAAACCCAGGAACAATGCTCCAAAGCTCACTATTGTTTGTTGGAAAGGACAGGTGCAGCTCACTTGGAAGCTGATTCAAGAACTCCAACTATAGCAGACATTTCATGAATAGGAGAACATTTATTTGACCACAAAAAAAAAACCAAAAAACAAAAACACAATATCAAAAAAAACCACCCCCCCCCCAAAAAAAAAATCAACCAACCAAATCCTACCCCCCACAAACAAAGCAAAATAAAACAAACCCACCAAAATCAAAAATAGCCTTTTTAAAACCTGTTTTAAATGCAGTAAGTGTTTGGCAGTGTAGTTACAGATACAATTTCTTTATTGGGGCATAAATAGATATTGGTGTTTTTAAGGTTAGACTCAGTACCAGCACAGGAAGGATGGAAATATGTAAGAGAAAACAATCTGTGGTTCCCACAACAACCAGGGTTTAATAATTAAAAGAGGAAATTCTATTCAAATTACCAGTTGAAACACTACTGAGAAACACTAAGGTACAAAAGGGCCTTGAATGAATAATTCACTTCTTTCTGCATTTGCTAATAAATTTAGTGTGGATAAATATTATTAAATGAGAGCCCAAACATCCAGAAGGAAATAGAACAGAGTGTACTTGAAAGAAATCTGCTTTTTGCTGGACACCACTTTAAAACCTGCACCAGAGGAATCAGGAAAGTGATTCACGGATCCGATATAGCACAAAAAACTTCCAAAAGGAACCGAGCTGCTGCCTTTCCTCAAGGGCAGAGCTTTTCCAAGGCAGTAAATTCCCCCGGAGCTTCCTGCTCCGGCCTCTGCCCACGCTCCAGAGGCACAGCCCGGACACTCGGGCAGCTTTGAAGGGCCTGGAAGTGCAGCTGATAATCCTGAATTTGAACCACGGAGCCTTTCCGGCTCTTTCAGTCCAACTGGGGCTCACAATGGCCCCTTCTGAGCTCGCATTGTGGGAATCCTGTCCCTGCAGACCCGGCCACTTCCCCTGCCCGGGTGGGGCAGGACTCAGCCCCCGCCCTGGAGCAGCACAACCCCGCTTAACCCTTTCCAGGAGCTGCACAAACCAACATTCCTGCCAGCCAAGGGGAAAAGGTGGAAGCGGCCCCAGAGAAGAGACTGGAGAAGCTGCTCGTTAGGAAATAAAAAAAAAAAAAATTAGAGTAAAGGTGCTCCATGATAAAGATGATGGAAGAAATGTAAATTTTAACCCCATGTTCATACAAGCCTGAGAGATATCAAACAGTGCCTCCTAAGAGAGTCTCACTTAACTGGGTGTGAATTAGGTGCCAGAAACCTTTCTGTTAAAACCAAACTTAAAAATCCCAATTGTTACACTGCAAGATAGAAAAATCAGTAAACTGAGGGTGTTCTCCAGGCCAAAATTCCTATTTTAAAAGTAAAAGCACTAAGAGGAGAATCTAAAATAAGTCACTGGTTAAACAAACAAACAAACAAACAAAGACAGAAAACCATTGCTTGAGCTTTTGTTTCCCTGGTTGAATGTGAGGAGAAATGAGCCCCGTGTTGGATTTGCATTGAAATGCAAAAATAAAATAATCATTCTGCATGAATGAAATAATCATTCTGCAAAAATGATTATTGTACATGTTTGGTTACATGGACGATGTCATCTTTATTTAAGGCTCACAAAAATACACTTCAATTGCCTGAGAATGGTGTAATTGTGGCAGGATTGGGTTTGAACTGGTGCCCAGCAGCCTCCAAGCTGTAATGGATCATTTACAGGAGCACGTCAGGAGAGCAGAGCCCACGGAGCCAAATGGGAAGTGGCCCCATCCCACAGGCTGAAGGTGGAATCAAATCCTGCCTGGACTTGGCTGGCAGGGGCAGCTGTGGCTGCTGCCTGGAATCTCCTCAGTGAGGGTGCTGAGGGCTGGGCACTAATTCAGAGCTGCTGCTTTCCAGGTGGCCTGGAACAATCCTGACTTCAAGGATCCATCTTTCCGTGGAAGTGCTGGCTGCTGGCTGGCCTGGCCTGCCACTCACAAAGAAAACGCTGGGAAGTTCCCTGCCCACCCCACCTTGGGCAGCTGCAGCCTGGGTTTGCTGCCTGGGAGTCACTGAAGTCAGCAGTTGTGTTTATGGAGTGATTTGAAGTTGTGAATCTTTCTTTTATAGGTTGAATGTTGGTGAAGAAACCAAATGCAACTGGTAAAACAGTCAAAATCATAAATTTGGCAGTGAAAAGACCAAAAATCCAATTAAATACTCTGCTCCCAAGAAGAAAGCTTCCACTCCCCCCCCACCAGCCACCAGCTCAGGGTTTCACATTATTTTCCTCTATAAAGACTTAGTCAGGCTTCCCCTCAAACCCAGTGTTTTCACATAAAAAACAGACACAAACCTGATGTGTGCTGTGAAAGGAGAGCTGACTCCTCAGTGACATGAAGAAGGAAACCTCAGCATGGGGGGTCCTGCTCAGGCTGAACGAACCTGCAGGGAACAGACTTGAACCTGGCCCCAAACAGCTCCACACCGAGGGCAGAGAGGGCTCCAGGGCCCGAGGGAGGAGACAGCAGTGACAGCTCCAAGCAAAGGCTCTGCCAAACAACACTGAAACCCTTTCCTTCTTCACTGAACTGCAAGGATCTCTCAGTCACAACTGGAACCTGTTGCCAGAAATTGCCTCATTTCCCCACAAACACCTGGCTCCTCTGGGCAGCCACGAGGCTCCAGTGCTCCAGGGCTGCTCTGGGGTTTGCCACACGCAGAAATGGGAGAGACACTTTGTACAGAAGTGAAAGGAGGCAACAGGATTAACATCACCACTTGCTGCTTTGAAAATGGTTTTGGCATCCATTGGTTGGAAGTCAAGTAAATTCCGGCTTCAGGCATCTTTAAAGTTTCTTCCTTGCTGCTCCCCACCTCGAGCCTTACACAACACCCAGGAATGCACTGCCTGTGTCACAAGAGGTCAGCTGGGCTGAGGAGAGACCTACAAATCCAGGAATCTGAGAAATGAAATGTGTTGTTATGAAAATATCCTAAATATTAAGAGCTCTCCAGAAAACAGCTGCAGCAAACCAGGCACTGAGAGCAGTGAGGTTTCCAAGCAGCCCAGAGAGGTTTTGTGACCATGGTGGGATTCGCACGATGTTGTAAATCTGAATGTGTTTTCTCTCTGGGACAAAGAACTGCTGAGCACAGGAAATCTGTGTTCTCCCATCAAAGGATGGAAAAAACCTTAATAAACTTTCTGAGGAAAGCCACAGTCCCTCAAAGTGTGAGCCTTGAACAAGGAATTGATGTTTTAATCAGCAGCAGCTCCTGCAAGAGAACTGCCAGGTTCTTTCCTGACAGCACAGAAGCAAAGAGGCACCACGAGCTCATTTCCTGTGGATACAACAAACTTTGGGAAATGCATTGGCTCTCTTAAGAATTCCTTACAGGTGGTACCAGAGTCACCAGAGGCACCAACCCATTCTGGAGGCCCCGCAGAGGCGTTTCCAGGAGCCGGGTGTGGCTGTTATCAGAGCAGGAACAATGCCCCGAGCTGACACCTCCTCTCTCGCCTCCCAGCAGGAAAGAGCCGCCGGTTTCCTCATCGCCACTGCCCGGGCAGCCCCGGGAAGCTTCTGGGAACACCCGAACAATGAACTGGGAGCGACTGCCCTGGAACACGGAAGATGCCACACGAGCTCAGCAGTTCTTCAAACGAGCTCCAGAGAAAGGTGACCTTTGGTTTAATGCTAATGGAGTCACTGCTCTTTGACTCGTTCCAGTGGTAATAATAATAATAATAAATTAATAAAACCTCCTCAGCACAACAAAGGGCAGTGCTAAAGCAAACTAAACCCAAGCTGAGCACATTCCACAGGTTCACATTTGCACCTTGGTTTCACCACACCTGGACACCACCAGCAGTGAACTGGGCTGAGTGGCCTCAACAGCCTCTTCACTCAATTCAAACCCGGTAATAATCACCTTTTTTGACCAAAAACACCAGGTTTTTTTCCTGAATTCTTAACACATTCCGAGCAGTCACTGATTGCAGGGCTCTCCCCGTTTTCTGGGAGGTGACATAACAGCGGTGAGTTTGTGTTTGAGCTCCTTTCCCTCTTGTGACAACTGAGCCAGGTTGTTCCAGCCTCTCCCTCTGCCACCACAATGTTCTGCTGCCTTTCATGGAGGCCGAGTGGATGCCTCAATGAACAAGTGAAATGTGTAAAGAAATTCATGCCAGCATTTCATGCCCTCCATTAGGCACTAGAATTAGCTAAGTCACAGCAGGCTCAGAGAGTTTTTGACGTAGTCCTTCTAAAAATGACTTTGCAAGAGCAAATGCAAATATTTCCCTCCTGTCTGAAAGCACCAGGGGTGTTTCCCAGGGAAGGGGATGGCTCCACTCGCCTCTGCCGAGGTGACAGAGATCAGCACTGATCCCTCACCTGCCCAGCAGGATCCCCTCCCACACTCCACCAGCTGCTGCTGTCTGGAGAGAGCTGGGTGAAGTACTCACTGTTTTCTTACTGCTGTTCCTTCTTCTCAAAAAAAATCCCCAACCAAATTTACAGCAAAAAAAAAGCACGAATTTTAAACCTCAGAAGAGTAACTCCAATTACCTTATCTGTATCTACACTCAGCCTTTTAACTGCTGATTACAAAGTATTTTTTAACTTGGTGTTTCAAAGAAAACCGATTATTTTTACCTCCAAATAACACACCCAAACCCCAGTTTTGTTCACTAATATTTATATTTCTGCTTGCTAATCAGGGAAACATCCAGAGTGCTTTGCCTGCACTTAGTAGTGCCTGCAGCGAGAGGGAGGCTGATTCTAACAAATTAAATAATGAAGCCCAAAAGCACAGCAGGGAAGGACTTTCTGGAACAGCATCAAGCCACTGTCAAGTGTTAGTGACAAGTATCTTTTAGCAGGAACAGGCAGCTGGGGGAGTTTGGAGGAGCTGCTTGAACAGAAACAGCGTGACACTGGCAGGGAGGGAAGGAACTCCAGTTCAGGGGCAGCAGCTTTTCATGTGAGGCTGGGACTGGACAGTCTGACCTGAGCTGGCTCACTGTGACCTGAGCTCTGCTTACACCAACAATTCCGAGCTGCTGGGGCACGGGGTGGCTGCCAGCAGAGGGGCACTGCCACCTCTCAGTGCCCTCAGAGGTGTGGGGAGGGCACAATCCTCAGGGCAGGCAGGAAAACAGTGAGAGAACCCAGAAGAGGAGGAGCTGCAGCCCTATCTGACCTTGTTTCATAGAAAAGAGACTGAAACCCCCCAAATCTCTGTCACATTAAAGTCATCAGTTGTTCTTACAGGGCTGTTACTGCCTGTGATTTTCTGTCATTCCCAGAAAAAAAAAAAAAAAAAAAAAAGGCAAGATACTTTATTTAGTGTCTAACAGCAAGAGAGAGGAGTTAGGGATCCCTAAAAATAGGGATTTGTGCCAAGATTAATCCTCTTGCAAGAGTTCCCTTTGGATTTGTCCCTAACACGCTGAACTGACTGACTGCTTCCAATGTGTAATGAGGATATGTGCAACAAAAGGAAACTTTGGGTTAAAAGAGCAAAATCCATGTTTTCAGGTCAAATGCTAAAGCCTGAGTCTTTCTCTGAAGGCACAAAATGCAACTGCTGAATTATCTTCTGTGTTCACACTGGAGAATGTTTGGGACAGCAAATGTCACAGTGTTACCAAGAGAGTTCAATACAGAGAATGGAAACAATCCAGCTGAAATAAACACTGGGAAACGTTATTTCTTTGTTTATTTAAGCAAACATAAAACTATCCATTGCAAATCTCATCAGGTTTGTGTCACTTCTGTTTCTATTATTAGGGTTTTTTACCTTTTACCAAGTTTTATCTCCCAGGTAGAATGATCACTTCCTTCTTTAAATAGTGTTAGAAAGCTTCAAAATAACAGCAGAGCTTATTGGAATGGACACATGGAAACACAAGCTGAAGAACAATATATATATATATATTTCATACTACATATATGTAAACATATTGAACCAAAAGTGGGAGAAAGCTTTCAGTTTTCCTTCTGGTTTTCCAGCAGGCAAGAGGCAGAATTTTAAGGAGACCTCTAAAGCATTTAGAAATGTGCAATTTATTGGCTCATGTTCTAGGAAAAAGGGGATTTTTTTTCTCTTTTAGTTATTGTTGCAGTGTCCTGATTCCAACCTGAGAGCACACAGGGACCCCAGCATGGCATCAATGCCATCCCCTCCCAGAAGTGTGAGAGGTTAATAAATACCTGTGTCCCTCAGGTGACAGCTTTGGGGAGCAGAAATGGGGAAAGCAGCCAAGGGCTGTCCCCAACCCAGTGTCCTGAGGGATGGACATGGAACTCTGAGGTGTTCCCTTACCAAGTGCAACACTGAGGGGCTGCAGGCTGCAAAGGTGAAGTTCCAAACAGAGCTGTGGGGTTTAGAACTGTACCAGAACAAGTTCTTTGTGACATTATTGTCAAAGGTCAAAACATGGTAAGATTTAGTAAATACTGTTCACCTTTTAGAAATCACCAGGAGCAGCTGAACGGCCTCATCTGTTGAGTCCATGCAAATCCTCCCCAGCCACTCCCAGCACTGCCTGAAGTTCCCTGTGAAGCCAAGAGAAGGGGTACAAACCTCAGCCCCGCCCAGGGGAAGCTCTACACGGGCTTGGTCCTGCACTGGAGCTCATTCCCAGCCCCACCACAGACACGGATGTGCTGCTGATGCTCAATGGAAACAGCTGGGGATGGATGAGGAACGGTCAGATGAGAGATACCAAAATGTCAGACAGCCTACCGACTGTTGTTGCCATGAGATCCAACAGTCAACATCAGTCTGATAAGCTATCCGACAGGATGGTACAGCCATGGCATGGCACGACGCTGGCAACACAACAGCTCCACAGGACAGCCCTGCCTCAGCTAAGCCAAGCAGCAGCTCGGCCACCTCCTGAGAAGGCTCATTAGAAAGGCAAATGAATTCTTGGTGCTTACCCCGCCTCTAGGATAAAAACAAAACCCAATCGTTCACAAGTGAGGAGGGCAGTGCAGGTACAGCAGCAGTGGGGAGTGATGGATGCACCCAAGAGGGAAAAGAGCCGTGTTAATGTCAGTTCTGGTCTGTACATCTGAACTGGCACACCCTGATCGTAACAAACGTGACTTTGAAAGCACGAGGTTAAAGGCTCTCTCAAGTTCTCTGCACCGTTACTGGGTAGACACAAAATCTGCTTTCAGCTGGAATCTGAACTCTCTCCCCTTCTCTTCTCCTCCACTGCCCACAGTTCTGGGCTCAGGGGCAAACACCTGAGCAGAATTTAGGATAACCAATCTTGGTCTCTATTTAACTTATTAAAGCAGCGACTGTGCTTCAAACAAGGCACGGCCTTCCCTTTGCTAAGCAAGAAGTTCTGAAGGAAAAATAAAAAAAGAACAAAACAACAAAAAAAAGAACAAAGGGTTTGAGCACCATTAGTGCAGGAAGGATGAGCAAACATGCACAGAGCATCCAAAAGTGAGAGAGGAAAAGAAACAGCTTAAAAAGACTGACACAAGAAATTCTGGAATGATCATAAGATGACTTTATAAAGTTTTTATCTTAACTTCATTCTAAATATACAGAATAAAAAATGTTGGCTTCAGCATTTTGACATCAACCATCTCTGCTAACATCACGGAGAGGGTGGCTTTTCCAGCGTGCAATGCAATGGGACACTGGGAATTCAGACAGAACAGCCTTACCATGAGGGACATGCAACACTTTGTACCTGACCTGTACTCAGTTATTTACATTTTCATGGTCTTGAAACTTATGGAAAAAGCAAACCAGCCACCCTTCGAAAGAAAACGTTACCCTCAGGTCAGTCTGAACTTAAATCAGGAGATGGAGAGTATTAAATCATCAGTTTTGGAAGTAATTTGTGTGGACAACTTTTGTGTTAAAACTCCATTTAACCTTGTCCCTCCTGTAAAACACAACCCAGACTCGTGAAGCATTTAAACCTTACCGTAACATTTATAAGTTTGTCAATGAAACCGTGGCTCCAATATCCAAATTACTTTCAAAATCAAACAAAAAATACTTGTTAAGAGTTGAAAATTGATGTTAAAATTTTCCCCCCCTTTTGAATAATGCTGTTTTTTGAACATATGAAAAGATGTGTCATTTCTCGTGTCTGCCAAAACCCATCCTGAGGGGGTTTTTTTCCCGTTTTTTCCAAGCTCATTTGGTTTTTTCTTCCGAGTACATCTTCTGTTGCAGTCGCTTGGCATAGCTCTGGGCCATGGAGTTGATTATAGATAAGATAAAATAACAAACCATGACAATCACCAATTTTTCAAATATCCAGGATAGCCAGTTTTCCCCCTGAAGAGACAAAACAGAAGGAGGAGGAGAATGAAGATTAGTGGACAGCACAACGGAGAGTTCTGGGTGAAAGGGGAAAGCCTGAGCGTGTCTTTATCCTGCAATAATCGAATTAAAACCAGGAGCCAAGTGCAGGGATTCCTGCAGGTCCCTCTGCAAAGCCGACTTCAGTCCCATGAAGGACAATGCAGGAGGGGCTGCCAAAGGCACTGGCGGGCAGATGACGAATCCCTGATCCCTGATCATTCCCAGTGTGCTCCCCAAGTGATTTATTATTCCCAGTACTAACAATTCGTGGAGTTCAGAATTAGCAGCCCTTGCCTGTCACTCCCTGTCACGTTCCTCGCGGAGAAAACAACCAGGTCATTGGTTCAAAATGTGGGTTTTTTCCCTAAATTGCCTTTTCTGGGTTATCTCCCCATTAGGATCCCACTCTCTGGTGTCGCAGCGTTTTCCACGGGAATTCTCCACGCTGTGCTTTTTGTCAAAGGAGGGCAGCAATGCTCTGCTCACAACCCCCTGCCCAGCAATCACTGCACATTTCCTGACTCCAGCCTGAGCCTCCCCAGCTCCGGCTCTTTTGTGGTGACAAACGGGCAAAGGGACATTTCCAACAGCTGCAAGTACCGCACGTGAAATGCGAGTTGGATTCAGGGGCTTTAGCTCAAAATGCCTCCGCAGACTAAAGAATTTCATGTCAAAGCTGCTCTGTCCCACTGGAAATTCAGGGAAAGTTCTTAAAAATACTTTTAAAAAATTTGTTTTTTTAAAATAGTTTTTTTCTGCATCAAAGGACACTTCTGCCCTTCGTACCTGCTCCAAACACTGTAATTTCTTTTCCTTTCAAAGACTAAAGGCTTGGGGATTTTATTTCTCTTACTGCCCACTGAGCCATAGATCCCACCGGCTTCTGAAGCATCGGTGCTGTCCCGTTTGTTACTATTTCACATGGAAAGGCAACTTTTTTTTCTCCTTAAATTTAACTTTCCAAACAGGAAGCTAATGCGGAGGCAAGACAAGCCACCGGTTTTGATTTATACTTTCATTTATTCTCTGAAGGATTAAAATCCAGTAGCGCACAATACTTTTAATTCCCAGGTTGCTTTTAAAACGAGATTTTTATCTATTCCCTGGGTCAGTGCAGACCTTTGATAATCAGAATGGGGAGTTATGTTTGTAAAAGCTGCAAGTCTAAGACAGGCAGGGAACAGAAAAGTGAGCCAGGGAGGGAGGGAGGGAGGCAGAAGGTCTTACCTGTGGCACAGCACTGTCGGATTTGTGGTGAAGTTTTATCCTCTGAGCTTCCAAATATTCTTGAAATGGCTTCTGAAGAGAAGGACCTATACTCGGAATAGCACTGATGGAAAGTTCATCCCAGAGAACAAGACAAAATAGGGGAGAAAAAAAAAAAAACAAAAAACATTTTTTTTTAAACTTACCACTTTACCTAATCAGAACAAAGTTCAGGCTGAGCCCGAGCTCAGCAGGGAACTCGAAGCTACTCGAGAAAACAGAAATAAACCCCATTTCATCTTTTGATCTGATACTTCGGGAGGGATGCATTTCTCCAGATCCTCAAAAAGCGCTTCAAAAGAAAAATATTTCTGAGCAAGCCAGCGCTGGGAGAGAGGAGGGAGCCGGAGCATTTCCTGGGAGGCAGCAGCGCTGAGAACCCAATGAATGACTTCGGAGAAGTCCCACATTTATCAGCGGCAGTTCCTGTAAGAACTGGTTTGAACCGATTAATGAGGAAATGACTGGGGCTTGTGTCATCCCTCGGTTAAAAAAGAAACTGCTCGGCCCAAGCCTCGCCCCCTCTCCCGCACCGACCCGGCCCCTCTGCCCGGCCAAGTCCTTTTTAGGACAATCCGTGCGTCATCCCTTCCCAAAAAGAATGCGGGAGCGATCCTGGAGCGCCTCCCCCGAGCCGGGATTAACAAAGGAACAAAGGAGCGGCTGGGAGCCCTGCCCCGGGCCGGGCCCGGCGCTCCGGGCTCGCACAAAGCCCAGCGAAGATCCCGCTCCTCCCGCCGGGATCGGCCCGGGGCCAGCGGAGCGCGCTCGGCTCCCGGCAGCTGCTCCTCAAATCCCGCTCAGCACGGACCCTAAACCCTGTCAGAGTGGTCACAGCCCTTCAAAACCTCCCCAGTTTCAAACATAAATTCTAAATGATCAGCAGCAACCCCATGGCCTGAGCTGTGTGAGGAGAACACCCCCAAAGTTGGATCCATCCCATCCTAACTCCTCACTGCTGACCACTTGAATTTCAGAGAGAAGGGGGAATTTTGTTTTATTAAAAAAGAGCCCAAACCACTGTGTTCTTTTACACTGTAAAATTCCCCAAACTCAAATATAAATTCTAAATTATCAGCAGCAACCCCCTGGCTTGAACCGTATGGGGAGAACACCCCCAGAGTTGGATCCACCCCATCCTAACTCCTCATCACTGACCACTTGAATTTCAGAGAGAAAGGAGATTTTTGTTTAATTAAAAAAAATTCACTGTGTTCTTTTACACTATAAAATTCCCCAAATTCAAATATAAATTCTAAATGATCAGCAGCAACCCCCTGGCCTGAGCTGTGTGAGGAGAACATCCCCAAAGTTGGATCCACCCCATCCTAACTCCAGGCATGGGGCAGTTTTCATTACTGAATTGCAAAGAGAAGGGAGATTCTGGTTTTTGTTTCATTTTAAAGAAATCACTGTGGTCTTCTACATTAAAGAACTCACCTGAATGTTGATTATTCGGTTTTATTAAATCCACTACTCCTGCTGCTGCTCCAGGGGGGTTAGTAAGACCCTTCAGAGCCAAGCTACACCAGGTGTACACCAAGGAGTTGGACAATTGTCCATCTCCCTCCCAGTGGCTCACACCATTCCCCCTCAGCCTCCTGCTCTGACACATATTCCCTTTTCCAGGCCGAAGCCCAATTAAAAAATAACAGCTTTCTAATTTTAGGAATTTCTGAAAAGCACGAAACAAAGTGTCTCATTCTCCTCCAGTAAATCTATTTATTTCCTTCATGGCCGGGGGCAAAGGAGGTTTTTTGAACCCATTTCCCAGCAAAAGGTCGCTTCCCCCGTGATTCACCACCGGGTGAGGAAATTCTGTGCCCAGACTGGTGAAAATTCTGGGAAAAAAAAAAAAACAAACCAACAACCTGTGGAGCCCAAAGCACATCCCTTATCCATTTTCCAGGAGATGTGTCAATGTTCCAAAGCATTCCCGGTGCTCCCGAGGTGCCTCAGCACCGACTGTTCCTGGGAAAAGCTCTCCCAGGGACCGCGGGACGAGTCACAACATTCGGGGGACATTTCTGAGGTTTCTTTTCTTTCTCAAACAATTCTTGGGAGCCCCGAGGAGCGACTGCAAGGTAATGGTTTACTTTTGAGCTCCTGCATGATTATGAAATGAGGAATATTTCAATGATGAGGGGTCAATGATTAACAGGGTGGTGTTCGAGTGACTCCGTTCCTCACCGAAAGCTGAACTCGGTCAGGCCCCAGATTGAATTCAACACAGAACAAAGATGTGAAACCCAAGTTCAGAGGCTTGAGGAGCTCCTGGTGCATCAAAATAATAATATTTCAAAATTTTTCTCACTAAATAATTCAGGTTTTATTTCCTTTCTGGGCACGACTATTAGTTAAGTGCACAAAATTAATTTTATCAAAGCAATTTTGAAGAACTGGAAGATCCTAAATGCAAGGACCTCAGATCCCCTTTTTTTTTGTACAATTGTAAAGACTTTAATTCTGAAAAAAAAAAAAAAAAAAAAAAGTGCACAGATTTAAATAAGGAGTGAAAAAAAAAAAGCAGAGGAAAACCTAGAAAATCAGGAATCCACATTAAAATTTTGAAATCCCTTCTCGGCAGCACAGTATTAGTTACTGGCGCTTTTTTGGACAAAATTAAATCATTTCATCACCCAGTGATGTGCCACCTGATATCCAAAGTAATAATCTTAAATCTAAAAGAAAAAAAATATCTTTAAAACAGTTTAATGTAATTGGAGTTAAGTGAATTCCGTGTCCCTGCAAACCTCAGAGATGCCTCGGTGCTGATCCCAGGAGGAGGAAAATTGGGGATGAATTTGGTGGGATCCGGGTGGGGCAGAGGGGCCAAATCTGCATCACAATTCCTGCACTCAGCACCTCCAAAAAACCCCAAATTTCACAGGGCTGGAGAAGGAAGGTGCTGGAGGATAACCCCGGAATAATCCAAACCCGATTCCCTGCCTGTTCCTTCGGGAATCAAACCCATTGTCTTTCAAATCGAGAAAAAGGAAGGGGAAATTCTGACTTCGAAGTTGTTTTGATTCAGAGGTTGTTTTAGAAACTCCTAATGTTAAATATTAAATTTTCGTTTGGATTCATTCTGATTCTCTGCTGAATTTTAAGTTTTCACATGGAATTGAAATTGAGAACAAGCTCCCCCAAATTGCAGCAGCCTTTGGTAATCCTAAATTCACTAAAATCATAACATTTCAGTCAAAACCATGATTTCCATTCTAATACTACAACAGAAACACCCATTAAAAATTTGGATTCACTGAAGAAACACTCTTGGTGCCTGTTTTCAGAACAATTACCTGCTATTTGTAATTAAACAGATACACTTTTTTTTTTTTTTACAATTTCTATCTGAAAGAAAAATTCTAAGGCTCTTCTTCCAATAAATAAAACAAAATTTCCCCATCTGTTTGAAGCACCACATGACAGAGATTCAGCAAAGTTGCTCAAGCATTATTTTAAAAATTACACCAAGAACCTGCAAGAGTCTGACTCCAAAAACTTCCAGTCCAGTTACAGCAAATCTGAGTTTATATTTATTAATTTGCTTTTCCAAGACTCATATGCCTTTCACTGGCTGTTAAATGATTTTTGAGAATCTTTACATCTTTTTAACTTTGGAAGTACAGAAAGATTTTCCTCAAAGGCACCAGGGTGAAAAACCAAACCCAGAGGAGAAAAAATTGTATTTTCCCTGGGCCAGCTTACAAAAAGTAGGAAGTTGTTTGATATTCCAGTCATCTGCATTTTTACTAATATTAAAAATACCTATTTATAACTATTTAATAATTATACTTGCACTTCTGAAAGGCATAATTTCACCTTACAAAGTCTTTAAGGGCATGGGTTGCTCTTGAGTGACTGGAATCTCTCAGCCTGTGCTTTGAGAGGCTGGGAGCACTCAGGGAATTAATTCCAACTCTGCTCAATCCTGAAGTACAGGTCTCTAGCAAATGCTGCCCCTCACCAATATCTGCACAAAAAATCAGATATTGCACCAATATCTCACAAAAACATCTGTCACACCATAAGTTAGGATAGAAAATTCCCATTTTGTCAAAGCACATGTGTGTATTTGTTCACTTTTCCAGAGAGAAATGTTAGAATTCATAAGTGTTTTCCAAAAAAAAAAAAAAAAAAAAAAAAAAAAAAAAAAAAAAAAAAAAAAGCTGCCACTGTAGACTCAAATTTTAGGAACAAAACCATGGGATTTTTCAAACTGAAAATTTGAAAGTTTATGGAAGTTTCCCATTTATTAGAGGCCTCGAACACCAAGTGATGCTGAAGCAGCCGATTGATAACCCTGAGCTGTTTCTAAGCTGATCCTGATGGAATTAAAAATGTGAATGAGAACCTGAGTGCAGCCAGGCCTGAGTCTGAGCCCCTGAACAACTGGGATCCATCCCCAGTGGGATGCTCAGGAAACTGGGAGCACTGGGGGTGGGGAGGGGGTGTCACAAACATGGGACTTTATTTCATTTCATTTAATTTCATCATGGAAATCCTGACCTGGAGGGAAACCAGAGCCCCGTGGGGGAACAGAAGGTGCGGACAAGGCTGGACACACCTGGGGAAGGTGATGCAATATTGAGTCACAGCCCCACTTTATGGATAATCCCTCCAATATCCACAGCCCTCAGCCTGGAAAATCCCTTTCCTTCAGACTCCACACACTCGGGGCAAACACCAGCAGATTTTGCCCAGATTTGGCTTTTTGGGCTGAAACAGCCAGAGAAAAACATCTTTTGGGATTGGGAAATGGCACCACAATTCCAAATGAAGGCAACAGGGAAGAGCTTTGACACAGGAGCAGCAAATCCCGTGGGTTTGTCACTGCCCAAGGCCAGGGATTATCTCCTGCTGCAGAAAAGGGAGGGAAGTGGCACTGAAGAATCCCACAAAGAAAGGGAACGTGCTGGGATGGGCTCCTCCCTGCCAGGACCTTCAGCTCTTTTCAAATCATTTATTTCAATTGCACTACTGACAGCCAGGCCAGAGAGGGAAGACAAAAAGGCTTTCACCTTCCCAACATTTATGGAAAATATCATTAAACAGTGCCACCAACACCAACTGTGTGAGATTCCCGTTTCTCCACTTCCCTGTGAGAACACAAGAAAAAATCCATCCTGCAGCTCCAAAGCAATCAAACATTTAGGATCAGGCACCGAATTTGGGGATTTTACTGTTCAGGGTATTTTAGCCACCCCTCCCTCAGCAGTTTCACTCCAGCATCGTGGTAATGACTTCTTTGGAAGTCAGGTATTTGAGAAACCATTGAAAAATAGATTCCAGTGGAAATATTTCTATGCCACTGGCCAATTAGCAAAGCTGATTCATTTGCATAACGTGTCCCTTGTCTCAACAGGGCACCTTTCTTCCTGTGAGCCCTCTGAGCCTTCAATGGTTAATTTTTTTCCAGACAGTGATCTAAACTGGCTCAACGGTTAGTATTTTAATGAGCTGTCATTTCCTGTGCTGATAAAGATTCTCACAGTATTTAAACCATCCATTTCCCCGAGGCTCCACCACCAGCAGGACCCTGCAGTGACTCAGAGGGGCTCAGCCTGAGCCTGACTCAGCCCCGGCAGCTGGGGCTGCCCAAAACCTGGACTAGGTTTAGGGAAACCTGGGGCTGGGGCTGCCCAAAACCTGGATTAGGTTTAGGGAAACCTGGGGCTGGGGCTGCCCAAAACCCGGATTAGGTTTAGGGAAACCTGGGGCTGGGGCTGCCCAAAACCTGGATTAGGTTTAGGGAAACCTGGGGCTGGGGCTGCCCAAAACCTGGATTAGCTTTAGGGAAACCTGGGGCTGCCCAAAATCTGAATCCTGGGAGCTGAGACATCCCAAAACCTGAATCCTGGGGTCTGGGGCTTCCCAAAGCTGGACCCAGCTCCCTTTCCAGCCAAACCCGGGCTCCCCAGCCCCTGAGGAGCAACCAGAGCCCCCAGCTCCCACCACCAGCCCTCAGCAGAGCTCTGAAGCTGAGATGTTTTCTGTGCCCAGAGCTCTGAAGCTGTAGAAAATAAATCTGGTTTATGGTCAGGATCAACAGGAAGGTTTTGGGGTTAAAAGGTTCCTTTGGCAGCTTCATTTGCTTTATGAGATGAGGAAAGATCCTGGTGGAGGTTACAAAGCTCAAATGGGCCCAGGTGTGACGTGGCTTCCACCTGAGCCACGCTCCAATGCCCAGGCAGCCCAGGAGGCTCCAGGGCTTTCTTCCTTGGGACATTCTGTAATGTTAAATCAATGCTTTCAAAATTCGGAATTGCAACATCTCTGACCTGCCCGTCCTTAGCTCTGCTCACTGCTGCTCTTTGGAACGAAACTTCTGCTTAAAGATTCTTTTTTTTTTTTTTTTTTTTTTTTTTTTAACTCAATTTAGGGAAAAAGCCCTTGCTTATTCAGAGTTAAATCCTTCAAGCCTTTTGCAAATAAACTCTTCTAATTCTGTTGTGATCTACTGGAAAGCTTTCAACACCAAAGTTCCTCAAATTTCAGCCACATCTGTGTCCCTTTCAGGGCATTAAACCATTTTTGTGTGGAGCTGCTCTGTTGTGCTCAGGACACATCCCCCAGGTTTCTGATGTACCTGTGGCAGGAAGTTTGTTGAGTTTTGAACCAACAGTGGCAGAGGGATTGGTTTAACCTTCCAAAATTCCTCCCAGGAGGTTGTGAATCAACTGCCCAGCTCTTCCCACCTCAGGTCAAGATTTCTGGTTGTCCCTTCATCACTTCTTGCCTTGTGCTCCAAAGAAATAACCTCAACCTGTATTGTAAATTATTTTTGACCAAGAAAGCCCCAATAAATCTTTAAGCAAACTTTCCAGTTACCTCAGTCACCATGATCTCATTTGTGCTTTTTTGGTGAAAGGAACACCACGCTCCCTTTACCAGCATCAACTGAGATTAAGTTGTAAGCAAAGAATTATGGCACAAGAAATAGCAGCAAACTGGTTTGTCCAGGCAACAATTCCAGTACCTGTGACCAAAAAACTGCTTTTCTTTCAGCTGTGCAATCACTCACACTGCCCTGCAGGGCTGGGAAGGGTGGAAAGCTGCTCCACAAAAACCACTGGGTGAACGACACTTCTGATATTTTTGGGTGGATTTCAGAGTTTGTCAGATTCTCAGAGGGAATACTCACGAGAAGGGACTTAAAAATCAAAGTAGCAAAATCTCACTGGCTCCTGTTTTAACTCCACATCAGTTTATTCACTGAATTAACTGAAGAGATGAGACTTTCAGAAGTAAAGAGGCATCAGAGAGGCTGTGGCTGCCTCATCCCTGAAGTGTCCCAGGCCAGGCTGGACAGGGCTTGGAGCAGCCTGGGGCAGTGGAGGGTGTGGGATGGGACTGGAGGAGCTTTAGGATCCCTCCCTACCCAAACCATTCTGGGGTTCTGATTTACAGGTAGGAATTCCCTGCTTTTTGCTGTAGGATTCACCCCTGGACCTGAGCACCTCTTGCAGGAACAATCCCAGACACTGCAGCCCAGTTCATTAACCACAGCCAGAGGGAATCTCTGCAGGGTGGGATTTCTCCTAAAAAAAAAGTAGATTTTTTTTTCTTTCTAACCATTTCCCACCAGAATGGATGGCCACAGTTCAGTGGATGCTGTGTGCTTTGAGAACCAATTCTTCAGTAGTTTTCTGGGAATTCTTAACCCACGTTTAAAACTGCCACTTCCCAAAAAAACATCATCCTGCTCTGAAGCCCAGTGTGACTTCATAAACAGCCCTGCAGCTGTAGGTAAAAACCAGGAATAGAAAGACTGAGGAGCCAAATCCCCTCACAACACACAGGAGAACTAAATACTTGAATAAAATCTGCAATAAACTCTTGCTGAAGTGACAGAACACAGAACTCCTCCAGGACATTTCCCTCACCAAAGCCCGGGGAGAGCAGGATCCTCTCCCAGCACTGAGGCACCAACAAAACAGCTCTGAGCAGGAACTGCTGGAATTTGGTAATTCCCAGCCCCAGTGAGTTCCAGCACCTCTGGAAAACCTCCTCAGCTTGGATTTCCACCTCACACCAACCCCACCTCTCAAACCCACTTATCTCCCTCAGTCCCAACAAGGTTTGTTGCCACCACTCACCCCCTCCCCTGTTTTTGTTCTCCAGCTTCCACCAAAAAATTCTACAAATAATTTAAAGTTTTCTGTAAACAGCTTCTTAATTTCCTGCCATGTTCTCTTTTCCGTTTCCTTTTTTATTTAATGAATAGAAAAAGTATTTTATGATCTGTTTGTAATGGAGACCTAGACAAAACTGTAAAATCAAATTAAATTCTATTAAGGCAGCCTGGTTATGGCAGGCTCAGTGAGGGACCCAGCAGCATCCAGTGACAATAATGAACAAGGTCTGCACATGAATCAGTTTTGCTTTTTGAACTAAAAATCACAAAATTGTCAAGAAAATCTCCCTGGCTTATAAAATCAGATATTCTGAGAGTTTATCTCACAACTTAATCTCCTGTCTAGGTTCCATTTCTCCTGGATATCAGTATGTTCATTATTTTCAGCTATTGTGCTCAGATATTTCCTATTGTTTAGGAGCAACAGCCCAGACAAAGAAAGTCTAAAAGTCATTGTGGTGGATAGAATTTGATTAAAATAAAGTTACTGACCATTAAACAGAGCTCTGTTTTAATTCAATAATAGGGCTTTTAGAGCAAGGTATTGTTTAACATGTTTGAGGCTCCCCTCTAACAGAAATTGATGAGGTAATGCTGGAGACAGCTTGAGAAAAGTCAAGGATACCGGGACATTCCAAAAATCTCACTGTCTCCCAGGAACATTTTTTAACTCTGACATCAACCCTCCAATAAAACCCCAATCCAGCAGAGCTCCTGTGAATGCATTCGAAGTAATTCAATGCAAAATTATCTCCAAGACAGATGAAGTAGGAAAAATCTACTGGGTTTGGCTCAAAGCATCCACAGGAGAGTAAATCCTTGGAAATGTACCTGAGCTAGGGGCAGATCAAGCTGTCTGGAGTGATTGAGCTGAGAAAAACTCAGGATGCTTAAAAGAAACCACATTTCTTTCTCTCCCTCCCTGTTTTAAAATAATGTTCACAGCAACAAATTAATTCTGAGCTTTGGTACAGAGCAGATGCTCGAGCAGAAGATCAGGAATAATAAAGGCAGGATTTGTTTCATCTGTGAAATGCCCTGCAAGGTTCTTCTGACACTCCTTCTCTTTGTACAGCATCACTGCTAGGAGTTTTGGTTTAAAAGGAATTATTTCCAGACATTCCTCCCCTGAAACTCTTCTTGAGGAGCGTGGCTTTTATGTGAAAACAGTTATTACACTTTGGGCAGCCAAATATCCATTTACCCCAGAGAAGAAAGCTTGGAAAAGCAGGAACACCTCAACATTTATTTTATAGTTTTATATTAGGTTGGATTCATTTCAGTTTAAAAAAACCCAAACCAAACCTTCTCAAAATCAGGACACTTTATCCATTTCTACCAAATTTAACAGAATGGGCTCCACACACCAGATTTCTCATTCTAATGTTTTATGAGTGATTTGATGTTGTAAATGTATAAGGTAATTCCAGTTAAGGAGGATGTTTATTGTCAACCTGGAACACTGCATAAAATCTCAGGTTTTTAATATGGAATCACAGAATTCTATGGGGTTTTTTTCTATAAATATAATTTTCTATAAACGTTCTCTTTTTTTTTTTTTTTTTTTTTTTTGCCACAGGATCCCACTACAGCACTGCAGAAAATCCCGGGCAAACATCCCATCTGCAGCTATAAATGCAGGGATCTGCCAGTGGAAGAGCTGAATCTTGGTTTGGGGTGAAGGTTCAGTGCTGATCCCACAACCCTGAGCCTCAGGGCCAGCAAAACTCTCCAAGGACTGAGGGGAAGGAGCTGCAAGTGAGACCTAAACCCTGCGTGGGGGCAAAGCCTGGAACAAAGCACAACCTCAGCACATCTGAGCTGCCTCCTCCAGTATTTTTCCACTTAATGGGTGCAGGTATTAATTACTGAGCTGGGGAATTACTCACCCGATGAGGGCCACCATCTGCTCCACGATGTGTTTGCTGAAGGTGATAATAACGAAGAGTTTCTGTGGGAGGGAAAAGAGCAGTCACAGAAAGCCTGGAGCCCAGGGGAAACACAATGAGGGGGACACTTTGTGTTCCTTCCCGAGCAGCTCCTACCCGGCCTTCCCTCCTCTCCTCTTTATTTTTCAACGTTCTCCTCAGGAAAAAAAAAAAAAAAAAAAAAAAAGAGGCAGGAGAGAAAAAAAAAAAAAAAAAAGAAAGAAAAAAGCTGTGCACTTTCTGCCTCTGTTTTCTCACAGTTTGCATTTCTTGCCGTGTTTTTGTAGCCTGGTGCTGCCCATTCTCATCCTCCCCAAACTCCCATTCCCAGAAGCTCAAGGTCACTTTACTCCGTCAACAATGTTTGAGAGGAAAAACAGCCAGAGAAATTCAAAGCCCCTCACACGAAGTGGCCTTCCAGATCACAGAGGGGAAAATAATGTGTTTTAGTCCCCTGATTCAGGCAGAAACAACAACAAAAAAAAAAACCTCAGTGAAGAACAAAGAAAGAGCCTTTGGGCACCTGTTCTCACAGGTATACAAGAGAATAATCACAGTCCCTAATAATCACAGTCCTAACCCTAATCCAAAATGCATCCCAAAACTCTTCATAAAAACAACTTATCAGAGGAATGTTAAATATGAAAATCTAACCTAGCAAATTTTACCCCTAAATAAAAATCAAACCTGTACCCATGAAGCTATAATTCCAAATATAATATTTCATCATATTAATTCCAAATATAATATTTAATCATATTAACAGCTTTTTAACAGACTACAAGATAAACTTCAAACACAATTTCAACCTTATGAGGAAAAAGTCCATGATTTATCTGACATAATTTTACAGAATAACTCCTAATTTCCTACTAACCACAAAATCATTAACACTAGTTGTTCTTCTTATTCAAATCAGAATGAAAATATTAAATTAAATTGACATAATTTCAGTCAGGAGGTCATACAAAAGGAGTCCTGGGGTGGCCACTGCACCAGTCACTCACTTCCTGTCTGAACATTGCATTAAAAGCCTTTTCCATGACTCTCACATTTCCTAAATTCCAAGTCCAGCCAGATCACTCCAAAAACTCAAGGCTATTGCACAAGGGTGTGCTTGAAAATGAGAATTCGAAAAGCTGAGCCTATTACAAAATCAGATGATTTACCAACTGTACAAGGCACTGGGAAATGTTTTTTCACTTACATGGGATCTGAGTGTGCAGCACTATAAATTACACAGCAAACACTGTGGTAGCTGAACGAGGCAATTAAAATAATAAAAGGAATATTGATCTAATGTTATTGCACTTTTCTGTGCTGCCAGGTCACATTTTAGCAACACACGGATTTAAAAGCAGAAGAAAATTCAAATAATACAAAAATAAGTGTGGAGAAAAAGCTGTTCTATCCCAAGAAATGGAAGAATTTCCAAATCTATTTATTGTTTTCTGCTTAAGCACTGGGCAAAATAAAACAACCACTTAAAATACGACGGGAAGAAAAAAAAAGCTGGTGTTTAGGGCAAAATAAAGATTTTTAAAGCAGCTTGATGAGGCTGTAACACAAATTATTTTGTACTAAAAGCTCTGCTATTTTGATGGGAGTCACAGCAGAGATTTCCAAACAACAGAGGCAGAGGCACTGCAAAAAAACCCAAACTCAGCTGAAAACATCCCAAACAGAGCGACGTAGTTCATGCTACAGCCCTGACCACACCAGAAAATCCTCCAGGGAATCCAAACTTCATCTCTCCTTGGACCAGGGTGACGCATTTAAAAGCAAAACTCAACATTTTGTGAAAACAACTGGATTGTCAAAACTCAGCCCATCTGGCACGGCCCCTGAGCGAGCAGGACAAGCGGGGCCCACCAAAGCCAGGCCCTTCCCAGACCACCTGGGACACCCAAAAATCGCTGTCTCAGCCCCCAAAACCACAGCAAATCCGCCCCAAACCGGGCTGGCCCAGCCCCGCAGGGCTCGGTGGGGTTTTCTCACTGAGCTAAAAAGGGCATTTCAAAGTGCAAATGAGTGTTTGTTCCCAAAAAGGCGAGTTCACTGCAGTGGCAGCCTGGTGAAGGCCATAGGTAAATACCTTGGCTAACCACCAATTTCCTGAGCGGGTCAGCAGCTATAAATTACTCACTTGCCTCAGTTCGGAGGAGGCCAGCAGCTCCTTTATTGTAAATCTCTTGCACCAAATTAATTTCCATTACTTCAGGTCGGGCAAGGAGACTCCATTCCCAAAGGGACACAAGTGGAAGAGGCAGGGAAAGAATCAAAAGGTTTCACCCCCTGCACACCCCGAGGGAGGGGCAGCACTTGCCTGGATGTGCATTTTAATCACGGCTTTTCCAATCAAGGTTGCACCGAAGAAGGTCCAGAAGGGAACCAGAAAGTGGCCACAGGTTATCCCAGCCAGGTCAAACAGGGGGTTTGGGATCTGTGGAGTGCAAGGGAAAGAGGTTCAGGAATTGCAGCACACACTGGATGGACAGGAACATGACAGACTCTGAAATTTTGAAAAATGAACGTTTTTCCCCCTTCTCCAACGTGATCCAAAACTCTCGTGTCTTAATAATTACAAAAATGTTGATGTCGCAGCACATAACTTAAGTCTCTGGGATTCAGCTAGACAATGTCCCAGACAATTCCATTCTCATGGTCCCTCCTTACCCCTGGATCCTGAAAAAAAGTTAATGAAAAGTTTTCCATGCGAAATGCACAGAAACCACAGCAAAGCCATTTTGAGTGATTTATCAAATTTTCTCTCTGACAAGCACATCACTCTCGGAAGTCAGAGTTCCAACTGATCCCCAGTGATTTCCAGCTGAGAAACTACACTAAAAACTGGCATTTATAGTCATATGTATCCAGTTTAAAAGCACTGATTAGATTTTATTAAGCATATGCGTTTCATTTAAAATTAAAAGAATTTTTTATTTTTATTATTAAACTGCTGGCCTGACTTTTGGTACTGTGATACTATCTGTAAAATATTTTTGAAATGAAACCAAGAAAGCATCTGAATTCCAAGCTTTTCCCTCTCAGCCTGGAGCACAGGGGCAGTGTGTGAGCAGGGTCACTCCCAGGAGCGGTGTGGCACCGGGGTGACAAACTGCAGCACTGCTGGCCTTTGGTGACTTAAGGAAAGAAGTGAAGAGGGCAGATTGGGAAGGAATAAAGACCACTCTGCCAGCAATCTGTGAGAAAAGGTTGGATTGGACTGTTGGAGAGCAGCAATTCAGATTTATCAGCAGCCACAAGAGCACCTGCAGAGGGAGGAATCTGAAGCGGGCTCTACCCATGGCCCGGAACGGTCCCTGAGCAGCTCCCTCCCCAGCTGGGACAGCTGCTCTGGGCACAGGAGCTGGTCAATGATTGACTCCACATTCTGCTCCTGGCAGCCAAGGCTGCCCCAGGTCTCCAGGCTGTTCTTGGCTGGTTGCTCTGAGGGTTTTTTGTCGGTTCACAGAATGTTTTAATCCCTGCAGCGAGTCTGGGGCAGGGGTGCTGTGGGTGCCTCTGCGCACGCCAAGGGCAGAAGTTACTCAGCACGTCCCCAGGAGGATGTCTGAGCAGCCAGACAGGTTTTCTCTGTGCTTTTTACTGAAAGCTGCCCCAAAAAAGCCCACAAAGAGAAGAGGGCGAATTCTCACAAGTCACAGTGAGGAACTTCGGGGCTGATTCTCGCTTTGTTCTTTCCCCAGAGCTGCCTTTATATAGAAATAAACTCCAGACAATCCTGACTTCCCTTACTGCCACTAAACAACATGACAATCAGTTGACTTCACTGGGTAAACTTGCAGAATTTTAATTGCCATTTGATGGTGTTTTTATGCAGCATTTAGAAGCCACCACTTGAGAGACAAGGACCCACAGCTGGGACAGTCATTACCACTTCACCAGCAAGTTCTCCACTCATAAAAAAACACATCAAATGAAAAACTCTGCCTAAAATCCAGAAGGAGAATCCCAATTACAAGGGAGGCAAGCAGAGGAGATACCTGGTAGAGCACAGAGAAGCAGAGGGAAGCCCTGAGTCAAAGCCCCTGGGCTCATGGGGGCACAGCCAAATGCAAGGGGCTGCTGTCCCTCCCCTTCCTCACCCAGAGGTGCCACACAAAGGGACAGCTCTGCACTCCTGCTTTTCCAGCACCTCTGGAACCTTTCACCTCTCTCTTTCTCCTGCAGTTGTTGTGTGAGCACACTTACAAACCCCCAGGTGTGCCCTGGTGCATCCTCATCCCTCCCCCAGGCCAGCTGCAGCTCAGGGCCCGAGCAAGGCAGCAGAAGTGGGGAAGAAGTTAAGCAAATGTTTAAATATTGCTAAGCAGGAACTCCAGGCTGTTTACAGCCACCTCTCGTGGTGTTTACCAACTCCTTCCTCCTGCTCTCCATTCCTCCACCTTGCCCAGTCACCCATCCCTGCCACCTCCAAGCTGTGCTGGTGACAAAGACAGGGAAGAGCTGGGCCAGGGCCGTGTCCCAGGACTCAGAGCAGGGAGCAGCTCCTGAGAGCTCCCTGGCTGGGAGGATTTAAGGAGCAGCTTTTAGGCCAGGACTCCACTCTAAACATTTCAAAGGATTAGTGAGCAGGAGCTTTATGTCAGCAACTCAAATCAGATTAATTCTAACACAGGTTACCCACATTTGAGCAAGCAGTTGCCTGTGTCATCTTTACAATTTAGGAAACCAAGAGATGCTGGACAAGTGCAGAGTGAATGCCTCAGCAGCTGGGCAATGTTGTGGTTATTGCAGAGAAATGGGATTGGGGTGGTCCCACACTTCCCCCCTTCCCTGCAATCACATCCCACAGTTTTGTGTGTCGGATGAAGAACAAGGCACACCATTCCTACGACTTCCAGAGAGAGATTTAAACCTCCAATATTATTTTTTTATTCTGAAAGAAGAGCATTATCCTACTCAAAAACTAAAATAGCATCACTGGAGATGCTCCTTTCACCTCTTGAGTTAAAATGCCATGAGCAGTTTGTAGCTCCACAGCCACCATTGAAATTTGCTTCCTTTTTCTGCCCTCTCTGGCTCCCAATGACCCAAAGAGCAGATTTGGGAGGACTGGAATGGATGGACACCCTAATCAGGATTCCTGCAGGTGATTTTTCACTCTCCAATCCGTGCACACATCTGGATCTGAGAATGTCCACAATGTCAAAGACAATACACCGACACCTAAAGAAATCATAACACAGTTCCAGCAGGTTTTGTTTCCCTGAGCACCACAGAGATCACAGAAACTGTAAACAAAAATGAATTCCATGGCAAGGCATCCGAGCTGTAGTCTGTGCCCATAAATCCCCCCTGCTCCTGGGAAAAAACTCAAAACTCACCGAGGCACAGGCCAGGATCCCAAAGAACCCAACCTTCTGCACCAGGTTCTGCACAGCCAGTTTAGCCCGGGAAGCAAAGTCCTGCAAACAGGAAAAAAAAGATATTAATGAGGAAAACCCCACCTGAACAGAGCTCAGAAGGTGTGTGATTTCCAGGATTTCCTAACTAGGAACAGGGAGGATTTTGAAGCCAGGAAGGTCAGTGTGAAACCCTGAGTTTAGAGGGACAACTGTGGTGCTTGGGGTGGAAATCTGAACACCCAGTTTTGTTTTTCCAAACCCTGCGAGTGGCACTGAGCTCCCAGTGCTATAGAAACAGCTTTTCCAGTATTTATTTCCCCATATCCTTGGAATGCCAGTGCTGCTTATACCTTATTCTTTAAACAAGCAGAGGGAATTAATTCCTCCAATGCCATTTCCAGTGGTAAAAATGAACTTTCTGAGAACAGAAAAAGCACAATAATCCCATTATATCCTTAGATCTGTTCTCCCAAACCCAGGATCTCAATCAAAATAGCCAATTCCAGGCACTGCCTACAACAGGCTTGTAAAATTCATTAAAATCCAGAAAGCTGAGCCTAAATTACTTTAAAAGCAGGGAAGGTGCAGCCCCTGTGGCTGGAGCTGCTCTGTACAAAGCTGCCTCCATTTACTTTGTGATCAGTCCTTACTCCTGAGGCTCAAAATGTGCCAAACACCCAGGAAAGCCCTTAAAAAGCAAAAATAAAGATTCTCACAAGCAGTTTCTTTGAATGTGAGAAGGGAATTTGCAGGAGATAAAATTCTTTTGAATGAAAACTGTCCAGAAAAATAAAAGCAAGGTCAGTGCTCCCTACTCAGGCTTGGCCACAACAGTTCCAGAAAGCAGGGAAACCTTGGGAATAGCAAACATTAAAAAATAATTATCCATTCCTTTTTGAAAACCTACAAATAAGCAATAAAATTCTGATTTTTCCAGGAGCAATGCAATAAATTACACAAGGAAATGACTTTAATCAATAATTAATGTTATTCTAAATTCCACCCTTTACTGTTGAATTGCAGAATTTAGAATATCATTAATTATTGATTAAAGCAACTGCAGGGTAATCCAGAAAAAACACATTTAGGCAATTTTAACTTTGTTACAGTTCTGTTGAAACCTTAAATATACCCCCCCAAGAAGGAAAACTACAATAATTTTACAATGTTCTTGCACATTATTTAAATTTTGAGCTGTAGAATTGACCAAATTTTCTGTGGCAGATTAAAAAATAATAGATCTGTGATGAGACCATTTACTTTTTTTTACACCCCTTTTCCAAGCAGTAACTTTTCTTCACTACTGTGCTTTCAAACAGTTAAATGCTCAATTTAAAAATTAAGAAAAACCCCAACAAACCAAAAAAACAATTATTACTCAAGTCAGAATAATTCTATTTATTTTATTTAATGCCTGGAAAAATAACTCAAATGAAAACTGAAAGGAAAATGCCAAAGAAATGAGATTTCCAAAAACCTTTCAGTGGGACATTTTTAACCACAGGGGAATATAAAATCCCTCTAGAATATCCTATAAAGGTGAATTTATAAGGGCTCATGATTACTACATGGAAGAGATCAAATATTCACTCTTTAAATGAAATTTTCCCCTGATATTTTCCCACTGAACCTGCAGGATCCCTACAGAACACGAGGGATTAAACCTGCTCCAAGCGAGGCTGACACCAAACCCTCGAGCTTCTTCTGACAGGAAACAATCTGGAAAGTAAAACTGAATTTTTAATGGGTTTCTTTTGCATTTAAAGAGTGAATATTGACACAAATTGTTATAAACAAAACATGACAATTTACTGACGACCAAGCCCAAAACTCTTGCGACATCCAGGGCAGTTCCTGCTCCAACCCTAAATTCCCTCGTGGTTATTTCCAAAGGAAACAGAACCCAAAAAGGGGATCCCAGCTCCAGTGGGACCCTCAGGATTTGGGATGGGCTGACAGGGATGGAGGGAATGAAACACTCAGGATTTTCCCCGAGGAAAACAACAGCTCTCCCAATCCCCCAGCCAAACACACGAGTGAAAATCAGCCTTTAGGACTCCTTTCTAAATTAATTTAATACCAAAAAGTGCTAAACCAAATTCTGTCCTTGGGAAAGGTGTCCTGAGAGTTCCCTCCTCAGGGGTTTCTGGAACAGAGCTCAGTGTGGCCAGGCCATTTTCAGTTCCTATTTTCTCCCCCATTTCCCAAAGCTCACGGGGTTGGAGCAATATTTTCACTTTTATAAACCAATAAATATTTTTCCTCTCAGTTCCATAAATCTGATGGCAAAGTATCTTTAAAATAAAACACTCCAAGACAATTATACAAATGGCTCCATGATTTATTTGCATGGAAGTTGTTTCTATTCTGATTTTAATTTATTCCCCCATTATCTTTTACTGTGCTGCTAATGCACTGTTGTATTCATTTTCACAAGCTGGAATTGCAAATAAACTCTCTAGCAAATGACCTATAAACTAATACTTGCAGCACAGCTGCTTTAATAAAATATATTATTATAATTATATATAAATTGACTGTACTAACTTGGGGTAAAGCACAGTGCACCATTTTTCACCAAATTTCTTAAAAAGAACCAGCTTCCCTCACCCACACTTCTCAACTACAAAATTCAAGGCTGCCTTGAAACAAATATTTCCCCTCCAGCTACAAACATATAAAACATTAAAAAACTAATAATGAAGGTCTTTAAAAAAAGTTTAACAAGTTTGTTTCAAAAAAAACCCCCAACCAAACCCACTGTTGGAGCAAATTTTCTCACCTTATTAATTCATAACTCTATTTTTTAAAGTTATTACTCAGCTTGTTTCTTTGTTAAGTTTTGGTTTTACATTGTCTATCACAAAGTACTTCATGGAAAGCAAAAATTTAAATTCTAAACATTTCACTCAAGAACCTGTCATTTGCCTTCCTTTTTCCAAAATTTTCTAAATAACCGAAAAGACAAATTAAAGATTTTTTTTTTGTACCTATTTTCTATGATCTAATGTCATCACAGCTATGAATGATTTGCAGGGTAATATATCTACCAGGGCTGCAACAAAACTATGCCTCAACATTTACTCTGTGAAAACAAGTTCAGAACTATTTCTCTTTGGTTCCTTCCTTAAATTTTGTTTGATGAATCTTTGTGACATCTGCAACAATAAAAAAGCCTTAAAAGTTTCATTTCTCTGAGAATACAATCCCGTTTCACAACTTTTACCTATTTCACAACAGAACTTTTTTTTTTTTTTCCCTTCTTTTCTAAAGCCTGCACGGGGAACAATCTTTTCTCTATTTTTTAAGCATTTGAAATGAAAGAAAATAACTTTTATAACTTACTGCTTTAAAAAAATAGTATTATTTATATAGATAGATATAGATATGAAAAGAGACAAAAGTTCAGTTACTTACAGGCAAACCATTTTCCCCCCAAATTAAAGTTTCTAGCCTGGAGTGGCCTCTCAGCTAATTGTGATTCATTCTTTATAACATTTCAGGATGCTTTAGCTCACTGTGTCCCTTTCAGAGATGATTTATTTTTTTGGGGTTTGGAAATAGATTTCCTGTGAGTGCCACAGTGCAGGCAGAGGAAGGTTAAATGATTAAACATGACTTCATTGGGTTAATCATCAGATCCCAAGAACTGGGCTGGAACAAGAGGCACGGAAAGGTCAGGGGTGATTCCCCAGGCCCAGCTGGCAGCTCAGGGTGGGGGGAATTGTCCTGGATCTGCTCAGCCTCAGGAAAAGGGATTTTTTTCATCGTTTGATTGACCCCAGTGGCTCCATGGGATAAAAAACCCTCCCAAATGTTCAAACCTAAAAGGATGGTAAAGAGAATTTACATGTTTCTGCCACAGTGTTCCTCATTTAAATAGGCCCTGAGGAGCAGCCCTGTGTAAATCTGGAATTTTATCCCTTTTATCCCTGGAAAAGTCCTTCTTGAAAGAGGGAATGGACAGCCTTGTCTAAGTTACAAAGTTTTGCCCCATCCCTCTGTTTATTTGGTTTCCATTTTTAATTTCTCTCTTCTCTCTTCTCTCACTGTAAAGTTGGTGAACTCCTCTGAGTGTGAGGGAAGAACAAGCACCTCACCAGATTTAACTAACAAGCTGGGGGAAAATAATAATTTTAATAAGTATTTTTTTCCTCTCTTCCCTCTGTAACAGAACAGTCACAATGAATTGTTCCCACTGAAATTGTGAAGCTTTTTTTTTTTCTTACTCTGCAAGTGCAGAGCTGGTTGATTGATCCACAGGAGTAGTTGGAGGTATCCAAGGAGCTCTGAATAATCAGAGTTGGACTGAATCCCACAGAAAAAAAACCCTGTAACACTTCCCCAGCTCTGTTCTCTGAAGCCTGCACAGATTATGCAATGTGACAGTTCATTTTTGAACAGTTGCAATCAAATTTTAGGAGCACTGAGAAACCAACGGCTCCCATCACATCCCAGCTCAGTCTCTGAAAAACACCATCCAGATCCAGATTCCAGGGATTTGAGGCCTGGAAAAACTGCTGTAAATACCTCAAGCACTTCACAAATACATTGGTAAAACTGGCAGCCTGAACACAAAGATGGAATAAATTCCACCTCAAGTTCACGGTGTCCATTCCCTGCTTATCAGGTCACACAGGGCCTTAGGCCGGGATCAGGGGAAGTCAGGGATGTGTTACTGCCATGGATATTCCTCACCTGGCAGGTGGTGGCCTGGAGAAGTGAAACAATTTTCTAGAAGGCCTGGAAGAGGATACACAGGACTTGTGACTCTGACAGAAAGCAGGAGCATGAGTGAAAAAAAAATTAAAGGACACAGAGAGAGATCTGAATGTGTTACACCTCGATGGCTCTACAGGAGAACTCTGGAGCAGCTGGAGAGAGGGAAGTTCACCCTCCTGCAGATTCCCCAGGCCAAATGTGTCCCTTGTGTATGATGGAGTGGACAATCCCTCAAGCTCTGAGCACTATTTCTATTATTGTTATAGTAAAAAAAGTTAAATTATCCAGATAATCATCTGAAGTGGAGAACATTTTTCCCCCCACCGTAGACTGAAGACTGAGTATGAAGCTACCATTTAGATCACCAAAATTATAGAGTCCTTAACATTTAAAGAGCTGCCTACAAAGACAGTGCCCCTCTTTATGTAAAAATCTGAGTTATGTTAAAAATGAGCTGCACAGTATTTTGTTTCTTCTGCCTTTCTGTTACAACACAATGGAATCAAACACAACTTATGGGAGAATGACCATTTGTGGTCAAGCAATGGATTCCAGGATTTCAGAGCACTGGGAGGAATTATTAACTCCTTGGAATAAAGCATTGACTGCAGAGGAGCAGCTGCAAAGAAGTCAGAGAGGTACCTAAGGCTGCGAGGTCACAACACAGCCCTGCAAATGGTTCAGCACTCACTGACCAAAAACCACTGCTCAACCCTGCCCAAAATATCAAAGGCAACAAATGCCATGAGTAAATTACAGACAGGAATATTGTGATAGCAGCTCGTGGATCTTTGTTCTAGCTTTCTCCAAAATACTTCCACACAAAGGGGCAAACTAAAAGGGGTTATTTGCATTTGATGCCTGGAGAGCAGGGGGGGTGAGGGGTAAGGTTGAAACTTCTTCATCACCCAAAAATCTGGGAAAGAAAGGTCCTGTCTGGGAAATCAGACCTCCAAAAGAAAAAGCTGGAAAACAAATTTCAAGGATTACTGAAAGCAGTGATGGGATGGTGGCAGAACTAAGCAAGCACTAAGTTTGATGAAAGAAAATTCATACACAGCAGGCATAGGACAGACATTCCAGATTCTAAATAAGTTTCACTTCATGAGAACTCTGGGTTTTCTGAAACGTGAAATTCTGGAAAAGGAGTTGGGTAATCATGGAAAAGTTGCAAGAGAAAAGGACATAAATGTTGAACATGAAAACAGTTTTAAAAAGTACAAGATGAAGGCAACCAAAGAGCAATAAAACAGCTTTGGCCTCTCCAAAGAACTGTGGAAAGAAGAGAGCAGCACCCACAAAGCCTCATTAAACAGACTGTGCTGGAGATCTGAGGGCTTGAAACTGGTAAAACTTCAATATTCAGAATATTTGTAGGCAAGGATGAACATGCAGTAGATATTACAGACAAATCCCAAGCCAACAAGAAAATTGTTATCTACAGGTGGATTCTTCTTCTGGCTGTTCTGAGGATGAGAATGCTGGACACAGATTTATTTCCACATCTGTTTGTCTTCAAACTCTTGAGGTTGGCAGCATGTTAAGGTTAAAGGGGTGATGCTGCAATCCAGAGCTGATCAGGAGGATGCTCATCTTTGGGGACTTGGTAAACTCAGACATGAGTAACTACAATTAGTTCTAGGGTCAGAAAACCTTGAGTTTTTCTTTAGAAAATACAATTACACCCATTGTCCTCTTACCAGATTTTAAAAGTGATTTTAGAAAAGACAGACAAAAGAAGCCACAGAGTTGTGTGTGAGGAGCTGATTTTTTTTGCAAGTCCTGTGGGAGCAGAGACAAGAGAGTGAAGTTCCTACAGCAGGCTTGGTTTTCCCTGGTCATTTAATTGTAGCCTGTCTTGGGGTAAAAGTGTGAAACTTCCAAATGATGGGTCCATTTTACAGTAAATAAGATCTCCCTATTAACAGGAATGAAGTCAACCAGCTCTGGATAAGTCCATTAGTTCCACCAGGAATTTCCAGGTATTTTCTTCATTTCATTAATCATCTGGATCACGGTAGAAACTTTTTATTTCCCTCCTTTCTCCCTCCCCCTTCTCTAAGGGAAGAACCAGCAAATGTTTCTTCACAACAAACTCCATCTCAGGAGCTTTAATTTCAAGATTTCAGCCTGTTACACTCCACACTCAGGTTCAGAAGGGAAACACCAAAAGGAACACAGACTCCAGGGCTCAGTGAGCCCTGTAACTGCAATTTACTGCCAGCTTTTTCCACAGCTAGAACTGAAACCCTCAGACTTCTACGTAAGAAGTCCTTTTGCTTCACACACTGTAAGAATAAAGAAATTCTGTAAAGAATGAGACACAATTAAAGGAAACAGCCTAAAGGAAGAGGAAGGAGCATGTCCCTTCAGCCTTATCAGATCTGTCCTGCAGAGCTGTAGCCCCTTTAACCACATCCCCTGCCACCTCTGCTCCTCAGAGCAGCAACGTGTCCACTTTGACACTCTGCAGCTTTCCAGCCCTGCACAAAAACACAAAATAAACTGATGTCTTTCCTTGCTGAACAACCACTTTCTATTCACATCTCACAGGAGACCTGGCAGAGCAGATCCTGCAGCCCATTTGCAGGGAAGGGAGCTGTCAGTGGGAATGTCAGCAGCACTGGAGGACATTTCCCAGGGAGGTTGTGCAGCCTCCAGCCCTGGAGGGCTCCAGGACCAGCCCAGACAATGCCCTGAGGAACCTGAGCTGGACTAGGATTTAAAAAAAAAAAAAAAGCTAGACTAGAAAAGGCCTCAGGTCCCTCTCAAGGTGAATTTTTCTGTGATTCCATGACAAGATACTACAGCCACAGGCAGAGGGATGAGTGCAATAAAGGAACATCCCAGCACTCCTCAAAACCCCACAGCAGCTGCTCATTTATCTCAAAGCTATCACTACAATCAGTTATTGTGGCCACAGCTCTACCAATTCCAGAATATCATTAATTTTTAAAAATCCGTTCTAAAGAATCAAGCCCTACTTTGAGGTGGTTTAAGATGCAGACATTGTAAGGAAGGAATTTTTGATAACTAGTCATTAAAACTGACATTTTCAATCTCTGATAAACCTGAGAACTCAAAGCCATCAGCAGTGAAAAAATAAAAACAAACAACCCCGTTTCTCCACACAGGACTTAAACATAAGTTAAGGATTAAAATAGAATGGAAGTGAGGAACTTCTGACACAGCTGACAAAGCCTTTAGCACACACGTCTTCCCTCTGAGCCCAGATGTGCAACCTCTCCCCTGTTCTCCCTGGAAAGGACAGAGGTTCCCAGACAGCTCAGAGAAGTGGTCTGCATACCAGACTCTTGTACAACACAGATATTTAAACAGTGTCTGGAGCAGGGGAAAAAAAAAAAAAAAAAAGCAAGCATTTTCTTGATTATGATACTACAGTGAATTTCTATCAGTTATTGAAGGTTGTCCTTAAAAAAACCATTTTAAACAGCTTTTCTGACCCAGCTTTTTGATCATTTTTTGGACTTTCTCAGAATACTGAGGAGTGAAATATCAAGTATTTAGGGACAAATTTTCCCCTTAGAAACTCATGTTGAGCATTCCCAACACACACAGAACAGGACATGAAAATCCAATGACAGAATTCAACCACCTGCTTCTCCACAACTGCTGTCCAAATGCAGCTTCCAGCATTTCCAGTGAACTTGGTGACATTATTTCTAATTTCTGTTGTAAAGTAAGAAATTTGTTACTGAGAAAATCCTCCTGACCTAACACCGAGTGAAAATGTTGCAGGATAACCCAGGTTTCTTCATTGCCTGGGTGATGTCTGATTTATGTACTGACACACTGAACATTAAAATCACTTTTTAGGGAACAGATGCAAATAGCCCTGCAAAGCAGAACTCAAAAAGTCATCTCCAGTCACCATGAGTAATTAGTGCACTGCTCTGTGCTGTTTTTTCCTTATCTGTGAGCAGGTGTGCAAATGAATAGAACAATGTGGGCACCTTCTCCTGCCAGTGCCCAAAGAAATCCAACCAGGAGGTGCTTTACACATTCCTTACTCACAGCTCTCATTGTCTTCCCTCTGCCTATTTTAACTCTTTGCTACCTTTTTTTCTCAGGAAGTGCTTAAGACCAAGTTCCCTTATTTAAAGCTGTCATTGACTCATTCCAAAACTTATTTTGAACTCGGTAATTTTGGAGAACAGTTGAAAACGGAGCTGTTACTCAGTGTATCTCACTTGTTATATCGTCTGTGAAAACACACTGTCACTTTGCCACCTCACTCCCCAGCACCCGTGGGGAGTTTGGAAAGTGCAGCTTCAAGGTTGAATCAGCTCTGAATTTCTGTTTAATTCCAGGCCACCATAAAAGAGGGAAAAAACCTCCCCTACAGCTATTAACAAATACAGGCATCAAACTTGAGGAATGCAGGGTGTGAGGAGCAGCCTCCTGGTGACCACCCACAGCAGCAGCAACCTCCTTGTGCAGCACAATTAATAAAGAGAGGAAGCTGATGAGGAAAGGGAAGACTGAGCAAGAGAAAGGATGAGTGGAATTTGACGTTCTGTTTCAGCTAGTGATTTCTGGGAAAGCAAAAAAAAAAAAAAAAAAAAAAAAAAGAAGTCAAGGTTTCCCAGTTGTTGTACATGACCCTTCCACTTCCATTTTTATGATAAATGCTTTTATAAAAACCTGCTTGTGGTCTGCTTTAACTTCTTTTTTCTTGTACCAAGTACCCTTAAACGCTGTTGGTTAAACAAGCCAGCAGCCTTTTCAAGCAGGAACTTATCAGATAGGAGCTGTTAATTTAATCACGGGGGAAGAGATCCGTTTTGAATTTGGCCACCTTAAACGCTGCTAATTAAGTGTAACTTCACTTATTAGTCGTGCCTAATCATTCCCCGCGAGTGAAGTCAGTGTCGTGTCAGAACACAGCTTCTCTCCCGGGTGTGGCACGGACTTTGCTCCCGCACAGAGCAACCCCACGTGAAGATGTGGAGAAGCAAGGCAGGGTTTTTTCAGAGAAAGCTGGCAAGACGTGTGTGACAGAAGCCGGGGGTTTAACCCCTTGCAGCCCTCGGGGAGCAGGAGGGGGCTCGCTGGAACTCCTGACGCAACCAGAGGCAGGCGGTTGCAGCCCAGTTGAATACGAACCCTCTCGAGTCCACGTTGACAAATTCTTTAACAAGCCCTGTGGTTACAGGGAAGCTGGTTTCAGTCTGAGTCACTCCTGTTCAAACAGTTTACTGGAAATGGAGGGGAGGGGGAATTTTCAGAGAAGTCATGTGATGGCCAGACAAACCACAACCAGTAAAGGTTCAGTGGAGGCAAAAACAGGTCCCAGCAACAACTGACAGCCAGTGTGCAGATGGCACTCAGTCATTTCCAAACCAGTCCTGCTGCATCTCGGCATTTCTGTGGATTTAACCCTTCTCCAAGCCTGTATTCTTCCCGAGGCAGGACACAGCTTGGGGAGTAAACAAACAGCAGTGGCTGATAGTAACACAGGCAACTAGAAAATATTTTTACATGGAAATTTGGCTGCACAGGAGCAAAGCCCCGATGTGTAAATCATTAGTTCTTAAAGAAATGCCACTTAATGAAGCCAAACACTCACAGCCATTAAGGATTAGATATGCAAAGATATCAGTACTTTCCTCTCTTAGCAAGGAGTACCAGGATACAGCAAGGCCCACGCACTGTCACCGAGTACCCCGAGGGAAGCTGGCACCAAAAGCTGCTTTTTCACTCCTCAGCTTGAAGTGTTTCAGCATGACAGAGAACCGAGAAAAACTACCAACCAGCAACTATGAAACTGGCAAAAGAGAGTCCGTGCTCGTGGTGTGCGGGGAGACAAAACTGCACGAAGTCAGTCTGTGACTGTGTCATTACCAAAGTGCTGCCCCAGCACTGAGCAGCGCATTCACTTCCCCTAATTGAGAGGCTGCTTTTGGAGATTCTCCCTGTGGCTAAAAGGGGAGCTCTGATAAAACCCTCCTTCACTCTGGAATTCGACTGGAAGAGAGTTAACAGCAGCTGGGATGCCGTTTTGAAACGCTGGTGGGTTTTAAACGCTGCCTTAAGCATGAACAAATCCCAGCGAGGCTGCTGTGGCTGGGGGGCGTGCTGGGCTCTGCCTTGTGGCAGCTCTGGGGACAAAGAAAAGCCACCCCCTTCTGCAGGGCACGGCCACGAGGCAGCTCTGACACTCCCTGCACGGAGCTGGGACTCACTGGTGAGCACACAAAGGGACACAGAGGAAGGAGAAGTGAGTGTTCCTTAAAAAAGAAGGGGCTTTTTCTCAAGTGTGCTAACGGAAAGTACAGGACAGACACATGGGCTGCAGGTTAATGAGCTCTCTCCAAAGCCAGCACAAGGAGACAGGTCACTCAGATCTGAGATTCTGGATAGAGAATCCATCAATAGACTCTTTAAAATAAATGGCATTTTACTCCGTGTAACTCTGAATGGAGCACTAAACCTTTACGCTGTTTAATCCTCTTAGGTCCCTTTTTTGGCTGGTTTTTTTTTGTGGCCAGCCAGGAGCACATTCCCCCTCCCAGATCCTTCAGGCTGGATGCAGTAGCCACCATCTATTCTCACCAGAGAAGATGCTCATCTGTTTCTCCAAATTACCATTGTTTTGGAGAAACAGCAGCAACGAGCTCTCTGAACAACACACACGCAGCAAAAACGTCAAAGCAGCTGGCTCTGCCTCGTAGGCAAAGAGCAGCTCAGCTATTCTTCAAAATCCAACACCCATTTCCAAACCTTTCAAAAAAAAAAAAAAAGAAAAAGCTGGATGCAAAGAGACCTTTATACTGAAAAAATGCTCCTGTCACTTGACATCAAGCATTTGCAGCATCCCCAAGGCACAGGCCACTTGTCACAACCCCCGTGTGAGGCTTCAAACTCGGCAGAGTGGGAGAAAGCTGATGGAGGTAATAATAATTGTTAATGAGCAATTTAAAAATAGACATCACCACAGCTCATGAATACAAATTACAGGGCAAAGAGTGATAAGCTATGCTGGAGATTGGGATTTACAGAGGTCACAGGAAAGGCAGGCCTGTCTCCCACAGACATCCAGAGAAAACATGATTGAAGCCAAAAGCAAAAAGGAAGTCACATTAGCAAATGGAAAAAACTGAACTGTCAGTTTTATGAGCACAATACAATTTAATCAGATTGTCAAAGCCTCATGTTAAAAGAGTTTATAGAAACCAAACCACAAGTGGAGTTTGAAAGATTTTTTTTTTTTTTTCCTGGCCATCCATCCACAAAACAACACGCTTCAATCCAAACTCAATTGCCAAGAAAATAAAATCAAAAGTACTGGTAAATAACAGCATCATTTCTTCATTAATTCCACAAGGCCACTTGTTTATCCGGGCAGTCAATACAGCTATAGTTTGGCCTGGCCTGACAAAATGCTCTCTAGCAAAAATTTCCTTCCCAAGAATCTCACTGTGCCTTCTGGAAACCATCTCTGGCTGCTCCCACAACTGTACACACATATAATTTGCTGGGAGAGTTTCAGTAAACACAGATACTGAAGTCATGTATTGAACTGGTTTCGTTGCTGTTTTTTTTTACCACAACTTGATTTTCGTACAGTTAAGGGATTACTTTGCAAAGCAAAGATTGATGGGAGAGTAAAGAACAAAGCAGATTCTTTTTTTCCCCCTGCTGCATCTTTAAAAAAATAGAAGAATTTACTATTTATAATAGCAGAAAAACCCTTTGGAACCTTCTAGTAGGGGGAGGCTCTCGGGAAACACAGGGTTTACTGTTAGAATTACTAGATTGCATTCAGTATTTCCAGACAAACCACTTTCATGGAAAAGCTTCATCCATTTTTTTGAGGGAGGGAAAAAAAAAAAAAAAAGTATATATTTATCTCCAGAAAATACCCTGGCAGAGGAGTTTAAAGACATCAGTACACAGTAAATAGCATCTGCTGGTTTTTAACAGCAGTCTCATGACCCATTTCAACTTAGTGGCAGACAAAACAGGATAAGAAGGAAAAATACAAAGGGAAGAATTCGGTGGCAAGCAGCACGAGGAAAAAATGCTTAATTTTGTCTAAAACATTATCAGGAACTTGTGACCAGGATGCAAACTCCTGACCTGAAGGAAAAATTATCCACAGTAGTACCTGACTGATGTGCAGCATCAACTGCAAACTGTGCACTATTTAAGCCCTGGAGAAAATAAATGACAAGAGCAACAAAAAGGAATTTGGAGCAGTTTTGCTGCATTTCCACATCAGGAAAAAATGTTTCCTCAGGCTGATGAATGGGTCACATACTGGTCCCTGAGGGTGTCAGTGGCAAGGCAGGCAAATGTCATCTGAAAGGGATGAGCTGAGGCTGAAAACCATCTCTGGCCTAGGGAGGCTTTAAATGCAGCCAGAACAACCAGGATTATGGAACAGCAGCTCCTCTACCTCTGTTTTCCCAGCCCAGTGTCTCCCAACCTTTATTGTGCTGTTCTTGGAACTCTAAATAATTGCAGTACTTGTAGCAAATACTTGGCTGCACTATTTTATCTGCTTCAACAAGCTGCATTCTTGTCCTCCCATCACCACAGGTATCACCCAGTTGCAGGATCTTTTCCCATCCCTGGGAAGTCTCCTGTGAACTCACACCAACTGATTTTTTGGCCCCTTCTGGTTTAATTGGCATGGCTATTTACTCCCTCTCGGCTGCTCTGTGTTTTATTAATTCTGTTGTTTTGCACGCTGTCCTTACTTGTGCAGCCTCTGCGTGTTCCAGCATCTCCTCGAATTCCTGGTACTCCTCATCATCAGGTTCAGCGCCCGAGAGCCGCGCTGCCCTCGCCATGAAATACGGGGGCAGCTCTCCAATGGCTGTACCAGCACCCTGGGAAAAGAACAATCCTGATTGATTTTCCTGTTTATTCCCAAACACAAAACATGTGACACGCACAAAATCCCGTGGCCGTTCTCCCAGCCGGCGAGACCAGCTGTTTGGAGCAGTTTGCTTTCATCCATCCACCGGGTCAGGATTCCCATCACTTCCAACAGAATGCTGTTGCCTTTGAATCCCTCTTTCCCTTTCTTTTCCCCGTGCAGGGGAAAGCCTGGGGGTTGCAGGGTCAAGCAGACACGACCTGTGCATCCCTGGGGCGCCGTGGAGCGGCGCGTGGCCGGAGCCGTGGGAGGCTGGAGCTGGTGGCCCTGCTGTCCCCCACATCCCTACTTGTCCCACACATCCTGAGTCAGCAGTGCTGTGTCTCACCCCACCACATGATGCCAGACACATTCCCCAGCATGTGACAGCCCTTGATCCCCAGGGGCCTCCAGAATAATCCGGGAGCTCCTCCCCGGTGCTGTCCCGGAGTTTGCTTGTTCAGTCATGAGACTCTGGGCAAGTGTTTGCTAGAAAACAGGCTCAGGTTTTACTACAGCAAGGGAAAAAAAGGTTAAGCCAAGCCTGAGCTCGAGTTTTCCCTCTCCTTCAGCTGGGATAGCTGGAGCCAACCCCAGATGAAAGGATGGCTGCTTTCTCACCGCAGGAAAATTGTATTTGTTTTCTCAGGACATCAAATGACTCATTTCAGTCTTGTGGGTAAAGGCAGCTTTAGCTTAACCAAGGGAAAAAAAAAGAGAGACAAGCTAAGATTGAACATATGGATAAACAGAGGCTAATGGAACAGGAACTCTGAATTAGCTCAGGATGGTTTAAATTTAGGGCAGGTAAGAGACAATAGTTGGGCACTGCACGGGAATGTGCTCCCTGCAGATGGCTTTTCTCTCCCAGGGTCAGCAGTGAGTAACAAATGCTTTTCTCCTCCTTTGAAGCAACGTGAAAGCTTTTCAATTTCCTTTGTTCCTGCTCTATACACAGCTGCAAGCAAGAATTCCAGCTGCTGTGGATATTCCAAATCAACAGGTTGTGGTTTTAAATACCACCGCAGTTACCCAAGCTGTTAAATTCTCAGTTTAAGCACCCTAAGTGCACGGCCTTAAATGTTTATGCCCTTGTTTTCCACAGAAGAAAAACTTGAAATGACTGCAACAAGCTGAACTTCATTAATCTGCATATTTCTGGCACAAGGGGAAGATAAGCCTGAAAACAGTAGCAACAACACTTCAGAAAAATTAACTTGAGGTTATGTTCTCAGGGTGATGCAAGAAGAAAAAGTCACATTGCTCCTCCAGGCTCTGCCAATTTGCTTTGGCTTCGTTCTGTGCACTGAGGAAGAGGTTTGCATGTGTGTACTGGACATGAACTTTCTTTAAATTGGCTAAGTCACATGCTCATTATTACAAAACATTTCAGAAGTGCAACAAAAATCATATGATTTCATGTCTACTGGAGATAGGTTCCTTAAGTGCATAAAAGCAAAAAAAAAAAAAAAAAAAAAAAAAAAAAAAAAAAAAAAAGAAAAAAGCAGCGATTGAGGGTTCCAAACCAGTAACTATTTAACTGCTTTCTGTAACATTAGATATTTTCACCATTTAACTCTGAATGCCAGTTTCAGTTTTACATGGAGATTCCTTGGACTCAAAACAAACTGGAAAAGCAAATGCTAATCAAAATTCTTTTACATTCAGAAAAGGAAACTGGGAAATGACTCCACTAGAAAGAGTCTTTTAAACAGATTTGATCCTGCTCAGGACACAGGCCGCCTGTTCTGCTAATCCTGAGCAATTAAACATTTTTATTCTTTCCCCTTATTTCTTGTAAAAAACCAAAAAGGCTGCAACACATTAAAAATATAGGGCACTATTGAATTCCTTGTCCCTGTGGGATGGGAGGCTGTGAAAACTGGCATTCACCTAAGAGATTGTTTCTGAGCCTTTCTGCAGGCCAGGGCTGCTGGAGCCAACATTTAACAGGGATTGAAAAAAGCATCATTTTCATCCCACCTAATAATTCCTTGGGCACAGGGATATTTAATCCTTGTAACACTCATTATCAGTGGGAATGGCCATCACTGATGTGCTGGGGAGTAGGAATGATTTTCATCTCTAGTTGAAGTTGGCTGCTGGTGGTTTTGTGACCCTTGTGCAGATAAATCCTCACATTTCACCCCACAGGACACTCAGCCTGGCCAGCTTTACAGTCACAGCTCTGCACAGTCATCCTGGGATGGTTTGCAAAAATCAGCCTTTGCACTTTCTGGAAGTCACCATTATCTTTGCTAAGTGGACATTTAGCTCAAGAGTGACAGAATCCAAAATTAACTCTCTTCCACAGCTTCCATAAGAAGTGAGCTGGAATTAGGACAAAAGAAACAGAAACACTCTGGAAGCAGCAGCAGCAATTGCCAACTTGATTTGGCTTACAGGAAATTAGCAAGCAATGTTTATGTACTCACGAAACATTCCAAGAAAGCATAACATTACATGAGACACCACTGGTAGACAGAGGATGCTCCCGAGGGAAAATCCAGAGGAGACAAGAGTTCAGAGCAAAGGTAGCTGACAGGGAATTTGAAGAAAGGGGGAGGAAAGGGTGAAAAAAAGTGGGATCCAAATGTTCCTATTCCCTTGTCCTTCCCTTAATCTAATCCAAAGAACTCAAGACCACGAAGGCACTGCTTGTTCTCCCTCACGGCTGCTCTGGAGGACACGAGATTCCAGAGGCTGCAACTCTGTTCACTCGTTTCTAAACTTAATTCTCCTCATAGCTCAGTTTTTACACGCTGCAGATGAAGCAAGAGATGTTTACCCTCAGCTGCATTTTTATTTTGCAACCCTAGAAACATAGCTGTAAATGCCATTTTTATTGCTTGTCTCTATTAAACAGATTGCAGCAGAGGAAGAAAATAAAGAGAAAACTTATATATATTTATAGTCTTGTAAGTATTTGTATGTTTACTGAGCATTCAGGCAATTGTGGCCTTTCATTAGGAACGAAATTTAAGCTGTACTTTGCTTTTTGATGGGGCTCTGAGTCCACTTTCTCTGTTACTATTTTGATTTTAGTCTCTAGACTCACACAACCTGACTGGAATTTCTGTAACTAACACAACTGCTACTATTTAAAAAAAATTGTGGTGACCAGTTGCCTTATATATTAAAGAATACCAGGGCAGGCATCAGATACTGTTTTTAGAATTTCCCTTCTCTGCACTTGAGTTGGACAACCAAGAATTTATTAATTAAATCATCAACTAGGACAGGAAGTCAGCAGCAAAGTAAAGTTAATTTGGCATGCAGTTCACAGCAGATGCATCTGTGTAAACTGCAATTCAAAATGATCTACATGTAATGAAAAAAAAACAGCCTGGCTGACCAAAATCCTCCAAAAATTAAACTTCTACAAGAAGCTGAAGATAAAAAAAAGAGGAAAACGGAAAGGAAGTTCCAATGACAGCGTTTCCTAAGACCCTGATTCACTTAAAACAGGAAGAGCAGGTCAGCTTTTAAGTGAAAAGTGGAAACAGGCAGAAAAACAGAAATAAAAGATGTAAAAATGTGGAAAATGAATTTTTTTAATTTAGTCTAATTTGCTGCTGCAGCCCAGAAGAAGCTGTGAGACGAGGGCTTGAGTCCTGCAGATGAGGAACTGCAGCTTCACTCATGTTACAGGCCCCAAATTTTTGGAATTATTTCTTGCTTAGACCCTAGAGCTGCCAGATCATCTGGGGTGCAGACACCCTTCCTACAATTTACTTTTTACATCAACAGCCTTCAAGTCTTCTGCTGGTATTTGGCAAACAGCACTGCTGCTGATAAAAAAATATCCCAGGAATATTCTATTAAAAAGCATTAAAATGATCAGGGCTAAAAGTTTCACCAGGAAGGCAACTTTTCTTATTGCCTTGGGCAGTGTAACCCATTGTTATTTGGCTAATTGAGGAATTTTTTTTGTCTATTGCTGGCCACAGAAATGAAATGCAGGAATGGAAATGGCAGTGTTTTTAAGCAAGCCTTACCCACATGCAGGCCTCCAGCCTGACTTTTGAGATGATTGCCCACAAGGAGATGGAGCCTTCGGTTGTCTCCTCATCAGGGCAGATGATTTGATCCGGGTAAGGAGGCTCAGGGAAATTCACAGAGTTACATTCATAGGCAGCAAGAGTGACTGAGGCTATGTGTGGACCCTGAAAAAAAAAAACGAAACAAACAACCAAACCCATAGAAATTTTCATTGTATTTAATGTGAGTTAGAATAAAAATTAAAATTAGCCCCCCACCACACACCATTTGTTCCTAAAAACTCAGTGCTTCTCACTGTGGCCATTGGTAATGTTATTTATGTAAAATTCTTGTTTGTTGGGAGGTTTTTTTTAAGGTCAGCTGAATGGAAATGTTGAGCTACTAATGTACTTTTAAAAAAATTAAATCTTTCTTTCAAGCCACTAAAATTTTTAGGAGCTTTTCAGCTTTTGCCCTGCCACTTAGAAGGTTGGCAAGGAGAAATAAGAGCACTTACTTATTTTTTTTATAAACAGGAATTTTCAAATATTTTACAATGTCCTCCTTAAGGTATTTATGACCTACAGCTTTATTAGAGGAGGTGTTTTCCCTACTGCTGTGTTTAGAGGATTAGGCATTTCAATTATATATTGATTTTTTTAAGTGACTGGGTTTAATGACATCTTGCAGCAGACTTTCTTAACTTCTGTATTTTTCTCCACCAGCCAGTTGTTTAATTTGTGTCTGTTTTTGTCTGAGTAAACAAGAAAGTTTGCTTTTTGCTAAAAAATGGTTTGAAATGTAAATTTAGAATTTAAACATTATTTAAATACCATTAAACTGAATTAATTTTAGTCTCCATCTTACACTGAAAGATTTTTTTTTGGACAGACCTCCAAATAAAATGAGCATAAAAATCTATTCAAGAAATGAATTGCTACACAGTTTAAAAACCTGAAAGAATTGCCATTATTTTTAATACAAAAGAATTGAGAAGCAATTCAAACAATCTGAACACCAGACATTGTAGCTAAAAAACAATCACTTAACAAAGGTCATGGAAACACTGTCCAGGGAAGAGGGAGGAGAAAAAAATAAAATCACTGCATTAAAGCAAGGTTTTTATGTAAACCCCACAGATTTAAATAAATCTAAAAGTTTCATTAAGTGCAGAACAAATTACACAAACCTTAACTTCTGCTATTTATTATTTGATGGGTTTTGACATCGTGCTGGGAATATACTGCCAGCAATTTTCTTCTACGTTTTTGTCTGCAACCTTAATTTATTTTCATTTTATTAGAGCAAGAAGGGAGTTTGATATACCCCCCCACAAAAAAAAAAAAAATCTCAAAAAAATCAAAGCTCGATTTATTACAGAACAGAGGGAAAGTGTGAGAGAGCTGAGCCCTGCCCTTCCCTGCACACAGGGCTCCCAGAGCTCCCTTGGAAATGAGGGAGGCAGGGACACATCCAGCCCCCAAAAGCTTCATCTGCACATTAAAGACTGAAATTCCCACACAAAAGGGGAAGCTCCATCACTTCTGGGAACAGGAGGTTCACTCACTAACATTTCAGAGCACAGGACTGAGGCAATGACATCCACACCAGAATTGTTCAGTGGCAGTGGATTAAGAATGTTGGAATAAAATGCCAGTTATATTTTCTGTATGGCAGCTGCACCTACTGTTGTCATATGCAAACAATTCCAAATAAACCCATTCTTCTGGCATGCAACTGGTAAAGGACAAGCTGCTCTGATAGCAAGACAAATCTTTTTATTTATTCCTTGTTGCTTTACAGGAGACTCATTCCAAGTGCTTGGGTGTATTTTGGATTGCATAAATACAAAGCCTCTGAGATGATAAATGAGGCACAGTCTCTCTTTGGGAGAGGAAAAAGGATTCAATGAAATAAAACTGAAAAGGAGGGGATCCAGAAATTGATACACAAGAGAGATTTTGATATGGAAGGGAGAACAAAGACTGGAAGAATGAATCAGTGAGTAATCATTTATATTATTAATATTTCTATAGGCCCTACTGACAATAAACTTCTTGGTACATGTACCAAGATGATCACCACAGCAGCTTCAGAGCTAAATAAATAACATCTCTCACTCATCAAAGGCAGATGCAAAGAGATTTGAAATTTCCCTAAGATTGTAAAGTACATTTATGGCAAACCTCTTTCTCCACTCTGAAACTTGGAAAGTTTAATCCCATCCCCTGCTTGGCCCTCCCAAGGTCTGACAGATACCTTGGGACAAAAATAAAAGGTCTCAAGTCATCATCCTAAAATTAATGGTTTTCACCTGCAGAAATTTGCAGTGAAACTCTCCTGAAAGGCAGATTTGCAGGGAGGAAATTTGTGTTTGAGTTGTAAATGACCATTCCCTCAGCTCCCCCAAGGCCCTGGCCAAGGCAGTGAGATACTGTGGGAATCCAGAGGTGGGGCTTTCACTTCCACAAAATTTGGAAATGCACACCACAGCACAGAGGAACTACAGCCAGCTTATTCAGAATAGCAAAGGACAAATTTAATCACTATCAGTGGTGATAAGCAGCCCCCAGCCCTTGCAAGGCTTCAGCATCACCCAAGATTTTATCCCAAAATGGATAAAGCAGGTCCTAAAATCCCAGGGGAGCACTCAAGGACAGCAGAGCTCTCCCAGCAGAGCTGCCACCCTGGAATTGGCTGAACAAGCTCAAAACTCTCCTGTTGAGAGCCCTCCCAGTCTCAACAAATGTCTGCAAAAGGAAAAATTTCACAGGGAGTAGCCAATGGAAAAAAACCAAAAAAAAAAAAAGCATTTCACAAAGCAGCTGCGAACGGCCACCTGAGGGCCGGGCCAAGGGAACAGAACTCTCCCGGAGCAATGTAAACAATTCGATAAGGGAAAGGAGCTGGAGTGGTGGAAGCCACAGAAGCCACATTTGACCTGGAATGAGGAATAAAGTGCAAATGGTTTGCTCAGAGCGATGAAGTGTGGGATGGAACGGGAGCCAGCCGAAGGCCAGCGGAGCAATGCCGTGCCCTCCTCCCGTGTCTGGGTGTCCTGTGGGTCACAGGGACACCGTCCCAGGCTTGGCAGGCTCAGAGCAACACCCCCAACATCTGCTTTTGGAGCTTCCCCAAAGCCCTGCGTACCGAGCACCTCCAAACCATGCTTGGCTGAACAGGTCCAGGGCTGGGAGGAGGAGCAGCAGGACTGGAGGGGTTAATTTCTATTTAGGGATGGTTTAACTCTGAATGGAGCAGGGAATCAGCTTCAAACAGGCTCGAGGTGCCAGCTTTGGAAAACCCCTGACTCTACACCCAGGAGGACTCATTTTCATCCAGTTTTTTAATCCCCTTCACAAATAACACCTCCTCCACCCTCTCCTTGTCCTCCTCCGTGTGGGGCCACAGGAAATACTGAGTGTTTTGCCTCCCTGCAATGGTTCAGTTTGTTTCAACACTTGGGGAAGTCCTCTCAGATGTCCCCTTTGGACTGTGACTGTAGCTCTACCTTTGAAAAGAACCAAACTGCCTCAAACCCCATCACCCTAAACACCCTGGGCCATTCAGATGTGCTCCTGGCCAAAGGAGGAAAAGTCACTCAAGGAATGTAAGATCCTGAACACCAACTCTCTTTCCCTCACCCTCTTCCAATGATTTTTTTTCTTTTTCCTTTTCATCTGCAGGAGGCACTAACAAAGGATAGCAGAGGAGAAATTGAGAAGCATTCTGCTGACTCGGGTGAGAAACATTCTCTTGCCACTGCTGACGACCAGAAGGAGCCTGTGGTCAGGCCGGAATGTGATGTGTTAGAAATATCTGTACAATTTGCAAATCAAACAAGACAAGATTTGCTCATCGAGATGAACTCAACATAAATCTATTTCTTAGCAACAGCAGTTCAGGGGAGTTTGGAAATCCCTGTCTGCACAACCCCAATGTCAAAGAGAAGGTAACTTTGAACTCTTGAACTCACAGGCCATCAAAGGAGTTTTATTCCAGTGATTGAAGGCACGAGTTGGAATGGCACAGAAATAAGTTACTTAAAGTGATGTATTATGAAATTTGTGGAAAGTAAAAATCTTCTTATCTATAAATTATGCTTGGAAATTTATCTGTGGAAGTAGAAAGAGACAGCAGCCACATGTAAAAAAAATCACGAGTTAAAATCCTTAAAAACATGCTGATCTCTATAATTCTTATAGCAGAAAGTTTTTACCATAAGGAAAAATGACTGAATATCCAATTAAAAATGAATTGTATTTTCACATTATTAATCATTCTGAGCACCTGGACTGGGAAGTCAATTAAAGCTCCAAACAAAAACTGTATCAAGTGTTGGTTTCTCACGTGGCCCTTCATGGAACAGCCAGGCTGCTCAAGTGATACAAGAACAACCACATCTAATTTTAACCTTTTATTTTGGGGGAAGATATAATTTTAGACTGGCTTTAATTTAGAAACATTTCTCAAAGAAAAGTGATATGTCTGCCAGCAAGAAAAATATTACCCTGAACTCCTTGCTCAACTTAATGCACTAAAAATCTGTTTTCCTCCATGGATACCCTGCTTTTCACACTGGGTTCAAGACTCAGCCTTTGCACAGGGGGGAGAACATGTCATGATGCATTTGATGGAGATAAATTGGAAAAACAAAAGCTTGCTTCTCATGGGAAACATCCTCTGAGTGGTGCCCTAGGCCACGACTCATCCCATAGTTATCCACGAAGTCACTACACCTCTCCAGAAAGTCACACCACAGTTACAGCAGTCTTTTTTATCTCTGAGAGCCGTGGACAACTGCCCACAGAGAGAACTGCTCTGTGATTAAGAGGGAGAAGCTTGGTCTGGAGGGTGGCTGGTAAATATGTGCAGTTTGTCTGTCTGTCTGTGTTACAAGATTAAAATGTCTCATGATTTTATAACGTCTGGTATGTGGTGCTGGCTGGAAACTGGGGCTGGAGGATCCTGTACCTAGAGCATCCTCAAGTGACACAAACATCCACCAAGTGGTCAGGGCTGGGTTTAGAAGACCTCCACAGCATTTCGAGCTGTGTATTAATTTTACACTCACATGGCTGTGGTTCAGTTTCTATTCCCACTTCAGCCAAGCCTTGCCCCACAGAGCAGAGCAGATGGAAATTCCAAATGATCAGCCACAAACTCTGAATTTGACTAAACAAGAGCCACTGAGGGAGCAGCACGTGGCCCCACTGCCTGTGTAAAGGCCCACGGTGCTGCTCTAAAGAGTAACATGAAAAGAGATTTTTTTTTTAAGGCTGTGCCTATATTGCTTTCTATAGGAACAGTTAGACTCGTGTCAAGGGGAGGCAACAATCGCAAGAATTGTTGCTGCTGACAGAAAATCATTAATAAAACAATAAAATACTCTGCCAGGGTTCTCTCCTTGCCCTTCCCTAGCCATCCACTCATTTCTGAAGAACAAACCTCAGCGTCTTTTCAAATTGCTACCAGCAATGGTGATTGGCTTTAGAATCTCCAATCAGAGATCCTTCTGCACAATCATCGTTATTTTCAACCTGCTCCAGGAAGCAGGACATGAAAGGTATAAAGTTCAGGCTGTTCATAAAAAAAAAACAAAACAGAAAAACAAACCAAAACCAAAAAAAACCCTGTAGAAACTCCAAGGGAGCAAATGAGGAGAAAGCACAATGTGCCCTCCCGGCAGAGATCTGACAGAACAAACCTTGAGGAAGTGGAGAGCAGATAATGAGAACAGGGCGTCAGCTTCTAAAAGGTAAAGTCCATCAACCTTCAGGAGGAAGAAAAGGGTGCAGCCATCGTCCCATTAACTCCTCCATCGCCCCATTAACTCCTCCATCACCCGGGACTGCTCCTGCACAGTCTCACCCTAAGCCGACTGGGTTTACTCTCTGTAGGTATCTACAGGCATCCCACACAACAACAGGAGCACTTAGAAGGGACCAAGAGTTCAAATCACCATTTTTCTCCTTGAAAACAACGCTTTTCAGCTCCGATTTTTAAAATGCAAGCGAGCCACCAGAAGATTTAAGGAACACCCAGATTGCACAACTGATTTAACAGCAGTGTCCAGTTAATTCAGCACACCCTCCCAGTTCATTGGTGCATTATTAATATCAATACTGCACTTTCAAGCAGAACAGAGCCCAGGTGTGCTGTAAGCAGGAATTTCTGGTGAGATCATTGCAAAAGTGATATTTCAAAAAGTTTTGGGTTGATTCACGTATTCCAGGATATTTCAGTTCATTGTAGAAAGCTTAGGGACAGCTGGAGGAAGTAGTTTAAAGACAGGAAAGAAACAAACGACAGAGACAAAAACGACCCTCACACAAAAACAGCTCCATTTCAACTTATTTTAGAATTAATTTCTGCCTTCTGCACCCTCCACGTATTTTTCTTTCAACCACCTCAGCAATTCAATAGCAGTAATGTGAGCACAGGTATTAGACAGAAGCTTTTTTTATTTCCTTTGTTTTAGACTTGCAAGTTGACGTGTGAATTGGAGAACAGTGAGGGCTGGAAATGAACACCTCACTTCACAAAAAGAATTCAGCGCTGGGAAGGGGAGCACTGCTGCACCTCCCACCTGGCTGGGGCAGCTCAGCCTTTGTTTCTCACTTTTTCCTTTACACACAGAACCATCATTTTCTGGGTTACTCACAATAGTTTTGAATGATCTGCGTGGAAAGAGCAAAACCTCTCCTGAAGCTGATAATTACTATGAAAATACTCCTGTGTTAGTCACGAGGAAGTAAATGGAGAAAAAAAAAGAGAGAGAATAAGTCGTGTGGGTTTCTAAATTATTCTGTCTACTTCATAAAAGTGGAGTAAGTTCTGTTTTATGAGCCTCTCTTTTAAGAGGGACTTAAGTAATTTTTTATCACAAGTCCTCTTACAAGCTCAGCTCTTGGAACAAGGGAACTAAAAGGAATTAGGTTAGACTTAAAAAAGCTTTCAGTAGTCCTGACAGGAAACCATTTATTTGTGTGGGTTTGTTATTTTTTAAATTATTTACACCACCAACATCTCTTTTTTTCCCCCAAGATAATGGACTCATTATTGCACAAGTGTCTGGCTTTTCAATCTTCAAATTCTAACCTAAACCAGTTTGGGTAGGGCCAACACAGGGCTCATTTCAGCTGCGGACTGTGACTGTTTGGGGAGGGCAGAATGTGAGCCCTGGGTGAGGGGAACCAATTCAGAATGAAAGTGAGATGCTGAGCCCTCAAAGCCAGACAAACCCAGCCCGGCTCTGCCAGGGCAGCGCTGGCAATAAGGGCACTGCCTTTCTGACTCACTTTTCTCTTTAAGGGCACATTTCTGCTCTTTATTTTTGCTGTGCCCTCTTCCACTGTAAGAATTCCTGACAAACTCACATATTCCAGCGCTGAAATATCCGGGCTGGACCTCGGCACAACCATTGCTATTGTACCTCACATTTCCTGTTTGTGCTCGCCCGGCCACCAGCACAAACCCCCTCAGCAGTTGCCCCCTCGGCTCCAGCAGCAGCAGCAAATAAAATCCACATTTAAGCAACAAAAACACCAACAATGCAAACAAGCCAGAGCTGGCCCTGAGCTTTTGAGCGGTGAGGAATTCGGTGCCATTCATCCCTTCAGGGATTTCACATCCCCAAGGAGAGGGGACTTTACCGCGCCCTTAACCACTCCTTTTAAGCACTTTTTTTTTTTTTTTTTTTTTTTTTTTTTTAATTTTGGCCACTTCTTTGACAATCCGTTTTTCAGAGCTGAAGTGAAACCAAAGCACGAGGCAGAGCGTTGGGTGGGGATGGCCACAGCCTGTGATCCCAACCCAGCACTCCACCTACAGTCCCCTGCTCCGGAGCCCTCCGGCACGGCCGCCACCTCATTCATTCATTTTCGGCAGCAAAGATCTTTCAGAGATGTACAAACACCAAAAATTCCTCATGAGTTACCCTCAGCCATCCTCTGCTGGTAATGAGGTGATTCATGCTGTTCGTATTTTAATCTACCACCAACAGAAAACATCTCAGGACCGAGGAAAAAGCCATGTACTGCTAAAACCAGTATTTAGAGTCATTAATCATAATAGTTTTATTTCCTACAGAACCACATCACGATTACTATTTTTAAGGGTTGTTTTTAAAGAACTGTGAAAAACCTTTAATGGGCTTCAGGAAAATAAGCCAGCAAGCTTGTTTTGAAAGTGTCAGAATGGAAAGCATTCTTGGAAGAGTGGCTTGCTTCCCTGCTCCTGGGCTGAAGATTTGCTCTGTGCCAGCCCTTAGCTCGGTGCCAAGTGCAGCACGAGAATGGTTTCCCAAAAAGCCATGTCAGATTTTACATCCAGTGCTGGCAACAATTAAGGAAGCAGAATTAAACCAGCAACTGACACATCAGACAATGTTCAGGCCCTTTCTGACATACAGAAAGCCCTCGAATCACAGAGGAACAGCAATTAAAAGCCTGGTATCAAATTGACAGGCTCGACCCGTCCCTCTTGCACCAAGGACTGGTGACCAAAAAAAAAAATCCCAAATCAGACGTGAACTAAAATGATCCTGAGGCAGCAACACCCCTCCCACACTGAGGCTGCTTTAAATTCTACTTTTAGCAAACAGTTTCCAAGTGCTCTCTTCTCAGCTAACCCCGGGATCTCTCCTGGCACCAGAACGCAGCTCCAAAAAGCAGCTGGTGAGAGATGCTGCTCTGAAGGATCCAGACACTTTTCAACACTGGAAAAACAGCTAAAAGCAGGCCAGGGAGAGCAAACATCAGAGTCATTCATACACTGCAGCCATTGCATAACCTGCCCAGTGCCTGGGAATGGCCATATCCAGTAAATGGATAATCCAGTGTATTTCATTCGGATGCACCTGTGTGACAGCTGAAGGAGCCTGAGCAGGTGCCTACATGCCATCAATTCCTCCACGTGCCCTCAGTGGCACAGACAATGCTGCAAGTCCCAGCAGAGCTCAGCACCACATGGGTGGGCCCAAGGGCATTGTTCTCCCAGCATGTAATTGCATTCCCAACAATCTCCCTGTACATACGGCTTTAAAATGAGCAATTAATTAAAAGCAATTTGAAAGCACTTATTGGGTCTATTCTCTATTGCCAGGCACTAAAGCAGGGGAGGATTTGTTTTGTAACTTTTCATTTCTTTGAGTCAGCAGAAGAATAAGTTTTGCAATTATGAAGAATTATAATTAAAGTATATGGAACACGAAAAGCAGATCAACGGTAATGCAGAAGTCAATATCGAGAGCCCCACTTAACGTGTCATATTTCTACTTTTAGAGGGAACTGCTGTACAAACAACAAAGGAAAATAGTTACAACTCCTCCCTTTGAGAGCTGGAGCTTCTTAATTGCATTGTTTCCAGATGGGTTAAATCTAGAACACCACTCTGAAATTCACCCCTAAAAGCTGCAGCAGCAGCCTCGTGTCAGTACTCCTTGTTCCCTCTCAGGCCGAGCAAGTACCACACACTGGTTTACTACAGTGATAACATACTCCGTGTACACCTTGCTGGTGCAGCTGCACTGATAAGAGTGTATCTATCACCAGCTCAGGTACTTCAAACGCAAACACGGCTTCGGAGGGCCGGGAGCTGCTGTTTTTACACTCCCTCTGCCATCTAGTGGTAACAACCGCGTGGCTTCCACCGAGGTGTAAACCATGAGGTGCTCAGACAGTGCCCAGGAGGTGTTAACTGACCATGCTAATCACTAAATTTTGCTCAGGAGGGAAAAAAAAAAAAAAAAAAAAAAAAAAAAGGAAAAATAAATAAATCCTGGCTTCTCGTTCTTCCTACACTCACTGCCTTCAGGGAATTCCCTCAGTGAAACAGGAATATGTTTATCTGCCTCATATATTTAAAGCAAACCAGTATTTCTCTTGTAGTATTACACTTCAGATGTTGATAGTACATTTTTATTACATTTTACTCTATAACCACCTTCTAATTACTCAGTGTAATCTATTCAGTCTGTTTCCTCCTCCTAACAAAGTTACGTGAAGCCTTCCCTTTTATGTTCCAAATAAATACCTTCCCTAACAATATTAAACTCTATTTCTTTTCCTGGGTGACACATCTCTGTAATCTTTGGAAGGCTGTTAACTTCCCAAACACCCACCATAAAGTTATACTGATAAACCAACTGAGAAGTTGTATTTTCTGTAAATTATGTCAGTGTCAGCTCAGGTCATGGCCTAAGTACCTCCACGAGGTTCACATATCCCACAGGATAACTGAAGTGACGTATTATGAAATTGAATTTTTCTACACTGAAGTAATTTAGAACTCTGATTTTTAAAATATAGAGTAAAATAAAGGCTTCACCTCCTTTAAGAAAAGAAGTGGTGCTGTGCTAGGAAGATTTCATGTGCCAAAATCATCTTGGAGTGGCCTGGGGTCTGACAGTGCTCAATGCACAAAATTGGTTTTGTTTAGCAGGAATTCCTTCCACAATCTTTAGGACAGAAGCTACAGTCAGAGTGAATCTGAGGCTGCTCATCCCATGCCATCCCATCTCCCAGGCACTGCCCTGCTGGGGGGAAAGGCAGGAGTTTCTTGTAGTGTCTTCTGTGTTATTGTTAATGATTGAAGCAGTTCTGAAAGTAAACATCTGTAATTGTTCCAAATACAAGATGACATTTGTTGCATGAGCTGGTTTTAATTATTTTGTGGCCATGAATCCTTTGCTTGAATCCAGGACAGTGGTTTCATAACCCAGGAACTAATCCAATGGCCAAAAGCAAAACACACCCAAACATTTCCCTGACTTTCATAGCTAAGTTGAGATAAACAACATCATGCAAATTTTCCTATTTTATCTTCATAGAAAAACATTGTTCTTGCTATTATTTTCAAAGCAAAAATTAATACAGACTGAACTTTAAACCAGCTGCCTGTTTTGGTGGCTTCAGTTAGAAAAATGATCATTTTAAGCTACTAAAAAAATACTCTGAAATTTTTTAAATGGAAACACTTGAGCTACACATAGTAGAACAGGCTTCATGTAAATGAGGAGATTAGAGGATAGAGCTTGCAGATTTGGCTCACTGTTTCAAACTGAGGATTAACCAACAGCAGGCCAGTATCCACAGTACAACAAAAACACAGAACATGATGATGCAGTGTAGAACACGGACAGCATTCACCTGAGCACTAACTTTAGATGTATTTAATGTTTAGAACTTGCAGAAAATTATTTATTCACCTCTTTTAAAACATGCAACAATGAAAGTACTCAATTCAGAAAGGACATGGTGTGGAAATATCCTTACCAAGTAGAGCAGAAAGGTGTGGAGACCTGTTCCAAGCCCAACAGAGGAGAGAATGCCCAATCCTACCCAGTAGGCACACCAGAAGAACTTCTTCTCCATGTACCGCACATACTGAGCAAGGAAAGTCACAAAAAAAAGAAAAAAAATTATTAAACCTCTGAGAAAATTAAGCTACAAGCTAACACAGACATTTATCTAGATTATAACAGCTGAGACAGACTCCTAAATACTTTTATTTCCAATTTATCACAGTAACAGCACAGACATGCAGAGGAAACATTGCACTTTCAAAAGAAAACCCCCTCACAATCTTGGAATCAGCAAGTTTCCAAGAAGATAGATGGAAATTTGGGTTCAATAGTAGGAGGTTGAAATCCAGAACAGGCCCAGGAGGAGCAAGCCCCAGAAAGTGTCAAGCAGAGCCCAGGCAGCTCAGGGAATTGTCTGAACAGTTTAAATAAAGGAATAAAATCAGCTGCACTCCCAGTGAGTCTGTTGGATGCTGCATCTTGGAGCAGTGAGTAGCAGGTTTGTTACTTTTAAGAAAACATTGAAATGCTGGTTGTGTGCTGCACCCAGGAATGAGGGGATACAGGAAAGCCACAGCAAGTTCTGGACAATATTTTACACCATCCACGGGCCAACAGCACCAAGGTGAAATTTCCACAATTCTTATCCAGGCTCCAACATGCCAGGGCACAAAAACATCCTGAAAATGCTCAAGCTGGCTGTCAGCTGAGGGTGACACTGCCCTCAGCAGTCCCAGAGGATCAGGTTTCTTCCCAGCAGGCTTAAGGAAACTGGGAAGTCAGGTCTTGGGCTCCAGAACTGCAGATCCCTCAGGCAGGCAAGTGCCACACCACAGCAGGAGGGATGGAAGCATGTTCTCTGGAATTGGGAACCTGCTCATTTCAGAGCTGTGACATCAGCTGGAATTGGATTTAAAAAGGGCTCTCTGCCCTCCAGGAAAATCTGAAACTCCAAGAGAAATGGGGAGGGGAAAGGTGCAGGCAGCACCATCACTAAGCTTAAACCACGTCTTACACTTCCAGTGCTGCAAAAGCACCAGGCTCTGTGTTCACCAAAGCTCCACAAAGCCTTTAAACGACCACTTGAAAACAATAAGAAGCATCACAGAACCAGAAATAGAATCTGAACCATTTTATATCTCTATAGGTGCCTGTCTCAGCTGGGCAGGAGACTCTTCCAGAGAAACACAAGAATTTCCCAATCATTTCTTGGGAACCACGAAGCTCTGCCACGACTCAGGGTAACCTTTCCCCTCAAGAGCTCCCACCTCTATTAAAAGCTTGCTGACAGCAGCTGTGAAGGAGTGCTGCAGCACCCGAGGTGTGCTTTACTCAGGAACAGATGAGACACCTCCAGATCCACCAGAACAGATCAAACAGCACAGCTCATCCCTCCCCACCTCTGAAACACAGCTCATGCACACCCAACAGAGCAGTCACGACTTGAGAAACAAAACCTCAGCGAGCACTCCAAAAGGTACATTATAAATTCAGGGAGATCCCAGCACAATTCATTCAATTCCCAGGGCAGGGAAGGGAGTGTGAGTCAGGGAAGCAGAGGTGGTACCTGTTGATGTGCTCCTTCGATGTAGTACAGGGCTGTGAGCACTGCCAGTGCCAGCAACACACACACCAGGACCCCTCGCCGACGCCACAATCTTAAAGACAAATGGCAAATTAGGGTTTTTCATCATTAAGCACGCATTTCAAAGTAACTCAGTTACCCCTGGGGACTGGGGCTGCCTGGATTTGCTCAGCAGGGACAATGGTTCAGTGTAAACCTCCCAAGAAAATATCAGGGGAGCCTTTACTCCTTAGGGAAAAATCTCCGCGTCGCTGTCAGGCGAGATCAAAGTTCAGCCAGGCATGTTTTATTTGTTTTTTAACAAAGAAAAACAAAGTAACTGTCTGAAAACAAACACAAGCTGAAAACAATTCAGCTTCTGGAGCCAAGAGTCAGACCCAGGCCCTGAGCAGCAGCTGTGGCCAAGCACAGAGCAAAGCAGGCCCTGCACTGGCCCTGGGCAAGGACGAGCTGGGTGGAATTCAGAAGTGCTGATTTCCAACTGTGCTGCTGAGCAGAACCACAGTGACAGTCACAGCAACAAATCTCTACATTATTCTGTTTCCCCTTATCTATTAAAATTAGTATCTTGTAACAGCTCCAAATTTAATAAATATATTTTAGGTAACTCTGAAGCATTAGGTGAGTGAAGGGAGGAAAGTGTTTTCCAAAGTAATTTGCTACCAAATAATTTTTTAGCATGTTTGGTTTTACAGGTTTTTTTCTGCTTGATGTGTATGTGGCCATACAAAGCAGATTACCAAATACATTTATTATTTTCCAGAAAACACTACTATAATGTCACCTAATGATATATTAAAAAGCAAGTGCTAGCATCACTTAAAATTCCCATACTATAATAACAAACTATGAACATAACTTATCTATTTAGACAGAAAAATTTCCTGCATAATACAGGAAAAGAGCCACAAATATTTCATATTAAGCAAACTGAAAAGAGCACTCAAAACATTTTAAGATTAAAGTTAGCTCTGCTTACATTAGTATGATAATTGAATTTTCAAATGATTGTCATTCAAAACACAATTAATGCAACAGAACACAGGAGATCATTAAGAGTCAATCTGAGGTCTCAACTTAATAGCTTGTAATAGTCAGGGTTATTTTCTGTAAAGATTCTGTCAGGGGAGTGCCAGACAACTGAATGTGCTGCTCAGCAGAGGAGGCAAGTGCTATCTGTAACAGAATTGGATGTCTAGGAAGCCAAATAAGATTTGAGGTCTTAAAATAAATCCTCAGATGTTATTTCTGCTTAGTTTAAATAAATGCTTGGAGATTGTCAGAAATTACAGATGTCAGATCCAGTAAAGCAGTTCTCAGAGACAATTCCTAATGGTAGTTGAAAGAATGCACCTAATAAAATAAATAGGCTGGGGGGGGTTGAATTTTTTTTTTTTTTTGGGGGGGGGGGGAAGTGTATAAAAAGGAATTAAGACTACACTACAGAAACCTGGTATTTTTCATGCAAATAATTTCAGAAGAAAATGGAAAACAGAAGTTTCTGTCAGCAAATCTGAACTGCCAGCACCTCCAGCCTAGCCCAGAGGGGGAGTGAGCACAACCCTGAGCACCAGGCTCAGCTCAGCCTGCAGAGGAGCAGCCTAAGAGCTGGAGTCACCCAAGGTGACATTAGATCCTTCTCCTGACTGGGAAAAGCACTGTAAACTCAGTCCCAAGCACAACAGAGCCCAGTTACCAACACAAGCACTGGATGGCTGCTACTCTTGGCATTTTCACTACAAATTGTACTCATGTTTTGGCAGCCTAAACCCTTGGGCCTTGTGCCTTAAGAACTGGCTCTGCATTTCAGCACTAGCAGGGAATGGCAGGACTGCTCCTCACAAATTCTCTCACTGGAATAAAAGCTGGTTTCATCTAGTGTGAAAATAACACTCAGGGAAAGAGCTTTAATAAATCATTTCCTGCTGTAAAAGGGCCCACAGAAAAGCAAAGTCCTCTTCACACTATCATAAACATCACTGCAAGCTCCACAGAACCCTGATCTCTGCCCTGGCTGAGCTATTTGAATATTACTCAGTGAAACCAACACCTGCATTAGCAGGTCAGTGCTTAACACTGCAGCCATAAGCACAATATCCCCTTTGCCTCAAGGATCCCTAAACACTGTCCCACTCATTCAAATTGGAATATTCAACTCCTCAGAAAGGCAGTTTGCCATTTTAGCAATGCTGCACTTATGTAATTTAGGCAGAAGGTCTGAGAGCACAGTTACCAGTGTGGGATGTTCCAGCAGCCACCTTTAAAGGACAAACATAAACATGTTCCCTGAAAAAAACAGTTTTCAAGTGGTGAATCATCAGGGAAAGTGAGATGTCAGAATGACCTACTGAATCAGAGCATGGGTTTGCCCAGAACGCTTAGTAGAAGTTAAAGAAATGATCTTTACTTTATGGTCCATTCCTTCAAGTTTATTAGAGTTTCCAGGCAAAAATACTGCAAGGTAACAAGCGGTTTTTTCCACAGTACAATATTCAACCTCTCCTCTCGCTCCCTTCGCTTCCGCTCACTCAGCATTGAGGAATCTGCAAATGAAAAGCAAAACAAAAATTTAAAAAAAAAAAAAAAAAAATTGTAAAATTTTGTAAAAAAAAAATTTGTAAAGTTTTGTAAAAAAAACAGGCTGGCAGGTCAGGTGCTATCCCACCCAAAAATACACTGATTTTTTTTTTTATTTGTTAGGAAGTTAACGTGAGCTCTCAGTTATCTTTCCTCCTGATCCCAAAGCATTTGCTGCCAGTGCCTCAGGAATGAGGTGACATCCAGGGAACGCAGTGGTTTGCTCCCCCCTGGCACTCAGGGAAGCAGAGTGCCCCAGGCCTGGCACCTCCAGCAGCCTTTCTGCAGGGCACTGCCCAAAAGAAGCCACCACCCCAGGTCAAGTGTGACCTCAGCACCTGCTGCAGGGACATTTCCCTCTGGATTTCTGAGCTGGTTCTTTTCCAGCAGAGCTATTCCCAGCCTCCCACTTCCAGCAGATGGAATTACACGTGCTCTTTATCCCCCTCAGGCACGGTGTAACTGGATAAGAGCACCTGCCCTCCCAGCCAGGAGCCTGTCCAGCTTCTCCCAAACCCCTCCCATGGAAAGGAGCTGCTTTTGGAGCACAGCCCTGCCTGGGATTGAGCTCACAGCCAGCCCAGGCCCTGCTCACAAAAAGGCTTTTCTAATCAAGGTGTCATTTTGTGCTCACAATAAGATGAATAAAACCCCCAACCTGAGCTGTTTTTTTTGGAGGAGAATGGCTCGTTCAAAGGTTGTCAAGCTAATGAGCAGTAATAATTTTTGAACTTTTAAAGAGAAGGAATTCTGGAATAAGATTTAAAAACTAATAGCAGCAAACAATGAAAAAACACACTTGTATCCAACCAGACACCAAACTTGTTTAAACATCACTTACTTCACAGTCACAACACATGTATTCTATTTTGCATTGTAATAATATGCATAAAATTTTAGATTTAAAAAAAAAAGCTGTTGCATTTAAAATATTAATCTAATCTGATCTCCAGCATATTGTAACCCAAGATGTATTATTTCTGTCTTACTCCAGTAACTGAAACATTTTGCCTTATCAGATGCTGATATTTACACAGAAATTGCAGATCTCATTAGTCACACAGCCCACTTAATTTTGTATTCCTTAGCTGTAAAATCAGTTGCTTAAGATGAACTAACAGAAATCCTGGCAAATACTGAAGAACATCCACATTCCCTCAGAGTTACAGAATGATTTAAGACTTTAAGGAAAAGGCTTCAATTTGTTCCATACATACAAACATGCAGTTAATATTTTTTGTTTAATATGTGTAATAAAAATGTTTCAACCTTGTTTTTATGACCTTGTTTTTAGTAAAAGGTCGTAAAAGACAATGGTGTAAGACTGCACACAACTTGAGAAATCACTTGATTACAAAACTTAATTAAATATGGAACTGGCACATTCAAAGCTGACAGGAAACAGACAAAGATGATTATAATTTCCATGCTTTACTACACAGCACGGATAATTCAGTGACACAAAAATCGTCATTAACTGTTTACAGGTTATTTTTCATGAGTTCTAAACATTGACCCCAGCTACTTCAGATATACCAATAGGAAAAACAGAGGAGAGGCAGGAGGTGAAGTAGTTAAAATTGTTTTGGTGGTAATTTATCACTGAAACCAATAAATTATAGTGACATTGAATTTCAACAGAACAGCTAGAAATTGGGAGACTAATAACTGGATCTGTCCCAGAGTAAAACAGATTTTTATTACCAAGAACTTTTCAGTGCCAAAGGGTGGGGTTGTACAGCCTGATCTCCACAGCCACACATTTGCCAATGGAGTTTCATTTTTTTAGGTTGTTATTGTTGTTGTTGTTGTTGTTGTAGCCCCTGTTGGTGCCCAGGTCAGCTTTGTGGGGCTTAAATGTATGTGAACCAAAGATCAAGAACTTTGGGAGGGGAAAAGAGTGTAAGAGAGATGTGAATGGAAATATACAGCATCAATCTACTCCATGGCTTAGAAATCCTAAATCCTTCAGGTTTACAGCTGACTGAGGTTTCTAAGATTGATTTAGGCACTGAGGCCCTTTGCATTAAGTGGGCATAAAGTCACAGAATCCCAGAATGGTTTGGGCTGGAAGGGGCCTTAAAGCCCATCTCATTCCACCCCTGGCACAGGCAGAGGTGCCACTCACTAGGCCAGGTGGCTCCATCCCACCTGGCCTCAACAGAAAACCAAAATCAATTCCTTTTCAGTCTTGTGCTACACGCCAAACAGGCCAGCTGAGAACACAAAGAGATTTTCCACCTACCTGTGAAGTTCCCATTGTGCTGCTCTTTGCTCATTCTTATGCGTCTCTGGTCACAGTCTGTGCCATTCTCTGCCATTTCATAGATCAGTCAGGTGTGGGGATCTAAGAGCAGAAAAAACCCAGAAAAGGACAAGGTGTGTTTCTGGTTAGGAGGGCTCCACAGTCGAAGGACAGAGACAAACACCCAGCAGCTCTCCAAATCCAACTCACACTCATCCTGCATTACACCACCAAACAGGAGAAAGTGATTCAATCCTCACAGTGACAAAGATTAAACATTTCCACCTACATAATTCTAAATTTTTCACTCAAATGACAAAACTCCCTCACTTCTAACAGCTGAACAAAAGCTCCTTAAAAACAAACCCCTTCCACGACCCAACCCACTGTCTGGGCTCCAGGTGCAGCAGAGCTTCGTACAAACCTCACTTCCATCCTGAGACTGGTGCTTCAGGTGTGCTCCTCACCCTGGCCCTAAAGCTTTGCAGGTTGTTACTATGTCAAAAACCTCCCTGGCTGAAAGATTAGCCCTCAGTGTGGTAACCAAGATACAGAGCTGCATCTCCTGCTTTGCACAGTCTGGTATCTCTGAAGCACAAGAGGCCAGCTCTTCAGAGGACAAGAGCTTTCTGATGGAAGCTTTTGCTGACACTGTCCAAGCTCTTTGCTGGTTTAGCCTCTCTAGAGAGTGATCAGCCCTAAAACAAGACCCCCAAAAGAACAGATGTGGTTTTCCTTATCCAGGAGAGTAAATAATGCAAGAAGTGGGAGCCAGCACAAACCAGAGTGTTGCAAGAGCTGCCTTCTTTTTTTTTTTCTTAAAAAAAATCCCAACCTGAACAGCTGACAATTCTTATGCAATCAAACACAAAGAGAGTAACCAGTCAGACTCCCTGTTTTAAAAACCCTCTCTTGAATCTTAAAACAGTTTCTGGAGTTTTATTTGGAAAAGAGAGTCCCACAAAGCTAAAGCCTTTTATTTGCATTGTATTTCTCCCTGTAAGCACACTTGATTTACAGTTTTTGATACGTTGCTTTTGTTGGAAAGAAAAGTGGTGCAATATTAAAATGACAGGTTATATAAAACTGTCCAGTGGAAGAAATTAAAGTTCTACAGAAAAAAAAAATACTTCCCCATTGATTTATGTTAGGCTTAAGAGCCAAGCAGCAACTCAGGTTTGGTAAACAGGAGTGAGATCACCCCTTGGATTCAGATTGCACTAATTTTGTCAAATTTTTAAATAAAATGTTCAAAGATTTCAGATGCTGTATTTGACACTTCCAGGGTCTCACAAGTCAGTTTTAGACAGGTGTTTTTCTAAACAAGTACAAGCCTTGTGCATTACTTGCAATACAGATAAAATTGCTGGCTAGAATCTAATTATCAAGGGTTTTAGTTAAAATCCAGTAGTCAAAAGCACTGAGGTCTCAGGAAGGAATCCTTTCTGCAACACCTCTCCCTGACACAAAATGTGCAGAAACAGAAATCTGTCTGGTTAAACAAGGCAGCAGAAACTCATTTCATGCATGTTACAGCTTTTATTCACTGCAACACGAACCCCAGAAAATCCAAACCACCTAAAAAATGAACAAAACACCTTTGCAAAAGCTGAAAAATGCTGAAAGGCTGCAGAGTCAGCCAAGGACAAGAGGCCTGAGCTGCTGCAGTGGGAGCTCTACAGCATCCCTCTGCAGTCACCTGCAACCCAGGGACTGCTCAAACCCCAGGGAAATGTGAACCTCTCCCTCTCCCCAGGTGAGTTTGGAGCAGCCTGACACTGGAGCTATCCCAGTCCTGAGCTGAGGATAACAGACCAGTTGCTGTGGCAATATCAGGATCAAATGTTCAGCCACCCCTTAATTCAGGACAGGGGGATAAGGGAGTGTTTTGCTCCTAACTGCACTCAATTGTGCTTATTTTTATATATATTTAAGTAAGTATTTATGAACATCTACAATGTAAGTTTATATACACACATACCCATGTATATACCACACCATTTTACACACACAGAGCTCAAATTGCAGAGGGCAATATTTAAATTACACACCCACACACAGCAAGCCTGATGTTCACAGAAAGCTGCTTAGGAAGCAAAAGCCATCCAGAGCTGTTGAGTGCACACAGCAACACTAAAAAAAGTGTTCTGGCTTAGGGAACTTTGGTCACATTTTGTTGAATTAAATATAGCAAAGATTAGGGGAAAAAATGCTGCAAATTTCAGTGGAAGCCACACGTTCCTCATTTTGAAATCCATCTTTTTTCACATGTGCAAATCTAGCCTTCAAAATTAAAGTCTCAACTGGTTTGGTCTCTGCTCTCAGCTTAATTACACCCCAAGGAAGTTCATTTAGTGCAATGCCAACTGCTCTCCTGGTCTGATGCTAAAGCCCAGGCTGTGCACAACACTGAATTCCAGTGCAATCCATAAAACTCCTGCACCTCTGAGGCTCCCAGGTGTGTTGTTCCCAAGGCATGACAGTGTTTTTTTTTGTTGTTTTTTTTTTTTTTTTTTTCAGGAGCTCAACTGCCAGAGCCACTTTTACCCTGCCTGCTTGGAAAGGCACTAATCCAGGATTAGCTTTGCATAACACCACCTCAAGTACACAAGTCAACATTTGCACTGAAGCAGATAAAGTAATCCCCTTCTGCCCTGCTGTAGGACAAATACTTGTCAAGAAGGTCTTGAAGTTCAACCATTCTGCAGGAAAGCTCTAAAAATTCCTATTTAAAAACACAGTTGACTGGGAGATGGGATACCTATCACATGGCAGGGCTGCAAACCCTTCCTGGCTCCAGGAAGGAACCTCCCTGCCTTACCCAAGTCTAATTATACTTAAAGCATCTTACAAAGGGACTGGAGGATGAACATCCCCTCAGCTCAGCACCCCTGATCTGCTGTGCTACTTGATGCCCATTAGAACCACTAGTCCTGCACTAATGCTTCCCCACAGGGATTAATTGGAGTGGGAGTCTGACCCAAAATGGAGTTACCCTTCATTAACTCTAACTCCATAGTCTCAAGTCTACACCCAATCCATGACAGCTCACCAGAGGAAATTAAATTCCATCTGCTAAACAGAACTTCACTTCTGACAGATGCTGGGAAAGACACAGCCCATCTCTAAAAATAAATTTGCCTACTACATGGAATACTTAGCAGCAAACATAAAAATAAACTATTTAAAAGAGCGAGGAAAACAACTGTGGCCAGTTTTTGTATCAGGGTGGCTTAGATCATTTGTTAGAGCTGAGCTCACACAAGAACTGCTTTGTAGGGCTGAACAAAGAGCTCACAATACACCATTGAGTTTTAGTGCGACCCAAAACATGAAGTATAAAAAGACAATTATTGCTAGTCAAAAATGCAAATTGATCAACAAAAAGGGTTTATGGTAACTGTGACTGGCACTTCACAGCATAAGTGAGACAAAGCAATACAAGCTACCAGAGCATGAGAACGCCACAAAATTGGGCACCGCAGTATCTGCTCTCTGTAATCAGAGAAAAGGACAAAAGTCTCTTCACTAAAGCTCTGGGGAGGTTGTGGAAGCACCCAAGTGTTGGGTGCACTTATGCAAAAGGAGCCAGTTTTGGACAAGGCAGTTGGGTGTCTGCACTCTCACTTGGAGGAGCAGAATGTGGACTCATGCTCTGTACTAAGGATTTTTGGAGGACTCCTTTCCAGTGTGCTGGAACAACAAGGAAGCTGTTTTCATGATCTCACTGCTCTCCCAGACATTGTTTGAATCACTGATTCTTACCACTTCTTACTGAAAGAGCCCTGACTCTCATCCTCATCAGTTCCTGCCCACACAGCTCCCAGAACCAGAGTTAAGAGCACAGAGCATTTTGTTGTTTCCCCCAGCCACCTCAGTAACACATCATTTCCAGTTATTTCTTGCATTTAATGCCAGATGTTTCAATCCTGCTGCTTCCTTCTCCTCAACTTTTCTGACATTCCTTCCTCTTTTTCTACGCCCCTGTTCTTCAGTCACAATAAGGAGGAAAAAAAAGATTAAAACCCAGCCTTTCCAGGTGGGTAAAGACTTGCACTAATCTAGACAGCGCTGCACATCTGTGAGAGGGTTTTTTTTTTTCAGTCTTCAAATGCTCCACAGAGAGAATAAGTTAACAATTCCCTGCCAAAGAAACAGCTGGGAGAGCACTTTCCCTGGAAAGCCAAAGACTGCCTGGCACAGGAACACACTCAGGTGAAGGATGGGATCAGTTTGGAAGTGAAACATTACATACCCCTTCCAGCTCCTCACAGTTACTCCCTCTCCACCACTTCTCCAGGATGTGAAGGCAGTGGAAGAGCCCAACCACGTCCTCAGCTCTGCAGCAACTCGAGCCCAAAGCGACTCCTCTTGCAAAGCTGCTGCCCCTACAGAGCAAGAGAACAGCGTTCATGTGACACTGGAGTGACACAGCCCCTCGCCTGGAGGTTAATGACTTTCCTGAAGATGACAGAAAATAGAAAAAGTAACTGCTCGATTATTTTTCCAGTCCTTCAGCACTCCTGGGAAGCTTTCAATTAAAATAAATGAGGCCACATCTGAAAGATGTTCCAAATCTCCACAGATTTTGCTATAATGGGTTATTTTGATATGAGTGCATTTATTCCCATACTAAAAATGTTTTCCTAACTAAAATAGTTTAATTCCTCAAAGGAGGAGTAATTCAGTTAAAGACCACAGGTTTCCATTTTGTGGGTTATGCCTCTGTACACCAGACCCATTTTCCAATTCCTACCCAAATAAATCAGTTTAGAATTTAAGAGTTAAAATTCCCATTTTTTTTCCAAAAAGACTTTGGGATGCCTTTTAGGAAAGACTGTTGTAACATGAGCTTCAGGCACGTCATGCAATTTCTTTGAGTTACCTGAAAGTTCTGTCCCTGCCATTAAAGCCACATATATTAAAGTGATCTTTTTGGTGTATTTTTTTTTTTCCTGGTGAAACACGAATTTTGATTACAACCAGCAGTAGAATCAGGTGCTACAATAAAGCAGTAGAGATGCTGTGCAATAAATAGATGAAAAGGTGAGACCCAGGGATAAGGGGATATGCAGAGGAGGCACAGCACAGATGAAACGGGATGAACACAAGGACCTGACAAAGCCCAGAGTGGCTGAAAGCAGCTCCTGAGATAACAAATTCTGCTTTTCACAGGTACAGTCTCTAAGTGGAGCCAATTCAGATTTCACACTTGGCCATCCAGTGAGGACACACTGCCCAGACAAGGCTCACTGAGGCTAATTCTGAGCCCTGGGAGAAAGAAAAATATTCTTTTAATAAGCTTGAAATACCCTGAACAACTGCCTGCCTCACTAATACCATCTCCTGGCTCCCTCTGGTCCAAGCAGCACCACAAACAGTGAGGTTTGGTGGTTTTGGTGCTGCCCCATGACTGTGTTTGAAGCTGGTACAAAAAGCTCAGTGTTGCAACAGCTTCAAGGTTGTGCCCTTCGTCCTCAGGGAATAGCAAAGTCCACCCAGCTCACACTTGCCCACAAGGAAGAGAAGTTAAAGTTCCAACCTGCAGATAACTCTGTCTCCCACCACAATACAGCAGGTCGGTGGGGTTGTTTTTTGGGGTTTTTTTGTTTGTTTTTAACCCACAGTTTTTTTAAGAAATAAGGAATCTCCAAGCACGCACTAATGGCACAGATCACCCTAAGGAGAGCTGTTCATGAGATGCAGTCAGAGGCAGTTATGACATTCATGAGGAATTCCAAGACAACAACTTAGAAAAAAGCTGTAAGGTGGAAAGAGTGCAGTTGTTCCAGCCTACTCACCTTCCTCGTTGCTACCACCCACTTGAAAGCTACTGAGTCTCCTCCCACCCTTCCCCACAGCAATTACAAACACCCTTGATTTCAGCACCTCATCAGGCCACGAAACAAAGCTCAGACTAATAGAGAGCTCACCTCCCATTGCACAACTGGAAACTGGCCTTTGAAACCCTCATCTGAAAACAGGGGATGAAGCCATCGTGACAAGTGTCACTTATCCCATGAGGAATAAAGGAAAGTCTATTCCATGCTGCAGAAATAATGGATTGGAGGAAGGACTACTGACATAACGAAGACTGCTTCAATGGGAAAATTAATGCAACAAGAAGAGCTGATCTATGTTATCATAAGGTGTTAGGAAGCATGAGAACCCCCCACCAAACTGAGGTGAAACAATCTCTAAAGAAGAAGCATTCCTAACAGCAAAACAACACCTAAATCCACTGCCCAACCATAACACATGTGGCTCAAGACATGAAAGAGTAACACCACACTTTCCCCACCTCAACCCACATTGTCACCATTAACTAAACCAGGATACCCACTTGTTGGTAAGCACAGAGCAGAGAAAACAAGGGCAGGAGAAAACCCTGAAGAAATGTCATAGGTGCAGTTGAAAGGGGATAACCTGGATTCACAGCACTTCATAGATAAATAGCTGCTATCAAACGCACTTACCACCCCCTCCCTTCCCTCAGGTCACCTGCATGACCTGCCAAGCATCTGAGAGGCAAAACTGGAATAAAAGGGGAATCTTGCTGCTTTGTTATCTCCTGTAAAACCCAGATGACACTGGCTAGAGAAATAAAAGCCAGACGAGATGCTTCACTCCAGTCAGCAGAAACGTTCCCATGGATTTGGGCCTCACACCCTCAAGCCCCAGGCAGTCCACGGGGATGCAGGGAGCACCCAGCCGGGGAAGCACAGCACATTTCCAGTGGAAAAGCACACAAAAGCCATCGCTCTCTGACTCTCCTCAGGGAGAAGGACGGATTTCTCCCTGTGTCATCAGGCACCGTCCCTTGGGCCGGAGAAGGACGAGTCTATCCCACCCTTCCCGGGGCTCTGGAAGAGCAGAGCCGCTCTCCAGCGGGGTGAGATGGCAGCGGCTCATTTCTCACCCTGAAAGCCGGGGAATAGCAGCCTACCCTCCCTCCCTGCTCCTCCACAGCATTCCCGGCTATCCCTCGGCTCCCACACGGATCCCTCTATTCTCACAGAACCGGGGGCCGCCCGGGCCGGGGGTTCTCTCTTGCCGCCGTCACCTCAGAGCCGGAGGAGCCGTGAGGGGAGCGGGGAGGCGGCGCGGGCAGCGCTGAGGGGCGCGATGGGCAGCGCTGAGGGGCGAGATGGGCAGCGCTGAGGGGTCCCGCTGAGGGGCCGCTGACGAGATCCCCGCCCGCCGGGAGAGCCCCGGGCCCGGTGCCGCACTCACCACGCTCCAGCAGCTCCGCTGGGCCCGGCACAACGCGGAACTGGGCCCGGCACAGCACGCCCCGTCCCGCCCCGGGCTCCGTCACTTCCCGAGCGCCCCGGCACCGTCACCTCCGGGCGGGCGCGGCGTGAGCGGCCGGGCGGGAGCGGCAGGTGAGCGGTGAGGGGGATGCTCCCTCATGCCCCCCCTGAGGGCCGCGGGGTCCCGCACGGTTCGGTCCCCGCTCGGTCTTTGCCCTCCGTGTCCGCTCGGGCTCCAGCGCGGCCGGGCCTGGCGAGGCTGAGGTGCCGCAGCCCGCTTTGAGCTGGAGGCGGCCTGCTTTGAGCTGAATTTGCGGTATTCGCTTAAAACCTCCAGCATTTCACCGTTTCTCTCCCTGTCTTTAGGTGTAATTTTGACATGAGGAAAGGCTGAGAGAATTGGGAGTGTTCAACCCGGGGTGACCCAATTGTGGCCTTCCAGTACGTGAAGAGAACTTACAGGAGAAGTGGGGCAAGACCATATACAGAGGCCTGGGGTGACAGGACAAGGGGAAATGGGTTCAGATTGACAGAGAGGAGGATTAGATTGGATATTATGAAAAAAAATTTTGCCCGTGAGGGTGGGGAGGCCTTGGCACAGGTGCCCAGAGAAGCTGGATCCCTGGAAGTGTCCAAGGCCAGGTTGGACAGAGCTTGGAACAATCTGGGACAATGGAAAGTGTCCCTGCCCATGGCAGAGGGTGGAATGGATGAACTTGAAGGCCCTTTCCAACACAAACGATTCTTTGATTCTATGATAATTTGCCATTTTATCTTAGCTCTGCTTGCTGAGTCGAAGCCCATCACCAGTGAGGTGTTTGCAGTCAGAAAGCTGTGTCTGGGGAATTGTTCCTTTTATGTTTCTAACAAGCGTTCTTTGTCCTCGAATAACCAAGTGGAAACCAGGTGAGAGCACACGAAATGCTCTCAGAAGCTGCGAAACGATCAAGTAAATTCTGTCTTTCCCCCCTTTTCAGAGGCAAGTCTCCAAAATCCACCATGATTTCTCTCTTTGAGCCCGAGTTGGTGAACGTCATCCTCGGCGTGGTGTGCGGCGTGTGCCTGGGCTGGGGCATCCGGGGGAGGCTCCGCAGGAAGCCTGGAGCTGGGATAGTGCCAGAGCCTTCCAACGGCCTGGGGGATGAGGCTGACATCATGGGGGAGTCCGGGGAGCTCAAGCTGGTGCTGATCGTCCGCAACGACCTGAAGATGGGCAAGGGCAAAGTGGCAGCACAGTGCTCCCACGCTGCTGTCTCTGCCTACAAGCAGGTTCACAAAAGGAATCCCGAGCTCCTGAAGCAGTGGGAATATTGTGGACAACCTAAAGTGGTCCTCAAAGCTCCCGATGAAGAGACCCTGGTGCAGCTGCTGGCTGAGGCGAAGCGCCTGGGGCTGACTGTGAGCTTGATACAGGATGCTGGGCGTACTCAGATAGCTCCAGGCTCCAGGACAGTCCTTGGGATTGGACCAGGACCAGCTGATGTCATAGATAAAGTTTCTGGTCACCTTAAACTCTTCTAAATGGGTACCAAAAAGACCTGGATGTGTTCATGTATGTCAGTACTGAAGGGATAAAAATCCAAGTTGGGTTGTTTTATTTTTCCATAGCTTCCCTCAGTGTTAATAAAATAAGCAAGTTTTGTAAGATTTGGATTTGTAAATCATGAGTTTCTCTGGCTTGTGTTCCAAAGGGGGAATAAAAATTCTAGGCTCAGGGCAGTTGAGGAAAGCAGAGCTGGCACAAGAAGGAACTCAGTAAATTTATGACTTGTGCAGCTGATTGAGGATTTTGCACATTGGTTGGTAGAGTTTGAGAGTTTCCTCTTTCTGCCTTTTTTTTGTAGAGAATACATTCTTTAATTCAGAAAGGCTGAGCTGCTGAAGCAGTGAAGAACTGGAGCTGGGGGTAACTAGAGCCAACTTCCTTCCCAAACAACTGCTTGTAACTGGTACCAGGCTGACCAGTTCAACTGGATTTGCAGCCCAGACCAGTAAACAGTTGTGGGGAGCAGCTGGAAGCTGAGCTTCCCTCAGGATGGGTCTGTGTTGCTCCTGCACGTGCAAAAATGTGCAGTTAAGCCAAGGTGTGGGGAGTTACCCTCCAAATAAACAACTGGGCACTCAGGGTCAGACTTAAATCCTGGTTTTCTTGGGATTATCAGGTGCCAACCTCTCAGCCAGTCAACCTCAAGCTGAGTGTTGTGGAACAGTTTGTTGGAAAGGGAACAGGATTTATCTCCATCTCCAGCCATCCACAGACCCAGAGGGAATGGCAGAGGGGCTGAAATGCCAATAAACTTAAGAGGATGGAAATGTTTTTATACTGCACCTCTTATTTAGAGGCATAATCCTTTTCAGAGAGTCACTGCAGACTTGTGCTCCACCCCTGCTGACCACAGAGAGCCTGGGGCAGGTGAGCCCATTCCATGGAAGTGCTGCAGTGCCCAGCCCCAGGATCACAGCACACAACTGGAGCTCACAGGGGGAAGAGGGAGTGGGATCTGGATCCTGATGCCCAGTGTGACTCCTGGTTAAGAAACAGGAGCTTCTAGAGCTGTTGGGAATCTGGCCAGTGCTGTCAGACTCGTTACACTCAAATATGACAGTATTCATTGAGAAACATTTAAGTCAATTTTATTTGAAGCTAAATATGTTTAAGGCAATTTACATACCTAGAACATGATCTCAATTGAACTGGCACACCCTACTACAATCCTAATGTATCATCTGGTCCAAGATGCTGGAGTTGACCACAATGCAGCCAACTGGTGAAAAGTGCTATTTTCTTCTCTCTGGCATAATCTTTCTCTAGAAAAAGCATTACATATTTTCCTGTATTGCCCCCTCAGTGCAAGACCCCACTACTGGTCCCCATTGCTGCTCTGCTGCTGGCCCCTCAGACCCCTGGCTGCACACCCCTGCACTGCCCCCCACTACCAGCACTGCAATACTTGGTTTGAGTCCAAAGGTCCTTTTTTTGAAGACAGTAAAGTGAAGCTACCACTATGCAGCATGTCCACAGTCCAGTAATTTATTTTTAAATTGCGTAATTTTCAAATTGCACAAACAAAACTGAACAGCAATATGCTTGAATTCTCTCTTCTGTACACTCAAAACAGTGATCTAAAACACCACAATATCCAACATACACAAACCTCAGGGCAGGGTTAGTAAATACACAGATTGGAATCATGGTGCTCTGTTCCTGAATGGAATGTCCCACAAAAGCACAGGATACAGCACAACATAAGGTCATTTGTTACATATGGAGTGAGCAAAAAGACACTAGCATTTTCTATATGCATAACTGGAAAAACCTGCATAGGTTAAGGGGGGGAAAAAGAAAAAAAAAAAAACAAACCAAAACAAAACCCAAAACTTTTACTCATTTTAAGTCAGGCAAGGTTGTCTGTACGCATTTTAAATTCTTTTAGAGCTATGCAATCCAACCCAGGGAGGATATGCTGATTAGTGTTGTCTCTTGTCAGCAGTCTTGCAAGGTCAAATACAGGTATCTTGGCTTTAGCTTTCTCCAAATATACAGTGAGATTTAAATGCATTTAGAATAGACAGTACATACCGTAAGCTGCTCACATACAATGAACTTAAGATTCAATATTAGAGTGTAACACTATAGAGTGCAAATCAGAATCTTCACAATAGACTTAATGGTAATAAGCGGTCCTGCAAAAGCCCACTTGAACAAAGTCGTTTTAAACTATTCCCCTTCTGAAAGTAAAAGTCTAAATGACATGGAATGTGAAAAAGATTTAAACAGAAGTGATTCAAATCGTTGGCGCTAGAAAAAACAGTCCTTCATGAAATAAAGGTTACAAGAACACGAGGCAGAACTCTTTGCTTTTTCCCTGTTATGAGTTGAAGCGGGGAGGGACGGTGGAGTTTCAGTAAGAAAAGTTGCTGCTCCAGACTGACTTGTGCTGCATCTCACATGCTGTAGCCGAAGCCGGGCTGCGGCTGCCCGTACGGAGGGGCCGTGTAGCCGTAGCCGAAAGGTGCCTGGGGAGGAACTGCCACGCTGGGTCCCGCTGTCAGCATCAGCTGGGGCTGGCCTGCAACACACAAAACGGGCATCTCTTACTCCTGCTGAACTGAGAAAGCACTCAGCAAAATGCCTGAGCGTTTTCAGGAGGTATTGCTGTGTTTTGATGTAGCCACGGTTCGTGCCTGCCGTGTTTCGATTTCAGGGAATTCTTTCCCAGGGAACAGAACTTGTAAACAAGGTTATGTTATTATAAACTAAGATATTTTTCTACGTGTTTTCACAAAGGGGGGACTTTACTTGATGGTCTCTTCAAGTGGCCAATGAGTCGAGAACTCCCCACCTCTAAGGTTGGGTGCATTTGTAGAAAGGTATAAAATAGGTTTAGAAAATAAATTGGGGCTCCCTCTTTGGGAAACACAGCCTTCTGAATGGACTTGTGTCTCCCTTTGTGTCCAACAGTGACATTTTACCAGTTAAGTCCCTGCTGACCTGGACTGGGCTTCTTTAGGGCCAGAACAGGTATTTTCCCACAAAACCTCAGGGCACAACACGTGGCTAAAAATACTATATGAAGAAACTCTTACTAGAATAACCTGGGTATAAAGAAAATACCCAATATAAAGTAAGTATAAATATGCTTTAGATATAAAGCATGTTGCACAAGATCCAAATAACCACTTGCTGGAAGTCTGGAATAGCACAGCTCCTGTATAACTTTCCTTAAGGAGCCAGGACAACCTTAAATCCTGCAGTCCACAGCCCACCTCAGCAGCCACGGTGTGGACTTATCTAGTATTTTGGAACACATTCCTTAAGACTTGATTTCACATGGAGAATGTTCCCATTTCCCAGGACTCCCTCAGAAAAAAAACAAGATCAGGGAAGGCTTGTTTTTAAAGTGAAATATGTTATTGAATACATGAACTAAAGCATTACCATAAACAATAGGTTGTGTTTCTGTAGCTTGCTCCTCTTCCTTCCTCAAAGACTCTGATGCATCCAGTTTATCCACCTGGAATTGAGACCAACAATTAAAGAAATCTCCTCTAAAACAGGTACTTATTCGTGGCAGAGAAGTGGAAAAGCCTTAGTGGTATGTCAACACCCATCAAGAAAAGGAGACCATTTACAAGTTAAGATCAATTCAAGTAGCAATGTTGGTACTGGTGCAGTCAAGATTGTCTGTTTCCTGAAAAAAACCCTCATTGAGGGATTTTCAACTATTTTGAAAGCTCACTCCAGGCTGAAGCTTTGTACAAAAGGTTCTGTACTGGACTGGAGCTGGACAGTCTTCGGAAAGACTCAGATTTGAGCTCAGTCTCAAATGGAGACCTCTGGCATTGGAGCAATTGCCAAGATAATGCCCAGACCTGGAGAAGTTTCCCTGGAGGTGATATTGAGGCAAAGTAATCTGGTTTGTATTTGGATAGAGCAGACTGCAATAGCATCCGACATGTCACTTGAGCCTCAAGATTTCACTTTCCAAACCCATTCACTCATGCAATTTAAGTTCAAATGCAGAGAATGCATGTGTATAAGACTTGCTTTTTCCACTCCAGAACTGTGTGGCAGTCAGCCTAAACCCACAGATACTCCAATTCTTCCAGCTTTACACACAATAACAGACAAGCCTGGCCAGCTTCACTGCAATGGTGCTGTTTGCCCACCCCTACAGAAAGCAAGAGAAGGAACTTCTCCTGTAGTGAAATATTGCTCATTTCTAAGACAGATCCAAGGGAACTCAGCATTTCTACAGTCTAAGGCAGGCCCTGAAACTAAAACCACAAAATGAGGTGTTGGTATTTTACCTGGGAGATAAGATTTAGAACAAAGTCAGAGATAATCATGCCAATTACTTTGAAAGACAATAATACAACTCACAAGATTAACGTTTCATTTCATTCGTGTCCTTAATAAAGGAGCTTGAAGGCTTCCTGCACTTACACAGGGTCAGTGCTCTTTATTCAGCTACAACATTCACAAGTGAGTTTTGAGCTTTGTGCTACGTGAGCAAATATCTGCTGGCAGCTCCAAGAGCTGTGAGCTCCTCCTTTCAGCTGTGAGTTACTACATGTGTGTTCCATAAACCTGTTCCTCTGTAACCTCAAGCTGAAGCTCAACTCCAGGGAGTGGCAGAAGTCCTGAGCTCGAGTTCCCTCAGTGACTGGGCTTCCATGGCCAGCCTGGTGGTTGCCTCCCACAGTATCTGGCTTGCTGCTTGCCAAAAGTGCACGGGATCGTATCCAATGCTCCAAGACTCATTTCCAGACACCGTGCTGAGAACTGCACTGTTTTTAACTCAAAACAGCAAACACACTGAACACAGAAGCACAAGTTTAGAGATGCAACTCCAAGGAGAATGTGCAGAGTTTGCTACTAAGCGGAGGCATTTGGCTTACTCACACTTGGAAAGCCTCCAGCCCAGGACATTCAATGCATTTTGGACCCAGTTTTGATGCCTCCCCTCAGAGCTGAACAAATATCGACAAGAACGAGCGCAAGTTCGAAACCAGCCCGCAGGATGGCTCTTACACCACTTGCTCGAGCATCACCACCTTCAGGGCCCTACACACTTGGAGCAAGAGTGACTGAAAGGCTTTTCCACAGGGACTGCAATAAGCTGCAGAGGAAAAGTAACATGCATTCAATGTTACCGTGTTATGTGTGCATGAAAAAGAGGCAAAAGGACTGAAGCACGAGTGAGGTCTGAAGATGACTGCCATACAGGCTCCCCCCAGAAAACCACACGCAGCCCACAGCAATGCCTTGGAGCTTCAGGAGTAGTGGGATGTAATTGCAATGACTGCTACACATGCGTAGTTTATGCAAACACTGCAGTTCAATTACCTTTTTTCACACACACGCTCTCCTACTTTCCTTACTAGCTGCTGAAGGACCTTACACTACGTGTCTTAGGTTAGCCTTGAGTTCCAGTGGTGTCTTTACAAACCAGCAGTTTTTGCATTTAAGTCCATCTTCAAAGCTGTTTGTCAACTTTGGTTTGCCCTCTGCTGAACCACATTAATGGAAAACTCCTGCTAGGGCTGACCCCTGGGCTAAGGAGGATCACGGTGGCATTTGCAGGGAAGCAGATGGACAGAAAACCTTGGATTGCCCTTCTGAAGGTCAAAGTTACATAGCAAAAGGCAAGCCCTGGAGTAGTCTCAGAAGAGCAATAAGCATTACCATTTATATATATATATTTTTTAAATGAGGTAGCAAGAGAAGTTTAGTGAAGCTGAAGAGCTTGGAAGGCAGTCTTTTTTTTTGACAACTACTAGAAATTTACTACAGGGAGGAGAACCACAGACTTGGTGTAACAGCTGAAGTTTTAAGTTGCTACACGAACTAGAGCACTGTGTGGATTAGATCAGCACCATGAGAACTGACACCTGAGTGAGGAAGAGTCCCTCTGGAAGCAGCCAGTATCTACTCTGCCTACAGTCAGCACGCATTAGTCATGGTCCAGAGATCAGGAACTGGATCACAGCCCTTCAACCAGCAAATGCCAGACTGATTTAGGGATTCACAGACTGATTTCTTATTGTAGAAGGTTCTTCTGGTCAGATTGGCTGTCAAATAATAGCATTTGTGTAAGTATTTGTGTGCTGTTTCAATAGCAGGCTGACTGTGATCCAACTGATCACCTGTATGCCCTTCCTGAGGATCTATTAGCTTATTAGTAGCAGATGAATCTACTTTTCTCCTACAGCACTAGCTAGTGAGAGTTAAACAATTTGCAAATGCTTTAGTGATATTTTGTTTGGGGAAAAAGCAGTAGCAGCAGTGTAGTAAACATAGGAAAAGAAAAAAACTCATGCAGAATCCTTAGACTTAGTCCTCCAGACTTAAAGATGGAAAACAAGAATCAACTTTCACCTTTTCCTTTATTGCATCAACCTGCAAAGGAATTCAGAAGGTGCAGCTTAGAAAAATCAAATTCCATATTTAGCATATAAAAAGGTAGAAACAAAAGCGTCAGGGAAGAAATCATTAAGGTACAGGCGAGTAAAAACAAAGGTACACCAGAAGTATCTGCTTTAGAAAGGCAGCTCTGCCTTTTGCTGGCTCTTACTTCATTAGCTACACTAAAGCTACATCCTAATCCTTTATCAGATCAGGACATTTTTATCTTTAAGAATCTACCACTCCCACCAAAGGCATGGTGTTAGCTTGCTGCAGGCATCTCTGACAAACAGTTGTATTGCTCAGCCAGCTCCCCACCTCCCCCAAAACAGCATTTCAGGCTGGCTACAGAACTACAGGGTGCTCCTGCCTTTAGAAGGAACAGCCAGGCAAATTTCTGGACAAACAGGCACCTTATTCTTCACTGACTGCATGAAAGTAAAAGTTGAACTCAAGCTTGGAAAAGTTTTAATCATTAAGGAATTTACACCATTTCACTGGAAGATACTCCAAAAGCTTCAGCTGGGAAAATCTTGCTAGTGACAGTTGGATTTAACTCAAGTCTGTTCAAGTCTGTCAGAGCATTACCAAATAGTTCCCCCATCCTGAGTCACTTCAAATAAGAGTTGAGTCATAATTAGTGCCATTAAGTGTCAGAGCCACATTTTAGAGTTAAATGCATAGCAGAGTAAGTTATCTCCAGGTCTAGCTATAAAGCTGCTTTAGTACACAGTCTAGAATTTAGTTAAAACTTGATCCCAGCTGGGATCCCTGACTGACAAAGCCCAGGAAATGCCTGGAGCCTGAAACTACTTTAAAAACTGCCCAGGGTCAGGCAAATACTACTGATGTAGGTTCTGTCATTGGTAGAGGGTGAAGCCTGCAAGTGTTTCAGCCTCTTAGAGGGCGAAGTCTCTCCCCAGATGGACTGAAAAATAAGTGTGGACATGGACAGACAGACATTGGACAAAGCCCAAATCAATGTTAGTAGCAAGCAGACAATCTCAAGGCATTCACCACAGTGACTAACAAGCTCTGGGTGTTGGAGAGGCACCTGCCCTTACCTTGGTCAAGTATTCCTTCATGACCTGAATAAAATATGGCATGGCAAAGTCCATAATGTTGTGCCTCCACGCTGTTTCCAAGACAACATCCGGCCTTAGGAGATCGTAGCAGGTGAAGAGACAAGCACCAAAGCATTCCCTCTTGTTCTCCTGCAAGAACCACTGCAGCAGCTCCTCTGCCAGCTCCGTATCTTTGGATTCGGAAGCGTACTGCATGGCATCCTGCAACGGGACACAGCCTCAGCCTCGGGGGACACAACAACTCCCAGTGTGCTGTGAACTAAAGCTCCCCTTGGAGCCAAGAAGCCAAAGCTGCTAAAGCTGGCCTGGCTGCAGCCTCACCTTGTACAGCCTGTCCTTCTTACAGAGCTCCACACTCTGTTTCCAGCGGTTGTTGCCTTTGAAGAGATAAGCGGCGATTCTACGGAACTCTATTAGCTCGTGCTTCTCCAAACGTTGGGCAAGGGAAATGTTGTCAAAGTTGTCATAAGCATCTATAGAAGTCCTAAGAGCCTGGAAGCAGAAAAAGCAGAAAAAAAAAAGTGTGAAGCAGAAAAAAAAAAAAAAAAAGTCACACCTTAGATGTACAAGTGCACCCACAAAATGCAAACGTTTTCTGTTAGTTTTGTATTCCTGCTTGTAGGAGGATAAAGTATTCCAGCAGAGATCTTTTTTTATTTGAGAAGCTGCTGTTTGACACATATGGAGTTTGGAGTGTTTCAGTCAGTATTTTTCAGTAGGTTAAGAGTCTCTGAATACCAGGAGCTGTTCTCTGAAAACAGCAGAACAGCCAGACATCACAACTGTTTGCCTTTTCTGCGAGTCCTCTTCTTAGCAGCCACTGTTTGTTTGCCTTAAATACACTCATAACAAAGTAGCCACTCTACCCCCAATAGGAATGACTCAAAATGCTCTCAGAAAGCCACTAACACTTTTCCACTTAATCCTTGGCTTCTCACCACTAATTCAGTTTGAAGTGCTGGAGAACACACACTTAAGGAATTAAAGTTAACAGCAAGCAGGTAAAAACTACTGAAAATGAGAAAGAAAACTGTGTTTCTACACATGAAAGAAAGGCTGAGCATATGAGGTAGATCCAGAATTAAGTGCTTCAAGAGAAGACATACCTGATAATCTTCTTCAATAATGAAGAGGTTGTTGAGGGACTCATTGACTGATTTGTTGTTGTGATTTTGAACAGAGCGCAGGTAAGGCTTAACCAGGGGCAGCTGCTTAACCTTCAAGGAATCAGAGAGATACATTTAAGTCAGTTTTTGTGGAAGTCGCTTAGCATCTTCCCTGGCAGGCAGAGGAGTAGCTAAGCATTTCAAAATGCTACTGAATTCCTTCCCAGCTTTTGCTTGGAGCTGGATAGCAGGAAAATTACCTTTGTGAAGAAGGTGACAGCACGAGTGTGGTCAAGCCGAGGGGACAACACCATCAGCAGATCATTGAGCAACAGGGGCTTAAATTCCAAATAGAACTGAACTGCCTTGTAGTACAGCTCCACATTGGCCACCTAGAGAGAAGTAAAGATGCACATTCAAAGCAGGAATTGGATTGTGGGGAAATCCAAATGAAAAACAGACATGACTTTCACTAGGAAAGCAATACCTTAGTGATGATATCTTTGAACTGGCCTTCTTTCCAAGCATCTGTTGGGTGGTTCATCATTGTGATTATGGCATTATCATACTCTTCGTACTTATCATACAGGAACACCAGTTCAGCCCAGAGATGGGCTTGTTCTGCAGCTCTCAGAACCTAAGCAAAAGGCAGAATTAGCAATATTTGTTAACTGGAATTTCCATCAGCGCTCAGGTTTTAGTGCCATTAACAACCTCAGGTGCTGCTCATGTAAAAGCCAGGGTACAGAGAGCCCCAAAAGGTGTGTTTTCAGCTAAACTTAAAGCCTCAGACATTCACCTTGGGAATGTTGACTCTGGACCAGAACAGCTCCAAGTGCTCCCTCATCTTCTGTGGCTTGAACTTGGAGTAGAGAATTGCCAGCTCTGTGAACATCCCCATGTGTGCTCGCTCCAGTCCAAGTGCTGCTTCCAACATAGTGATCAGCTCCTCAAAGTAGCCACGATCCTTAGACACACAGACAGAGACATTTCACATCAGAAACCATCCAGAACCCCAGATTTTGACAGGGTTGCCATGACAGAACTGACTGTACAACAGGAGTCAGCTTAATTACCTGGTAATAGTTGATTAGCTCTTCCAGCTCGTCTGCATGCACTACGATATGGAGCCCACACATCTGAGCCAGGCGGAATTCTTTTCCATCCACACAAGCAAAGCAGACCTGGAAGTGAGAGTTGTGTTACTGCTTATAAGCAAGGCTTCTAACCAGGCCCCAGCTTTGAGAAGTCCTTGACCTCAGAGCCAGTAAATTCACCTCTTTCCACGTGCGAGTGCTGTTGGCTTTCCGAGCTCCATCCACGGCTGCCTGGTACTCGCCCAGGTGCACCAAGGTCGAGGCCAAACGGCCAAAGTTGGACACGTTGTTGTACAAGAGCTTGGCTGCTTCGTACATCTTCTCATCATAACAGCGATCTCCAACCTGGGCCAGAGCACAGCCAGGTTATTCCTGCACATTTTCAGCCAGGGGCTTACATTGAATGTGTGGCATTCAAGCCCTTGTCAAAATGGATTTAAAGGTCAAGATCTATGTGCATATCCGAAGAGAGAGAATTCTCAACACCCCTCTGTGAGTCAGCAAAACAAAGTCAGTCTCACTCACCTGCTGGATGTGTGCATTGTTGGGGCCATTGATGAACTCCTCTAGCTCTGCCAGGCGGTTTGTTTTAGCAAGAGCAAAGATTAATTCTGTTTCCACATACGACTCCCGAGCCTTCTTGCGTGCCATCTGCAGATACTTCACCAGTTCTTCCCAGTTTCCTATGGAAAGGAGTTCAGAATGTTTATTTCCCACCATTGGGGACACTTGGGCTTAACTTAAACAATCAGCTGAACCTAATCTTGGCATATTTCTACAGCTATTCCCAACAATCAATAACCTTCATGCTGCTCATTATGCATTAATCAAATCACCTTAGAATGGGCCTAACTAAAATCTTATTTAACTTCATATGAAGACTCTGAAAGAAGTATCCAGCTAGCTAAAGAAGGAAATTATAGACCACTGATTATCTGCAGATTGAATACACTACCTTTTCCCATTCTTATTTAGGGCAGTCCTTGAAGGGCCAGATTCCTCTACTTGCATCAAGATACAGGTCTGGCAGAACTGCAGTTTGAGCAGACCAGGCAAAAGAGCTGAGCAACATCAACAGCCAAGATGTAAATAAAACTTAATCATACCACTGGCATTAGCAGCTTGAACAACTTCCATGTATGAGGAAGGATCATCTGCTTTAATGTAGGAGTCAATTGCTTCCTTTACCATCCCCTTCTGGAGCTGTGCTTTGGCCAGCTGGCTCCACACTGCAGGTTCATTGCAGCGCTCGGCGAATTCGTATGCGCGGTCCAGGTTCCCAATGTGCTCTATCAACACCTGGGAAAAGGATAACCATGGTCAGCCACCCTCAAAAAGGTCACTTTAACAGCACACTAAGTTGTGGTTTATGTAAGTTCCTCAATTCTTCCACAGCTTTTAAAACTCACACAGCACGAGTGATTTCAGGCTTACAAAGTTTCAATAAACAACATTTGTTCTGCTTTGTAAGACAAGACATGAGCAGCTTCAGGCACTTGGCTAATGGGTGTTAAGCACTGAAGTCACCAGGAAAGTCCTTGTGTGAGGATGCAGAGGGAGTTTTTACAACCTGAGAATTGAAGATACCTGTACAGCTGATGTGTTGACATCAAACTTCCTGAAGATAGCAAATGCCTCCTCAAAAAGCTCATTGCTGATTGCAATATTGGCTATATCGGGGGCATCATAGTTATCCAGGCGATTGATGTACTCCATGACACGGGTGCGGTCAGCCTTGATAGCTGTAAGGATGAGAAGGTTCTGCAGATTCCTGAGGAGGGAAAGAAATAGTACTTAGCAAATAATGATCAAGAAATCCACCCTCTGGAGAGGGGATTAGTTTATTTGCTGTTTCACATTACAGCAGTAACTCCAAGTTTCCCATGGCTCAGTTTTAATTTCACGCACCTGTGCTCACTGAACACTGAATTATCCAGCACTATTTTCTCCAGCAGCTCAATGAGCTCATTGGGAAGATCTGCAGTCATAAAGGCCTTCACAGTGACAGAGACTTCCTCAGGGTCCTGGGTCTCTGACAGCGCAGTCTGGACAACCTGCAGGCAGAGGCAAGGCATGGACAAATGAACGATGTCAGGTTCTGAAAATCCAGTTAGGACAGGCAAGGCTGTGAATGTCCTGCCAGTTGTACCTGGTCAATCAGGGGTCTTCTGTAGGGGTTGCTTTCCAGTAGCACACTGGCCCAGAGCTCGGGGTCCTTACGACGAACTAAGTAGCGGGAGAGGCTCTTGAAGAGGGAGTTCTCATTGCACACCTGGAGAAAGGCACAGCTTGCTCAGAGGGAAGGCACAGCTATGGAACCTGCAGATAATTGTACTGTAACTCTGAACTGAGGGGCAGACTAGAAATCTCAGCCTCTGATACTTCATTAACCTCCCATCTTAGGATGGGCAGGAGAGCTTCCCATTTCTCATCAAGCTGCAGAGGGAGGTTAAACAACCACCTCCTCTTCTGTGTTAGAAGCATGCACTTCCCAGTTTAACACATTTTAGGAAATACATGCTTTTGTCATAAAGCTTTCTAGGCACCCCATGACCCTGATGTTAGAAGGCAGCTGCCTGGGCATACATACATTGATCAGCTCCAGATCACACTGTCCACGCTCGTAGGCCACGCAGGCCAGGTGAGGGTCCCTCTTCTCACAGTACTTGCCAACCACACGGCTGTCATAGTAGGGGTTCTCACGCAGGAATCTCTCGGGGTTGTTGTTGCTGTCAATGTAGATCTTGGCCAGTGCATTGTGAGTGGCAGGCTCCTCACAGCCCTCGTGAATTCTTGCTTCCAACCAGGGCAGAAGCAGCTTCAGCCTAGAAGGAAGTGATTTCCACGTTAGAGGCTGAGTAAGTAAACATCCAGTTGCGTAATTCCTACACTTGGCAAGCCAGTCTTGGTGTAGGACAGAGTCAGGAACTAAACCAGAGTTACAGTGCTCTATTTTAACCTACATTTTCATTCATTATTATGATGGTGTAACTTTCTGACATTATGAAGAAAACACACCAAAGTTATCTGGAGAGATCCCCACGTCAGCCAAGAACTAGAGCTGGTTCTCACCCAGTGGCAGCTTCTGCTTGTGTCATACCAGCTTTAGCTGTGTGACATGCACTGATGGATGAGCAGCAAACACTGCCAGACTGGGAACTAGTAAGAGACTTGTACAAGTTTAATACCTGTTTCTTTTCTCAACCTCTGCAACGAGTTCATCAGTTGAAAATTGACCTCTCACTACAAGGATGAGGTTCTTTATCACGTCTTCAGAGCAGTCCACGTCAAGCAGTCCCCCAATAACAACTGGCAGACGGCTTGGATTCACCTACACAGGAGCATTTAAAGAGGTCAGGGTGTTGTCAGGGAGCAAGGGCAGGCAATACTTATCCCCAGAACTCTACATGAAGGCCACTTGCTAAAATTGACCCCATCTTCCTGCCTTTACTCCCAGCCTCCTGAGGTTCTGAACAAGCCTAAAAGTCAATACTACAGTCAACAGGTGTTCCCATTCTAGCCCAGAGGCTCATTTAGGTCCCACGGGAAGAGCTCCTGAGCAATCCACTTGGTCCCTGCAGGAAGTTAAAAGGAAAACTTCCCCTCCTCCCCACTCCAAAGTGTTGAGACTTAAAATCACCTCAACAAAATCTGAAGTTATTCTACCAAGTCTTCCTCCTTCAAGTGGCACATGAGTGGGAGTTACTGCTTAACCTGACTGAAGAATGAGACCTGACTCACATCAGGGCTAATTTACTGGAGGCCACTAACAATCACTTAAATGTCAGTCTCAGGTACAAAGCTGTTTGCAGAACACTCAAACACGATGCCTGTGGTTGTATATAATACAATATAAAGATGGACCAATTTGACTCACTGAAGCCAAGGGACAAGTTGTCACCTACCTTCTGTACATAAATCTCAATATATTTTTGGAGATTATTTCTATACAAATACAGCACCAAGTCGTGGACAAAGTCAAAGCGGTCGCACACAATGATGAGAGGCAGCTGGTCAGTGAGTTTAGCTTCCTAGAAAGAGAAGAGCTTTAGTAATTTGGTTTTGCTCTTGGACTTAAGCAGACAAATAATACAGTCACTTAAACTGTCAAAGCAGCTGAATTTGGAAAGCCAAAACTCAACAGTCAACCAAATAATGACAGCTTGTTGTTCAGCTAATTGTTTGCAATATGCAGCAAGTGGGAGCACTCACACCCACTGCAGGGCGTGAGCAGCAAGAAGCTTTTTGGAGTTTAACCCTGCTCCTTTGCATGGCAGGCTCTACAGAGTTTTTACAACACAATACCACTATTACAAGCCTAGGCTATAAAAGATATTTTTAGTTGCCACTGGTGTTTGGTGTGCAGGATTAGCACTCTGGGATTTTAAAAGAAATTTAACCAAGACTAGATTACGTTGTGGTTCATAATGTAAAACTTATATACAGAATTGACTTTGAGTGCCATGTGTCTTGTGATACCTCCTAACTATGGATTTAGAGAATGGTAAGAATTAAGCTCTATAGCAGTACTACTTAAATTGCTTACCAGATTAATTATCTAAAAGCATTCCAACTTTCAGCATAAGGTTACAATGGTTACAGTACAGAAGCTTAGTCTATGTGGCAGACAGTATTCCGGATGCATATTTCAGATGACTTATTCCAACATGCACATCCCAGAATATAATCCTACATATAAATTACACTTAAGGACTTTACACAGGGAGGCCTGTACTGGGAGATTTACCTGGTACATGTCCTGCACATTCCAGACATGGAACAGCACAAAAAACAATAACTTTCATCAGGAATTTGACAGCTTGATAACATATCTTAGGTGGCTTGATCAAATTACATACCTTACACCTCGGTGACACCAGGTTAGTTTTAGAGAATTCTCTTGGGAAGAGTTTTGCCATCTTCAGATATGATCAGCAAAATCTAAGACTATGCTATGTAACCAACAAACATGAAGGCAGGAAATGTTCCCAGATAAAGTTTTCCCCTCCCACATGGTTCCTCAGAGTGTTGTGTTTGTCAATAAACTTAATACTAAGATCACAGAATCTGAACTTTGAGCACACCATCTTTTCCGACTCTCCAGCAATGCTCTGGATCAGTCAGGATATATTCCCACTGACTGGCATCTCCCAGCAGAGCTAAAGCATGGCTCACCTGGCTGAAATTTCAGTGTGTAGGAGTAAAACAGATCAGCCCTGAACCTGAAAGCATTTATGGAATTAATTGACTTTATTCATCTGTTGTTTCTGTAGTTGCTCAGCTGGAACTGATTATACCATAAATAAACATTAAGTTATCAACTCATTTGGCACTATGGGTGTTTTCAAATTAAGTAAACTGTTTCCTATTTTATAGCAGGCATTTTAAACAAGTTCTAGGTAAGCTGGTGCATTTACTACAGGTTAAGGGTTCAAGCCAGATTAAGCCTACCAAGAGCAGTGAGAAACTGACCTGATATTCTAATTTTTTAGATAATATTCCAGGCTCACACTTCATTAGGAGGCACTGTCAACATGGCAGATACCTCTGGTTTGAGGACACTTGGATCCTTAAGTGCAAAGGTTAAAACTCATCTAATTCCACAGAGCTGCCTCATTTCACTAGTGACACACCATGTTTTATCAGAACCCCAAACAGCCCCAGACAGTCCAGTGTTACCCAAACATTACCTTGAGGAAGTTTTTAACACGTTCTGGATCATAGCAGTTGCTTTCCCTGCAGATTCTTTCCACTTCTTTAATTTGTCCTGTCTTGCATGCAGCTTGAATGTACTTGAAGTGCACATCTGGATCCTGGCTGAAGTTTACAATGGAGCCCAGGAAATAAAACAAACCTGGAGAGAAACAGTCAACACATCATTTGCTGGTCTCATTTAAAAGTACAATTCCCAAAGGCTACAGAAATTTAGAACACCCACTTTGGACAAAAACAAAAGGCCAGCTATTTTTCTAGAGCTCCAAACATTTTCCAGGATTTCAGAAAAACCAATTATGCAACTGAATAGTAGTATCCATCCTAGACAGGGAAACTTTAAGGTTTAGATCTGTTTCAAGACAGTTTGAGGCCTAACTACTTAAGTTCATTCTGGCTTTCCAGATTTCAGCAGGCAGGGAGTCCTTCATACACACATCTGTAACGAGGTGAGCACCAGCTCCTCTTGCAGAAGTACAGGCTTACCTTCAAAGCTCTTGAAGGACTCAAAGAGCTCAATGAGTGACTGTGTTGACAGCTGTTCGTGGTACTTGGAAGCTACCTGGACACAGATCTGCAGGTTCTGACGGATGTTAGCGGACAACATCGCACGCAGACACTCCAGAGAGTCTTCTACTGATAAGGACCCAAAATAATTCACTAACCACTGCAAAGATACACAAGGCATTTTAGACCCGAGGAGAACAGCAGCTACTAAAGGTTGGACTTGTAGATGCAGGCTGCTTGACGCCTTACCTCAGGGTTGAGGAGGTGAGTGTGAACTACTGCACGCTTGATGTCGTAGAGGTCTGTGAAGTGCTCGAGTGCTCTCTGCAGCAAACCAGCCTTCTCACACAGCTGAGCTATGTGAGCCCGGTCATAGTGAGTAAACATTTGGTTTCCCAGGATGGCATCTGCAACCTAGAAGGAATAGGGAATGTTCTCACTCGGCTCCTGAGCACTGCCACCAGTGCTTGGCATGGCCAGCTCCAGGAACTCTGAGCACGTACCTGAGGCGCGTGCATGAGGTTCATCTCAAGTAAACGTGTTTGCAGGGGACCTTCTGAGGGACGATTATTCTTCAGTGCATCCAGCAGAAAGGCTGTACATTGCTGGATTAAATTATATTCCATAAAGACATCCACAATCTGCAAAAAAAAAGGTGAAAGAAATTTAGGTTTTTGATTAGGAACTGGAAGTATTTAAGCATCAATGCAGCTTCCAAAGCTAAATCTAAATTCATAGCTCTGATGGTTCATAGAGCTCCTCTTACCAATTTAATGCTTTGAAGTCAACACTTCATAGCAATAAAGTTATTCACCTGTGTTATATCTGCAAGAGGCTCCTCATCTTGAACGAGCATTTGTGCAAACTGCTGGCCTTGATCAGGGCTGATTCTCATTACATTCCTCAGCAAGAAAATCCAGTCTGGAGTATAACCAACCTGAAAAGATGATGAAAAGTGAGAACTCAGGAGGAGCACACACCTTGTTAAATACAGAGATCAGAAAAAGCTACTGTCAGGAGATTACATAACCCAGCCAAGATTTCCTCTTTTGAAAATGGGGAAGTAGGAGAAGACCCATGTATGAAGTCTAGCTGTAACTATCCATAAAAAAACTTGAGGCAAAAATAAATACTACACAGGCACTCAAATTTCCCCACAGTTACTTCTAGCTACTTTGGAACATGCACTAGTTATTATTAAATACAGGATAGATACAGCAATTTAATTTTCTCTCACCTTCTTAGCATACAAAACAATCTTCTGGACTTGTCCTGTTTCAGCAAAACACTGGATGACCTTGTTTGGGACGTTGGCTCTCAGATAGACACTAAGTGCTAGCGTAGGATCTACAGATTTCACAAGGTCTCCCAGCTCCTCCGAGCACTCCAGCTGTCCAGAAACAGAAATGCAGTCAGCCCACCCTGACAGCGCCATGCTGACATGCACTACCACCCTCTTCCTCATTTATCTTCTTTTTGGACTTCTCTTTAAAAAATTATGGCCCAGCTTGATAGCCTGAGCTGACTCTCCCAGCAGTGATCTAGTGGGCTCAGCTCCTCATGCTGTTTCTACAGCAGCCAAAGGAATTTTCAGAGCCAGAAAGGACTGGGTGACACATTGTATCAGCATGTTTCTTCAACTAATTACACAGATGTAACCACAGCTCAAAGCGCTTGCAGTCAGCAACCAAAGGAGCGGTTTGGCAAAGGCCAGCAGCCCCTCTGAGCTTTCCATGCTCTGCACATCCTGCTGTGATTTTAAATGTAGAATGAGTGAGAATTTGATCAATTCTCCTGCAGTAACTTGAGTCATAGTGAGAGGTAGAGTGAGCACCTATTGCTCAGCTATCTGCTGTCACTGCTGAGCTCCCAGCTGAGCTTTCCTGGGAAGGGGGGAGGCTGTCAGGCACTGCTGCTCCTTCCCCCTCACAGCTCTGAAGGTATCAACCCCAAACTTACCTTATCTTCTTTTAACCATTTCTCCAAGAGCTGCTTGCGGCCCTGCTGGAGCACTGGTCTGCAGAGCTCCAGTGACTCATACTTGTTCAGCTGCCCTTGGTCCAGCAGAATGCCAAAATACTGCAGGAGAGGGGAAGTCTGCCCTGGCTGAGCTGGAACACTCTGGAACCGGCGTATGGTGTCTGGAGTACGCAGGATTCCCTGCCAGAGAGAGAGAGAGAGAGAGATCCACTTCAATTTTCTTTTCTGCTGTTGTGGCTTGGCAAGAGCTTCTCCAGGAAGCTGGAGGTAATGTCACTGTAGCTGTCACAAGCATTTCTATGTTTTGCCAGCCCAGAATGTCAGGAGCAATACGGCTGAACTAAGCTCAGGCACTAAGATGCTTTGACAGAAAATGTGCTATAACAGCCCATTAAATTTATTTCAGGAGCAATGCAGATTTAAGTTCAGAATTAGGACACCCCTGGCCTCGCATGCAAGCTCTTCTCATCTGAGTTTAGTCTTAGTCTGGGGTTTTTTATCTTGTTTCCAGGTGCAGCCTCAGCTAGAGGTTGTCTTTTCACAGACACTTCATTGCATCACTGGAGAAGTACAGGTAAGTACCAGAAGCATTATGAATCATAGCCATTACTTCATCATTTATTCCTCCCCTCCTCTGTGGGCTTTACAAACTCTAAGATCATCCAGCTTGCAATCAGTGCCAGCACCCAAGATACCTGTGAGGCACCAAAGTACTACCTTGGGACAAGGGCAGCAATAAGATTGTACCCTTGCCACTTAAAAGATTCACTGAGCTTTCCTGAAGCAAGAAGCTGAAGCCAGTAGAGTTCAGTGCTGTTCTGAACACTTCACCTTTGGGGCATTAGCTGCCACTTTTGCTGCCTCTGAATAGTTCCCTTGTGCAAAGAGTGCATTGAATTTCCTGGCAAAGAGCTCCTCGGCCCCCGCCAGGTTGTTGCGGACAGCCATCCGTAAAGCCAGGTCAGGATTCTGCAGCACGTTTGTGATGTAGGGAATGATGTTCTCCTCTTCCACACACACTGAGAGCACCTGAATAAACCACCAGGGGAAACCTGCAGTTAGTCCAAACATCAAAAGTGAGCCAAAGGCTAAGCTAACTCTAAGAGGAAAGTTATGGTATTCGTGGGAAGTTTTTCATCCCTTGATAATTCATGCTTGTCATTTTATTAAAGAGACCCCTGGTTAGATGTCATCCATTGTCTGCATCAAAGCAGGCAATTAATAGTTTAACTGAGGTATTTGCAGAGATAGAAACACAGGGATACAATGGATCTAAAACCTCTACTCAGTGTCTTAAGTAATCAATCCTAGAGGATACCAGGAACAAGTCTTCTGCTCTGTATTCCCCATGCTCAACAAGCAACACCACCCAAAACCAACCTGGGATAAAGGCATGGCTGTACCATGTTAGTAACTTCTTTAAAGTAGTTAAATTAGATGTGTATGGAGACAGAAGAGGAGATTTATATTGGGGCTCACAACACTGTCAGACCTCACATGTTCTGAGCAGAGCTCAAAGTTGACATTCCTGGAAACTTCTAGACAGGTATGAACCCTGCAGTGTATCATGAAGAACCAGTGGGATTAGCTAAAGAAGTGGCTTCCAGGCCAAGTTTCCTTACTTGTCCCTTTCTGTTGACACCAATAATTCCAGCTGTTGCTTCGTGCTGTGCAGTAACAAAAATGGTCTCTCCACTGATCCTGTTCATGTAGATACAGGTGCCAGTTTCCAGGTCATACAAGTGGATGTAGCCATACTTGGTTATGAGGAACACCACATCGTGCTTGTCACTGATCTGCAAAACAGAAACAGATTACTCAAATTTGGCACTGGATAAATGAGTTGGTGCTTTTGAGACTCAGCAAACAGCTGGGCCATTTCAGGACAGCCAGAAGTGCTGTTTTATTTTTACTTGAGTACTGTCACAGCAGAATGATATTTGAAGAGCTTGAAAAGCAGTTAAAATACATGGATACTTCTTCCATAAATAAGAACATGCTGCTTTTGAATGCTGCCTGCCTCCACCTTTACCACTACTGAAGCAGGAGCAGCAGTCACACCAGTTTAAGGCCAACCCTCAGGTCCACATTAACCAGCTGGCTCCCAGTGCCCTGCTCCTGTCACATCCACCAAGAGAAGCTGCAGACCTGCTTGCAGCTGTCATACCTGCATAGCAACAGGGAAGTCACTTTGTGCTTCAGGAGGAAAGAAGACATCCACAGCTTTCTTTGGAAAGGGCTGATTCCCAGTGGGTGGTGTGCCAACCTCAATGATATGCAGCTGTGCGAGAGATAAGATTAATTCTTGCATCTAATTTATTTAACAATACATTCAACAATGAAATTACAGCAATTCTCTTGCTACTCAGCCTTAATCCCAAGTTTATGCAAAGACAAACTAAGTTAATCTTCCTAAATACTTTCACTGGCTAAAGGTGTGGCATCTGGTGTTCATGTACCAAAGGTGAGGGAAACAGTTAAATATGATCTTTAGGTACCCCTAATTACTTGGAAGTTTCAGATTCAGTTAGGTTACTTTAGATGCTCTCTCTTAACTTGGTTCACATTCTACAGAGACAGTTCTGAGGATGTTTCCCTGAATCCAGCTTTGGTTTTACTATGGTTTTGCTGTAACTCACATAATTCCAGCATTGGCACTGGACCACTATTTAGCCTTGCAACACTATTGCTTCATTTTTTGTTTTAATTTTCATCTAATAATTTGGAAATCAGTTGAGTCTGATACCAGGGATCAGCATCAAAGAAAGATTACAACAGCTTTTCCCTCAAGCTTAGCCTGTGAAGCTGAGAGTCACATGTTTCAAGCAGCTAATTAGGCTGGTCATGACATGCCACTTAACTTCTCCACTCACAGATTCTTGCTACACCAGGTAGTCCAAGCTCTGCATGCACCATATGTCATATCCAGACTGACACAGTCCTTCACTTTCTTCCTTAAATGCAACTTTTTGCATTAAACCATTTGTTCTCCTGGAAGCAGAGAACCAGGGTGAGTCACTAAAGATTACAGTATGTTTAGAACCAAGCCTTACCTTACCCCCAGCTTGCCCTCTTACTGCAAAACAGAAGAGAGTGGATTCTTCAGCATTCCCTTCCATCTTGAACTGTGCAAAGCTGGCTGCATGTCCCTCGATGGGCTGGGACACTTTTCTGTCCACAGAGTACAGCTGCATTGCTCCCACTACACGGTTTTGCTGCAGAAAAAAGAACAAGCGTCAGGAAAAACAGGCACTGTGACAGTAATTTCATTTAATATTGGTCAATATGCTGCCATTTCAAGTTTTCTCTTACAACAGCAACACTTCAGACTCTTAACCTTGCACTAGTGTTTATATCATTACAAATCCAATTATATTAATGTGAGATTTTCAGTTACACTTAAGTTTGTCATTTGAGGATTGAGACAAGCATTTACATTTAATAAAACACACAGATCAGTAGAAGAAGACAACAAGACATGCTCTGGGGTTTCCACACCCTCCTGGAGGTAAAGTACCTGTGCAGATATTCCAGTCAGCAAGAGCCATTTCTGCTTGGCATCAGTCCTGTAGTTGATGATCTGGCAGCCAGCAAGGCTGGAGTGGCGATCAAACATCTTCACGGGCTGGGACTCCCCTTCCATGCTCCAGTGGTAAACGGCGTTATCCGTCACGAGGGCAACAGTGTTCAGAGAGATCCACTTCCAGAAGGTGACATCATCTGTCATGGTGTGAGCCTTCATCTTGCTCTTCATCTCAATGTTAAAGATTTGCAGCGTTTTCCCAGCTAGAAGACACAGCGTCGTTAGGCACGTGACAGAGCAGGAGAGCTGCACTAGGACATCAAACCCTGGGGGCTTCCTTCAAGAAAAAGCTGTTCTACACTGGCAGACCTTCAGGGATCAGCTTTCACTTTGAGCCAGACCACACCCCTAAGGCTGATTTTACCCACTTGCCACTACTGAGCAATCAAACAGATGCGGAGAATGGGTGGGTAGGAGACAAAAGCTTCAGCCACACAAACGGGTTGGAGGATACTTCACGTACATCAAAACCAAGTCACAGTCATGCTGAGGCTCTCTGGAGCTGTGAGGGAAGCTATGCCACTGGCATTAAGAACTATGTCCACATCTGTTTTAAGTATTCAAAGGGCACAACATGGAACAGTCAGGTTGGCAGAGGGCTTCTGTAATTCAGGCTAATTAACCAAAACCTTGGGGTTGCACTAATGGGATACACAGCTACTGACTGCAAACCAGACTGACAGGAACTGTGCAAGGGAAGGAATCTAGTGACCAACACAAGCTCTAGAAGGCAAGAGGAAAAGTTCTCCAAATCACACAGAATGGTGCATACAAACATCCTGAACAGCCACCTGCAGTCATTTCTACCAGTTTTTATAACACAGTGGCCTAAGAAATTATTTCTTCCTGTTGAGAAGATAAGAAAGGTTCTGCCAAGATCTACTACTTATGGGAGAGAATGATTTAAGCACACACAGGTGTAGCCCAGGAGGAATAGAAAAGATCCCAGGAAACTGGATGCAGGCTAGAATATCTGCCACAGTCACTAACTGTGGCCCAGCTTGAGGAAGTCATAGTGCCAACAGGGGCAAGTGCCTGCACTCACCAAGGACTGATTTGGCTCAAAGCCATTAGTTCAGCAATTGATGCAAGATGCTGAGTCAGGAGTTTCTCCAGAACTTGGAGAAATCTCTCTACTACAGAGTTACTCAGGCTACAGGCAGCAGTTTGTTTCCACATCTAGTGCAGCTGGAGCTTTAGGGTCAAGGGAGAGGACATTCAGGTAACACATTCCTACATGCTAGGCAAGGTATATTACAAGGCAAAATCTAGACTCGAGTCAAAAGGGTCAATCCTGTTCACAAAAAGCTCAGTATCAAGATCCCAATGATTTAAGTATACTTTGGGTTCTTGAATGGATTAATTTTTGGAATCTTAAGGACTCCTTTGTTCGAGAGGGCATGAAAAACCTGACTTTTAGGCCTTCAGTTGTTCAAACACCACTGTTCAGCCATGTGCACCATAAATCTGAGCCATTTTATTTTGCTTTTTCTTGTCATAAGACACAACAGGTACTAGGTACAGTCAATTGAAGTAACTCACCATCTGCACACACAAGAAAGCATTAAAGTTGTGACAAAACAGTAGCACAGTATTAAAGTCAAAGTTAGGTAACATTGGATACATATAAATCTTTCCATTAGCAATACATGCATTTCTAGAATGACTGCACTTAAGGCTTTTTGGGCCTCTGAGGGGAAGAGATGGACATTTCTGGAGACTCCAGAGGAATGCTTGTTCCCTGTAACATCAGAGATACCAAGCTGGCTGACCTTGTCCTTCCTTCACCACACAAGTCTTCCCTGCATAGTTTTACTCCTCTTATCACTGACTGATATAATAAATATGCACTGGTCTCTCTCAGCAAGGCCAAACTAAGGCCTTCAGGAATATTTGTCCCCTCTTCCCAGCCCTAGCTTTCCTGTCCCTAAGGAAAGGTTTAGTTGATAGACCTTATATTCTTAGATCAGGTCTCACTTCCCTCTAACATGATTCCTCTTAAAGCCCACACTTGGCTTCCAGCTCTCCCTGCTCAGAAGCTGCAAGCATTTGGACTGAAGGAAAAAACACATCCTAATGATCAGCAAAATGGCAGGAAGCCTCAGCTGAAGCTCCCTGCCCAGCTGCCTCCAGAAGAACTGAAAATGCATTCGACTTAAGCTCCCATTAAGCTGTGGAAAATTGCTACAGGATCCTCCCACATGAAGTACCTGGGAGACCTCAGCCACTCATAAACTAGTTCTACAGAAAGCTCTCCATCCACTTCAAACAGCCCTTTATCAGGACTTCATACCTTTTAATGCAATGACTTTACTGGCAGGGTTCATGATAGCACTGTCAGCTGAAATTGGTCTTCGGATTGGGTTGCTGGGGTCATTCATGTCAATGATCACCACTTGAGCCTGTTCTCCTACTTTCTCTCTGATGCAGATGAATTTGTCAGACTCCATTGTCAGAGTGCTGAACCCAATGTTTGCTGGGTTGATGCCCAGATTTTGGAGCTGGAAGAGGAGAAAAAAAAAAAGGTTTAACATAAAATTATCACCTTGGTATAGCCACAAACAGCTTTTGTGAATGTCACAGGAAATATCAGACTTTGCCTTTTTTTTTTTTTTTTTTTTGTGACAAAACAGCCATGCTACCCCAAACCCACACAACACAGGGTGTTGCACAATCTCAACTAAGCCCAGCAGGTTCCTGGAGAAGCATTCAAGCACTTGGTATCTTGTCTTCAAGGTCCATTTACAACTTAACCATTAAGAACTCAAATCTTTGAGCCCCCTCACACGGTTTAAAGCACACTGAACTCGCCATACTGGCCTTGCAGCTTCAGCTTTCCTCTCACCAGCTTTCCTCCCTGAACTCATCCACTGGGTTTGACAGCTATCACTATTTCAAGCTTAACATCACACGTGAGGTGTCTGAGCTTTATCTTTATCCTTGTGGAGCTAAAAAAAGCTGCCTGTCTAGCAATTAGCCCAGGCCTGTCTCGCAGCAGGAGGCAGAGCTGGGCACTACTGAAATCAGCAATGGCTCAGCCATGGCCCTGCTCAACAAAGGAGTCATCAATAAACTACTTCCTTCTCAGAGCCTGCTGCCCACAGCCTTTCAATACCAACCTTTAAATTATGTTTCTTGCAGAGTTTGCAACAAAACAGTTTAGTTAACAGCACTTTTGCAAAGCTACTGCACGAGGAGGATGTCAGTAGGGAAACTAAGTTTATTGCATTTTTAACAGTGAAAATGCAGTCATGCTCAGTTCATGGTCATATCACACAGATATCCAGCTCATCCACACCTTAAGAGCTCCAGTTTTTTACCATTAGAAGAACTATCAGCTCTAATATTCTGATATTTTTCTTTCTGGAAGACCCTCAAGGCCAAGATGTCCCAAGAAGGGCGAGACCTTCAAAGCCATTTTAGGATGATTGTGCTGGTTTGGAGCACTCAGCTCTTATCAGCTGTGCTCTGCACCAGCTCCAAGGAGGCCATGCCCCAGCTGCTCTGCTCCTGCCTGTTTGCAGTTCCTGATAAAGAATATTCCACTTCCCCTTTGCCCAGGCTCTTCAACAGCACATGGGAGGAACAAGTAACATCTGAGCTATGGCACAGCAAATTAACAGAACAAGCTTCACAGAAGTCACTTGGATGGATGCTCTAAATTAAATGGAGAATATTTTGACAATAAAGCCAGGAAACTTTCAGGTGACAGCATTTGACAGCTATTAAAAAAAAAAAAAAAATCAAACCCTAACTCCTTGACAGGTCAGAATTCTTACTCAGATTTAAGCAAGTGTTTGAGGTCCAGCATCCCAGAACCTGACCACACATTCTCCAGCCACTCAGAAGATTTTAGATTCAAGCTCAGAAGTCCCTTTCACACTTTGAGCAGTGTCCTTAGACCTGGCATTCTGGCATTGTACATGAGCTAGGCAGGGTTAAACACAACCCAATCACACCCCTGCAGGGAGGGAAGGTTTGAAGATGTGGGAGTTGGATCTGGTAGAGCTGGAGTGACTTACTGGGACATGGCATTTCCTTTTGCTAGGGCTGTAGGCTTAACAAGTGCCAAATCATTCATCAAGCACTAAATTTCCTCCTTAACTTGGTAGAGGGGGCAGCTGCAGAGAGCCAAGCACTCTGCCTGGCAATAACTCACAGCACTACACTCAGAGGTTGTCGACAGAACAAATCAGAGCAGCAAGTCCAAGCAGATGGCAGGACCTCTTAGGGAGGTCTAGACAAAACCGCCACATCAAAGGTGCTTGGATATTGCAAGACAGATTTACCTTAATCACCAGCAAACTGCCATCTGCCAGTGCCAGCTCTGAGGCACTAACCCCAGGTGGGAGATGGGAGATTTTTTAAAATTTCTGTTATCAAAGGTGAGGGATTTCTTTGCAAAGATTTAAAAGATTGGCACAGGAGCTCTGGAGAAAGCCTGGAGAAGTTTTCTGATGGAGGTGCCACCATCAGCAAGGTCTCTAAGTACGCAAACTCCTTCTGCCAATGTTTCATCTTTCATTTCAACAAACCAAATGTATGAACCACATCTGCTACAAGGCTCAGGAAGTTGACTCTGATGGTGACAATCTCTGTGTTTGGTTACACAAGAGTGTCACCAGTCAAGAGTGGCACTTCCTTGCCCAGCTGGTAAAGCCAACAGTGAATTTCTTGGCTGCACAGAACTCCTGAGCAGAGATCATTCCCTGGAATATAGGTTGTTTTCCTGCCCAACCAGGCTGAAGTTCAGGTCAGTGAGGCAGGTATGTTTACAAAGCTAAGCAAAGCAAACAGAAATGAAGATTACTGTTAGGAAACATGACAGCAAATATTTCTTTGAAGGCTTTTATTCTGAATATTTCAATACTATTCCGTGTACAAACTCAGGAGTTGAACTACAACTACAGGAGTACAGGAGTTTGGCAGATTTTCTACCTCTTCTTCTCTTTACTACAAAGGGAAAAACCTCCAAATATTTAATGTTGCACTAGGTCCACTACATTTGACTGATTCATAAACAAAACAAAGAAAAAAAAAAAAAGCCAAAACAGAAAAAAAGAGAAGGAATTTAAGACATTGCTACCTTTTACTACAAACTCCACTTCCTTGGCTTTCAAGAAGATAGGAAAGCAGAACTTGCTAACTGTGCTCAGGCAACTGATTTACAGTTTGAGTTATTTTACACCACCATTTGCTGGAAAGATCAGTAACACCAGACTCCTGTTAGGAATAAAGTGTTCTGTGAAATAGCTGCTCCAGTAGAGTGGAACCATGAAACAGATTGTCAGGGACAGCAGCAAGTCTTGTGTTCAGCAGAGATGTCGCCTCAAAGGACTCATCTCACCCAAGATCAGATACTTCAGTCACTTGCAGGCTCTGCTGAACCATGGAATTCTGTGACTGCATTTATCTGAGCAGCACCGAGATGTGAGTCATTGTAACAATGCCTGATTACCAGAATTATTTTTTCACTGGAAGATAATTCAAGTGCATTCTTGGTAACTTAGCCAGAGAAGTTGTCACATGTATGGGACATCAAACTGAATGGTAAAAACTGCTGACAGGAGTCTCTTTGTTGACCCCTTCCTGTAATGTTCCCTTTCTTGTGACAGTCTGCTTAGCTGTCAGATAATTTCTCCTTGCCTACGAGGAAGGGCACAGAAGTGCTGAGCACACATTTCACCTCGACTCTCACACTCAACAGGATATAACCACTGCTCTTGTGGCCACAAGCAGCTGCTCAGCCTCTGCCCAGAGACTCCTTATCTACATGCTGCTAGAAACCACAGAGCTGGAAAATGCCACTAAACTGGAAAACTCACTTTTTTTTTTTTTTTTTTTTTTGAGAAGCATTTCAGTGTGCAATGCATCATATTCACTCTCTACCAGTCCATGCTTTCCTAGGCTTTGATTGACCAGGGCAGACACCAGGCTACACTTCAGCTGCTCTTTTAATTCCATACATGAAAATTCAGAAAAGCAAACTTCAGCCACACAAAACCATTTGTTGTGATGCCCTCTTAGCTTACTGCCTGCACTTCTGAGAGTTCCACAGCCAGTTCATGCATTTACCAGTGCAAGGTAAGAGTTACAGCTTGTGACAGCCTAGGAAGTCATGTTTTCAACAGATAAGGGACCTCTCTAACATTCAAGAGCTCTCCTATTTCTATATCCTTCCTATCCTCTGCCTCACCCTCAGCAGGCTGAGGCACCACCCGCTCTCAGCAGCCACAGATGTGCTACGGGACTGCTTCTGTTCCACCCCTGAGGCTGGACCTGCTGAAATTGGAGTTCAGAGCCACTGAATCCCATTCCTTATCTTTGGTTGAGGCTCCAATCCCAGCAGGAAGCACTGAATCAGCACGGCCACCAAGGCAGGCAGGGCCCTGCACCTCAGTGCCTGCTGCAAGGGACATGCCCAGAACAGCTCATAAACTGCTTAACTAATTGCTCCTATCCAATTAGTTGACACACACACACACAATCTCTCCACAAGACATTTCAATTCTCTGTTATGTATTTTGCCTCTGTAGGAATACTCTAAACTCACTGGCTTTAGGAATTTGGATCCACTAAGAAGCAGAGAGCAAGAATCCCACCGAAACAGCATTAGGCACAGCAGCCCTCTAATTCCTGACTATTATTAACAGAGGATGTAACTGCTTCAAACTAATGCTGTTACAGCAGAGATTTAATGTTTTAGGCTGTATTAAACTCACTGTCAGCACAATACATGGAAGAATTTTGCTGTCTGTCATTTTTAGAGCAAAGCATTGAATTGATATGTTTTATTCTATGATGCCTTGGCTGTCCTGTTTTATTCTCTGGCACAGCTGTGATTCCAAGAGCCATCCAAGCACCACCACACCAGAACAGCACAGCTGTCATTCAGGTTTGCTCCATCAATGAACAATAGATACAAACCCCCTTTTCCTGGTGTTAAAAAAGCATTTCTGTCTTGGTATCAAGAGCACAGCCTCAGCTGGCAGTTTTCTCTATGTTGTCTTAGAAAAATATTTAGATTCAGAAGAGCATTTATTAATGCTTTAACTTAGTACAGCAGTGGGCCTGGTCCAAGTTCAATGTTTATTTCAGGGTAGTGTGGTTAAATTAACTGGCAAGCACAGTTCATCACCCGCTAATTAGTCTGGTTCCTTCTCACTCATCAAGAACTTGTCATCCTAGAAAAGCTCCACTGACCCACCAGAGTAAGCAGCTGTTTTACTTTCACCCTCAAACACAAACTGGCACATTTTAGGAATCCCTGAAGCCTCGATAGGAGCAACCAGATTTGCAATCATCCCACACATTGAACTCTGATCTCCCACTACATGCACAAACATGGATTGTTTCCTCATAGTCACTTTAGGAAAAAAAAAAAAAAAAAAGAAATAGCTACATAAAGTTTTATAACATGAGTTCTGATAGCACAGGAATCAGGCTCCTCCTTGAAAATTCCCAAGGAAAGTTTCTGCACAGCCTGTTGTTGATGTTCTTGGGTGGCAAGGCAGGGATGTACAACAGACACCACACAGATAATGGCCTGCACACCTGGGGCTGCTGAGATTGCAGAGCACGTGATGGGACTCCAGCAAACAAACTCTGAAACCTGACAACGTTTTTTGGTTTTACACTCCTCAGAATGCTCCCTCCTCCCTAGCAAGTTAACTACTGCTCCAAAGTTCACCTTTAACTCCAATTTGGGGTACAAAGCACTGTGCCCCCAAGAGATGAGGCATTTAGGAGCAAGGTTTCTAAAGCTTTTACCTTTTCATTCCCAAATCACACAGCCAAGCTGCCAACAGCAACAGGTCATGGACTGGCTTGAAGCTGAACATCAGAACAAGCTTGGTACTTGACCATTTTTTAACCTCTAATAATGAATCTGTGAGGAACTAGGATCACACTGTGTGTATTGACTGATTTCAATAACAGCCTGCAAGAACTTTCTCATTCAAATCCATCACCTGCTTTGTATGGCTAAGGCTCCAGTTGGGTACTTCATTAAGCATCACTAACAAACTTGCAAGTGTTGCACAACACCTGTACAACAAGTTTCCTAGACAATGTGGGTCAGGTACAGTTCAAGAAATTGTATTATTGAGTCCCCAAGGATTTCCTAGGAGCAGCCTGGACAGCAGCAAACCATTGCAACATCAGTGTTTCTGCTCTCAAAATTTACGTCGGGAACTTCAGCAGAAAAGCAATTAACTCCTAGAATCCAAATTCCTCTGAAATTTTTTTCAATGAAATGAAAGGAGGAAGTTCAGCAACATTAAGGGCAAGAACCACGTGCACCCAGGCTCAGAGGGGTGCACACCCATCAGCTCCTGTGTGCAGCTGTAAAAGATACTGGTTCAGCCAGTGCTCCACACTGAATAGGTACAGGCAGAGAAAATGCAAATTCAGCCCCAAATAAACAGCTAAATCAGGCTGGAGGCAGAACAGTCCTGTTCCACCATAGTGCTGGCCTGCAAGTTCCCAGCACTTCTGGTGTGAAGCAGATGAGTTTCATTATGTAACAGTACTCATGTCATTAGAGACCTGGCAGTGGGTCACATGCGAGGTTTGGGGCTTAAATAATGTATCAGAGGTGCATTGCCACAATGCTTTATTAAAAGCTGGGCTGCCCAGAGATGAGTTTCACCTGAGTGCACAGAACCTCCTCAGGAGCTGGTTCTGGGCTTTGCCACCACCAGGACAAGGCTTGGAGGTGAAGCTCTGGCCAACTCCTGAGATTCTCCTGTCAGTGCTGCTCACTGCAGGAGCACCTAAACAGTGAATTCTGGCCTGCCTTTAAACTGATACTGGAGTAAAACCATGCAGTGCTCAGCTGCCCACCTAAACAACCACCAAAGCAGCATTTATTTAGACTCTAAGAACAGCTGTAACCTTCAAATAAGCATTCTGCAGTGGTTCTTTTAACAAGGTGCCTAGAAACGCATTGCTTTCCATTGGAGTTAGGGAAAAAAAGTCACTGTAAATCATGCAAATCCATCACTACATGAGTGCCCACCAGAGCCCCAGTGAGCAGAACACAAATTGAACACAGACACTGGCATCACAGGGCAGCAGGCCACCAAAAGACCTTGGGCAGATGTGCCAACGTAGCTTTTATGAGACAAATTCTCCTCAAAAAAAAAACCCCCCCGCTCCTCAGCAGTGAAACCGAGCTTAATAACAGCGTGGCTCGTAGCACTTCGCCCTTCAGACCTGTCAGATAGGAAGTGCCCATTGCACAACACGATCAGCACTTCCAGACCCCTCCCTGTGCTCCAGCTTCACCCAGGGCCAGGGAGGCACACGCTGCTCGGGGCAGGTAACCCCCGCACTCCCGGCACCACAGCACCTCCAGGAAGTCACCGGAGAGAAATTAAAAAGGCCGTCACTCGGAAATAAAACTATTAGCATGTGGTTCTGGTGCAATGAGGGCTGGGGTTGGGGAGAGGCCAGCGGATACCAGAGCTGGCACCTGGGCACCTGCACTGTCACAGCTGCACTGCAGGGAGCCGCAGCAGCTCCCACATTTCACTGCGATGCGTGCTTCTTCTTCCAGGAGATGACATTCCAAGCGGGAACACAGGCAAAACGCTTGAGTCTTGTCCTTAAAACTACAGAGGTTTTAACACCATTCAAATAAATAAAATTAAGCAGCACACGGGGGCACAGCACGGCCACCTGCCCAGCTCACCCCCCCCGTGCCTTGCAGACCCCGCGCCGGGCCGGGATTTCCCCTTGGCGCTGCTCCGGGAAGCGCAGAGGAACCCGCGCCCCGCCGGCCCGGCCCGCACCGCCCGGGCACCGCTCCAGCCTCGCCCACCCCGCCGGGGCACGGCCCGCGGGGCACCGGCAAGGGCGGGATGCCCGGCCCGGCCCCTCCCGGTAGGTGCCCTTCGGGAAGCGCTCCCAGAGCCGCACACCGGCAGGGCCAACACCCCGCCGAGCGCGCCCGGCCGCCGCACGGCCCTCACGGAGGCACCGCGGGCAGGCCCAGCGCGTCTCCCCCGGCACCGTCCCCGGGCGGCTCCCCCGGCGGAGCGAGGCAGCGGCCCGCCCGCCCCCGCGCCCACCTGGAGATGCTCCTGGAAGCGGATGGGCAGGATCTGGGCCATGGCGGCGGCGGGGCGCTCCGGGCCGGGCCGGGCTCAGCGGTGCGGGCGGAGCGGAGCCGCGATGGCGGAGCGGGGCCGTGCGGAAGCTGCCCCCGCCGGCGGAAGGATACCGCCGCGGAAGGATACCCGCACCTGCCGCCGGCCGACCGGCCGCGCGGAGGGATCCCGGCGAGCGGCGCCAATGGGAGCGGCGGCTGTGATGCGCCGCCGGAAGGGACTATTTGGAGACGCATCACTCCCTCCCTCCCCTACCCCGGCCTTTTTTTTTTTTGCCACATCATGCGACCGGGGGGCCGCGGCGTCACTTCCGCCCCGCGCGCGCGCGCGGTCACGTGGGGCGGCGCGGCGCGGCCGGGCAAGGTGACACCGGGGGGGGGGACACCGGGGGGGACACGGCGGGGACACGGCAGGGACACCGGGGAGACACCGCGGGAGCCCCCGGGCCACCCCTTCCCGCGGTGTCCCTGTCACCGGGATGCGATGGACACCCCCGCCCCCGGCTGTCCCTGTCACCGGTGTGGGAGGGATGCCCCCCCCCCTCCTTGGGGACACTGAGGGGACAGGGATGTCCCCGTCACCGGGATGCGATGGAGCCCACCCCCGCTCCCAAGGCGGTGTCATGGGGATGTGATGGAGCCACAGGCGCGGCGGTGACACCGAGGGGACAAGGGTGTCCCTGTCACCGGGATCTGAGGGGTTCCTTCCCCGCGGTGTCCCTGTCACCGGGATCTGGGGGGTTCCCCATCCCCAGCTGTCCCGGTCACCGGGATCTGAGGGGTTCCTCCCCCCCGGTGTCCCTGTCGCCCTCCCTCAGATGCTCCCCCAGCCTCTTCCCAGGCCCTCTGTTAATGAGTGCAGCGAAGTAATGAATCTCCACGCTTGTTCCTGTGTTTTATTAACTTACACTTTTAACTCCAGCACGTAAAACAGGTAAAAACTTCACTTTTTTTTTCTTTTTTTTTTTTTTTTTTTTTTTTTTTTTTCTTTTTTTTTTTTTTTTCCTGGGGTCAATGCAGCACTCCAGGTACTTTGCCCAGAGCTGTGTGTGCTGTCACACTTGGCACGGCTGAAATCTCTCATTTTACCCCTCCCACAGATAATTTTTATTTTGCCTTAAATTCCCCATCTCCAAAACCCTGGAAACACAGTGTGCTTGGTGGGGGGAAAATCCCTCACTTCTTGCTATGAAGAAAGTGAAAAAAAAAAAATTAAAAATACAGATATTAAAAAATCAGAAAGCCTTAGGATCTGCCAAGTGATTTATAGCCCCAAGGAACAGTGGGCATTCTGTGTACTCATTTCAGGCCCACTGGGTGGTGCAGATGGCATTTGACTCACAAGGGGCTGTGACACTGCAAATATAAATCCAATTAAACAGCAAAATTCAGAGCAGAGGATGAGTCAAGCCCCAGTGCTGCTGCTCCAAAGCAGAGCCTGAAAGAACAAAACCCTTTCCCATCAATTATCAGATTGATGATTCGTTGATGAGCAGTAATAATTGTAATATCCCAAAAAATCCTGAGGTTGTGGAGGCTTTGGGATCCTGGGCAGTGCTGGAATGCTTAAGGTGAGGGCAGTGGTGGAATGGTGGATGTTTTATTCAGGCTACACCACCACTTGAACCAGTGCCCAGGGTGACACAGAGCACACAGCTGAGGCAGGAAAAAAAAAAAAATCACAGCAAGTTCTTCCAATTATTTGGAAATTCTTACATAAACTCCTCACTCGAGCCCTGGAGCGTTTTAGGATTATTATGGTGATAAAACAGGATTTCTTTATTGAGAAGGAAACAAACTTCAGGATGACAAAGCACCACAGCTCCTTGCTCTTTCAGATGCTCAAGGAAAAAGAACTTTTATTTCCTTGCTTGTACCTGGTACAGCACAGGACAGGAACAACAAGGAATGCAGGTGGGAAATGTCCCTTTGGATTTAATCCTGCTGCTTCCACCATTAAAAGAGCCCTTCCTGAGCATTAAAAGAGCTGTATGACCACCATCAGACAGAATAAAATGGGTAAAAAAAAACCTTTCAGTTCCACTCCTTAGAAAAATAAACCTCAACCGGTCTTTTAAGAAAAATTTCATTTATAACAGCACTGAGACTTCTTTAAGTCAAATAAATGCCAGAGAATTGGCACCACTCTTGGCATCAGGGCTTCAGCCACAGCTGAGGCCACTAAATTGTTGCCACTGACCTGCAGCAACACAACTCAGCTTGGGGAGTTCTCCCTGCAGGATGCAGCAGAGGGAAGGTTGTGTTTGTCCCCTTTGGCACTCGGACTGAGCACAGAGCAGGAGTTTCCCTGCACCCCTGTCAGACCTTTGGCATTGTGCAAACACCCCCAGAGCTGCACAAACTGCCTGCCCCTGGGCAGGGGGAGCAGAGCTGCCAGCACAGCACAGTTACCCCATCTCCTTCTCTGGGCCACTCAAACCCTGAGCTCTTTGCTGCTTCCTCTCCAGGTACCGAGCTCGGGCATCCTGGATGGATTGCTCATCATTCCTCCTCTCCAGCTTCCTTGCAGAATTGTCTGTGACTCTTTCTGTGGGGGGGAGAGAGGAGAGAAAGAAATGAACTCTCTGTGTCAAAACCCTCCCCAGCATTACAAGTCCTCCTATTTGTTAAATACCAAAAAAAAAACCCAACAAAATCTCTTTTTTTTTTCCCTCTCCAAGTCCCATTTGAATGAGCTCCAGAGAGGACAGACTGCACCACAGCAGGGAGGGGAAAAAAAAATTCAAAATAAAATCATGCCTTTAGCTCCCATGTCAATATTTGCAGCTGGGCTCATCTCATCCCCAAATCTTGCTTTTTTTTATTGTAGCAGAGAACATGTAGCTTATGTTCTACACACCCATTTCTCCTCTGGAATTGCACATCCCAAACTCAGGTTTAGGCAGGGCAGGACAGGAAAAAACATGAGGATAAACTATCTTTAAAAAATTTCCGGAGGCAGGAGGAAGGGAGAGGAAAACATGCAGATAAGGGAGTGGGAAAAGTCAATATTGCAGAGCAGCCAGCATCAGAAATGCACATTCCCCCACAGCACTGAGACCTTGGGATTGCTTCTCACAGAAGGGAAGAGAAGCAGAAAATATTTTCAGTCTAAAATAACAATTAAAAAAAAAAATAAATCAAAGGCTCTGAGAGCCTAAAATCTGTGTGAGTGAAGCAGCCTGGTCCTGGGGGCTGGGCACCAGGTTCTGTGATAAGAAGAAGCTTTAATCCACATCCATTTTTGAAGTATTTTTAATTATTGTGTCTTGCCAGGTATTCAGCCACCTGTTTTCCTGAAGGTCTTGAAAATACAACATCTGTAAAGTCAATATTAAACCCCAATTAATTGGTAATTGCCTGATGAGGTCATAACGTGAAGGGGGACGTGGAGAACATTTCCTTCAGATAAACTGATGAGGCTCTTCTGCATTATTTATAACCAAATGAAATTAATGTTTTAAATGGTGAGTTTATACAATAACACAGGGCAGAAAGAGATGCTGGTGTGAGCACAAGTCTGCATTTTTTTCCTTTGTCAAGGAAATGGAAGAGAATCTGTATTTACTGTGCAATAAATCAATGTTTTGGAAGGGTCAGGAGTAAAGAGGCCTTTTGAATACTTGGCTGCTTTAGGAACCTGCTGACAGGAGAATCCCAAGAATGTCAAGCAGCCACATCAGTTAGCAGGCACCAATTCTAATTAAAACTGACTATTTAAACATATGGCATTAAATCCCTTGTCAGAATGAGACCTTCACCAAAATGTGAGACTTTTTCCTCTGCGTTTATTGCTGGGTGAGACTTTTTGATTGTTTTTTTTTCCCTTCCCTCTGCCCCACAGCTCTCAGGACTGCTCCCAGGGCAGCATTATTTAGGCATCAATGGCTAAACACCCTTCACAAACTTAAATAACCAGCCTCAAAATGCTTTTATTCAACTCCGTTCAAGCTCTGCTCTCAGAAACCCAAAGCGGGGGGGAGCACAGCAAGAAGAATCAAGCAAACACCACAATTCACACTGCTGGGAGAGAAAACAAGGATTGCAGGGCTGTGAGGAGAACAAAACAACCAGAACCACACACACACACACCATACAAATTAACACTTTCTAGCCCAGAATGTGACACAACAAACACACAGAGAGGTCCAAACCAACAAGGAAAAACCAGCCACGGAGGGGGAATGAGCACTGTGCTTACCACTCTGCCTTTTCAGCTCCTCCCTCAGCTTCCACTTGGTTATTTCCTCCTCAGTCACCTCTTCCCTGGCCACACTGCTGAGCTCATAGGCATCCACCTGGTGCAGCCTGGGCAGCAGGTCCCTGACCCACTCGTAGCGCACGGGGCAGACGGTGCGCACGTAGATCTTGGAGGTGACGGCCACGTCGTGGAAGATGATCCACTCCAGCAGGGTCTCCTGGTTGTAGAGCTGAAAAGATTCAAAGGTTGCCTCAAACAGCTGGTTTGGTTTGCAGAGCCCCACCTCCAGCAGGGTGCCAGAGATTCGAGATGGGAAGGGGGGGGGGGGTGCTATCTTGAGTTTTCAGGTTTAAAATCGCCCGTGAGGTCCCAAGAGTTGGAGTGAAAGTCCAGCCTTGTTGGGGAGGATGAAGTAGCTAGGCCTTGCAGAGATGATTTATTAGTAAAAGATTCTAAAACTATGAAACCCACAAGAGGAATAGAATTAAAAGCAAAGTTTGAACTGTAAGCATGGACAGGAAGAAGGTGATTAAGCAGCTGAAAGGGCCTGTCTCACTCTCCCTTCACAAACCAAACCTTTACCAAGCCTGAGGAAGTGAGGCTCTTCCCCACTCTCAAAATGAACACAGCAACAAAGCAAACACCAGGGAGAGCTTAGGGACCTGCCCCTTACTCCTTTCAGAGATGCCCTTCTGCTCTATCAGCAGGCTTTGGGAACTCACTGTGGATGAGGGGTGGATGTAGACAATGCTGCCATGTCCATCCATGGTGCAGAATGTCCTGGCTGCAGATCTGAAAAAAAAGAAATAAAATTAAAAAAAATAATAACCCCCCCAAAAAAAAACCCACAAAAAACCAAGAAAATCAAAAAAAACCCACCCCAAAACAAAAAAAAAAAAAACCAAAAACAAAAACAAAAACAAAAAAAAAAACCACAAAAAAACCCACAAAAAAACCCCAAAACCACAACAACAACCCTCAAACAAACAAACAAATCCAAAAAAACCCAACACACATTCTTGTGATTAGACAGCAACACTGAACTAAACAAATCAGCAGCAGCACAGAAAAAAGTTCTCAAGTATCACCCAGAGGAAGGTGCTTCCAGAGCTAAACTGGAAAAAAAAACATTTAAAAAGTGAAATGTAATGTATCTGATTTACCACAGCAGCACTGCAGATGTAACACCACAATGACAACAGGGTTTGGGAGCGAAGCCTTTGAAAGCTGTGATAACTTTGTGAGATTTCCAAGCCCTTTAGCTGAATATCTGGAACCACTCATCAGCTTGGTGAGTTGATTTCACAGACACAGAAATTACATTGCTGGGAAGCTGCTGACACCCTTGGAATAGTGAAGCAGAGGTTCCAGCCCCTTGCAGGAACATCTCCTTCACCTGCAGTCACTACTTTGCTACTTTTACCAACAAAAAACCAATTACTTTTAAGTAATTTGCATAATTTCTTTTCCATCCAGCTCTCCAAACTTCATTTCTCACCTCCTAGCAACGTTGATGAAATACCCTGCACAGAGGCATCTTCTCAGTATTTCAGTTCTGGAGCCTTCAAATGTCTCCTTAGGGAAGTCTGGCAGCTAGGAAAAGAAAGAGCAACATCAATCAGGATCTTTCTTCAAGAAAAAGCAGTTAAACCCCCTCCATCCCATGGGTTTTAAACTCTGGGGTTTTCTCTGTACAGAAACTGTGAGAAAGGAGAAAAACTCCCCTTCTTGCCCATTTCCACCACTGTACCTGAGTTACACTAGGCAAGGGTGCTCTACAAAAATATTTAAGTGGTTTAGTTTCTACTGGAGAAAAGCAGCAGCCACCTGGCAAAGGCTCAGCATCCACTTCATCTCTTAAATCTAAGTTTATGCAGCTCAAACATAGCCAGAAATTGTATTTTTTTTTACCTGTTTCAGTTTAGTGGTTATTTCCCGCAGCTGTCTTTCCACACTAAAAGCAGATTTCACAGCTCTCCAATGGATCCAGTATTTCTGGCACCAGGCTGAAGGAGACTTGCTGAGAACAGGAATATTTGAATTATAAAGAAGCCCTTTGTGAGCTGCTGGCAAAGAAACTTGCCTCTATTTTATTGTTATGGTCATACAAAGGCAACAACCTACAGAGGCAGATACTTTGTTGGGTTAAATAAAAAGTGTCTGGATGGAAATGACAGCTCACAAAAAGGAATAAATCTGAAATTGGGAATGAGCACACAGATGTGTATCTGCAGCACATCTAAAAACTGGGAGTGATGAGCAATGCAAAACCACTTACTGTAAGAGAGAACTTCATACCTTGCCTTGCACTGTTCAAAAATATTCAAGAGGGTTGCAAAGTCATTGCATCCTCCCACTTGGGAGGCAAGTTCCTGGTGTTGAAGCTCAGCCTCCTTTTGCTTCTGAGGATCACCTGAGGAAGAGGTTATATCTCATTTTGAAGTAATTTTTAGTCATCACTACCTGATTTTCTGTCTGTGTGTGTTTGGCAGCCCTGGCTCTCTATTCCTGTTATTTTTAGATTTGCCTCTCCTTCTACAGCTGCATTTACAGCTCTTCCCCCTTCCACTACTGCTCAACAAGAGCACGTAGATGCTATTAAATCTATGATTAATCTCATCAGTCAGCACCAGGGACGAGGAATTCCAGTCTCTTAGAAAGTATTTCTCACTCACAATCCATCCAGAGGCTGACATGGAAAGATAAAGGAATAAACAAACAGCTCACAGGGATCAAGTGAGAGGAAAAACAAAGACTGTTGAACCCACCCCACCACAGCACCCTCTAATCTACTGAACTCAGCTTTGTCCTGCCACCACAGCAATGGAGATCTTAAAATATATAAAGATAAAAAAACAGTGGATTTGTGAGTTTAGTGGGAATTCACCTTCATCAAATGCACTGGACAAAAGCAACGTTTCCAAGGTGTTATTTCGGGATTTAAACACCCAAAGGATTTCCTCCTCCAGCACAACCTGGGAGAGGGAGGCAGGGCTGCAAAGGCCACTGGAACTGCTGCTGTTGTAGGGGATGGCAGAAGTTTGTGGGTACTAAAAGGGATGGAGCAGGGAAGCCTCATCCCACACATCTGGCACTGGGAAAAGTGCCTGGAGGATGGGGATCTGTGTCTGCTTCCTCGTGCACAGGGTGACAGGCAAAAAAAACAAGGGCACAGAGGATGGGAAAGCAAAGGGACAGTTGTGGGGTTGGGAAGGAGCCCAGGGCAGAATCCAGCTTATCAGGGCTGGCAGCAGGGCCTGTGGCTGCTGCTCCAACAGGCACAGCTCAGGGAGGACAGAGAGAACTGGAGCAGGGCCAGGGAGGGACTGGGCAGGACAAAGGTTCCCCCCCTCAAAGGCTGCAGCTGTGTGCCACAGCTGGGGGTGGCAGCAGGAGGGGACAGGACAGGACAGACTCGAGTTCAGCACTAGTGAAAGTCTGAGTTCAGCTCTGGTGGAACTGTGCTCCACTGAAACTGTCGTGGAACCACAGCAGAATTACATTCTCCACTCAGAAAACCACTGGCCACGAGGCAGTGCCAAGTCAAGCCTCTCACAGCAACCCAAAAATCCCTTTGGTGAAACAGTTATTGAACAGACAAGACAACCCAGAGGTGATGCCCCATCTGCTAAAAACAATCAGTCCCCGCTGTCTGCACTCAGCAACACATCTGTTGTGGTGCATTTTGGTTTTCTGTTGAGTTGTTTTTTGGGTTTTATTTTTTTTTTCTTTTTATTTTTGCCTCTTCCCTTCTGTCACAGAGATTTCCCCTCATGACCTCTTCAGCTTAGGCATATGCTGCTCTCCAGCTCAGCAGCCTTGGGACAAACACAACCCAAAAATCCCTGCTGCTCTGAGGCCTCTGGAACAGCTGCTGTCCAATTCCTGGCACGCAGAGTGCCCTGACTCCAAAGAGCATGGAAAGCTGAGAAATTTAATTTAATTTTTTTTTTTTTGGAAAGAGGAGCTTCCCACCTGGACGGATGAAGACGTTTTCCACAGACAGCATGGCTGCAATGGGAAGCAGGAGATCCTCACAGTCCAGGGAAGCAGCTTTGATCAGAGCACAGGACAGGTTGGGAGGGAGGGGAAACTGCACCAGGAATTCCCCCAGTCTTGTCACATGGCCGCTCCTTATACCAGGAAAAAAAAATAATATATATATATATAAATAGCAGATTCAATTAAATTATGTTTAAATGTGAATTGGGTAGCAACCACTTCCCTCTGGACTGTGAGTGCCCACACAGGTGCTGGGGACATGGAGAAGTGTCACCAGCAATAAAATAATCCACATTTCTCCAGCTTGCTTGGGTCTGCTCCACGGCAGGCTCAGCCAGCTTTTTTTTTTTTTATTATTTATTTACAAGAAGAATTCCTGGAAGCTCAGGATAAGACCTCACTTCCCCTCCTGAGCTCTTGGATGGACCTCCCAGCCAGAGCCTGAGCTCCTGAGCCACAACAGTCTGGGATCTGCCCTCAGGAACTGCAGAGCTGAGGTCACTTAAAAATTCCAGGACAATGTGGAGAACCTGATCTGTATCTCCCAAGCCCCACACCGAGCTCTACCCCTGGTTTTGCAAACAGTATATTAAACCCCAGTAAACTTCCTGGAAGTTAAATAAGGAAACACATTCTGCTGCTGGGGAAGAAGGGGGGAAAAAAAAAAAATCCTTTAGTCCACACAAATCACCAGCTTCAGCCTTAGGTTTGAAATTCTTGTTTGGTTTTTACCTGTCAATAGCATCGCACTGGTAAAGCTCCTTCAGAGCTTCCAAAATATGTCTTTCCTCAGGGGGGTCCAAATAGGGAAACCTGTGGTTAAAAGTTGAGGCAGATTTGTCAGTTTTCATAGTTACAAAAGTAATTTTTAAAGCTCCCAATGCGGGTTTTCTGACCAAAGTTAAAGATAATCATCATAAATCATCTTCAGCACGTGGGTGTGTCACTGCACAACCTCCAGCTGAGGAATTCCTGGGATGACAAATCCCAGCCTGGCACAGACTAAACTGCATTTTCTACACTTGTATGGCCTTAGAACTAAAAAAAACTCCAGAGACAGGAAGGTTTTTTGGGTATAAAACAGAGTACTTTAAGGATTTTAGAGTATTTCAAGGTATAAAACCCAGTATTTTAAGGATTTTAAGTATATAAAGGTAAAAACCCCAGTATTTTAAGGATTTTAAGGATTTCAAAGAACTCTATGAACAAACAAACAAACTTAATTTAGGAGAGAGGGGAGTTTTGGCAGAGCCTGAGACTGGACTCCAGCTTGGGATCCAAGCTGGAATTACAGTGGAGAACCAGTATTTTAAGGATTTTAAGGATTTCAAGGTACAGAACCCAATATTTTAAGGATTTTAAGCATTTCAAGGTATAAACCAAATATTTTAGGGATTTTAAGTATTTCAAGATATAGAACCCAATATTTTGAGGATTTTAAGTATTTCAAGGAACACTACAAACCAATGCATTTAATTTGGGAGTGATGGCAGCTTTGGCAGAGCCTGAAACTGGACTCCAGCTTGGGATCCAAGCTAGAATTACACTAGAGAACCAGTATTTTAGGGATTTTAAATATTTCAAGACACAGAACCCAATATCTTAAGGATTTAAAGTATTTCAAGGCATAAACCCCAGCATTTTAAGCATTTCAAGGTAAAAACCCCAATATTTTAAGGGTTTTAAGTATTTCAAGGAACACTACAAACAAATGCATTTAATTTGGGAGTGATGGCAGCTTTGGCAGAGCCCGAAACTGGACTCCAGCTTGGGATCCAAGCTGGAATTAGAGGGGAGAAGAGCAGAAAAGCTGATTGAAGCGTCCCAGTTGGCTGGGGGAGCTAATCCTGCCTCCTGGCCCCGGGGAGGGGAGGCAGCGGGATAATCCGGCTCCAGGGAGGTCACCTGATGACATCATGCACGGCAAGGCACTTCAAGGTGAGGATGACAGATGTCAGGCTGGTCCTCCTGATCTCTGGCACGGTGTGCTGGGGCATGCACTGCTCCCAGAACTCCCGGCTGTACAGCCCAAAGCTTTTCCCTGCTGATGTCCGCCCGGCCCGCCCGGCTCGCTGCTTGGCTTCGCTCCTGCCCACCACCAAAAAAAATAAAAATAAAAATAAAAATACAATAGCCAAAGGATTCAGCCCTGCTGGTGCCACCCAAAGAAGCAGAGGTATTTCTGATGTTTTTGGGGGCTGGCAAAAATATCCTTCTCTGTGGATGTAAAATGACGGGGAAAAAGATAAAATATAAAATATAGAATATAGAATATAGAATATAGAATATAAAATATAGAATATAAAATATAGAATATAAAATATAAAATATAAAATATAAAATATAAAATATAGAATATAGAATATAGAATATAGAATATAGAATATAGAATATAGAATATAGAATATAGAATATAGAATATAAAATATAGAATATAAAATTAAAATTAAATAAAATATAGAATATAAAATTAAAATATAAAATACAGGCTATAAAACTAAAATAAAATATAAAATATAAAATATACATTATAAAATAGAAAATTAAAATAAAATATGAAACAAAATATAGAATTAAAATAAAAATATAAAATATAAAATATAAAATATAAAATAAAGATAAAATAGAATATAGAATATAGGATATAAAACCAAGCATAAAATAAAAATAAAATAAAAATATAAAATATTGAATATAAACTATGAACTATAGAATAAAAATATAGAATATAAAATAAAAACAAAATAAAAATAAATAAAAGTAAATTAAATGAAATTAAATAAAAATAAATAAATAAAAACTAATAAAATAAAATAAAAATAAAATAAAATTAAAATAAAATAAAATAAAATAAAAATAAAAATAAAATAAAAATAAAAAAAATAAAAATAAAAATAAAAATAAAAATAAAAATAAAAATAAAAATAAAAATAAAATAAAATAAAATAAAATGTCATCTGGACTTTCAGTTACTCTGTTTGTAGGTGGAAGAGGTATCCCCACACAGCAAGTGAGAAAATCCAGCTGTGCAAGAAATAAAGGAGAATTTCTGTGCATGGAAGCTGCTGTATTCAGCCAGCACTGCTCAGACCATGCCAATTCCTCCTTCAAATCTGTAACTTTCAGGAAGTTGTATATCCTGAACTGCTCTTTATTTGGCAGCAAATAAAGTGAGTTTAAATCATGGGGCCTCGAGGTTGCTGTCTATCTTTTCATTTATTTTTTTAAAGAGCAACCAATACAGAGCAATCTCCTAGAAACCAAAAGTGACATTTTAAACTTACTTTGAGATGGGAACCACCTCCAGGATGTCCAAACCAACTCGGGGATTATGATTCAACTGCTTCACAAAGCCACTGTCCACCACATATCTGAAAAAAAAAACAACCCAAAAGGGTAAAAAATCGAGGGCTCAGCAGGCAACATGGATTTCATCAAACAGAACACATTTCCTCTACCTAGAGCCTGGTTACTTAGTAGATTTGATTTCAAATTAGGTTCAAAACTATTGGTCACCTCTAAGACTATAATAATATCAAGGGTTTTCTTACTACACACCTCAAAAAAAAGGCAATAGCAGCAGAATTTTCTGAATTATTCCCCTGTTACAGGTTTTTATGAGGGACAGAAATCAATACCTGACTCCTTCAATGGTCAGAGATGTTGCAGCAATGTTGGTGGAGACCACACATTTTCTGATGCCTCTGGGAGCTGGCAAAAATATCCTTTTCTGTTGATCTAGAATGACAGGAAATTAAATTAAAATAAAATAAAATATAGAAAATAGAATAAAATAGAATAAAGTAGAATAAAGTAGAATAAAATATAGAATAGAAAATAGAATAAAATAGAATAAAACATAAAATAAAATATAAAAAATAGACTAGAATAGAAAATAGACTAGAATAAAATAAAATATAGAATAGAAAATGGAATAAAATACAATAGAATAAAATAAAATATAAAATAAAATGTAAAAATTAGAATAGAATAGAAAATAGAATAAAATAAAATAAAATAGAATAGAATAAAATAAAATACAAAAATTAGAATGGAATAGAAAATAGAACAGAAAATAGAGTAGAATAAAATGAAATGAAATAAAATGAAATGAAATAAAATGAAATGAAATAAAATGAAATGAAATAAAATGAAATGAAATAAAATGAAATGAAATAAAATAAAATGAAATAAAATAAAATGAAATAAAATAAAATGAAATAAAATAAAATGAAATAAAATAAAATGTCATCTGGACTTTCAGTTACTCAATACCCCCTTCCCAACTGAGGAGCTTGAAGTCATCCCCAGTGGATTTAGATTTTGCCAGGAGACTCCTGTGCAAGCAGAGAAGGCTGAAGTTTGATTTCGTTCATGACGACCACCCCCAGAAGTGCCACAGCACTGCAACAAAGGGCTTAATTAACACCCTTTCCCCAACCCAAACAGAAAGTTTGATGAGGATAACGTGGACAACAACTCTCCCAGCTCGGACTGGTGTGCTGCAGGGACACTTTGTGCTCTGACCTGTGGCCATGGAGCCGTACAAGGGCAGGATGAGCAGCCCCTCCACAGCCCGGTCCTGCACCTCGTACCGGTAATCGACGGCCTCTGCCTTCTTGAACAGCAGCTCACAGGCTCTCTCGATCTCATTCTGGCCTAAAAGACACACAAGAGTGTACTCACTGCCTGTCAGCTTTGGGTTTTCTGAAGTTTTTTTTTTTTCCCAGGGATGAAAACTGGTAAACAAGGGTATGTTTTCTAAACTATCTTATTTTCCAATTTTCTTTCCTAAGGAGGGACCTTGCTTGTTGACCCTCGGTGTGACCAATGAGTCAAAGGATCCCACCTCTTAGGTGGGCACGTTGTAGAAAGGTGTAAAAACAGGTTTGGAGAATAAACCAGCCCCTTTTTCACAGAATCATAGAATTTTAGGTTGGAAGAGACCTTCAAGATCATCAAGTCCAACCCAGGCTCAAACACCTCAACCAGACCTCAGCACCCAGTGCCACATCCAATCTTTTCTTAAACACATCCAGGGATGGTGACTCCACCACCTCCCCGGGCAGGCCATTCCAATACTTTATCACTCTTTCTGTGAAAAACTTTTTCCTGATATCCATCCTATATTTCCCTTGATGCAGCTTAAGACTGTGTCCCCTCCTTCTGTCAGTTGTTGCCTGGAGAAAGAGACCAACCCCCAGCTGACTGCAACCACCCTTCAGGGAGTTGTAGAGAGTGATAGGATCACCTCTGAGTCTCCCTTTCTCCAGGCTGAACAACCCCAGATCCCTCAGTCATTCCTCAAATCGTTCCTTTTTGGAGCATCAGCCTTCTGAACAAGACTTGTGTCTGTCTTTCGTGTCCAACAGCGACACAGGAGCACTTAAGGGATCTAATTAGCCACAATTCTGGTTTGCAACATCTTTAAATGAGGTTGTTTTGTCAATATGCAGAGCTGCCAATGTCCTTGGAATAAGGAATTAATGAGAGGGGAGGGTTAGGAGGTGACATCCAGCCTTTTCCCAGGGCCTCTGACCAAGGGTTTTCCTTAAAAGATATCTAAGGGCCTGGCTCATGCATGGATGTAGGATTTTACAGCTAAAATAATTCTTCCTCCCTGAATTAACAACAAACTGATCCATGCAGACAACGCAGAGAATCTGGCTACTCCTAAAAGGCTCTGAAAAACTACCATTTCACATGTCTTTGTGCATCAGCCTGCACCTTTCCCTTCTCACTGCTCTGGGAGAAACCAGACAGGCTTTAGAAGCTTTTCTGCTTTGCTGGCAATGCCATGATTCACCTGGAGTATCCAGGAAAATTCTCACCTGTGAGGAAAACCAGGATGTCACCTTCTGGTTCATTCAAGTGAACATCCATGGTGACCTTCACAGCCTGGAACAAGCAACAGACAAGCCAAAAATCAGTTGAAATCTCATTTAATTCTTCCTAGGACTCCTCATACCAACTGATCCTCCCCTTTTCCCTGCAGAGATGCTGAGAACACAACACAGCAGCTCTTCCCCCCAATGAAAATCACCCCAAAACCACAGAGAAAACAAAGCAGGCCAGACCTCTGTGACATAGGCAGAGCTGCCCACATCCCTGGGGCTCAGCAGGTTGCAGAATATCTCCTTGACAGGGTAACTCCTTCCTGGAATGTGCAGAACTGAGCAGTGCCCAAAGAACTCCGAGAGCTTTTCCACCTCCAGGGTGGCTGACATCACCACCACCTTTATGTCTGTCCTCCTGCCTGCTGGCTTCTCCTGCAGGAACAGTTTCTTCAGCAAACCAAATAAAATATCCTAGCAGAAAAACAGGAACAGCTGATGTTAATACCTTGGTTTTGTTAGAAGAGCCTGACAAACTTGGAAGTTTGATGATTTTAGCCCCTTGATACAGTGAAAATCACATATTCAAGGCCTAAGCACTCTGAAGAAAACGTTTTCACCCTGGACATTTTGGCTTCTAGAGTTTAATTATTTTTTTTTACCAGCTCTTCTCACAGTGCTGGTGTCTACAGACAACACCAGTGTAACTTGAACTCCTTTGTTTTTCATTTTTATACTCTCTTGCTGCAGTCATTTGTGAGAAGTTACCTCAGACCCATTTTTCATTCCATTTTCCAGCTTATGTCCCCTGACTGTGTGTGCACCTTTCTTTGTTTTTTATTTATTGCTACGACCTCAGCAAGTTTATTTCACCCTGGGGTGCTCTGAATTACAAACCTGCTCCTTCCACCACTTCAGCTCAGTTATTTGCAATACCCTCAGATGCCTGAGGGCAAACTGGGATTCAGGAAAGCATTTTCCCTTTTCCCAGCTGGACTGGGAGATTGTTTGCTGAGGCAGGAGGTTGTCTGGCACACGATCTCCTGAGGTCTCAGTGACTTGAATGTCCCTTTGCTGGTCACAAAAGGGTCAGGGTGACCTTTGAAAGCTTCTGGGACTCAGGTCTAGATGCTTCCATGGACCCAAAAGTCATAATCTCTTTGCACAGTCACACACACACCCTAACAAACACTGGGCCTTAGGGCAAGAGAGGTGTTTGGGCTTTTATTTGTGTATTTTGTGTCGGCTTTTTTTTTTTTTTAATTAGTATTCGAGAAAGCTGGTGTTCTGGCTTCAAACTCCTGGAAATTTTGGGAGAGTATTCACCAGCCAGCGAAGTTTTAACTGCATTTAAATGCAACAACTACAAAACCTCCAGCACTATTAAGAGGCCACATCTTGGTTTTCAACTTATGCAGCATGCACTAAACAAGGCAGCAGCTCTGTGCTCTTAGGACAGCAAAAGGATGAAGCACATCCATGGAAAGTCAGTCAAAACCCCTGGGGGACGGTGCTGAAGGGAAAGGAAGGTATGAACAGAGCACAGAAAAGGAGGAACAGTGACCCAAAAAGCCAGCTGTAAGGTGACACTCACGGTGCTGAGGCTCCGCTCGTGGGCTTCATCCAAAATGATGACACTGTACTTGCTGAGGAGGGGGTCGGTCAGGATTTGCCTCAGGAGGCACCCATCAGTCATGTACCTGATGGCAGTGTCCTGCAAGGTTTCATCAGACATTCAGCTGCCAGCCTGGGCTTTTTTGTTTCAAAGCAAACACTCCTACACAGATCACACGTTTCTCCAGAACGCCGCAGCTGCTCGCGAGCCACGGCGCAGGTGCCCCAAAAAAAACTTCCTCAAAACGAGCTGCAGGACACAAACAGCTCTGAGACAGCCTCAGTGACCCTGCCACACCCCCCAGGGCAGTCCCCAGGGCCCCACCTCGGAGGTGCAGTCGTCGAAGCGGACCTGGTAGCCCACCAGAGCCCCCAGCTCACAGCCCATCTCCTCGGCCACCCTCTGCGCCACCGACACGGTGGCCACGCGCCGGGGCTGGGTCACTCCGATGGCACCGTGCTTGGCCAGGCCTGTGGGGGACACAGAAGGGGGGTTGCCTTGGAAGGGACATTCAAGATCATCTCGTTCCACCCCCTCTTGGGACACCTTGAGCCATCCCAGGTTGTTCCAGGTCTTGTCCAATCTTGGACGCTTCCAGGGATGGGGCATGTTCTCTGGGCAACCTGTACCAGGCCTTCCCCATCCTCACAGGGAACAATTCCTTCCCAGTATCCCATCTAACCCTGCTCTCTGGCAGTGGAAGCCATTCCCTGTCACTCCAGACTCCTTCAGGTACTGGGAGGGGCTCTAAGATCACCCCTGAAGCCTTCTCCAGGATGAACATCCCCAGTGATTATGGGTCAAACAGGGACACTGAGTTGTGCTGCTCCGGGTCACTTTATAACACGTACCTATGTAATGTACACATGGTCACAGCTTGGTTATTTTTATTTTAAAGGTTTAATCAAGCCACCTCCTCTCGCCACAGCCCAGCCCGAAGCTGCGTCACCCGCGAGGGGACAGGGGGAACTACAACATGAGTTTATCGGTGCTTGTGTCCCACATCCGCAGCCCGCGGAGGGTGGGGGGGGAAGAATTTCGTTACCTGCCTCGTAGAGATACTTGGGCAGCTGCGTGCTTTTGCCGCTGCCCGTCTCGCCGGTGACGATGAGGAAGGGCCGCTCCCGCACGGCCTCCACCAGCTCGCGGCGGGAGCGGCGGATGGGCAGGGCGGGGCCGGCCATGGCGGCTCCCGGGGCTCACCTGCCTCACCTGCGGCCCCGCCCACGTGCGCACCTGGCGGGAAACCCGCGCGCACCTGGCGGGAATCCCCCCCCCAGCGCGCGCCCCCCGGGCCCGCCGCCGGCGCGAGCCTCGCGCATGCGCGCCACACACCCCACAAGTTTCCACCTCCCCGTTAAGCCACGCCTCCACACAGCTCCCCACCTCTCCGTTAGGCCACGCCCCCAACAGTACCCGCCTCCCGCTTAAGCCACGCCCCCACACGGCTTCCCTCCTCTCCGTTAGGCCACGCCCCCAACAGACCCGGCTCCCGGTTAAGCCACGCCCCCAGACGGCTTCCCGCCTCACCACTAAGCCACGCCCCTCGTTCTCCCCTCAGGCCCTCACGGCGCCTCAGAGTCGCGGAATCACCCCCAAAAATCAGAAAAATCACAAAATTACAAAATGCGAAGAGTTGTAAGGACCTCGAAATCAATAAGCAGGGACAAATGCCACCAGGCTAGGCTGCTCAGATGTATTTCGTGACAAAAGCTGACCCTGGAATCCACACATAAATGTCCTGATGGACCGACCCTGATTAAAAAGAAAACGTTTTGCCACATGTTTTAAAATCTAAGGGACAAAAAACGATCTTGAATTCTGCCATAAATCAGAGTAATATTCTCTTTCCATATGTTAGCTAAGTGTCATGTTGTGTTACATTAGGCTCTTACACAATACAATTGTACACGTATAGAAAATAATAAGATATCGATAAACAAACCTGCTTCACCAAAACCTTTTCCTTAAGAGAGAAAAAGTTCTTGGATATTTGATCTTTTTATACTTTCAAGCCTAATCAATAAGAGACGAGATTCAATCTCTTAGAAAAAAAAAAACAAATTACATGTTAGAATTTTGAAAGTTTAGGGCTGGACATGTTTAAGAGATCTCAGACCAAGGTTAACAAAGCTGTGGGGAAAAAAAAGATACCCTCTGGTACACAAAAAAATGCAGAATTTATGGGACATCTGGCAGAACTCCCAAAATACAGAAGAAACCGATAAACCCAACTCAGCTCCAAGTGGGTAAAAGGTAATTCTGGTAATTCTGTGGCCACCGACCCTAGAAACCCACTGACCCCAAAGAAGAGAAAGACTCAGCATGACACTAATTAGCATCAGAGGCGAATCATTAACCTACAGAAGATAGAATACTAATTAACAAGTGGACTATGTGACTCGTGGCAAACGAACACTAATTCCTTTGTTTGCTAAAATGTGTAAATAGCAAAAAGTTTTGATGGGGCGGGGGGGGTGCCTGATCTGTGAGATTCACCCAGGCTTGGCAAGGCTGAAATAAATAATCGATGTCTCTCTGGAATGCGCAGTTATCTCCTTGCTGCACTCCGGGAAACAAATTTGATTTTTAAAGGGCTTGAATAACCCCAAAACTCCCTGGGATGAACAAATGAAGGCGCTGGCCCCGGCCCTGCAGCACCGTCTGTGAATTCACTGCAGACCTGAAGGTGGCAAGCGCTGAACGCTGAACACGAACCAGCCGCAGTCCAGCTCCCCCGTTTGCCCCAAAACACGATTTTTTTTTTTTTTTTTTTTTTTTTTTTTTTTTGTCGTGTATTTCGCCCGGAGCGCTCAGTGTTTGCTCCCCTCACACGCTGTTGTTTCACCCTCCGTTAGGCTCTACCAGTGAAAAGAATCACACAGTAAATTCGGTGTCACACCAGGAGCAAATTCAGGCCACCCACTGAGTCTGGTTATCCCAAATTCCCTCAATTTTTGCCTCTGGCTCAATGGGAGAAATATTTCTGCCCTAGGAATGTGCACTCTGAGGCTTGATAGATATTCCATCAATGCCCAATGTTGCCACCTTCAACTATGTCTAACCTATAGATAATTGTTTAGTCTGCCAACAACCTGGCATTGTAAAATCACACAGTAAGCTGTTTTGCAACAATCTGACAAAAAAAAATAGTGGAATGTGCCAATATACTCTATGTTGGTACACCCTTCTGTGGAAAATATCATATTTATTGCCTCACCATTTACTTATGTCATGTTGCCACTGGTAGTTTACAATTAATGGTGATAATATACACGTTTGAAACTTCAAATACACCCTCATTTCACATTTTGGTGTGTATTTACCAAGAAGTATTTAATGGTTTTAAAAGACACACATTTATGCACACACACTTGCAGTCTGCATGATTTTATTTGAATCACATCCTTCTTTTGGCAGACGTAAGGCTAGGTAAGGTTTTTCAATTCTCTTTTTTTTTTTGTCCTCCCAGCCTGGGAATAGCAGACTTGGTTTTAATCAACCCCTTTGCAGTCTTGAACTTTGTCCTCCTGGAATACAGCGCCATTCATTTAAGGATTTCCCTCTGTCTAATAAACATTAATGAACCACACTTTACAATCCCCCTGTGATCTTATCTCAGTTTCGCAGATGGGGAAAACAGAAACAAATTAAGGGGTCTGCACACACCACAAATCAAAGGCAGAGCTGGGGGAAGAACCCAGGAATCCTAGCACAATTCCCTGCTCCAATAACTGAGAAATGTGTTCCTATCCCTGCAGCTGCTCCGGCAGTAACTGTGTTGCACAGGGCAGCATTTGTTACCTTCAGGCCATCCAGGAAAGCTGAAATTGCTCCTTTCCTGAGGTTTAGCTCCCGCAGAACTGCAAATTCTGTGAGGTGACAGAGGGCTGTGGCTCTGCCAGCTTCCTCTGCTGGATTATCCCTCAGGATGTCTTTATTCCCTTCTGAGCAGAGGATCTCTTTTCTTTTCTGATTAGCTGAGATCTAGCAGGATGTGGGGAATATTCCAGTCCCTACTGGTACACCGTGGGGTTTATCCATCTTTCCCAGAAGAGAGGCCTGATTTCCCGGGGAATTTTCATATTCCTAGCTCTGGACAATGCAGTCCATTCCACATGCCTGTGAAGAAAACCACAGTTATTAATTACATCCAGCAGGGAAAGCCAGGTAATTGCCTTGTGCCTGGAATCTCTAAGTAGGGCCACTCTCTAGAAGAACAATCCCTGAGCTGTGATTTCAGCAGAGACAGAAGAAACCAATGTTCCCTGCGAGCTGCACTCCTGTCAGACACCCAGCAGTTTTTCTGACAGCCAGGATTTTTGTGGGACTGGCTGTGAGTCATTATTGAAGAAGTGTTATTCTTAAAACAGAGGAAGAGTGCTGGAGAAAGGAGGTGTTAGACAGGAAAGAACCCAAACCCCTTTCACACCTCCATCTGCTGTCTTACAGTGCCTTGCTACCAAACATTTACAAATTGACAAGTTTTATTGCAAATCTTGCTCCGCTCACTAGAAATGGCTTCTTTTTGAAGACAGGATCAGACATTTAGCCTTTCTCCCCTACGATGAATATATTTTCCTTGTGTTTAGCTCCATGGAAAACAACAATTCCTACGGTGCAGCCTTCTGCCAGGACAGCCAGGTTGTTCCTGACGGCGCTCCCATGTTCCTGCTAAAAAAAGGCTGCAGGAAATACAGCACTGGCAGGAATCTGCACTGGTTTAGCTTGGTTTGTTCTGCAGGTGGGCAGTGCCCAGCCAGATCCAAGCTGGGAGCTGCTCTGGTGGAATAAAATCTTTTTATGCTGGAAAGGGGTTTGCAGCTCTCTGCTGAGAGCCCAGCTCAACTGCAGCATTGAGGAGCTCCTCGGCCAGGTCTGACTGAGCTATGGCACAAAGGGTGATGAACTGCCACAGCAACTGCTCATCCCCGTGGTGGCTGCACAGCCCTGATCCCATTCCCATTCCCAGCTGATCCCATTCCACCTCCCAGCTGCTCTGGAGCTGTGTCTGCACATGGCCCGGACCTGCAGTGAGTCACAGCCACGCACTCGGGTCTCTGTGCCCCAGTTCTGCAAACATTTCTGCACAAACATCATTGTATTCAGCAGAAGAGACCTGGCATAGTCACTGCAGGCCTCGACTGATGCTCTTAAAGCTCTGTTTTCCCTTTAAAGTTGGTCTAGGAAGTGATTTTGTTGATTTGCCCCCCTCACACGTACGCCTGCACCACCCTTCTTAAATTTAACTCCAGTGTCAGATCTGCAGCTGTTTCCGAGGCCACATCCATGAATGATTGCTGCTCCTGCCAGGTGCAAGCCTGAATAAAAAGGTCAGGGGCTGGGGAGAGGATTAAGCTTTGGCTCAGCTGTTTGCATTCTCACACAGAGCACGGTCTGTCCATCCATCTGTCTGTCAGCCCTCACACACCATCCAGACAGGTGAGGAGCTGAATGTTGGAAACAATTCAGTGACGCTCGTACAAAGCCACTACACCGTGACTGTGGTTTAAAAAAAGCTCCCCCAGCAATCCTCCAGGCAGCCCTTGGATCAGTGAAACTATCTGTGCAGAAATATAAATGCAGAATGGCATGGGAACAGTCTCCCTGGAGACTGGGGTAGGGCAGATTGGAGAATACCTAAATCTCTAAATGGTGGCTGAGATTTTCATGTTAAATTGGAACATTTTCTTCCCACGCTCACCTAAAGAGACGAAGGAAGGCAGTTTATGGGCACTTAGCACATTCTCTGAGAGCAAGCAGGGAAGGAAATCCAGGAGGCATGGAGCAGATGCATCTCCCTAGATCTCCACCTGAAGTACTCCACTAATTCAAGGCCTTTTGTACCTGCAGCAGTGACAGCTGTTGGCTATTTTAAGACCCTCTCACGCTTGCACTTCTGTTACAACCCATGGGAGGCTTCTAATCTATTTCTGTGTTATTAAACATCCTTCCTCTTCTGACTTCCTTATAAAATGTGCAAAACAATCAATAATTCACTTAGGCCCTACATTCCCATTAGAGTGCACCGTGGCTGTGATTTAAATGTATTTCTGTGGCTGTAGAATGAGCAGATATCCTAAACTACCCTGGAAATGCCCTCTTACACATGACAGCATCTCCTGCCACCCGAAGTAGTTTTATTTCTCCAGCTGTTAAATCTAGGACAAAATACTACTCTTTTGTTCTATATTAAGACCATGAAATAACAGCAGATGACTTCCCAAGCCTCTGTCCTCATGGAGGGGAACGAAGGATGAAGAATTAACCCCTGGCATGAGCTTTTCTCATGCTAAGTCATTAAGAAAAGCCAGATCTCCTTGATCTCTCCTGCAAAACACTGGAGGATGATGAGCTGGAGTTGCTTTCCTCCCCTTCCCACGGTACTGTAGGTCCAGGCTCACCAGGGATTTCCTTCCACAGCCTTGTTTGGAAGGACCTGAGGTTCATGTAGCTTAATTAAGGATAAAAAAGCAGGTTTGAACTTTCCTTACCCTTACCACAGATGCTGTCACACCTCCCAGGAATGAACTCATCCCTTACACACCTCTGGCTCAGCTCGTTTTGGAGAGGAGGGCTGAGCTCCAGGAGATCAAGTGAGTTGACCAAGGCTCCAGGAATCCCAGAGCATGTCCGGAGTGGCAGACACCCAAGTGCCACATCCCCCAGACTTGAGAGATCCCTCCCGACCAAGAAAGTACTAAAACTTCTTACCAGAGACAGCCTTGAGACCCAGGGACAAGGACACAGCCTATCAGACCGCAAAATCCCCCTCATATTTTGTCTGGGAATCTACACCCTCTCCCATTTCCTCTTGTCCCCGTGGTTATCCTTTCGGTATCATCAGCTCTGTGTGTCCACAACATCCATCAATGAGGGCAGAGCACGAGTCCTGGTAATGACTTCACTTCTTCCACCAGCTCTGGAAAAAAAAACCAAAAACAAACCCAAATCCCCGGTCCTGCATAATTGTGGCTCTGTTATTCATGGATCTTAAATCGTACTCCTTCATGAATTTTAATGTGCAGTCCATTTTCTTTCCACTAATCCTACATTAGGCTGGAAGCCTTTATAGACTGAACATTTGCCCTCCTTCGCTTTCCCCGCTCCCGCAGCAGCAGCACCGTGGCTGCCTGTCCCCCGGCGCTGCCCTTTTCTCAGCTGGGCTGGCACTGAACTTCAACCAACACCGAAGTGTTTTCTTATCGGATCTACGGCAAAAGCAGCAGGGAGGCTGCACCGGCAGCCTGGGAACAGCAGCTCTTTATTTTGCCCACAATCTGGCAATCTCTGGGGCTGGAATGAGCTGCGCAGCGTTGTTTGAGGCAACGCCTTGTCTGCAAGCCTTTAGCACCGCGCTTTTATAAATCCTTTTTTTTTTTTTTTTCCAGCTAAAACCATCTCCACGAGTCATCAGGAAGGAGTGAAAGCCTTTCAGGAAATTCTCCTTTCCAAGGAATTCCTGATGAGTGGCACACAAGAGCGAACCACAGACGGTTTCACGCCACCACAAGCCCTGAGATGCTGAACAGCCTTGTTTTAAATGATGCTTAGGTTAAAAAACCAGAGATGCTCCCATATCACCTCCTGCAAAATGCAGTTTGAGCCTGTTCTTTCTACTACTAAATTCAATAATTTGTTCATCTGCAGTGATGCTTCCAAAGGGAAGATACCCAGGCTCAGTTTGGATAGAGGAGGAAGCCCCCATTTCCCTTGGAAACCATCCCTGAGGAATCATCGTGCCAGGTCTGCCCTGAGGAGCGGAGTCTACAATAAATTGAGTCAAGATGCTCTGTTTGTGTTAAATTGCTAAGAATATCTCCAAACCAGCCCTTCCATGTGTCTCACAGAACCCTCATTAGATGAAAAAGAAATATTGTACAGCTCACAGCTCGAAACTTCTAAAAATATGAGAACTTTGATATATAAATGCATGTTGAGGACCTGGCTGACGCTGACTACAAATGTTCCCAATTGCCTTTAATTCCACACCACTTGCAGAACCAGTAGTAATATTTCTTTTCCAAGATATCCAGAAGATACCCAGAAGGGTTCCAGCCCTGGGGGGCAGTTTGTATGCCATCAGTGCACCAGGAATGAATCGGGCTGAAAATCTGATTTGATTTAAACAACACTGACCTGATGAGAAGCAAGGGGTCCGAACCAGGCCTGCAAATCCCATCTGTTTCTTATTTCTGTAACAGGCGAGCTAAAGCCCTAAATCCACACAGCTCTGAGCTTTGAAGCCAAATTTTGCAGCTTGAGTCCATCACTAGCAAATGATGACTGCTAGCCCAGCTCCTTAAATTGGAGGCTGGGATTTATAACTCAACATTAAATGAAGGAGATGTATTGCAGGGTGACTAACAGCTAATCTGGGAAGGCACTTGGAGACAGAAATTCATGGATTGGTGAATAAATTGGCCCACCTTTTTGCTTCCAGTAAAATTATTACAAAAACACTCCTGGTTAATGGTGTTCTGAGGGTTAACTGATGTTTGAGAAACCCTCAGATTCTCCTCAGCTGTTGGGAGCTAATAAAACCCTGCACTAACTCTCTGTCTTCGCTATTGTATTGTTACAGTTTTTGCTGGTTTTTTGTGGTGCTTTTTTGCAGCAATTTGATGTCAGAAAAAAACCTAATCCATGAAGCAAGCAGCTTTTTAGCTTTGTGAAAAATAAAAGTGAGAGTATTCAGGGGCAAAAAAAAAAAAAAAAAAAAGGAGCCTGGTCTCTGTCCTTTCACTCCCAACAACAAAGCTGGAGGAGGCTGGTCCCCGAGTGAGGATGGGATTTGGCAATTCCATTCCCATTAGTGCAAAGCAAACCCCGTTAAAATATGTAATGGCTCAGGGACAATGTGGATTGGAAAAATAAGCTTGGAACTGCAAGGCACCTAATTATTTTCCATCCATCTACCTTCACATTAAACCCCAGGGTTCGATGCTTCCCCGCCTGCTGGGGCAGCCATTGAGATGTGGAAGTGATGCTCTGTTTATAGAATTGCAATTACTCAGGATCGGCCTTTGTTTGGAGAAGAATCCCTGTCCATCCTCACTAATGGCTTCTTCTCATCTCATCCAGCGTGGAGGATTTCCTGAGCATATTAAAAACAATTCTTCACTCTGCCTTTTTAGTTTAGCCAAAGATTTAAGGACTTCAGCACAAGAGCTGCGTGTTTGAACTAGATTTGCTCCCTGACAGCTGATGCTGTGCACTCTGTTCCCTCCACGTGCTCACAGGCACAAGGAGAGTGCTTGAACTGCTCACATTAGAGACTGTTTTTGGGGTAGGAACCTGTCAGGGTTGTGAGGAAGTGTTACCCAGAAAAACTGTGGCTGCCACGCCCCTGGAAGTGCTCAAGGCCAGGTGGGATGGGGCTCTGAGCTACCTGGTATTTTTAAAGAGTCTCTCACTGTAGAGATGAGTGAGGGTTGTAAAATGTCCACAGCAAAACCAGACTGAATTCCCTCGCAGGGCACGTGAGCTGGTGTGAGCAGCACTTGCAGCCACCTCGTCCTTTGGACAGGGCGAGGCTGGGCAGGTAATTGCAGTTACTGTTTGCCAGAGTGCTGAGTTTTCATGGGAGCTTTCATTTCACTCTCTAATACTTCATTTCTTTGTTTATTTTTTCTGAACTTTTTTTTTTTTACACAGAGAAAACAACCCTGCAGGGCATGAGGGAGGGCAGGCTGGCAGGCTGCTGCAGTTCCTGGAGGAGAGGAGGGCAATTAGCAAATTGTAATCAGTGCTTGGGGAACATCAGCACCTGGACACCTTTTGGGGGATGCTGTGGGGCAATTTTGGGGTGCATGCAGGCTCATTAAACCCATTGCTCAAAACATCCAGAGCACAATTTCGGTGTGGACATAAAAACGGACACCTCACTACCCCTGTCCTGTTGGACAGTTCTCCAGGCTTTGCTTCCCCTCTCAAAAAAAAAAAAAAAATAAAATAAAAAAGAAGAGGGGGAACAGAAAAAAAATAGAAAACTCTCACTACTGAACTGCAAAACATTCCTCCCCTCATTCAATTCTCATCCACTGAGCCTAAACTAACTTACATCTACGTGTCAAGCCTAGCAGAAGTGTTTACAAACAAATCACCAAAGCAGCTGTGTGACCAAAATTTCCTTCAACCAAAAGGATTTTCACCCTCAGACTCATCAGACACGTCTGAGACACAGATAATGACTCCCACCGGTGCACACTGACAGGCTGAGTTACTGATTCTCCATAATTCCTTTTTTTTTTATTTTGGTGCCATGAAATATCGTCTCCTCTATCAAAAGCAAATTGATCTTTTCACCCAATCTATTTGACAGATCTACCATTTAGTATTCAATTACTGTTTCAAGAATAAAACCAGTTTGTGAGGCAGACACCAGCCCCCAGCATGAACTCCTGGTGCCTGCATCAACCCCCGGTCTCTGGGAGGCAGCAAAAAAACCTCCTTGGAGCAGCTGCTGCCTCTGCTGTCTTTATCATAAATAAAACAAATGCAAGAACTGGAGAGATAATGAGGGGAAAAAGCAAAATGTTCTGGTCAGGGCTGTGATATGGGTGTCTGGAAGGTGCAGGATGGGCATGGAGGGGGATGGATCAGCTCTGGAAGAACCTCCTTGGGTTCTGCAGCTAAACTGTGACCACTCCATTAAACGTTCTGAAGTCAAAGACCTCAAACTGTTACTGGAAGGGGCATCAGAGGGATCAGAGGGATCTCCAGGAGCTCTCAGCTTGGCAGATATTCCCAGGGAAGGCCGGGCTCCATCCCGGCTGTGCCAATGACCGCGCCGCCCTGGGGTCCTGGGGGTGCAGCAGCCACACGCCTGCTCCTCCTCGCCAGGAGGCAGCTCCCAGCCTCATCCCAATTAATCATCTCCTAATGACTTTCTGAACCGGCAGGATTTCCTTAATTATACCACGCATTAGACTTTAATCAAGAAATCAATTTTTCACGCCACCCCAAAGCCGCGGGTGCGGGGAGGGGCCCGCAGTGTCCCTCGGCCTGCACCGAGTGGGATTCTCAGCGGAATTTGGGAGCCGTGCCTGCCAGGGCTCCTGACCAAATCCAGCTGGAAGTGCTAATTTTAATTAAGATCCCTGCACTGCCCCGTGCCCTGCTCAGCCGACAGCTTTTCCGTGTGTTTTCCAGCCACCTGACACAGATGCCGGGCCCGGCGGGCCCTGGTGTGCCGGCTTAGCGCCCGTGTGCCCGCCTGGGCACGGTGGGAGAGGATTTGTGTTTGCTGCAGAGTGGCTTCACCCACTCCCACCGAGACCAACACGGCCCCTGGTGCACCTCCTGCCTCTGCAAAGCCTCTGGAATGAAATGGAAATCCCAGGGGTGCTGGGATCTGCTCCGCCGGGACACCGTGCCCAGCTGCTGTGGAGAAGGAGAGAAGTTAATTAAATATTAACCTCGCTTTTCTCTTCCACTTCTCAGGAGGCTGCGAGGCAAAGGGTTTATCTGAACCTCCTGCTCCTTGGGGAGGATTGATGGTTGGTTGTTCCTGGCCTGATCCAAACCCTGATGCATTTCCTTTTTCCCTGGTTTTGTTGGGATTCACCCCAGCCCAGCAGTGCCAGAGCCAGAGGCTCCTTGCAAGGGGATCCCACAGGATCTCTGGGGGTCTCACCCCAACCAGCAGCACATTCCCAGCAGAGTTCCACAGCACAGAGTGGCTCAGATTCTTTACACTTGATTAATTACTGGGTGGGGTTTAATGCTCTCCCTTCTGAGGAGCTCTGGGTGGCAAAACCAACCCCAGCCAGTTTTATTTTCCCTCCTCCCAGCACTCCTCTGTACAGATGATGAGGCTGCTGGGACAGGGCTGGGGTTTCCAGTACCTGCTGCCTCTGCGAGGAACTAAAAATAAAAAAGCATCTGCTAAAAATACTGAATGATCAGGGACAAAAAAAAAAAAAAAAAGAAAAAAGCTAAACCCCAGAGATCTCCCTGGACTGCGAGGATTAATTTTCATTTCCTTTTAATCCGGACACAAATTGTGACGTCACCGCTGGCCGGCACGGCTCAGCTCCATGGACAGAAGCTGGAGCTCTGCTTCCCCAACTTTTGGGTGCATTCCAAAGGAAAATGGACACACGACAAGCAGGAGGCCACAGGGTTGAGTGCAGGGTGCCAGAAATGTGTCCTAAATCCCGTGGCTGCAGCTCCCAATGTGTCCTTCCCCAGCTCCACACTCGGCTCCAGGCTCTGTGCCTGCCTCCAGCCACTTCTGGGGTGCTCTGACCCTGTACCCCACTGGGGGAAAGAGCAGAAAAAGGGAGCAGAGGTGCCAGATTACAGCCTGGACTTCTGAAAAATAAGATTTACCAATGCTTTCCACTTTTAAGGGAAGGAAAACAGAGGCGAGTTAATTTGTGATCTTCCAAAGAGACAACAAAATTAATTCCTGGAAGGAATTACTCATCTAAAAGAGCAAAGGATGTTATGTCTCCAAAAACCTCAGTGAGCGCTGCAGCCACCACCTGCCCCCACCGTGCCCAGGGCACACAGCCCCTCCCTCCAAAGGCTTGGAAAACACTTCCCTGCCTTTATCCCAGCGCTGAAACGCGGGGAAGGTGAGGAGAGGGTTCCCCTCTCCCACATCCCCACAGCAGGGGCGGGCTGAGCATCGCTGAGCAGCAACTTCGCTCCCAGCTCCCCCGCTGATCAGATAGATGCAAATAAATGCGTGAAAAAATTTACATACAGAGCTCGGTGCTGGGAGGAGAACTCCCTTAATCCCCAGGACAAGCTCAGGGTTTGGTGCTCCCCCTCGTGCAGCAGCTAAATTTGGGGGAGGGGGTTTGGGGATGGGCAGGCTCAGAGGAAGGAGGCAGGAAGACATTTTGGGGGTCCTTGGGCAGGCAGGGCTCAGCCTCAGGAATATTTTGAGCACTGAGGGCCCCTGAGCAGACAGAGGCTCATAGTTTGAGGTGTGATTTATGTGCAGCAGCACATAAACACCTGAAACGGGGTCTTTAAAAACGCCTCAGACTTCGCCACAATGCTGCTGCTGTGGGGCTCCACGAGGAAAAAAAACAAGGAAAATGAAATGTAAGCAATCCCTTAAAAGCTGCTCCAAATGTGCTTTCAGTCCAGGAGTAATCAGAGAGGCGAGTCAATATTTTCCTGGAGAGGAAAAGCTGCTGTGATTACACCTGGTGCTGTTTGCTGAGCGCTGCTCTCAGGCCTGCTTGGTGTTTGCCCAGGGCAGGATGTGGGGAAGAATTCAGGGTTTGTGTGGAGGAAGCTCTGTGGTTTCAGGAGCTGCAAGGAATCCTCTTCACTGGCTCGTGTTTCTGTGAGTGTCAGACAAGGGGCTGCTGTAGGGCTGGGGCTGGGCAAGGTGGATAAACCCCAAATAATTCATTCAGGAGGGTCCAACCTGCAGCTCCGGTGCTCAGGACTCTTCCCACGTGGTGGCTTTGCTCTGCTGGTTGGGAAGATCCCCATGGCTGCATTTAAGATTTCCTCCTCCAAGTGCTCAGAGGCCCCTGACCCAAAATCTGCTGTTTGTGCCACCCTCCTGTGGCAGATGCAGCAATGCTGGGTGTCACATGTGACACCCTATGCCTGGCAGGGTGGAAAGGAGAGACCCATGGGAATGGGGAGGAGCCCTGCAGCTCCTTCCCTGGGGAAAGCTGTGTCTGTACAGGTTGGTGTTCAAGATCCCACCCCCAATCCTGCACCCTTTGGCACAGCCACTGGCCACTCAGAGCTCACTCAGCTCAGAGTGGGACTGTCCCACAGAAAAACTTACCAGCCCCTGAAAATGGTGGCCAAAATCTCAATATTTCCCTGGGGTATGACAGGATGAAGCCACTGCCAGCTCCTTGGTGTGGATAACATGGAGCTGAAGGGCTCAGGAAGGTGCCCCCGTGATCCCTTTGCCCAGCAGCCTGGAAAGGAGCACAGAGCTCTCCCCTTCCCAGCACCTGACAGCTGCCAAAGGTCAGGATTAAGCTCCACAGACCTTGGCAAGGGTTTGTGCAACAAAATCCCCTCCAACACCTCGGGAAAGGCTGGGCTGAGCTTCACCTCCTCTCACTCTATTGGAGATTGGGGTGGTTTGGCCGGGCAGAGCAGCCAGGGGACGTGGCCGGGCTCCCTGTGCCACCAGGATCTGCTCCAAATCTCCCCCCACGAGCCCTTAATCAGCTTCCACCTGGGATTAGCTCAAACATTCCCAGCCTCTGGTTCAAAATAGCTTTTCTTGCTTGTGGGCAACTAATCCAACAGGAGCCCTGTCCCTCCAGCAAGAGTGGGGTTTTCCTAAGGCTTGAACCTTGCCTGGTTCCCAAATAGTTTTGGATTGAGAAGCTAGGGCATGGGATGCACATGTTCAGAGCTGGGTTGTGATGGGGATTCATAAAAGCAACTCCAGTAAACTGGTCCAAGGCAGGTACCAAGAGCACAAGAGCCCAGTTTGGGATGAATTTATTTGTATTCTGGGGGAAACTCAGGTTTTCCACAAGAGATTTCACTCAGGAGCCCACAGACTCCCTTCTGCTGACAGCAAACAGAGCCAAAAAACCTCCCTGTGCATCTGAGGCCACCAGGACCTGGGGATGAACTGAGTAAAAAACCAGCCCCTTCTGCAGGACGGATCCCCAGAGCAAAGAACTGCTGAAAACCCACAGAAAAAAAAAACCAACTCCCTCAGCACCCAGAGGAGCAGGCAGGTTGGGAAGGGACGTGCAAGCAGCCACATCCCCAAGTGCAGCTGATGACGTGGCCATGATTTAATAAAGGACATTATTAGTGCCCTGCTAATGGCTCCAGGCGCCGGCAGCAGAGCTGGCCGGCTGCTGGCAGCTCCCAGCCCGGCACAGCTCATTCCCACCAGGCTTCTAAAGATTCAATTCACCTCCAGGAGCCTGCAGAGGGATTTGCATCAACAGTCCCCCATCACAGCCTCCTCCTGCTGCCCCCATAACCGGGCACACAGCAGCTCAAACCCCGCAGTCAGGCAGAAATCCCGCCTCAAATTAAAGATAACACAGCCTCCACCCTTCAGCCACTTCATTTCCTCCCCATAAAAGCTGCTCCCACCTGGCTCCTTCCCACTGAACCTGCCACAACACCCGGCAAGACCGAGCAGGAAAACCCAGCTGGGGTTCCAGCAGCAACAGCACTGCAAAAAAAGCTCCCTCCCAGCAAAAATACACCCAGAAACCAGCAAAACCCGGGGCTTGGGGGAGGCAAGGTGGTGGGCACAGCTGGTGGCCTCTCAGCCATCACTCCTGGTGTTTCCCTGCCCTTTGCCTGCTCAGCAGTGATTGGGGTGTTGAGGAGCTGCCCTGGGGGAGGTGAGGGCCCCTTGTCTGTCAGAAATCGATGTTGGCTGGTGAGGTGTTCATTTCTGTGTCCTCAGAGTGGGAGTTTTGGCTGAGCCCCTGTTTGGTGCCACGAAGGCTCTGCTGCTTGCCCCTGGTTCAGGCAGCATCTGCACCACGGTTCATCTCCAGGCAGGAAACTCCAAAAAAGAAAAATCCCTGTGAGGCAGAGACGGAGCAAATCCCCCATTTCCACAGGGTGAGACATCTGCCAGCAAAGGGACTTGGCAAAGATGGGGAACCTGCGTCAGAGGCTGAACCCTCCAGTGCTCCAGCTCCTCCAGCACCAGGGCTTGGCTGGGAGAGGCCCTCTGTTTCTGTCTGAAACCTCCATAAAAATAGCACAATTATGGGAAAATCCTTGTCCAAGTGGAAAAGAAAACACCAGTCTGGCTTTCACGAGGAAGCAGGGCTCTATAAAAGCTCTCCTATAGCATTTGCTGTTTCTGTCAGGCATCCAAAGCCTTGCTCAGAGCCCTTCACCCAGGGGCACAGCTCCACGGGGCGAGGCCGGGCCCCTGGTAAAGGATTTTATGATTTTTTTTTTTTCCTCCCAGCATTTCACTTCACCTCATCAGAAGTTTCCATACATTGGGAACAAACCGTCTGCAGGAGCCTCCCCTCGGAGCAGAGCGGGGCAGCCCCCGCCGGGAGCAGCTGCTTGATCCCGAGCCATAAATAACAGGCCAGGCTGGAAAATCTCCATGGGTTTGGGGTTTTTGTTTTGTCACAGAAGTCGAGCTGGTGATGTCTGTCACCCCCTGTCCCTGCTGTCCTTCCAGCAGCCTTTCCCTGAGTTCCCCCAGTGCCTGCCCTCACAGGGCTGATCCCCTTCACAGACTTGGGGTGCCCTGACAGATGGAGGGATTTAATTAATCCTGGAGAGATCTAATTACCGGTGCCCAACCCCGGACAAAGTTTGTGCTCACAACACCCCCAGATTCCCCAAAACAGAGCAGGACCCTGCCTGGGCTCACATGGAGAGGGGGTGGCAGCAGGGCTCTGTCATTTCCCCTCTCCGCAGGCAGGGCAGGGTCCCCGCAGGGGTGACCACGTTCCAGGTGACATTTCCTCCGTGCCTGGCCCGCTTCTGCGGGGGACATTTCTCGGTCAGCAACAGAGAACGGCCTCGGCTCTATTTATACCCCACCCTGCAGCCGGGTAAAAATAACCCCGGCGTGCTTGGCAGCCCGAAGGCGCTACTGTAAATCCTCCGTGTCAGCGAGAAAATCGCGCCCGGCTCCGAGCCGGGGTCCCGCTGGGAAAGGAGGCGCTGGGGGAAGCCCAGGGGCACCCCTGAGGTTGGACCCCGAGTGCAGGAGGAAAGGGATCGAGTGAACCCATGGAGCAGCAGCTGGCAGCATCCCCGCGTCCCAAAAACCCGGCTGGGAAGCAGAGCAGGAGTGTCAGATTGCTCTTGAACCGGGATTAAAGGCCACTGGCGCTGCTGTATTTTTAGCTTCGTGATCATCCTTAAAAAAAAAAAAAGTCCCTCATAGTGGCCGGTGGGATGGCAGAGGAGACAGGAGCTGCCCCAAGCTCGGCTCTTTATAGCCCGTCCTCTGGCCACGGGGAAGGTCGCGGTGACTCCTGCAGCGCTGTCACCTCGCGGGGACCGGGGACCCATCCAGCCAGAGCCCGGGGCTGCTGCCGCCTGAGTCAGCTTTATCTGCCGGCCTATTAATAGCTGCCGCTCGGCTCGGCCCTGCTCTAATTGCAGGTTAATAAAACAGCCGGGGAGAGGCTGCCCCGCATCCCGGATTGTTCCTCCTGGCCCCGGCTGGGAACAGCCCCGGGATGCGGGAGACGCCGGGTCCCGCTCCCCCCCCAGCCCCGGGGGTCGTTCCACGCCGGGGCTGTGCCGGTCCTGGTGCTTTTCCGCCTCCATCCAAAGGCCTGAGAGAGATTTGGAGGCTCTTCCCAAGGCCACTGCTCAGGGACAGCCTCGAGTTGTCCCTCTTGCTGTCACTTGGATGCTCGGGGTGGGCAATACTGAGTGCCGGGCTTTCTCCTGGGATCTTCCCTGCAGGGATTTTCCTGCAGGACTCGCGGCTGGGCTGCTGAGGGCACCGAGCTGTGATGGTGAACGAGAAACGTTCCCACATCTGCTGGTCCCCTCCCCATCCCAAGGGACTCCCGCTGCCCACACCACACGGGGTTAAAACCTTTGGGTTTCTGGAACGATCGGGGGCTGTAGGAACCAGCCCAGCCCAGCCCAGCAGCCGCCCCACACACACGGGGGCTGAAGGTGATTCTTTGGCCACTTCGTTGTCCCCAGGGCGGGGGCAGTGCCTCTTAGGGACACACCCAGAGTGTCCCCCGGGCTGCTGTGGGGCCAAGATCAAATTAAGATTTTGGTGAAACCGAGAGACGACCCTGACCCCTCTGCCTGGATCCCGCTGCCCAGGCCGTGGGATGTCGGTTCCCATCTCATCTTCCTTGTCCCTTTCCCACCTCCCAGGAATGTCCCGGCTCCTCCTCACCTCCCTCCTCCCCCAGCTCAGCTTTCCTGGCCGTGGCCTGAGCTCACTCCCGGTTCAGGGCCCCGGGCTGTTCAAAGAGGGTTAAGTTGCTTTTTCGGCCCCGTGGGGAATTAAGGGTGCTTAGCAGCACGGGGGGCACGGGGACAGGGACAGGGCACAGGGACAGGGCATGGGGACAGGGACAGGGCACAGGGACAGGGCATGGGGACAGGGACAGGGCACAGGGCACAGGGCACAGGGCCAGGGCATGGGGACAGGGACAGGGCACAGGGCACAGGGACAGGGCACTGGCACAAGGGACAGGGGACAGGGACAGGGCACAGGGACATGGACAGGGCATGGGGACAGGGCATGGGGACAGGGCACAGGGACATGGACAGGGCATGGGGACAGGGCACTGGCACAAGGGGCAGGGGACAGGGCACAGGGACAGGGCACGGGCACAGGAACAGGGCATAGAGACAGAGACAGGGCACAGGGTCAAGGGACAGAGCATGGGGACAGGGGACAGGAACAGGGCACTGGCACAAGGGACAGGGAACAGGGGACAGGAACAGGGCACAGGGACAGGGCCCTGCCACCTCCAGCAGTGGGATGAGCAGGGGTTGCATCAGCCCATCCCCAAAACCCCAAATAAAGCGCTGCCTTCCACCTGGCTGTGCCCGTACCCGAGGTGGAGGCAGCAGGAGTTGCTGGAGCCCATCCCCTGGGAGCAGCTCTGGATTTTGCAGGGATTTGCACAGAATAAAGCTGCACCAGCTGCTTTAGTACTTGAAAATTTTATTTTCTCAAATGAGCACCAACACATATTGTAAATATGACAAACAATACGCCTCCCTCTAATACTGAAGAACTATATACAATGTACAAATACATGAAAAGGTGAAAACCAATTATTTGAAAACAAACAATTGCATTTATGACTGAAGCAAATGACCTGAAAGAATATGCAAAAAAAAAAAAAATTAAAATAAGATCAAAGAAATAAAAGTATACACAATTTGTAAACACAAGAGCATCCATAGACAGGCTGGTATTGGAAATATTGTCCTTAGTTTTGTCAGTGGGGAAAGCATTCCCATTTCCTTAGGAAGAACAAAACAAAGGATACACACAGTTGTAATGATGAGAACAGCTTATTTGTGGTTGTACCTTACACAATGCCATTCTGCTTGCATTTAAATACGTTGATTTATTTGTTTATTTGTTTTTTTAATTTTTTTTTTCTGGATTCAAGATGATTTTGTTTCCCCTCTTCTGCTTGTTCTTTTTCACCAGGATTTCTGCAGAAAAATCTCTGTCTAACCTGATTGTTTCTGAGCACTGAGGCCTCTCCCGTGGGTGGGAAGAGCTCCTTCCCACTGAGCTGAGCTTGGTGTTGGGTGTCCCCTCTTCATCCCAAAACTGCTTCACGGGGAAGCTCCTCCCCCAGCAGGGAAGTGCAGTGAAATGCATGATTCACACACTCTCACCGAGCAGTCAGAAAAACGCAGAGAAAATTCTCACTTGATCATCACCAGAACAACAGGTTTTATTTCCCACGGGGTGATTTGTTTTTTTGTTTTTTTTTCTTTTGTTCCTCTGTGGTTTGAAGTCGTGCGCACCAAACCCAGAGAATTAAAGAACCTGCAACAGCTCTTGAACAGCTCCTTGCTCAGCAAAACACAGTCCAGTGGTTTGTGCTGTTGGTCCACTTTGGGATAAACAAGAGACCAAATGAAATAAAAACGGAGAAGGGGGGAGATTAAAGACAGAAAGGAGAACAAAATAAATGAACTTTCCTGCCAAGAGAGGTAAACTTTTACTCTAATTTGTTATGTAGCAGCCTGGTTAAAAAAAAAAAAAAAAAAAAAACAAAAAAACAAACCAAAACAGAACAACAACAACAAAAATCCTCCCCTCAAAAATAAAACCAGGATCCAAAAATTTCTGGTTTAGGTTAAAATTGAGTTCAAAGCTCCATCCTCATCCCTGCTGCCCCCAGCAACAGCGAATCCGAGGCTGCAGCTCCTGTCCAATCCCAACTCCTACAGCTCCAGATCCTACCTCACTCCAGCCAATGTTGGTGCAAGAGGAAATTCCAGGCCTGGATTCCACAAACCAGGGGAAGTGGGAGCCCCGGGGGATCCCTGCTGGGAGCAGAGGGGACCCTGGGGAAGGCAGAGGGGAGCTGGAGCCCTCCAGCCCAAATATCCCCTCTGGGGCTGCTGGCCCCAACCCAGCCACCAAATCTGCCAGCTGGGAATCCCCCCCTCTCCTGCCACATCCACAGGAAACACGGATCCACTTCAGAGGACAACGTAAATTATGGTTTTTGTTTCCCTTTAAACATATTTTCCAACGAATACAGAAGGGAACAGGATCATCATAAACAAGAACAACAACAACAAAAAAAAAGTGTTCTCAGGGAGGGGCTCTGAGAAAACAGCACCAAATATATTATTTCTTTAAAAAAATTAAATATTATTTACAAAAGTATATTTCACAAGATAACGTCTGGGGGTTATTTTTTTTTTCTGCTTTGTATATATATATATATTATCATCTGAATATTTCTTACAGGGGGGGTCAGCATTTCACACCAGACAAATCCACCAAAGCAAAAACGATTTCAAACTTAACTCAAGTCTGAGCTTTGGGGTAGAGGGGGGGATGTAAACTCCAGGGTGCTCACAGCTGCCCAGACACGAGGCTGGACACCAAAAAAAGAAGGAAAACTTGCTGCTGTCCGTGTTTTCCCGAGGATGCTGCCCATGGGAAGCAGCACCACCTGCTCAGGCAGCAGCTTCCATGGGCCACATCCCCACTGCTCCTGGGAAAAGGCCCCACCTGGCTCAGCTCAGCAGGGAAGTTCTTTGGTTATCTCTGAGTGTGTCGCTCTCCCTGGGCTGCTGTGGGAGCCACCAGCACAGAGCCCAAATTCCTGCCAGCCCCCAGGGCAATCAGCAGCCAACTAAAGCTCTTCCTGCTCACTGGACACACACACAGGAGCTGCACAAGCCCATTTCTCCTCATCCACCTGTGCAGGACGTCACAGCCGCTCCCCAGGGAACTCTCTGGGTGCTGGGGACAGGCACAGCTACACTCTGGGTTCCCATCAGGGCTCAAGGCCAGGCTCTCAGCAAGAGACTGATGGGACAAAACCAATTAAAAACAGATTAAGACCTCGCCCTATCCAAGCTTGGACTGGTTGCCATTAAAAGCCCAACACCTGTGACCAGTAAAAACCAGCCAGGTCTGATGGGGCATTGTCCTTTTTTTGTCCCACATGAATGGATAAAAACATTTCCACCTGGCAGCTCTCTGGAGCTGGGATTTCTCAGAGCAGTTCTCTGCACAGCCCTGCCTTTTGTATCGCTTTTTGATCAGCAGTCACTGCAAATACCAACATCAAACCATGAGCCCTCTGTGCTCTTCTCAACCTCAGAGGATTTGGGATGATCCCTTAGCTCTCCCAGCCCCTTTTAAAGGCTCTGTGGAGACTACAGGGCTCTTTGAAGAACAGGAATTACTTCCCACTAGTCAAAATCCAATGAATTGCCATGGATCCTCAATGAAAGGACAGGGAAGTGGCACCAGGTCAGTGCCAGAGTCCACAAGACAGCAGGTGCTGTGGAATTTCTGATTTTTTACTGGATTTGTCACCGGAGGGAATGTGGCTGATGGAGGCAGAGACAATCCAAAAGAAAAGCTGAAGCAATTGTTACACAGCCAGAGCAGAAGGGTGAGGGCAGAAGCCACCTCTGGACAGGTTGGTCACAAACTCCATCCCCTGCAGGAGCCCGGCCAACTCCACCTCAATTCTCCAAGGCTGTCAGGAGCAGAGCTTTGAGAGAGAAAAACACAACCTTTGCCTGGTCTGGTTTGGGTTTCAGCACAAGGATCCAACACCCAATTCCACCCTGATCCTTGAGGAGAGTCTCTATTCACATTCCCTGCCAATTGAACAGCAAATGCCTCTTCCCCAGCCCCCTGGAATCTCTCAGGAGTGGGGGCCAGTGACAGATTACAGCTCCAAAGCTTCTGTTTCATAAGGAGTCACCACCCCCTGCACAATACTCTTTCCTTCTGGATTAAGAAAGATTTCCCCCCATGGATTAACCTAGTTGAAAGAATTTTGCCAGCAAAAAGAAAAACTCACTTAGGGAGAGATAAAACAAACTCAGGCTCAATAGTCCTGGGTTATGCACCAGATACTGGCTGGACTGCTGCAGAGCAAACTCCTCGTGGTCGTTTTGGCCTAACACAGTTCCCCTCTCACACACACAACGCCCCTTCCCCACCATCCACCTCAGGAAGGTGCTCAGGAATCACCATGGAAAAATTAAAATGGGAAGGACTCATTGCCCCTTGCAGTTTAGACACCCACATCCGCCCCTCAAGGCAAAGATCATTCCAGGGGTGGTGGGGAGATGTTTTCTCTTTTTCTTTCCTGTTCTCCCCGTGCCTGCAGTGGGCTCCTGGGAGTGGGAAAAGGAGGAAGCACTTGGGGAGGATACCTGGAAATATCCACCTGTGCAACACAACCCCAGGAACTCGGCTCCCTCCTCACCCCATCCTTGCGCCATTTCTGTGCCAGACTCCCCCACTGGAGCCTGGGGTTCAAGGAGAAGGTTCTGGAACAGCATTTCCCTACTTGCACTTGTGAAAGGTTGGTAAAACACAGCCAAGGGTGCTCAGGGGAGGCCAGGAAACCCGGGGCTCCCCTCTGTCACTGTCCCCATCCTCCTCTAGGGAATTTCCTCTTCCTTGCCTCGCACGTGCCTTTTTTCACCCTGCCACGTTTTCTAAGCTGCAGCTCCAGCCTCCTTGTGCCTGAAGTGGTTTTCTCCTCCTCTCTGAAGGGCTCAGGGGTCAGGATTTGGTTTGTGCAGCCGTGAGGATGCTCCCCACAGCCGTGCTCTGCTGGGACGTTCGGCCTCCCTACCCTGAACCAGCAAGAGAAAGGAGAGGCAGGGAATCTCTCCAGCCTCCAGGTCCTGCCCCCTCCAACAACGAGTTCAGAAAGAGCAAAGGAAACACAGATTGTGGGGGGAACTGGTTCTGCCTCGGGCTCAGCCAGCTCGGGCTGAGGCTCCGCCGATGGGTTCGGGATTCGGAGAGAAAACGCAGCCGTGAGGTAACTTCTGTCCTTTTAGACAAGGAGATATTCCTCTGTCCTTTTTAGACAAGTAGATATTTCTCTATCCATTTAGACAAGTAGGTATTTCTCTATCCATTTAGACAAGTAGATATTTCTCTGTCCATTTAGACAAGGAGATGGTTTCAAGCCTTGCTTTAACCAGGACTGAAAGGAGAAGCCCAGCGTCACCTTCTGATGGTTCCCCACTCCCCCACCCCTCTCCCACCTTCTCCTGCCCAAACCTCGGGGTCTTCCTCCCACACCTGGGGAGGTGCCAGGAGAGCCCAGGTCAGGCTGGATCGAGCACTGGGCACATGGAATGGCTGTCGGGCATTCGGTGCATTCTCTGAGCCAACGCCAGAACAGAGAGAGAAGCAGCCAGGGTCAACTCACAAACAGATACAAAGCAAAGAGACAGAGAGACAGAAATTTAGAGGCCAGTCACCAATAAAGATGGAGAAGGGTGTGAAGATGCTCCCGGATTGCAGAGCCTCTAAATGCATGGAACCAAGCGTTCAGTCACTCTCTCACTCTTGGATATAATGTTCGGTTGGATGGCATTCTCTTACACGCTGCTAGGGCTGGGCTCTCCCCACTCAATCCCAGCCATTATCCTTGATCATGTGAGCTAGTTCAATGATGTATTTGCCTTCTTTATACTTCTGGCTGCTTTCAAAAGCGTGTTCCTGAAATGAAAGGGGGAGGAAGAGAGAGATCTTTGGTGATGTTTGGATGTAAATCACGTCACGGATCCGATCTGCGAGCGCTGCTGCAAGGCTGGGCCCACAGAGGGGAAAAAAGCCAACTGCAGGTCTTCCTGTTGGCTCTCAGGAAAAGTATGAGGGGAAAAATCTTAAATCCTGCCCCTAGAATTGTAAATCCTGCTTCTGGAATCTTAAATCTTGCCTCTGGCTGTCTTTACATGCTGGGGAGAAGGGATTGGCAGCATGGAACGTGTAGGCCAAAGGCAACTGCTCCTAGGGCCAGGATTTAGGGAGCACTGGTGGTAAAATCCAGCTCTCTCCAAGGTGGTTTGGGAATTTATGGAAGTTTGTTAGGAATGAAGTGCTTCTCTCATTGGGAATGGGATGGATTATGGTGAATTTAAGGTGGAAATGGAGTCCCAGGAGAAGATGCCATTCTCAACAGATCTGTGCCTGCAGCTGTGCAAGCACACAGGGATCCCCCATATCCCTGAGCCTCTGCATGGATTCCTACCTCATCCTTTCTTGGTGCTTTCCTTTTTACAGCCTTTCACCTGACTTAGTGAAGAGTATTTCTGTCCAGAGGCCATGGATCCGAACTAGGATTTGTTTAGACACTGGTGAAAACATTTGGACAAAATGGTGTGGGCCTCCAGAAGCAGAAATTAGGATGTAACATTGGATTTTATTGGAAGATAATTGAATTTTTGAAGAGCAAACAGATAAAACTCCTGTTCAGCTGCATTTCCAGTGGGAAGGACACAGGATTAATGGAGCATTCTATTATTCTGATAACATCTACCAGAATAATAGAAAAAAGAGAGCGTGAACCACAGGACTGAAGTTATCCTCATTTATGTTAAATGTCACTGAGGGGCACCCACCAAAACCAGGTGTAAATTCTTAGTAAAAAAACCCCAAAAAAACAAAAAACAAAACTACATTAAAGCTGATTCTCCAAATGCAACACAAAAGCATTTCCTCCACACAAAGCAGGAGGAAAATAAATGGTTACAGACGAAAACCTGCATTTTGGGCTCCCAAAATGATCTTTCCACCCCCTCAGCTGGAGCAAAGCTGCCCAAGGGGCAAAGCCAGGGACACAAATACTCACATATTTCCAGCCCAGCGTGGTTTTGCAGTTTTCACAGTAAATATCTGCCACGGCGTGCAGTCCTGTTAATAACACCCGCTCCTCTGCAGGGCCACAGCCCACGTTAACTCTGGGACAAAGCACAGATGCTCCCCATTAGTGCCTTTCCACATCAAGATGCTCCAATAAAGCTGACAATGATTTCATTGCAGTGTTTGAAAACAGGAGCAGGAGGTTGTGAGTTTCCCAGCTGTGCCCTGAACAAAGCTCTCTCGCAGTTCCAGAGCAGAATGAAAAGGTAAAATGGGGGTTTTTTATGCAACTAAAAAAACTCAATGAAAGCTTTGAACTGGAGATTAATAACACTCTAGTCACTTGTGCTAATTAGGCATTTGAGAAAGATTTTCATTCTCAAATTGATAAAATGGTACTTTTACTTTCTCAAATGGAAAATTGAAAAATGTGACTGAAATAAGCTGTTCTGCTGAACGACAGACCAGCACTGACCTCCCCAAAACTATTTCCAGTCACTGGGAAAATTACACTCAGTTTTTAGGAAGTGCATATTTAGATATCATCTATCTCCACATTTACAAGACTCTGGCTCTTTGGTTCAGCTACATCCTGGGAGAGGAGAATGACTCAGCCATTAGCTCTGCTTTCTCAACCTGATGATGAAAAAAATCACCTTTTCCTTGCTGCTTATCTGAAACCTCAACACGACTCAAATATGAATCAGGGGCTATTTCTGCCTTTTTCTCCAACCCTTGGGAAGCTCTCAAGTCCCAGGCAGAGGTTTTCTGAAGGGAACTATGGGGTTTCTTTTTTTCCTCTCTCGGGAGGGTTTTGTGAAGTCCACCCCGAGCGGCGCGGCGCGCGCAGGGTACTCACACGGAGTTGAAGAGGTACGCTCGTCCTTGGCTGCCCTGGAAGGACTGGAAGGCAAGAAAACAAAGCTCAGTTGAGAGGAAAGAGGCAACTGTTCTCCAGCTCCAACACCTGCCCTTTTCACAGGACACACCTGGAGTTCCCAGTGTTTTCATACAGGCCCAACGTGCTGCTCCAGAGTTGAGTTTTCTCTCTTATGTCCCTGCAAAATCTCTTTTCACCCTTCTGGTGTTTATGAACTTCACACCATTCTTCAGCCTCACCTGAAGGCTGCCAAAAACTGATCTGAATTTCTTTTCAAACTGCACTTGCACATGGAATTTGCCTTGGGAGTTGCACAGCCAGCTGCAGAAGCAAGCTGAGGGATTGGGATCTGCCTGTGCCAGGAGCTGTGCACACAAACACAGACCCAGAGATTGCACAAAAAGCCTCGAGGTGTGTGCAAGCCTCCTGGGACTGGGGCTAAACCCAGCAGGAGATGGAGATGGACACGGACAAGAGAACCACAGAGCAGCCAAACTACCCCAGATAATCCAGGCACATCCTCTCTGCCCCACATTTCCTCAGGATCTGAGAGCATCACCAAGGAAAGGCAGTGTTTTGGAGGGATCAGGACACTGCAGGCAGATCCCAGCGTGCCACGGCTGTGGCATCACCCTGTGGCAGTGCCTGGCTGACAGGCACCAAGTGCCACCTGAATTTTTCATGCACTTTGACAGGCACACACTGAATTAAACATTTGGTGCTTGTGAGCAAGAGCTGGGCTGTCTGTTACCTTGTGGGACACTTCAGGGAATGTCTGCACCCAGGGGCAGGGGAAGTCAAAAAAGCAGCTTTTCTAGACCATTTAATCCTTTACTTTGCACCTCACCAGGAACCTTGGAATGCTTAGTGATTTTCTGAAAACCTCAGCTGATTTCAGACTTTAAAAGGGGGGACAAGGTTTTGAGGGGAAAGAGAAACATTCATGTTTTACCTCCAGGTCCTCTAACAATGGTAAATTCTTTGGTTAAGAACAACCCCACACCACATAAAATAATCTCGGGGGGATCCTGGCACTCCTTGGGTTGTGCTCTCCTGCACCAGCCCAACTCCTACTTTGTAGAGAGGCACTCAAAGCCCTGACAGCTTCCTTGGGAAGATCCCCAATTGCAAAAGGATCCTTTTCCACAGAGCAGAGGCACCTCAGAGGGCAAAAATGCCACAGGGCACCTGGGCAGGGAGCCACAGCCAGCAGTGCCAGCTGCCTGTGAGGTCTGCAGGGCAGCAAGGGCTCTGCCAGCTACAAAATCCCTGCCTGGCACAGAATTGCTGGGTCCTGGAGGGATAACTGTTCTTCAGAGGGATCTGAAGGCCAATATTAGTTGCCACCCAGGGCACAGAAGAGTCACTGTGGATCCAGAGAAGATGCCTGAGGCACTGGGATATCTCTTTGACTCAGACAAAAGCAGTGCCCTGAGGAATTTTCTTGGGGAGGAATTAAATAGGACACATGGCTCAAGCATGTTTGTGTAATTGCATTTATTAGAGAAGCTCCTTTTAATCCCTCTGCAGCACTCCAGCTCTGTGTTCCTGCTGCTGTCATACCCCACACCAAACCTGCCTGGCTGCTCCCAATCCCAGGGACCTGGGGGGGGGGGGAAGTGGGAACACAAATGATGATTCCTTGCTCAGAAAGGAGAGGCCAAGCCACACCTGGCTGCAGCAAGCAGGAGGGCACTGCCTGTCCCTGCTGCAGGGCTGGGATACCATGGGAAAGGTTCAGGGATGAAGCACAAAGTCCCACAGCACCGTGTGTGCCACCACAGCAAAATGAAAGCAGATGAAACTTTCTCACCATCCAGTCCTTCCCAGTAAATACTTCTCTGTAAACACCAAAGTGACTGAGTTTGCCAACAACAGCAACTATGGGAGCAGAGTTTTTATTGGTACAGAAATAGGATTTTCTGCTCCTGCTGTACAAAGGTCTGTCTTTAATAAACAACAAACCCAGTCCCATCAGCTGTGCTGAGGCTCACTGGACATTGTTCCACTCCCAGGGGCAGCAGCATCCCTCCAAAGGTGCCTGCCCCTCCTCCCAGCTCAAACCAGTGCTTGGGGGTATCTAAGGGTGGTCACTGGAATAAAAAAAATAAAAATCCCATTATTTATCCCCTGCCCAAGCAGAAGTTTTCAACAAACCACTGCTCAGCTTTCAGTGCTGTCTCAATAGTCACCCTCCAGCCAGCAAAGGGTTTGGCAAAACATATAAAAAGAAAGAAGTCTCTAACCACAAGTTCCCCAGTGCATTTGCCTCTGCAAGGCTGAGCTGCCTGTATCTTTGTAAAGGTGGCACAGGCAGCTTTGATCTGGGTGTTGTAACCTGAGCACTTCCCGGAGATGTTCCTGCTCTTCTGGCATGCCAGAAAAATTGGCATATGCTGCAATGGGAACTACAAAATCAGAAAAAAAACAGGTATATTTATACACAAGCAGATGCTCTTGTATTTGTTTTTGCTGTTTTGTTTGTTTCTTTAAGAGACACACAAAGATTTCCACAACACACTTGATTTTCACTGAAGTGACAGCCAGCAGCCAGACCTACTTTCTGTGCTCTGCATTTTCTCTGTGTAGATTTTCCGGATACACTTTCAAAGGTGCATCTCAATCCTCCTCCCACAGAAATCCAGACTCTCTGAAATAACAGCTCCTGGCATCACTTTCCAGCAGAAAGAAATGGAAAGGATCTTTTCTGTTGTTGTTTCCTACTGGAAGCCCAAGCACATATTTTTCCCTGCACTCTAATGCTCACTGTCTGGCTGGAAACACATCTGGATGTGCCAGCAACACAACCCTGCCTCCCCATCCTGTCTGAGCCCTCTAAAAAATCGACTGGAGCTGTTGGGATTGGAGATGCACAAGAGCTCATTCCTCCTGGCACTCAGCTCAGGAAGCCTCCCCACTCCTGGGTGCTCAGGAGAGAGGCATCCAAAAGCTGCAGGGCCCAAGGAATGCTGACTGGAGTATCCAGGTGGGAAGCCACGAGCCTGCAGTCAGCAGTTTGGAGTGGATCCTCTCTCTCTTCACCTTAAGATGCTTTTGGCAGCTGCTCTGGTTTAAGAAGCTCCTGCCACCCAATTTGCAGCCACTCGTTATGGTCCCTCAGCTGTGCTGATCCCAAATTAGAGCTGTGAAATCGTTGTTTTTAAAAAACAGATGTTTTGCAGGGGGTGGGATGGGTTTGAGGGAAATAGCTTTTCCCTCTTTACCCTGCCAGCCACTTAAAGGACAACCCCAGGCAGTGCTTCGTGGTCACAGGGTGGGGCAGACACGAGTCCTGGGGGGTGGGGAGTTCTCTAAATGTGCAGAACTGCAGCTCTGGTGAGAGGCTGGGCCTGCAGAGAGGCACCTGGGGTTTCACAGATGCTGCTGAACCAGCCCTGCTGCAGGAGCCAGCAGGACCTGCACCCACATCCAGCTCCCCTGGGTGCACCTGGGATGGGCCCAGCCTGCAGGACCACGGATCCTGCTCTGCTCAGCAGCCACCACCCTGTTTGGGAGCTGTTTGGGTGAATCCATTTGTTTGAGTTTGCTCTGAGCATGGCGCAGGGACAGGCTCTGCCTCTCCACCACTCCTGCCTGCTCCCTGTTCCACCTCCAGACCTTTGCTCTGGTACATTCCCCTCTCTGCTGACTGCTGCAGACACAGGAGGGAATTCTGACATTCCAAGTGATGCCAGGGAAAGGCACAAACTCTGAGAACACCGTCCCTGCTGCACCTCCAGCTCCTCATTCACAGCACAGCCCACTCAGCAGTTCCACTCTCTGAACAGATGACAGGATTAATGCCCCAAGTCTTTGTGACGGTGCCTGACAATGGGCTAAACACAAAAAGAGCTGCTGGAATCATCTGGAAAAAGAGGAAGCAGTTGCCAGGGCTAAATGGCTCCACAGTGATGCTTGTTCCCTGCAGACTGCAGCAGAGAAAACCCCCACGTACCTATATCCAGCTGGCAGCCTTTTAACAATCCAATAAAACAGAAATGAAAAGGCAACTGGTCCCAAAGAGGTCCAAGAGGGAAGGGAACAGCGTGTGCCCCTTCAGGCTCTGCTCCTGAAATAATTCCCACTGCAGGGATGCAAATGGAGCTGAGGGCCTAAAGGCAGCCTGGAGAGCCACAGGAACCAGGATTTTCCAAAAGGGACACGCTCCCAGTGATATCCCCACGGGGCAGAGTGGTGCAGTGGGACCAGGGATGTTACAAACCCTTGGGCACCGAATCTGTGCCTGAGAAATCCACACAAGGAGCTCTCCAGAGAGGTCTGGGATCACTGACTTCCCAGCTTTTGGCTCTGAGTTACTACAGCCAACAGCACAACACAGACTGTCAGGTTTATCTATTCCCACTGCTGGTTTAACCCTTCAACATCCAAGGATGAGATGTCCTCACAAAATACAGCTTGAACAGGCAGAGGAAACCTTTAAGTGAGACAAAATATGGTGTCAATATAACCTGACACAAGTCTGAGCACCAAGATGTGCCCCAAGGCCCAGGTTTCCTGGTGCTCATGCACTTAATCCCAATTCCTACCTGCTGCTTTCCCACATCCCACACAATGCTCGGCCTTCATGGCACCTTTCAAGCCTGATTTGATTTCATTTGATTAAAAATATGAGCCCTGGAATGTGTTTAGAGGAACAGCACCTGTAACAGCACCAGGTGTATGATGGCTCCATGAGGAGTTTCCTTGAGAGTCACTGGGCAGCAGGGAGAAAACTGGAAAATAAAAACTCTGACAATTCCTGCTGCAGATTCCAGGCTCTGCCTCAGCACCAGCCATTCCAACTCACATCACACTCCAGCATTTCCCAGGGGGACAGGAGTTCAATTGCTTGGTCCCTGTACCCACACAGGCTGCAGAGAGCTCCTCAGGGTTCATTAATTCCCCCTTGCTCTCCCTCACAGCAGGGGCAGGCAGTGATCAGATTAAACAGATTCAATTTTGCTCCGATTACACGAGACACGGAGCCACGTCAAGGGAACAGGTTCCATTATTCCACCTCGTGCACAGATGTGACCTTACCCTGCTCCAGCTGCATTCCTGAGTTTTAATTGAGTTTTACCACGGGTCCTTAATGCTATTTAAAGCCCAAAGTCGATATGGAATTAGTGGACCAAACTCATCTCTGAAATAATTCAATTAATTCGGCACGGCCTTTATTCCCCTGCAGTTGATGTTGCTGGGCAAAAACACAGGGAATAACCAGGATCTGCTGCACTCCATGCTCAGAACAGCTCCAGATTTTGTGGCTCAGGGTATGCAGCCTGTGACCAGGAAGGTGCACAGATGAAAGGCCTTTTGTCTGGTTTTATTCTGATGGGAGCATCATTGCCATTTTTTATTCTGCCTCCCAGGTGTTGATCCAACCTCCAACCCTACTTCAACCTACAAGAATCCTTGTGCTCTGAAATCTCAGTGTTCCAGTGCCATACAAGAACCTCCTGATCCCTAAAATCCTCAGGCAAATTTAAGGAATGGTGAATTTTAGGTTTTTTTTTTTCAACAAGGACTTTTTTAGTCCAGTTTGGTTTGGTTTTCAAAGGGAGATTCTCTCATCCTCTCACGTTTCTGGGCGCTGGAGCCAAGAAAAATCCTAATTTTCACAAGATTCCCAAAAAATGCTGAAGTATCATGAACCCCAGTGGATATCCAGAATTATCCCTGGAATGTCACTGCTGCCCAGGAAGATGGAAAACCAACAGGTACAGGGGGCTCATGAAGGGACTTAAATGGGTCAGGATCCAGGGGCACATTCCCAGTTATTAATCCATACCCAGAGGGCAGGGGATTTCTCTCCAAGGGGAAATTTCATTTTGCAGTTGCAGAAGGGAGAAAGAGAATCTCTTCTGAGGCTCTGCACTTAATGAAGAGCAGCACTCAGGGAAATACAAATTTGCCTAAAATCCAGGGAGTGGTTTTTCCTCGAGCACTTGGATTTCTAGCACAGATTAAGACACTGCTCTGCTGTGCTAAATCCTGAGCCAAACTCTATAAAAACGTCAAAATTCACAAAATAGTTGCAAACTGCTCTGTCCCCTTGTCCCTCACGTGCCTGCCAGGCTGTCCTGACTCACTCCAATCACAACACTGAATTCTCCTCGTGGTATCACAAGCCCTGTGCTATTCCCTCTCCCTCCTGAAGCCCTGGGCTCCTGGACTCTGTTCTTATTTATTTTTAAATGAGTTCCCAGCTCACAAACTTCAAAGTGAAATCTCAAAATGCAAATGCTAAGGGCACAAACTACTGAAGGCAAATAAAAAAAAAACAAAAACCAGAACAACCCCTTCAGATTTACTACTTCTATAAAACTTCACAATATTTTGGGGCTTCTCTTGTGATTTCCACAGTTCCGCTCTGGTTGCTGCTGCTGTTGTGCTTCAAAACTTGCCTTTAAGATGAAAAAGGATGGAAATACTGTGGGGAGAAAGAGCAGATGGAGTGTTTACTTTTAAAAGCAATTACTCCAATTTATTTAGGGGCAGAGAAAAGCAGAGCAGCTTTGGGAGGCAGATCCCTTGTTCTCTGCAGGCCAGGCAGGGAGGAGAGATGTGTGTGATGGTGAATCCCAGGAGAGCAGGGGCACTGGTTAACCCTGATCCCTGCACTTCCATGGCCTCATTGCCAACAGGCACCAGCATTCCCAGAGCTGGGATGAGTTTGGCACCTCTGGCACTTCAGTCACCATTTACACTTGGAATGCAGAAGGAAAGAATTTTGTTATTTGCTGTGAAAAACCACAGAAGGTGACAATGAAGCCCCTTCTGTTTAGACAAGGATGAAAAATGTAATTTTTGCTGTGGCTTTTATCCCCCACTTTTGAGTGCTGCTGTTTTCCTGTAGGCTCAAAGCATCCAACAACCCAGTCATTTTAAAAAGTAGTGGCAGGGGGGAGAATAAAGCCCTTTATTTCCACATTAATTATTGCTGCTGCATGGGTTTTGGAGATAAACACAGAGCTGGGATGGAAGATGGAAACTGCTAATGCAACAAGTTATTTAATTAGCAGCATAATAGTGAGTGTCCACATATCAGTGGAGCACTGTTTGCCATTAATGCAGCCCATAATAGCAGCAATGCTGACACTGAGGGCAGACTTGCTTCTCAGCAAAAGCAGATCTGTCCAGGGCAGCAGCTCCCCTGTGTCCCTGGGGAAGATCCACTGCAGGGAGAGAAAGTCACCAAACACCTCATGGCTGAGATTTTCATCATTTATTAAAATTCTCATTCATTTATTAATCCCATCACCTAAATTCTCAATATTTGTGTTTTGTCAAAAGAAGTTTTGGTACTGAAATTTGTTTTATTGCTGAGGATGTGTCCTCAGAGCTGAGCTGGAATCAGATTTTAACTCCTTTTTTTTCCATGGCAATCTGATGAAAGGGATCACTGGAAATCTCCCAATTCCAGGTATGCAGCCCCAGTTTCTACCTTTGTTATTGCTACTTATCCTAGCAGTTGTGATTCCCATTGTGCATTTGAAGAGAGGAGATGGAGTTTCCTTGTCTGCCTGAGCCCCAATCCTTGCTCATTCCAGTCCTGCTGGATGAGGAAAACTGCAGAGGACAGACTCCTGCCTGCCAGACACAACAGCTCCCCTAAAGCACATGTGAAGCCCTCAGACAGCATTTCCTGCTACTCTAAAATAGAAATTATCCTCAGAGACTCTTCTCCCCGACGGCAGCAGGTGGGAAAAGCCCCCCTGCGTCGCCCCCATATTTTTGTGTGATTAAATGACAGATTAAACCAGAGCTCTGTGTTGTTCCTGGGCTGCTCTTGGAAGGATAAATCAGATTAAAACCACACACCTGCAAGGGAAATTCCCAGGGCAGCTCCTCTCAGGAGCAAGCCCTGGATTCTGCTGGAATTCCTTCCTTTTCCAACTGCAAGGGCCAACAGCTGAAACTCCCAGGAGGGCTCAGACCTCACCAGCTCCCAGCTCCAGTTGTTCAGGATTTGCAGCAGTTGCAGCAAAAACCCTGATGATTCAACTGTCCTTCGTCCCTGGCAGCTCCCTGGATAATAAATGGGAACAATATTTTATTTATGCCCAGGTCATCAATTCTAAGGCAGAGGAAGCAGCAGATGAAAGGAGAGCTGTTTCCTTGAAGAAAGTGATGGATTAGAAAAATCCATTTTTACCCTGTTCCTCCTCCTTGACAGGGAATTCTAAACTCTTGTGATTTATTACCTTTTTCCTTCTTTTTTTGGAACAGAATGAAATATTTAAAAAACCCCCCAGCAGTTAATTGTATAAACACAATTATGCAAGGAGGTACAAATTACCTTGGGCTTGTTCTATTAAACAACCATATCCTGACTAAATAAAACAACCTGATCCTGACTCTCTCCAATCCCATTATGGACAGCAGGATCTGAGGGAACACTTGTAGGGTAAATCCCAGAGGAAGCAATTCCACAGGAACAGAAGGATCTAATTTAGGTGGCTGCATTATGGAATGGGCACCACAAATTCTCATTACCCAGCTCGGATTTCACATCCTGACGTTTTCCCTGCAAAGGGCAGTCGTTGTTTGTTTATTCCCTCCCAAACACGGAGCTGAGGGACTCAAATAACAACCTCGGACCCTCTTGCCCTCCTCCCTGCGAACACCAACCCGCCTGGAAAGGGTTCTGGGGATGGATTTGGCTGGAAAAGTCAAGCCAAGGATGCATCTCCTGCTGGAACGCTGGAGGAAAAGGGCCATTGAACAGCTTTGATGACACATTGTTCTACTGAGCACTGAAATCCTCCCGACCTGTAATTTAACTTTAAACCTCATGGAAGCCAAGAATTACAAAAGGTGCCTTCCCCCCTCACAGTTCACAGCAGTGAAATGGGGAGCTAAAAAACTCTTAATGACTTTTCCCGGAGCTGCTTTGCTGTTTATCACTTGCTGCTTGAACTCTAATACTTGCAATTAAGAGCAAACTCTGAATAATGCCTGGAAGTGGCAAATTCATTAGGGAAACAAGAGCTGGAAAGCAGGATCCAAAAGCTACTGGACAGCTTCTAGAAATGTGAATAAAACTGATAAATCTGGTGCATGAAGAGCTCAGAGCAAATAAATGAACAGAAGATTTCAGTGCACTGCTGAGCCAGTGAGACTGATACAATTATGAAACGTGTGAGCTGAAAAGATGCTGCTGCAGAGTCTGAGGCTGCAACAATGAGAGCAGCTCTGCTTCCATCCCTCAAAAAGATATTGAAATGCTAAGAATGCAGAAGAGAACCGCAAAAATGAGGTGAAACTGGAAAAAATCAGTTTGCACCGTGACAGAGCTCAATCTGTTTAGTCTGCCCAAAAAGTGATCAAGAGTGACTTTGGTTACTGCAGACCTTTTATAGGGAGGAGAGTAGGGACTGGAGATGTATTTTATTAGCAAAAGAAATAAAATAATGGCCAATGATGGGAAGCACAAGTCAGACAAATCTAAATTCAAAGTCTCTGATTTTTAATAGTAAGGATGATTAACCACTGGAAAAAAATGACCAAAGGGAGCAGTGAATTTCCCCTCTTGAAGTCTTCAAATGGAGACTAAATGCTTTTCCTGAAAGAACTGCTGCAATCCTGGTGAAATCCACTGGCCCATGCCCCAGAGGAGGTCAGGTGTGGTGATGTGATGGCTCCTCCTGGCCATAAGAGTTCTTTACTGTGGAGCTGGAAAGTTAAATTCATATTTGGGAAGGAACAAGATCTACTTTAAAGCAAGAATAAAACCTATGTAATGAAAAAGAACTTTACCCTTGGGAAGGGAATACCCATCTCACCTCACACACTGGTTTTTCCTATGATGGAAATGCAGGATTTTCATCAGACATGTCTTGGACACTTATTAAATGCCTCTTTTTCCATTAGGTTAAAGATTACCACGTTGTAATTTTAAATTTATTGTTCTACCTTGTGTGCATGTAGCCCCCACCCAGCAAATAACTTCACATCTTCAAAGTGAACTGAACTACAAATATCAGCTGGTTCCTGAGAAGTAAAGCCTTAAAGAACATTAAACACTGCCTTGTCTACAGGAAAGAAAGAAAAAAAGAAAGAAAAGCAAAGAGTCAAGCCAAAAAACCCAACAACTGCTGCTCCTTTCACCTCTATGTGCTGCATCAAATGTTCCCAAGCAGCTGAACTCATCCACAGCTTCTGTGGAAGCACCAAAGCCTCAAATCCTTTTTCAGATCCTCCAGTTGCAACACGGAGCAAAGGCTGATGCTTTCAGCGAGCCATAAATCTCACCAAGAGCTGCTGAACCACCAGGCTCAGGCTCCAGCAGCCAGGAAAGACAGAGGCCACAAGGATTTGGGAGGGAATTTTCCTGATAAACCTCCCAGCTCCCGACTGAGAAGATCAAAAAGAGCTTCTAAGTGCTCCCTCATTAACAACCCGGCCCCCAAATAAGAAAGTCAGGCACACAGGAGTCCTCGATTTGATTTTTCCTAAATTCTCAAGCGCTGGAGGAGCTGCAGCCTTTTGTGCTGAAGAATTTCCCATTCATGTTCAGCGAGGTTCCATGCAGACATCAAAGGAAAACATTAAACTCAAGCCTCGGGCTAACTTCAGAGGATCCATCACTGAGTAATGTTTAGCAGTTGGATCACAGTAATTCACGGAAAAAAAAAGAAACTGCAGGACGCCCACAAGACATTCTCCACATATTTCCATAATCGGGGACATTTCTGCTCAATTACTGCTCACATTGCACAAAAAAAAATCAGCACCCAAGACACTGAAGTGGCATCTTTGGCCTGGATCTTTCTGCTCTTGTTCCCATCCTCCTTTAAGGGCACCAAGTTCATGTGGATTCCAACAGGAAGAGTTGGAGGAGCACAGAGCAGGTAGAAATCAGCATCACCCCTGGCCAGTCTGAGAAACTTGTTTAACTTCACCTCGTTAAATGTCTATTTTGTTGGCTGCTCCCCTCAGGCCCCACTAGAAAATGATGTAAAAGGCACATTTGTCAAGAAAAACTCCTGTGTCTCCTTCCTGGAGACATTGATTATGGAATATATATTTTCCTTAAACATTCTAAAAGCCATGGGATGTTGTGCCTGTAACAAGAAGTACCTTTCACTTATTTTTTTGGCATTGAAATATGCTTTTTAAGTACAGTTGCCTGGCAGGGTGATTTTGTTTTCACATTAAAATCAAAGAGGATTGGGACACCCTGTACTGATTTGGAGGAGCAGACAGGACCTGCTCCAAAATCTTCCAAGCAGTCTGGACAAAGCAGCAGCATTTCAGGTGGGGAAAAGGAGGAACAAAGACATCCAGTGACTTCCTCAAGGTCACACAGGAATCTGTTGCAGGGCAGGGTTGAGTTCCCAAAGCCTCAGCCCACTTAGGCACTGGAAAAAGCAGTGAAACAAGAGTATGTACTAAATTTGGCACAGCCTTTTAAATGATGCATTGCTCCAAGGGAACAAGAACCTCCACTCATGCTAAGCCAGACACCAAAGGAACACAGAGAGGAAAACTACTCACTCCACCCAATTTATCTGATCACCTTAATATTTCCTAAGTCAATAAGGCCTTTCTTGGCCAGACAGTCCAACCTACAGTTTAGATCTTGTTACAAAATCAGACCCACTAAACCACTTTCTCCCTCAGGCTGCAGGAGATAAAAGGCCAAGTAAGCAACATTTTGGTAACTGGCTTCATGTAACAGCTTTGGATTTTCTTAAAAGCCTCAGCATCGATTGTTTTCTTTAAATAGCAATAGTTTATTGAGAAACCTTCTACCCCTTTTAAAGCACAAGGTTTTTCTGAAGTAGAGAAGGGAGCAAAAACTGCCCTGCCAAGGCATATTTGTCAAAGAGTTTTGGACACCTGGTGCTGGCAAAACACTTTGAAGCCAGAGTTAACACTGGTGCTGAAGGGCTGGGAGGAGAAACTTGGGAGATGGAGAGGAAATGAAAGTATGGACTGACACAGAACAGTTCTGGGATTCAGCTCCAGTTGTGTTTCATCCAACAGCTCGAGCCAGTGCTGCAACTTGTGAGCATCCAAAGAGCTAAAAGCTCCTGGAGTGCAGAGCAACCCAGCTCTGGTGTGGTCTCTGCACAGCTCAGGGCAAAATGAGCAGAGGAATTAATTTCATGGAGGCAAATCACCAGCACCCTGCTGTTACACAAAAGCCTGTTTTGTGGGAAATGTTTCCAAGGATGGTGCCATTTGGGCTCTTTGGATCTGAGGGGCACAGTCAGGTTCAGGATGAGCTGCAGCACAGCCTGAGGAACGCTCCTGTTTTTGCAGAATCTCCCATTCCCTTTTCCATCCTTGTTCCTCCCTTTTTCTCCCTCGTTCCTCCCTTTTTTTCCCCTCTTTCCTCTCTTTTCCACGTTTTCATGTGGAAAACAAGCACCACAACTGCAGTGCCCGGTTCAGGGATGTGAACATAAGGCTGTGATGAAAGAACTGAAACATCTCCCCGAGGCCTTCTGCAAACTGAACAGATAAAAAGGCCACTATTTAAGTTTGCCTGGGAAAGTTCCTCCACATTTGGAAGCCCCTTGAGGCAGGGACTGCCCTTCTGTTCTGTCAAACAGCCACTTGTACAAGCCACGATTGCACAAGTACTTTTATAAGGTTCCCAATTATACAAAGAATGTGTTTTTATTCATGTTTACTACCCTGAGAAACAAAACCCTGAAACCCCAAACCCTTTGCATTCAAATTCCATGACCTGCTAGTGGCTCCATCAGGGATGTGGACACAACTATTAATTTACACCGTGGTCTAGAATGAACTTTCAGAAGGAGCAGATCCCAGAGCACACTGGAGCTAACACTTCCAAAAGTCACATTGTGCTTCCCCCCTTTCCCTCTCCTGTCCATATTTTAGCAGTCAGCATTCCTGGGCAGTTTCTGCCTGCCTGAGGCTAGAAACTCAAATTCCAAGCAGTTGGCAGCACTGGCATTGCCCTGCTGGAAGCTACTTAACCTGCAAAGCTGGCTGCATTGGAGCATGGACATGGAACAAGGAGGGGAAGGAAGCATCAAAGGTGAAAGCACTGGGAATGCACAGCCTTGTTTTTCCCTGGCTGGGAACCAGCTGTGTCAAGAAACAAAAGCAGAGCACAGACTCTAATCTACTGTAAAAACAGCAAGTAAAACAAGCCTCTTTCCTCAGCCAGTAAAGCACCTTCTGTGTCCCAACACAAAATCCAAATAAAAATCCAGGCAGTCACTTGGCTCTCAACTGGGCACAGCAGCCTGGAGTCACCCAGCTGGCCCAAAAGGTGAAGCAATTTCACCTCCAGGGCACAGATGCTGCTACATTTACATTTCAAACCCCTTTCCAAGGGGCACAGCTCCTCTGTCCCTGGTGATCCCGGCCTTTCCAGGCTGCTCCAAGAAGCTGAACTATTCAAGCTGCACACACAGAGCTCACAGCACACCATTTCCACTCAGCTCAGATCATAAATCTCTGGCTGTGCCTGTTTTTTCTGAACACAGATTTTATAAGCTGAATAAACTTTACGGAACAGTTATTCCAAGGCAGCCGAGACCTGGGAACTCGATGCCTGACCACAGCCAGGCACTGCAGGCTCCAGCACACACTGGGAAAGTTTAGTTTTCCCACTTCAGAACAAGCTCCTCTTACTGCTCCTTCTGCATCAAAACACTTACTGGCTCTGAGAGCTTTTAATTCAGCTTATCCTAACACCCCTCAAGAGTTGGAAGGGACTCATCAGGATCATTGAGTCTGACTCCAGCACAGGACATCCCAACAATCCCACCCTGTGCCTGAGAGCTTTGTCCAAGTGCTTCTTGAGAATTCAGACAGACTTTGTGCTGTGACCAAACCCTGGGGAGCCTCTTTCCAGTGCTCAGTCACCCTCAAGGTGAAAACCTTTTCCTGATATCCAACTAAACCTCCCCTGGCTCAGCTCCAGCCATTCCCTGGTCACAAGAGTGAAGAGATCAGTACCAACCCCTGCACTCGTGAGGATGCTGAAGACCCCAAGCAGTTAAAACAAAACCAGCAGCTCACAAACAGATCCTTTGGGCTGAGAGCCCATTTCCCAAGGAGAAAAGCAGCTGGATAAAGCCAAGCACTTCCACAGCAACTGACGTGCAACGTGAGGGAACCGTCTGCTCCAGGGAGCACCTACCTTGGAAATGAGCTCATCGTGGTTGGCCAGGTGAGCCCTGCAGTGAATGCAGCTGTAGGTCCTGTGGCACGAAGGCAGATATGCCTGGAAAGTCTTGGACCTTGTCATCTTCACCATTGGAGCCACTGAGCGCTGGCTGAACTCGGGGGTGGCCCAGGAGGCGCTCCCGCAGGACGGGTCGCACGGGAAACACCGGAACACGCAGGTAAAGGCCGTGGTTTGGCAGGGGATGGGTGTGTGGGGCAGGCTCCACACGCTGGTGATGCTCCACAGGAAGAGATTTGGGCAGAGGAAGCAAGGGATTTCACAGAAACCTGCGGTGGGAAACAGACAGAACACTCAGCTGGCAGAGGGTGGCAGCGCTGTCCCAGCCCGCAGGGGGATTTGGGAGCAGGAGACAGGAATGATGCCTGGGGATTAGATCAGGAGCACAGATATTTATTCACTTGCTGGCTGCCCTCACACCTCCCTGCTGCTCTTATCTCCACTCATTCTTCCAGCTCTGGAAATGACTGCAGAGGTGTGAAGATGATTTCCATCAAGCCTGGTCTCCCAAACCCCTCTGGGGAACTCCACAGGCTCTGCCAGCCAGGGAGAAAGTGGGGAGCAGAGCCAGCCCTGCTGTCCCCTGGCTGACTCACTGCTGTGACACCCCAGAAGTCCACAGGAAAAATGAGAGCTGGATCTGGGTTTTCTGAGCCACCAGCTAAGGCCATGAGTCACCAAACCAGTTTTTCTCTTCATTCTGCCCTACTTTCCTCATGGGAAATGCAGGATTCCTTCATTACACTCTCCTTTATAGCTCCCTGCAAGCTCTGAAGGTAGAAGCTACACTATAAACTGCACTTCAGTATTTTATTTTTTTTTTATCTGAACATCTGACAGCAGCCAAAGCAAGGCACAGCCTCTGAAGGCTACTCCTGATAGCAAGAGACAGTCAAAAACCCTATTCAGGATGGAAACACCATTTTACACTCCAACATCATCTGACAGCACCTGCAAGGCAGCTCAAGTCTGGGTCTCTTTTTTGTTGGCAGAAATGGAGTTTTCACATCCCACACCTATAAAAGTCTTACCAGCTACAAGTGTTCCTTTTGAGGATGGAAAAGCATAAAGGAACCAGCTCCCCTCCCTCCCGGATCCATGGCGTGCATGCACGCTCTACAAATTAATCATGAACTCTGGCTGCTCCTCCCAGGAGGATTTTCCTTTCCATAAAACACGTGATTCTGCTCAGTTTCTGAGCCTGCACTTTGTGTATCAAACATGGAACAACACCAACTTCCCCACTACCACCATCATCCACCCCCAAAATAAAGAAAACAAGGAATAACACCTTAGGCATCCACAAAACCCCTGCCTCCAGTGCTTTCCCCAATCCTTGGCATGCTTGACAAAGCAGATTCAAGGTATCCAAGCCATGGGTAGGGACACCTTCCACTGTCCCAGGGTGTTCAGAGCTCTGTCCAGCCTGGACTTGGACACTTCCAGGGATGGAGCAGCCACAGCTGCTCTGGGAACCCTGTGCCAGACCTCCCCACCTTCACAGGGAAGGAATTTTTGGTGATTCCTACCCTAAGCCTCCTCTCAGTGTGAAGCCATTCCCCTTGTCCTGCCACTCCCTGCTCCTGTAAATAGTCCCTCTCCCTCTGTCTGGTACCAGAGGGACCATGACCACACATAGTGCTCAACAGGAGGCAGAATCCAGTAAAACAACAGGATACCCATTTTTTCCCCTTTTTTTTTTTCCTGAAATATTTTTCTTCTGCTCTCCAGGAGGCAGCTCCCTCACAGTCAAATGGGGAAAAAAAAGCATCTTGCTCATCAGACAAACTGCTGATAAAGCATATCTATCATGATCATAACAGTCAGCACTTCCCCAGCAGTGCTCATTCCTAAAGCTTTTTGTGAATACCAACTGATCAGATTAACCTTTTCCAATTCAAGTTACAGCCACAGCTAAGCAGGACCCACCCTGACACAGAAGGGTTCATTTCCCAGCTTGTGAGGAACTCACCCCTCTCTTGTCCAGTCCAAATGGGGTTTTGCCAGGAATTTACCTGGCCAGTTGCTAAGGACTGGGCACTGGTTGCTCCACAGCTGCAGCTCTGGATTTCAGCAAGATTTGCCTTTTACACTCATCAGAGAAGGAAGATAAATCAGTCTTCACCTGTATCCTGCCCCAGTTCTCTGCGTGCACCAGAATTTTGTCAGAACTGAGTTTTGCTTTAGTCAGCACTCTTTTCCCATCCAAGGTGAGAAGCACTCAAAGACTGCAGCCTAAATTTGCATGAGGGCAGAAATCAGATGTAAACCAAAGCAGGATCCTCATTTTCTGCTGATACAAAAACATCTCCAAATTCCAGGGCCCTGACTGAGCAGCTGATGTGTTTTACCCCAGCCCTAAGGGATCCCAGAACCTGGAATCTGTGAGCCTCCAAGTGCAAGGAAGCAAGAGGCCAAGTGTGCCCTTCCTGGGGCCAAATACAACTGGATCCCAAGGCACTGTCTGGAGATAGGTTCCCTTGGACAGAGCACCTGGAGGAAAGCACAAGGAAGGACTGGCAATCTCTTCACCTGATTCCTGAATGAGAATCCAGACTGTCTCTAAACCTTAGACTTGATTTGTAATGAAATGGTGCAATCCCCTCTCACCTTCACTTCAGCATGGATCAGTAAAATGATCCATCACCACTTCTACCACTTCCATCCTGCCATGCCAAGCTTTCCTTTCCTGATCAGCTGGAGGAGGTAATCCACAGGCACCCCCAGAGCCCAGAGGAGAGATAAATAAATCCCAACCAGAACAATATCACAGCAATCCTTTAACTTGTTGTTTGCTGACCCCTCTGTCCAGCCCTGCTAAGCATCAATGCTCCAGAACAATGAATAAACCAGGAAATACTACAGCTGCATTTATCTGACAGAGCAATGAACACACACAGGAATTATCTGCTGTACACAGCTTTCTGCAAAAGCAGCTCATGAGCATTCATTTATTTGACCTCATAACACACTGAACATCAGCAAAAAACATCTGACCTTTTAAAAGCAGACACAAAAAAAATATTCGGGCGAGATGATATCAGAGGAACTGCAATTCCTGTTCTCAGGGCTGTGCTGAGAAGGCAAACTCGATCTCTCTGCTTCAGGCAGGGCAGAGAATAAAGATTTGTGAGCCAAGATCTTGGTGGGAAGCCTTGCTAGAAAATGCCTTGAATAAAAACTTCAGATAAGCTCAGCTCTGGCAGCTATAATTTATCAAGACACCACTTTCACACAGCCTGATCACATGTGCATTGTCTACCAAGAGCTCTGCCCTCATCAAAGTGGGGGAGAGGAGGGAAAACCTACAGGAAATGCATTCTGATACCCTACAAGCACAGCCAGCAGCTTGTAAGGACCAATTTCTGTCTTAAATATCATTTTGAAATGTATTTCAGAGGCTCCCAGCAATGCAAAACCCAATCCCTTGGATTTTTCATGTCCTAATGACAACGACATTTGAATTAAGAGACAATTACCAGCTAATAGTGCATTTGTTCTGCTGCAGAACAAAGGCAGGAGGATGAATTTGGGCTGTGCCTCTGGTTTTCAAGATGATGAGTTCATGTTCATCAGCATCACAGGCAGTGGGCAGCAGTGGAGTCATTCCACTCACTTTAGAACAGAACAAAAGAAGGTTTTTTCACTTTATCATCATGCCCAGGACTGTCAGAGAGATGAGTATCTGTCACCAACAACATCATCCATTATTTTTCTTTTCTCATTCAAGAGAAATTTATCTCTGGGATGCACTCACTCAATTCAATGGAAGAGAAAACTTGTGCCTATTAATTAAAGCACAAGTTGGAAAGCTGGTTTAGACAAAAGGAAGGAATTCTAAAGAAAAAGCTTCCAACATCATTTATTGTGGGTTATCAGTGAGAGAATCAGCTGAATGTTTTGCTTGCCTGCACTGGGTGTGTTGGGCTGTCCTGCTTCATCCTGCTGAGTTTTGAGCAGATACCAGCTTCCTGATGGAAAAACCAGGACACACATTTTGCCATTTGGGCAACTTTTTAGTTCTGAATCCACCCTCCACCTGTGGGTGTCCAACACCCACTTTCCACATGAAGCTGCCAGCAATTCAGGAAACACAAAAAAAAAGGAAGGAAGCCTGTGCCAAGCACTTGCCAGACAAGGCCACTGCGTGTACAAGTCCATATGCCAGAGAACCAAACCATCACACACAAACCTAATTTTGAATAAAATCCATTAGCAATGCAGCTCAGATGCAAATGTTCACTGTGGCAGGACAAACAACAGGTTTGTTGGGTCTGAGAGTTTGTTTCATGGATTATTCAATTTTAAAGAGAAACTTCAGCCTGTGAAATGCTCATTAGAATATAGCAAATGCTATAGAAAAGCTGTTTGCAGCAGCTCTGAAATAATCCAGGTATTTGGAAAGCCAACCTTTTTCCTTTGGTGGATCTCATTGATATAGAAAGAGTTTGAGATGTGCTGATTCCCAGTGCAAGGAAAGCACAAGAGGAATTGGGTTTAGAGAGTTTTCTGTGTCTAAGCTGTGGCAGCCTGGGTTGCTCCAGGCTCTGAGCAGGATTCTAAGAAAATTCTCAAGGTAAATTCAGCCACTTACCAGGGTTTTAACAAAAACTGCCTTAATATTTCTTATTGCAGCTTGAAGGAGGAAGGCTGGTCTCCAGTTGGAGTTGGGGTTTGATGCCCTGTTCTGCTTCCCTATGGAATAGAAGTTATCAGAGACACCTGGCACTGCTAATGGAGCATTTTATACTCTGATGGTGACAAAATATCCTGTTTTGGGGCAGTTCTGGAGATCCACAGCTCTGGGGAAGATGAACCAGATCGTCTGAAGGTGGGAGGGTGGGATGTACCCTGTGGAAGGTCTGGGAGGAAGGATGAGCATCCTGAATTTAAACAGGGAACAACACAAGGGAAAGCCAAGGAAGGAGCTGAAATAGCAGATGGGTGAACACAATGTGCTTCACTCCTTCAGCATCAAGTTTCTGAAATGCACCAATTTCAAACCCTGGCTAAGGTGACACTGCAAAGAGCTCAGCAGCAGCAGCACCACTGATCCCTGAGTGTCCTTCTCTAACACCTCAGCTCATCCTCCAAACCCTGGAAGTAGGAAAAGAACATGAGAAAATGTGGAAAACAGTCAGCAGGACTGACTTTTATCAGCTGCACGGACACAATTACAACACAATAATATTCGACCCCTTTTCCTCCTCTGGGTGTCTCCTAGCAAGTGACTTCATCTCTTCATCACTGTGAGGAAGCACTGCATGGTTTTGAGAAAAAGGGGAGGGATGGAGGGGTGGAGGGGATGGAGGGGATGGAGGGGATGGAGGGGATGGAGGGGATGGGAGGGGATGGGAGGGGATGGGAGGGGATGGAGGGGATGGAGGGGATGGAGGGGATGGAGGGGATGGAGGGGATGGAGGGAGGGGATGGAGGGAGGGGATGGAGGAAGGGGATGGAGGAAGGGGATGGAGGAAGGGGATGGAGGAAGGGGATGGAGGAAGGGGATGGAGGAAGGGGATGGAGGAAGGGGATGGAGGAAGGGGATGGAGGAAGGGGATGGAGGGAGGTGATGCCGATGGCAAACAGCATCCCAGACACCTGCCAGGAAACCGCTAGAGGGCATTAGGAAGAGCTGCAGCAGGAGGCAATCCCAGCCTCTCCAGCCGGCCACAGGGAATCCGGGACGGGCAGGATGCCAACCCTGCTGCACCTGCCGTGCTCCACATTCCAGAGCCAGCCCGGCAGGAAAAACCCCAGCGTTATCCTGCTGAACAGCTCCCAGCACCAACCCCGGCACAACTGCCAGGATGATTATATTAATCACCTTTTAAAGGCTGGGGTTTGGTGGCTTTTTTTCCCCTCTTTAAGATCATCACTCCATGTCTGTCATCATTCTTATCAAAAATAGATACAGCACCCCACAACAAACCCCCCTGGGGTGTCTCTGATGGGGGTTCCTCTAAGGGTCACCTGGAAAGTACAGGAAAATGAATTGAAACTTGAAAGGAACAAAGAGCAAATTTTAAAACTCACTTCAGGTTTGAATTTTAAGTCTGTGTAGCTTTGTCACTGTAACCCTGTAAAAACACATTACATTTATTAATATTAAAAAAAAAATTAAATGGTTCTTTATAGTTGATTTAAGTTCTGTCAATTTGGAGATTAAATCAAAATTTAAAAAGTTTCACTTATTTTAATAACCCACATCAGTGCATTTTCAGGTTCTCAAATTCAAGAAGCAAGTCCAAAAGCATTCCAAGCAGGAATCCTTGTGTGAATTACAGCACTCAGCCAACTGGAAAGGGAAAGAACAGGTTAAAAGGACTCAGTGAAGATGGTGCAGAGGTGCTTCTTTCTGGCTCCTGACTACAGAGAGCAGGTAACAATGAGAATTTTCTGAGTGTCTTCACAGCCTAAGGCTGGGCTTGGACCATTCAGTGTCAGAACTGCTCACTCATCTCTCCCCACGACCCAAAGCACCATCAGACAGCACTGGGAAGCAGGGAAGGGAAACAATCCTGGATATTTTAATCAAAGCTTTTCCTTTACAATTTCATCTCAAAAAGGCACGGGACAAGCTAGGACAGACATCACCTGGCTCAATGGTTTATTACAGAAGGTTTCTTTAAACCTTTTTTTATTTAAAGGTATTACTGAAAGATTATAATTTATTACTTTTTCCAGGCCTGTCCCTGAAACCACACGAGCAAGGACTGCAAGATTCAGCCTCTCCAAGGAATGACTGACACCTCTGGCTGAATTCTCTTCCCACTCTCCCGAGTTGCCTGGCAGCAATATCTTTGCAATGCAGAAGAGCCTGGGCCGCTGATAAGGAGCAGCAGGGCGAGATTACAGCTGTGAGCTGGCCACCTTCAGGTCCCTCCAGCCAAAGCCAGGGCCCAGTTCCAGCAGAGGCCACTCCAGAGGTACCAAACACGGCAGGGAAAGTCGCCTGGAGAAGCGGCGCGGTTCTGAGCGAGGCGGCGCTTCCGTCTGCTCCCACCAGCAAATCCCACTCGTGCCACAAATAAAAAGCTGCAAGCTGGGCTAATTTAACACACAAGTGACTCCATTTCCTCCTTTATATTTTGCAAAGCCCCAGCAGCCCCGGGAAGGGGTAAGAGTCCTGCAGCTGAATCAGCTGAGCTGCAGCTCCTGGTTTCAGACCCACCCTCGTGCTGGACAAAGCCACGTTCAAGGTGAAGGTCACATTTGGAGCCCCAGATCAAGGACTCTGCCAGTACCACACAGACACAGCCTTCTACAAAACCAAACAAAACCCTTGCCTTGCCATTCTAGCACCAACCTGAACTAAAGGCAGCAAGGATAAGCTCTTCCCATCCAACTGATCATTTACTGACAAAATGGAAGCGCTTTTCATCATCCCAACTTCTCAGCTTGATTTGCTTTAATTGCAAAACAGTCTGGCTGTCCAAATAAATCTCCTATCACTGCATTTTCTGTGGTGTTCCTCAGATCACTTTATTATCTCCCTCTCTGGCAAATGCAGGTATGACCAGGATTCAATTACCTGAGTCTGCTGGATGGATCATCCATTTCTCCCTGATAAAGCCAGGGAACACAGTGAGAACATTTATCTATTGCAAGGATCATTCCAATATCCTCAAAGACATTAAAGAAGGGTCTGCTAGAGCTGCCTGTCATGACTCACTACTACAAGCTCCCCTTGCCAAATTCCCAAGTTTTCACCTGCCCACAAACCCCACCTGCTCAGAGGGTTCTTCCCAGGAGCATCTTTAACCCAGCCTTGCTCTGCCCAGCAGCTCATCTGTCACAGGACAGGCAGTGACTTTATTTTCTACCCTGGTACATCTGATTCTTTTCTGAGTAAAGCCGAAGGTAAGATAGTGAATTCTGACCCATCTCTGCCAGAAACACTTTAAATGCAACAGCTCCTGCATTAACAAGGGACAAACTCTGTAGCACTTCAGCCACAATCCTTCCCACTTCCCTTTAGCAGCGCTGTGTGTCAAGGGGGCAAAGTCAGGTGAGGATTTAGAGCTTGGATCTTCACATGACAGATACTTTATAACCGAATCTAGTTGAAGAAGAAGGTCAAGTCAGCTGTTACCTTGCCAGGTTTTGTCATTAGTTCCTCCTGGATATCCTCTCCAGCCTGCCAAGGCAGGTGAACTGACTCACCCCGCACAGTTCTGTGACAGAACTGACGCATCAGCTGGGAGTTCCTGGGACTCTCGTGAAGATTTCTTATTTCCCCACAGTTAGTAATTAACCCCATCTTTTTTTTTTGTTTGTGATGCTGGACAGTCTGTTTTCAGCAGCATCTTGCTCCAGCCAATATTTCATCAGTGAAACCTCAGAGGTTTCCTCTGGCGCTCGGCGGCTGGGCTGTGCAATGCCCAGGTCACACCACGCTACGTTTTGTCCTCGTGGTGCCAATGTGAAACAGGAGAAGTGGCACCACTCTGCCTTCCCTCTCAGCAGATCAAGAACTTCTCTGAAGGGCAAATTCAAAGCATCCTTAGCTTTTGGAACTTTTAGTAGCCTTTTCTCGACTGCGGGGGTTTCATTCTGTACAAATCATGATGGCAGTGGAAAGAAAAAAAAAAAAAAAAGGAGTCTAAAAGTGATGTATTTTTGTGAGTCAGCAAAACATCTCACATTTTAACATTCTCCACCAACACCTGAGCAGGTGTAAAAAGCCAATCTCTAGATGGACCTGTTGGTGAGGAGACCGGAAGGCAGCTCCACCAGGCTGCATTCCCATAACTTCCAGTGACTCACAGTGCCTGGCACTATCATTTGTTAAAGCAAGAGTGAAGCAGGGATAATAGCTATTTACTAAAAACAGAGGAGCGTGATTAGCTTTAATTAGCATTGTCAAGTGACTTGAGATTGTCAGGTACAAGATGTGGGAGAACTAAGTCTCATTAATTATGTTATTTCCTGCAGCCTTAAGTGGCTTGGCCAGTCCAGTGACGCTTCCGGAGACGGAGCTGCTCCCGATGGCCAGCACATCCCACAGCAGAGGGTGGAAACGCTCCCAGGCAGGCCTGGGAGATGTGCCTGTCCAGTAAAGGGTTGCAGGGAAAGACAAGAATCAGGAACACTCAGCTGATGTGGTGCAGACCCTGACAAATGGGCACAAAAAGGCAAAATGAGATGGCGGAAGCAGGCTCAGAGATAACCGGCTGCCAAAATCCAGGGAGGTGAAGACCAGGGACCAATGGGGGCTGCAGGGAACAGGATTCCAGTCCAGGGTACAGCATTCCTGGAAAACTGTCTTTTTATTCTCCCCAAAAAGACAAAGATAAGAAATCCACATTGTCAACCAGTATCACATGGCCAACAGACCCTGATTCACCAGCTGAAGATTTGTACTAAAGAAATGAACGATCTTAGAGTCAGAATAGTCCCTCTCTTCCACTCCCTTTGGCTTCTGGAAGGAAAAGGAAACCTGTCCTTAGCCATTAGTTCCTGTGATTGGATCTTAAAGACAAGACCTACAAATGAACAGGCACAGAGAAGAGGGAACATCCTGAAGGACCAACTCACAGGTCTCTATCAAGGAGTGGAAAAAGGCAGCTGTGTATCCTGATTTCCAAGCAATAAACACACTCTGCTACTTCTTGGACATCCTGATCAGCTTCAAAACAGCCCAGGGAACTGAATTCTCCATTTCCCCACTCCTGACTCCACTCTGTGAACCCTGTGCTCCAGCACTGCACAGCTGACCTCTAATGAAGATTCTGATTAAGCTCCAGCAAACAAACCTCTGCCAGTTAATGACCAAAGCCCAATGAAAGCCTGGCTTTATTGGTGTCTCTTCTTCCACAAACACTGGCAAAGGTGTGATGCAAGAACAAGAAATAAATGGTTTTTTACTCCTCTGCAATGCTTTTGTAGTACCAGACCAGATGAAGGACATCCCAACTTTCTAAACTGCCAGCCAGGACCTACACCAGAGTGACCAGTTCCTTAATTAAATTCTCTCTCAAGCAACAGGTACTCAATCCATGAGTCAAGGAGCCTTTGAGGGAATGTGGATTTACAGGTAGGGATGCTGTCTTCTTCAACACAACCCTGACTCAACTGCACACACCAAGCAGCAAGGAAAAGAAATCATTTATTCAGAATCTATGGATCCAGAGGACACGAGGGAGCTCAAGGACTGTTTTGCCAGTTATTCCAATCCTGGCACTGGGAAAGAGGCACCTGCAAAGAAAGCTAAAATAATAAATAAATAAGAGAAGCACTTGACATCTCCATTAGATGAAAACAAAGTCTCTGCCCTCCCTACAGCACTCCCAACCTCAGCTTCAAAGCACAGCCCTTCAGCAGGAAACAACAACCAGGGATCCAGGGTGAAAAGGAGAACACCCCAACTCGCTGCTCCAGCACTGCCCTTACACAGCAAACAATGTTTACAAGGAACCAGAGGCGTGGATCCAACACGATGAGATCTCGAACAAAAATCAGTGGGAGTGCTCTGCGAGGATGAAGTCACAAAAACACATCCTTTCCAGGCAGAATCCTCTCACGGATTACAAGGCAAGCTCCCTCAGTATCTGCTTGTTTACAACCCTCTCGCTCAGCACAGGCCTCCCCGCACTGCCCAGCTTTTAAGTAACCGTAAACGCATTAGGAAAAAATCCTTATCTGGAGCAGGGAGCAGGCCCTGAGGAAGGCAGGGGGAGGAAGGCAGCGCAGGAAGGCAGGTGCTGTGCCCTGTCCCGCCCTTGCCCAGCTGCACGCCAGGAACACTGGTCTGACAGGCCTTCCTCTGGCTGTTTTCTAAGACAGAATAAAGGCGAGGACAGAGCCTCTCCAGTAAATTGTAGGGTAAGGCTGCAAGGATTCCACTTCTTTTATTCCTACCCGGTTAAAACTGCATTTCAAACAGGAGCATTTCAAATCAAGCTTGACTTCAAAAAAACAGCATTAAAACCTGAAGCTATGGACCCAGGGCTACTTCTGTCACCTCGAACTTCTCTGGCTTTTCTGGATCAAGCCCAGAAGTTTCTATGGAGATGCAGAACCCCGTTACCATTTCGCCCTCAGCTCCTGGCCCTCGGCGGAGCTCTGCAGAAGAGGAAGCTGCTACACCCTTATCAGAGGCGACAGCAATAATAACACAGAGCTGCTGAGTTACCCCGCGCCCGGTTTCGGCGCTCCGTGTGCCAAAATTGCCCTGGGAGGAGCATCCCCAGGGTGCCCCGCAATCCCTGTGTCCCCCCGCCCGCCCCGGGCATGATAGCAGCGCTCTAGCAGAGCCACAGCTGGGCACGGCCGGGGCTCCAGGGACTCGCAGCACTGCTGGCAAACGGAGCTGCTGCCCCGGAGCCCCGGGGGAAGATGCTGCAGCTCCGCGGGGTCACCGCCCGAGCCCCCGCACACCATGTCCCACCTGCGGGGTCAGGGTTTACGGTGCGAGCGAGATGGGTGGCGAGGAAGGACCATCTCCTCCTCCTCACCCTCCTCCCCTGGGGGTTTCCTCGCTGATCCCCGGGTCGGTGGCACCGAACCCCTCCCGGCCGGACCTGTTGCCCCCCGCCTCCATCCCCCTCAACCCGGCCGCGCACACAAAGGCTGCCGCTCGCCCAGCCCGGCTCTCCCACCGCCAGCACCGGGGGCTCGCCCACCTCCTCTACCGGCCCCGATGGAGCCCCGCGGGGATGCTCCCCCGGATCCGCGCGGCCGCGGGGCGGATGGAGGCGGGGGGGGGGACACACGGGGACACACGGACACAGACGCGGCTGTGGCGCAGCTGCGCGCGGCCGCCCAGCCCCGGCCCCGCCGCGCGCGGGCCGGCACGTTTCTCCTCGGCGGCCGCTCGCCCCTCACGCCCTCACGCTCTCCGTGCCGCCCTCACTCACCGCGGCCGCACCGAGCGCGTCCCGGCGCGGACCGAGCGCGGCGGCCGCCGACGCGCACAGAGCCCACAGCGCCTCCCCCGCCCGCCGCCTGCTCCCTCCCCTTATACTCTGCCGGCGCTGAGCGACACCGTCCGTATCCAATCAGCGCCCGCCGGCACATAGCAACACGCCGCGGATTGGCCGCCGCCGGCCGCAGCCCATTTTTGCCGAGCCATTCAGCGCGCGGCGCTGGCGCGGCGCTCCCGCCCCGCCCGCGCGCACCGGCGGGCCCGCACGCAGCGGCTGCGGCGGCGGCAGCCAATGGGAGCGCGGCTCGCGCGGCCGCACAACAAACGCGGCGCGGGCTCTTAAAGGCGCCGCGCCCGCCCGCGGGGATGCGCGCAGGGTGCGCGGGGGCCGCGCAGCCCCGGGGGTCCCGGGGGGTCCCGGGGGGTCCCGGGGGTCCCGGGTTTCGGGGCCACGGCGCAGGGAGAGGGGGCGGCTGCGGTCACTTTCCCGTGGTTGTGCGGTATTTCCGTCTTTCCCCGCGCAGGTAATTAGCGCGCGTTAATGAAGGGCGGTAATTAGCGGTGTGTGGTGCGCGGGGTGGGCGCTGGGGTTGGCCCCCTGGGCGGGGGAGCAGCTGCAGGGCACAGACACCAAATTCAGCCTCAAAATCCACCACTATTAACCCCCAAATTCATCAATATTAACCTCCAAATCCACCACTATTAACCCCAAAATTCACCAGTATTAACCCCCAAATCCACCACTCTTAACCCCAAAATCCACCACTATTAACCCCCAAATCCACCACTATTAACCCCCAAATCCACCACTATTAACCCCAAAATTCACCAGTATTAACCCCCAACTCCACCACTATTAACCCCAAAATTCACCAGTATTAACCCCCAACTCCACCACTATAAACCCCAAAATTCACCAATATTAACCCCCAAATCCACCACTATTAACCCCAAAATTCACCAATATTAACCCCCAAATCCACCACTATTAACCCCAAAATTCACCAATATTAACCCCCAAATCCACCACTATTAACCCAAAATTCACCAATATTAACCCCCAAATCCACCACTATTAACCCCAAAATCCACCAATATTACTCCTCCAAATCCACCACTATTAACCCCCCCAAAACCAACCCAGCTTCAATTAGCCACAGGGCTAATTGCAAAAACGAGGATATTCTGTATTTCTCCCGGAAATCTCCATCCCAGCCCCTGCCATGAATTTTTCCAGCAGGGCTCTTGGCACTTTTGTACCCCAAGAGATGGAGACGTGCTCACACACCCAGCAAACCCCAATTAAATGCCATCCCCTCAAAAGCTCTGTAATTAACACTCCAGCACCCAGCAGCTCAGGACGAGGTAATTTGAAGGCTTCTCCCTGCACGTTTTTTATTCCCTAATAACAATAATTCAGCGTGTAAAGTGGAGGTTTAATAATCCCAGAAGGGTTTGGGGTGGAAGGGACCTTAAAGTCCATCCCATTCCACCCCTGACATGGGCAGGGACTCTCCAGCCTGGCCCAGGACATTTCCAACATTAAAAATATTGAATTAATATTTTCTGCTTGTCCATTTCTCACATCCATGGATTAAAGTTCTACTTCTTCAGGGCTGAAATATATTTGCTTTATGAGATTATTCTTGTTCTAATACTCTCCTGCTTAAGCGAATTCTTAATGATATTTTACTGCAGAGTTCCTTAATTGGTAATTCCCTGGGAACTATAAGAGCATTGTTCTGGTTCAAATGTTAAATACATGGACTAACAAGGCAGTATTTCCATTAGCTGTGATAATTTTTTGTGGGTAAAATAACACCCCTACCTTGTGCTATAAATGATTTTCCTTCCACACAAGCCAAGCCCACTCCTCTGATCACAGCACTGCCAGGTTTTCAACAGTAAATGACATTTTTTTTCACCCCCTTCTACCCTGGTGGTACCAATTTAAACAAAGATTCAAGCACTGGGGTAGTTAACAGCTATTAAATACACCCAATAAAGAGGAAATTTGCTATTATTTTTATTTCATTGTGTTATCTTACACAGCTGCAAAAGGAACCTGCTTTGAAGCTTCTTTTTTTTTTTTTTCCTTAGATAACCTCCTGCCTTCCCCAGCCAGCAGCAAAGAGCAAACACCAGATTTTTCAGCCCCTCTCCCCAGTGCTAAAAGCTCTGTACTTTAACAGATCTAGACGAGGTTATCAGCAGGAAGTGCTGACAGAATTGACTTGAACTTTAAATCACCCACAAACCACAAGAAACCCTCAGCAAAACAAATTCACATCATCAAGAGGCTGCTGCACAGTAGTGAAATTGTTTTTTTTTTGGCCCTATGTGTGCAGCAGAATTTTCAGTTTGTTAATAAAAATACGTTGTTATTTACAAGGTGAACAACAATATTGTTTATAGACAAAGGTTTCTGTTGTAATAAGCTTGGTTTAGGGTGGTGATAAATTGGAATTATATTGCTTTAAGTTCAGCAGCACCCTGGAAATCTGTGAGCTCACACAGCTTTGAGGCTGTAATAAAATATTACAATAAAAATTTTCTTCTTTATGTTCTAACCCGTGATTTATAACAACTGGGAGGTTTTTGGGGATAGCAGTGTTTTTTATCAGCAGCATTTCACTGACTTCTTCAAAATAAAATGCTGGTTGGCTTAAATGCTACTTATTAAATCCCATTTTCACATTTGGTTCTGGGTAAAGAGTTTGATTGCAAACTTTGCACCATGAAAGCTTTCCCTGGGCTGAGCTTTAGGGAAATCTATTAAAAAAAAAAAAAAATCTGAATTTTGGCTCTACAATAATTACAACTTAGCTTTCAACTGAACAGCTAGACAGGATTTTTAACTTCACTATTTGCAAACACTGATATTTTTTTTGGAGCCTGAGCAGCACAGCTACTGTTGTTGTTCCCTGCTCAGTGCCTGCTATCAGTTGAAACCTTAATTATCATTTAAACAAGAAAAGCCCAACTGATCGAGCATCACTGCCTGGGGGAAACTTTCACCATGGCAATACTGGGAAGGGAGAAAATACCAGATCACCCACTGAGGTATTGCCTAAACCTCTTGGGAATTGTGCGTTTAAGTCTGATAAAAATCTCAGTTTCTTGGCATTGCTGAATTTTATTTGCAGCAGGTGTTAATGGCCTTGTAATCAAGATACAAACGGAGGGAAAAAAAAGCAATAGCAGGGGAGGTAAAATGGGAATATTTGAAATATTTTAGAGACATGAGGAAGCATCCTTCAAGTGTTTCCATCATGAACAGAAGTAGGGTTTTTTTCCCCCCCAATTTCATTATTTTTGGCCCAACAAAAAACCAGCCAGCATCTCCCAGTGCTTCACCCTGCCCAAAAAAAAAAAAAAAAAAAATCACCAAACCACGACTGTGCAGCTGTAAAACAACCTGCTCCCTCATTTTCCTTTCACAGCAACATTCCAGATTTTAGAATTAGGAGCTCCCCCTTTTTCCATAAATCCAGCTTGATCAATCGATGGTGAGAACTCAGGAGGTGGGAGTGAGCATCTCCCCGGAGGGCAGCTCTGCACTGCGGGGGATGGATGGATGGATGGATGGATGATGGAAATCCAGGGAAATCCAGCCAGCGGGAATGCGCGGCCTGTGGCGGCCTCCCGTGGCAGCAGGGAGCACATTCGGATTTATTTCCTACCAAAAATTCATCCTTTCTCTGACGGGCACGGGGAATGTCAGGGGCAAACCAATTAAAAAAACCCAACAAAAAAACCAACAACCACAAAAAAAAAAAAAAAAAGAAAAAAAAAACACAAAAAAAACCACAAACAAAAAAAACCACAAAAAACCAACAAAAAACCCACAAAAAACCCACAAAAACAAAAAAGAAAAAAAAAACAACACAAAAAACCAAAACAAAAAACCCCCAAAACATAAAACACCACAAACCCAAAAAAACCACAAAAAACCAAACCAAACAAACCCAAAAAAACCTCACAAAAACAAGCAAAACCCCCCCAAAAACCCCCACAAAAACAAAACCACAAAAAACAAACCTACAACAAAAAAACACCCTGAAACCAAAAATAAAACACAAACAAAAACAAAACCCCCACAAACAAAAAACACCACTAAAAAGCCAACCAAACAAAAAAACAAACACAAAAACCCCAAAACAAACAAACAAAAAACCCCCCAAAAAACAACCAACACCCTCCCCCCAAAAAACAACAAAAAAAATCTCCACCCAAACAACCAACCAACCCCAAAAAACCCAGTTTATCCTGAAAATTCCACAAAATAATCAGCACCTCGAGCCTTTGTGCTTTGGATAAATCAATTTGTGAAGTTGTTCTGAATGTTCTGTTTGAGCTGCAGATTTATGCCAGCTGACAGCACCTGAAGTGATCACAGATAAATGCTTCCCATGTTAAAAGATTCTCTAATGCTCTGGTTTATCAACCATGTGTTTTAAGAAATCAAACAGCATCCAGAGCCATCTGGAGAGCCCTCCTATCATGCTGAAATAATCCCTTAAAAGTTACTAAATATTGTAGCATACAAACCCCCACTTCACCTCTCTTACCTAAATATGAACCCTCAAGGCTTTAAAATTACACTTGACCTTAAAACCTGATATTTCACGTAATTTAATGGCAATCCAGTAGGAAAGCTGGAAATTTCCCCTCTAGGACTAGAGGAAATGTTATCCTGCTGATCATCAGAAAGGACAGAAAGCTGCTGCAAGTGGAATTCTTGTGAGCACAAACTCAAACCAGCAACACTGCAAACACAAAATCACTCCCAGGAATTAGGTTTTTAGGGAAAGAAGCCACACCTAACAAGCATTCAGTTTTAGATCTTTTATGAGCAAAGATGTTTTAATGTGCCACATTTCAAAAGCATCAAACCTTTCTTCACATGAAAAGAAAAAAATCACTGCATAGCTTTGGAGCTAGAGAGGTCCACGAGACTTTCTGCAAATTAAAAGTGCATGAAATACATGCAAATCATCCTTCATACATAAAACAGTTTGCAACAGGGTCGAGAAGACAGTGTTAAAACAATATTTAGAGTTTAAAAGTACCTGAAAAGAATCTCTCCTCAGACAGAGAGAGATTGATTAACTGAACATCCTCATGGACAGTTGTGCAAGTTCTCAACGAAAAGCTTTTCTGTACAAGTGGTTTAAAAAAAAAAAAAAAAAAATCACACAGCCAGTTCTGGAATATTCAAAACAAGGATTGGATACAATAAAATGTTCTACAGTTACCCCAATTCCATGGTGGTTTTGGTACAGTTATCATGGCCTAAGCCCTGTGCACTGGTGCTGGGATTCCCAATCCCATGGAGCATTATCTGTCTCATGAGATCAAACCTGAGCTCAAAGCCCAAACAGGTGAATGAATAAATCCAGCAGCTTCTCCAGCACTGGACCCTTTCCCTCCCCATCAAATTTTAAATATTGAGCAGCAGATTTATCCAAGAGAGGTCAATGTATAAACAGCACAGCCAGAAGCTCCATCAGATGTAAGAACACTCATGGTCTGACAAAAATTTGGTTGAAAGAATGTGTTGAGAATTTTAATTTCCACATCTACTACTAGAGAGAAAAAATAAAAATATTAAAATGAAATATAAAACACTGCCATTTCAATACTTGTGTTTTATCATACAATATAGAGTAGTGGAAAATTGTTTATTTATTGAGTGTTGAGGGAAACTTGAGAAAAACTAAGAGATTAAAACTGGTATTTTAAAATTTAGCTCTTCCTAACCTAAACAAAAAGGTTTTTATATATTTTGGTAGTATTCTCTAAGACCATAATTATTTTGTTTGCTTCTTAATATTGGTGCATGTGTTAGAAACTCAACAGCAATAAAATGGAGTTCAAAAAACCCACACTGCATAAAAACTATCTGGAGCTACAAACTGGTAATAAACCCAGATTAGGACAGAAAGGTGGAATTTTTTTTAATTTACTGAGCTGCATGTGGAACATCTTCTATAACTATTCTGTGGCTTCCAAAAAGCAGGCAGAGCTGTGATTTGACTGATTATTAGCACTTATGTGACCAGACAGAACTGGTCTGAAAGGGAAGCAGCTTAGTACCTAATAAATAATTTCATCCTTTCCCCCCGCCCATGAACAGTTAGGAAGTTACATTTTCCTCTCTTCCATTCAATAAGCAACAAGGCTGATTAAATTAGGAGGAAATTGAATCTGCAGTCATCTTCACCAGGCAGATATTCAAAAGGACAACATTAACTCATCTGCCCCCATCAGCACATGTTCACTTGAATCCTAAATGCTGCAGTTTTTTTCCATTTCAGGCCAGACATATCCCTCAGAAAGGAGCTGTGGTGCAGAAACAAACACTCTCCATATGCAGATGGATTTGGCATTCTCACAGCCTCCTGACAGGCAGTGGAACAGCAAAGATGCTCCACACTGATAAATATGGCACAGCAGCCAGGGAGGGTGCAACAAGAGCCCTCCCAAATCTGAGCTACCAAGGGGGGGAAAAAATGACTTAAAAATCAGTTTTTAGCACAGTGGGTGCTCCTTGCAGTAAAAACATCTGGCTACTGTGTTTTATTATTAAGATCTGTCATTTTTACATCAAGTTCCTTCAAGAAACAGACGCTGCTGGACCCAAACCCTTGTTTAGAGAGAGCATCTGATGATTCAGTGACTGAGCTCTATACATTAGGTGTAATTAAGCCACAATAATCAAACCCCTGAACCCCCAGCCCTGACATGAGCACACCAAGGCACACGGGCACTGCAGGCTCCAACCTGTCTGACACACAGGTAACTCCTGCCCACAAGGATACAACAGCATGGGAAGCTTCCAGAAACACCTTCCTGCCTAACCCAATTCCATCAGACCTGGGCTTTCCTGGCTTTTTGTCAGTTATTTCCATGTCCATGCAAATGAACTTGATGGATGTTGAATGTATTTTCATGGAGAGGAAAGACTAAAGTTTACACACATTCTAGATTGACACTTCCTCCCTTTATAAACACACATAAAAATCTGCTTTGGGTGAATTCATTTAACAGGAACATTTTTCATTTGTCCCTGAAACTCCTGACCAAACTTAAAGTCTCCTTTGGTCCCTCACCCTAAAGAACAACTTCCCGTTCATCAAGAACCACAAATGTGCAAAAAGACTTTTAGGCCATTGTGAAAAGGCTATTTCAAAGTGAGTGTAATCTGTAACAAGTGCAATTTTCCATCCTGGAAATCCAGCTATTGCCATGGCAGGCAGGCCAGAGCCCGGGGCAAACCTGGGCCCTGCAGTGGAACTCTGTGTCAAACCCAGATCCTGATTTAAATCCTGTGTTTAGACCTGGACCAACAAGTCACAGTGTTGCCATCACCTCGAGAGGGTCTAAATCCAGTTCCAACTCAAGTTCAACATTCTTGTCAGTGAGAATAATGGAATAAATCTATACTGAGTTAATTTTGGCTACAAAGTGACCACCTTCACTGAGTACACTTCACTACCTGGCCAGCCACAGAGTCTGCTTTGCTATTTCTCCTGTGCCTGTTTTTCTTTTTCTTTTTTTTTTTTCTCTAGAAGTTACCTGAAATCTAAAAGCAACACAAGAAATGCAAACACACAGGCTACACTTTCAGAAATTCTTCAGTTTCTGCTCACTAGACTATAACTGGAATAACTGACATGTCTTGACAGCTGCTTAGGAACATTTGTGACAGGGAAGGTAATGCTTTTTATCTACAGGTACCTTGTCAGGCAACTCTCTTCCTAATCACCACCACTTGTGAAGTGTGCTGTTGCTAAATGAGCTATTTACAAATGTAAACTATGTCATTAAAGTCTTAAAATAAATAGACAACCTTTACATTAGGTAGTGACTTGACAACAAGGTAACAGATCATCAGTTACATCTTTCCACCCAAAACTGATCTGTGCATGCTGCCCCCAATTATTATTTTTTGTTTTTTTTAATGAGGAAAATCCTTGGCTCACAATCTGTTCTGGAAGGACTTTCTCAGTTTTCTTCCTTTATGCTGGGTAATTGTGTAAGAACTCCTTCAGTTTTGTTGGATAGTCTGTCATCACTCCAGTAGCTCCAAGATCAAATGCTCTCTTGTATTCTTGTTCCTCATTCAGTACCCAAATGTACACCTATGAAATGGGATACAACAACCAAGTTTACTATCACAGGAAATACTAATTTATTTTTTTTAAAGGTGACTTTTGACCTAAATTGTTTTGATCTGAGAGAGATGTTGCTGCATATTTAAAATGAGAAATGATTACACTGTGATGCTGGACTTTTCCCCCCCTCACCTTCCAAAAGGGACATTTCTTAATGGTGGCTCCAATTCTACTACCTGAGACTTCAGATCCTTCTAAAAGTCTATTATTTTGTGAAAGCCCCACATCAGTTCTGCAAATTTATAGGCTTAAGTTTGAAGTGGAAAAAAAAAAAACAACCCTAAACTTCACAGGATTTAAATGAAAAACTTGGTTTTTTTGGTTTTTTCCCCAAGTGTACCAATCTTCCTTTGCAACCAGAGCACTGCAAATAGAACAGCAGCAGCTTTTGCTCAGGAACTAAACAGGAACTCATGGTCCCAGAAACACAGAGAACTTGCTGGGGGAACAGGAACCTCTTTGAAGGCTGTGTGTCTGGTTTGAATTCTCACTTTAGCTTTGCCCCACTGTACCTGGATGCCTCGAGCTGTGAGGTGGTCAAACAGTGCCTTCCTCATCAGCAGCCTGGGAAAGGAGAGGGAGGTTAATTAACAACTTCCAGTATATATGGAATTTCCAGTGTCTGTTGATGACCTGCAATGAAGTTCCCACACAGTGTGTAGAGTTTTCCACAAGAGAAACCCAATTCTAGAAAACCTCCAGTTCAAGCAATTCAATATCAACTCTGCTGAAGAGCAAATCCAGCAGAGAAATCCTTCACCCTTGCAGGTACCTTAAACCTTGTCTGATGAACCAACCACTCTGCCTTCAGGAAATGTTTTATCCTTCCCACCAAAAGACATGAAAATGTCCTGGAGAAACTGAACTAACAGATACCAGAGCCAAGGAGACACTGCAGTCACTGAAAACCTGGGACTAAATCCCGTCTGAAGCACAGATATTCTTAAAATGCAAAGTGTTCCTTGTAAGGCAAACAGTGTCTCTCCTCTGACAACATTATGAAACAGTCACATCCACAAAATCTGCATTCTGCATCTAATTGCATGTTAATTAGCTGAGCACACTTAAGGACAAAAGCTTAACAGACACAATTGGAATAATTCCCACTGCTACTGCACCTTAGAAAGCTTCAGTGTATGGGAAATAAGAGCATAAAGCACACCTACATAAGATTTGAATCTGATTTATCCTGCACTGACAAAAAGCTGGAAGAAACTGAAAAAAAATATAATGCATAGATATAGCAATAGCTAATCTTAGTTGCTTTAGTCAAGTGTTAATATAAAGGCAAAACATAAATAAAAATTTAATCAGATGAAAATCTTACGTGTCAGCCAGCCAGATAATAAATTTCTGGCTTCTTGACATCTTCTCTGGTTCTTTCAGCCTGTTGAGGAAGAGGAAACCCAAAATTACCAGAGCACAGATTAAAATCTTAGTTGAGATGTTCCTGCAAAAGGAACATAAAGAATTAATCTTGCTCAAATTAGAGCAGTAATTTCACTGCTCGAGACAGTGACTTAGAATTGGGTTATACAAGAGAAATGAGCTGCATTTAAGAGAAGCAGCAGAGATGAGAATTCTGCAGCATTTTGAGCGAAGAATGAGAAAGATTGCACAATCACACATCCACCCTACTGCTGACTTCTCTCTTGGCCCTATCAGACAAATTTGCTCTCCAGCAAAGAGGAGAAAAGAGCAAGAATTAGTTGTAAGTACAGAACTGCTATGTATTACTGTGCACAGAATTCTCCCAGGAATATGCAGAAGTGCCTAAATCAACAGAAAAGCAACCTCAGCCCAAAAAAAGCATCACTCAGGGATGCATTGGGGTTCCCTGCTTGACACTGGTGCCAGTGCAGCACCCACTGCTGGGCTGTGACTCACTTGAGGATGATGGAAGGCATGGGAATCTCAAAGAATTCCTCCTTGAAGGGAATGAATGGCAGCAGACCAGTGTAGAACAGGCCCAGGAGCAGGAGGACACGCTGGGCACAGAAGATGGTGGCAATGTCAGAGTTCTGCAGGAACCAGGAAAGAGATTCTCAGTTATCTTGGTAGACTTTGACTCTGCTGCAATTAAATTTACTCATCAATGCATGATCTGGAGTTCAGCAGTCACGCCCAAGACGAAGCTGCTTTGTAGGAATAAATCTCACTGCTGTTCAGGTAGGAAATGGGGTGTCATACTGCACAGATAAATTGAAATAATCAACTAGACTGAACTATCAACAAGATGGATTTCACTCAGGTGCATAACTCCCTTGCTCAATTTTAATTTAATTCCAAATTGTAAAATTCCTCAGCACAAAAAGGAGGAGAATTACAGCTGTGAAACAACAGCTTTATGCTGATGCAACTGTGTCCACTAGTGGCCACATCCATTATTTTCATGCAAGGCAACAGACAATCAGCAATCCTTGGAAAAATTGTTTTTTTCCTCAGATGAATGATGTGCAAAACAGGCCCTAAGAACTCCTGGCATAAAATTGCAATGCCCTAAATTTCATAAAACAAGAATAAAACATGACTAAGTTTAATTCCTCAAGTATTTTATGGCAGGGGAAGAGGGCTGTTAACTGTGCTTGTCTTCTTTTGGCAGTGCAGCAAGCAGAACACAATCTGAGCACAGAACTTCTCACCACGAGTAGAAGCCTGGTTAAATCTTGATTTGCAAGGCGCTTTCCTGTAGGTTCTGTCAGCACACAGTAACAAAGCTGAGCTGGACTCAGCCTTACCTCCTTGAAGCACTTGGATACAATCTCATAATTGACATTCCCCCACACGGTCAGATGCTCTCTCTTGTACTGACTCACCAGCTCTGAGACCTGCAGCACAGAAAGCACAACCCTCACATGGAGTCACTGGAAATAAGGTGCAGCATTATTTAACTGAAACTCTGCTTGCTTTGGAAATTGTTACAGGAGAGAGTTCTTTACTCTGCCCCATCACAAGGTGGCTGTGATGCTTTGATGGGAAATACACAGAGGTTCAGGACAACAGATTATACCTACAAAAACCCCTCAAGAACTTAAGAAACCTAAATGACAAAACAGTATTTGCTGGGAAGATTTCCCTCTGTGTTGAACACATCTACACAATAGCATCATATTTTTATGCTGCTTTGGAGAGCAGCAGTCTCTAAGAAATCCCTTCCCATGAGGTACAAACCAAACATATCTCCAGCAGTGCTGCTGCAGTTTCTCATCCAGATGAAGGGTCCTAAAGAGCTTTTACAGAGTATCTTGCACAAGATCCCTTCTCTGTCTCCTGTATTACCTCACACAGGGAGCAGGACCCGACATGTGAAGGGTGAAGCAGTCCAAGAACACAGATCTTGCTATCACAGAGTGCCACAACTCCAAAGAAACTTCTGGAATATCAGCATCATTCCCCTGCCTTCACTCTCAGTTCAGCAGATTCTCACTCACCTTTCTGATCAGCACGTTGTTGTTCATTTTGATGTCAATGTTGACAGGAGTTTCTGGAAATGCCTCAAACACCTCTTGCAGGAGTGGGATACGATTGTCTGTCCCCTCACACTGACATTCTGGGGAAACAAGAAACCTGTCACTGCTGTGGCCACTTCTATCAAACCACAGATAAAAGCAGAAATGTCAGAGCACATTCATTGCCTTAAAACTTTATTAAAAGCATAAAGCTGCAAGAATAATCACGTTTTTAAACAAAAAATGACTTCATTCAGCTGTAATTAACTATGACGAGCTCGTTTCCATAATGAAAATGCCCTGAGCATGCTGCACATTCAGGTTTTAACTTCATGAAATTCACTCATTATTTAGCAACAGTAGGAGTGCAGCAGGCAATGTTAAAAAATCCTGAAATAGCAAACACAGGCTCAGTTACCACACACCAAATGCAACAAGATTAATGTGAAAAACACCAAATGAGAACAAAATTCCCTTCTGAACTCCAAGTCATACCTACAGTAATTACTGAACATGTTTCTACAGCCAGGGTTATATATATATATATATATATATATATATTTATTTTTGAAATTTCTTTTATCATGATACTGAGAGATGCAAATGCACTTTTCTACTCCCTTTGCCAAAGCAGGAAACTGCCACGCTACAAAATGGAAAATTGAAACAACAAGAGACAAACATCTCACCCTTCTGAAAGGTGACATCCAGCTTGCAGAGATAGGGTGGAAGTTCCTTAAAAACAAAGAGGAACAAAACATCAATTCAAATGCAGGGATATAATCATGACCCCCCTCCAAAAAAATCATAATTCATAAGCCACTTATCTTCTCATCCAAAAAACTGATTTAGTAGTCAGTATTAATTCAACTATTTGGCATTCTTACATTTGTATCACCTGTAGCTGAACAAGGCAAAACATTCCCAGATATCTGAGAACTCTGAAAATTCCACTGTCAAGGCAGGAGGGGATTCATCTCCCAGTTTTCCCACGAAAAAACTGGTCACACCAGGAAGAGCTTTTATCAGTCTGCCATCAATCAGCATGACAAAACATCCCAGCTCCAGAGCCATTCACCCAACCTGATATGGAGGAGTAAATCACCCTCTGGAATGTGCCAGGTGTGTTCTTCTGACTGCACAGGGAGTTTAGTGAGGGTGGTTTAACTTAGGGGTGGTTTTTTTTGTTTAGGTTTTTGATTGAGATGAATCCTCCCCTTTGGTTTTGGGCACCAGGCACACAAGGAGCCCCCTGCCCACCCCACAAATGCATTTTCCAACACTCCCCAGCCCATTTTCTCCTCAACTCACCGAGTATTTGAGGTCAGATATGTTGACATCAACTCCTGTTGATCTCTTCAGGTTCTCATCGTGGGACACGACCACTTGCTCATCTTTTGTCAGGTGACAATCCAGCTCCAACATGTCTGTCCCCAAATTAACCGCGCTGCAAGGAAAGGCTGCCTTGAACCCCTCAGGTACTTTGTGCAGCTCCAAACCCAACAACATCCCACAAACTAACCCCACTGGAAGGGCTTTGGATGCTTTCATGGTGCAAGGAATCCTCACAATCCTGCTGCAAAGCAAGGAGCAAACAGGAATCCTCACAATCTCTGCTGCAGGGGGAAGCTGATGTAAGAATAAACAGCATCTCTTGAGGCAGAGATGGGATTTTTGGCTCTGTCTCCCATAGGAATTAGGAAGCTCACCTGTGGATTGCAGCCTGCCACCCCAGGATTGAGAAACCTGCTCCTAAAGGATTGGTTCAGGATTTGGAGTGGGGTGTTTATGAGCAGCAGCACATCTGCCCCACTGGAGGATGTGAGGTTTTGAAAAAGGAAATTGAATTTGTGGTTAGAAACAAACAAATGACAGGAGTGTGAAAGCTGAAGCAGGAAAGGATGGATCAGGAAATAAACAGTGGGACTTTCAGGCTTTTGGCTGTTTTACTGGGTAGCAAAACAACCTTAAACCATTATTTTAATGAAAAAGTTTTAATTTAAATTAAAAAGGAAAGAAACCACTAAACATCCTGTCACATTTTTCAAAGCAAAATAGCTATTCCTCTTCCAACCCACTGCTTTGAAAAGCTCTAATCCAACCCCAAATCCACTCTTCATAGTAGTTTGGTTCATAGGAGGAGTAAGAAAAGCAGAAAGTAGTAATTATATTGATGAAAAATAAGTACAAGATCACAACAACAAAGCTTTGCTGCAGTGAGCAGTGAATTGCTCATTCAACTAGAAAAGAGGTGTCATTACAGCTGACAGATAAAAGTCTGAACTCTTCCCTCAAAACCTTTTTATCCACTTCTGAGCAAACCCACACCACCTGTGAGTTGTGCCTACCTGGGACCCAAAGCCCTGTAAAATCAGTAACAGCCTTTTCCTTATAGCCTTTATTGGCTGCTGAACACAGCCCATGAACATCCACAAATGCAGTAACAAACCAAAAAGAAATAGATCAGAACATACTCCCCAAAGTGTTTAACACAATTTCTGGTCCAGCTGGGATAATGATCAAGGAGGGTTGTCAAATTAAAGCCAATTTGTGAACTGTTTGCCAGTGCTGCTAATTAAGAATTAGGAGAGGAACAAAATCCTGTTACATATGGAAGAATCACAGGCTGTACTGGGTGATTTTTTTTTTCCTCCTGAGGGAAAGCAGCTCCAAATCTGCTGCAGGAGATTTGCCAAATGTGTAGATGTTCCCATGTTTTATCATTTCACCAGCAGATTTTATTAGCAATATTTCTTGCTTAAGAAAGTCAGGGCTGATGCTGCATGGAGAGGGGAGAACAACAACTTTCCTTGTTAACAAATTTGAGACTTTGCCAGGCCCTTACGAGCAGCTCACTGCTAAATAAGCTTCCTCAAGTGCTGAGCTTTCCCAGCTGGAAATCAGTTTGTTCTGTCAAATTCACACTGCTCCAGAGAAGGCTCCAGATTCAGAACATCACTGTGGATTCAGATCCAACTGCTCCAGAACTCAAACTGTGAGGTAGGCTCACATTTGCAAATTAGGGTGAAAGTGCTCTTGCTTAAAATCTGTTATTTTATAATCTAAAAGCACCACAGAAGCATTTAAATATGGTAGAACAAGATTACAGTCCTCCCCATCTATTATGCATTTTACCTAATAAAGCAAAATTTAAAAATACGGTCTTTGGTACAAAAAACTTATAATTTCCTTCCAGAATATTTGTAAATAAAGCAGTATAGCAATTGAAATTACCAATAAAGGCCTCCTCCCCCTATACACACATTCTCTTCTGGATTCAACTACAGCAACAGCCAAATATTCCTGCTTGTGCAAACCTGCAGGAACAGCTCCTGCAGACACACCCTGTTTGGCTTCACACAGAAGCTGATGGATTACAATTTGATCAGCTCCTATCAGCTGTTTGAGCCAATCCTGACCACTCTTCACCAGCCAGATCACTCATTTTCTACCCCATTCCTTTTGCCACTTTACTTGTGGAGATGGGAATGAGCAAATGGGACAGACAAAGCCTTTATCCCTTCCCAAAAGGAACCAGAGGAATTTCCATTCTTAATTGTTCTGCTTCCTGCAGAGGTACCCTGCCTCTCTTTACTCAGAGGAACTTTGCTGTTGGCAGCTGTGGTGGGTTCAAAAACTGGACCTCAATGCATTTGTTCCACCACAGCTGTAAAATAATTAAAATGGGCAGAAGAGAGTCAGAAAGACATCATCACAAAACTCCCAGCACAGTCCTTACTCTAAGAATTACTGCTTATTTCTGGGAATAAAATAAAAGTAGATTATGGAGCTTGCAACTCCCATTGCAAGAGCCCTTCATGTGCAGAATGAGTATCATACGAAATGAAAATTAAGGAATGGTTAAAAAAAGAAAAAGAAAGAAGCACTTTCAGAAAGTCTGGTAGCAGACTTGAAAAAAGGCAGGCCAGCAGGAAAAAAAAAATCCCAACAAAAAGCCACACAAAACTATGTTGAGCTTCCATGGAGATAGAAAATAGTGCAGTACTTTCTTTTATTTGGTTGGGAAAGCTGGCACCCCTCAGGCTGCAGGGAAACAGCAAACTGATGAGGCTCCTTAGCACAAAGCAAATTAGAAAAACCCCAAACAAAACAAAGAGGAGCCCACATAATGTGGTCCCTTCTCAGCAGCAGTTGGGAGTTTTAGATATGCTTCTTCTTTAAATGCCTTTGAGAACCTCGTTAAAATTCACTACTTAAATGCTGGAGGCTTAAAAGGCTTTCTGGTCCCAACCCCATTTTAAACCCCTGAGTAAGAGGCTTTCACACATTGCGTGACTGCAGAGCGCAAGTGCAGGGAAAAAAAAGAACATAAACAGCAGCATTTTGTGATTTATAATGATAAATAAATTAATAGAAGTAATGACCATTAAGCACAGTATTGTTTGCTGTTTTACTGGCTAGCACAGCTGGGGCCTCAGGGTTTGTTTCCATTTGTTACCGAGCAGGGACCATAATTTGTGGTATCCCAACTCCTTCTGGTGAAACTGGAGTGGATGTTTGGCAATCCACAGCAGTCATCCAGAGGAGAGCTGACTTTCAGAACTAGGACACTGTAACCCCAAAGACCTGGTGCAGTCCCACCTCCCCTTGATTGCTTCACTCACTAAAGACGGTGAGAACACCTAATTTAGGCATTCTCATCCTTTTGTACTCACTGGTGAAAGGCTGCCATTGTGTTCTCCAGGTTCTCTCCAGCACCTACACAAAATAACAAAAATAAAACTTACACAAAATCCTTTTCCTCCTCTCAATCCCACTGAAAATATAATTAAAGGATCAACAGGCTTTAAAACACACATATTTTGAGAAATGAGGATGAAGCTCAAGGCGGAAATCTCTGCTGCCCGCCAACCTACTGGAGAGACACAACCTTCTCCAGGCAAAACGATTTTTAAAAAGAACTTACCTTGGATTTGTGTAACACTTTGAATATTCAAACCGAAGTTTTTATTTTACCAGAGGTATTTAGCTAGGACAATAAGCCCCACAGGGACAGTACATACAAAAACCTATTTGAGAGTTGGTGGGAAGAGCAACAAGAGGAAAAAAAAAACCAAAACAAACCACCAAACCAGAAAAAGCTATGAATTAAAGCACCCAAGACATTCTGAAGCTGACACTCCCTAAATGTATAACCCTGATGCTCAAACAGGTGACAAACCTCTTTTTTCAGTGCAAGGATATTCCCCAAACAGCTCAGATCTGTCAATAAAGGCTTGTGCTGCTGGAGAAGGGAGGTCTCACACACAAGGAATGAAACACCCATCAATTTCAGTTAAGAAATGAAAGGACAAGCAATTAATTTTCTCTCAGGCAGGACTAAACTCTGCAACTACTAAGCCAGCATTCTCTGCATAAAAATCTTTGAAAATCAGCTTGATCAGGGACTGGAAAAGGTTGTGCCTTCTCCCCACCTCAGAAAATAGGCAATATTATGGACTGAAAAACACAACCACCTCAGGAGGATACAGGTGCTGATGAAGATATCTATGCAAATTTTAACTGCTCTATGACAGTAATGAATGACAGACTTTGTAAACAGCAATTATAAGAGCTCCAATTAAGGCCTTGCCTATTAACAAGACCTCATCAGAACATACTTACCTAAACCTGTGTTCAGTTACTTAATTAAAGCAATGCACAACCACCAATTTAAAATTGTTGTTCTCAGGTAGGTTTACAAAATGGAAGACTTAGAACCATGATGACAAAAAATCTGCAGGGTTTAATGTAAAACAATATGGTGAGTCCACAGCAGCTCCTGTGATTCACCAATGTTTTATGGGATTTCATTTTAGCTGGGAATTGGCTGAGTGGCAAAAGTGAACCAAGGGACAAAGGAAAGCATAAGAACCTCATGGTATCCATCTGGTGATTGCCTAACAAACGGGAAACCCCTACACAGGACCTGGCTGATCGGTTACAAATTAACTGCAATAATAATTGAGGTTTTTAGATAACTTATCAGCTGTGGCAATCCAGCCCATACATCCTGAAGGGTGAGGGAAAGGCTAAAACACCTGAGTCGAGTCTTCAGTTTGTCAACTAAGCAAGAGGATCCTAACATTCCTGGGCAGAAAGTTCCAAAAATAAAACCTTTAAGTGGCTGATCTAACAAGTCACATGGCAGGGAGGTGGTCAAGGGCCAGGGATGGTGACATGTCAGGGGTGGTGAGTCAAATGCCTGACTTGCAGCATTTTGGGGGAAATGAGGAACAAAGTTGAGGGATCAGCTGAAAGAGGAATCCTAAATCAGCAACCACATGCAGAAAAGGGAACTACACAAGTTATTTGATCCAAGTAATTTTCTCCCCTGAAAAGTGAGAAGGCTGGGCTGACCAAAGGGCTTCTGACACTTCCTCAAACACACCTCCAGCTTCACGGGATCGTGTGCTGTTGCATTTCCCCAGCCAAAATGGCACATCCAGACATCCAGAGGGCACATTCCCACTCTGCAAGCACCACCATGGCCATGCACTGGCTCAAGGAGATGACCCTCAGAAGATTTTGGGGCCAGCAGATCAAGAGAGGCAATTGTTCCCCTCTGCTCAGCACTGATAAAACCACACCTGGAGCACCACATCCAGTTCTGGGCTCCAACGCACAAGACTGACATGGATCTACTGGATTAAGCCCAAGGAAGGGCTGTGAAAATTAAAGTACAATGTGTACAATGAGAGGCTGAATGTGCTGGAATTGTTTTGCCTGGAGAACAGAGGTTGAGGATGATCCTACCTGTGTAAATAACAAGAGGAACTGGAACAAATTTAAATACAGGGAATTCAGTTCATAAATGTAAGAAAACCTCCCTTTTTTATTGCAAGAGTGATCAAACTTGGGAACAGGCTTCTTGCAGAGGTTGTGGAGACTCCATCCCTGGATGCATCCAAAAGCCTAACTGGACTGGGTCCTGATTAACCTGCTCTGGTCAGATGAGACCTCCAGAGGTCCCTGCCAATCTGAATTATTCTGTGTAAAAATCATCATGCTAACCTCTCAGAGACCCTGCAATCCAGGGCTGCTGGCATCAACAGAAGACTGCAACAGAGAATCTCAAGACTCAGTAACTGCTCTCAGAAACAACCCATTTTAAAATTAGGCAAAAATGAAGAAATAATTCAGGGATGATTCCACAAAATGAGGTGACAAAACTCTTGAAGGAGACAGCAAGCGAAATCAGACTTAAAAAGCTTTGTACAAGGTTTCATCTCAGAGAGGAAAAAGCCAAACAAGTTAAGCATTACCTTGATCTCCCAAGTTAATTGGAGTAATGCAATAGGAAACCTGACACTGAGTCTAAAGCTACAGCATGACTAAAGCCCGAGGAGAACTCGAGTCCCGCAGGAATTTATGTTACAGGGTAAACACCAAGGAGAGTAAAGCACGAGCGATCTTCAGCCTCTGATGAGCAAAAAGCTGCAATGTTCAGGGCTGCCCTCCTGCCTCAGGTGGATTTCACAGGAACAATTCACAGACCGTGCACTTTGAATGCCTGAGGAATAATCCTGCCTTAAGCCGGGCTTTCCTGCTGTTCCGACGGAGCTTAGAGCTGTGTACCTTAACTAAGGTCCTTGCGAAGGAGTGAGAACAGAAGATTAAGGGGATCATACTAAGTTCCAACAAAGTCCCCTGCAAGTTTTTAACAGCTTATAAATAATAATAAAAAAAAAAACAAACCAGGAAACCCTTTAAATTAAGAACCTTTTCTTTCGCTGAAGGCCAAATACAAATACCAAGCAGCAGATGACACAGATGTTCCACACCAAAAGCTACATTTTATGCTATACTTAAAGCTATAAAGAAACTTAAGCTGTCAAATAAAACGAAGTGAAAGTCTAGTTTAAATTAAAACAGGAATAAAACCATTAAGAGATCAGCTCCAGTTTTTGTATTTTGATAATTCAAGGCAGCAGCGTTTGGTAAGGATTACTGGCTAAAACTGTGATCAAACCCTGCATATAAACTGGCACTAAATAAAGTACTGAAAACTGTTTAAACTCAGCACACTAAATATCAAAAAATATTTACTAGCACACTACCTACTTTCAAAAATTAAGTGAGGCAGTAGGAAAAAGCACAGAATTGATCTCTACAGAAGAGGAAGACACACCTTGCTGCATTTTTTCCTCCCAGTGCTTTGGAATAGGTAGAAGAAACTCAAAAAGCTCTTCTAGCTATTTTAGACAAAACCAACATGCCTGACTCTCAAATGGGATCGGTTTTACTGGGGCACAGAGTCATCCACTGTCTGCCTGCAACATCGAGGGGAGCAAGAACAGAGTCACAGCAAATTCTGTTCCCCCTGAAAGCAAAAAGCAAAGCAAACAGGCGGTCAAAGAAAACTGATCTCGTCTACCTGATCTAAGCAGCAGCCAGACGCCCCTCTGGTTGGGGAGAGAAATACCAGGATACAGAATCGTTAGAAGAAAATATAGACATGTTTGAGAGAAAAAACATCACGCCCCACGCCAAAAAAAAAAAAAAAAAAAAAAAAAAAAAAAAAAAAAAAAAAAAAAGAGCTGATTTTCGGCTGGCGCGGTAAGACTTCGGAGATTAATTCCGCGCTGAACCGAGGCACTGGTCAGCAGGTGGCACCTAAAATTAGGCTGCGGGAGGAAGGTTTAAAGGGAGCCCGCTGCAAGCCACGGACACCGCGCAGCCCCTCACGACCCTCCCGTGCCCGAGGGGACAGAGCAGCGCCCCGGGGTCGTGAGGGAGCATCGCCCGGGGGCCGCGGAGCCCTGAGCGCCGACAGCCGGGCGGGGACCGTCCCTCAGGAGCAGAAAGGCTCCCGCATCCCCTCCCCTCCATCTCCGCGGCCCCTCACTCACCGCCGCGGTGCGAGATGTGCCGGCAGCGAAAGCGCTGCCGCTTGGGCCGGTGGAGCAGCCCCGGGCACTTGAGGAGGAGCGCGGAGGTGAGGACGTATCCACCCAGCGTGGAGAGCACGTAGAGCGTGGCCGACATCCTGCGCCTGTCACCGGCTGCCCCGGCCCGTCCTGCCCGCGGTCCTTGTCCCTGTGCCAGCCCGCAGCCGGCTCGCGGCGAGGCGGAGCCGCTGCGGGACGCGGAGGCTCCGAGGCAGCGGCGGCTCCGAGGGAGCGGAGCCTCTGCGCCCGCGCAGCCGCCCCGGCGCCGGGAGGAGCGCAGCGCGCAGGCGCGGCGGCCCCGCGCCCTTCCCTTCCCGCCCGGCCGTGAGGGGCTGCCCGCAGCCGCCGCCGCTGCTGCTGACTTCACAGTCGCTGTGGGGAGAATTCCTAATCACACGCTTTAATTCCCCCACCGCGCCGTCCTCGGCTCCCTGCTCGCAGGTGGAGGGATGTGTTTTATCCACACCCCCGCCCAGTGCCCGCCTCACGGGCGGGGCTGTCACGGTCAAAAAGCGTTTGGCGAGTGCTGCGGGGTAATTGTCAATTACAGGGTTTTATTTTTCACCTGGTTGTCCCGGCTCGCTCCTCACAGGTGAAAGGATGTGTTTCCACCACGCAGCCCCTCAGAGACGTCATGTTCCAAATGGAAGGGATGCGCTTTCCCCACACAACCCCTCACCCATCACAAAATCATGGAACGGTTGGGTTGGATCTTTAGAGATCATCTAGTCCAGCCCCTTACGCCGTATTTCAAACAGAAGGGATGCATTTTCCCCACCAAACCCCTCATAGATAACCTGTTCCAGACGCAGGGATGTGTTTTCTTCATCCAGCCCCTCAGCAATGTCATATTCCAAATGGGAGTGACACATGTCCCACACCCAGCCCCTGAAAGATCACAGAATCCTTGGAGAGGATCTTTAAAGACCATGTAATCCAACCCCTAACATTGTATTCCAAACGAAGGGATGTGTTTTCCTCACCCAGGCCCTCAGAGATGTCATATTCTGAGCAGAAACCAGGTCTCAGCTCCGGTCATGCAGTATAATTACTGTACTATAGCAAACTGGCAAATTAAATTTTGTGTGCATGCTAATTAGAAACAAATATTCTAGAAATTAAATTAGGTCTCAGCATACAGTCGCTGTCACTAATACACCTTACCTCAGTTAAAAGCTGATTTACTGTGGCTGATTTTTTGGCACTGAGAGTAACTCGATACAGGTGAGCAGTTTCTGGTTTTGCTGTTAATACACATCAGAACTGCAGTATCTTTTTTTTTTTTTTTCCCAAGACAAAATGATTTCTCCCATCATCACATTAAAAGCCTCATTTACATACAAATAGCTTGTTCAGAAAAAGAAAAGATTTTACCCATTGCTGCCTCAATATGACAAAATCAACTTGATTTCAGGCAGTGCTAATTTTTGAATATTCCTAAATAGGTATGTAAAAACGATGGGGAAAAGCACTGTCATCAAAACATTTAGTAATACAGGATCAGCACTTTACGAAAACCAGCTTTTATTTATTTTTTTTTACATATGAAAACATATAAATACGCAAACTTAATAAATGGAAAATGTCTCAGATCCCTTTTCCTGCTTCGATATCAACTTTATTTCCGATCTGACCGCGTTCCAGCGAAATACAGCGGGGGGGCTTCACACAATTGCAGTGACAACTGTTGGGTAACCAAAACCCAGGAATTGGGTTGAAGACAGCCTTCTCAAACTAAAACAGATCCACCCCAAAAAAACCATTCTTATTGTGTAATTGCTTTCAGTATTCCTCGGAGAACTTTGTAGCTCATTAACTGTTGACTTTCTTTGGGAGGGAAGCAGGGCCCCCGTTCTGTCACGTAGGCGTAGGGAAACCTCAGCACCCAGAGTCCATCGGAGGGAAGGGTGATTTCCTGCTTCTCGGGGTAAAATATAGGACAGGGTGGTGGTCCTGGTTGAACCTAAAACCAGAAAAAAAAAAAAAACACTTGAGTAGGTAATCAAACATCATTACTGCCTTAAAAAGGTAATAAAATGCAAATGGAGTTTTTTCGAGTGTGTGTTGAAAGAAAAAAAATGGAAGGAATGGTGAAGAATTCTCCAGTTAAGAAAACCAACATTTTTTCACCTCCTAAATTCAAACGGTAACTAATAATAATTGAGCAATGAGTCACTGCTTTTCTCCATGACATTTAAAATGACAAAGTCACTCTTAAAGAGTCATTGTTAGCTTTTTTTTTTTTTTTTTTTTTTAATAAAAGCCATTATTACAGCAGGGAATGCCAACAACTCCTCCTTGACAAAACGTTTTTGTAAACCTACTTTATACAAAGTATAAATTTGGCAGGCTGAAGTTTAAGAAATGGCAAGCGCTTATGTAACAGATACTTTTGGAAACCACTGTCTCGGCTGAAGCTGCTTGGAGTTGAAGTTTCTTGACACCCTCGTTTAATTAATGTTTCCACAACCACCCCAGCCTCTGCTGTTCCCAGATTCCCTCCTGCACTTCCTACCTGGGGCGTCAAGGTGATCTGCAGAGGAGCATCGGGAACCACCACGAAGAGCCTCATGAACTGGGCGTAGTGGGGCTTGAGGCCCCGTCCCTGCGTCGAGGACAGGATGTACAGGGGCATGTCGGAATTGAGGGCTTTGAGGGCAGATTCCTTCGGCCCCCCTCCCATCACCTTCATCACCTTATCAGGCCCTGAGCACATGAACCTCCTCCCACGTGCGTCTTCGTACTCAAACCCCACAAAGGCTCGAGCGATGTCGTCCCTCCGCCGGCCTCTTCCCATCACCACCGCGCTCCTTTTCCCAGGAACGGCCTTGTTGGGTGCAGGCCAGGAGTTGGTGTCCAAGTCTCCCTCGTCTTCGGTCCTCGTCCTGATGACGATGTCCCAAGGCATTAAATAGTTTGTTCCTGGGATAAAGCCCTGTTGATCTAAGCCTGTGTGGAAGTTATAAGCCTTAGCAGGTCCCAGCTTGACCAGTGACCAGCTGGAGAATTTGGGCAGAAGGCCTTTGGGGCAATTGGAATGGAGCATCCCAGGGAGGTACTCGACAGTGGACGCCTGGCGATCGACCAAGCTCGGCCTCTTCTCGCTCTTGGAGTCCCCGCTCTGCCCGTGGCTTTCTGCATTGTCCCCTCCACCCTGGGCCTCGGGTGGGTAAGTGCCCAGGCTGCCCGTGGACTGGCCCAGGCTCAGGGCTAAGCTCAGGCCTGTGCTCTCTCCCTGAGTCTGAGGTTCTTTCTCTTTGAGTTTCTCGATCTCACCTTCCGGAGGGGCGGGCGATGACTCGTCCCGAGCGGGCGCCGGGTCAGGTGTGCTTGGCTGAAATATGGGGAAGTTGATGTGCTCCAGTTTTCCACAGCACTTCTCTTCCAGCAACTACAAGAAAGGAAATGTGGTTTAGTACCCACTCCGAGATGAGGGAGCTCAGAGCCACAACATTCAGCAGAGCTACAATTAAGATTCAGGAGGTTTGCACCACGTGAGAACCAAAGCAGTGATGGGAACACGGCCCACAGACTTGATTATGTAAAATTCACATGAACCAACACATTCAAAGTGTAAACAGGTGCATTAACAGGCGCTCCTGTGTGCGTGCACTGCTAAAGACTGGAACTGCCCACACTGGTCAGCCCATTTCTGCTCCCAAAAATGTCTCCCCCAAGCAAAATGCTGATAAGGTTAAGAAGAAACTTGTGGTTACTTCAGAATACAGACTCTGCAGATGAAACAAAAGCGCTGCTTGAAGCACCAACAGACCTAACAGTTACCTGGTAAAAGTCATAATTAGCTGCTTTGATATCAAAGGGGTCCTCCCGAGGAGCTTGTTTCCTTCCACAGTTACAGGCACCAGTGGAACGAGCCCGGCTGTTGTGGTACAGAATTGGAGGATTTCTGTCTGCTTCTGGCTTTTCCCCTGAAAGCAAAATCAATCAAACCTTGGGTAAATTGCTCACCATTCAAAAACTTCCTTTATTCCCTTCATCCATTGCTCCCTCCCTGCTACACACATGTACAAAATGAACTTGCCACCAGTTTGGCGAGCGACTCCTCCCTTTCCCACTTTTAATAATACAAAGTTCCAGTGGAGGTTATACCACTAAACCAATCTTATTTGTTTTTACAACCTCTTCCTGAAGGCTCAAAGTTCTTCTGCCTGCAATAAACGTGCAGAAGTCAGTTCTGACTCCCAGATCAACCAGGTTATTTAAAACTAAAAGGAATACTTATGCTTTTTAAAGAGCTTTCTTACACTCCTCCTGTTAGAGGATTCCAATGTAATTGCTTTTAATTAGTAAGACAGAATCAGAGTTACTACTAAAATCAGAAAATATGAGCAACTACAAAAATCAGAGTTACTACTAACAATGGACTGGCTCCTAACCATTACTCAACATAAAGGAAACCTGCACAGCAGCTCTGCTGTGATCCCACTGTGGAGGTGATCACAGCATCATCTGGGGTGGGAAAGAGATCTGAGATCATCGAGCCCAACCTCTGCCTGGCCACCACCTTGTCAATTAGAGCAGAGCATGGAGTGCCACATCCAGTCCTTGCACACAACGCTGTAAAGCAGCAAAATTTCACCTTCCACAACACTCCAGAGCCAGCCGTGCCTTCCAGCCTAAGACATTTTAAAGCAGGTAACAAAATTAAACCAGGAAACCAGAGCACAAAGCTGAGCATCTTTACCCGCTTTGGGGAGCAGGTGGAACTTGTGCACGCAGTGCTGGTCGGTCAAGCTCCGCTCCTCGCAGAGCTGGTGCCCATTGCTCCAGAACTTGTAGCAGTCCTCGTTGAGCTGCATGGCGTACTTGTGGAAGGCTGGGCCCCGGGCGTGCTGGCTGTACACGCGTAGGGCCTGGGCCAGCTGGTTCTTGTGCACTGTCATGGTGTAATTGTGGGGCAGGTTGGACTGGTAGGCGCTGTGGGCCATGGGCAGAGCCTTCTGGCAACGGTTTTCAGAGAACTTGGTGTCTATGTCTAAGTAGCCTTCCAAAACTTTGATGCTGCTCATGATTTTTGAGCTCAGCTCGCCACAGGTGGGGTCATCGTCTTTGCCTTCGATGGTCACCTCATAGAGCTTTAGAGCTGCAGCCACCCACTTCTGGTAGGTCGGGAGCTCGAAGTGAGAGGGCTGCGGGTTCCTCCCCACGCTGTCTTCAAAGCCCTTCTTGCTGAGCACCAGCTCCACGTGCTGCCACAAGAACTCCTTGAGGGTGCAGTCCACCAGCTGCCCAGAGGAGCTGGAGCTGCTACTCTCCGCGTGGAAGGAGAGCTGCTGCCGGCCGTGCCTCATCATCTGATACCTCCTGGGTCCCGACAGGGTGGGAGCCAGCAGCGAGTCAGTCTCCCTCATGGTGCAGTTGCTCCTGAGCTGGTCGAGAAGCATGGCCACGGGATCATCTCCGTCCTGGGGCCCGCCAGCCACGATGTACACGAACGCCTGGTTGGCGGGCACGGTGAACAGGCAGTTGATGCTCTGGTTGGTCAGCACCCGGCTCTTGCGGAAGATGCGGTAGATCTGATCCTCCAGAGCGTGCTGCAGCCTCCTCTTGGGGGAATGCTTCTTGGGGGGTGGCTTCTCCAAGTGACCACAGGGGTCCTGGCCCCTGCTTGGCAGCGGATCCACCTTCAGAGCCCCGTTGAGCTGGAAGAGGAAGAGGAGGCGTGGAGGGCATGGCCTGCAGTTGAGCTTCCACTCCTTGCCCACCGGGCAGTCCTTGATGGCAGCCTTCAGCGAGGGCAGCACCTTCTGCCGCAGCCCGTCCAGCGCCCTGAACACGCGGTCGTAGGTGATGTCGAAGGAGCAGGTGGGATGCACCAGCAGCAAGATGTGGCAGACGGAGAAGAGGTAGAGGAGGCTCAGGCAGTGCAGCTTCTCCTGGTGCTTCCAGAACTCGTGCGCCTCGGCGTGGGGCAGTGGGGCCGGGCCTCCGGAGGGGTGGCCGGGCCCGGCCTCTCTGTTCTCGGCCGCCGCCAGGTCCCCGCAGGCGCGCAGCAGCTGCGGCGTGTCGCAGATGGAGGTGAGCACCAGGTACAGCACTCGGCTCTCCTGGCTGTAGTACGCCTGCAGCTGATTGTAGTCCTTTGTGGCCGGGTCCCCCTCCTGCCCCGCCGCGCCGTCCGCCACCTCGGGCTCCTCCTCCGGGAACAGCGGGAACACCTGCCGGTCGCACACGGTGCTCACCAGGGCCTCCTTCTCGGAGCAGAGCTGCAGCGCGGTTTTGCCGAAGATGCCCACCACGCACACCTCCTCCTCGCCGCCCGCCGCGCCGCCCGCCTCGGCCGCCAGCAGCAACTCCCGCAGGCTCATAGGCCCCACGGCCGTGCCCATAGCCCCGGGCGGCCCGGCCCCGGGCAGCGGCATCGCCCGGCCCCGGCTCCCGGCCCCGCTCCCGGCCGGAAGCGGCGGAGCCCCGGCCCCGGCCCCGCGCATGAGCGGCCCCGCCCCGGAGGGCGCGGAGGCGGGCACGGGGAGCGGGCGCTGCGGGGCTGTGGCAGCACCGCCCGTCCGCATCGCCCCCAAGGGTTCGGCTCCGCACGGCCGTGAGCCCCGGCGGGCGCAGGAGGGGCTCGCCCGGACCGTGCCGGGATGCTGCGGCAGGGCTGTGCCACGCTCTGCCCTTGTTCCTCAGCCCTGGTGCAGGCACAAGCTTTGCCCGCCTCGGGAACTGGACTTGGAAGGAGACTTTGAGTTCATTGCCTTTAAGCAGAGCAGCGTTTTTAATATAGTGATCAGACACCAGCCAGCAGTGACACACAGTGCAAGAGCCTCATATATTTGTAGCCGTAGACTCGAACTGTTTGTTGAAGCTTGCAGCTTTCCACTTTAATAACATTAGTGCATTAAACTGTTGCTTTTCTTGGAAACTGTAAAAATACCGTCAATTTTTTTTTTTTTTGTTAAAAAAAGATACAAAAATACTGAATTTCAGCAAACACGTAACATATTTGTATGACAAGCAGCACCAGTGCTGGGAATATAATAGTCCCTGCTTCAGCAGCACCCAGGTGTCAAAAGACTTGGGAAATTTCCTACGTTTTTTTTCCATTATGAATGAAGATGCAACCAAATTGAGAGACATTAGAGAGAGAGAAAAAGCACAATCTGCTTTACAGGGTTTCATAATGCCCCATTTTCCTGTGCACTACATTTACTTACAAATACATGTGCCTGAGTGTGATGAAAATGGGATTCAAGTGGCTTCCCTGACCACAAATGGAAAACACTTTTGTTCCATAAACCTACTTTTCCTTTTTACTTTTCATCAAAGCTGTTTGCAGCACTCAGCCGTGCAGGCGAGGGACTCTTCGGGTGAGCCATCTGTCAAAAGAAGGGAAAGGGTCAGGACTTGGATATCTGAACTCATTATCACTGAGATAAAACAGTGCAATTCTTGGCTGACACCTTAAACCAGACATGACCAAACCAGTAAAATCAAAGATGCTGTTAACCCCTCACATTTTGTTCTTCTGCAAAGTGGAACCATGACTTTTCGAAGTTGCATTGAGGGCACCCGGCTGGCCACCAAAAAAGCAGTTTTTTTCCTCTTGGGATTGTCAGATAACCTGCTGTGGCACATCCACTCTGCAGTGTCCTTAAATCAGCAGGAGATTCTGTGGATTTTAAAGCCACCTTGAGATTCCAAGAAGAGGGACAGAGTGACTTGCCTGAAACTTGCGCCGTAGTGCCCGTGTCATTATTGGTGTCAGCCCAGAGCCACACTCAGTGTTTTCTTTACTATTTAGTGGAGTGCCACCAGGACTTCTGAAAGGGCAATTATGATTAGTTTGAGTGGTTTTATATTTTTTTCTAGATTAAAAAAAAAAAATTAAATAAAAAAAAAAAACAAAAAAACGACCCCCCCAAAAAAAACCACCAAAAAAACCCATCCAAAAACCAAAAAAAAAACCCCAAAACAACAAAAAACAGAATTCAAGAGAACAGAAAGGAACAGACCTTTGTATATCAACTTTCTTCAGATGTTTCCGAAGATCAATCTGATTTTTAGGGGAGGTACTAAGAGAAAAAAAAAGAAATCGGTACAGTGAAATGTTTCCCACTCAGTAAAAAACATTAATCACTGGTTAGACAGAAAAATCTAATATCTAAGCAAGGAAGAAAGCATCTTACATTAAAGATTTTGTAGCATGAGCTGGTGGCTTGGATTTAGGTCTCAGACTAACACTCTGTAGATCTGTGACTGTAATTAATGCCCTGCGTGGCTTCACTGGTGATTGTTCCTACAGCAAGGAAAGAAATGTTACCCCAAATAAAACTTCAGAAGGTCTCACTACCCTGAAATCCATTTAATATTTATACTCTGAAAGATTTTTGTGGTTTATGGTTTTGTTTTTTTTTTTAATTATTAAGATTTGAACATGCCTTGGATAAAAATAGATTTATTTAGGAGAAAAAACAAAACCAAAAAAACCCTAAACAAGGGGTTTTTTTCCTGCAAACAAAGATCCAGCTGGGCAAAAGGAAGTCCAAAAATCTACTGATAACACACAAAGCTACATGAAAGCTTAATGTAAAATTAGAGCTGTCCTGGGTGCCAGGTGAGATTGGTGTTTGCCACTTTATTTCTTCCCTTGCAAAGCCCAGGTGCAGAATTAGAAATGTCACTAGAGACTGATCACTGGGTGTTGGGATGAGAATCAATTTACTGAAAAAAAGCAGGGTGGATCTTCCCTGGATTCACCACCACCTCTTCATCCTCCAGTTTACCTTATCCATTCTCAGGCTGCTGTTTGTCTTCTTCAGTTTAACATTCAGGAGGTCTTTGAGGGTGATGTGCATGGGGCCATCCTTCTTCGCTGGTGGTGCCTGAAAGCAAAGGGGTTTGGAAGGGAAATTAGATATGGAAAGTGACTGAGCACTCACAGAGAGTGATGTGCTGGTAAAATCTGGGTCCAAAAAGAACTCAGGCATCAAATCAAACCTAGAGGAACCTTCTGATTCCCTACCAGTTTAGAGGCTGTGCCCCGTTGGAGGAGGAGAGGTGCTGGAGGCAGTTTTGGTGGAGGCAGCGGTGGTGGTGGTGGAGGAGGAGGAGGAGGAGGAGGAAGAGGAGGAGGAGGGATGGACACAGGCATGGATGCTGCTGGTGGAGGATCCATCTGTGCCCCCAAAGGAGCACCCAGGACTGGGTTGTGACTCCTCTGGCAAAGAGAACTTTCTGAAGACAAAGCTGCCACGCCGTTCATCTGGAAGTGACATAAAATAAATGAAGAGAACATGAAATCCACTGGCAAAAGCAGGTGGGATTTTAGAGAACAAAGGTGCTTGGCTAAGGTTGAGCTCTAAAGATATAAGCAAGTCCCTCCTGCTGTGAGGTAGCAGCAGTTCTGCAGCTCTGAGTGCAGAGAACGCCCCTGAGGAGCTGTTCAGATCTCAGTGGATCTGCACTGGCTACAGTTCCTTATCCTCACACAGGCAAATGTTACCCTGCCCCAGCCAGAGACTGACCTGGAGTGCTCCTTGTAGCTTGGAAAATTCACTTTCCAACTTCTCCAGCTTCTCCCTGAACGTGTTTAGTTCCCTTAAGTAGATTTGTGATGGAAATATGGTGTCTTTAACCACCTGAAAGGTCTAAGCATAAAAAGAAAGCAGATTATGTGTATTTGTGTGTTTGATTCTCTTCAAAGATCAATCTGATTTTTAGGAGGGTTACTAACAGAACAAAAAGAAATTGGTACAATGGAATATTTACCGTTCAGTAAACAGCTGTTTAAAACAGAAAAAATCTGATATCAAAGAAAGGATATACCTGTGCAACCTTGCTCTGGCACCACCAATACAGAAATGATGCTGCTGTTGTCAAGGATTTGACCACACTTTTCACACTGGGCAAGGCTAAAGGCCATTGGGAGCACCTTGGGACTGGTGGTGTGTTCAGAGGGAGATGAGCTGCTGGTGACCTGCAACACAGCGTTTCAGAATGAGGCCAGAATTTTATTTATCATCTCAGCCTTTGAAAAAGTTAACCAACCATAAGTGACCAACCACGTGGAAATTACAAGTAGGTACCAGCAGGTACCAACAGAGCAAATGTGATCACTGAAACTGAAACCTGGGAAGGCCAAGATGCATTTCAATAAAGAGTGGGGGGAAATCCTATTGGAAATACCTTTTTTTATTCAACTTGCTTTTCCTGGTTATTAATCATAGAAACACTAAGGTTGGAAAAGATCTCCAAGGTCATCATGTGCAACCTTCCACTGAATAACACCAGAAGACAGCATGAAGTGCCACATCTACTTGGCATAAATCTTTCCCTCTTTTCCATGAGCAAACAGCAAACCCAGGGATGGAGTGAGAAGGCAAAATTCAAGCTGAGCCTCTTACCGTGGAGAGGGACAAACTGAGCCCTGGGGGGCTGCAGCATTGCTCTTTTTTCCCAGTCGAAATTTTGCTCGGGCTCTTCGTTTTCGTTTGCATTTCTTATACCTTGCCATTACTGGTGAAAAAGACACATTTAAAATGGATGTAGAGAGGTAAAGCAAATTATATGTTGGGACAGAGCTGCCCCCAAAGAGAATAACACAGGCTGCACCTCAGAAATCCAGTCAGAGGTTATTCAGAGCTGTCTTGGTGGAATTATCATGGACTAGTGATAGCAAATATGTCCTTAATTTCATATGTTTGTGCACAGAAAGCACCATTTTATAGCGGCTTTTTCCTCCTCTTTTCTATTTATATCATAGCATTAATAAATAGCTATTATAAAAATAATAAAAACATGAATTAATTAAATTATTAGACATGAAAAAAATTATTCATGATATTATAAAAATATAAACAAACAGGAAAGTCATTAGAAATACCATAAACTAAATAGAAGCGTTACAACTATTAATGCATAAGCGCAATAAGTATAAACAGATGTTCAGTTTTTCGTTGTCTTGACAAGAACTAAATTTGTCGAAAACCACGCTTGGGGAGAACGGTGACAAAAGACACGAAGAAGCCACGGAAGGATACCGGGGGCGGCCCTGACCGGTGATCAGTGACACCCCAGCCCCGCTCACCGGGGATCCAGCCCCGAGAGCGGAGACCCCTCTCTCACCCACACACACCTGCACACACCTGTGGGGCTGTCCCGGGGCTGTCCCGGGGCCGCCCCGTGCCCCCGGCCGCGCTCCGCGCCCGCCGCCGCCGCCGATTCAAACCGCTCCCCGCGCCGCGCCCAGCCAATGGCAGCGCCGCTTTCTGCCGGCCCCCCCACGAGGCGTATGTAAGCAGCGCCCTGATTGGTCGCCTCGCCGAGGCGCTCCCCGTGCTCCACGGGAGAGGGGCCGGCGCTGCCCCGCCCCGTCCCGGCCGCGCTGAGGCGAGCGGCGCCGCTATTGGACGAGCGGGTTCGGTGCCGCCAATCGGCTGCGGGCAGCGCTCGGCTGGGGGAAGGCCGGCGGGGTGAACGGGGCGAGGAGCAGCCCCACCGGGGCTACCGGCGCAACCGGGAGAGAACCGGGGAGGGAGAGCGGCACCCTCGCCTCCTCAGGGTCACAGCGGACGGGCCCGCGCCGCTTCCCGCCAGCGCCGCGCGCCCCGCCCCGGCCAATCACGGCCGGACCCCACTCCGGGCCAATGGGCTCGGCCGTACCTCGGAGCGGGTTTACATTCTCCGCGGGCCAATGGCGAGCGTGCCCTGCGTGCCGCGAGCCAATGGGAGGCGCGCAGCGAGTGACAGCTGGCCAATGGGCGCCGCCGACTCTCCCGTGCCGCGGCGCGGGGGGTGGGGATCTCCCCGCCGCCGCCTGAGGAATGTCAACTATTCAACATGGAGACGGCGGTTACCAGGCTCGAGACCCTGGTGAGGGCGGGCGGCGGCCGCGCTGAGGGGCGGCCGCGCCGCGGGCCGGCGGCGGCGACGCCTCGGAGGGCGCGGGGCCGCCGCGGAAGGGAGGGAGGAAGGGAGGGAGAAGCGGGCGCGCGGGCGCGGCGCGACGGAAGAGCGGCCGCTCAGCCGCGCCCGCGTTCCCCATCCGGGCCCTGAGCGCGGCCCGCGCCGCCCTCGACGGGGCGCCCGCCGGCCGCGTCCGGGTCAGGCGGGTTCGGCCGGGCCGGTCCATTCCGCCCCCCCCGAGGGGCGGGGCTTGCGCCGCTCCATTCACCCCTCGGCGCGGGGCAGGGCGCGGCCATTTCCCGCGCACCTGGGGGGGGGGGCGGTGGGGGTGGGCGCGCTCATTGCCCGCCTTGCGGGGGGACGCGGCCGGGCCGGGCCGCTCCATGTCCCCGCGGCGGGAGGGGGGGGCGCGGGGCAGAGTGGAGCTCCCGGATCAGTCCATTTTTTTGCCAGAGGGGGGGTGAGGGTGGAGCGCTCACCTGGGCTGGACCATTTTCTCTGCGGGGGGGGAGGAGAGGCGGGCTGGGCTGGTCCATTGGCGCGGGTGCGCGGGGGGAGCGGGGCGATGGCCCCCTCAGCCCCTCTCCTCCTGAGCCCCCAAATTCCCGTAGGATTTTCCAGCTTTTCTCTCCGTTCCGGTGCTCTGAGGCAGCCCCTGAAGCACGACGGGGCTGTCCCTTATGTAATGACCGCTTCTCCGCCAGCCCCACTCCTGGAAAAGTGAAAAAAAAAAGGCCAAAATTAACCTTTCAAAAGAGAGCTCTGCCGTGTTCCCTCACGTTGGAGAGGCACTGCGAAGCTGTGTCCAACCAGCCAAGTTCCTTGTGCCGTCCCTCAAACCTTCATCTGCCTTCTGTGTCATCTTTTTTCCCATTTTTGCCCATAGTGTAAGCTTGATCTCCCCGTATCTAATATTCTGTATTTTTTTTTTTTCGAAGCCTGGTTTAATTTAGAAACATGCTTAAAGACACTTGGGTTAGATGTTCTATTTATTTGTTTATTTATTGCCATGGTTTATTTCTGTGTTTTATTGAAAGTCATGCTTTCAAGTGATTCTCATTTTAGGACGTGCGAATAGAGAGGTGTTTTTTGCCCCCTTTATGATAACAGGGGCTTTTATTCTGGAATTCAGAATAATCTCACATCTCACAGCTTTGTGTCTCTTGCCTTTCCTTCTGCTTTGTTGTTTGCCCGTCCTGGATTTCCTGTGAAGTCAGCTCTCTCCACAGAAGTGTGATAAAATAACACTTCTTATTTCCCTGGAGGTTTTGACATGAATTTCATGAAAAGCTTCCTTTTGGTCTCGTGGAAGCAGGGATAAAGTAATTAGTGAGAGCTTAAAGAGAACAATGGGTTTGAAAATAATGAAATCAACGGGGTAATCAGTGGTTATTTGTGACAGGAGCACCACAACAGTTTTAGGTTAATTATGGAAAAGGTGATAAAGCGTAATTCAGAGCAGTTCAGTTCGTTCCTGTCGCTGTTTTTTTTTTTGGGGATAACTGCACCTCCTCTGTCCCTGAGTGGTGTCTGTCCAGTGCCCTTTTTATGTTGTACTACTGGTGATGATGCACAAAAAGCAGTGCAATGTTAAAAGGGCATTGGCCAGCAATACAATCTGCATTGTTCTGTATTCTTTCAAAATAATGCACAAGTGCCAAACCACTGTCTGAGACCAGCAGGTGATCTGCAAAAACAGCTGGAAGATCAGATTGCCTCAGGTTTATTTTTTTTTTTCTTTCTTGCTCACTGTCTTCTACTTCCTTGCCAAGGAGGGAGATTGGTCATTGAATGATAAATGTGCCTTAGAAATGGCCCAGGTGACTCAGCTGTGTGTACATCAGCAGAGATTCCCCTCTCTCCATCCCATCCCATCCCCAGGTTTCTTTGTGTTTTGTTGAGGATCTTCAAACCCTGAGAGTTCTGCAGCTCTCAGTATGAAGTTATTGTGTTAAAAACCCCCCACCTTCACTGAGATTTATGGGACACACCCTCCCTGTGATGGTCTTCTCACACCCCACTGGTAAAGGACATCCCCAGAGTTGGGAAAAGGAGTGTTTAAGTGCATTTTGCTGTGATGCAGCACCTGCAAATTATAAAGAATTAAACTCTGCTGTCTAGGAGATATTCCCTGTAATGCAGTTTAAGAACATCTGGCTGATGGCAGTTTGGAATCTTAGCTTGCTACGAGGCAAATCCAAGCAATAAATACGCTTGGAAATGGAATTTCCAGTTTAAAAAAAGCACCAAATAGTTTGAAATTGAATTTCTGACAGATCTGTTGAGCCTTTTGTTGGGTGGTCAGGTATTTTCCCCCTGCCTCATGATCAGTGGAATGGCAGATTATGAATAATAATAACAATAATAATAATAATAATGTGAGTTTTTGTGTGTGTGCATGTCAGGACTCGGTGAGCTTTAACCTTATCCAACTCTTCACAATCCACAGAAACCTCTGGCTGAGTTGATGTGGGGTTTTTTTCCCTTTTTTTTTTTTTGATGAGTGTATAATTGATTGTTGCCCAGAATTGTTGCTGCTAACGAGTGCTCTGACTTTATTGCACTACTGTACTATACAGAGAGCAGTGCAATAGTATTGTCAAAGCATCTGAGAGCAGAGCCCTCAGCACTGGCCTCACTCTTGCCTCAGTTTCTAACATTTTCTTCCAAACCTGTGAGTAAATTACAAATTTGCGCATCCAACCCTGCATTTTTCTGTGTGATTTGTTGTAAAATAATCATCCTACAAATGCTTCTGACCTAGGATATTAAGGGGGGATTTTGGCAGGTGGATGTTTCCTGAAATGCAGCAAGGAGTAAATATTTTTAAAAACAAAAGCAGTCATCATGAACTGATGTTGTTAATCTCTTCACAAACCTTAAAATTCCACATTTAGCTTCACATCCAGTTTTTAATGTCCTGAATTACAGTAGTAGCATGAGTTAGCTCCTTATGGAAATCTCAAAATATCAGGATTGGATATTTAATGGGTCATTTTGAAAGCAGCCTGTATTTGTTGTCTGCTTTCCTCAAAATTGATCACATGGAGAAGCTGGAGAAAAGCAAAAAAAATTATCTTTTTGAGATGCCTGCCTTGGAAATGAAAACCTACAAATATTTCTTAGTGGAGGAGAACAGAAACCATTGAGGAGTCAGGGAAGAAATCCCTGGTGAACTCATTAAAAATGCAGAGTCTGCTGAAAAACTTATTTTATTCTCGGATTTTGTCCTGGCTGGTTTCTGGGGCAGGTGTGGGAAGGAGTTTTGCTGGGCAGATGGTGAGTTATGGCAGTACTGGGTGAAAGCTTTCCCCATGATTTATAGATGCTCAAGCTCTTCACTTGGATTTATTTTCCTTTCTTAAGCTATTATTTGAAAATGTACTGGAGGTGTGTGAAACATCATCCATCTTCCCTCCCTCAGAAAGAGGCTTTTATTTGGAGAGTGTCCTGGACCAAATCCTGTTCCTTCAGGCTGGATTTCCAGATCCCCCAAGGCATTAATGGCTATTCCTTAAGGTGGATCCCAGGGCTGATGTTTAAAACATAAATATCCCTTTGGAATCCCAGCCTGACCACCAGACTGTGGATATTTCTTCCTTTATAACAAATACAGCCTTGCTTTGATCCTTTAAAAAAAAAAAAAATTGTAACAGTCACTTTGGGGTTAATCTCAATATAAACTGTGAAAAGCAAGTTAAGGAAGTCACAAGCATTTTTAAGTTGCTTTCATCATTGTCTTCTGTGACTGTAAAATCACTGAATTATTATGTCAAAGAATTAATGACTTGCTTGGGAGCTGGGAAAAATGCCTTTCTTGAAAGTGGAAGTCTTTAATAGATATTAAAATTGCAGACTAAAATTAATTAAGCAGTAATGCTATCAACAGACTGTTTTACAAGGCAATTAGACAATTCTCTGGTGGCTTATTTATCCCAAGGAAAGAAAAGTGATGTCATCAATTTTATGAGCTGTTAGTCAGTCTGGTTTATTGGGGAATAATGAAATGTATTGTGGGCATTAAAACCATCCGAAAGAACACATCCTAAATATGATTATTAATAAAAGCTCTGATGATACTCTTGGATCCTGAATTTACTCATCATCCCCTCTGTGTAAATAACTGAGTGTTGTAGTTTTGCTAACAGAACTCTTTACAGGTGAAAAAATTAAATTGGAAAACTTTTTATGGTCCCTGAGCTTTTCAAAGTGAGGCAGCTGCCTCCTGCTTTCCTGAAACACTGATTGGGGTTTGTCTGCAGTTTTTGGGTTTTAATATACTGTGTCTGACCTTAAGTATTTTAGTTCCAGAAAGCAGAAGCTGATCTGGATTATATTCAGCGCAGAGTGGAGTTTGAAATAATGAAAAATCTTCCTGATGATGCAGCAGCAGAGGTAGTATTTTCAGATTAAATTCAATTTTATTGCATGAAGTTGGTAATAAATGGGTATTTTTTTTCTTTAAACCTGAAATACATGTGGCCGGTTTTTTAATCTAATTGTCAGGATGATGGTGATGATGATGATTATTATTATTATTAATTTCCTGCATCATATGTCAAGATAAGTGGCCTAATATGAATTCAAACCAAACTTCTTTGCTTTCTTGGTATAGTGAAATTCTCCCATATTCTGCCCTGAGAAATCAGTGGTGTTAATACCTAAATTCAGGTTACAGATTCCAGTCTGAGCTAAAACTCACTCTTTCTCTGAGAACCAAGATAAACTTGCCAGCAAGCAGTGACTAAATTCAGATTTGGGGGGAGAGGTGGGAGGAAAACAACAAAGGATTTTATAAATAAATCCTTTTCTCCTCTACATTTTCACTGTAAAGGGTCATTTCATGTTAGATGACTAACACCTACACTTATAACTGATGTGTGGCCACACGAATTTCATCATCTCACCTATTATAAATGCTCTGCTCACCCAGGAGAACCCAGCTGCTCTCCTGAAGGAGCTCCCGGTGCTGAAATCCCGTTACAAATCCCTGTGCGCCCAGATGGAGGAAATTTCCACGGAGCAGAAGAATTCCATGGAGAGCATCCGTGCTGCCCTGGAGAAAACCATGAAGATAGTTCAGGCGCTGCAGCAACAATCCGAGCTGGAGGTGGTGGTTATTTTCATTTTAATCACTTTTGTTTCCCACCTGCTGGGAAATGAACTTTGTAACCTTGGTGTGCCACCAGTGGTTGCACTGGGAGCTGTTGTTTGTGGAGACTTTTTGGAAGGTGAGGGAGACAAGGTTCCCAGAAGGAATGCTGGCAGGATTGCAGCTCTTTTTGTAAATAAATCCCAATCCCCAGCAGTTAAAAGCGGTGGTGTTCAGGTTTGGAGTGTGAATAGAGTGACACAGTTTGGGTCATTTCCTAGGAATTGACACCTCTGGGCACAGCTGTGCCCCAGGGCCACACTGACAGGTTTTGGAAGTAGACACCTTAAGGAAAATAGAAAGTGAAAGCAGTTTTAAAAGGCTAAAAGGCTTTTAAATGGCAAATGTATTTTCAGTGTTTAAAGGGAGAAAGTTAAAACCATTGTCACAAACACCCCGGGACTGCTGTTTTTCCTAAGCTGGTGTTTAAATTGTTAAAAAACTCAGCAGCAAACAATATTTTCTTAAGTGGTCTTCACTGCTTCATTATTGAAGAGGTGAAAGCACTAACTTTGACCCTTTACAAATGAGGTGATTTAGATCAATGTTCTAATGACAGTGCCTGGAAATTGGGTTTAATCTGTCAACAGCTCTGGGCAAGTTACTGGTAACTCTTGGTAGTCAAAATGGGCTGTATCATGATTTAAAAGACAGGGGTTATAAGTCACAGATAGGAAAATAGATAATATCCTGCTGTGTTTCAAGGATTTCCTGCCCAGAATCATTTTGTACAAGGATTTTCTCAAAGTGGAAGACCCTTTTCTTGACTTACATGTAGAGCTTTAGGTAAAGATATTCTTGTACTTTTTATATTTCCTAAACCCAAGATGGATTAAACTTCTGGAGAAATATAAGTCTTTAAATGAAATACTTTTTTTTTTTAATTGAAAAAAATTATCTTGCTGGACTAATTTATGGTATAGTATTTATAGTATTTATAGAGGAAGATTATGGTTGGTTTTTCAGGAACACTTTGCTTGTGAATCTGCTTTCAGTGGAAGGAAATCAGGAGTCTACTGTCAGTTTCCATGAGCAAAGGGCTGCACAAACATTGAGTCCCTCTGTAAAGATCATCACCTCAGGAACTGAAGGATCAGACTTCTCTGTATTTATTTTTTTTTTCTTCCTTTCCCCAGAGCTTACCTCTGTCAGCAGAAGAACAGACTGCAGCCCAGCAGTTAAACTTGAAAACTGGGAAAGAAATGGAATTTTCAGTGGAAGAGGTAATTAGGGCACGGAATGTCAGTATTCCAGAAACCTTTAATCCTGAGTGCAGCTCAGCTGAGTGCAGAAGGGGTTGATTTTGTGGTTTGGTATCTCTAAAATGAGTGGAATTGTTCAGAAATTGGATTAAGCTCTTGAACAAACCTTTTCATTTTTATTCTGTACAGATTAAGCTTTTTAAATTGTTCCAATTAGATGGTCCACAAAGGAGAAATTAGCTTTGGTGGAAGACTTTGTTCCTGTTATTTTTTAATTGGGATATGTTTATGTTTCTTGTCAGGGATGCAGTTGGTTGCTCTTGTTGATTTTCTTGATAAAGAAACAATTGGGTGGGAATGAGGGATGTCATTGGTTCAAACCAATGAGGGGAGAAATTTAATTTCCTGTGAAGTATTAAACAAATTTTGGGATATAAGCAACTGACTGCAATGCAGTAGAACTTACATCTAAATTAATATTTGTTAAAAAGTCAGTTATTCTCCCACAGCTTGATATGCAGTTATCCAATATAATTAGCTGCAAATATTTGCTCTGGGTCTCATATTAAAAATATTAAAGAAGGTTAAAAGAAGGTGTTCCTCAGATTGACCTTTTCTTTTTCTACTTCTCCTCACTTCCCACTGTCACCCTTTATTGCCACAGTTGGTTTGCATGGAACCTGTCCAGTCCCTGCAGCTTCACTCGCCCTTTGTTTGCAAATAACTGCTCCTCCCTTGAGAAATGCTCTCCATTTATGTCCAGCACTAATTCTAAATCATGTGCTGTGCTTTCAGATCCATGCTGGAAAGCTGGAGAGGCTGATAAATCCTGACTTGCACATAAATCTTTCTGTATCCATTTTAAACTTCATTTTATTTTAAGCTGTGTTTAATCCCTGTGATTTTGCTGTCGACTTCAGTGGCTGCAGGATCCTTGCTTATCCAATGGTAAAATGTAATTAATGTAAATTTCATGCAGAAATGAAAGTGTAAAAAAAAATGATTTCTAGGCAAAAGGCTAACAAATACTGACATTATTGTTTATTTTTAGCTGTCCTGCCCAGCATCTACAGTCCCTGGCTCAGCTGAAGGTAAGTTCTGAAAAAATAAGCTTCTCACTGTTTTCTTCTCATGGAGGCTGTGATAGGCAGTAACTTCATTGTTTTCACTCTGAAGCACCAGTATCTGCTGCTTTTATGTGAAGAATTTAGACTTTATTAGAAGGACCTGACCCCTTAGTTACATTCCAGGAATAGTTGCCATGTTTCTGGGATATTTTTTCCTTGCTTTCAAGGGGATTGAAGTGGAAAACTTTGCTGTGTTTATTGTCTGGAAGAAATGGTGCACTAATCTTACCAGAGGAATAGCTCTTTTAAAATTCATTTATCCCTGCTTATAGAAAGGAGTTTTCACAGTTGATTTTGGTTTGTTTAAAAAAAAAAAACAACAAAAAACCCCCAAAAACAAAACAAAACAAAAATCCAAAGCCAGCTGGTCATTGACAGAACAAATGTGTCAGTCCTCATCAGATCTCAAATTAAATTATTTTTTCTGAGTCTCCAGATCCAGTGATTGTTTTTTCTCTCCTTTCTCTTGCTGGAATATCTTCCTTTAGTCCCACCTAGGGGTGTTATTAAACACTAATAGAAGTACTTCCCATCTTTGACCCAGTTTCTGAAGAAACAAATATTTTCCATTTCATTTTTTTAAACAAATATCTTCTTGTTTCCGATGTTTTAGTACCCCAGTTCACACCATTGACTGAGGAAACATTTCTGAGTGTGCCCAGGAGCATCAGGAGCACTGTCAAATTAGCAGACTTGAACTATTTGTACAAGGAGTTATTTAACCACTTCATTGTCCAGAGCAACAGGTAAGGCTCGAAGCTGTTCATTGAAAAAATTTCATAAACTGTGAAGAATTTCAGCCTTTTCAAATGAAATAAAACCAGCTAATTAATAATTCACTGCCGTATTTTAACTGCAAAAAGCCCAGACACTAAACCATGACCCCCAAACCCTGCCCTCCCCTCACCACCCCCCTCCTGACCCTTCTCTGGAGTGAGTGCTGGGGATTGCTTACAGGCTGATATTACCAAAAAAAGGCAAGTTTTAAACTCAGGAATTCTGTCTTTTTAACCCTAAGATTAGCAAATGACTGCTGGGATTTGAAGCAGCATAGAAAAGTTGATGGTAATCTGAATAAGTTTGTGATTTACAGAGCATTCACAAAAATCATTGATTAAACAGCATGCTCTTTTTAAGCCTTTTTCTGCCAGGCCTGATGTTTGATCCCTGTTTTCTTAAATTGTTTTTGCCTTACAGAGCAGCACTGAGTCTTTCACAGATGAAAAAGATGAATATGAAAGCCACTGACTCAAGAATTCAAATCCTGAAAGAACTCGGGATTGTGGAACTCGACAAACAAGGAAATGTTAAATTAGCTGTGTAAATGAGAGCTCATCTGACACAGAAGCCTCTTGGTCACAGCTCCTGGATTATTAAGGAAGAAGAATTTCCCTGGAACTGGAGTTCCAAGTCAATGTTTCTGCATAGACATTCTGTTGATAATACTTGAAATTGGAGGGTTCAAGGACACTGAGGTTGGCACTTTACCTTGGCTGTTTGAAGGGTTTATGGTTGATGCATTTTTAAGGAATGTTGTGAGCCATGTGATGCTTCCATTTCCTTGCTGCATTCCTGAAGGGGTTTTCAAGGCAAATAATCCAAGCCTCTTAATTGTACTTGCATTCCTGAATAAAGGTTTATTATACTTTTGTTACGTGACTCCTGACCCTGCTCCCTGCCCCGACCCCTGAACCTGCTCCCTGACCTGATTAATTTTCCTTTGATGTGAATTCCCTTGGGTTTTTTATGCTCCAGCCAGGGTCAGAAGGGATTTCTGGGCACTTTCCAGTCCAAGCCCCTGGACTGCAGCTCAGGGCAGGGTCCTGAAAATTCCCAAGGAAGGAGAATTTACACTGTTTGACCACCCTAATAGTGAAAAAACATAAGATTTTTTCTTATATCCTATATTGTATATCCTATATTGTATATGTCATGCATTAGGTATATATTATATCCTTTTTAATATTTATATTGTTATATTTCAGCCGTGTTTAAGAGAGTAAGATACCTGAATTTTTATTAAGTTCCTGTGGTTTCTTTGTGAAAAATTATGTCTGCCAAAGTAGAGAAATTTAAATTAGTGCTCTTAGGGAGGGAAAAGCTGTTTTCTGAACTCATCCATGAACTGCTTTAGGGTTTGATGGGAAGAGAAACAGGCTGGGTATTGAAGAGAACAGGGATAACTTGATTTTATGATGTCTGCTGCCAAGTGTGCCCTTTTACCTTGGAGTAACTAACCAGTTCCAAGCAATTAATCAGTTTCACAAACTGATTTAGTAGTTTTTAATCACATGGATCTTCTAATAGAGGACTCAAATCCCTGCTGTGCCACTACCATCAGCAGCGTTAAATATTTAGTTTAGTAGTGAACGCTGGCTATAATAACTGAAGGTAGCTATCAGCGGGGTGCAGAAACCCATCCTCGCCGATAAGAATAAAGAAAAATAATTAAAAAAAAAGAAGTGAAAAGTGAAGAAAAAGGGAAATAGAGGAAAACCCGAGCGCGGGGCTCTCTCCCCGCCGGTTCCCCTCAGACACCGCCGCGCCTCCCGCGCGCCCCTCGCGCCGCCACGCCCCCTGCGGGCGGCCCCGCGCATGCGCAGCCCGGGCGGGGCTGGGGCGGGGCGGGGCGGCCGCGCTGCCGCGGTCACGGCCCGGCGGGTGCGCGGGGCCGGGGCCGGAGCGGGGAGTCCGCTCCTCAAAACCCCGCTCCCGGAGCCTCCGCTCCTCACCCGCGGGCACGGACAGGGAGGCCGGGGACAGCCGTCCCTCCTCCCGCCGCTGCGGCGGAGCCGCAGCCATGGACGAGCAGAGCGTGGAGGTGAGCGGCGGGCGGGCGGCGCGCGCTCCCTCAGGGCGGTGAGGGGGGCAACGGCTGCGGCTTCCCCCTCCTCACCCGCCCGGTTTGCCGGAGCCCCTGGGAGGGTCGCTGTACTTTGTGTGAGGGGGGGGGGAAAAAAGCCGAGCGGTACCGAACGGTGGCGGCCCGGGCGCTGGGAACAGCCTGCGGCGCTGCGGGGCTTGGCTCGGGTGGGCAGGCAGGCAGGCAGCAGGTGGGGAGGGGGTAGGAAATGAGCTGGCGGAGCAGGTGCCAGATCCGGAGGTGGATGGACCCGGGGATGGATGGATGGATGGATGGAGACCTGGCGCACACGGAACTCGCCTTGGCACCGTGAAGGTGCAGAAGTGGCTGTGACCCGGCAGCTCAAACACCTGCTGGGGGCTGTGTCACAGCCAGGCTGGGCAGGAATGTAAAAGAACGGCTGCGATTACCTCCTGTAAATGCGTATGGTGCGTTTCAGTGGCTTGCAGCTGTTAAAGAAGACGGTGATGTGTGGGAGACGCTGTGGTATCCGTAAATTGAAGATGTCTTTTTGTGCTTTTTGTGCTGATTCACAATCTCAGTGCTGTGGGGAAAAAAATTAGCCCACCTGAAGGGCCTTACGAAGTTCCATAGTTTTAACCAGAAGTATTCTAACTCCTGTATGCTACAGGATGTAAAACTTCCTTATCAGTTAAAAATTGTCAATATGGAAAGCAAAAATTGCCTTCAAAATACCTTTCTCGTTTGGGGAATGTTTTTATTACCCAAGATTGATTAAATGGGGTGTGGTAGAGTGTAGAAATTGTGGAACTAGTGCTAAGGGTAGACCTTAAAAGAATATAAGTCTTATAAAAGTCAAAAAAAAATATACCAAATTCAATTCAACGCCTCATACATGCACTTATCATGATTTGGAAATAGTTTAGTGCCAGTCCACTGTCTGCAGGTAGGACACCGTTTCTTCTGGCAACTGCTCAATCCCGTGTGAACACACGCAGGAATATCTTGGCTACAGAAAGGCCTGCTCTAAAACAGATAAGACAAACAGAAACTATTCCTTGAAGAAAGAAAATAATGTTATAAAACGGGTGCTGGTGCAGTGTAGGAGAGGCTGAGGGGGAGAGTTGTGGTGTCCAGGTTGGTATCTCCCTCGGAGTTGTGCTGTTTGGAAAGGGACTGAAACCTGGCCCTGTGCCTGGAAAACAAAAGCAGCCCTGATGTGTCTGAAGCATGTTTAACAATAGTGCTAATCCCCCTTTGCAGAGCATTGCCGAGGTGTTCCGATGTTTTATTTGTATGGAGAAGCTGCGGGATGCCCGCCTGTGCCCTCACTGCTCCAAGCTCTGCTGTTTCAGCTGCATCCGGGTGAGTTTGCTTGGTTCAGTCTGTTCTTTCAAAGGTTTGAACTGAAAACTGACTGAGCTTATGAAAACATTCTTTTCCTGGAGTTCCAAGGATTCCTTTTTTTTTTTTTTTTCTCTCCCTCCTTTAGTTTCCTTTTCAAAACCTTTTATAACACCCCTGAGGAAGAAGTAGGCAGGCTGTGCATTGCCTTCAGTGGTGCTAATTATAGGCACCATCTGGAATAATTGCTTTAAGGAAGAGACACATAATGATCCCTTCTTTAGTGCCTCCTGAGAGTTGGTGATGCCTGCGTGGAAGACAGAAGTTGGGACACAAATCAGATGCTGGCTTTGCATCTGGGAAGGTCACAGCATCACCTCCTGTATCCTGGAGGTGTTTTTTATAATTCTTGTCAGGCTGGTGTGGTGTGATCAGGTGGGGCTAAATCTGTCTCAGGGGAGTCTGAGGCAGCACCTGAATCCTCATTCCTTTGTTAAGGCCGTGGTTCCCAGCGTAGCACACTCCAGTTCCAAATCCAGATGCTGTTTTGTGTTGCTGTAGCAGCAAAAAGTTCAGCTGAGGTTTCCAGACCTTCCAGTAGTATTTCCAGAAATTGGAACAGACATTCATCCTTCGCTCTGGAAGCTCTGACAAGAGCTGTAGGTGAAGGATTCGTGCTGCATATTAAGGATTTTAGCTGACATATTGTTGCTGGGTGGTGAGAGATTATTCATGAGACTCATTTAAATGTAGTAGAGAGCTGACAAATATAAACCCATCAACTGCTGAGCTTTTACACTTGTGAGTTGTAGTGGGCAGGTGAAGTTCTTGCTCAGCTGCTTGTCCCTGGAGCTTTCTGGAAGAGAAACATTCACAGGCTCCTTGTGGATCTGATCGTTGAACTTCAGGTATTTAATTTGTCTATAAATAGCCCAAGAGGAAGAAATAAATTACCTTGAAGACTAATTAGACTCTGAAAAAGATGCTTGTGGTGTCTTTTTCTTTCCTGTATTGAAACATATATTCTTTAGTCCAAGACCCTGGGAATCTGCCAGGTGGGTGGTTTCTAAAGCAATATTTGGTACCTCCGAATTCTTTGTGTTATTTTAACTGAGGCATCTCTGACATCTAAAGACAAGTGGTTGCTTGTTACCAAGGCACAAATAGCAGCCTCCTCTGTGACTAAGTGATTGAACAGTTAAATAGAAAATTTGTTAAAAAAATGGAAAAAATATAGGAAAGCTGTAATTAGAGTAAATAACTCCTAATTAATGGTGGAACATATATGCCTGCAGTTCTTTCATTGCAGTCTGTTTAAAAAGGTTTTTCCTTTTTCCATCACAGCGTTGGCTGACTGAACAAAGAGCTCAGTGCCCTCATTGTAGGTAAGATATTTTTAATATCAGGAATTGTCCTGTTATGATCAATCTCTTCTTCAGTGCAGGTTGCTCTAAATTTATAAGCTTGATTTTTTTTTTTTTTTTTGAGACTTGCCTGCTGTTTCTATAAAAATTGGCCCAGGTATAATACTTCTTCCAAAATGTGTTCTAGTTTTGTGACAAGCTAAGCAGGATCTTTGTTCTTCCCACATAACACTGCTGTGCTCATAGCTGGTGTAATAGCAGTAACTAGAGGGAATTCCTCTTTATATTCTCCTTTCAAAAGTCAGAGCCCAGGAGCTTCATTTCTCAGGGTGAAAGTGTCCATTTTTATGCCTGTAATTGGTGTGATGTGCCTGTGCAGCCATTCTGTGCATCATTGCAGGGCCCAGCTCCCACCTCTCCCCAAATGATCAAAATGACTTCATTATTTTTTTTTTTCTCTTGGAATAACTACTCCAATTTCTGCTATTTTTTTTTTACCTATGACTCTTCTGGTGATGTAGAATTGAAGTTCACTTCAGTGCTTTTTCTTCAGCTCCTGGAGCCAAATTCCTGCTCTAACTGTGTCATCCTTCCTGCAGAGCCCCCCTGCAGCTCCGAGAGCTCGTCAACTGTCGCTGGGCAGAGGAGGTCACACAGCAGCTGGACACACTTCAGCTCTGCAGCCTCACAAAGCACGAAGAGAATGAAAAGGACAAGTAAATGCAGTGTTCTTTGCATCAAGTGTTTTGTGGTTTGGATTAGAGGAGCTAATTTTAGTCATGTACTCTCTTGTGTCTGTGAAGTGCTTCTGGAGAGAATACTGGAAGCAACATTTATCTCACAAAAGGTTTTTATTGACTACAGCTGTTCTTCCTGCAAAAGATGTTTAATGCTTTACTTGCAGGATTGTGTAGCAAAACAAGTGAAAATGTTAAACTGAGTTTGTAGAAAATTCATAGCTGTTTTCTGTGGGTGATATGTGTATTTTTTTGGTTTAAGGTGTGAAAACCATCATGAGAAGCTCAGTGTTTTCTGCTGGACCTGCAAGAAGTGCATCTGCCACCAGTGTGCACTTTGGGGAGGAATGGTAAGGGGAGACTTGCTGGAATGCACACGATGTGAGCATTCAAAGACTTCAAACTTGGTGTCTGACAGTGTTTTTGAAGAACTGGAAATGCTGTGAAGCTGCTGTTGTGGCTGTTGGATTGCCATGCAAATGCTGCAGGTTTAGGTGTATTTATTATTTAATAACACTGCTTGTGAGACATGATGCTTCCTGTTCATAATTAGAGAAGGAAATTGAATTTTTGTCTAAAGCAGATCAGAATTACCTTCCTTGTTATAACCTTCATGATGTTTTGGACAAATTCTGTCTGATGAGGCGAGTTTTGTGGGCAAAGGAAGAAATCTTGCTCAAAAAGTACAGAAAACACTTGTTATTTAATTGTCCTGGCCTCTAATCTGCAAAGCTATTAAATTCATCAGTGTTTATCCATCCAGTTGGGTATTTCAAGGAGGAAGCAGCAGTTGCTGTTTGGAATGTAAGTGGTTAACAGTGTGCTGCCTCTGTATGGGAAGGGTGTTTTAATAATAATCATAAAAATAAACCTTCTATCAATATTTGATTTGGTAAAGTATTGCACAGTGAATGAAGCAGTTTATTTTTGGAGGACTCTTGAGACTCCAAATAACTCCTGACAGGAAGCTTTGGTGGAATGAGAGCCAAATTCATGACTTCTTACAAAGGGAAGTGAAAGACTGACTTCCTACATACAATCTGCTTTGGAACTTTTCCAGAATGAGTGATACACTCGTAGGCTTTCTTCCCTTCTCTTTCAGGAATTTAATAGGAGTGGAATAAAGTGGAAAAGAGATGCTCTGTTATTCACCACCACCTCCTCCTCCTCCCCCTTTTTCTCTTTGAACAGCATGGAGGGCATACTTTTAAACCACTGGCAGAAATCTACGAGCAGCACGTCACAAAAGTAAATGAAGAAGTGGCAAAGCTGAGGAGAAGACTCATGGAATTGATCAGTTTGGTGCAGGAAGTGGTAAGAAAGCTTTCCTGTAGTATTCCAGTGGCAAAGGATAACTGTAAAGTGGGAATTGGAAGTAGTAGCTGTTATCCCACAGAGAGACCTTTCTGTTTTTTCATTTGACTCTCTTTATACGATGTGGAAAGATCAAGATATTCTCAGCTCTGGTTTAGAGTTAGGTAACAGAAAGTGCTCTAGGTAACTTAAAGTGCTTTCTGTCATGCTTAATAAGTACAAAAATACTTCCTTCTAGCAGCTTATTTTCCCTTTTCTAGGATAATAAACTGTAAATGCATTTGAGCCTGCAGGATGAGCAGCTCACCAGTTGGAGATTTGTTTGTGCACCTCCTTTTTCTTCCCTGTGGGGTAAACGTGTCAAAAATCCAAATATTGACATGCTCAGCTTGGGTAGTTTCAGTGGGAATTCCAGCAATTTGATGCAGTTTACTGTATCAGAAGAAGGATTACTTTTGTTTTCTGTTACATTTAGGATGTACATTTAGGATGTGTAGTCTTTGTGCAGATAGAATCAGGAAGTTTTGAAGCAAGTTTCTGTATGAATTTTGCCTGTTGTTCAGGGCTTGTTTGCCACATGCACTGATCATTTTGTTCTTATCCAGCTCAGATGTGACTTTCTAAACACAAGTGTGGTGATAAAATGCTGAGAGTTTGTGACCTTCCCCTGCCAGGGAGGAGGATGCTGGTTTTATCCACTATTGTTACCCACAAAACATTCCTGTTTTTATCACATTATTCTCCTTACCACAAACATAACTTTCCTGTGGTGCTCACGTTGCAGAAGAGAAACTCACAGCTGCACTTACAGGTCTGATACTAAAGAATCCTCACATGACAAATCCCTGTGTGATCAGACAACATTTCTCAGCTTCCCAGCTTTGGGCACTCTTGAGGGATTCAGTGAAATCCCGGCTGCTCCAGGAGCGCAGCTCATCAAAACCAGCACTCCTGTTTCCCCCCTTAGGGGCATTTAGGGACACTTAAGCATTTCTGGGATCTGAGAGAGCGGAGCCAAGGTGTGGCTGAGTGGGAGATGCAGGTGTGTGCAGGTTTTTGTTTGTCCTGTTTGCCCTGGCCCACGCAGGAGCGGAACGTGGAGGCCGTGCGCAGCGCCAAGGACGAGCGCGTGCGGGAGATCCGCAACGCCGTGGAGATGATGATCGCCCGCCTGGACACCCAGCTCAAGAACAAGCTCATCACTCTCATGGGTGGGTGTTGGCCTCTGTGAGGAGGAGGAGAAATGTATTAACAACGTGTAAACCCACTGAGAAGCATTGTTTCCCTGGGAGCCTGACTCCTTCCAGGCTGTGGTGCTGAGCAAGTTCACTGCTGGCAGAAAACTTCCACCTACAGCCAAGCTTTTGGTTATTGATGTAGTTACTGTGATGGGTTCTAAATTTGACGTAAGCTGACTATATTCTGTTCAAAACTCCCATAGAATAACTAGGAAAACATTCCCATCTAGCTGGAAGTTGTTTAGCACCTTGCAACTAAAGTGCTTTTACCTCATCATTTACTCATTCATCTTTCTAATTTGAAAAGCTTGAAAATACATCTCTGTAATAGATACTCCTTTTAGTGTAATTTTAATATGAGAGGGGCTTGTCTGGGTAAGGATCAAACCTGCTTTTCTTTTTGTCCAAAAAAAGCACCTCAAAACAACAAACCTGCCATTTCTGGGACACAGAGTGTTTCATTACTTACCCTCAAATGAGTTCTTCAGTACAGCTCTAATTAAAAATGTAGACTTGCTTTTCAAATGCTTTCTCAATCAACCTTGGTACACTTAGAAATCCTTTGCCATGGTATATTCTGGGGCAGCTTCCAAGTGGAAACAAAAAAAAAAGAAAAGCACGCTTTCTTAAGAAAGTGTGAGTATGTGTTTTGGGGGTTTTTTAACATCTTTTCTTTAAACAGGTCAAAAGACATCACTTACTCAAGAAACTGAACTTCTGGAAACCCTGCTTCAAGAAGTAGAACATCAGGTAATTATGAAAAGAGATTAAATGTTGTGTAGATAGGCTAACTGAGGAGGGATCTTTCTTACTTACTTTTTTATTTTAAAAATACTAACTGATGGATATTTCTGGAGGAATATTTTCATTGAAGTGGCCTTAGGTTGCACAGTTTCTTCTTAAAAATAAGTGTGTCTTTTAGAAATACTCAAAGGTTTTGTGTTGCTTGAAAAATTACTACAGGGATTAATAGCAATATCATACAAAATTACCCAGTTCTATATAAATTAGTTTAATCTAAGGGAAATATATACTGGCTGTTGTAACTTCCATTGTGGAACTCCAGAAAACAACATAACCCAAACCCAAAACCTCCAAGCTCCACTTTGATATTGTGTTGTGGGTAATCTTTCTGAAGCTGTGAAAAACATGCAATTCAGCTGTTTATAAACAAAAGTGGCTAAAACCTCTGATTTTTACTGAGCTAAGGATTTCTTTTCCTTTCTTTTTACCCCACACAGTTACGCTCCTGCAGCAAGAGTGAGCTGATATCCAAAAGTTCAGAGATCCTGATGATGTTCCAGCAGGTCCATCGGAAGCCCATGGCCTCATTTGTCACCACTCCTGTCCCCCCAGACTTCACAAGGTGAATGCTGCATTTCTGCTCTGTTTGTTCAGTGTTTAAAAACATGTCTGAGGTATCTGAGAGGAGAATTTCCTCTTAACTTACTCCTTGTAGTAACCTGTGCTGCAAGTAGGCTTTTCTGTCCCAGCAGAGCTTATTTTGTGTCTGTAGTCCCTGCTGGGGAGTCAGGACAGTGGGTTCCAGCTCACAATTTTTTTTTTTTTTTTGTCTTTTACACATAGTTTACTGATTTGTCCTTTTTTTCTCTTATTATTGGGTCATTCAGTATATAATTGCCAGGCTCTCATGAGATGCCTCTGCAGGTCACCTTAATTCAGAATATACAGACAAATTCACTTCATAGCACAATTCTTCATCAGGAGAATGCTTCTGGTGCTGGGTTCTGAGGGAGCCTGTGCTGAAACAAATGTCTCCAGAAAATGGAAAGTCAGAGAAGTCTCAAGACAGCAAAAATTGGTTTGGCTGTGTCTTGGTTTAAATCTGAATGTTTGTTTTCCAATGGCACCAAGGTATTGCTTCCTAAGGAGGCTTCTAAATGAAATTATATTGTAATAACCCAGTGTAGTCCTGGTGAATTTCAGTGGCTCTGGCTCTAAAATTCTTCTACAGATTGCAAAAGTTGTGAGTTTTAATGCCATGTTATTCAAGTGTAACATATTTATTCTTTTCCCCCACAGTGAATTGGTTCCAGCCTATGACTCAACTACATTTGTCTTGGAAAACTTCAGGTAAGAATGTATCTTAAATTACTGTAAATATTGGCAACATCCGTCTGTTCCTTCTGTACATGAGAAGTGTTATTTAAAACAGGATGATCTCTACAGAAACCTGTGAGATGTGGACTAAACTATGGGAATTCCATAAAAAAATCTCTTGTTTACTGGGTGAACAATTATTTTCCATGATAAAGACAATTCTCTGTGCAGCTCATGAGGGTTCTGCTTTGTCCCAGTACCAAATATTTTTCCTGCTCTCTCACCAGTACCTTGAGGCAGCGGGCAGATCCTGTGTACAGCCCTCCCCTGCAGGTGTCAGGACTGTGCTGGAGATTAAAAGTTTACCCGGTGAGTTTTGTCTTCAACAGGAGTTCTTATCCCATCCCAACTCATTCCCAGGCTTTCCAGTAAGGAATCTTCAGTTTGTCTCATGCTGTACATGAAAAGCTGTAGGAAAAGAACATTATAATGGGTTGATCACCAACCATTGGGGAATTCCCTCTCTGCCTGCAGAACTCCAGTGAGAACACGTTCAGTGTAGTTTGGTTAATTTTAAAAGCAAAGTTGGGTCCTTCTAATATGGCAGAGGAACTTTGATGAATATTTTAACATCTCAGGGATTTTTGCAGGTGTTCCTTACAGAGCTGAGGTATAGAGTAACTTACTCTATGTTTTAGTAACACTTACTGGGGAAGGTGGGAGGAGGACCAAGCATTTGCTGTTGACTCCTCATCCAGCTCTCAAACTGGACATTGAAATGTTTATTTTTGCTATGTCCCTTCAGTGGGCTGAATATTCCTGTTTCTGAAGCTTTGTCCATATTGGAATGTTGACCCCCAAGCTGGGATCTTTCCACATTCCCTGCTCTGGTCAGTGCTGCTCCTGCAGCTGTGTGGAGAAGTAGTTTGGTGGGGGAGCACCAGCTCTGTCTTAGTGATTTTTTGTGGCATTTTTGGAGAATTGGCTCCGTAAGTTAAGCCCATGGATGCCTGGAATTGTATTATTGCAGTGCAGAGGTGGAACTGTGTGGAAGTGTGCAGAGTATTGTAAATTCAGGATTAGCTACCTGAGCTGTGCTGTCAGAAGGCATTAAAATTTATTTTTTCAATGGTAAGTTGAAATGTTTCTTCAAGCTGGAGGATTCAAGTTGAGCCATTCTTCATCCTTGATTCAGGTGAGTGTCATGGAGGTTTTGCTGTATTTTTTCTTGACTTCTGGTGACTCTAATATTGTTCCTCAGTTAACTGCCCTAACTTTTCATGTTGCATGGGATTTTTTTTCTGAACAAATTGCTCTTTTCTCAAAAATTAAGTAGCTTTGAAATGTGACTGTATGTAAAATATTTCAGAACTAATGTTTAACCTAAAATAATGTTTTTTCTGATACATTAAGTGTTTGTCTATTCAGACTTCCACTTAATCAAATATCTAAAGTGTTAATTGAAACTTTGTCTTGAGATTTATATCTGTGATACCAATACTACTCTGTGAATGTGCTTCTTGTTGATTCATGTTACAGTAGGAGGTCACTGAAGACTAAAAATCACAGCTGTAACATCCAAAGTAGATTCCTGCTGCAAATCCAGTGTTGATTGAAGCTGTTTTCTAAACTTTCCTAAGTCTTCTGTATCATACTGTTTTGGTTTCTAATTTTTTTTTCTTTTTTCCTTTCTATTTTTAATCAATTTCTCAATTTTATTTCAAGGATGGAAATGGAGTCGTTCGAGGCTATTACCTGTCAGTGTTCCTGGAGCTGTCTGCTGGATTGCCAGAGACATCCAAGTAAGCAAAGCTGCAGTGAGAACAGATGTTGGGGTTTTTCTGTCAGAGAATGCAAAGCCTTTTGAAAAAGAATGGAGACCTCTGCTGTCTGTTCAGCTTTGAATCAGGTGCAGAGATATTTTAAAGTTGTAACTCAGTGGCTTTCTTAAGATAAAAAAGAAGCTAGTAAAACAACTGAGAGAAGTATCTATGTAGTAGTTCAGCCCTGGAGTTGACTCTACTCCCTATTCCTGCTCTCTTTTGTTTTTCACTGTTTATTTAAGTGTTCAGTAAAATTTTAAGCCTGACTCACCCATTCAGCTGGGCAGGGAAGTGCAGCTCCTAAACCACTCACCAATTCTGACATCTTTTGGCTCTAATCCCTGTCACTTTTCCCGCCCCGGCCAGGTATGAATACCGTGTAGAAATGGTTCACCAGTCCACCAACGATCCCACCAAAAACATCATCCGGGAATTCGCCTCGGATTTTGAAGTTGGGGAGTGTTGGGGGTACAACCGGTTCTTCCGCCTGGACCTGCTGGCCAACGAGGGCTACCTGAACCGGCAGAACGACACCGTGATCCTCAGGTGGGGCTCCCTGCTCTCCTTGCCAAGGAGCACCACAAACCTGCTGCTGAAATAGGGAGCAATGAACCAGATGGATTTAAAATATTGGTCGAGTGTTTTGTTGTAAACGGGTTTCACTCTCGGCAGCTTTAAAGAAGGAAGTGTGCTAAAGTTGTGGGATGTTTGAAGGGGGTCTTTCTTTGAGGAGTGGCTGCTCCTGGCATTAATAAGGGTTAGAGAGCTGTGGCTACCAGAATTAAAGGGAAAAGGTTTTTTCTTCCCTCTTTAGAAACAGTTGTAGTGAGCACTGGAGAATTTTGGGAGTAAAAGTCTGAGTCTGTGAGTCCCTCCTACAGAACTCACTGTGGCAGTCAGGTTGTTCAGGGCACCCAAGTCCACAAGGACCTGTTATCTGTTAAGTTTATTTCACCACTAGATTTCAGTGTTAAGGTCTTCCTGCAGGGTTTTTGGATGAAGGAAGGGACATTTAAAAACAAACCTCAAACCAACCAAACTCCCTCAAAAACAAAAAAACCCTTTTCAAACATTCCTTTGAAGGTTCCAAGTGCGCTCACCAACCTTCTTCCAGAAGTGCCGGGATCAGCACTGGTACATTGCTCAGCTGGAAGCAGCTCAGACCAGTTACATCCAGCAAATAAATAACCTGAAAGAAGTAAGTGGGATGTTTGTGAATTTAAAATCACCTGTTAGAATGTATCTGCAAGCCAGCAGAAGTGTTTGATTTGATGCTGCTGCTCCATTGTTGTTCTCTCTGTTATTTTTGTGATCTTTTAGAGGCTGGCGATTGAACTGTCCCGGACTCAGAAATCCCGAGGGGTTTCCCCTCCAGACACTCACCTCAGTCCCCAGAATGATGAGGGCTCAGAGACAAGAGCAAAGAAGCCTGGACAAAGCATTGAAGCACTGCTTGAGAATTTCACTGCTCCAGGATTAGCAAGGGAGAACAAGGAAGAGGAGGAAGAGAAGACCCAGCAGGAAGATTTTAATGTAGGAATTCTGTTTCTACCTCTGTGAATGTGTAGCTTTCTTTGATAAGGCAGCAGTAGAAACAGGGAATTGTAAATCCCTGTGCAAACTTGTGAATTGTAAATGAGGTTTATTATCCTTGCTATGGAAATAGGAGATGACACACTTGAGAGCTGAGAGAGAGGTGACTCCAGAGAGATGTTCCAGAACTGAGCTAAAAGATCCCACCACAAAAAGTCTCCAAGTTGCAGCTGAAAAATCTGACTTGTGTTTGTTCCCAGCCTTTAATGTGCTGTGTGATAGTGACACTGGGGACAGAGAGTGTCTGTTCATAGCTTTTGGGGATGCATCAAGGTGCTACTGAATGTTTCTATATCAAAAGCCTCCTGTTTTTTCCTGCAGCACGAGCTCTCAGATGGTGACCTGGATATAGATCTTGCTGGAGAAGATGAGGTGAACCACCTTGATGGCAGCAGCTCTTCAGCAAGTTCAACAGCAACCAGTAACACTGAAGAAAATGACATTGATGAAGAAACTATGTAAGTAACTAAAAATGCCTTTCAGATCATCCTGTACTCAGGGCAATCATCCTAATTCCAGTGGAAACTGAGTAATTTGCTGGGGTGTGTGGGATTCCAGTGTGATTTGAGAGGTGGTTCCTATACTGGGAACAACACGAACTCACAGAGCTAGTGCTAAAAATTGAATTTTTGGTCAGCTAATTAGTGTCTTTCTGATCTCTTTATTTACGTTGGTGCTGCATTCTGTCTTTGACAAGTGATAATCTGTGAAGGTTCTTTCCCAAAACACTATTAAGGAATCTGTCTCAGCACTGTAACAGAGTAGAGGTCTGGTACTGGGAAGTGTTGTAGTAGTAGGAGAGTGATGATGAGGACAGGTACTTAAATTAGGAGATTCCAGACTGAGCAGAGCTGATGTCAAATCCTGGAATCTTAATTAAAACGTGAGAATGTGCTGCTACACTTCCAAGCAGGAGTTTGCAGCATCACATTTTGCAGTCTAGGTGCATATGGCACTTCTGGCCTCTTGGTTAAGGAGACAGTCATTTAATTATTACACTTCCTTGGCTTCAGTTTGGGTAGCTTGGAATGCAGGAAACACAATTTACAGCACTTCATGTTGTATTTTTTTGAGTTTTGTGCCACAACATTTAACTGAGGAAAGCTAACAGTTGTATTCTCCTTTTCCCTGAAGGTCTGGAGAGAATGATGTGGAATACAGCAGTACTATGGAGCTGGAAGATGGAGACCTCATGGAGGATGCAGCAGCTGCTGCTACTCCTGGAGCATCAGGTATGAAAAACAACTCCAGAATTCCCATCAAAGCAAAACGCTGCTGGATTCCTTCCCCTGCTCCTCTTGGAAGCAATGCCAAGCTGAGTGTTCTGCAGGCAGTTCTATTTTGGGAACTGCTGCATCATGTGGTTTGTACTGATTATTGCAGTGTAGCAAAAACACTTCATTGGTTCAATAAAAAAAAAAAAAAAAGTGGGGGGAGATTATCTGAATGTGCTGGTTTAAAAATGATGTCAAAGTTTGGAGGGTGGCTTTGTGACTCTGAAATTCCTTGTGTTCCAATCAATAGGAGACTGACAAGGAATTTTTACTGATGTCAGTGTGACCTCTGAGTGGGTGACACGTTCACTTGGGGTTTAGTGCACTGCAAAAGCCAAAGAATGTGGAGGGAATGAAGTAAAGAACACTCACAATACATTTTAAATGCGACACCATAAAGGTGTTCTGGGATTTTTTTGCAGCCTGGAGATGGTCACAGCCCAAATTAGCCACAAGTTTCTGAAAGAAATGTGCATCTATATGGGATAGAGAGAGAGATTATGGGATCTAAGGCTATTTATTTAGGACAAAGGTACCAGACGTGGTATTTGTGCTGCTGGTCAAGTCTGTTGGTGCTTGAAAGACAGAATTCCCTGTTTCAAAGTTCTGGAGCTCATGGAGGGGCATTTATGTTCCTTACTCCTTTAGAGTAACTCTAACCTTTGTATTGATTTGTTAACAAATCTGTTCATTAAGAGACTTTTATAGAAGGGATGAAGTGAAGCACTTCCCCCTTCCCAGCTGTTTTTATTTTACTCTTTAATTAGAAACCCATCTGATTGTTTGAGCATCCAGAAAACCACGAAATACCCATGCCTCCTTAAGTTTCACAGGATGAGTTAATTCCCAATCTACTTGCATAACTCTTTTTGATTTTTCCCAGGGAATAAAGCATCCCTGTGTCCCTCACCTCCCACTTTTGTGTCTCTCCTGCTCAGGTACCAGCCACAGCTACAGCAGTGCCAGTGGGAGACCCTCCCGGCGGGGAGCCAGCGCCCTGGGCTCCACAGCCAGCAGCAGTTTGCTGGATATAGATCCCCTCATTTTAATCCACTTGTTGGACCTGAAAGACAGAAATGGCATGGAAAACCTCTGGGGCCTTCAGGCACGTCCTCCTGCCTCTCTTCTGCAGAACAGAGGTAACTACACCACGTGGCTGATGGTTTCATTCCACCTGGAAATGCAGGGGGGGGTGACTGAAAAGCCCCTTTTGTGCAAGGGGTTGGCACTGGAAGCCAACAAAACAAAAAATTCTGTGCTGAGGCAGCAGCTCCACCTCTCCCTGCACACAGCTGGAGTGGCTGGGAGCACTTGGAGCATGGTGCAAACCAAGGAAGTAAGTCCTGGAATTCAGAGGCCATTGGAGCTAGAAAAATGTGAGTGGTTGTAAGGGCTGGAAAAGGGAAAAAAAAAATAAAAATTGATCAAAATGTCAGGAGCCAAAAATAGTGATGGTATTTAAATAATTGAGGAGTATTTGTGGTTCAGTTGGGACCCTTGACCCGAAAATACCAATTAACTCCATGTGCAGCAGCAGCAGCAGAGCTGGCACCCCTGGCTCTTCCTGGAGACTGCTTATTCCTCTGGTAGTGAGGAATTAAATTTATTATTGGTTTGATTGAATTTTGTCATGATTGACACTTACTTGAGTTGCTGGCCCACAATCATTTGGTGACTTTCTAGAACAGAAAGAGAAATAAATGTCCCTTTGCTACAAGTAATGCCTGGGTTTGCTGCCACAATGCCATTGGTGGCACTAAATTTAAAAGCTGGCCCAAACTCTTTGTTTCTTTGTCATTAGCTTTTTAAATGTAGTTACATAAACAGCCATGAATTTTCAGTGAATGTAATCCATATTTCCAGAAATGAAAATCACTTCCAGAAGTAACAAAAAAAGGGAACAGCACATGAACTGTGAGTCCCAGTTCTGTTTTGCTTTTGGAAAAAAAGCCCTGGACAAAAGGAGCTCAGGAGAGGGCACTGCACTTTGTGCTGTGCCACTCAAGCAGGGTGAAGCTCTCCTGTTGTGCTGAGCTGTGTGAATCTTTAGCTGCTGAACACACAGCCAAAATCACCTGGTTTGTGGAGCTTCCCTCAGGCTTTGACTGTTCCCAGTCAAATTGAACTTGGTCAGTAAAGAGAAAGCTGCTGTTCCATTTGGAGTTTGCCAGACCTCATCTCCTGAGGTGAAGGTTTCTAAGAGCCACTTGACTTTGTAGTTTGGAATAGCTGAATTTGCAGAGAAACAGAATTTGTAACACTTCAGATAGATCCAGGTTAATCTAATTGCAGCTGAGCAACATAGAGGCTTTTTCATGTATTGGCTGCTCAACCTGATCTTCTGCTGTGAGGTACTGAAGGGAATTCCTTCCCCAGCTGCAGATTTCTTTAAGTTCTCTGTCTTAAGAGATACTGGTGGTCTGAAAATCTTCTACACACAGTCAACAAGTTTTATAAAAAGAAATTTGACATGAGTTGGCAAGGTGGTAGCTCAGGTGCCACCAGAACTCCTGCAGCAGCACTGGGAGCCTGGCTTCTCCCAGTGAGCAGGACTGGGAACCTTCTTCCATGACTGGGAACAGAACCCTGCCATCCCAGCAGCTTGGCAGTGCCTGCAGCCTCAGTGTGCTGCTGTGCCAGGACAGACATGTGTGTCCCTCACTTTCACAGCAGGGCAAAAGGCACAATTCCTAGGCATCCATGTTGATTTGGGAATGCTTTTCCTTACCTGCTGTGTTCTCTGCCTTTTCCTTTGGCAAAGCCTCATCCTATTCCCTGAAGGATCGAGACCAGCGGAGGCACCAGGCCATGTGGAGGGTGCCCCCAGACCTGAAGATGCTGAAAAGACTCAAAACCCAGATGGCAGAAGTTCGGAGCAAAATGTCTGATGTGAAGAACCAGCTGTCTGAAGTGAGGAGCAGCAATGCTGGCTCAGGGGAGGGACAGCCCAGCTTCTTCTCCATCGAGCAGGGAGCCCTGGCTGCCTGTGGCACTGACAGCTGCAGCAAACTGCAGGAAATAGGGATGGAGCTGCTGACCAAGTCTTCAGTCACCAGTTGTTACATAAGGAATTGTAAGTGCATGGAGAAGGAGGGGAGTTCATCACCCTTGCAGGGGTGGTTCATGTCCCCAGGCAGTTCCTCATACTCAGGTTCAGCTGGAAGGTCAGAAATGTAAACCTGCCCTGCCCTTGAGTTGCTGAGACTGATTTCAGCCCTTCTCTGTAAAACACAAAAGCTTCACCCCACAGGCACTGCCAAAGCTGATGCAGTGACAATGGTCTGAGGTTTCACCCAGTGTCAGACTGGTCTGAGCTGGGCACTCCCTTGACTGCTCTGCCCCAGGCCCATCTGGCAGCTCGAGGCTGTTGCAGGGAACAAATGAAAACAGTCCAGACTTGCTGAAATCTAAAATGCAACTAAGGCAGGATTTGAGTTTGTCTATCATTTATTCTCTCATGCTGGCTGAAGGAATGTGGGTGAAGCTTTCTGAAGGATGTTTCAGTGTAAGGAGCTGAACATGATTTGTGCAGCCCAGGCCTCTGACAGGAAGCTGTGGAAAGATTTTGTGCAGCACTGGGGCTTCATGAACAATGAGAATAACGTGGAGCTTGACTTACAACAAGCATAACGCCAGGGTACAGCAGTGCTTTGACTGGACACTCCTCACTTTTACACTTTTTTTGCAGCTGCCAGTAAGAAAAGTGCCTCAGCCAAGCCCCTTCGCTCGGGAGCAGCCGGGAGCCTGTCCCTGAGGAGAGCCATGGACAGCAGGGAGGGGAACCTGCGCCTCAAGGGGGACAGCCACTCTGCTGAGGGTACCTGGGCCACTGCACCTGGGGGGATGGAGTTGGCATCTCTTGGACAAAAGCTTTGCAATGAGCCTCTTATTTGGCAACTGGGGTTTCCCTTAAATTGGTCTGGATCCTTTCCCCCAGCCAGTGAGTGTTACTGTACCTCTGATAGCTGAGCTGGGAGGCAGCACCTCACAGTCGCTGACCAGAACAGAGACATATGTGTTGTGCAAGGAGTGAACTTGACAGTGAAAATGCAGGATTAAACAGCACTGAGCCAGGTTTAAGCTGTGATTTGGCTTAGAGGGAACTCAAGGAAACTCCAGTAAGAATTTTATGGTAGTGCTGCTCTTGAGTTGCACAGTGCCCTTCCTTTAGTGCAAGCACAAGGAAACCTCTGACACAAAAATGGGGATTTTGCTGCTCTCCAGCATTCAGAGAAGGAGAGGAGGATCCCATGGATCTCATTTGTGCTCTCCCTGCTCAGGAGGCCTGGGGAGCTCCAAGCTGAGTGCTCGGCCCCACGCTCGGGCCCTGGCCGGCCCCGGGGCCGCCGAGGCGCTGCCCAAGCAGGAGGAGAGACCCTCTGAGGGATCAGACTCTGAGGTGGGAGCTTCTGGCTTGAATGGCTTGGCTACTGTAGAGAAGAACAGAAAAGTTGGTGCTCTGGGGTAAGGGTTTCTTCATTTTTCCTCTTATCTCCTCCCCCACCTTCCCTTGATCTACAAAAACCCCGCAATCTCCTAAAACCAGGTGCTTGTAGCATGAAAGAGAAATTACTTTGAAGTTTACTTGGTTGCTGCTGTTCCCTCTGGACAGCAATTTTTTGGGTTTATAACTAGGTTACAAGTTGTCTCTTTGCTTTTTCTCTCTTTTTTTTCCTTTTTTTTTTTTCCATTTTTTTCTTATTTTGATCAGCTTTGGCTGGAGTCTGACACTCGGAATTGAAAGGCAGCCCAGGTTCTGCTTTCCCACTGTTCCATGCAAAATACCCTCTAACTGAAATTTAATCACTTTTGATTTCCTCATTTAAGATGATGTTTTTCACTCTAACTCAGATTTTCAGCCATTTCATAATTCTCTGTTGGCCACCTAAGCAAAGAGCAATGGAATTTTCAGGTTATTTTTTCTAAATAAGTAGAGTCACCTTTTTTGGAAAATACTCGAACTTTTCAAGGTTTTTTGATTGACTTAGAAATATTAACATGTTAAAAAAAAGCTGGAAGTTTAAGTGGGCATGCAGGAGACTTAAGGAGTAAAACTCAGTGTGGCACTAAAAGGCTTTGTTTCCACAACTGAGTTAAGGCTGAGTTTCTAACGTGGCGTTCTGTATTTCTCCTGAATTCCTTCCCAAGCTCAAACTCCAAGGGATGTCGGACGGAAGGAGCCCAGTCTGGCAGCCTGGAGAGCAGCTCTGAGCCCGGGGAGCTGCAGGGGATGGGCTCTGAAGGTGCCTCTGCAGGACCAGAGGAAGGTAAATTGCATTTTGTGGGGGGCAGGTGCAGCGTGGCCGCGCTCCGGGCGCTGCTGCTCCGCCTCTGGAGCGGGGGAGAAGGAGAGAAAACCACCCCCAAAAGCTGCTTCCATGGCTGTTGAACTTTTTGCTGTAAGGTGGCAGCTGGAGAATAAATCTGAGTGAGGACAGCAGGTCTCTGTGTGGCTGCTCTCCGGGCAGGATCGGGGCTGGCACGCGGGGCCGTGGCTCTCAGGACGAGCAGCTGCTTTTTGTACCTTGAGACAGCTCCAGGTCTTTGCTTTGCTCTTCAGTGGAGTGGCCTTGAGAAGAATTTCATATCTAATTCAAATAGCAGCCAGTGACCTTGGCTGGTAATTCTGCTGCCTTCAGGGACAGCCCCCCGTGGTAACTTTCTCCACAGCCACACAAGAGCCCTCTCCAGCACTTCATTCCTGCTGGGTGTTGTGGTGCATAATCCAGTTTCCTTAGAGACTTGAAGGAAAGTTTTTCCCCCTCCCTTCCTGCATCCTTTCCATGCTGGAAAAAAAATAACACTGCCTTTTTTTTTTTTTTTTTCCTTTCTGAAAGTCCACATAGAGTTTTTCTTATCTTGCTAAAACTCCTCCTGCCTTCCACCCCTGCACTAATTTGAATTTCAATGACTGGATTGTAGCGCAAAGCCTATATTAAGGTGCCAGCATCCATCTCGAGCTGCAGTGTGCAATATTGTGTGGGAGTTGGCATTTACAGAAGGTCTCTCAGTGACAAAACTGAATTTCTGCTCTTAGTCACTGCAGCGTGATCGTGATGTGCTCCTGCAGCTCTGCTCTCAGAGCAGGGAGCCCAATAGGAAAACGCTTTAGAAGCTGAAATGCTTCATTGTTAAAAACCCCAGGAAGCCAATATTACATTTTTTTTTCCCTTCACAGGAAAAACTACAGTAGAATTGGCCCCTCACTTTGTTTTCTCTTAGCAATGAGTATGAGCCTTTAAGAAGTAGAGCCAAGCAGACTCTATGTTGTCCATGGAGAGTTCTGGGTGCCCAGTGCACACCCAAGGTCATCACCTGGGGTCACCAACAGCTCTGTTCTGCTTTGGAGGGGAAATCTGTAGTGTGAGATCAAATACACTATTGCTGCTTGAAGGCTCTGGTGGGTGCACCTGCCCCACAGGTTGTGCTGCCTTTTAGCTCCCAGAAAAGCAACTTCTGTTTTCTGTCCCAGTTGCACAGCAGGCTGAGCAGCTCAGCTGGTGGCACACAGGACAAATCCAGCTGTGTTGAGGGCCTGTACCCAGTGCACTGTCAGACCCCTGAGTGTTTGGAAAGTGCTCCTTCCCTCTGTTGTCCTGATATCAAACCCCAGGAGCTGGCAGGAACTCTTCCATGGGGCAGTGTCAGACATTTCAGCTGTGCAGATCCTGCTGCCATCATTTTGCCCTGGCTGTCTCTGGTTTCTCTTGCAGCTGGGGTGTGTCAGAAGCACGTCCTTCACCTCCTGCCAGGGATGAGCAGTGACAGTGACATCGAGTGTGACACAGAAAATGAGGAGCAGGAAGATGCCACCTCTCCCTCAGAGGTGTTCAACCAGGCCTTCTCTGTCCAGCCCTCCAGTGAAGGTAGAGCTGATGATAAAACCTCTCTTCCCAAACATTCCCAGTCTTCCCAGAGCTCCTCAGATACAGATCCCTTGGGGGGGGAGCTGTGGAGGTGTTAAAGCTCCAAGTGCCAGTAAGATTTGGAACTCTTCTCTAGGGATCCCAATTAAAACAGCTCCAAACAGGAGAGGGAAACTCTTGCTAGCCTTGAGAAGTCAGTTTAGGTGAGTCTCCTGGGAAGGGCTGGAAAACCCAGAGCTCCAGTTCCCAATTGGAACTCCCTGTGAGCCAGGACTGGCACTGTAAGTAGGCTAATTCCAGGGAGGTAACCACTGCCTTAGACATGGATTTGCATCTTAATTGGCAGGAATGTGCTTCCAGCACTCAGTGGAGCTTCAGAAAGTCCCCTGGTTAAACTTTCACTTCCAGTCCAATGGATCAAAGCTGTGAGGCCAAGGAGGTGAAGTTTTGGCCTGAGTGAAGGGAGGGGAGGGAACATTCCCTGGCTGCTGCAGTGTCACTGGTGAGGGTGACTGGGCTTTGCTGGTGTTTTCACCCTCAGAGCATTCCTCGGTGTTACCAGATGGGGATCAGGCCAGCTCTGACGATCTCAGCTTTGTCCCTGGAGATGACAGCACCAGGTAACTGGGAATGTTCTCCTTGGGGCTGCACCTTTCCTGTGCTGCTCCAGGAGCTGCAGCCACGGGGTCACTGCTCATCCTGTGCCAGGATCCTGAGCTCCCTCTGGCTCTGAGGCAGTCTGGGAAGGGGGGAGGGAGGGAGGGCTGAGCTCTGAATGCTTCCAAAACTGACTGGGTTGAAGCAGCCGGCATAAAATTTTAACTCATGAGATGGTGTTTGTTTGAAGCCTTAAACCTGCTCCAGCAGGAGAGTCTTCAGTGCAAACTGACTTTGTTTGGAGCAGGTAGAGTGTGGGCTGGAGGCCTGAAGACCCATGGCTGCATCCCTGGGAGAGAGAGGTGTGTGTGCATTCCCTGGAGCTGAGCCCGAGGCTGCTGCTGCCCCTGGCTCTGTGGTTCTTCTGCCGTTGTCTTAACCCTGCCCCTGGGGCACGAGGACCTCTGCAGGTACTGAGGGCTGGCACTGCTGCCCCACCAGCCTCAGCTGCTCTGAGGAGTTGTGGGGAAGGTGCTGAGCCCCATCCCGGGGGATGAGTGTCCTGCTGTGCCACTGGAATGTGTGACTGTCCTTTGGAATGCTGGGGTGGCTCCAGAGCTGGGGGAAAACAGCCACCACTCCAATTGTTTTCCCCAGTTGGTGACGTGGACCAACCACACCCATTGCCAAACTCTTTGTTCATTGCATTTTGAGCTGCTGCAGTCCTTGTGAAGCTCCTCTGAGAGCTGATGCCTGGTTAGTGACAAAGCATGAGCCCTGTCAGTACCTGCCTGGTGTTGTCCTCGTGTGGCTGCCTGTGCCCTGTGTCCATGTGAATGTGCTCTACAACTCTTAGTTTAAAACTGTTTGCACTTTGTTAATAAAATGAATGTTGAAATCTGAGTTTTGGCTGTTTTGTGTGTGGATCAGTAAAAGGGTGGAGGCTGTCAGGGTCACTTGCTGCAATGCCTGGCTGCACATGGAGGGACTTTTTCTTGCCATCCACCTGTCACTTTTTCCCTTAATTATTCAGTGAAAAGCACTTAAACCCCTCTGGGATTCTCTTTGTAGAAGCCAGACCAAATACTTAAATCTCCTTGATTCAAACAGGAATCGAGAAGGACGTGGAGTTTTCCTCCAAGTTGCTTTGTTACTCAGCTGCAGAGGGAGCAGATCCTGTGCCAGTGCTGAGCCTGGAGGGGGCCAGTCCCACACCTTAGAGGTGCCCTGTGAGTGTTGGGGCTGTGCTGATCACTGCACACAGCTCAGTTGCTGCAGTCATGGGGCTCTGCCTCTTCAGCACTCTCAGTGAGAGACCCAAGCTGAAGGAAATGACTGCTGAGGCACAGGGGCTGCTCTGGAGCTTGTGTCCAGCTGTTGGAGGGACAAGAGGGGAGCTGTTGCTTTGCTCACCTTTTATGGACAGCTTATTCAGAGCTGCTTTGGAAAGAGCAGGGGACGAAAGGGGCTTGGAAGACATTGATCTCCTTGGGATGTGCCGTAACAGCCCCATCCCATTTGGCCACAATGGGACCTGAGCAACCCTGTGGAAACCAGAGCTCAGCAGAGTAACTCCAGTTCCATATCCCACAAAGTTCCACATCCCCCTCTCACCCCACTCAAGGCACAGCTGCTCGCTGCCTTTGATAGCTCTTCAATAACCAGACTGTCTGGAGTGTGGTTTAAATTACTGTTTTATTAAGATATTGGTAAAACTTCAACAGTTTTTCCTGTATAAACAGCTTTCATAAATAAAATATGGATGACTAATACATGGTTAGAACTAAACTCGCGGGTGAACTGTAGAACAAGATTGCAAATGGAAAAGTCCCAACACTTGTACATGATTTAGCTTGGATTTTATTCACTTCATGAAGAACATGGTTCATGAACAAGGTACTACAGAAAGGTCAGCAGGAGCAGCCAGGAGCTGAGCCCGCGCCGGGCTGGCCACGAGCAGCAGCACTCGGGGTGAGCTCAGCCACCTCCCCTGTTCTCGTCCCGAGGTGTCTTCAGAGGGAAGGAGAGGAAAAACCGGACACGACAAGGGTTGTACGAGACCCTGACAGGTGGGGGTTGTTTGTCTTTAGCTTTAATGCTGGCAAGGGCTGTGCCATGGCCGGGGTGCCAGGGCTGGAGAGGGGCACGGACGTCGGAGTCCGAGGTCGTGTTAACGCTCCCTTTTTATTGCACGTGATACGAGGGTAAGAAAGTTTTGTTCCTGTCGCAAAGAGGATGTGAATTAAAGAAAGATTGCCCTAAATTACAGACATGGACAAAGCTGCAGTATCCCCTTGGATGGCTTTGCTTATGTGACTAAGTGCCCAGTGAAGAAATTGTGCTAAAACAGCCCCTAATTTAGACCAATCTTTCTCATTCTGCTTTATTCCCGCAGAATCTTGGGGTCGGGAGGATTTGGCGAGGAGAGAGTGGACCTGAACTACAGCAGCCATGTCTATGCACACAACTCCTTGTGCCTCATCTGCCCACGGGACAACTGACACACAGTGCTCCAAAAACAGGCGGAGTTTCTAGGATGATGCACCACCAGAAACGTGGTGTAAGTTCAAGTCTGCTTGGACATTGTCCTCCGGCGCCGCGGCGCCACCGCGCTCAACAGCTCAGCTACGGAACGGATTTCACTCGCAAGGACAATGGATGGCACTTCTAGGTAAAGAAAAGTTCCACACACGTGCCTTTCCACCCACCTCTAGTGCAAACGGAATGGGTGAAGAGCTCCCTGCTCTGGTGCTGTTCTGCTCTCTGCACCGCACACGTTGCTCAGGGTTGGAAAAGCGGCGCGGGAGCCCCGCGGCGCTCACAGTGAAGAGCTTACGGGCGAGTTTTGAGCAGCTCCAGGCAAACCAGCCCCGAGCCCCTTCCTCAAAACCACCACAAACTGAAAGAGAACAAAACTAAAGCCACATTGTCACTGCTACCTCCTGGTTCTGCAACCACGGTCACCACGTCGACCGAGAGGGATGCGGGGTTGTGTGAACGCGGAAAAGGGATACTTCAGCTCTTTATTGGAAAGAATTCGTTGTACAAATTTTCACCACCACTAAGATACACGATAAAAATACAAAACACAGGTCACAGACTGAATCTCAGTATCAACAGTTAATAAATACAATGAGATACTTCTCTATTAGCCTAATATTTTACACTGTCACCAGATAGACGATCAAGGTACGAGATACAGAACACTTAGATACCGTTAGAGAGGGATTATTGCTTACGTCAGCAAGCAGCAGATAAGGGCACAGGAGTTTGAACTGAAGGAGCTACTTCCTATCACCAGTGGCATTAAGAGAAAACACTGCATTTCACAAGCACTGCTTTTTGTCTAGTGGGTAGAATCAAGAGCAGCATAATCAGACCAATAACCACTACTTTTAATATTATAGAACTTTAAAGGACTTACCTTACAAATGGTTCCTATCTACTCTATAAATATGCAGTTAGTGAAGAAATGAACACTTGCTCTATCTATACAATGGTTTTACCTGACCACACTGCAACTATGATGGTGGATTTTTTTTTTTTTCCTCCTAGCAAGATAAATGGGATGAGTCGCAGAATTACCATTTATGAATCCACACCTAAAAATGCTAGATCCTTCCCAAAACAGCACACATGCAGTCCAGTGCTCTTCAACTGCTCCTGCAGACTGGGAAGAAGTTTTATCATCCGTGACGGGTTTGCATTCTAATTTACTCACATCAAGAATTGCACTTACACCACCTTGCTCTCCGGAACACGACAGTCAGCTAAAGATGGACTTTCAGTGAGTCATTATTACTGTGAATAATTTAAAACAAAGGCACCACAGAGATGCCCCAGAGTTGCATATTTTACCATTTCATGGTTTCTCAAATTTCCTCGGTAAATCGGACTTGGAACAGAAGCTGCAGCTAAAGAGAACATTGACAACAGCTAAGGCAGAATAAGATGGCAGATAAGAGCCAATGATCCCGTAAGATTAAAACAAAGTCTGAAAAAGATCAAAGGAATCTAAAGCCACACTCCAACTCCTGGTTGCTCACAAAGCCTTTTGCTGTTCATCAGATTGCTTTTAAAATAGTGCATCAAAGAGAGAAGCAGCAGAAATTGGCAGAATTCAAGCCTCGCCATCTCGTCGTGTTGAATAATTTTCTTGACTACTTAATATTAAAATGCTTTGCAAATTCTAGCTAAACACTAATACTGCTATTGTTACTGCTAAAATGATATGGATTGTTCACTAAGTGCCTATGAAGACTTACTGTGTTCATACTCCTCCCAATGCATCCCTGTAGCAAAGGGTAGGAACGGGATCTGGACTTAGTGGAGCTGATGGGAATCGGCCGCTTATTTACGTCCCAATTAGCGGCTCCCCTAAGGGTGTGACCTCACCTCGGGAGCGGGGAGGGGCTGGTGGCCGCTGCTTATGCAAAGAAGGGCAGCTGAGTTCCTCCCCTGGCCCTGCTGGACCGGGGGGAGCCGGAGCAGAGCCCTGCCCGGGCACTGAGTTCCATCCTCTCCGCTGAAGCCCCAGCGCAGCCCCTGCTCTGCCGCATCCTCGGCATTTCCATCCCCTTTGGGTTGCTCCGGCTTCCGTCCCTACACACCCTGAACAGCCCGTGGCAGCCGTGGTGCTGCATCCTTCCTGCTGCCACTGGGTGTGAAATGCTGCCTTTGCCACCTGGGAATCCTCACCAGAACCACACAGCTCATCCAACAGCTCCTGATCTCTGCAGGGACGGGCGCAGGGACAGAGGGTGGGACCGGACACCTCCACGGGTTGGGCTCTTTTAAGACCTGAGATGAAGTTAAGGTGGGAAGAGGTTGGCTCAAAGCATTAAGCACAATCATGTTCAACTCATTGAGAACAATTTCCTAAACTGAGAAATGAGAAAAATGCCAATATGAGCACCAGAAAGATACAAAATTCCCTACACTGCACCTCCAGCCATAGGAAATATATTTTTTTTAAACTGCAAGAAAACTTTTCTTCATACTCCGCATTTTATATTACATGGAAAGAAAAAAAAAAAAAAAAGTAAATTATGAGTCTGTACCTCGATGGGAGTCTGAGACCAGAGCAGCAGGAGCTTAGTGTGTCCATTCCTAAGGTACCTGGTAAACCCTGTATGGCTTTTAGTCGTCTACCTGCAAAAGTGGATGTAATTTTCTAATTCATCTTAACGCTCACCTGGAATAAACAGAAAGCAGAACACGAAAAGAAGAACAAAAACCCAAAAAAAAAAAAAACCAAAAAAACACCCCACACCTCGACTCTATGGAAACTTCCCCCCGCTCTAAGAAAATTTGGCAGTTCTAACCCAGATCGTTCTTTGTGTATTGCTCCACAGACATTTCTCAGGCAGGTGCAACCTTCTGCGTGTTTCAGGACCGTGCCCTGGCGGTGCCTGCAGTGCAGCGGCTGCCGGGCTCTCCCTGCTGGATGTGGCTGGACACTCGTGTGTGCGGGTGGTCGGGCGGCTGCGGCGTTGCTGGGGGTGGCACCACCACCAAACTTTATTAGAGACCGAAACAACTACATTGGTTAATTCCTAGATCTATTTACACAGGGGTTGAGCTTGGCAGGGGACTGGAGTACAGTTCGGAAATGCCCACCTCTTTTCTTTTTTTTTTTTTTTTTCCTTTTTTCCTTTTTTTTCTTTTTTTTTTTTTTTTTTTTCGTTTTCTGATGATGCCAGTTTTATTTTGGGAATGTCTACTTTGGGAGTCTGACAGGGGGAACACGAGGGGGTGGTTACATTTTACAGCATTGATGGAGGTGTGGGTCTGGTATACAATGACTTTGTCTTCGCATCAAACACTCGCTGGGCAGCCTCCGCCACGGGCAGGGCCGGGCCAACGCCCTCCTGCTCCTGCGGCCCCGGGCAGGGAAGGCCAGGCCGGATCCTTCTCCCTGGGAAGGCTCCTGAGCCCAGAGCGGCGTGTGAAACTTTGGTTTGAGCCTGGCTCCTCGCCGCCTCTTCCCGTTGCAGAGCCGGAAATGAGGGAACGCAGCTCGTTTGCCCAAGGATTTGAACAGTTCATCTTCCAGCCCGAAGAAGACGGGGGATAAACCCCTGACCCTGTAGATGCCCTGCCCTGCAGCGCCCGAGCTCAGAGCGGCGTCGTCCCCCCTGCGATCGCCCCGCCCGCAGCCCGAGGACGCGCTGAGCTCCGGGAAATCGCTCTTCACCGGGGAGCTGCTGATCGACCCTGCGCTCTTTGGTATGCCAGGACTAAACGCTTGGACTGGTGGCAGACATTTGGCACTCTGAGGTGTACTAGTTTCTGTTTTTGTCAGGTCTAAATAGCCTTGATCATCCAAGGGGTTAACGCTGGACCCTATGCTTAAGCTAGTTCTGTCGGTGAAGGAGTCCACTCGTCCTTCATAGCCTAAATCTGCAGGTGCTGAGCACTGGTGCTGGGGCCACGGCCGTTTGCAGTCTCCATGGTTCTCCTTGTCTTCCCCGTTGTCTTCTTGCCCACCTTGGAAAGAGTTCTCTGTCCAGTCCGACTCCTCGCTGACGGCGACGGCCGCGTTCATGTCCCTGAGAAACACCACAATGACGGTGATGTTGTCGCTGGAGCCGGCATCCCGAGCAGATGCCACCAATTTGTGTGCTACCATGCTGCTGTCGCCGTTGTTCTCCTTCAGATGGTCAGCCACCACTTTGACTGCCTCATCGGGGTTGACCGTGTCGTAGAAGCCGTCGCAGGCCAGAATGAGGTAGTCTTCAGAGCCATCCAGCACCGTGGAGGCAGAGTCTGCGTCCCCACAGATGTATGGCTTGTGCTCAGCATCTCCTGTGGAAGAGCAGCAGAGAAACACGACTGTGGGTTTGCAGCCACAGCTTCCAGCAGCCCTTTATTAACTCAGTGTGGAGCCAATGACTCTTACCCCAAGTTAAAGCAATTATTTGGAAATTATTCCCTCAGACTGTAGGGGGAAAAAATAGAGGTTATTGCTCATGGGTCTATCTTCAGCTCTATGTCAAATTTTGAAGACTAGAAAATTAAAATTTTATAGTTAAAAAGCAAAGCAAGTCTCAGAAAGGAATGCAGGCTCTCTCTTACCAATAGCTCTGGAGACAGAGAGGCTCCCGTTCACCCTCCAGGCTCCAAACCAGACCACGCAGCCACCCAGGGCCTCGATTCGCTTCTTCTCATCCTGAACAGCAACACAAGAGAGGTTTGGGCAGAGCAGTCAGAGCTGCATCACACACTCCACACTCCCATCAACGTTTGGATTTTCACGAACACGGCAGGCCCCATGACACAAAGGGTTTGCACACAGATCCAAACAAACCAGGATAAGTGGAATATGCACTGCTGCTCAAAGAGATCCTGGCATGGCAGCACTCCCCCAGGGCTGGTACCTGTGCTGCTCACTGCCAGGGGTGTTTAGACAGGCCCTTCTCACCTCTCGGTCTGGTTTGTGGGGTTTCATCAGTTCCACAGCTTGGCCTCTCCTCACAAGCATGACCTGGGAGTCCCCCAGCCAAGCCACGTGCAGCATATTCCCTCGGATGAAAGTCACCACCCCGGTGGTTCCACAGCGCAGACTCTGGAAAAAAAAAATACGTTTGCATTTCAAAGCATTTTGTTACTTAACTCAGGGGCAGAACACGGTGAGGCTGCAGCACAGAGCCTGCTCCCAGGGAGGAACAGGCAGTGCTTTCCCTACAGCCACAACTGCTCACTAACAGCCCTGCAGAGCCAACCTGGCTGCACTCGAATGTGCCCCGTGACATCCCTGGCATGGGAAGCCCCTGCCAGGAGCTGGGCACTGCCGGGGCTGCTCCTGCCACTGACAGGCACACCTGTGTGCCAGTGAACCCAAGGACTGAGCCTGGTGGGCAGGTGAGTGTGGGAATGGCAGCAGCATCCTTTAGAGGAGCTGGCAGCCATGAGAAGCAGGAGCTGACATTTTTATGGGATGTGAAGCTATGGGCAGAAAGCCACCAGCGGAGGAGCCCAGTGCATGGACAGCTCTGTGCTGACTCTCCTGTGCCTGGAGCCCCCTCTGTGGAAAGGCAGGATTTCCAGGTGAATGCTTGCAGAGCCCCTCACCTCCCTGGCTGCCTTCTGCACAAAGCGCTCGTCGGTCACGCGGAAGGCTCGGCACAGAGCCTCGGCCGGGTCGTGCTGGAACATCTCCTGGTGCACCATGTTCACGTGCAGGTGGATGGAGGCATAGATGGCAGCATCCACTCCTCCATGGCCATCAAACACTGCGAAATAAGCTTGTTCTTCTTGGTCCTGCCAGTGGAAACACAGGGAGGAAAAAAGTCAGGTGAAAGCAACACAAACGGCTCGTTGTTTGTTCAAAGTCTTAAAGCTTTGAACTTGGGATTTGTGTTGTCCTCATTAAATTGTTATTAGAGACAGAGTCTCCACTGGAAAAGCAAACTACCCTGACCACCTGCACTTGCATCAATGGGGAAATTTCTGCCTTCTTGTTGAATTCTACCAGCAAAGTGCAAGAGATGCCCTGCCAGAATCCCCTGTGTAGTGCTCTCAGTGCTCCTTAGGCCCCATTTGTTACAGCTCAGTCACACAACTCAAATAGGAAGTGCCATTCTCATCAAATTGTGCAGGAGATTTTGTGACTGCAAAAACCACAGAGAGAGAAGAACATCCAATACAGTTTGCATGAAGTCTACATCATGATTGGAACCCACCAGGGATAAAATGCCAGTACAGTTAAAATGTGAAGCCAGCCAGCCTCTGCCTTCACTCTTCTTTTTGCCTTAAATCTAAAACATAACATCTTAGATGCCTGTGTTTTAAAAAAACTGATGTAGTCTCTCATCAGAAAATTGTGGTTACATTCACAAATCAAGTGCAGCAAAATCACTCATCTTCAAGGCAGTTTTCTCAGCTTCCCCTCCTCTGTTCAGAGAAACAACGTGGTACCAGGAGACAGCAACTCCTGTGCCTATTCACACACACAACACCAACCCACTGACAGAGCCAATTCAACCTTGACAGCCAGCTCAGTGACTGGAATATTTGCACATTGTAATTTTTAGGTAATGGGCTCCAACACAAATTGGAATAAGAAAGCCGGCAATTGACAGGCAAAGGAAACATCTGCCTCTGTTTGCATTAATATAATTTAAAGGTAAGAACGTGGATGGGGCAGAAGATGGTTATTAAAGTGACAGGGTGTAATTGTAAAGCAATTATGCAGCAATTTGATCCTTAAGGTAAAATTCTTGCCATTTTCTTTTACTTTCCATTCCTCAGTGTCCAGTTTTATGTCTCAAGGGAGCACAGGAATGAGTGTCTGACCAATGGCCACGTCAAGAAATTAATGGAATACATGCCCCAGTTCCACCATACTACTCACATTTCTAGAATTGTGTGTGAGCTGCACCTCGTAGTCCTGTAACTTTTGGGTTTGTTTTGGTTTTGTTTGTTTTGGTTTGTTTTTTTTTTACTTAATTTCCTTACTTTTGGCTTCTTCCTACCAAGAGGAAGGGTTGAAAAGCAGAGCAGACCCACTCCCAGCTGCCAATCGGCTTCAGAGATGAACTGTGAGGTGACCTGCTCAACACCAGCTGCCAACCCTCCTCAGATCCACCACCTTCCACTTCCTCAGTGGAAAACCTCCCTGCTTTCCCAGGGTGGAAACCACTGATGACAGAAGCTGTGTCTCCCCTGTGTTCTGGGCTCACCTCGAGGTTGAAGAGCATGTTGAAGTCAGGGATGCAGACGTGCTTGTCCTCCATCTTCCTGCGCATGTTCTTGATGGCGTGGATGGAGGTCTCGTAGTAGCGGTGGGGCTTGGGCTGCAGGGGGAAATCTTTCACCCAGTTGCTGCAGATCTCGTGCAGTTTGCTGTAAACTAAACGGGCCAACTTCACGGTCTCGATCTCTGGGGAAGGCACAAACCACAAATAAAAGCCTTGAGAGTGTTATTAAGTCAGAGTTTTCTCCCTTGCATACATTATAAAGATGAAACAGAACCATTTTAGCCAAGCAGTTGATGTCAGCAGGGAAATTCTGGGCTCTGATGCATGAAAAGAGGAAGCCAAACTCACCATAATCAGCATTCATCAGTAAGCAGCTCATTGTTTGTTTGTCTTTTTAACTTAAACATTTCCCCGTGCCTTTGGGGAGCTCACTTGCAGCAGCAGAGAGAATGAAAGGCACAGAAAGTGTTGGATCCCTGGTGTGGCCCTGCCCAGGGTGGTGCAGCTCTGACAGGGTTGTTGTCATGGCACAGGGTGCCACCTACAAAAGCCACCCTTCGTGACAATGACACTCTGGGTTCTGACCAAATTCTCTATTCGAAACACCATTTCATTGCAGAGCTGAGGCAAGGCAGCGGAAACAATCTGCAGAAATTAGCAGAGTCATTTTAAGATGTTTTGTGCGCTTTCAGCAGTGCACAGGTGCCTTCTGAGCTATTTCCAGATTCCCTATTATTCCCATATTCCTGACAGCGGTGTGTCAGAGAAATCTGCGTGAGCAATTGAGAAAACCATAAAGGCCTCAAATTTCAGAAAATGCTGAACTGTCACTCTGGAGAAATTGTCATTTTAAAACGTGAAAACTCAAGACATCTGACATTTGTTCTGAAATTCAGGAGAGGAAAACAGGAAGTCAGCATCAGAGCTGAACACATCCAAATCTCTTTGTTCATGATGGCTCACCAAAGCCAGGGATCTTCAAAGCTGAACAGCAGCAATCCAGGAGTGCCAATCACTCCTGGAGGAGGAGGGGCTCACATGCAGGGAGGAGAGGGGAGAGTTGCAGCATCTCTTGGCTTACAGGAATTCTGTGAAGAGCCTAAAAGCAGCATTTACAAATTTCTGTCTTAGGTCTACAGTGACCAGGGGGCCAAGAGCCTTAGGAACAAGATATTGTCCCAGCTCTATTGATTATGAGTTGGTTCAATCAAGAGGCATTACGCTGAAAATACACTGGAGAAATAACCAAAAGGAACCTTGGCTCCTTTAAAACCAAGGGGTGGAAATCAAACTGTGCCATCCCACCACTGCCACAGTGTGACCGTGGGGGTTCCTCACCCCACCTGGCCTGTTCTCTCTGGGGCCACCAGAAATCTCTTTGGGTAACGTATTTAAAGAGGGAACACGTCCAGCCTGAGGTGTCCAAGTTGTATTTTCCATAGGAAAGCCCACAGATTTTGCACACAGATCCCTTTGTGAAGGGAAGTGGGCACATGGCAGAGTCCCCTGGCTGTGACCCCTCTGCAGGAGGATGGCAGTGAGCCCAGTGGCCCTGCTGAGATCCTCACACCATTCCCAGGGGACCATGCATGCTGTCAGCATCATCAGTAACTGCTCGTGAGGTTAAAACAGGAGAATAATAAAATACCACAATAAAAACCACCCCCCCCCAGCTGGAAATTACTCATCAATTGTTAATGGTGCCGCGCTGAGCCAGGGCTGACTCAGCTGTCACTGCGGTTGTGTCACAGAGAATTTCATTTCCCTCCTGCTGCTCCCAAATCCCCAAGGTTGGAAGTAATGCTGAGCTGCACCACAGCGAGTGGGGAATCCAGCTCAGGCATTGTTGTTCCCAAAGATGACAGGGCAGAACGAGGGTAGGAAGAGTAACAGGAATCAGACCCTGCTTTTTAGTGCCATGTTTTATGAGCTGTGTTGAAAACATGGACTGTGTGACAGCAGGGGTCAGAACCAAGACCAAGGTTTTCCTTAATCTAGGAAGTCTAGATCTCTTTGGAGATCTCTAGGATCCATCTCCTAGAACCTGGAACAGCTGGGTACATTATGATTTGCTTTGTGACATTTCCTGGAAATTTGATACCCCCACCAGGACACATGGTCCTGCTATCCAGCCTTCTTTGGTGGTTCTTTAACAATGCCAAACTTCCACAAACAAACCCCAAACCTAAATATCCTTAACCTGACCTTTCAAAAAAGAAATCCAACATCATTCAGTTCTCATGGAAAATCTCTTGCTCCTCTCCAGTGCAGCTGGAAGAGAAGAGTCATGGCCTGTATCTCAGATATCCCAAAGCACTTGGTCACCCCAAAGGTAACAGACCCCTGTTCTTGCAATCCTACATTTGTGGACTCCAACCAGTTTTCCTTCTTTTAAGATTTGCATGCTTCTGTCATGGAGTTTCATCTCTTTCCACCAGCACACCAAGGACTGCTTTCACCACTCCTAAGTACAGGACGTGATTTGTCACATTGCAATTCTCAGAGTGAAATGTGCCTCTAAGGAAATTTGAAATAGCTTTTTTTTTTTTTTTTCTCTTCCAGCAAATTCAAACTTGAGGCAAATCAGGTAAATGTCTCCTCATATTACACAGAGTAAAAATCTTTCTGGGTTCATAAAAAAAAAAAAAACAACCTGACATAGAACTGGATATTAAAGCCAGACAGTGAAATTCAGCTTGGTTTCACATTCTGCAGCAGCTCAAACAGCAGGGCACAGTGAACTCTGAGCATCATGCTCCAAGATGTAGAAATCCCATTTTCACCACCTGCCACACTTCCCTCTGCTTTCTTCCAAAGCATTGATGTCTCCCTGTACAGCACCACTGAGGGCAGAGCTCCTCTCAGCACCCACCCCAGGCTTCTCAGGGGACTCCCATGGAAGGGTCTCCAGGATGGAGCTGCTGCTGCCACCAGTTTTTTTGGGGTTTTCTAGGCCAAACCTTGCACTTATGGCTGATGAAGCACTGAAGGAGCACAGGGTGCCCAGAGAAGCTGTGGCTGTCCCTGGATCCCTGGGAGTGTCCAAGGCCAGGTTGGATGGACCTTGGAACAGCCTGGGACAGTGGGAGGTGTCCCTGCCCATGGCAGAGGGTGGGACTTGATCTTTAAAGTCCCAAACCACTCTGTCATTCTGTGATTCTGTCATTCTATGACACTTGAGTTGATGTTCTGTTTTGGAAAATTATCACTTAGATTATTTGAAATTGCAGGGTTTGTATGAAGCTGTTGCTTTACTACAGGCCAGAGGATGTTTTCTCTCTTCCTCTCCCCCTAAATCCTCACAATTTAACACTTCACACTGCATCAGCAAAGGGATATTTTATTTCCAAGTACCCTCATTATGACAATTCACCTCAACAAACTGCATCTGGAGCCCTATTCTTAGTGCCTGCTCCAGCCTATTCCCATCTCAATCTATGTTTGCATCTGTGTCTTACAGCCTTAGATATATTTAAATGGCAGTTTCTGTAGGTGTGAGGGTTTTGTGGTGGGTTTTTTCCTTTCTTTTCCCCTTTTTTTTTGTTGAATTCTGTAGATATTCTGTGTGGAGGCTTAGTCAACATTTCCTTGGAGACTGTCAAATATTTATGCAAGTTTCAGAGATCTCAATTTGAAATTAATGAAGGCTGCTCAGTCAGAACAATGACAAATCTATTCCATTTACCTGCTCAGCAGGAGGAGGCAGCAATACCTACAGAAAAGGAACCCAGAGCATGTTTTTCTGTTTCTCAGGTTTCCAAGGGCCTCTGGGGAATACAGCAAAATCTTCATTTTTGAAGAGCCAGATTTATAGATCCTCCTTATCCCCAGAATAATTTACAGGATTTTTTTTTAATCAAAAAAGGAGGAAATGGATCAAGTGGTTTGGGGACTGTATTTTCAAGATCAAATGACAGAATTCCTGTCAGGACATGTGAGAAACATTGGTCTTTGTTGTAATGAACAACCCAGCCAATCTTCAAGGTTATTTAGGTCAGCAGAGTCCTGAAATGAGTTAGGGTGCATGACCTTGAGCTGGAGGCTGCAAAAATCTTGTCAGGCACCACAGATAAATGAGGAAAATGAATTTTCTTCCTTTTAATCATGAAATCTCTTTATACTACCTTTTGCTAAAACCATATAAAAAACTTACAAGCCATAGTAAAAACCACAGCGACTGAAATAATTCAGAATTAAATTATCTCTTCCCACATATATTTGACTTTGCTCCAAGGATGAGGGAGGACAACTGGCACTTGCCAGCAGAACCACATTGTATGAAGTGCTGAGAGGGAGATTCAGGGCCATCAGACACAGCCATGAAAATGCACTTAAAAGAGTGATTCCGAAGGTGAGAAAGCTTTGACTGAGAAATCAGACCTCCAGCTCTATCAGGAGGGGTGGTGAGCTCCCCATGAACCTTTTTACACCCATGTGGGATGCTCCTCTCGCAGAGCTGCAGCCCAGGTTCCTTTAGGTGGCACTTACGGATGATGCCGTCGGCGTTGTCCACGTGCTTGGGCAGGAAATGCGCCGAGAGGTCGCTCTGCAGGACTTCATCTGAGGTTGCTCTGGCTAAAGCAGAGGCCAGGAATGAAGGGCAATTACTGCAAAAGAGAAAGAGAAACCCACAAGAAGGTGGCTTTAGTGTGATTCAGCAAGGTAACATGACGCTGTTCAAGATTACAATGACACGGACTCTGAGGTCAGAAGACTGAAATGACTCCAATCTTTATTACCTGGGAATTTCTTCCCTTTATGCTGTTTTACAAAGAACCACCCAAGGGGTGGAAGAAAGACAAACTTCTTCAACTGCATTGGTCAAGTCAGAGGGACAGAAAGAAGAAGTCCCTCCTAGGGAAAGGAATGTAAACATAGGTTACAGATAGGAAAACCTGTCTCTTGCTGACAGAACAGCGTCTGGGGAAAAGTTTCACAGAACTCAAATATCACACCACGAACCATGAGTGCATTTTTCACCAAAGTTCTTCTTTGCCAGACAGCACCACAGCCCTGCAGCAAGACCTCAGACTCACTGATGGGTTTTACTGCCCTCTTTCACTCCTATCTTCCCTGTTTCTTAAGTTTTAATGTTTCAGTTCATAACCTCTATTTAAATTCTTTTCATCTAGACTTGAAGCCTCCAGAGTCTGTCACAGAACTGCACATTTTTTACATATGTATGGTACAATTCTAATTCAAGCCCAGTTTGTCCTAAGATTTGGAGTCAGGGTTCCAGAATTCCTCAGATTTCAAAGTGTCCAAAGCCTCTCTAAGGGGCACTGGAAGTTAAGGTTAACCCACAGGGAGCTGATGTGCATAAGGTAAAAAAGCTCCCTCAGGAATGATTTCTACCCAGAGTGAAGTGGCTTTAACTCACTGTAGTTTAATTAAACCTGGTATCCCCAAAAGGTTAATTAATCTATAGGAAGCCAAGGCCACTTTAATGTACATTCTCTCGTTCAAGAGGAATTTAATACTCTTAATTTATGTATGACTTTGCATTTCCCATTGGTCAGCCTCAACTTCTCCAGGTGTCTCCTGCTGACACAGCCTGAAACTTCCAATTTGCACAGCTATTATTGGGGTAACAGTGTCTTTCCCAAGACATTCCACTGTCTCAGGGTCACAGAGAGACACAGAGCCAATTTCAACCCAGCCATCAACCACAGAATTCCAAAGTCAGAAATGCAGGGAACAGGCAATGAACACAAACACTTCCTTAACCTATTTCTCCTGTTCAACACATCCATAAACGATTAAAGGATAAGATTATAGCAATAAATAGCTTTGTCCAAGGAGACGAGCTCCGGGAGCCACTGGCACCTCGTTAGGGCCCCATCCATGCTCCGGTTTTCCCTGGAATTCCCAGCCCGTGCTGCTGGCACCTGGCGGAGCTGATTTCTGCCTCGCCTTTTCTGTCTTTATTTAGCTCGCAAAGAGCAGGGGTTTCGTGCAGTGGTGCTGGTTCTGCTCGTGTTACGTGAGATTCCCCCAAAAAAGGGGAGAGATTGCAATGCCCGGGATAGAATAATTATTCCAGCAGTTACCAGCAGGGCACCCGCAGGAATCTGAGCTCGTTTCCAGTCCAAGGCTTCCCCTGACCAGCTCGGTGCTGAAACTCTTTAGAAAAACCAAACTTGTTTTGTGTAGCTTATAAGGAACCCCTCAGGAACATCCACTGATGGGCAAAGAGGGAACCTGGTTAAGAACCGGGGCAACAACCGTGGCTAAAATAGACTCAGGAGCTAAACAGCGAGTTACAAATATCCCAGAGAGGAGGAATTTTTGCTCTGCCTGGGCCTGGGAGGGGGGACAGCAATGTCTGTGGATACCCAGAGCCACGAACACTTGTATTTGAAATTTTAGATGTTATTTTAACGGCGGTGACCGATGACACGAGTGAAAGGTGCATTTACAGGGGGTGTAGCAGGTCAGAGTATTTCCCTCCCCAGCTCCAAGTGCTGTTCACGTGTCCTCACAGCCAGAGCCAGCCGTTCCACACAGCAGCTCTTTATCCAGCCAAAGAATGCATTTCCATTACAATGCTAAACCTACACAAAAAGCTGCTAAAGATGTTATTAGATAAATTAGAGGATTTTAAGTACATCCTTCCTGATTCTCTGGCAGCGTAGGTGTGTTTAGAACACCCACAGTTGCATTGCAACAATCCTGGAATAACTCTGGGAAGGTATTAAATCAAGCCTAAAAGTGCTCTGCTTCCATCAATTAAGTTTGAGCAAACCAGTCTGAGGTGGGTTTAATTCAGCCCACATATTATTATGTTACCAGCTTAACACACAACTCCTCTCCATCCTGATAGCATTAAAGTGGGGAGGACTTTCTGAATGCCTTCCCTGAGCTGTTCCTCTGTGCTCTAAATCTGATACAAACTCTCCTACTGAAAAAAAAAGGAAAAGAGATGGCAAATTTAAAATTCTTATTGCATGGGAGTTCACCACTGGGGTTTGAGGAACTGATCAATTTCGAGGGGAAAGGTAGAGAAAATAAATCAGCTGAAGTCTTTCCTTCTATGTCTAGCCATTCTTTGTCCTAATAATAACAGCTGCTGGCCGAAGAATTAATTGCCCTTGACATTTGTTGATCACAAATCTTCTTATGTGGCTGTTTCAGGGCTGTGCCATGTGAGCAGGGAAGTGCCCACATGCAGACAGATGACTTCCTCTTCCTGATTAGCACCACTCAACATTTACTTCTCTCACTTGGCTCCTCAGAGCACTTTTAGTTGAATTACTTTTTCCCTTCAAGGAAGAGCAGATTGCACTGGAGGTTTAAAATAGCTGTTGAAGGCAAACTGCTCTGAGGACACTTCATTACTGCTACACCAAGACAAATGAAGAGTCAGCTCTGGGATCTCTGTTTTCAGCACCGAAGTGAGCACTCAGGTGAGCAGCTACAGCCCAAAAAGTATCACCAGGATCCCTGGGGACAGGGAGGAGCTTCCACCCCACTGCTGGTGTAACCTGCAGGCTTTACCTGCTGCCTGCTGAGAAGAAACTCTTCTGCCACGTTCTAGATGCTCACATGTTATTAGTCATGAAGTTTGACAAATTGAAACTGGGAGGGCACTGTCTTGTTTAGCAGAGAGCTGAGAGCTAAAATGCCTTTGTCTATTCATAGCTGTGCCACTAACTCAGCAGCTGACCTTGGACGAGTCACTTCACCACTCAGACCTTCATTCCTCATCTGCAAACAAGGAATGAGAATGTCATTTCCTCGGGGAGAGGAGGAGGAGGAGGAGGAGGAAGGCTGTAGAAGGCCTAAATCTGTTCTTGTGAAGTATTCTGGAATTTCTTGCTAAGAGCCCAATTGAAGGGAAAAATACCAAGATGAGAGTAGGAGATATTTTCAATCTACAGAAGATTTCAGACTTTTGATAGCTTTCCTAAGGTTTTTCTCACTCTTTTCTCATGCCAGAAGTGCTAAGTGGAAAGCACAGGCAAACAACAGCTCTGGATAACTCCCAGGGTCATCAACAGCTGCAGGAAAGGGGAAAACCAGCAGAGAGAGACCTCAAGTTCTTAAAACGAGTTCTTAGAACTCATAGTTCTGGAGCATTAGCACTGCTGGTGGGAAAATGATGCTGCAGCCCCAGCCTAAAATCCTCAACGAGAGCCACCAGTGCTGAAAATGCCCAACCCTGTCACGGTCTGGGGGAGCTGATGAGGCATCACTAACCCCCCAAAAAGCAGGGAAAATGGACTGAAAGGAACTGGGGCTTTCAAGAGGCGAACTGGGCAGTAAATCACAAAATGTACAGTGTTCCTGTTACCTCAGGAATCCCCTGACACCACAGAACAGCAATTGTTTTAGTTAGAATGAGGAATGATTTAAATAGAAATGCTATTCAATCTGCTGAAACACAAAACAAATCCACAGGCAAACAGGATAAAGCAGCGTATTTGGTTTCGCCCAGCAATCCAAGACCAAGAACATGGCCTGAAAAGAACCAAGTACAGCACATTCCCAAAAGGCCTATAATTTACTGTGGTAGTAAAAGACTTTGTAGGGATGACAAATTAACTGCACCCTTTCCAAAAGACATTCCATTAGGGATGTACTTTGGGAAACACTCCTGCTCATGTGGTCTGTTGCAAGCTCTTGTTAGAAAGCAACTTTTGCCAGATTCAATTTAAGAAAAACCTCATTTGCCCCCTGCCTGTATTTACAAAACATTCCAAAGTCTCATGAGACTTCTTCCAGATGGAGCTTTGGTTACAGCCTGGAAGCTCTTTGAAGAAGCCTTTAAAGCCTTTATTATTGAAAGTTCCCGTGCTGGGAAGTGCAGCAGTAACAGGCAGAGAAATTCTTTGGGAAGCTCCTTTGACCATTTCCCCAACCCTCCTCCCTCCACCTCCTGTTTCCGTGGCCATCCAGAGGGACTTGGAGGCTCCTGAGGGGCTCCAAACTCCTCCAGGTCACCCAGGACTCAGAGGGGAATATTCTGTGCAGCATTTTAAGACCCTGAAATGATTATGGATGTATCCTGTGGATCTGCCAGGCAGGTTCTATTTCCAGCTCCCATCTCTGCAGGTTCTCCTCTCCTCACTCCCAGAGCACCTCTCTGACCTGTGCTGTTCCACTGCTCTGCACAGCTGCTGGAAGTTTTGATGCTTATTTAAAGCCTGGTCACGGTGGACAAATGGAGTATTATTTTTTTTTTTCTCTCCCCTAACACATGGTGAAACCCTGCACTAGATTTATCTGCTGCAGTGAGTTACTAAAAAAAACCCTGGCACACACACATACACACACGCAAAAAAAGAAACAAATAGAAAAAAAACAATGCACCTTTTAAAAGCTTGCATAACCAAAGCTCCTTGAGAAGTCATTTGAGCTGGCAGTGGTGAGACAGTAAAGATGCTTGATAAATCTGTTTGAAGGAGCTGCAAACGTGCTACCCAAGGAAGCTGCTATCTATAGGCTCCCAGAGACAGCTGCCTGCTCACATCCCCAGCCATCCTGTCCTTGTGCTGACAGTTGTAAGCAACAGAAATATAATACACAAGCATTGCAAAAAGACACTGCTTCAGATACATTTATCATGCCCCTGTCTGTGCAGACACTACTGCATTTACCAAATATTTAACCTTTTGCATTCTGCTCGCTGATGTTTTCCAGAGCAATTTTGTATGGATATGTTCCTGTCTGAACATACCCTGCCTGGATGTTAAAAAATAACCAAAGCAGAGGTGCACTGCTCATCAGCAAACCTCTGCACAGCTGGATTAAGATGCTTCACCAGGGGAAACCCTTGGCTTTTCACAGACTGTTCTCAGCACATGAATTAGGCTCAGACCTCTGATGCATTTTCTGCTGCGTAGCAAGTCAGTATTCCCTTCTCCAGAGGGTGAAGTGCACATGACAGTACATAAAGCCACCAAAATGTGAGCAAGACCAAATAAAAAGGTCACCTTTGTCTCTTTGATGAGGTACAGTGTCATGAGGGGCAGTGTGTATCTAAAATACAAATGCTTGCTGCCCACAAACCACTCATAAGCATTTGTGATTTAATGACTGTCAATAAAATAGCAGTGACACCACAGGGGTGAACTGTGAAGAATCCAAACCGCACAAAGCAGCTTCTCCCGAGCTCCTGGCTGGATAAATTGCCTGGGTATTATCTTGGAAACCAAATTCCATTATTTCTCTCACTCATCCTCCCAGCGTGGCAGTTCTGAGGTTACTCATATTCCAATCTCTGGGGCTGACGCTGTGGCTGCTTTTAAAATGACAGAAATCACCTCCTGTAACCAAACAACCCCTAAAAACCCAGCATGGATCTGCCAGGAGCTGGAAGCCAAATGACTGCAAGAAATTGAATTCCCAGGAGTGACTGTGGGACGGTTTTCTTCATTACAGCAAAGAGCTGAAGATACAAAGTTTGCTGTTGGAAATCACATCCCAGCACTTCACAGCCAGATTATCTCCATCTGTTATTAAAAGGAAGGGAAACCTGAACTTGGAAGGAATGCAGAGAAAAATGGACCACAGTCCATGAACCTGTGGTATAACACGAAGATATTGAGGATATATCCATATAGGCTCTTCTCCATCTAAATCAGAATATTTTCTATCTGAGGAGTAAGATTCTTAGGGACTGGATGGTTTTATAATAAAATCTTAGTTGCTGCTATGAAATGCACTTTACAAAATTATAAAAATATTATTAGACAATTAAAAAAAACCCCAACAGGCCACTGAATTGATGGGGATTGATTGTGCAGCTTAGATCTTTAGTATTCAGCTTTGCAAATGCAAACACACAGGGAAAATAGATCTGTGTTTACCCTATCAATAATTCATCAAAATAAAGGTAATTTATTGGTATTAGCCACTCATGTGACTTTCAGGGGTTTATACTGAGAGCAAAGATCCTTCTGGATTTTGTTGTTGTTTTCCAAGGATTACCCAGCATGTTCCCACATTCTCTGCTCAGGGTGTGAGGGTGTCCAGAGTCCTCCAAAATCCTCTCAGTGCCCACTTGGCACGGCTGGGAATGGAATGGGGACAAAGCCACACCAGTGCCAGGTGCTGCTTCCCTGGAGAAGGAAATTTCTTCACTGGAAACCCAATGTCAACAGCAGTTACCTCACACTGAGTTTCTCTGCCAGAGCAAGGCCTGTTTAAAAGCTCCACAGAACATTAAAATTGTCATTGATTTTTCTCTCTTTGGCGCTCAGTCAGTTCGAAACTCAGCATAATTCAATATATTTCTCCTGGTTCCATTAGCAAAGAAAGGAATCCATACTTCAATCTATGCTACCTTATTGGAAAAAGTAATTTAATTTTACATCTGAAAGTGTGCCAACATCAGCATAAAAGCGTACACTGTATACATCAGATTTAATTTATGAATTCTGCATTTTGTCAAGCCAGAACGAGATGCTGTCTAAAATCAATGAGAGTGTCCGAGCTCACTCTGAAGGTACTTAAATATATTCTTATTATTTCAGATATTTTATGTCCTAGCTGGAGTTTTTGATGATTTCTCTCCTTGCTATAAAATATTAATGACACAGTCTCTAGAAAAGTTCATGTTGCAGGAAACTTGCAGAAGAGTTCAGGCACATAATTTACTAACCACTGATTCATGTCCCAATTTTTTCTCTCTGTTAGAAATAAACTTCCACTGATACTTCCTTTAAGTGGAAAGGATATTCCATACAGATCTGATGTGGCCAGAAATACAAGTTAAATAAGAATCCCCCAATGCAGAGCCTCTGTCTTATCAGAGATCAGATTAACACACCCAAGTCCTCTGCCAGAAAGAAAAATGCATTTTGCTGCTATAGCTAATGACTTAATTTCAAATAAATGAAATAAAATGCTCCACAGCAACACGTACCCTGCTCTCTCCTGCAGATCATCATTAAGGCAAACAAATGTTAAATGACTTCTTTCAAAAGGGGTGAAAATTGTTCCTGTTCAAATGCTCAGCTTCAGTAACACCCCACAGAGCCCGGCCCCAAACCACGCTCAGGTTGGAACGTTTGTCTTCGTGTAACTGAGAAAAAAATCAGAGCTGCAGGCCAGGATTTCCAAACGACATTTGATCACTTAACTTCTTTCAACCCATTGAACAAATATCAGATATAAGGCAAAACACACCCCGGAAGATTTATGGCCACTGAGTCAGCAGCGAATGTTCCCTCGCTGCCTTCTCACTCCTGTGCCTCGCACTTCATCACACAAATGGCTTGGGTGTTTATGCCAGATGTAAGATTAGATAATTACTCATCCAAGTCCTGCATGTCAACTCTTTTTGGCGATAAAAAATTTATTCCAAATGCCCCATTTATAATCAGTTGACTTGCAAAAGCATCCTGGTGTTGTGCAGTGATACATCCCGGGCTGTAATTCCGTGCAGGAACACGCTGTGTTTGTGCTGTACTAATGCCCTGCCTGATGGCAGCAATTCTGCCTCTGCAAAATAGGGACAATGCTATTGACCTCTGGAAAGCAATTTCAAAGCCAATGATGAAGTGCCAGATATTATTAATTAAGCCTAAAGTGGGGAGGGAGCAAGAGAACAGCAATTCCCTTGCACTGATTCCCAGAAAATCCTGCTGCTCCCTGGATCCTCCTGCTTGCATGTCGTGCAAGAGAAACAAATGAAAGCAAATTTGAAAAAAACAATGCAGTACCTTTAAAAAGAATTTTACAGGCAGATGTGTAACTGCAGGCAGATCCAAAGATTCCGCAGTGGGGCACATTAAAGATTTTATTGGAACCTCAAGTTGACAATTACTGACATTGATGCCCACGGAACAAGATGCTGGAGGGATAGAAGGGGCTCTGTGATTGGGGTGAGTGCTCTTTTAAAGAGAAAAACCCTTTAGTTACTCGGAAAGATCCCATCCTAATTCCCACTGTCACTTGTCCTTTGCAGAATTGCAAAGGATAATGGCAGGTTTAGGGGTTTAGGCTTTTTCTTTAAAGGATAATCAAAATGTTTTAGCTATTCTGTTTCACATTAGAGTCCCTAATGCATTCTGTTCTACTGAGCCACATAGTTATTTCAGTCATTCTTAATAAATAACAGTTGCCTGTAGTAGTTAAGCCAACAGATCTGAATTATTTATAGTGTTGAGGAACAGAACAGCAGATAAAATACATTAGGGCTTTGGGTTGTTCTGGCCTGAACGACACCATGGCAGCCTTTAGATGTTTTTCACCAGGCTGTAAAAAATTCTGCTTCCAATCCTGGTTTAAAAGATTTCCTAAAGAGGCAGCAGCCAAACCTCCAGCCATCCATCTTCAATAATCACAGTCGTGAACAGCAGGTGGGAGACTCTCCCAAACACAGCACTGGCACAAAGTTTGATTTCGTTGGGCAGGTTAAATGGCTACTTAGGATTAATCCTAAATTATTACAGATAAGCAGAATGTATTTATTTACATATTATTCAGCATGGCTCTGAACCTTCCAGTAAATTATTTAAATGCACCTCACAGTGTTGAACTCAAATGTTTTCTCCTCTCCCTTTGCCTATAATCCACCCTCACCTTCAGCTGGAAAAATGCAAAGATATCACCTGCATTTTACAATGGCAAATCCAACTTCACATTCCAGGCTGGAGCATGGAAACCCCAGCCCCTGTCACTCCTTTTTAAGAGGCCACATCACAAAACATTGAACACACAAAAAACAACAAGGACAGGAATTATCTTGACATTAACTTGACAAATTATATTACGCACAGATGATGAATTTAATGCTCTTTGTAGCTTCAAAGATGCATTCCAATATCTGTCCTGATGGGATAATGTGCCTGGGTGGAAATTTATGGGAATATCTGTCTTTCCCACCTTGTGCTGCCATCACAGGTGGCTGCACCAGTGGGAAATTCACTGTACAATCGATTCACAGGGAGGATTGTGCCCACAAATGCCAAGGAGAGATTTACACTCAGATGCTGCAGGGAGAAGAAGTGGGGGAGAAGTTGTAGCAACATAAGCTTCAACCAAACCGTTTTCCTTTTATAGCTCACCTTCCACTTCCTATATGGATCTATTTACAGCAGGAAATGCTGCAAATTGTAGCATCTCTAAGGAGTAAAAACGAATTTAAAAAGAACAAAAAAAAAAAAAAAAAAAAAAAAAAAAAAAAAAAAAAAAAAGGGAGAAAATCTGGAGAGGTAAAAACCCAACCAAACTTCTTTCTATCAAATACTAATGAAATAGAGGAGGAGGAATAACACTGAAATAGAGGAGGAATAACACTGAAATGGAGGAGCAATAACACTTGGAGGCCATGTCAGGTTATTAAGGCCTCTGGAAGGGGCTCCATGACATTTCAGCCTGTAGGAATGAACCACAGCATCCCAGGGAGGGACAGGCTCAAGTGACAGGAGCTCTGTGCTTCCCTGCTCCCCCTCCCTTGGCTCTGCTCCCTCCTCTCCCTGTCCCGAGGTTTAGTGAGGATCTGCACTCTGAGGTTACCGAGGTGGGGAAGATTCTCTGAGGTCCAAAGCTGTGGAATGTGGCTTTCCACGGGGCCAGGCAGGTCCTGAGCCAGTGGAACAGAGCCTGCTTGCAGTACACGGCTAAATTTAGCTCTTCTTGCTCACAAAGGCTCTAGGAATTGATTCCCAACAAGCTGGGGATGTTTCAAACAACTCTGCCAGTGCTCTGGCCTCTCTCCCATCCTAGGAGATACAGAGAATTATTTAAAACTTGGGAGTTATGTCTTAAAATTATTCCCAGTCCCATTTAAGAACAAATCTGTGCACATATTCTAATTGCTGTTATAAGGTCAACTGAAAAAAAATATAAAACAGCTGTGACATTTTATAGCTGTGACATTACAAATCCAGATTATGGACATTGGTTCTCTACCTTGGACTTCTCAATACTACACCAATTCTCCCACACAAACTCTGCCTATTCACCAAAACCTGGGACTTTGTTTATGCAGCATTATCAGTCTTTAAGTCTTATTTGTTCCATTTGATTTTCCATGAGATGAACACGTTTCAAATCACCCATTTCAGAGGTGACAGGGCTGCTCATGCAAGCATTACCCAACAGCTCTGCTTTCCCTCTCCTCCTCCACAAAGAAGATTGTCAACTTTTCCCCTAAGCTTATTATCAAACCTGTGATCTCTTCAGAAGAGGCACAAGCTCTAAATATAAGAAAGAATCTGTTACATAATACCCTGAGCAAGAAGGCAGCACAGAGCAGCCTGTGGACAGCATGAGCCTGAGTCCATCCAGAGTGGGAAAGGGAGGAAAATCTGTGACATTGCCCAGTGCCAGGCCTTGGGTCTGTCCTGTGCAGAGCCCAGCCACAGAGAACATGGAATCATGTGCAAAATGTAAGGGTTTATCTCCATGGAAGGTAAACAAATGCAAACAGGTGACATTAGCTGGAAGTTGGTTCAGGATGTGGCAGAAATTTACTCAGATCAGAAGAAATCTCCCTCAAACACGAGGAGGACTTGTTTGAAGCTGCCTGAACCTGGATTGTAAATAATGCACTGGTGGGGACTGACTCACCCCGTGATGAGGAGGCTCAAAGCTGCTTCCAGTGGAGCAGTGTCACAGCTCTAATCAGCACTTAAGAGAGTTCCTCAGGAGCCACACTATCAATTACCCTGGTAATACATATTCAGGGAGGCAGGGATAGCAGACAGAGAGAATACCAAATCAAAACATTAATAAAAAATAAGGAACCTTTGGAGACAAATTATTATCTTCTATGTCTACAGTGCTTTGTGTGTTCCCAAAGGATTTAGAATCTAAAAATAAATGATTACTTCTACCAGCACTGACATCCAAGCTACCTTGGATAAAAAGCAGCAAATTGCTAACCATGGATAGCAACATTACACAACTGTTTTGAACAAACAGCAAGAAATGGACCATGCTGGAAAGAACAGCAAGACTCTACACAGAAATTGAGACAGAATAATGTGAATATCACCTTGATTTTCTACACTTGTGATGGGATAAAAATGAGAACTGTCTGCCTTGATATCTCATCCTCAAACTCCATCATCCTTCTCTCACCATTCTTCAGCACCATACTGAGACACTGCCTTGAAGGAAAATACTCAACATCTGCAGCTGAAATACATTTATATATATATACACACACACATACATGTGTTTAAATATGAGCAATCACCACAGATTCCTTGGGAAAAGAAAGAGGAAAGATTCCTAGAACAGGTAGAAGATCAAAGGTCACACAAAAGCACGTAGCTAACCCAGAAATCACTAAAACCCTGGGCCAAGTAATGTTTTGAAAATAAATTCAATCAATTCTGTCCCCAAAACACACACTGGTAATGATATTGGTAGATAAAATCATCTAAAAATGATTAAAAAAATAAAGAACCAAATGGGTCTCTACAAGGCACAGTTCTGGACTAAAGGCAGCAGTAAATTAGAATAGTAATTATATAAGCACAAAAGAACAAATCCAGGAGGAGGCAATCAAGGAAAGATCAAATACAAATAGGTTTTCTTAGTTGGAACAGAGATTTCTGTGAAAGAGTTTAGAGAAGAGCCATGAAAATGCAAGAATTTTTAACTGTCAACAAAGCACCAAATGTAAAAAAAAAAAAAAAAAAAAGCCACAAAAACAATCAGCCTTCCAAATCCATGCTGGAAATTGCAATGAATGATTTTTGCTGGGTTTATCTGTAAAACACTGCTAATGGCACACAATTGGATCTGTCAGGAGCACAGCCAGGCAGCACCAAGATTCCTCAAGGGCACAGAGTTTCCAAATCCAAATACAGGTGGTGCCCCCGCCCGAGTGAGCTTTTTAATGAGGCGTGGAGGCGACATAAGAGACACAACTGCGACGGGTGAGATTGAAAATAATACAGCAAGGAAAAAAAAAAATAAAGATTAGGAACACCAGCTGAGCTCTGAGATAACACAGCAGAAGTTAGTGTTCAAGCAGGATTTGAGTTCTAATAAGCCAGCAGTGGTAAATTGGAAGATGTAACGTGATAGGAGGCTGAGCATTGCTCCTGGTTCTGGGGGTGACAAATGACACCTCTGCCAGCAAATCATTTAATCCCTGCACATCCATCCATCTAGGAGTCAAAGAGCTTCATTGCCTTAAAACTTTGGGAGAGTACCATGAAATTTAATTTATTAAATTTATGAAAACTATGCTTTAAACCTGGCTGGGGAAGGACAAGGTATTTACAAAGTTGCCACTACCTCATAAAATATTTTTGTATTTTCTTCAGTGAATCCTCATCTGTTTCTGTCCTGTTTCAGCTCATGATTCCCCAGCATGTCTTGACTTATAGATGTTGAAAAACAGTAATGGAGAAAATGCTCACTTTTATTTCACTGATATTTAATGTGGTTTTTTTTTTCATCAGGGCTGGTTATGTCGTCATCAGCCATCCCACCTTTTTGCTGAAATCCTGCACTTGATCTGTAGATTTTAAGTAGTACCAAAGGCAGGGAGAAAATCACTTCATTCCCAGATAAAGCTCAGCAAGGCTGGAGCCTGGGCTCTGATTTCCTTTCACCTGGCTGAGATGGCAGCAAAGGAAAATGCTCACAACAAAATAGAGACATAAGAAACCACCAAAGAAAATAAAACCTGATGCCCACAAGAGTGGCATTGACCTCACTGTGCCACTCAGAGCTCAGGCACACCAAGATCTCTCACCCACAGGGACAGCCTGTGGCAGCAGGGCTGAGAAATCCAATTAGAGAAACTTCCCAGGCTCCCTGTTTCCAGCTGGATATTAATTCTTGATATTTAGGTGAACCTGCCAAGAACAATTGCACAGTTCCTCCTGAGCCTTCAACTCTTGAGTCACCATCACATTAGGGAAAGGTGAGCTTCCTTCAGACAGCACAGAAGGGGAAATTACCTGCTTTTTTTAAGGTCTCATGTAGCCCTTTAGGGACCACATGGTTTAGTTATTTATTTGTTTATTGCTGCATTTCTCACATCTTCTCTTTTTAAAAAGAACTATGAAAATGTCATTAATCTTCACAGGGATCAATCATATTCCTGGGCATGAAGGAAAGAGGTTTCTATGTTTGATGGAGGACTCTGAGTCTCTGGTACTCCCCCTCTGCTGCAGGAATTGCTTAAAGGAATAAAGGGATATTCCTTTAGTATCCTTCCTCCTGCCAAATGTATTGCCCCAGTCTACCTAGCAAGGGAACTGGAAAAACTGGAAAGAAATTTTAGCATTTAATATTTCTTAAATCTTAAGAAATTAAAGATTTCTTAAATCCAGATCTCACCTTGCCAGAAAGAAAATGTCCATTTTGATAGCCAGTTTTATTTAGGCTGAAAAAGGAATGTATATGGCCCTTTTAGTACATATGTTCAGTTTAATGTGATGTCAGTTGAAAACAAAAGTGAACATTACTGATTTTAACACCTCAGTGATCAAAGCTCTTCTCTGACGCAGGGAACAAGAAAAATTAGCAGGGAAAAGAACAGAGGACATGAAAAATTTCCAGGGAAAAGAACAATAAAGCACAATAAGACACGTCTGAGTAACTGCTCAGGTTCTGATATCTGCACAACCTGACCAAGAGAGAAAGAAAGAGAAAGGAAGAAAGGAAAAAAATTAATGGAATGATTGAGTTTAATTTGAGTACTTGCTGCTGCAATAATTAAAGACCTCTTTCTTATCATGTGAAAGTCTCGGGCCTCCCATTCATGAGGGAGATTGACACACTGATATATTTTACTTCCAAGTTAAAATGGATTTCTCTTCCATTGCAGCCACTCTGGAATGTATTGAAGGAAAATAGTGCAGAAGACTGATAAGAGCAAGAAAAAAAGTGAATAACATTTAGTCAGGACTGCAAAGAATTCTGCATCCTGAATCCACCTTTGATAAAGGAGCAGCAGGAATTGGACATTCCTCCTCTCTGTCTTTTCCAGGGATCTTTTCACCCTCCCACCCTCCCAGCCTTTCCCACACAATTTAAACAAGCTCCTCTGGTTCCAAGGATGACAATGAACAGAGAAGGTCTCCCAACATTTTCCTTGCACATCCTTCCAGGTAGAACACTTTCCTCACAACAAAAGGGATTGCTGTGAAATGAAGGTGCAGAAAAAGACAAGAAAGGTGAAATGGCCAGGAAATAGGGGAAATTAGGGGAATAAAACCCCTGACTGTACTCCAGGTTGTTCATATAATCAGTCTATATCTATTTCCTTCCAAGTCTCCCTATTGGAATAAAATGCCTGTTGAAATACCATATTTTTAAAAATCTAAAGCAGCAACCAATTAAAAAAAATAAAAAGAAAGTAAACCCCCAGATTTCTCACTCCATGTATTTAATACGAGGTTGTTTCCTGATGAAGCCCTTAGTAAGTGGGAGTACTCAGGGAGACACTTGGATTTACATAAATTTGAGACAGAAAAAATACTCTTAGAGTAAGTCCATGGCACTGCATGGTTGGGATTGATTCTTCCAGCAGAAATTACTCTGGGTTGCAGACGGACACAAAGCTGAGTCTCAGGCAAAATTCATAATTAACTTCAGAGTCTGTCCTTAAATTCAATCATTGCCCTCCCCTTTACAACATGAGCACAATATTTACAGGTTATTCATGCACAATATGCCAACTCTAATTCTTGTTTTAACTTGCTTTTAAGTCCATTTTATCATTGCCACACAAATTTTAAATATGACTCCATGCCATTCCTGATAATTTGATTTTCATCCTTTTAAAAGGAACAGTACACATATCACAGCAACACTCAGCAGTTAATACAATTTAATGCAAAACTGCACACAATTTTCAAAATGGATAGTGGAATTTATTTAAGAGACCTGCTAGACTCAACTTGATATATTGCATCATCATACAGTGAAATAGGTAATAGCTTCGGATTTGTTCTTTATAATGGCCAGTAAATTCAAATTCTAATAATTCTTCTGTAAGAAATCCATCTGCTAAAGACCCAGGTGAAGCATAAGCCACTCACCAGAAGATACCGAGGTTCTCAGCTTGGCAAATGCAGGAGAGATTTAAAAGAATCATCCATTTGCTTTTTTTAGCACAAAATCCTGACATTCCACGAGCAATTTCTAAGAGATCCATGATGGAAGCAGCAAGGAGCACACCCAGCAATGCCTGGTGGAGACTTTACCAAAAGGACTGAGAGGAAGTGGGAGAACCAAACCCAAATGTTCACCACCACTCTCACGACTCCTGGGCAAAGTGTGTTCCTCCAGCCACTCCTCTCTTTTTTTCTGGCTACAATTTAATTTCCCTTTGGGGGAACAAACAACAAACAACCAAACAAACAACCAAACCACGCTGAGATTTGAAAAGAAACGTGTAAGATGAATGTATGAAAGCTTTGGAGGCTGCAGTAAAAAACAGCAGATGGCTGAGGAGTGACTGCACGCCCCAGTTCACTTCTGGGCCCCTGGTCCCGCTCCGACCCCGGTGACGCCAGCAGAGCCCCCCCAGTGGGTTCCAGCCCGAGGAGCACAGATTGTCCCACGTGTGCTGGGCAGGAGAGGCCTTGCACAGGCTCTGGGTTGGTTCTCCAAAAGGTTCCTCAAGCTGCAGCATCCTGTGATGCCTGCAGGATTCAGGGGTAATGTCTATTTTCTGATGTACTGCTCTCCAGCCCATTTATTTCAGATTTTTTTAAAAATGCAAATCAGAGAGCAAGGAGAAGGGTTGAAAGTTTAGGAAATGTTTGTGAATAAATGATGACAGAAACAACACCAGAGTTCACACATGGAATAATGAAGCTGAGGAAGACTTGGGATTGTTTCCTGTGCTAGTGAGGGAGGGGTAAACATGACTGAAAAATTAACAGGAGGGATTCAGACTGGGCAGTAGGAAAACTTCCCACCTGTAGCTCCCATCAGCAAGAACTGGAATAGCCTTGCAGAAGGAGGTTGTGGGATCTCCACTGCCAGGATTTGAGGTGAGGTCAGAAAAGGAGCTCCCAGGATGGGGTTTAGATTTAGTGAGTTCTACCTTGAGTAGAAACATGGACTCAATGACCTCCTGAGCTGCTTTTCAGCCCTATTTTCTGTGGTTTCTCTATTCTATTAAAAACATGCGAAATTTCCCTTAGCTCTTTTCCTTAAAGGAAGGAGGGTAATTCAAGAGACACGGGATCTCCAGAGCATAGTCCTTAATTAATTAACCTGATAAGGTAACCTGCAGTCACATTGTGCAGTGTGGTGTGTGTGCCCCCTCCAGCTCCTGCCCTACATTCCGGTGTCTTCTGCCTCTGGAATGTGGAGCTGGATCACAAAGGGAGTGGTGTGGCCTAACTCTCTGGGAAATCAGTGGGAATTGAGGTGACTAATTAGGAATTGTAATCAGGCCCTTAATCCGAGGCAACAGAAAGACATGCCTTTGGAATCCGATTAGCTGCTTAATAATTCAAAACAGGCACCCCAGAATGTATTGACTGCCTGGGAAAAAGGCATCTTTTTCTGAGGCCCAGAGTGTCACATTTCCACTGAACTTCCAGGGAAAGAGAAGCCAACCCTCAGCCAAAGCAAAATCCACGAGGCATCTATGCTGGTTGTAACATTTTGTGGTTCTCAGTCAGGGCTGCTCATTTATGGCTGTAAAATGTTGCAGGACTGAAGAACGGGCTCTTGGGTCTGTAAGGGATGATTCTGTAAGGATTTCAATTCTTCTAAGAATTCTCTGCCCTATTAAAAAAAAATTAAATCATTTTTTTAGAGTAACATTTCCCTCATAGGCAGATCTTTGGGTGCATTACTGACAACATGCTTTGCTGAGCCCCTGTTTTATCCCAGCTGCTGAGAATCAGAACGGAGAGACTTAATTACTGCACCTTTCAATAAGGATTTAATTTTATTTTTGTTCCTTCTGCTGCAAATGCCCATGAATCAGAGGGTCACTTAAAGCGCAGAATTCAATTTAATTATACTCAAAGGCATTTTTATCATTAAACAGGTCAACTTATTAAAAAAAAATATCTTGATTATGAATAATGGAAAGCCTGGCAGGCAATCCAGGAGAGTTTCACTCTGCAAGCTCCCACATCCATTTGTTTAGATTTGTTTACCAAGCACTGGGCAAGGTCCCACTGAATGAACATGACAGCATTAACTGAAACTGCATTCAGTATTTAATTGGAAGTAGATTGTAATGCTTATTTATCAATATTTTTTAATGTGAATGTTTACCAGAATTTGTAAACTGGACTATTAATTTCTAATAGAGGCAGGGGATGAGAAAAGCAACTGAGAATATGTCACTGAAGTGGGTCTGGCAAAATCCCTCCCAAGGTGCAGAGTGATTCCATGGAATCAGGCCCATCCCTCAGCTAGGATTGGATCCTTGCTCAGGTAGGACACTGTTTTAATTACATGCCAGGGAGGATGTCTCTGATGGACTATCCTCATGTGAACCAGATCTAAATAGAAAAATCCATGCTGTTCATGAAAGCCTTGATGTGCAACGTAGAAGAGAGTAAACATTCTGGAGAAAAACCATTCTGGATAGGAGGGAACAGAAGAAAAGCAAAGCTATTTTCATGCTTGGGTCTTTTCAAGGCAATCATTTGCATATTTTTGCTCTATTTCGTATGCAACTCTGTGTAATGTGATTTCTGTGCTATTTATAAGATTAACTAGTCAAGTAACTGTGTTTTATCCCCTTCTTTTATGCTCCCCATTTTCATTAACTCTTTGTTTTCTAATAGTTCAACAGGGCCAGAATTCATTTATTTATTTAACTGTATGGTCAATACTAATTTGAGAACTGGTTGTTGTTTTTAACCACTTGCTGAACGTACAAAAAAGAATTGATTCCATTATTTTAAGCTAAAGGGTTCGAAAGGTAATGACACAAGGATGCAATGCAAGAAGCAAATTCAAGTTTTTACTGATTTCCAAAAGGTTTTCACCTTCATCTTTATGTCCTCGTGACACAGAAAGGGAATCAAACTGCAGAGATAAAAAGCTATTGCCTGAAAGGAGCCCGATTGCAAAGCCAGCTCCTCTCTGGACTTGGAGGCCTTGGAACACTTCCCTAAATCATCCAGGATTACTTTATGACCCTGATCATAGATAACCACAAACACACAGATATCTCAAATGGAAGAAGTAGAAGCAATTTCTGTTCTTGGAAGAAAGTTGTATTTGCTGGTTCCTGAGGGTGGCCAGACACAAGAGCAGCAGCTCTCACAATCCACAAAGACAACGTGGCATGACCACAACCCTGGATCCTCATTTTTCATTTTCAACTTCCTTTTCTACATAAAAATCAAACATCCCACAGATACAGCACCACAGAACTGTCAGAAAACCAGGGAACACGTGGATTTTATTTGCCATAAATGGTTGCTTATGGCAGACAGAGGTTCATGGGTGTTTGATTTTATCAGAGGAACAGATGCATTGTCTTCCTCTAAATACAGAAGTTTATTAAAACAGGCATTTATTCAGTTCTCACATCAGTTCTGGTGTTCTTTCTCTCCCATGGCCTCATGTCTTTCGTCTCCCAGCTTTGTAACATCCCCTCAGCTGAGATTTTTCCTCTCCTGTCCAGCCTGGAAAAAGCAGCAGATTTCCTGGTAATGGATTCATCTGCTGCTCTCTGATGATCTATTTTTGCTCAGATGATTCAATTTAATGTTCCTGCAGTGTACGAGGCTGACCTAAGCTCTCTCAGGTGATGACCTAAGGAGTAACATTACTTTTATTAGTCATAAAAAAAATTTCCAAGATAAAGTTTCTTGTGGAAACAAATCCGAATGAAAAAAAAAAAAAAAAGAAACAAACAGTGGAAATTCACAAACTTGCTGCTGTGGTGTGACACTAAAACGTGCTTAATAGTCTCCAGTTAGGTCTCATAATGCTTACATTCATTTTCCAGGTGTTAGATAGTAGATCATTGTTTGTTTGGACACTAAAGCAAAGAGTGTCTAAGCGGCACAGCACTTGGATATTTAATTGGAATTCTCTGTAAGAATTTGCCAGATTTTTTTGTTACCACTCTTACAAATTCCTGAGGTAGCTCTGTAAATAAGGTCACCACAAGGAAATTGTATGTGTATGAGCAGAACAGAGCAGTGCTTGGTTCTTGTGCTGCCTCCTCACCCTCTTTACCTCTGCAGCCCTTCTGCAGCTCTGCCCATGAGTTTGGGGAGTGGCAGTGACAAGAATCCCGATGATTCTGTCATCTCTGTCACTCAGCACCCCCGAGGACACCATCCCTGTCACCTCCACACTAACAAGGAGCACACTGAGTGCAACAGAACTTTCCAACTTCTGGACAAGGTGAAGGAGCAGCAAAGGCAAAGCAGGAGTAAGGGATGGCAGTGATGGAAAGCCCCATTACCCCCAAAAATCTAGGAATATGTGGATGTGGGATGGAAGTTTTGGGGTCTGGGCTGTCTTTTCTTGCATTCCACTGGAACTTCACTGTGGTGGCTTCTGAGCTCTGAAGAAAGTGCTCCCTGACCCAAAGAATTTACAATTTCAATGTTGAAATTGTCAGTCAAAAGGAGAGGAAAGAAGGGCAAGAGAAGAGAAGCATTAATGGCATGAAAAGAATAATGATTTGCCACCCAGGTTAGTTCCACTGTTTGGGAGGGAGATTTCTATTCAAATATTGTTTAGGTTATTATGATGAAATTAGGACAGGTGACAAGAGCAACTTCCAAACACAGAGGTCTGAACCACAACCAAATTGTGCTACAAATAAGCAGCACTCAGAATGGTATGATTTCTAATGAAATATTAGTCTTGCTGCCACATATGTCAATCCCTAAACTTAGGGAAAGGAACACCCTGAATATAAATTGGACTCAAGGCAAAAGCAGCTGCAAAGCAAAGAATGAGCTGATTTGACACTTGCTAAAAAAAAAGCCCATTAATCAGAGGAGAAATATTTATGCTTTCAAGTCAGAACACCAGACTTGAAAAACCAAATATCTGCATAAATTCCTCATTGTATTTCCAGACTTCCAGCCACAACACATCTATTTCTGTGAAAAACGTGGTTATACAGTTTTGTGTGTGTGTTAACAATTAGTGAGAGTAGAATTAAGAGGTGCCCCACATCAAGAGATCTAAAAAATGCCACACAAGTAACATGAAGAATATTTCAAGCTGACACTGCACCACTGATTAAAACCAGATCATGTTTCACATCACCCAAAAGTGGTGGATATAACCTGCAGGTTGGAATTCATTTTATACTGCATAATTTCTTCCTATTAAATCTGAGTGGTTCTTTAAAAAGCAAATTATTTGTGATGGGTACTTTTAATGGGAATTTTGAAAAAAAATGGCCAATATCTAGTCTTAAAGTTCTCAGAATTTCAGTTGCTATAACAACGCATGAAAACCTTTTTCCTGTTGAGGACATCTGTAGCTATTTTTACAGGCAACAGCTGGATTTGTCTGTCTGAGTTTCACTTATAAGAAAAAGTGTTTTATTTGCTGCCTTTGAACAAGCTTTTAACATAATGACAAATGTCAGAGCCCAGCAGGCTCAGTAGGTGAATAAACAGGTATAAAGCATGTATTACACAGCAAAAGTGTAAATTAAGCAACAATTTGATTAAAAGTGGTGAGAGTCTCACAGTCCCCCCCATGCACAGACAGCTCCTCCTCCCAGATTTAGCACTGGAACAACAAGGGCACAACAAGTCTTTAGAAATGAGATCTTTGATGGCAGGAGATGCCACCTTTGTACTTTAAATTTGTCTAAAATTTACCAATACAGAAGAGCAAGAATCTGACTTGCAATTTCCTGTAGAACGAGGTGTGTCAGGCACCTGGGAACATCCAGCATTCTGAGATCCCCAAACCCTCTGAAAATGTAACAGCCAATTTTCCTCATCCTTCTCTAGAAAACTTTCTCATCCAACAAAAACAACAAATCAAGTCAGTGATGAACATGGAGATTTCTTCATAAATAACTGAGCTGTCTCAGCACCTTGCAGGATTAGGCTTTGTGTAATCCTGCCCCCAAATTATTGATGTCTTTAAGACTGAAAAGAGAAGTTTGGAGCTCAGGGAACACCCAAATTGGCATTGAGAGAAGGCCATTTTAGGTTAAAACTCAACTTTATGTTGTGCAGGAAGTATTTATTATTATTATTATTGCACATAATTTAGAATACAGGATCATTAGTATGAATCCCTGGAGTGAATTGTTTGAGGATTAGGGAAGAATGAGTGATATCCCAATGCTGATTACAGAGCTCTGCTCCCATGTGTGGGGAGAACCTGCTGGAAGCTGCAGCCCTGCACCCCCAGGCACAGCAGCCTCCAGTGGTGCAGAGCCTTTCAGAGTACAAGGAGGCACAAAAGGCTACGTGGATTCCTGAAAAATTCCCTCCTGCTGTTCCCAAAAAGACCTGTTAGTGATGAACTGAAATCACAAACAGAAATAGCACTGAGACTCCCCTGGGACATTGGAAATACACAATATATGCATTACACAGAGGCAGGAACTGCACCTCTGCCTGGGACACAGGGATTTGGAGAATATTTGCTTTGTTTTTCAAACGAAAGAGAGGAGAGCATGACATTTTGTCAGCAGGGTCCTGTATCTTTTTTTTTTTTTCTTTCTGATTTTAGCTGTAAATACATAATTACTGTAAATACATTCAACACCTACACAACTTCTAAACCAGCCCAGAAGTGTTCCTATTGCATGTGCTGATCAATAATTACCAATTTCATGCAGAGACAGGTAAATTGCCAGTGACTCACCCCAGGACACTTCGTGTTCAGACAGACGCCTACAGTTTAAAGGCAACAGTTTGCAACACAAAGGGAAAAACCAGTCTGAAAAATTTTCTTAATAATTTGCTTCCAGCTGATTGCTCACCACATTAAGATGTACAAGTTCCTACTGCTGAAGTCCTGAGTATGGCTTGGATGTCAAGGAGATTTACAGCCCAGTGGCAGACAATAGTTTTGTTGATACTTTCTAAGCTGAACTTATTGGAGAGCTTCCTGAAGAGCGGAGAAGTATTCAATTACCCAGTAAATATCAAAGAACAGGCCTGATGCTGCTGTTCTTCCCTTGGACAGGAATTCCAGGCTTTGAAGTGTGACCTTTTGTTCAGGCCTACTGGAGTCTGTGTTTAAATTGTGTGCTGGAGAATTGGACACAGTGCTGAGCTTAGGAGTGATTTCCATGCAGGTTTATCCACAATGCAGGAAGCAGCACAGAAAGTAGAGACTAAAAGACCCAAGGCAGTAGTTTTTCAACAATTCTCTAAAAGAACAAACCTACCCCCCCAAAAAAAGATTAAGAGCAGGGATATGAAACAATTGACATTCAATATCTGAACTCTGCCAGGCTGAGGAGCACCTGGATGCTTTGCTGCTGTTAGTAAGGGAATAAAGAAAATAACACAGAGAATGGAACAGCCTTGGAATGCAGCCAGGACAAAGCAGAGAAATTCTGTCCCAGGATTCATTCATCTGAAATTCCACTCATGAATTGATTTCTCTGTTGGTCTTCAAGATACGAGGCCAACAGACCCAGCAAAGTGCAGGGATGTGACAGGATGGGCACAGAGTGAAAAGCAACTTATTTGTTAGGATATGGCAAAAAACAAGTAGTTCAAGCAACTTAAAGAATTGGAGAATGACCTTGTGTTAATCAGGTTAGCGTGCCCAAGGGAGTGGGAGGGAAATCTCTTTACTTAATAAGATCAGTCTTGATTTTAGAGATAATAGGGACATAATTACAAATTGGTGAGGATGATGTGACCTCCAACCCATCTTTTAAATCCTCATCTCGAGATACTTAATGAACCTAGTGAAAGTGGCAAATAAAATGGAGGGAGGAATGATGATCAGAGCCAATGCCTGGTGGAGAAGTCTTCGATAGCAACCCCATGGAACTTTGAGGAACTGAAAGAAACATTTTAACACCACGTGGAAGAAGATCTATATACAGCAAAACCTTTTAACACGTCTTGTAAAGCAAATTACTTCAATGCACTCACACTTTAACAGTGTGGTTTGCAGCTTTAACACACAAAATGAGAGCAAAACAGAGAGAAAATGAACTGGTCTTTCTTTGAAGCAACCTCCACACACATCTTCTTGGATAACCTTCCAAAAATGTGGCCTTTTCTGTCTACTATTTATATTTACTGTGGCTGTTATGATGGGTTTTGGAATAAACTCTCAGCAATCAATCTTTAGAAACACAACAGGTCTTGGGTTTTGCACCAAGGGATACAAACATCTGTAACCCTGCAGGTGCTGCCATCTGCTCAGGTATTAGAATTTGTACCCACACTTACAAAACTCTTTCAGGCACTATAAATACTTGTGGTTTATATTTTGGTCATTTTATGAATGTTTCAAAAGTCCAAAGCTTATGCACAAGCATTGGAAAAAATATATATGTTAGAAAAGGAAGAGAGAGGTTTAGAATGGATATTGGGAAGGAATTCTTTCCTGTGAGGGTTTGAATTGGAGAGAGGATTTCTGCCAACAGTGACTGACCTTGAATTAGGCCTCAACACTTTAGAAAACCCTTGAATTCACCTCATTTCCAGATCATCAGCATTCAAAACACGTGAGTGACACTGATCTCTCATGTGCTGAAATTCTGAAAACCTACCTTTAAACAACAGGATCAAAGTAACACCAAAGAATTACTAAATCTCTTTACTACCATTTTTTTTCCAGATGAATTATTTAATATCAAACCAAAGAAAAACATTCTAACCTAGTGACTTCAAGATGACATTGCTCTCTGTTTCCAATTACTGTGTGATCCTCAAGCTGAAATCAAAAGTTGCTCCATAAATTTAAGGCTATTTAAGAAATCCAGGGTTTAAAGAAATTTAAAGCAGAAACAACAATAGAGGATAGCTTGGGGGGAAAAAGAAATCAGTGGAAAGCCATGAAATTTCTCAGTGTTCCATCCTTCACGTCACAAATAATCTCTCTGGAGATATAAACACACAGGCAAAATTCAATTAATGCTTTCAAACTGACAAGAGTGGTTAAAAATAATAAAATTAAGCCTTTTTAATCAGAAGGCCTTGCCAAAAGGTGCATCCAATGAAGGCCAGCACTGATTCCAAGGCCTGGGAAGGATCCCACTGAATGAGCCCAGAGTGTTCCTAAACCTCCTGGGTGTGTCCTGAGCCATCCCCTCCTGTCAGAGCTCCCAGAGGTGCTGGAAGCTTCCTCAGATCTCCTGGCTGGAGATTGGGTTGCTATGATATATTTCTATGGAATAATAGGGGGGAAAAAATGATGGAAAATGTGAAGATTGCAGGCATGTTCCCTGGAAAAAACATATTTGATCACAGGAAGCAATCCTGACCTATGAATTCCTTACTAAAAGAAGTTCTTCCCACTGTTGGTTCCAAGTAAGGCTCATATTGAGATGAATCCAACCAAAAAAAAAGAAAAAAAAAAGGGAGAAAAGAAGGGAAACAGAATAAGAATTTTGTTGAAAAAAATACTAAGGGACTATAGAAAGAGTTTTTGTGTTGTTATGGAAACCCAGAAAGCACAGGCTAGGAAAAAGAAAAGTGAATAAAGAAGTAATTTCAACTGCAAATATAAACATGTCCTTGTTTCCCGGAAAAAGAACTTCCAAAGGATTTGTTGATGCTGTGCTGCCAAGCAACTGAAAACTACAAATTCTACCCCAGAGAAACACAGATAAAAATTTGAAATCCACTCTAACAAAATAATAATAAACAAGACAAGGGATACAAAACCAGATGGAGTTATCAAAGAGTTGTTTTCACACCCACGAAGGAGCAGTTTGCTGAAAATGCAGAAAACTTCAGACATTCTGTTTTAAGTTATCAGTGGAGTGGTGGAAAAGACAGGATTCTGTATTTATCTGGAGAAAAACAGTTCTCTGCTCCTCTCCCACATTTTTATTTACATTTCATACATTTTGAGCAGGTAGCCAAAGAAAGAATTCTGTTCTCTGAACATGAATTACTTAGGAAAAAATTGATTTATATGGGGCTATTGTGAATATGCAGAATAAAATGCAAAAATGTTCATTACCTGATAGTCTACAGCGCTTTGCACATGAAAAGTTAATTTAAATTTATTTCCTGACACAGTCCTGAGTTGCATCTAAAAATAATGGTAATTAAGTGCACAGATATAACCAAGCTTTTAGCTTTAAAATTCTCATTCTGTCATTTGGTAATTCTTAATGAAATGGCACAAATCAGTCCTGCTAATGGCATAATGCTCTTATGCACCTGGATAATCTGCACTGCTCAGGTATCCTGCAATTTGTCAGCTCAGGATCAGGATGAATCTTTTAGGAAGAGCACCCAAAAGTGGCCCTTTCCCTACAGAAGGACAGAGGTGCCTCTACTGAAAACACCTTTCCACTGCTTGAGAAAAAAAAAAAAAAAAAAAATATATATATATATATATATAAAGAAAAAAAAAACAAAAAAACTTTTAACTTGTAGCAATGATCACCTGCTGATGTAAATCAACAGCCAGACAAGAGAGAGTTTGACATCAATTCTAAATATGCAAGGGGTAGATTGTCAGTGAATCCTCAGTGGCTTTGGCACCAAACCTCCTGCCTGCACCTACTGAACAGTTGCTGCTGCTGATGGAATAATGGGCAGGAAATCAACTGCATGCATCCAATAAGCACTTCTGTAAATAAGCTAATCTTTGAAAACAGTTTCTCTTCCTCACCAAAACAAAACACCAAAAAAAAAAATCCCCCAAGGGCAGCAGACCACAGAGTTCACATTATGGACCCAGTGACTTCTAAATTCATTCTGGAAAGAAAACCATTTTTACTGCAGCCATCCATCACTCACCCAGCTCAGGAGCTTTTTACTCCCTGCGGGGCAAAGTCTCTTCATCCTCACTTCTGTCATTTTAAACCACAGAAGGGAACAAATCACACTCCTCAGACTGGGGGTTTATTCTTTCTTGCACCAAATTTTTAAGTCATTTTGTGGCTGGGAACTCTGAACTCAGGGATCTGAACTGTGCTGACAGTAATGGTACCAGTTAAGGAAAATCACTGAGCTCTTTAAGTACATACATTTGTACATAAATAAATAAAAATCGAGCAATATTCACAGAGATGTTATTATTGTAGTTCTAGAAAAAGACTGAGCTGCACTTAATTAGTGGGATTAACTCTGGTTTGTTGATTCCATGCTCTTGAAAACCCCTTTGCCTCCAAATTCCTGTCAAACTCCTTAATATTCTTTTAGTAAAACTCAAAACTAGAAATATGGATCTTAGCAGGATCTAGTGTAGGACTTTCTTGTGGGAGAAACAAAACAGGTAAAGGAAAATAATTGTAATTCTTCAAACGGAAGCATTTTACCTCATTTTGTGAGGATACTCACAGAAAGCCACTCTGTTCTCCAACATTATTCAGCAACACACACAAACCCAAGGCCTGATATATCTAAGAACATGAAAGTGCCTCAATGAAATATTGTCAGCACTCTATTTGGGCCACTGCCTCTCCAGAAATACACTTTCAAATTCTTATTCAAATTCTGTTCAAATTCCCATTGAACATCCTGGTGGGCACCTTCACTGCCAGTTCCGAGCCAGGAGCAGAATAATTGCAACAAAGAACCTGGGGAAATGGTCCCAGAAAATGTATTTTCATTTGGGTCAAGTGGGAGCAGGACTTGAGAAGCCCCAGGATGGTGTCCCTGTTGCCATCCTGTCTCTGCTTTGGGGGACAGAATTAGTTACAATCCCTGCCATAGAAGATACAATGCACTGATTTATCCCTAATTAAGGATGGAGTGGGGAAACAACATTTGATTGTTATTTACCTTTCGACATCTGTCGGCCTCTTTCAAATACAGGGATTTGAAAGGGGAGAAGAAACCTCACTAATTGCTCTCAGAGCTGTGTGAAGAGTTCAGGCTTTCTGTTTTTGGGTTTTTGTAGGGAAGAGCTGTGTTTCAGAAGTAGTGTGTGTTGCTATGGTAATTATTATTTTACTGAATGGTATACATTCAGAACTGATTTCATATTGTCAGACAGCAATTAAACAGATTAGGCTGTGTATACTCACAGTTCTGAAATATTTCCAATTTGTTTTAAATTTTAGGGCATGTGAAACACATTGGTCTGGGAAGTGAAATATCAACTCAAAGAGCAGCTCCAGCTGCTCAGGTTTCCTCTTCCCTCCTCCTCTACTCACAGGCCAGGGTATTTAGGAGTGGAGACACTGCAGGACATTTTGGGGCCTCAGTTCCTCACTCTGTCTCTCAGGCTCCTCATCTGCTGCTGTAGACTGGAAATCTCTCTATCCAGGTGGCTGCAGCAGCAGCTCCAGTAACTATCCAAAACTGAGCACACTGCCTTCCATCTCCCATGATTACCCTGCTCCTCAGAGGAAGGTTTAACTTGCTGGCCACTGAAAAAACCTCAATGAAGATGAATTATTTTCCTCTCCTGCTGCCCCTTTGCCACCATCCAACCTCTGAAGGTAGGTTGGCATCACTGCACTCCAGTTTGGTCCCCAGGACACCTGGACAAGAGAATCAAAGCAAGAGGTGCTCACTCTTCACCACAAACCCTCTGATTTCAGGTCCAACAAGTCCTCCAGGCTGGCAAACCCTTCCAGATTTATCCAGCCCCCTCAGGTTACAGAAACACAAAAGGAGTCAAGGAAGAAAAACAGGAAGCAACATCGTTTAATTTTCCTGAGAGATTCCAAGTATCTCAGAGTAACTAGAGAGACAATATTCCCCCAGGACAAAAATGATGCTAAAATTGGTGTAACCAAGCCCAAGAAACCCTTTGGAATTTTACTTGCTGTGTCTTAGCTTGGCACAGGAAGAAATTATAGCAGCCAGGATAGGAAGTTAAGAAAACTCAGGCTTATGCTCAGCTTTAATACAATTTTTTTTTTTTTTGGTAAACCAATCAATTCCAGAATCCCATTTTTCCCCATGCTAAGAAATAACTCAAGGCAAAATTTAATCCATGTGAGTAGGGATAGTCATGGAGATGAATGATGAGTTTGAAAACTCTTGGATGAGAAACACTTGAAAAATGTCCAGAATTGTCAGAAAGGAAAGGAGCTGTGCAGCTTCTGAGCAAAGGATAATAATCTCTAAAAAAAAAGAGCAAATGAAGCCTCAGTTCTGTAGGCCCATGGCTGGGTATCTGCAATAATACAGGTAAAAATAGGGTGCAGCTTTATGGGGACAGGCACAGAACAGCAAGAGAAATGATAAGATTATCTAATTATCCATATATTTTCCTGGTCACTCTATCTCTCAAGTAAATGATTTTCATAGGTTGACATATTCCAGTTTGTGGGAGCAGGTCAGTGAGGAGATCAGGAATGAGTCAGCAGTGGAAGGCTGATGGAAACATTAATCTTGAAGAAAGCTAAAGGATGAGAGGAAAAGAGAATCATCCAAGATCAGAGAGGATATAATGGGCACAGAGGGTCTGAAAGGTGAACAGACTGATGGCTGCACAAGGGAACATCAGCCTGCAGGAAGCTGGCACAACACAGGCCATCAACAAAGAGGAAACAAATTGACTAAAATAAGATAGAACCTTGAAAATTAGGATAAAAATAATTTGGATTCCAAAAGGAGACATAATTTACCCAAAGGATGTCACGTCCTGGCGACGTGAGTAAAGCAATTGTACAGCATTTGCTGTTTCTCCTGGTGATAAGGAATCAACATAATCTGGGCATTTCAGACAGTTCACAAAGGATTTGGCATCCAGTCAGGAAAGTCTTGACTTATCTTTTTGTCCCAGTTCCCAACCCTGTGAACAGTGGGGGCTTTGTGTGCCACCAGTGTATTGCTAAAATAGCCAGGTTGCTCACAACAGCACTCCCTCCCAAAAATCACCAAAACAAGAATGGCTTTTTTATGTCTTCTGGATCAAGCTGTCATGTCTGTAAAATACAGACATGCTGGGTATCCCTGACATATGGTCAGAATAATTTGAGTTATTTTCTTAAATACAACCTTCTCTTAAGGCAAATTTACTGTGCAAGAGCTATGGAGGGGAAAATGATGCAAAATGAATCAGTATTCTGTTCCAAGGGAGATTATAATACATGTTTAATTTTAATAGATACTGAAACTCTCTGTTGGGCTTAATATTCTGACTAATTATGTCTAAACCAAAATGGTGATTCTTTCCCTTTCCTATGTGTTTGAGAAAATTTGGGTTTGTCTGGAGAGAGCAGGGAAGTACAGACAAGGTCATTCACCTTCAGCTGCTGAAAGAGCTTGAAGAAAGAACCTGAACTGTAATTTCTGCCTCTGGAAAGGAATGGAAATGGTTAACTGGTGCCAGGATTCCACAACATGAGTTTAGGAAAGCTCATAATCCTCAGCTTTCCGAAAGGGCCACCACATTAAAATGCACTGGTGAAGGAACAGATCATTCTTTAAGGCCACACTGGCAGCTGAAGTGATTGTCACAGCAGTGTCCCCAACTTTCTCCTTAAAATGGTTCTAAACAACATCCCTCAGCCCTTGCTGAGTTAACTTGCAGTTAGCACGTGTGATGAGGCTGAGCTCAAAGTTATTTTAGGAGCCAACTGGAAAGGAGATTCAGCCTTTTTAAAAATGGAATTGTTTTCTCTGGTTTAAGACTGTTTCCATGGAGAGACCACAGCATATGAACATCTTTAGGCCAAGTGCTTTGCTGCAGGCTTATCTGAATGGAAGCACCACAGGAGGAAGGATAATTGAGGCCAGTTGTTTAAAATTCACGGGCCTCCTCCTATACTTAACTCAGGAGCAATTTATTTTCATTATTTTGATATGTTAAGCATTTAAAAGTTAAACAGTGCTTGACACACCTTCTCTTCAGTGACATATCTTAATATAATATTTACTCAGGATGGAATAAACTTAGTGGCAACAGTGTCACGCTGTTGGGTGGGGGTGACAAAGTGGCAGGAAAATCACACTGTGGATTAATGTAAAGGGATGCATGAGGGGAAGAAACCTCTATCCTAAATTCACACACAAAATAGTGGGCTCTGAACAGACTATTGCCTCTTGGGAGAAGCGTTCTTCTAAGTTATAATGAATAGGTCTATTAAAAAGGCAGTTTACTCTTCACTAAAGGGAAATAAAGCCAATAGAGTGGTGGTAGTTACTGGAAACAGGGATGTTGTTATTCTGCTTTATAAACCCTGCGTGAATATTGTCTCAGATTGGGATCTCAGTCCAGCTTCTCTCCTTACAACTTCCCCTCCCAGCACAGACAAACAAGAAAAAGTACACAGAAGGCAATAAAAACCCATAAAAGGAATAGAACATCTGCTCTTGGAGGAAGCACTAGGAGTTTATATTGTTTAAAAAGTAAATATAGTGGATATGCTGTGTGCTCTTGCACGCCTTCACAAGGCAAAGCCAAAATTCAACCTTTTCCCTCAAAAAAATGCTGATTGGAATTTGGCAGAAGCAAGTTTAGGGATCAAGAAGCTAATGTTTAAACTTGACATACTGACAAAGATTTACCTAAGTCTTGAGAGCATTTTTAGAGCTTAAAAATGCAGTTTCCCTCCTCTGTGCTCACCCCATCGCATGAATTGCTGGTTTAATCTGTGTTCCACCCAGTGCAATAATTCATGTTCAGGCTCACACTGAGGAATGGGGTGGGAATGCCACGGGCCTTTTCCAGTCAGGAATGTTATGGGATGCAAACATTGCCATCGTGGTGGCAAAGCCAAACTAGAGCAGTCAGCATAGAACTCAGCACAGTTCAGTGTAAATGTCTCAGTTCCATGGTCACATCCCAGGAAAATGAGGATCAAAACACTCAGATATAATTCCAGATTTTGCTGATGGAAGATGATCACCTGAACTACCTTCAAATCCAGCAGAAGGCTCCCCACCCCTTTATTGCATGGAGTTTTTTGTTCTATGTCTGGGCCAGGAGGGCACCTGCACTTCTCCCAGGACAGAAGGGTCATTAAAAAGCTGAATGGAAGAAGGACAGGAAGGAAATTTCCTCTGGCAAGTCAGGATGTTGCCACTTGCTCTGGCTTTGCTGCTCATGATAAATGTGAGTGTCAGACTCTCAGAGCTGAGTCCCAAATCAGACAAGCTGACCCTCAAAAGACAATGGCTGAGTCTGAGAACATTTTCTATAGCTAAAGAAATTCCATTTAATAGCAGAACATTTACCTTTGACATCAGAATCTCTGTATACACGAGAGGAACAATTTACAATTGACATTTTCCACAGCAATACTCTGTTCCATTACAAATGCATCATGTTCTTTCCACTCTTATGCATGAAGAATAATGACCTTAAAAGTAACATTTCAATTTACAGGAGATTTTAACCAGCACAACCATCATCCCCAAAGGAATACGATATTGAAATATTACTCCCTTGAACTTTGCAAAACACAGTGAGATATCAACATAAACAACAAACCTTTCATTGATTTAAGGCACTGATATGTGCCTGTGCCTGTGGTGAGGTATTTTTGCAAGGAAAAGTTAATTTGCTCTTCTCTGCACAAATAATGATAATTAACAGACAGTCCATATTCACTGACTCAAACCAAATTTCCTGAGATGAACAGGGGTACAGAGAAGCAAAATTATCAGATTTTGCCTGGGTTCTTTGACCTGCATTTCTGGGACAAACGAGAAAGTATCTCATTAAGATGCAAATGAGCAGCCCATGTGAAAGGAATTCCAGCCTTCCAACTGCCTTTGTAATTTCCTGTATTATGACAAACATTTCCAAACACAGGCAGACATTTTCAAGCCATTAACTGCAGACTTTCAGATATTTTTAGGTCAAGATCCCCGGTTTACTATCAATACACACTATGATATGTATATTTAGGCACCCTTCTCTTTTCCTATAGAACAGAAACCAGTTCTGTAGCAAACATGGGTTAATGAAACAAGGACAGTGATGAGCCACAAAAGTCCTGTCAGCCACGACTCCATAAACAAAACATGTCAGCAGAGGAAAAATGGAAATGTTCACGTATTTTCCTTCTTGAAATTCAGGATCTGATTCTGCTTTTTGATTGCATCTCTGGGGATAAACTCAAAAACCAGACAGGCTTGCTTTGTCATGTTTCTCCTCTGGAGAATTTTGCAAAAGAACCTATTTGCACCAGTGAAGGCTGAAAAAATCGGAATCAACAGTGACACGCTCAGCTGGTTCCTCCCTCCAAGACAAGTGAAACAAGAAGACTTTGTATCTTTTATCCAACTGAAGCCATTGCCCCCAATGGATTTTACACATTCACAAATATATTTATGATGCCTCATTAGCCTGGCATGATGAATAAACTCCATCAATCAACATTTATTTTACTAGATTTAACTGCTATTACCCTTGAGTAGAAAAGGAAATGAAGAAAAATGTAGGCTTGTAGGAGCTGTTCGCCCAAGGGCTTTGTTAAGGATGAAGGGGGGGGAAAAAAAGCAATACAATCATTTATGCTGGAAAAACCTTTAAAGATTGTGTCCAACTGTTCCCCAGCACTGCCAAGGCCACCACTAACCCATGTCCCCAAGTGTCACATCCACATGGCTTTTAAATCCCTCCAGGGACAGTGACTCAGCCACTTCCCTGGGCAGCCTGTGCCAATGCTTGATAACCCCTTTTGTTTTGTTTTTCTGTTTTGATCAGGGAACAAGAATTACTCATCTGCTGTAATTATTCTTGTTAACAGCCATACCTTCCAGCAGGGTAAGGGCAGAAGGTGCTGTGCCTCTCTCAAGAAGAATCTCCAGAGCTCATGGGAGTTGCATCAAGAGAGCTGAAAGTGATGAGCTTCTACTCACTTGGCAAGGAACTGAGCTGACAGGAATCGGTGACGTTGTTGTGGTTCTTCATGTGCCACTGTCACTGCCACGTAAATCACCAACAGAAGTGCCAGTGGTGTGAAATTTTAGATGAGCACTGACTGGAGAAGGGAGCAGGAACCCTGAGCTAGACCCTGGTACTGCAGCTGGCAGAAATTGTGCTGAGATTTAGCACAGGATTTGGGTTTCAGGAGTGAAACCACAGCCTCGATCGGCCGTAAATTAAAATATATTTATTTCTAGAGCCTGTGCATGCACATGTCTATGTGTGTATGCCTTTAAAGATAAACCAGCAAGCAGACAGATGTGGATTCGTGGAGAGTTAGAATGAAAATAGCCTCCTTGCTGATTACACCATTCAGCAGAGGCTGTTTTGTCCAATTTGATGTTATTTTTTCATTGCTGAATGCTACAACATTGTCTCATCTCCAATGTCCTTTAACACCATGTTCATAGTGCCACAAAGGTACTAATTGACCAGAACATTCCAGTGTGTATATTAAGACTTCCATCATGTAAAAATAGCAACATAAATAGCTGGGTTTGCCTGTGCTATCTATCTGTAGGTAGATAGCTATAATCCCCAAATCTCTCTATATCCCAATCCCTCTGTCTTATCTCCAAAACAATACTGAAAAAACCCACAACAAACCACGCTTATATTACGCCACATTAAAAGCTCAGCAGAATTTCATTAAACAGCTACATTTGCTTTGTTTGAGATTACAAACACGGATCTCCCTCTTTCTGGCAACCCATAACCCAAGATATTTGGCACTTTATCAACAATTCCAGCCTTGGAAGGATTATAGATGTGCTGACAGTTAAAGGGAGTTAGAGTTCCCTGCCTCAGATAGATAAGTAGCATGTACTCTTTGATAAGTGCTATCAGAGCCTCACTCTGACAGGAATTCCTCCACCATGCCACTAAATCTTGCACCGTGAAGCTCATTAAAGGCGCTGCCATTTGTCCCAGCAGAGCCTGAACTCCCCTGTCACCAGGAAATATATTCCATTTCTTTCCCCAATTACATACACACTGCTTTATATTCCAGATTCAGAATATGTTCATGGGGCTGGGAAGGGGGTGGGGGGGAAGAAGGAAGGCTTTTGTAGGAGCACACAGATCCAGCCCCTGTGCTTAATCTGGTGAGCTGTAAGACAAAGCTGTCCGGTGGCTTTGTGTCAGAGGAATGAGCTGAGCAGTGCAACACGAACTCCACTGTTTGTAAACATTTCATTCCCATCGTTTGCACAGGGTTGCTCCGTTGAAATGAGGAGTTTCTGGAGAAAAGAAACCCTGCAGTTGGAGGGAGGGGTAAATCTCAGCTCTTCAGTTGCAGTGATTCCTCCCCGTGCCAGGTTTTTGCAACATCATTACCCACACACAGAGCACGAGGATCTCAGCCAGCTCCATTCAGGAGCAGAACATCTAAATTGACTGAACATTTTTTTCCTACAGGAATACCATGATGATAGGTTCTGCAGAATGTGGTCAGACTTGTGCTCACTTCACTGGATGCTACACCATTAGGAAATCCATTCTGAAATCTCTTCTTGCCTTTGTGATAATTGGGAAAATAACAGAGCTCCAGGAGCAAAAACCTTGCTGTATGTGTAATGAAGATCTAGGATCAAACACTTCAACGGGTTCTCTTAAAATAAATGTATTATAATTTCCTAGATTATTACCTGCCAAAGCTCAGTGGGTGGGCTCTGGAGGCCTACGCTGTCAGGAATCCCAGGTTCTTAGAATCCTGTCATATCAGTCTGCATCCACCCCCTCAGTGTTTCCAGTTTCCCTTCTTCTGCTTCTGAAAGTAATTCCCTTGGTAGCTGTCACATTAAGATATTGGGATACAGCCTTCCCACTGCACTTTTGGATTCCAGCTGAACCTGATTGTCAACTTCGCTAACAGAAAGCGAGTACAACCTCCTCCAGTGCCTTGAGATTAATTTGCCTTGAGCTAATGAAAGTCAATTTCTAATTTCAACCCTTAATTGTGATCAATAGGGCTTGAATGAAACTTATCCAGACAAACAGAAAGAGAAGTGATAGGCAGAATCCATATCCAATGTGGCCATTTAGGATTATGTACCAGGCAGATTGGATTCTTCAGTTTCAGGCATTTTTCAGAAACATCAGGAGATGACAGCTCAGAGTTATCACAGGAGCAAATCCGGTGAAGAGCGCAGTAAATGGGTTTAGAGTCCCACAGATTATCACTGGTTTTTACATAAATGGACATTCCATGTGGTGCCTCACACACTTCATTGAGAGAGGTCTGTTCCCTGCTGGTGGTAAGGCCTAAATCCTGACTGAGCCATCACCTCTGACTCTTCACTCCCTCACTTTTACTCTAAATCACCTGAGAGCATGGACAGTTTATTCCAGTTCCTGTGGCATTCTCTGAGGCAAAATGGAGAGGAAAACATCGCAATTCCCCTCCATCCTTACTTCAGAGCAAAAACCCCACCACAAGACCTTGCACATACACACACTAACACATCATTTAACCAATTCTGTATTTTTAATAAGCTCCCAATCAGGTCATTTTAAACTCAGAATACTCATTTGATCTTCCTGGTGGCACACAGGCAAGCTTGTTGGCTACAGATAAAAGCTGTTCTAGACGGGGCTGTGCATTCGTGTGCTTTTTCTTTTCCTATTATTGAACACCAAGGCCAATATTTTGCAGAGACAAAATAAACAGAACAATATTTTCAAGCCTGATATCAAGGGCAACACTTCCCAAAGTGCTTCGTTTACGCTGCAGTTTTTCGGGAACTTTCCCAGTTTGTTGTTCCCACCAGCGTTGTGATGAGGGCAACAATTTTAGACACTTGAGTGTAAAATTTCCTTATCATGTCACTTCCCCTTGCTCAGAGTGAGACTGGCAGCTTGTATTTGCTACTCATACTCACAGTAGTAGTCTCTCCTCTCTTCACAGATAGTACTACAATGGTTTTACAGCTACACATGGAGAGCAGCAGTAAAAATGTCAGTAAAATTAATCAGCCTTGTATCTATATTAAAAATCCTGCCTTATCATGCAGATATTTTGCTTTTTCTCAGACTATGGTTACAGCAAATGAATAATGAACCTTTTCAAGCAAATGAAGAGAGAGGCATCATCCTCATACAATTGACTGTGTTCACACAACAGAGATGTGTAAACTATCTTTGGATCCAGGAGGTGGAAAAGAACAGATGAATCTGTGGAGCAGAATAATACTTGTGGGATGTTTTCTTCTACAGGATATCCCAGCACGTGGGCTGGAACAGGGAATTGGGGGAGTTACAAATATACTTAATATACTATATAAATATACTTAATACTGCAAAACCCTTGTTTTGATATTGCCCTACAGCTACATCATTGAATAACTAAGGGAGTATGGTTGGGTAAAAGGTGCAGTTTTCCCCAAGGAATGGAACAGAATATCCAATTTTTCACTGTGCAGAGGGGGGGAGTGCTGTAGGTTGTATCGATTTCAGCTGTCCAGCCTCTAACTGGAACTGATTGGGTGATTAGGTGCAATCAGTGTTTTACTGGGAGGTTTAAACACAGCCTGTTCAGAGAAGGTAACTGAAGGTAACTGAGGTGACCATCCTGGCAATTTCTTTTAATTGTTTGAGCTGATCCAATGTTTCAGATCTAATTACTCTCACAATTTTATTTTTTAAATTATTTTCAACTGATGCTGTGTCTATTACCTTTTCCTCATTCTGCCCCTTTCTCCTCAAAGTGTTAGTTGGTGACTGCTATGTCTGTTGGAAAACAACCTCACTGAGATTTCAGATTGTTCTTTTTTTACAGAGTTTCCAAGCTCCTTGATTGCAGAGTAAAACTCTAAAATGTTTCCAACTACATTTTTCAGAAGCAAATCCAACACCAGGCTTTCTTGTCAATTGGTTTAAATTTACATCAGTTGTATCATTTTGAGCTAAGTTGTGATACAATGATTACTTGGTTTGGCAGCACTTTCTAATTCACCTTTTCTTTTGCATGTTTCTGTTTTAGGAATTTTTATGGCATTTTTAAATGCCACTTTTTATGGGACTTTTCTAGAGGCACAAGGAGAGCTCCTGTCAAACAAGACTCCCAACTGGATTTGTATTTGTAGGAGCAGCACAATATAATTATTGTTTAATTTATAACTACAGAAAAGAAAACTTTGTCGTGGAACAGGCAGAAAAGATCAAGAATGAAAAGGATTTTTTTAAGTGGAGAAGAGTTTTTGAATGGTAACTTTTAAACCAAAAGTGACTCGCTTTTTTTTTTCCCCTATAATTTTTTCCAACCTCCTGCCCTGCTTTATGTATTTATCCTTCCTTTTCCCTAGAAAAGTAAAACAAATCATCTTCCTTAAAATAAAGGATAAATATAGAGTAAATTAATTAACTCAGTTCTGAGACATAAGGGTTTATGAAACTGGAGGATGTGTTAGTTTATTCTTGGATTTAAAAGCAGCAATCTTTGAGGGTCATATCCTGTGCCTTTTTATTTAGCCCAAACTTCCTTTGACAGAACTTGGAAGTCCTTGACATGCAAAAAATGCGGATTAACCTCCACACACACTGTGGCATTTCCCTGGAACTTTCCAGGTTTATTGTTGCTACCGGGATCACTACCAAGGTTTAACACCTCTGAATGTTCTCTGTTCTGTCTGCCTGCCAGACAGCCACAGGCAAAACGAACGCTGTCACACCTCGTACACCACCGAAAAGAGACAATTGAATTATTTTATCAGTCTTTCCAAAAAACCTTTGAGTGCAGCCCAGAACGGCTCCCTGAAAAGCATCTGGAGCTGGTAGCAGGATATTAATAGCAATGAAAGCAAGAGCATGAGAAAGCACCAGCTCTGTCTCTGAATTAAAGTAACAGCACAGCCCTGATACCTGGCAGGGATGTCAAAGTACAAACCCAGCTCTGTGTAACCAACTTCAGCTCAGGAACTCGGCCACGATAAAAACATCGAGGAGTTTCTCTGTTTTGCAAACCCCTTCCACAGACTGACAATGATTCTCTAAGGAATGAATGGGTGGGTCACTTAGGTTTGTGGTATTATTTCACTCTTTCTTCCTCTTTCTGCTTTATCATTTCACACTACCTTCGTGAGCTGGATCTCATCTCTTTAGAAACATAAAGCAGGCTTCCTTAAAGTGCTTTCCTTCTTCTTTCTGTACTTCCTCAACAGATGTTCTTTGTTATCTCTATTTCACAAAAATAAAAAATAATACCCTCCCCACAAGGTGTAAATTCCATTTTAAATATTGGAGGTTACAACCTTTGTTTTCTTTCCTGTTAAGATGCACAGACAGAGCATGGAACCAGAAATTTCACAACTTCATCAGTTTTCAGAGGACAACAAATTAAACTGAATAGTTTTCAATATGTTAATGCAAAACTAGCTTTTTATTAAGTAAGTCACACATCCATAAAATATATATCTTGTAGTTGGTTCCTTAAAGCTATTTAATATAGAATTACATTAATAGAAATGGAAGAAGAACTTTTTTAAAGAATGATAATCTAAATATTTAGAGCCCATTGCTTTCTGCATTAAATTTTCAACCGGCCAGGATGAATTTAAGAAGCATTTTTCAGATTTATTGTATTCCACCCTACATATTCCCTGTTGACAAACCTTTCTACTTACATCTCCCAAGACACAGGAAGAGTTTGTAAAATTTGGAGGAGGAGAGAAATACTTTTAGGATATTTAGTAATTTTGTAGGATAAACTATTTTTTCTCTAATCCCCAGAGCCAGATTTAGAACTTTGTGGCTTGGCTCATGTTTTTGGAGATGACTTTGTTGTATGTCATGGACAGCATCAGCACTTAGGAAAACAAAGTGAATGTGAATTGTGGGGTGCTGAACCATAAGTATCTAAAAGCCAAAAACGTTTCTCTAAAATTTGTAATTAGTGAGATTTGAAGCATTCTGTATGATCATTTGGGTCATTCCTAATCAGCCAAACTGAGAGGTTGAATGAGGAAATCTTAAAGCATTTCAGATTGGTTCTTAATGCACTGAGGAAGGGCAGCAGTCACTTAATGCAGGCTCAGCTCCTCTGCAGCCTGGACACACATCCCAGAACCTGCAGCTGCTTTTCCCACTCATCCCAGAGGGAATTGCACCAGTTTCACACAGTGGTGACTCTCACTCTCTGTTTATATAGAAGATAATTATTTCCATTGATTTACACAGTTTGTACCACTGAGGTAAAAGGTTAAAAGCTCACACTTCAGTTTTATCAATGCTCATTTCTACTGGGGGCACTTTCACCAACAATTCACTTCAGGTTAGGATCAATTAATTTTCTTTTTAGAATCTGATACTTTGGATATTTTAAAATTTGAACTTTTTGGAGTGCCAAGAAGAGGAGAGGTTCAGTTCATGTCACACCAGGTAGATCCCTCTCTCTCTGAGGTGCAAACTCCAGCGAGAAAGCAGAACTAAGAACAACCCAACACTCCCTTGCTCCGCAAGCACAAAGTGCATCTGTCCCAAACAGGGCTGTTCCTCTAATCCCCAGAAATTCTCATTACCAAATATTTAGGGTTTTACCCAGCTTTTCAGAAGAAAGTGGTAATAAGAGAGCTGAGAGCATAAACTCATTTTAGACAGGGACCTATACAAACAAATAAATAAATAAATACATTAATTAAATTGTATTTCCTCAAACACAGCAATGAGATGACAAATAGAATGACACCACTTATAGGAAAAGCCTTAATTTAAAATGTATGTCATGTTGTGTATAAGTGTGTACCTTTAGTTTATAACTTACTAAATTCCTACTTTTTATCCTGGTTGGAATTTCAGGTAATTTATCACTGTTGGGCCCAGAGGTTCCAATAGAACTGAATGTTTCCCTGGGTTTTCAGGTGATCTATTACATACTAACAACACAAACATCTTATTTTTAATATTTATTTTGTTGAGAAAAAGAAAAGAACAAAAATTTGTTTGAATCCTCAGCTAGAGCATGGGAGTTTCAGCCTTGCAGAACTTGGAGCTAGGACTGAAAGGAACAGAATCACTGTGGCAGCTAATTAATCTAACATGCAGAGCACTGTGTTTGTAACACTAACGAGGAACAACTCACCACCTTCATTTCAGCTCTCTGAACCTCAGTAAGAAGGTCATAGCCTGAGGTGAAAGGAGCAGCCCTCGAGACAGTGCCAAGAAGTTAAAATGCCAAGGGCCTATTTTTACATGCTGCTTCTATTTTTAGCTACACCGTGTGGAAGTACAGGGCCTGTGAAAAAATCATATTCTCAAACAAGAGAAAGTACACAAATTCTTTACTGTAAACGAAGAGCACAAGAAACTAAAGTTGAAAATTTGTTAGGTACAATTTAACAGGCTTTACTGGATCATTAAAGGCCAGCAAAAATAGCTTCAAAATCCTATCCTCTGAGAAAATTAAAGAGCTGCCCACAATTTTACCCAATTAATCAAATATTCCTTTTCTTGTAATTACAGTTTCCCACTTCAGGTTTGTGTGCATCCAACCCCATTTTCCAATGATCAAAGTTTAGCAGCCCACTTTGTAATCCTGCTGCACCACCAAAACCCATCCAGCTCCAGAGTGCACAGAGAGTTCAGAGCTGGGAGCAGCACCACAGCTTCAAATGCTGCTTCAGTTACTCAATCATTACTTGCCCTCAGCTGTTTTCCATCCAATACAAACATAAACTGAGGTAATCCTGCAATCTGGTTAACTTGTTTAACTTCTGTATTAATTATAGAAGTACCCAAGGGCAGCTATTTCCCACGCACTCCTAATTTATGGCTCTGATGATTACTTCTTTATAAAATGTCTTATTAAAGGCGGGTAATGTTGTTTCTTCCTAATGAAGTACAAAGGCACGGCAGAAATGTTTCTGTAAAACAAGTCCACAGTCTGCAATCATTTTATCTAATCACTGGTGTGTTATAACAACAAAAATCTGGAATATTTGGTTAGTAATTGAGATTTCAGCCAACCCAAACAGAAGGCCCTAAAGTACAACTTGTAGTAATGGCCATTTAGCTGTGTCATGGGTTCCTAACATGTCACACACACATATTGTCCAGGATGCATTTATTTTTATAATCATTTGCATTACATAATTGTAATTGCATTGCATAAGAGTCTTGCAGCATGCTTCAAAGAACATCTAATGTTTTAAACTGTTAACTCCATTTCATCCCATTTCTCACATGTCTTTCCTAGACAGCGAGGAGAAAACAAACCAAAAAAGAGCAGGCACCAAAAAATGAGGAAAAAGAAAATGGTGTGGAACAGCCAGAGAATATTTCAGAGTATCAAATATAGTAATAAATAGTTTTCTCATTATCTGTGTTCTGCATGCCCCGTTGCTTTTGCTTTTAATGTGATCATGTAAGCAATTTATCCAGACAACAAAAATGAATGAGAGCAAACATCTCTGACACAGCAGCCAAGGCACTGAAACTTCTGCTCACAGAATGCAAAGCAAACTAAAAGTTTAAACTCCTATGAAAATAATCACAACTGAGTTCTTCAAAGAACAGGTGGAGAAATTCTCTGCCACTGTTGAAGGCAATTACAATGGGAGATTTTAAGGATAAAAATGTTCTGTGCAGAGTGTTTTGTGCAAGAAAGAATTACCAAACAAACTCTCCAGAGGAATGAGGCTCATCACATCCAAAACATAAGAGTCAAAAGTATTTCACATGATGGCCAATAAGATTTTAGTTTCAAGAGTGGTTGTATAAGGTCCAAAAAAACAATGCCTTAGCACAGATCTAATTCTTCAGTCAGTTTGTACTCAAAAGCAAACAGCCTCACTTAGGAGGAACAGATTTTGTGCAAATTGCTCTTGGGTCAAAAAAAAAAGCTTGGTGTGAAAAGCTCCTAACAACATTAATTCCCTTTAATGTGTTGTACTACCAGCAATGTTCATTGAAATAAAAGCACTGGAATGAATATATTTCCATAATCTGTTCACTAAGAATGATTTTTTTTAATGCTATGTAAAGCAACTTCCAAGTATAGTCACCCTCATGCTTGAGAAACTCAGCATCCTTTTAATCATAAAGTAGGAAGTTTTGAAATGTCACCTTATATGTTAACCATTACAAAATGTAAATCTGCAATTTAGATAGCTCACTTGAGCTGATATTCCTTTTTTTTAAAAATGAGTATCAAAATATTTGATTTCCTTCAGTATTTTTAAAAGCGTGGGAGGATGAGCTGAATATGCCTTAGAAACAACAAGAAGAATCCCTCAATGTGTAGAGAATTAGTTGTGCTTGGAAAATGTTTATTTCCAAACACCACCTATTTGTAGATTATTGTGATTTCTAGACTAAAGGGGGTGAAATGTGTGTGCCCTGACACCACCAGCATCCAGAGCATGGGCTCTTGTCAACAGTGACAAGGCACTACCAACAGAAGGTCTTGACTTTCTGCACACCCTCCTGTGGGATGATTGAGGATTTCTTCACAGAGAGACATCAGGATTTCCAGCACCAAAACCCCTTGGGGGTGTGATGTCAGCATCCTCAGCCATACCCAGCCAGCTGTGAGACATTAACACAGCTACAGCCTGGGTGTGGGGAATCCCAGACTGGTTTGGGTTGGAAGGGACCTTAAAGACCATTCAGTGTCACCCCTGCCATGGGCAGGGTCACCTTCCACTATTCCAGATTGCTCCAAACTCTGTCCAACCTGGCCTTGGGCACTGCCAGGGATGGAACAGCCACAGTTTCTCTGGGCACCCTGTGCCAGGGCCTCACCACCCTCACAATTTCTTCCTGATGTCTAACCCAAACCTAGATTAAATATTCCTAATAGAGAGGCTAAATTGAATGTTCTCTATCCAATCTCATCAACCAGAGAAAATGCCCCAGCCAGGTGCAGCTGATATCTCCTCCTGTCATTCACTGTGGGCACAGGCCAACATTATCATTTCTATTGTAAAACCTCACAAAAGATGATGAAAAAATCACCATGTTAAAAAGGATGCAATGACTTTTTTGTTGGTCCTTGTGATTAATATTAGACATGGCAAGCAGTTAATTATATTTCTTAAAAGGGCTTTGAGATTGCAATCAATAGAATTGATTATAAAAGACAAATTATGAAGGAGTAAAACATCACAGACTATTTAATATGATGCTAAGAAAGCCCATCCAGCATCATATATGAATTTCACTTTAAAGTGACAACAGTGCCAGCTTTCATGTGATGGGGGTTTAGAGAGCAAGTTAAAAACATGTATATCTGCTATTTAAAGGGAGAGAAATCCATCTCTCCACTCAACAGAGATGAAGATAGAAGAAAGAACAGTTTTCAAGAGCTTACTTTATTAAATAAAGGATTTCTGCTCATGGAAAATTAGCACAGGAAGTTCTTCTTTAGCTTAACATTGCAAGTTGAGGGGCAAAACCTCCATTCTCATTTATTGTCCACATTTTGCATAACTCCAGTGTTAAAAGGGTGACCCCACATTGCCTTTCTTGATTTTTTTTATTGTAAGACTGTGGGAAATCCATAGGCAAAAAATATTTGCTCTCTTTAAGAGAAGGAAAGGATGAATTAAAAAAACTCACTGCATTTCACTGGAATTGAAGTATTCTGTGAATGTTGCACAGTATTCTATTAAGAAATGTAAAAGGACCATGTTTGGAAGTTTTTCTTTTCATGTTCCAAGTCAAAGCAAGGCTTTTGCAATCCTTAAAATAATCATGATGTCATCAGGGACTTAGTTAAGCCCTTAAGATGACATAACAATAATTTTTATTTTACTTACCATCTTCTGCAAACTCAACACTGGAGAAGCAGGGCTACTTTCTAAGCTCGTTCAAATGAAATTTGAATTCCTAAATGAACAGTTGAAAGAAAAAATGCTGTACCTCCAAAATCACTGAAAATAACCCTGAACCTAGGAATGATACCAACTATATCTATTCCCATCAAAGCTTGGGGCAAAAAAAAGAGAAAAAGAAAAGCAAGAAGAACATACAGTTGAATTTTTCAAAGTATTTCATTTGCACAGGATTAAACAAACAAACAACCAAACAAAACACTGTAGCAGCAAGACAAATTTGTTCTTCCTGGTGACACAACTTGTAAGAGTCTGGCTGTGTCCTCTCTTGGCAAGCACAACTTTGCTGATTTGTTTTTGGGAAGAACCAAGCTTGTCAAGAACCAGCTTTTCAAATGCATCAGGTTTAATAAAAGTATCAGTAGGAAGAGCCCGGAGCACGATATGTAACTTTGTTACATCAAGTTAGTAACTTCTTCCTTTAAAATGAGTCAGAAATCAGGTCTGATTCAGCAGGAGCAAGTGATGGGGTCTCATATTTGATATTTTAAAGCCTTAGCATGTTTGTTTCTACACAGAAACTGTGTAAAGTATATCTTTTTCTCTTGAATAATATGATCTGGCTATAGCCTGAAAGTTCATTTTGTGGTTTTCAGCCAATGTTCCAAGGCAATTCCCTTTTGACTATTTTTTCTCCATCTAATGCACCTCCTATTGATGGGTTTCATTCTGTGGAGGGTCACTAAGAAAACACACAGTGCCCATTTTGTGGCATTTAGACAGATACGAAGATTACATTAATCTAATTTTCCAAGCATATGTTGCCTCTATGAAAAAAAAAAACCAACAAAAAAAACAACAAACCAGGAACAGGAAACCACAGAGGGGAATATGAGTCTTTTGGAAAATAGCAGGAAAATCTCATAAATAAGAACTCTTTGATACTGATCTACACAGTGGCAGAAAAACATTGTATTTTGTCATGATTAGCAATATGTTCTCATTTCTGAAATGGTCTTACTTTCCTCAAAAAGATCTAAAGCTCCGTGCTTAAAATAGCTGAAAAACAGCTGTTGGATTTTTCACAGCAATGGGTTTTATCTTCATGCTACATAGAATGCAAACCAGTCATTTGACTAATATATAGTTGCAGAAAACATGCCTTCAGAATAGTCTCTCCTACTAATGACAAACCAAGGAAATATTTCCTTTTACATGAGTTTTCACATGCTTTTTTATTTAGGTTTGTTTTTTTTTTTAAATTATTATTATTATTTTAACACTTTCCTAACTGTTTGGCACAAGAGCAGCTTTACTCCCACACATCAAGTTTCCCACCTCTGGAAGCATCTGACCAGATGAACCCTTGGCTGTAAAGGGTGAAAACATTCTGCTTTTGCCTGTTTTATAGTCTGGTCACATTATAAGTTTCTCTGGTGACTGGAGAGTGAACTAAAAATACAGTACCTTACCTGAAGGATACTTTTGCATATTTGCACTTACCTCAGATTCCCACCACCATTCAAGAAAAAGCTATTTCAGTTTAGCTCTGGCTTAGGAGCTGTTAGATTTGGATTATAATATTTTAAAATGTTTTATTTAAGCCTTTAGGAAACTATTTTCTTACAACATAATCCCCTGCTGCCTTGACTTTGAAGTGGACCTTGGGTTTTGCCTAGAGAAGGAAGCCTGCATTGATTTCACCACAAACAAAGCCAGGGGATGCTTCACTCAGTGGCCATCCAAAGATTTATACTGAAGGCTGAAAAAAACCCAAAGAGCCACAACCTGGCAAGAGCTGTCTCTATAAAAAGATTCCTCTCAAAATGTCTTTTTTATTTTTTTTTTCCCTTATTAATTTCAGCCATGAGTATGAGCTTCAGAAACTGGGGAATCTGGGGTATGGGGACAGGCAGAGAGAGAAGGGGTGGGGGAGGAATTCCAGTTCAAAATCATTTCATAGCTATACTTCAAATAATACTTTCAAATAATCTGCTCCACGCCTAAAACTTTATTCCCACTAACGTGACTTTGGATTTCACAAGCCTGTTTAAAAATAACCCAACAAAACACGTCCTAAATAGGTAGAAGGGACTTGCCTCTCTGCTCTCTACCACATCCTATGAATGTGCTGCTGTATTCCAGAGACTTTCCAAAGGTGGCAGGGCGAGCATGTGTGAATAGGAGAGCTTTGTCCTCTGCAGCTATCATTGTGTTGTCCCTATCGTCCACAAACGCAGAGGGCAGATGAGAACTGGATAGAAACAGACCATGCGGTTGTAAAACCCGGTTCTTTTCTCTCTTTATTTATTTATTTCTGCGACTGAGTAACACCTCTCATTACAATTACCGGCTCAATGGCAGAAAAGCTCCCCGGTGTGCTGTGCAGATTTTCACAGCTTCATTTGTCTCCTCCTGTGGCATCAGTTTAAAAAGGTTCCTAAAGAATTGCCACTAACAACCGTTTCTATTTCGAGCCTTCAAAGCCGGAGCTGAGCACAATACAAGGCACTGGTAACTGATCTTTAGGTTTCAGTCCACAGACTTTCCACACTGGGAATAGATCCCATCTGTTTCCTCTTTATGCACCAGCCTTTAGAAAGCACAGATCTGGAAACTGCCTCCGTACAGAACCGAGTATAGCCGGCTTTCCCCAGCTGACGGCAGAAAAATCCCCATGATTATGGATAGCTTTCTCCCAAGGCTTTCTACTCCTTTCTCCCCAGTCTGTGAATACACGGTGTGGTTTTCTCCATGTGCGGTGGTTTTTTGGAAGGGTGAAGAGGACGGACCGCCTCTCTTCCCTTGCCCCCTCTTCTTTCCCCTTCTTGGCAGAGGTTTTCCCATTTACCAACCCTCACAGGGAGAACATTTCAATTTCAAGCCCCAGCACAATCAACCCCAGGCAAACCTCCCTCCTTGCCTCGGCACCAGAGCGTGAGACATTTCCCCCACCGCTCCCTCTCCCCAGCAAGCTGCTCTCCAGATGGATGCTCGTGGCTTTCCCTTGTCTCTTCCCTTCGCCTGTCCCGGCCAGAGGCAAGCAGAGGGCACAGAGCAGAGGATTCCTTGGGGCAGGGGCAGCCGCACAGAGCAGGACGCTGTGACCCCGGGATGCTCAGCACCACCGAAGTCCTGAACTCTTTTGCCTCGGGCTTCTCCCCGTCCTCGCTTCCCTCCCTCAGCCCCACACTGGAGGGTCCCCTCAGCCCCACACTGCGGAGTCCCTCAGCCCCACACTGGGGATTCCTTCAGCCCCACACTGGGGAGTCCCTCAGCCCCACACCGGGGAGTCCCTCAGCCCCACACCGGGGAGTCCCTCAGCCTCACACACGAGGGTCCCCTCAGCCTCACACACGAGGGTCCCCTCCGCCTCACACGCGGGGATCCCTCAGCCCCGCGCCCTGCCCCGCTCCCCTCAGCCCGGCACTCACTACTTGTAGAGCTGCTGCAGGCAGAGGTCCAGGCACTCGCCCTCCACCTCCTCCTCCGTGATGTACTCCGAGAGCGGCCGGGGCAGTGAGGGCAGCGGCGGGGGCGGCGGCGGCGGGGCGGGCGGCTGAGGGTCGCCGGCGTCGCCCTCGCCGCCTTCTCCCTCCTCCGCCTCGGCGGCCGCTCCCGCTTCTCCCTCTGCCCCGGGCTCCTCGTCAGCGTCGCCCGCGGCTTCGGCAGCGGGAGGGGGGGCCGCCGGCTCCGGCTCCGGCTCCGGCTCGGGTTCCGGCTCGGGCTCCGGCTCTGCCCCGAAGGGTCCGCGGAACTCGCCCAGGAACAGCTCGAGAAAGCGGCGGTAGGTCTTCTCCTCCGCGCTGCCGCCGCCGCCGTTGCCCGAGCCGCCCGCGGCCATCGCTTCGCATTCCCGGCCGCCCGCCGGCGGATCAGCACTGCGCCCGCAGAGAGCTCCCTGCCCGCCGCCGCCTCCTCCTCCTCCTCCTCCCTCCCGCCCGCCGCCTGCGCGCGCGCTCCCGAGCCGGGCCCGCGGGGCCGCGCACGCCGCGGGGGGCGCGGGGAGCGGGGGGGGGGCCCGCGCCTGGGCGTCGGGAGCGCGCGCGGCGCTGAGGGGGGCCCGGCGGGGTCCGGCGGCCGCCCGAGGGGGCGGCTCGGGCCGCGGCGCTGGCGGGGGGAGCGGGAGCGGCGGCAGCCGCGCCGCTGTGATGAGTCATGCGAAGGCAGCCAGACGCGTAGGTTCCTCACAGGAACCCGGAGGAAACCTGAGCGCACATCGCCTGTTACCTAATCCCTGCCTCCTTCGGGGCTTCCCTGGAGCTTCCGCCGCCGCCGCCGGCGCCTCCGCGGCTGCCGGAGGGTGCGCGGGGCCGGGGCGGCCTGGGCTCACCCCGCCCTGAGGGGACGCCGCTGTCCCGCCGAGCCGCGGCCCGGGCCGGGGCCAGGAGCAGCCTCGGAGAGCGGGTTCGACATCGGAGCGTGTTGGCGTGAGGGGAACTGGCCATGAGAAAGGAAGAGGGTAGGTTTAGTTTAGGTGTTGGGAAGGAATTCTTCGCTGTGAGGGTGGTGAGGCCCCGGCAGAGGTTTGCCCGGAGAAGCTGTGGCTGCGCCATCCCTGGAAGTGTCCGAGGCCAGGCTGGATGGAGCTCTGAACACCCAGGTTCAGTGGAAAGTGTCCCTGCCCAAGGCAGGGGTGGGAAGAGATGATCTTTAAGCTCCCTTCCAACCCAAACCATTCCATGATCCTATGATAAATTCCATATTACACAATATCTACTTATTCCGTGTTCTGACAAAGGAGAATTTGTCAGAAGCTAAAGATGCTACACCGACCAAAACTTAAAAGATAACCTGTCAGCAGGAGACAAACTGTAGCAAACATTCTCTTGCTGTCTAATAAATGTCTTTCATTTGCGAAAGGCATTTTGGCTTGTTTTATTCGTTGCTACTGGAAAGCTATTTTCAGAGCTATCAAGTCCATAAATACCAATAATGAACAGGTATAATTGCCACACATCTAAAATAGCTTGTACCCATGGGAGGGAACGATATCCTTAATGCCGGAGATACCTTGAAAAATGGCCAAATCACAAGCCTCATATGCAAAAAGACCCTCAAATTTTTATGTATTGTAACAGGGACGGTATCTTGCTGAAACCTGTTGTTCTCTGCATTGTAGCAATTACCTCTGCACGTCAGGTGCTCCTGTAAATCTGTCTTCTGTTTGGTGAATTATTTAGAGCCAAACTAATTTTAGAATATTTCCGGCAACTGCGTTGACTGATCATATTGCAATCTTGTGAATATGTAAAAGCCCCGAGAGTTAAAAATGTGATTGTCACTGTTTAGTCTTTCACAGCCAACAGTGACAGAAAATCGCATCACTTGTCCTGGAAGGTTATCTCTAAGCAATGTTTTTCTTTATGCCTTTTCTTTATTTTCAATTTAACACTCATTTATTTAGGGAAGGCCAGGTGGGTTTGAAGGGTAAGAGACATTGAAGGGTAAGAAACATTGAAGGGTAAGAAACATTTCTTTTTGGGCAGAGAGCTCCAAGTTGCAGCTGACGAAGTCATTGCTGGATTTTGTTCTTTTTTTTTTTTTTTTTTTTTTTAATGTTTGTGTGTTCTGCATCATCAGTGAGTCACAAGCCCCGGGAGGATGTATATCAATGCAAGTATCACAAAGCAGTTTTAACTTCATGATCAGTTGTTTTTCACTCAGAATCCAGAGGCAGTTGGAGTTTCCAAGAAGCTATAATCCAGATAATCTTCATATAATATGATCTGAATTATAAAAACTCCTATTATTACAATGTCTTAGGCAAGTCACAGCTAATTCAACAAGCTCCATGTTTTATGACAAACAGTAATTAAAACTAGCTAAGAAGAGACTCAAAAGCAATTTACAGCCTTCTCCTAAAATTTTTGTTAACTTTATACCTATTTTCAGTTGTTTCAAACAGCGCAGAAGAGTGTCTGGGAGCAATACCTACTCTGTTTCATGTTGAAATGTTAAAGTTACCAGATGTCCTTGATTCATCTTGGCAGTCCCCATGTGCTTTTCATCATTTGCCTCGTGGCAGAAGACACTAATTAAAATGAGATAGAGTAGAACTCCACGCTCAGGACACTTTTTTTGTCAACTTCTGGCACTACGGTCAAGCCAGGGGATTGTTTTTGCTCCGCTATTAAATAGAGAGCTGATGGCTCCAAGCCATGCTGACGTTTGTTTCTGAGAGGGAAAGGTGGAAAACCATTCCCATTAAGCTGGAATCACGGAGCATACGGTGGCTGTGGGTGGTGGGGCTGAGCCAGGTCGGAGGAACCTGCTGGCCCTGCTCTCTGTGGGGCCACTGGGGTGGCCAATTCCCCCAGAAGGAGCCACCCTGCTCCTCGGTGCTGCCCAGAAAAGGAAGCTCTGAGCACCCACTGATCCCTCAGAGCGTGTGCTCGGTGCTGTCACGAAATGTTTGGAGTGTTCAGGAACCCTGGGAGCTAAATTTAGAGTGCCTGCCTGGGCTCTGGGTAGCGTTGGGTGCACGGTTCCTATGGGATGAAGGGAGGTGGATGGAATAAACTCAAAATTCACAACATTCTGAGTCTGAGACCATTGGAAATCATATGCACAAAAAGGCTTGCCCTTGATGTGAGAAGGAAATGCAGGTGTTTATATCCTTTCCAGCTTCATCATGTTGCTTTTTGTTTTTAAAAAAGAACATTTTACGGTATTGTTTTGGAAGATATCTCTTTTATTTTAGCCTTGAAATGATGCCTTCCTCTTTCTCATTTGCTGTTGAGAAATAAGCAGGGTTTGAACGGGCCTTGGGGAGATGACCTGAATTGTATGGAGGGCAAAAAGAAGTGCTTTTTAGTTCTCTGTGACCTTTGGAAGTGACTCCTGTGGGCTGACAAACAGAAGGCAGTTAGGGTCATGAGGAATGAATGCTTTGACAATACTTAACGTACCTGGGATACATGATCTGATTCCATACAAATGAGTTTAATGGCAAAAATCTAGTGGTAAATGCCTCCTCAAAGTAGGGCTTCTTTCTTTAAAAAGTAGGGCTTTGGCAGTAAACCTGAATTAATTTTAGCAGCTATATTCAGTTTTAATAATTCCAGTTGCTTAAGAGTAAAAACAGCAAGAATTTGTAAGGAATACAGAAAGAAGAATCTTGTTGACAGAGTCAAAATCCATCAAACTGCAGTTCATTTTCTTAGGTTCAGTCTGGTCAACTGCAGCTGTAAAAAGCTGAGTAACTTCTGTCACCACAGTTTTACTGGCTCCTTGACTGTAATAAGGATTTTTTTGGGGGGTGTTCCTAAACACCAAAGTCATTCTCTCTTTTTCTTTCTCTTACTATTTTTTTTTTTTTTAAGTTTTTGAGGTCAAGTCAGCTTTTCCAGATTAATAGTCAAAGATTATTCTGAAATATCCCCATCCATTGCAAAACACAGGATTTCAGGCTCGAATCACACTTCCAGCTGTCATGGAAATTTCCAGCCCCATCCCAAAGGAAATTTCCATTTTCAGCCTTCCATTCAGACCCCTGTTTGGGAAAGGCTGTGCTTTGAATTGGTCTCACCCTCAAGTCCCATTGATGCAGCTCATTCTAACTTCCTTCAACAGTCTCAAACCCTATGATTTAACCAGAGAAACTTGTGTTCATTTCACAAATTAATGAATGAATGGCTTTTAAAGATATAGATTTACGTGATGTAAGACATTCACTATCAAAAGTATAGTAAGCAGTAAGTTTATCTAGTAAAAAAAAAAAAAAAGAAAAAAAAGTGTTACAATCTCTTATTGACACGCTGCACTTCATAGACATTATTTTCTTGCTAAGGAGACAACTTGTTCTTTAGCCCAAAACATTTTAATTTAGTAACATATATGATACAAAAAGAATTACTAAGTGAGTGTAGTTGTAACTGTGTTGCTAAAATCGCAGCAGTTCACACTAAATAAATTAAGAGTATTAGAGGGATATGTGTCAGAAATTTAAACCTCCAAAATAATGGAAACTGAGCTAGTGTTCAAACAGCATATTTGTGGCCTTTGAGAAAAACATCCAGACCCAATTAGAACCATTTCTTGAGGTCTGTAGAGTTTCTTTTTTACTTTCTTATATATGTCATAAAATATTTTAAACATTCCCCCTTCTTGTTGTTTGAAACTTAAATGTGATTTATTATTTTTTTAATATCCCAATGCTTCTTTAGTTCCATTTAAATCAGTGGCAGGTAATTCTTGTAATAAAATGAGCAGTATCAGCTATAATTCTTGAAGGATGACTTAGTAAAATACAGACTTTTCTGTGCCTTCTTTTGGCACATAATCTAACATTTTTACTGCTTCTGTAATGATGGAACTATTGGTTTTAATGCCATTTATTGGTTCAATAGACAGAGTTCAAACTGCGTAGAGCTTGAACAGATAGATAGTGGATATTGTAGGAATATTTCTCGCTTGTGGGAAGCAAGACAGGAGCTGACAGTTTAACAGTGGGTGCATTTGTGGGTGAAATTCAGTACTGGGAAAGGGGCCAGTTCCCGGTGATTTCATTCTTCAGGAGAGAACATTAATGCAGGCATCTTGCTGCAGCCAAGGGAAGCCAGCTCCCCTGACCCTAATCATCCCAAATGAGTGCATGGCCAGGAGCCACGAGACACCGAGTGCCCAGCCTGGGGAGCAGCAGAGGGAAGCCCGGAGCAGGGAGCAGCTGGCACCGGTTCCTGGAGCCGAGGGGCTGCTGCGGAGGAGGGCTGGCCAGGCTGCTCCCGGCCGCTGCCAGCGCCACATTCCCCTGCAGCCAGGCTCCCTGCGGAGCTTCTTAGCACGGCCCTGCTGCTTTGGGAACACGGGCTGACCCCCTGCTTCCCATCCTTTTAAAAAACCCTGTTATTTCCCTTCTGTAATATTTGTGTTACTGCCATGCCAGCTCTCTGTTTATTCCATTTCTCTCCAGGAGAAGAAAGCATCAAACCATACTTCTAAACTTACCACAGATATTTCGTGTAGAATTAACATGTGTTAAAATAGCACAACACATCAAAGAATTATTATCCTGAGCATGGTAAAGACAGTCCCTTTGGAGAAGCTGGAGCACAATGACTTGCCTTTCCAACTCTCCTGTCTTTTGTTCAGGACGAGGGTGGAGTTCAAAAAGCAGGCAGTGAAGGTTTCACCTTTGTTGTTAATCCATGAAATACCTGAGAACAAATCTGATCCTAAATTTAGTCCCCCTGTAAAATAACTAAAGGAAGAGTAACTGAAATCGAACAGGAAAATGGTTGTTATATTTTAAATGTACTTTTCTCAGCTCTGTATTCAGCACTCAGGTTAGTGGCCAAATCTCCTTTCCACACGAATCAATCACTTTGTGGCTGCCTTCAATAGGAGATTGATTTCCTACCTTGAGCCTTGGCTACACCTTTGTACCTCCAGTTAAGCTATTTCTTACCCATGTTTTCTTAAATTTACTCTACTTAGAGGCTCGCTGGTTCCTAAGTATTTTGTAATGGAAAAGGTGCAGAACACATCAAATCAGGAACAAATAAATTGTTATTTTCCCTGTCCAAACAAAAGAGTTTCAAAGCAGGAGTCAGGGCTTGAGAATTCTCCTGTGACCGCAGTGTTTGCCTGTTGCCAAGGCCTGTGGTGGGATCTGGATTCTTCTTGTGGTGACAAAATAGGTTCCTCCACCACAAGTAAATGTCATCCCCACAAAATGGAATAATTTCAAACTCAGCATGACAGTTAAAGCCCTTGGCTTTCAGCAAACTGGGACTTAAGCAGCAAATCAAACAACCCATTTTCTTCTTGATGCAGTGCCATGAGGTTGGCTACTTAGAATCTCACTTTTCGTGCAGTAATAAAATTTACTTCTGCCCCTCGCTGTTGGGCACACTGATGCTGTGACATGCATGAGGATTCCAGGCACATATGGGAAAAAATCAACTTGCCATGGAAGATTTACTGGTGAGGCAACGGTCAATTTTTTTTCTTTCTCTGCAATTCTGAGCCTGGAACAGCTTCCTTGTCTCCAGCAGATGAGAACGAAATCTGGCTCATTTAATCTAATTTTGTCTCCGCCAACAGTTCCTTCTCTCAGTTCTGGTCTGCAGAGCTGATTTTTATAATAGCTTCAATAGGGGAAAAAAAAAGAGAGAAAAAAAATTTAAAATCTCAGCATAAAGAGTCTCCAATGTTTCCTCTGGACATTTTGTATCTCCCACTGTTAACCAGTAACTGTGCATCTTTTTTATTTGAATAACGATGCCCGTAACACTGGAAGCTCTAACATTTACTCAGCCAAGACCATTTATCTTGTTATAACAGGATCAGCATCTCAGCTGGGGCTTCTGGATGCTACTCTACTACAAACAAAATTAAAACCACCAGTCAGCTGAAATTAATAGTATATGGGAGCCACACTGTTACTCTGCTCACACACGGAAGGACGTGTGGAGGGTGTTAAATCCCAGCACAATGCACTGAGAGAAATGGATTTTTCCATAATTACCAAACCCCTTAGATAGCAGCTATCACCAGGAACCAGGAGAGCTCCTGAAAATATTGCTCCAACATTCCTAATGGATGGTTTTCCTCGTGGCTACGTAGGCAAGAGCTCGGTGCCAGCTCCCCCCCCTCCTCCTGCACTGCAATACGTAGGAAGCCTTTATTCCCAAACGGGAGCGTTTGCTTGCTGACATCACATGCGGTAGGATCCTTTTGTTTGCCTGTGTCTCCTGCATTGAAATGTTTGTCTGAGTCACAGATCCCCGCTGCCTCCCTTCCCCTATGTCATGCTGCTTGCTTCAGAGCTTCTCCCTGACTCACAGTTTTTAAATTTTGACACAGCCCGGTTTGCCGCATGGCAACTCGATACTTTTCCCTTTAATATTTTATTATGTAATTTTTATCTAAACCCTAAAATGATGCAAAAACCACTGCCTCCCCCCACCCCCCCCTTTTTTTTTTCTTTGCAGCCTTTTTTGAATAGAGAGATTTTATGACTCAGATTCAGCACTGAATTTCGTTTCAAGGCAAAGTCAGTTTAGTGCATACTAAATAAAAAATTTAGGATAGTGACTCCCACAACTTGAATTCTCCATTTAGCTGCTGGCTGAGTTTCCTCAGCTCTAACGTTACCGAGTGCTCTGCCAAGAGGGGTCATCTCTGTGCATGTGTACAAACACTTCTCATAATTGAAGTAATTACTATTTTGCAGTGCAGCACCTTTCTTCTCCTCTAATAATCTCCTTGATTTGTTTTCTCTTAATAAAAAGAGGACAAAAAGCTGCTGTGCTTTCAGTGTACATTCATTCTCTGGGTTTAGACTCTGGAGCTGCTGATATTGCTGGTGCCTAAGTCTGGGTTTTCTCTTTATTACAGCCACGAACAAAAGAGCTCCTGATTACAGCAAGAAATGAAATGAAGAACGTGGAAGTCAGGGCTAAGCAGCAGTTTGGTTCAAGCCTGAGCCACGGTAAAATATTCTCACTTATTGAGACGGGAACATAAAATTATTGTGCTGGATTAAATCCTTTGTCCTTCAGATCCAACCTTTCATCTCTGTTGTTGCCACTAAGGATAAATGAGAAGTTCAAAGCAGAGCTTTGATTGTCCTTGACCAAGGACTTTGCGGCAGGTAAGGGCTAAAGCCCCACTCTGGTGTAGCACTGAAAGCTGCATTTCTCTTCCAGCATCCACTGCCTGTGTCCTGCTCTGAGCCTGTGGTGAGCACAGTGCTGCATCCAATCTCCTTAAAATTCAGGTACACACAAAGCCAGATGACTGATCTACATGCCTGTCATTAAATGTGCTGTGCTAGAGGCTCTCATTTCATTGTCTTTTTACCCAGTGTGAAAAGATGGAGTTGTAGCCCCCAACACCTCCCTCCCCCCCCACAAAAAAAATCCCAATCAAAGCCCCAGCCCCAACCCCAAAGCTGAAGCTGCTTGCTATAGAAAACATAGATTTTTATTATAAAAGTACAATTATTCCATACACAAAGGAATTTTGTGCCACAGAAATTTGCACGTTGCAGTCTTAATGTTAAAATGAAGTCCCGAGCAGGAACTGAAGTTGAGAGTCTCTCAGGCTGCCTTTGGCTGCACGTTCACTCTGCCACTGCTCCCCTGCAGGTTTGTAACATTCCACTTTGGAATCACTGTTGCTTCTCCTCCTCTGTCCGTGGCCGTTTCCGAGGGTTCAGCTCAGCTCCCTCTGTGCTGTGAGTGACAGCTGGAGGCTGCACGTCTCGGAAGCCATGGGACTGGAAGATGGAAGGAAAATCATGTGCTAAGGCTTGTAGGGATAGAAAGCATGAGTAACCAGTTCCCAGAAGATCAGAATGAGGGATCATGCTGCCATTTATTCAGGATGAGCAGCCACAGAATGTTTATGGACGAGGTTAAGCTCAGCAACTGCAAACTTTACAACACGTGTGCCAACTAATGTCTGCTCATTTTGTTTTTTTAAAAGATATTTTAATTTTCACCAACCAGGCTATCACTTTCATTTTACTGTTTATCGCCCCTATGGCTATGAAAAACTGCTTCTCTGTAAATTAACTTATGTTGCCTATTTAAATAAATCAAAAGACAAATCCATCAGCTCCCACAGAAGCAAGGAGATGACTGGATTAATTGCCTCAGTCATTTTCAGAAACAAAACTGTGAATTTCTACAACCTAGGATATTTTTGTTCCGTGTACCTACTTAATGAACTGAAAACATCAATGAGACATTGTAAGAGAACAGCAGAGCTGAATCTGTCTCCAGACTGCAAAGACTGTTCCAGCATAGTAATTTATGGGACACAACGGGATGAAAACCTTTGACTGCCAAAAACTAAATGTAAAAGTGAAAACTACATGCTGCTACTCAGGAGAGTGCTTGAAGTGATCTATCTGGCCTAGTACTACTCATATTTTCTGTTACTGTAACTCACAATTTAATTTTTAACCAATTTAAAATATGAAAGATCTTGAAGTCAGTTAGTTAAACATGTCATGGATGCAGATGGAGATGATGAGATGTTGTGTGAAGCCTGCAACTCTCTGAATTCCCATCTCCAGACAAATGCTGTGCAGAGAGCACTGCTGACAGCTCAGTGAAGACTCTCAGTGCAGTCTTAGTGAGGAAAAGGCATTAATCAGAACACAAAATTGCTTTGCTGATCCCAAGTGCTCAGGTAGAGACAATGTGGGGACAAGAGCATTTCAGGAACGCTGACATTTTGGGTTGGTGCAGTGTGAGGAAAGCAGGCAGAATTACCATCAGACGTGACTCTTCCCAAATGCCAGTGTGTCCCACACCAAGATCAACCCCAAACCCCAGCAAAATATCTTGTTTAAGTCTCCCCATCCCTGTATTTCTATTTCTGAATGCCTCACCTCACCCAACCCGGGCTTTTTAAAGGAACAAACGCAAGAGGTGCTACAAGGGCAGGATCTGTGCAGCCCCTCTGCTATTTATAAGCAACTCAAGTGTTATTCTAAAGAGCATAATGGGGAATCTTCAAGTTTAATGTTTCACTGCATCTAATCTCTGCCATTTCCCTGAGGCACAAAGGTGGATCTGTAGCCAAGTATCCACTTAAACCAGAATGCTGACTCCCAGTGAAAGCATTCCAAGGGTTATAAGGGCCAGAACATAAAGCAGGCTGCCCAGGATGGATGTCTTGCACCTGCTTACAGGCAGGCACCTTGAAAATACAAGAATTTTATGTATATTTGTGAGGTTTGATAGTGGGTTTCAGGTGGTGAGGATGTGGCTGCTGCAACCAAGGACAAAGCTCAGTCTTCTGTCATTTTGAATTGGTCCTTAATGTCCTCTGGATTTACTCTCTGCAGCAAGACTGGCAAGGGTAGATGTGTTTATTACCTGAGCAGTGCTCCCATTGCTGGCCTGGCAGACCCTCCACACTTCAGGGAAACACAATTCCTACCTGGAATTTAGATCCTGGGTCTCTGTCTTTCACTATGAAATAATCAGGTCACATTCCTGGGATATTCAGGTGAATCAGCCGAGCTACTTACTCCCTTGTGCATAAATCAATTTCCATTTCTGTACTCTGCATTTAAGAATGAATCCTTATCAGCCTTTGGAAGAAAGGATTTCATGGGAGAGGAGTTCCACAGCCCCCTCAGAGTGGTGACTGACTCCAGTGTGCTGGAAAAGACAGGCATAAAAAAACCCCAGAGCTCACTCATGAATTTACACATTTCATCAGCTCATGGGTACTGAGCAACCACTTTGCCAATGGTACCAATGCACCTCATCTGCATATTTCTGAGTCCTAATGAATTATTTATTTTTTAAAAATATTTTTTTTGTATGCTGGTCATACACAAATCTGACTTGGAAACACTGAACATGTATTGACATCTTTCAGCTTAACTATGGAATGAGAAATGATAACAGCAGACTGTTATCAGACCTCAATTTCATGAAAGAAATGAGGATAATACATATTCTACTAAAAGAAATCATCTGCTGAAGGAATTCATGAGGATTAAGGGGAAAAAACACAGGGATAATCTTAAATTTTAACTAATCTTTGATTCACTCTCAACTGTATTTCAAGATAGTGTGCATTCACACAGAAGAGAGCATAGCTGTTTTATGGTGCTTATAAAACTGAAAGAAAAAGGCAATTAAACTGTTTGAGATAAAACCCATCTGTTTGTCAGCTGGAGAAAAAAAGGACTCACATCACATGATGTAGTTCCACTTCCTCTTCCAGTCTTTATAAAAAAGTATATATTTGCAGTATTTCTTCTGTCCAGGTGAATGCATTCAGGAGTTGGGGAGGGTGAATCTGATTTCTGTTTGAAAGTTTGAGGATCTCATCTGATGGCAGCATTAAAATCTGCAGAAAATGCTATGGCAACGTGTTTCCATGAGGACACGGAGCAAATAGTTATGGAATTGTACCTATGGATCTGACATTTGAGGATGTAAGAGCTGAGTGGTGCTGTCTTTTTAAACCTAAATACAGCTTAGACAGCATCTCCTCTCATTAATATGTATCTAAGCACTCCACAATGGGAAATAATCACAGGATTTAACTAGGGATGAATAAGGACTCCAGCCATAAGCTGGAAGCTCCTTCTATGATAGGGACAGAAGAGAACAATCTCTGTATATTGGCTGGGTGGAGGGTCAGTGTAGGATAAACACAACGTGGGTTACACCACACAGAAAGCAGAGATGGGGAAATACCAATGGAACAGAGCATTGGTGAGGCATCTGGAATACCAGGTTTAATTCTGGTCATCCTCATCCCAAAAAGATGAACTCAGCTGGAACAGATGCACCCTGAGAAATCACACCCTACCTGACCAGGGAGAAAATGGTTCAGGTCTCCCAAAGGAAGCCTCAGATCATTCTTGGTAACTGCACTTAGGGCTAAAGCTAATATCAGGGGCAGATAAAATAAGCAGCACCAGCAGCAGAGCAGATGGGGACAGGCTGCCTGAAAGGTTGATCTGGCAATCAAAAGTATTTTGAGTCCACAAAATGTTGGGTCACTTTTCTCAAGAGAGAAACAGCAAATTACCCCTAAATCTGGAGATATCCCAGTGCCACTGCTTCTCTTCAGAAGGCAGCTGAAAAGCAACACTAAGAAAGCAAAGACCACTCTAAGATGTGTCTGAAAATTCCTTTCCAGCTGGCAGTGTGCTCCAACCTGTGAACCTCCATCCCCAAAGGGATACTCACTGTGATGTGATAGGCTATGGTGGACTCCTTCTGACTTGGTGATTTGTACAAGGTGGCCAGCCTGGGGAAACAAACCCCAGGTCATTATGATTAATTAATTACAGTAATAAAAATTCCAAATAGCCCAGTGACCAGACCCAAGTTTTCCTACGGTACCAGTGGAATTCTTAGGGATGTATTTTCATATAGGTCATTCAAACTGTGGATTCCCATCCTTACATGACCTGTCAGCTCAAACACAATCTAGACCTACTAAAAAGAGTGAATGATTAATTAGCCTTGTTTCATCACAGTATTTGATGACATTTTTGGAACAATATTCATCATGAATTAATTCCAAATGTCACTTTCTTAAAATGCAAACAAAAAAGGTTTTGAGCACAACTCTTCCCTACTCCATTAATCACTTATTCTTTGACCTCTCAAAGCTGGGAGAGACCTACAAGAAGTTTCAGTTTTTCCAGAGATTTCACAAGCCTGTCAATATAACCCAGAGGCTGGAGATGTTCTATTTCTAAGCCTGCCCTTGCCACTGACACACAGCTCAACCTTGAGAAAATAGTTTCCCTTTTATTTCTCCTCTGACACCTCCCTGATTTGCTGCATTTAGACTCTTAAGTAATACACCTGGATTTATGTTCTACAGTAAATGCTTGCATAATATAGAGAGAAAATTGCAAAGCAGCTCAAAAGGAAAGGGGTTTTCAACCCTTGCCATGGCTGCACCATGCCCACCTCCCCAAAACTCACACTTACATAAGCCAATCTATAAAGTGTTCTGCTCTCTGTAGCAAGACACTCTGCCAAAAATCCTGTTAATTATTTTCGGGGGGTTTTTTCCTCCCTGAGGTGCCATTCTATTAGAGAGCACGTAATTACAGCCTGAGGAACGCTGCCACTTCATGTTAGCTACACAGGGAATTCCTCAGAACACTCAAATGCTGGGTTATACTTGACAAAATTGCCCAAATCTGGAGCTGCAGAAGCCAGGCTTTCACAAGAGCTCAGCTGGAGCCTCTGACTCAACAGAGTCTTTCCTCCCAGCAAAGAGAACCCTTAGAATTAAGCTCTGACATTTTCAGCAGCAGAGAGAAAGGAGGAGACAGGTATCAGAGTTGGCCAAAGCATTTAAAAAATATTTTTAAAAAGTCAAATGGATCCTCAAATGATCTTTGTGCCTCAGTAACTTGATATAAAAACAACAAAGCCACAATGGATCATCAAATTCAGGCAGCCTGTGCAAAAATAAGACAGCATTGAGCTATTTCTGCTTTTACAGTTGTGTCCAGAACTGCTGTTTCTGCAGGCCCCACTCCACGTTAGCTGCAGATTTACATCAGTAAGTAAGCCAGGTTTGTCTCTCCTTGGCTTGTTTTCTGCAGCCTCTATCTGTAGCCTTCCTAGCTCTGTTGCAGAAGAAAAACAGTTCTTTTCATATATAAAATTAACTTTTGTTCACTCTGCAATCATTATGTTGATGCAACTTGTCCTAAAAAGACTGTTAACTAATCAGTGATGTTAATTTAATTCCAAATTAAACAGCCTGCTGTAATCATCCTGCATTGCCTCCAAACTTAGGATTTAAAAACAAAACTCCCTAAGAAAGTGTCACTGCATTTTTCTCTCAAATTCAACAAGCAAAACTCTGCACAACAACATTCCAGCAGCATTTTTGCTCACTGTTTGCACAAGATTAGGGAATTGCAGCACGGCCCCTTAATCTCAAACTGCTGCATGGTGATATTATATACAGGACAAATTCAACTGACCAAAAAAGAGAAATGACCTTGCAAGATAAAGAGGGGAAAAAAGAACCAGGAAACAGAGGAGATCTCACAGCAACAAACAGAATTCCACACTGTTTTTAGAAGGTTCAACCCCTGAAGCTCAGCCTATCCTGAGGGTCACTGGCCAGGTGGCTTTAAAGCATCTCTGGCTTTGGACTGACTGGGGATGAAAACATTGAAACAAACAAACAAAAAATTCTTCTTAAAGAAATTATAGAAACCATGGAGGACTGGGAGGTTCTTTAAAATGAGACTGTTGAAATTGCACCTCTTCAGACATAAAAATCACCTTGGAACTCCTCAGTTCAATACTTGCACTGAGTCTATGGCAAAAAAAATCCACATTAAAATGAGAAGAGTTTTGTTCAAAAAAAGCCCCAACCCTACCTTGCAAAATGCAGATTGTAAAAGAAATTTTCTACTCAGCCACCAGATCCTAAATGCCTGTGTGTGAACAACTGCCATTAGGATGTTACAGTTTTATAAACGATGGCATCTGGTCAGGATGAACCCACCACAGTGGGGAGGAGGAGCCTGACAGTTCAGGCCACACTGAACGAGAAAATTCCTGAGCCCCAGGAGCCTGAGATGTGGCAGAGCAAGGCCAGGAGGCAAATTCAAACCCCCTGCTTGGCCCTCATGGCCAGTTAGGAAGATTCTCCAGTGCCATACTTGTATTTATATGGATTTTCCTCCCATTTTCCCTCACCTCTGACTGTTGTCCCAGTGGAAGATTAAACGGACGGTGGCAGCGTGGCCCCAGCTTTCTCCTGAGGGACACAAAGTGACAGATCATTATCTCTTACACTACCACCATCAGCAAGCTGAAATGAAATTAATCTTCAAAAAACCCCCATGACTAAAACAAAATAGGCTTTTCTTGCAGTGATGCATCACATCTTTTTCACACTTGCAAGGATTTCACAACAAACACACCAGGACAAGGAATGACCTCTGTAGTCTGTGTGTTTTATGGAAATCTTGATGCAATACTTTCATATTTGTAGAAAAAAATTTATGGATGCCTAATAAAGGACAGGTAGTAGAGAAGTCTTGAAAACAGGGGCAGCTTGAAGAAGAGATTTGTCTAATTACTGCTGAAGAAGTCTGGTGAGGAGGTCTAAATCCTACTTCAGAACTGCGATATTCTGTCTCTCAGGCATAATTATGAGCAAACATCAGCCCCTTTGGGATACCAGCTTTGGGAGAAAGTCAATGATTATTAAAGTATTAAGAGCCCCTGAAGCAGTTTTCTGCTTCTGACAGCAAAATGCAAAATAACACAACCAAAAAGCAAGGGGCAGGGAGGTGTGGTGGAAGGAGAGAAGGAAGTTTGGATTTTTAGCCTGCTCCAGGGGCTTAGTCCCATTGTTTCAGCTCACACCTGACCACAAGTCAATGTACAGACATCTTTACTGGGTGCTTTTTCCTCTGTTTATCCCTGTCAGCAGTCCAAAGATGGATTGCATTTTAAACCAGTCCAGTCTCCTCTCTCCACCTGCTCTTTGCTGTCCACCCTTTCCGGGTCTCCCCCACATCCCCAGCCCCTTGTGCCCCCTGTGCTCTTGTATTTATTAGAGCACAGATAAGGAAAAAAGAAAATGATCCCACTGTAATGAAGACCTAGACCCCTCTGGGCATCTTGCCAGACCTCGCTCCACTATATCTGAGTTGGGATTAAAGATTTTGGCTCCCAGAAATGGCTCTGAGGCAGAGATCAAAACACATTTTACAATGGCTACAAATTCCACGCCAGCACATTTCCAACTGCATTGAATATGAGTGAAAAATGCTACTGTAAAATGAGATATTTCTGAGTTGAACTGTCTGTAGATTAATATTTGACCTCCTTTCTAAATATATTTAGTAGAAATGTCTAGGAACACCCAGCTTAGCTATCACTAGTGGGAAAGAAAGCTGTCCCCTTCATAAAGCTCCTGACTTAATACCTTGCAGCATCTGTGCTTTTTTCTTCCTTTTTTTTTTTTTTTTTTTTTCCCTCATAATTAAGATCTTCCCTTCTGCTCAGGAGCTGAATAAGAGTTTAGAGATTAATGCTTTCATGAAAAAGCTGTTTCTCAGCCTTACCAATCAATGGGGGAAAAAAAACCTCAATTTAGTGATTTTACTTGAGGGGTTTGCTGCTGACCCCTCCCTCAACAGTTCCTTTGGCTACACCAAACCATGGAGGAGTGGGAGGTTCTTTAAGTCTTTATGATGAGACTTCTGAAACACCATCTCTTCAGAGCAGGGCATCAAAACCACTTGGTTAAAGATTTTCCCAACTGACACCAAGTTGCATTTTTGGAAGAGTTCACACTGCTCAGTTTAACAATACTGTAGTCACACACGCTGGGGAGAGTCACAGTCAGCTCCACAGGAGGTCATGTCAAATTAATTGTTTGTGAAAGAAAATATGCACAAGGCAAGGCAGGATATCTGGGAATTATAACCTCCCCTGAATGTCTTCGCATTCTTTACTGTCCCCATGACTCAATAAACACAACAGCTCCCAAACAATGCTGGCCAGTGAAAAAAGACAGACTCTATTAGCTTTAATTGAGTTTGTAGCCAGAAAGGCTGCCAAAAATAATTCATCAGAGAGCAGGAGGCAAAACTGACAAAAAGGGTCAGATCCTGGGAGCTGGGTCTGCCTGCAGAGCTCCAAATTCCACGTTCCTCACATTCCTGCAGGAGATGGGCTGTGCTTGTTCATTTTACCCTATATCTCTGCCAACTGGTTTGGTGCCTGTACAGACTCTGGGAACATCTCTGCCTTTGTACTGTCCCCTTCTCTCTCCTCTCCACAGCAAGGGAATCATTACTTAGCTCACAGAAACTGAAGAATTCATGCCCTTTAAGTGAATCATAAAATAATGCAAAGCTACAGCCTGAAATAAGATTTAAATGCTGAACTTTTCCTTAATTTGTAGAAATCTCCACTTCAGAACTGTTATATTTTCCCCTGTGACTGCAGCAGAAAGGCATGGATGAGGTATCTGCTCATTACAGGGCAAAATTGAGCAGCCTGGAAAAAAAATCTTTAACCTGGCTCAGGGCAGGCTGTGCCTGAGGATCCCACACAGAACCTTCCTCTACATCATAACTGCAGAGAATTCCAGTGATACAGCAAATATGAAATGCCTTTGCAAATAATTAATGGGACATGTTCAAGGGTAATGGGAAAATAAACAATTTAAACTGTTTGGGAGAGGCAGTGAATGGGTCTTAGGGAATTTAGGAAATTGCAGCTTAGTTTGGGCTATGCAACCATTAAGCTGGGTTCTTTTTTTGAGTGATTTAACCCTCTCCTCACCACATCCCTGCTGGAGGTTTATTGCTCCCAGGTACATTTTTTGGATGATTTTTCTTTGTACATAAAGCCAAAGGAAAGGAACTCATTTATCAATTTTTAGATCAAAGCTAAACACTTACCTAAAGCAGGTACCAATGTGGACTGGCTTTGTCCAATCCTTGTTGTCATTTGGTTTGTCAGAACTACCTGAAAGAGGAAACAGAAGCAAAGAAATAAGAAAATCTCCTGGAAATCAGCTTACTGGTGGGAGGGAAGAGAGGGAATTTTCAAAAAAGCTTTTACTGATGAAGCAGTTACTCAGGCAAAACTCTTGGCAACTGTGATGAGGAGAAACTGTAAAGGTGCCTCATCTTTTCAAAACAAATTAAGAGAACCCTGCAAAATGTGTTTTTGGTTTGAATGGGAGATTTCTTTCATTCAAGACTTTAAAGAAATCTCAGTTTCTCCCTCCTCAAAGGAGGCAAGCTCCACACAACTTATATATCCCATAACACTTGTCCTAAATGCTGTTTGGGATCTGTGTTCAGCTGCAGGTGACTTGCACTGCCCCTCCCTGAGGAGCCAGCTCTCAGTCCCTGGGGTAAATGAACTTGGTGGTAGTGCTCACAGTGTGCATTAGCCTGGTGATTAACTGGATTTCTGTGCCTTGTAGTCTAAAAATGCACAAGTGGGTACAACACAAAGCAGAATGGAAGCGAACAGACAGAGTGGGGGAGTGTTTTCGCAGCCCCAGTCACTTGTGGGAGGCTCACAGACAGTCTAGGTTAGATCCCTGGCAGAAGTGAGGGTGGGTGAGACAGAAAAGAGCCAGGAATATTAATGACAAAGTTCATTAAAAATGAAAAATTGTACCCATCTAAGACCCTAGAGAGTTCCATTGTTTGACATGCTCAGAGGATTCTTGCTGGAGCAGTTCAGAAAAGTGTGTGAGAGCAAACAGTTCCACTGAGCACACCCTGAAACATTTACACAGCACAGATATTGCACGTTTTAGAGAAGTAACTCATCACAAGTGCATGGTAACAGCCCCAAATAGCCTCCTCACCTCCCTGCTGGAGAAGGGCTGGGCATCCTCACTCCGAGTCCAGCTTTAGGATCTGACTTCCTACCATATTAGAGCATCCAGAGCTGCCTGACAAGCAATCCCTGGCATGCAGGCTGGATTTAGCCTGCTCACAGCTCATGGAACGCACTCAGACACCACTAACAACAGGGCCAATCCAAGCAAAACCATTCCTGAAGCTCTGACTCCTTTAGCAAGAGTTTATTTAGCAACTTTGTACTAACCTGGTTCAGAAGAAATTATTTATATAATTTAATTTTATCCTTTACCAAAGAAAAACCACTGTCTAATGACAGCAGCTGCTGTTCAAGGTCACCAGGTACCAAACTGTGGGGAAAAGCACTCAGAAAACAAGAGGCTGTGCAGACTTTGGAACATCATCTCCCTGGTGCCCAGAGCAGCAGGAAGGAGCTCCACAGCTCATGTCAGGACACTTTGGGAATGCTGGGCTCTTCCCTTCCCACAGCTCCCAGAGGAAGCACAAGAGGAATTCTATTTTTAGCAGCTCAGAAAAAAAGCCAACTGCGCCAGAGAGTTGTGGGTGACAAGGTCACAAGTCACCTGGACACTGTGAGAGCCACAAGCACCATTTTGAGGGCTGGGGAAGCTCCAATTCCTGAACAATGCCTCTCTGAGCTGCCAGAGACTTCCAAAACAACTTCTGGAACAGCTGCAGCTTCCCAGTGCCATCTGCTGGCTGCGGGTCTGCTGCCTCCAGACCGCCAGTGACGTAGGAACAATGCCCAGGAAGGAGGCTCTGGGTTTCCATGGATGCCAGAAGAGAAGGCCAATCCAGCAGATAAAGTGGTTTTTCTCCCCAGGAATGCTAAAACCATAGTTTAAAGAGAGAGTGGAAAGTTGTGTTGGAACTGCTGAATGCTCCGAGGTATTTTTGTAGGTAAAGTTACCAGAGGAGCATTCCTTGTCCAACCAAATCATTGGAGATGATGGCAAACAGCATCAGAAATGCCATGCTACCACTTAATTAAGATCCACAGGATGCTGTTGATGCAAATTTTACTTATTTTGGCAAGCCTACGAATTTCCCACCTTTTAGGTGTTTTGCCTTTGTGAGCCCTCTACATTTACCAACTAAACTAGCAAGAGTGAACGCAGAGGGTATGACAGCAGTTTTATTTTTGCTATTTAGAGGCAAGAGCAAATCCCATTTCCTTAATTCTTTGTAAAAACAAGCAGGCATCTTTTGGGATTTAAGCCTGCCCTGGACTTACAGCTGCTTTGTGGTCGTTGGCTATGATGATGAGCTGCTGTGCCAGCCCGTTCAGCAGCCTCGTGCGCAGGGACAGGTCCTCAAAGTCGTGGCGAAAGGGAAAGGCAATTCCATCAATCACCACCAGCCGGACCTAAACACAGGAGAAAAGAGAAAAACCTGCCATCACCATCCCATAAAAACCTGACAAAAAGCAGCTAGAGGTGTTTTTAAGTGCACTGGAATGTTTTATTTCGTCCTGAGGTGAACGTGGCTGGCAAAGCTGGACTTAAAGCCTTGCAGAGGAGAAGCTGGAGCAAATAATCATTAAAGAGCAGAACTGAACTTCAGTCTCTCCACAACACTCTGCAAGCAGCAATTAATTCACCTTCTCCTCAAAAATTAAATTAAAAAAAAAAAAAAATCAGGATTCAGGCTCTCTGGAGCCACTGCAGAGATAACTCAGCTGTTATCAGTGATCTCGCTTGGAAACGCAGAGTTTAACAGATGCCTAAAGATATTCCAGGCACACTGCACTGGAGCTGAGGATCTATCTTGCCTCAAGATGTTTGCTTTGCTGAATTATTTCTTTTGTAGCAATCATTAGCTGAAGTCAGAGCACGCTGCAGCTGCTGGCTCATCACCCTCAAGACACTGTATAAACATTAGTCTGGGATTTTGATTTATTCTAACTTCATTTGTTGTGGCTGTTTTGATGACCCAAGTCTGAAATGCAGGAGGGAGATGGATGGTCTTACAGTGCCTGCATGTTTAGATGTTACTCAAATCCTTGGTGTCTACAAGTTCTTGTATTACTGCACAAGATAACAAAGTGGAAATAACACAAAAATCCTGATTTTCTGCATTACTGATTTAACTCATTACTGGGAAGTCTCTTTACGACTGGAACATACAAGCCTGCACAGACCTCACTGTGAAATGGTCCTGAGCCTCCAACTGAAAAAAAAAAACCAAAAAACCAACCCTCATTTGCAGAAGAAGATTAACTAGTTGGGATTAAATGAAGACATTCATCATATTCTCATTTTCCCTCCGTCCTACAAATTCTTTTCCACGAGTCTGGTACATCCTCCTCACGTATCATTTCTTTAAGAACAATCAGTTTAACAGCATAAACATGACTCATGCTAGACAGCAATGTATACATGGTTATATAACTTGACTATCACAAATATGTCCAAGTAGGATGCAATTTAGTTAAACTTCTCCCAGATACCAGACAGGAAAACCTAAAGTATTTAAAGTGTAAAGAAAGCTTAGTAACACCTGCCTTGTCCCTGCCAGCTTGGCTCTAGCAGACTATAAAGAATTAGGGTTTTTATAACAAGAATGTCTTCTAACAGTCTTTCTCATATTATTAACAAGATCTTAAACTAATTCCTATTTCCAAATGGCATATTTGGATCTCCAACTCTACATCTTTCTTATCTCTAAACCTCTACAACTTTTTCTCTCTCCTAAAAACTCTACAGTCTGCAGGCTTCCTGTGGTCCCAGACTCGGCTCCAGAGGGATCAGACTAATTTTAATGAGAGCTGGACTGCAATGAGCAATCTGTCAAGTCACTTCTAGCCTGTCCAAGGAATCAGCAGAAGGTCTTGTGGTTCTCCTGCAACCTTCAGCAGTTCAGGCTGCAGGCCAAGCCCAGATAATCAGCACAGATGGTTCCAGGGAGCTGCAGCCCAGTGGAACTGTGCTAATGAAGCTATGTACTTTCCACAAGAGCAAACTCAACAGGGCACCGTTAGTACCTGGCAGGGAAAGGGAAATACCAGACTACACCGAGCAAAAGTGAGGCTACCATCTGTGTTTTCAAGAACACTACAGCTCCCATGAATGAAAAAAAAAAAAAATTTGGAATACATGCAAAAGACATTCTAATCCAACACTGATTTGTGCTCTGATAGAACAAGGCACAGTCATATTTCCCAGATCCTGACAGGGAGTGATCTGCAGTGCAGAACCCAGAAATCTGGAGGGGAGGTGGTGAAAATCTGAAAATGCTTACAATAGCATTTCTCTAAGACATTAGGTACTAAGAAACTTTCTGGCTGCAGTCCACCCAAGAGTCAAGCTGCATGCTCTGGTTGCTTGTAGCAACAGAAGATGCACTGAAAAGGAGAAGAGTCACTTGGATGGTGCAGGATATTTCTGGTCCTCAGTGATATTTTAGGGGAAAAAAAGTGGCACCCAAGCCTTTCTGATGCCACCCTCGTGGTCACCACATCCCTCCTGGCTCCAAGGCTCCTGTGTGGAGCAGCTCTGTGCTGATTCACAGCTCAGTGCTCACAGAAATGGAACATGTGGCAGCACAGACCCAGTGTCCTCAACTCGGAGTGGAAATTCAGGAGGATGGCAAAAGCAAATTACTCTTGAGAGTAATTGGGATGGGAACGAAAAGGCAAACAAGCAGAAGGCTTTACATTTGTACTCTGCTATCAGCCAATATCTTACTGCCAAGCTGACGAGGTACCAAGGTGTTTACTCCTGTTACTACAGCACACAAAAAATCTTCAGCGCGAAGATGAGTGACGCCTCCTGACAAGCCTGCAACAACCCTTACCTTGGAATGCTCTGACAGGAATTCTGGCAGGAGGTAGACCTGGGCCAGCAGCTCTGTGTAGTCACGACAACGGAAGTAATAGATGTGAGAGAGGATATTTTCCAGAGAGAAAGTCTCCAAAGCTTTCCTGAGATCTGAGAACAAAACAAACAGATGAGTAAATGAGTCAGAAGTCTGTACGAGCATATTGTTACTTTCATCATCCCACCAAACCCTGCCCTCCACTCATAGCAACAGCAAAGCCCCCAGCAACAGAACAGGCAAGGTAAGGAGTGTGGAAACAGATTTTCCATCTGGCTTGAAAGTCAGGAAGGTGGTGAGCAGATGCTATCCCAGCATTCACACACAGACCCACCGCAGCCTCCAAGGGAGGCCTCCAAAAATGAAAAATTTATTTCTGAACCAAGAACTTCTCCAGTAAATCATCTTCAAGCCAGAACACCACCAGAGGACATCAGGGACTATTAATCATCCCTTGGTTAATATACAGGCAGTAACTAATTAAATACAGTGTCTTTTTACCTCATTTCAAACAGAAGTTGGGTGCATAAATTCTCCATGAGTAACACAAAAGTTGTGTCCTTCTCCCCAAGAGACTGATGACTTGGAGAATAAAACTCTTATTAAAAGCACCCTGGCTATATTGACTTGATGGAGGAATTCCAGCTATGGTTTTACTCTATGGGCCTTCAGCAGCAACATCGCCTCATAAAATTCTGCTGTTCCTCTTTTCTTTCCCCACCTGTTCCTGTGTTTTGAAACAAAACACTCAGCTTTGCTCAACAGGTGCAAATATGATCAATAAAGTGCTGCAAATATGATCATTAAAGTGCCAAAAAATTGGAAGGAGGGAAAGAAAAGAGTAAAGGAGGAAGAGCAAACACCAAAACCTCACATGCCATCTAGAACCCCCAAGATCAAAATGTTCACAAAATCACCATGCAGAAAAATAACTATTTTTGAAGTAGCCCAGCTCAGTCTGCTCCAGACACAGATGTAGTTCAGGGTTTGATACACAACAGGTGGAAATAAAAAGCAGTCAGTTACTCCAAAAGTAACACTGCAGCCTATGAGACACTTGTTCCACTCCATCCTTTCCTCCTGCAGAAAGAAATGACTTGGCAACCTACCCTCTTCTGGCTGAGCCTCAGCAATAAGGTGGCAGTGCTGCACACAGGCAGCTGCAATGTCCACCACTCTGTCCACCATGAAACTTCCCTCGGTGTCAATGAACACGGCTTCTCCAGCAACGCCCCCGAAGCACTCCGGGATCTGGACATCCACTGCCAGCTGCATGCTGCCAGGGGAAACAGAAACACAGATCAACACCTGCATCCCAGAGCCGTCCCAGCTCACTCCTGGAGTGATATCTCTGCTGGGGAATACACAGGACAGGCAGCAGTACAACCATTATTGTATTTCTAATGCTGGAGAAGAATCAGAGGTTGCAGTCACGACAAGGAGGAAAAGCTGAGTTAAACAAAAAAAGCGATTCTTGGCCGCACACAAGTGAAATACCACAGCTGGGTTTTGCCAACGCCGGGTGCTCCGCAGATCTCGGTGATCTTTGTCAGCTGCACTCCACCTCCCAGGATGTTGTCCAGTGCTGAACAGAAGGTGATGATGAAGCCCTGGGTTTGCTCTTCTTCCAGAAGCTCCAGGGCTGTGCACTTTCTGGTGGCACCTGATCCCCCAGCCGTCCTTGCTGCATCTCCCTGGCACTCCTGCCTTACCACCTGCAGTGCTTCCAGCGCCTCTTCCCTGGAGATTCCAATTTCTAGAGAAGCCAAAGCCACAAAACATCACCTTTATTTTATATGCAGTGACTGATTCAACAGCATGACACAAAGTGATCCATGTTCACCCTCTCAGGACAACATGCCTGGCACTAATGATGTGATTTTCAAATTTCTATTGTCTATAGGCAACAAAACTATTGATTAACAACAACCCGGAATGGGATTGGGTTGGAAGGGGTTGTAAAGACCACCCAGTGCCACCCCTGCCATGGGCAGGGACACCTTCCACTGTACCAGGTTGCTCAAAGCTTCACCCAGCCTGGCTTTGGGCACTTCCAGGGATCCAGGGACAGCCACAGCATCTCTGGGCACCCTGTGCCAGGGCCTCCTCACCCTCACAGGAGGAATCACTACCAACTCCTTGAAATGGGCAATTTTCTAACTTCAAATAGGCCTATTTTGCTTCAAACGCACATAAGAAGAAGAGGAAAGCTGGGGAAAGAGATGAGCCTAACAGAACCCTTTCCTCTTCCTGCATCCCATTTACATCCATCAGCGTCAGCTGATCTTTTACCAGAATCGTCTTTTTTTTTTTTTTAATTATTCACTGTGCCCATTTCCCGGAGGCCTCACTGGGGAGGCCAGGACGGGGGAAGGGCCCGGAAGATTCCGAGGAGGCCCCGCGGGGCCCAAAGCCGCCGGTACCTTTGCTCAGGCCGCAGGGGCCGGTGTCCAGCAGCTCCTGCGCCGTCTGGAAGCCGGCGGCGGCGAGGCGTGCGCGCAGGGCGGGGGCCAGCGGCAGCGTGCCCACCTCCCGCTGCATGGCGGCACCGCCACCGGGACGCACCGGCACCGGGCACGGCCCGGATCGCTCCGGACACGCCTGGGACGGGTCTCGGACACGCTCCGGACAAGTCCAGCGAGCGGCGATGGCTCCCGGCCCCGCCCACCGGCCCCGCCCCTCACGGTCTGGCCCCGCCCCGTCCCGGCCTGGCGCGAACCGGGCGGGCGGCGCCGCTGCGCATGCGCGGAGCTGTTCCCGCGTGTCGGGGCCGTTCGAGCGGCGGGTGAGCGGATCCGCGTGGGCCGCGGGTGTCCGTGGGCTCCGGGAAGGGGCTGGAGCGGGAATTCCCCAGCCGGGAATGCCGCTGGATGTGTCTCGCCTGTGTGCCCGCCGAGAGGCAGCTGCACCTGGCAGGGTCTGTGATCTCCCGGTTGTCGCCTCTCATGTCCTCGCTGTGCTTCCGCACCTGCCGGTCCGAAAGGGCACTGTTAGGGAGGCTGTTTTCCCCTTCCATCTCTAAATATTTCTGCAGGAAGCAGACATAACTTTAAGCTACTGCAGGTTCTGAAGTCAGAAATAAGTTCATTATGCTGAGGTGCTTTGCAGCTTGATGATGTTTCCTACCTTTTCCCAGTTCTGTTCAGGAAAGAAGATGGCTCATCCCATCCCTCCCCCATTTCCATGCCCAGTCAAGCTTGGAAGTATAAAAGGAGACTGCCTGGAAGCTGACCTGCATGAGTATGTCAGGGAAGGGAACTATGTGAAAGTGAAGAAGCTTCTGAAAAAAGGTAAAAGCTAAGTTTAGACAAGTGCTGGCACAAAAGATTTAGTTTTTCCTGTACTCTATTATTTCTGGTAAAAAAATAGTCAGTATACTGCTTGTAGAATCCAGCGTTCTTAGTGAAATATATTAACAAAATGATTTATAGCTGCCCTTTTCCATTAAGTTATCGAATCCAAAAATGTATTAAAATAAGTTAATTGAAAAGAAAACGAATGTTTTCTTCGTAAAGTGCTCATAAGGACAAGATTGAGGCATTGTAAAACTAAAATTCTGCAAGTCAGCTGTAGGAATATTCTCTTTAAGTGGGGTTTTACTTTGGATTGCCAAATGCGTAAGGTACGGTTTAGACCTTAAGCATTTTGACAACCAGATTTGTAGCCGGATAGGAACACGGGATCCTATACATGAAACCAAATACTCGGTGCAGTTCTGTTCCGGTTTTAGGGTCACTGATCTCAGTGGATTGTGCGGATCCAGAACTGCGGGATCCCAGGGCGGGGCTGGGCGGGGCCGGCGCTTTACAGCGGGCGCCCATCTGATTGGCCAGCAGAGGCAGAATATGTAAATCAAGGGGGCGTGTCCCACACGCCGCCACGCGCGGCCCTTCCGCGGGGCTCGGGCCGCTCCCCAGGGGCTCGGGGCGCGCTCCCGCGGCGGCGGGGGCTCGGCGGGGCCGCGCCGGCTGCTCCCGGGGGCTCCTGGGGTGGATGTTCGGGGGTCGCCGTGCGCTGTGTGCGGGTGTGTGTGTGCGGGGTGCGCGCGGGCGGCGGCGGTGGGTTAAGACTATACTTTCAGGGATCATTTCTGTAGTTGGTCACTAGAGGAGAGTGATCGCTGCTGACCGGCGTCACAAGCCACGAGGAGGAGCGGGGTGTTCTCTCCTGAGCGCGAAGCGGGCGGGCGGTGCTGCTTGTGCAGGGGCCGCTCGCCATTGATGACCGTTCCCGGCCCTGTTAGTGGGGCTCGGGAGGGAGAGAACACGGGCTGAGTGGTTTGTGCCCCTTTTTTATCGTGGTTAAAAGACAGATCTTGACAGCAACCCTTAGTAGCCCGCCCAAGTCTCTGCTAAATGAGTTTATTCTGTGGAGAGCTCAGACTCTTTGGTGCAGCAGAACCCACGCAGTGCTCTGTTCCACCCAGCCCCTCCCCATCACAACCAGACTTTCCGTCTTTTAATCGGTCATCGGCAGCTACAGCCCGGCAGCGAAGGTTAAACCGGCGTATTGTGAACCTCGGAGGCTTCGCTGATGTTCTGTTTAAAAGAAAAAGGATGGCGATCCTCAGAGGAACGGGCTCTGGACAGGGAGAGAACACGGGCTGAGTGCTTTGTGACCCTTTTTTAAAAATCAAGTTTAAAGAAAGAATCGGACTGAGCAGTAAGGGGTGATTCCCCACCGTGGAGCATTTCCTTCTCTCCTGCTGAACAGGCAGCCAGCCTGTCGCTGCAGTGCCACGCAGTGGGCGATCGAGCAGCCGCGTGGATTTAGGCTTTAGGAGGGTATCCAGACCGATGGTATTCTCGACCCATTTATTAGTGCAAGGCAAGGGGGCTTCCTCGGTGCAGCGTTGTCTCTGATGAACGGTGATGATCAGAGAGTGACACGGGACTAAGGGGAACCTGTTCCGGATTTGCCTTTTATCACTTGTGGAAGTCTGTGTCGGTCAGGCTACAAATTTTGCTGGGATTTACAGAGAAACTGCTCCGTGTGCTGCTCCTTACACCGTGCAGTCGCCTGTGGTGTGGGGTCTGTGCTGCTCTGGCTGAGCCCAGAGATGGAAAGGCCGGAATTCATTCAAGTGCCCTGTGGGGTTGTTCTTTTTGGTACATGAATGCCACCGTGAAATCGTCTGGAGAGGCTGGGAGCCAGCGAACCCCCCCGGCAGCAACCGTGCCGCGCTGCTGGTGCTGGTACCGTGGCTCTTCTCCTGTGTTAGCCCGGGGCAGCGGCAGCACGGGCGGTGGCGGTCCATTGTGTCGTGTCGCGACTGCTGTGACAGCCCGAGTTCGAGCGGCAGCGTCACTTCTCTTGGCGGGGGGAGAGCGGGATCGGCGCCGGGCGGCCTCCAGGCTTCGGGAAGGCGTCTGATTGGCCAGCGGAGGCAGAACATGCAAATCAAGGGGGCGTGTCCCACACGCCGCCACGCGCGGCCCTTCCGCGGGTCTCGGGCCGCTCCCGAGGGGCTCGGGGCGCGCTCCCGCGGCGGCGGGGGCTCGGCGGGGCCGCGCCGGCTGCTCCCGGGGGCTCCTGGGGTGGATGTTCGGGGGTCGCCGTGCGCTGTGCGCGGGTGTGTGTGTGCGGGGTGCGCGCGGGCGGCGGCGGTGGGTTAAGACTATACTTTCAGGGATCATTTCTGTAGTTGGTCACTAGAGGAGAGTGATCGCTGCTGACCGGCGTCACAAGCCACGAGGAGGAGCGGGGTGTTCTCTCCTGAGCGCGAAGCGGGCGGGCGGTGCTGCTTGTGCAGGGGCCGCTCGCCATTGATGACCGTTCTCGGCCCTGTTAGTGGGGCTCGGGAGGGAGAGAACACGGGCTGAGTGGTTTGTGGCCCTTTTTTTATCGTGGTTAAAAGACAGATCTTGACATCAATTCTCCATTATCCTGCCTAAGTCTCTGCTAAATGACTTTATTTCTGCTGTGGAGAGCTCAGATTCTTTGGTCCAGCAGAACCCACGCAGTGCTCTGCTCCACCGAGCCCCTCCCCATCACAACCAGACTTTCCATCTTTTAATCGGCAATCGGCAGCTCCAGCCCGGCAGCGAAGGTTAAACCGGCGTATTGTGAACCTCGGAGGCTTCGCTGATGTTCTGTTTAAAAGAAAAAGGATGGCGATCCTCAGAGGAACGGGCTCTGGACAGGGAGAGAACACGGGCTGAGTGCTTTGTGGCCCTTTTTTTATCATGGTTAAAAGACAGTTCTCAGCGGGATGTGGTGCACTTTCCTGCCAGCTTAGAATCACAGTGCTTGATGTTCCTTCCAGTGAATAGGTTTTCCTCAATATCAAACCGAAACCTGCCCCGGTGCAACCTGTGGCCGCTTCCTCTCACCCTGTCACTCGTTCCATGGAGGAGGCACAGACCCCACCTGCCTGTGTCCTCCTTTCAGGCAGTTGCAGGGAGGGTGAAAGTCTCCTCTGAGGCTCCTTTTCTCCCGGCTGAGCCCCCCGCCAGCTCTCTGAACTGCTCCTCATCATTACTGTGACCTTTGTCGAAGTCTGTTCCCTTCTCTGGACACACTCCAGCCCCTCAATGTCCTTCTGTTTGTGCTGGAGCCAAAACTGGACACAGGATTCGAGGTGCGGCCTCACCAGTGCCAAGTACAGGGGATGGTCACTGTCCTGGTCCTGCTGGTCACACTATGACCGATACAAGCCACGTTCCGTTGGCTTCTGGGCCGCCTGGGCACGCTGCCCGCTCTTGTGCACGCACTATCGAGCGCATCCTCAGGTCCTGCATGCAGCTTTCGAGCGACTCTTCTCAAATCCTGTAGCGTTGCAGGGGGTTCTTGTGACCGAGTGCCCATCAGCGAGGGACAAGCGAGAACCCGGTGACGATTCCACCTCCCGGGACCTGACTCAGGCCCAGCGGGGAGCGGCAGCGGCGTCCCCGGTCGGGAAGGCGGGGCAGAGGCGGAGCCGCACGGACGCGCATCTGATTGGCCAGCGGAGGCAGAACATGCAAATCAAGGGGGCGCGTCCCACACGCCGCCACGCGCGGCCCTTCCGCGGGGCTCGGGCCGCTCCCCAGGGGCTCGGGGCGCGCTCCCGCGGCGGCGGGGGCTCGGCGGGGCCGCGCCGGCTGCTCCCGAGGGCTCCTGGGGTGGATGTTCGGGGGTCGCCGTGCGCTGTGTGCGGGTGTGTGTGTGCGGGGTGCGCGCGGGCGGCGGCGGTGGGTTAAGACTATACTTTCAGGGATCATTTCTGTAGTTGGTCACTAGAGGAGAGTGATCGCTGCTGACCGGCGTCACAAGCCACGAGGAGGAGCGGGGTGTTCTCTCCTGAGCGCGAAGCGGGCGGGCGGTGCTGCTTGTGCAGGGGCCGCTCGCCATTGATGACCGTTCCCGGCCCTGTTAGTGGGGCTCGGGAGGGAGAGAGCACGGGCTGAGTGGTTTGTGACCCTTTTTTTATCGTGGTTAAAAGACAGATCTTGACATCAATCCTGCATTATCCCGCCCAAGTCTCTGCTAAATGACTTTATTCCTGCTGTAGAGAGCTCAGACTGTTTGGTACAGCAGGACCCACGCAGTGCTGCGGGTGCTGCTGATAATCACAGAGCCCCTCTGCATCACAACCAGACTTTCCGTCTTTTAATCGGTCATCGGCAGCTCCAGCCCGGCAGCGAAGGTTAAACCGGCGTATTGTGAACCTCGGAGGCTTCGCTCATGTTCTGTTTAAAAGAAAAAGGATGGCGATGCCCAGAGGAACGGGCTCTGGACAGGGAGAGAACACGGGCTGAGTGCTTTGTGGCCCTTTTTTATCATGGTTAAAAGACAGATCTTGACATCAACCCTTCAGTAGCTCGCCCGAGTCTGTGCTAAATGACTTTATTCCTGCTGTGGAGAGCTCAGACTGTTTGGTACAGCAGAACCCACGCAGTGCTCTGCTCCACCGAGCCCCTCCCCATCACAACCAGACTTTCCGTATTTTAATCGGTCATCGGCAGCTCCAGCCCGGCAGCGAAGGTTAAACCGGCGTATTGTGAACCTCGGAGGCTTCGCTGATATTGTTTAAAGGAAAAAGGATGGCGATCCTCAGAGGAACGGGCTCTGGACGGGTCAGCAGGACTGAGCAGTGACTGAGGGAAGGTCATCCCAGCCGTGGCACATCGGGACCACTGACCCACTGACCACCTATTCATAACCACCCCCCCGGCCCAAGTGGAGGGAAAAAACAGCACAAGCGGACTAATCAGCACGGGAAACGAGAGATACAGCTAGTAAATAAGGGGTTAATTAATAAAGCGATGCAATTTGTAAGCCGTGAATGCTTACGCATTCATTGAAAATGTATAAATAAAATCCTGATAATCGGGGAGCCGGCTTTTTGTGTGAACCACCCAAACTAGAATAAAGCACAATAAAAGCAACAAAAACGCCTGGCCTCGGGGCGGGAATGAGCTTTGCAAACTGAGGAACGAGCCGGCTCTCGGGATGACGCTGCCAAGCGGGGCGGGGGGGAGAGGGCGAGCGTGATGTGGCCGGCGAGCCGCCGGGGACCGGGTGTCCGTGGAGGGGCCCGGTGTCCGTGGAGGGACCCGGTGTCCGTGGAGGGACCCGGTGTCCGTGGAGCGGCCCGGTGTCCGTGGAGGGGCCCGGTGTCCGTGGAGGGGCCCGGTGTCCGTGAAGGGACCCGGTGTCCGTGGAGCGGCCCGGTGTCCGTGAAGGGACCCGGTGTCCGTGGAGGGGCCCGGTGTCCGTGGAGGGGCCCGGTGTCCGTGGAGCGGCCCGGTGTCCGTGGAGGGGCCCGGTGTCCGTGGAGGGGCCCGGTGTCCGTGGAGCCGCCGTCTCCAGGATCGGGCCGGACCCGCTCGCTGCCAGCCCTCCGCGGGCTCGGAGCCGCGCCAGCCTCGCTCATGGACGGGGCTTCAGCGCTCGCGTCTGATTGGCCAGCGGAGGCAGAACATGCAAATCAAGGGGGCGTGTCCCACACGCCGCCACGCGCGGCCCTTCCGCGGGGCCCGGGCCGCTCCCGAGGGGCTCGGGGCGCGCTCCCGCGGCCGCGGGGGCTCGGCGGGGCCGCGCCGGCTGCTCCCGGGCTCTCCTGGGGTGGATGTTCGGGGGTCGCCGTGCGCTGTGTGCGGGTGTGTGTGTGCGGGGTGCGCGCGGGCGGCGGCGGTGGGTTAAGACTATACTTTCAGGGATCATTTCTGTAGTTGGTCACTAGAGGAGAGTGATCGCTGCTGACCGGCGTCACAAGCCACGAGGAGGAGCGGGGTGTTCTCTCCTGAGCGCGAAGCGGGCGGGCGGTGCTGCTTGTGCAGGGGCCGCTCGCCATTGATGACCGTTCCCGGCCCTGTTGGTGGGGCTCGGGAGGGAGAGAACACGGGCTGAGTGGTTTGTGGCCCTTTTTTTTATCGTGGTTAAAAGACAGATCTTGACAGCAACCCTTAGTAGCCCGCCCAAGTCTCTGCTAAATGACTTTATTCTGTGGAGAGCTCAGACTCTTTGGTACAGCAGGACCCACGCAGTGCTCTGTTCCACCGATCCCCTCCCCATCACAACCAGACTTTCCGTATTTTAATCGGTCATCGGCAGCTCCAGCCCGGCAGCGAAGGTTAAACCGGCGTATTGTGAACCTCGGAGGCTTCGCTGATATTCTGTTTAAAAGAAAAAGGATGGTGATGCCCAGAGGAACGGGCTCTGGACAGGGAGAGAACACGGGCTGAGTGCTTTGTGACCCCTTTTTTTATCATGGTTAAAAAATAGATCAGCTTCCCTAAATACACCGTCTTCTTCCTCATTGCCTTCCCGGCTGATGATTAATTCCAGCTCGGAATTAATTATCTTTTACCTAATCAAAGCAAGCAAATATTGGGAATCACAAAGGGTTCTGACTGGAAAAGGCCCCACAAGCACCACAGAGTTCATCTCTTAAGGAAATGGCCCATGCAGGGATCGAACCCGCGACCTCGGCAATATCAGCACCATGCTCTGAGCAGTTAATAAAGAATAATTTACTTATTTATTAATTCCCTCCTCCTGTCTTAGGTGTGCTCATCCATCTCTACTTGCATATTCATCAATTGTACTTACACAGATGATGGACACATGTATATCCATATATATTTTATATATATTTATAATTTTTTACATGTTTTATCCATATATATATGTATTTCCACATATATATACATATATATACACATATATACACATGTATACATATATACATATATACACATATATACATATATACACATATACATGTATATACACATATATATGCACACATATATACACATATATATACACACTCTATCCATCTCTCTAATTTAAACAGTACCTAATAAGTCCTTACTAATTCCTTACACAACACATAAAAGTGCCATTTGCTGCTTGCACATCCTTTATTTAAAATTAAAAAAAAAGCACAAGCAGTGCTTTTCAACCCTCATAGAAAGTCACGAAAAATATCACGTGCTCTTCTTTTTCCCCCCAACTTCTGCTGCTGTGTTTTCATATCTGCAGCAGCTCAGGGCAGTCAGATCAGTGGTGATGCACCTCCAGCTTTTATTAAAACAAGCAGCACCTCAGAATCTTGGCTTTCCTTGCAGGAGTTTTTGTTGATGCTGTGAATTCCATGGGCCAAACCTGTCTCTTCACTGCTGCACTGCTGGGGCTGGGTAAAATAGTGGATGTGCTGCTGGAATATGGCTCGGATGCCAATCAGTTAAGTATCAAACATTTGTTTTTATTTTTTTATTTTTAAATTTATTTTTATTTTAATTTTTTTTATTTTAATTTTTAAATTTATTTTAATTTATTTTTATATTTTTATTTTTTAATTTTTAATTTTAATTTTAATTTTAATTTTTATTTTATTATTTTTATTTTTAAATTTATTTTTATTTTTATTTTTATTTTTATTTTTTTTTAATGAGAATCAGCCTTTGACAGGGTCTAGTCAGCGTGAAACGCAACATTCCACTGGGCATAAATGAAGAAGTGCTTAAGGTGCACGTTGGTATTTTAGCCAAAGCTCCTCAGAAGCAAACAGAGAAATAATTCCCCCTTTTTTCCATGGTTTAACATCCCAGGAATGCTGCTTTTTCCCCAGCTGAACATTTTTTTTTGCTGTTCCCCAGTCGCTGCTATGATGGGAGCACCCCAGTGCATGCAGCTGCTTTTTCAGGAAACCAGTGGATCCTCAGCAAGCTGCTGGATGAAGGAGGAGATCTCAGAGTCCACGACAAAGAGGGGAAAACTCCCCAGATCTGGGCTTTGTCAGCCAGGAAGGAGAGCAGTGCTCAGGTATTTTGTGTGCAAGGCTGGTTCTTTGCTGCAATACTGATTTAAAAAAACTCCCTCTCCCCTGTTACCACAACGCTCCCCTTAAAAAGAAACCCAAAATTACCATTTTCTCTGGGTGAAGTTTCAAATTCTGTCGCCTGTTTGAAGTCAGCTTTTCCTCCATTTTCACATAATTGATTTTCTTCGAGCGTTTTTTTTTTCTGTTCATGCATTTCTCAAAGTGCCCACTTCAATATTACAAGCAACAGGCTATTTTTTCCAATATTTCCAATATTTCCAATCTGAATTTCAGATGGTTTTTCTTTTTCTGAAGCCCTAAATGATTGGTTTTTTCCCTCCTCCTCCTGCTGCCCAGGTGCTGGAATTTATCCAGCAGTGCACACTGCACATGCAAGCTGCCATTTGGAATCTTCCCTCTGACCTGCTCAGGAAAGTTGGCTCCTCCAAGGCCTTGATCTGCAGCCCCTCGAGGTTTGGTGGCCTTGTCCAAGGGTAACAAGAGATTTTTACCTCCAATTCCTGTTATTTTAAATTTATATAATTTTTAAAGTAATTATTTTAATTAATTTAATTATTTAAAAAGCCTATTTTAAAATCAGCAAGTTCTTGTATCTTTTGGACAATAGATTTAAGTCCCCTGTGATTAATTTTATTTCTGTTGTGACATTTCCAAATAGAAACTTGATAGCTGTAAACAGCTGAGAATATATTAAGAGAAGCTTTATTAATTAAACTCTTGAAATCAGCATTAAAAGCACTGGATTTTAGCAGCATTCAAGTGGCAGCATGAAGTAATTTGGTTTTTCACTTTTTAAGGTCACTGCAGATCTTTTTTTGGGGGGTGTTCCCAACTGCTTCAGGGGGTTTTGTGTCAGATACATGTTGGGAAAAGCACAAAAAAGCAATATAGGATATACAGTGTGTGTATATATGTATATTTATTATATGTATATGTATATATCTTGCTTTAAATAAATAAATATCATAAAAGTGCATCTAAAAAGTTTTAATGAGCTGCACAATAATTTGGAATTTTAGCATCCACACTGTGTGTGTGGGGCACCAGTCAAATACAGGGTTCTGGCAGAAATTCTGCTTTTTTTTTTCCTCTCTCTCTGTATCTAAGCCTTGGAGTAAATAAGTAACTTTTATTTCTTTTGGTTTTGGTGTTTAGAAATGCTGAGAATCCTCTGGGTAAATTACTGAAAGGACAGCCCAGCGTGGCCAAGAACATTTACAGCTTTGGTTTTGGGAAGGTAAGATGCTGTGGGCAGGGATTTTCTAATATTTATTAGACTGTTATATTCTAGCATTATTCTAGCATATTTATTCTAATATTCTATTAGAAATAGATATTAGAACAGGGTTGGTTTTTTTTTTTTTCCAGAATCTCCTGTTCCTCACAGTAATTATCCCACCTGTGCTATTTTTTAACTTTCAGTGCATTCTTATTTCTGCTGAAAAGATGAGAAAAAAAAAACCAAAAAAACCAACCAACCAACCAACCAACCAACCAAACAAAAAAACCCAAAAAAACCCACAACCCCCCCCCAAAAAACCAAAAAAAACCCCAAAAAACCACAGAAAAAAACCCCCAAAAAACCCAAAAGAACCCCCCAAAAAAACACAAAAAACCCCCCAGTAAAACAAAACAAAAGAACCCCAAATAAACAAACAACCCCCCCCCCAAAAAAACCATGAAGAGCACAAATATTCAGGCCTTTGGTGGTTGACAGGCCCTGGTTTGGTTGGGAGCAGCAGAAATTCCTGTTCAGTGTCACCTTGTGGGAGTTCCCAAGGACTCCCTCCTGCTCTCCCCATCCCAGTTTCCCTGGACAATTTGGATTTTTGGCTCTGATTTCTCACATTTCCTGGTGCTGTTTGAGCTGTGATCACTCTCAGGTTGTTGGTGAGCTTGCTGGATTTTGGGAGCTGTTGGCTTTTTTTCCTTTTGGTGATGCCTTTTTTCAGTTCTGTCTCACAGGCAGTGGCCACCTGGGCTACCTGGCCTCTCTCCCAATTATTGGGGACAGGGATGTGGTTCAGGCTGATGATGAACCAGCCTTTTCTTACCACGTGGGGCCCTACATGAGCATGACCAAGTAAGTGGAATTAAAGAGATTTTTAGCCCCTCTTTGTGCCTGCTGCAATCACACAGCAAATTGTTGCACCAGGCTTTTTTTGTTTGGGTGATTTCCCCCTGTTCTGTTCTGTATTTATTCCCTAATTTCCTGCTTGCACCTTGTTTCCTGCTGTTCATTGATTAATATCTGAGTCAGCCTGATGTCTGAGAGGCCAAGAACAACCCACGAGCAATATTTACTCAATTATGGCTAATCACTGCTGGCAGTGTTGCAGTATTGATCCCTTTGTGGTGGGAAATGTGGTTTAGGGTTGCACAGATTGTGTTGTTCAGCTTTTAATCCTTGTAAATCTTAGCCCTGGATATCCCCTGGATAATCCAGGTGTTCAGAACCTGTGGTGAAATGAGAGTTGCAAGAGCAGGCTGAGCATTTGTTTGAAATCTTGGGCATCAGGTGATTGTTGTAATTCCTGGTAATAGTTACAATAATATGGTATTGTCTAATTATTGTGTGTTAAACAAGTGGTTGTGTCTCAGAGGCAGCCAGAGAATTGACAAATGGGTGATTTAATCCCCCCAAAACTCTGCTTTGTGGCCCTGCTGGCCTTTGGTGAAGGGAATTCCTTGTGGAAGGGGTGGGATTCTGAGCAGTGAGCCTTTCCTGCTCCATCAGCCTTCAGCAGGAGAGGAGTTTCCTGTCAGTTTGAAAGAGCAGGACCCTGAAATTTAAATTCCTGACAGCGGGAAGGCGGCAGCACCAGAACACCACAAAATTCTTGCTGAACAACCAAATAACTGGGGAAAAAAAAAAGAAAAAAAAAAAAAAAAAAGAGGGAAAACACTGCTGGAAGCATCTGCTCCAAATTCCTCTTGTTTTTGTAGCTTGATGTGGGGAGGCAGCAGAGTGACAGTGAAGGAGCTGAGCTTCCAGCCCCAGCAGAGCAGCTGGAAGCTGCGCCTGGCTGATCTCCTCCTGGCAGAGCAGGAGCACAGCAGGTGGGACAGGAGCTGGGCTTTGGGGTCTCCAGGGATGGGAGGAGTGGGATTTACCTCGGGAGGAATGGGATTTACCTCAGGAGGGTTAGGCTGGGGTTGCACTTCTTCCCCAGATGAGAAACACAGTTTTCTTCCCACTCTTGATCCTTTAAAATGGAGTATTTCAGTGAAAAAGACGTTTACACTGAAATATGTTCCAGTGAAAACACAACACTCTTGTCCTGTTGATAAAAACAATGAGCAGGGCAGGACTTCCCTTCTTTTCATCTCAGATTTGCCCTGCAAATTTGCTTTTTCCTCTCCCCTTGCAGCAAACTCCGCCACCCTCACTTGCTGCAGTTGATGTCTGTTTGTCTGTCCAGTGACCTGGAGAAAACTCGTTTGGTCTATGAGAGGGTTCACTTTGGCTCTCTCTACAGCATCCTCCATGAAAGGGTAACTGCAATGCTTGCATTTTTATTAATAATTAAGCAGAAGTTTAGTGACTACCTCTAACATCCTCAAGAAGACAAAATCCTCAGTCCGTGTCTTGAGTTTTTCTTACTCTTTAACTCAATTTATCCATGGTTTTACTGTTGTCATTTGATATTTTTCTCTGCTTTTTAAGGTGCTGTTATTTGGTTTTGGTATTGAGGAGAACAAAAAAATTAATTTCCTCCTTTTCCTCCAACAAATTCCATGTTTGCTGCAGAAGGCAGCAAACAACAACCACAAGAAACGAGAACAACTTTCTTGTGGGAATACACAAGAAAGACAGAGAGTAAAACATATTTAATTAGCATAGCTGGTTTGGTAGCTGAGATGCCATGGCAGGAACAAACAGAACTCTGGAGATGACAGAAGATGGGATTAAACCTGCTTATGGGAGGAGAGGAAATTCAACCCGACTCCGCAAGCAAAAGATGTATAATGTAAATATATCATTTACATTTTGCAATTACATTATGATGTGTAACGTGATTGTAAAATGTGTAAGTTATCTGTATGGTCTTTAACCAGATTATTGTAATGAAAAATTACCAACCTTCTTGAAATGGCACATAAGCTTTTGAAAAATCTTGAGTAAAATCAAATTCTGATCACCGAACCTATCAATCGTCAAATACTTTCTCCCACATCAAGTTTAAAAGACCTGCCATGCAAAATTTGGTGCTTTTGGGGGTTTGTTTCTTTGTTTCTTTCCCCTCCCCAGCGTGCAGAATTCCCAGTGCTGCAGACAGAGACCATCCTGCACGTGCTGCTGCAGGTCATCGACGCCCTGCGCTTCCTGCACTCCCGCGGCTTCATCCACCGCTCCCTCTCCTCCTACGCCGTCCAGATCGTGTCCTCTGGGGAGGCCAAGCTCTGCAACCTGGAGTACATGATAGAGAGGTGAGACACCGACTCTGAACTTTTCCAGAAGGCTGAAATGACTCCAAATCGATCCCTATTACCTGGGAATTTCTTCCCTTTATGCTGTTTTACAAAGAACCCACCCAAAGGGGTGGAAGAAAGACAAACTTCTTCAACTGCATTGGTCAAGTCAGAGGGACATCAGGAAGAAGTCCCTCCTAGGGAAAGGAATGTGAACAAAGGTTACAATCAGGAAAACCTGTCTCTTGCTGACAGAACAGTGTCTGGGAAAGAGTTTCAGAGAACCCAAACATCACAGCACGAACCATGAGTGCATTTTTCACCAAAGTTCTTCTTTGCCAGACAGCACCACAGCCCTGCAGCAAGACCTCAGACTCACTGATGGGTTTTACTGCCCTCTTTCACTCCTATCTTCCCTGTTTCTTACGTTTCAATGTTTCAGTTCATGACCTCTATTTAAATTCTTTTCATCTAGACTTGAAGCCTCCAGAGTCTGTCACAGAACTGCACATTTTTTACATATCTATGGTACAATTCTAATATAATAACAAGACACCTCCTCAGGGCTCTGTGAAATGGGGGGGTTTGTAGCCCTGCTTGGTGTCTGTGATGTTTTGTTTTCTCTGAAACTCTTTCCCAAAGAGTTTTCTGTCAACAAGAGACACATTTTCCTAACTGTGACCTTTGTTTGCATTCCTTTCCCTAGGAGGGACTTCTTGATGTCCCTCTGACTTGACCAATGTGATTGAAGAAGTTTGTCCTTTTTCCACCCATTGGGTTGTTCTTTGTAGAATGACATAAAAGGGAAGAATTTCCCAATAAAGGGAGTCATTGTCAGCCTTCTGTGTCAGAGTCTGTGTCGTGGTGATCTTTAACAGCATCAGGGGTTGAACACCCAGCACCTCGTTAGTCTGGTGGCAATGAAGTGCTGAGACAGGGAGCATTTCTCCTCATCTCAGTGAATTATTGCTGAAGTGATCCCCCTACACACATTGCAGAATAAAATTTTTCACCTGCTTCCCCCTAGACACATTGCACAATAAAATTTTTGACCTGCTCCCTTTGTTTTATCCAGAGCTAAAGGGTTGTTTGGAAAGCTCCTGTTGGGAAAAGTTCAGCTTTTTTTTTGGTTTTTTTTTTAGTTTAAGGAGGTGTTGCTTTCCCCAGAAAATCTTTGCCAAAAGACATTTCCTGCACATTTCTGTTTGCAGACATGCCCTGAACTTTTTATGTATTAAACTAAAAGCTGTAGCACACTCAGGTGTTTAACTCCTAAATATAAACCTTGTAGTTGAATGTGTTGTATGTCCTAATTTACGATTTTTTCCCCTTTTTTTTTGCAGCAAGGACAGTGGAAAGCACAGTGACCTGACCCGAATCCCTGTCCCAGTCCAGCTGTTCCGCTGGTGTTCCCCTGAAATAATCCTGGAGAAACCTGGGACAGTCAAATCAGATGTTTACAGCTTCTGTGCAGTGCTGCAGGAGGCCCTGACAGGTGAAGGCACAGCTTTGGGCTGGGATGGTTAAACTTAAAAAACAAACCAGGCAAAAAAAAAAAAAACAACCAAAAAACCCAAATATTAACGACAATAACGAAGATTATTGAGAGCTCCTGTAAAATGTGATCAGAAAACTTAAAATTGTGTGGTTAAAGGATGGAATTAGTGGTGGATATTGGAGAGATACAGTGGTTTTCTGCTGATTATTTTTCTTCTTCCTACCAGCACAGCAAAACATTCAGTTTAAGTCTTTTCAGTGTTCAAAACAAGCTTGTGCAGCTTTTATGGTTTTGATCTCCGTGATAACTCAGAGATAAGTTATTGTTGCTCTATTATTATAATGTACTGTTGCTGCTATTACAGATAATGTTTGTTCTGTGTTCACTTTGACTATTCTGACAGTGAAATGGGATAAACAATTACTCTAAAAATTAATCCCAGTGAGGAATCCAGAGCAGGGTTGTTTGCAGTGTCACTCTCCTCTAGATATTTCTGTCAGCTCCCTTGAAAGCATCCAGTCTTGGAATAAGACAGGGAGGAGATGCCAGTGCTTGTTTTTAGTTGTAAATTAGGGAATGGACAGGGAATAATGTGATTTTTTAATTATTATATTTTTAAAAAAAATTTCCATTGATATTAATATACAGCTGGTGACACAAAATCTGTACTTGTGCCTTGCAGAGAGCCCTCCCTGGAAAGGTGTGGAAGACTCAGCTGTTCAGCAGCTCATCCTTTCAGGGGTGCAGCTGGAAGCAGATGTCAGGCTCCCCCTGCTCTATTATGATGTTGTCAAGTCAGGGCTGGAACCCAAGCAGAGGAACCGCTCCATGAAACTTCAGGATATTCAATATATCCTGAATAATGACCTAAAGGTGATTTCCCATCCTGGGTGGATCTGCTCTGTCCCTTCAGACCCCAGTTGTTCTGCTGAAATCTAGAGGAAGTGATCCAACACTCAGGGTTCTGCTCATGGAGCAGGCAGAGACACAACACTGTCAAACACAATTGTATTTCATTAATTGTTTGTTTGTTTGTCTGTTTTGTATTACAGGACTTGGTTAAGTCTGCAGGTGGCCACGCTGGTGGAATACCCAAAGCACAGAGATCTGCTGTTCTTGCAGATGTGAACATCTGCTGGGCATCAGCTTTTAGCTTCCAGAAGAGAACAGTGGAGTTCCAGGAAAAAGAGAGAATAAGCAAGGCTGGTGAGTTCCTTGGAGCAGGATGTCACCGTGCCCTTCGTGTGTTCCTCAGTCCACAGCAGTCTGACATAAATCAGTAAAATGGGAGCACTCACAGATTTTATGATGTGGGTTGAAAATAGGAAGCAGTTGGCTTTGGATTTTAGCTACCACTTAATTGTTGATGTGGACTGAAGACTCTAAATCTGTTTTGTTCAGGCACAGTTCTCAGCAGAGGTGTCAAACGCTGCTCAGAGAATTTCTAAATTTCCAAATTTAACTCCTCAGTGTGCAAAAGCAGCGTGGCTGTGGGGTTTCTGCAGAAATGATTCAAAACGTTCCAAATTGAATTTTTCAGGTGGCTTTCCTGCCCCCAAAGACCCTGTTTCCCCCAAGGAGAGCAGTTCTTCGGTGGTGCAGGAGGCATCAGGCAGTGCAGAGCCAGCTGCAGGGGACAGAAGTCTGGATGCCTCCTCTGAACTGCAGACAGAAGCTTCCCACTCCAGTGAGAGTGATGTGGATGGCAGCCTGTGCAGCTTTGAAAGGAATGAAATCCTAGCCAGTTATCCAGAAGGTCCCCAAGACTTCCTGGAAGGAGGATCTGGATTAGGCCAAGCTCTAAGTGATGCAGAAAGGCAGCAAAAGGGAGGAGATCAGAGCCAGTGGGAGTCTGAGGAGGAAGGGGAATCCTCGAGGTCCACCACAGGGTTCACTGCAGAGGAGGAGGAGGAGGAGGAGGAGGAGGTGGAGGTAGAAGTGGAGGAAGAGGAGGTGGAAGAGGAGGAGGAGAAAGAAGAGGAAGGGGTGAGAGAAGGCTCTGCCCTGTCCCAGGTGAGAGGAGATGCTGGCAGGAGGCTGAGCAGCCCTTCCCAGAGCGAGCTGCTCCTCAGCAAGTGCGCCCTTAACCTCAAGATCATGCAGAGCATGCTGCAGCAGGCAGGAGATTCCCTGAGCAGGACAGAGGAGAAACTGGACAGGATGAAGGCCATGGAGAAGCAGAAGAGGCTGCTCCAGGAAATCAGGATGAATCTGCTTCCTAAGGAAAGTTCTCAAGGAGGACACTGGAGTGGGTCTGATGCTGCTTCCCAAAACACCGACAAGGCTTTTTCTGGAGTTGATATTTTTTTGCACAAGGCTGTAGGTCCACCATCCAGGGACTACATTCCACCAACAATAACGTGTCAGGCACCAGGCAGAGACAGCTCCCAGGCTGTTCCCAGCACAGCCAAGGACAGAGGGGCAATTCAAAAGGAGAAGTGGAAGAGCAAAACTGCAGCCAGCCATCGTGATCCAGGCTGCAGCGTGGGCAGAGGCCTGGATGATGAAGTGAGCCCAAACCAGGAGGTAAAGTGCTGAGCAGGGAGCCTGGTTATCATTTCTGTGTTCCTTAGCAGGCAGAGAGATGCAGGGATGGTTGGTGACCAAGAGGAGGGGTGAATCTGTTCTGCAAAATGCATCCATGTGCTTTATGTACAGGATTGAAAACAGCTCAGCAGTGCAGTTGTGTTGTTTCCTCTTCCTCTGCAGTCCTCCCAGGACAATGCTGATCCAGGGTGCTCAGGGTAGGGTTAAAATCCAGATCCTGCACTAAAATGAAAATGGGTACTCTCAGGGAAAAGGCCAGTGGGGAAATATTTTCATTTGTGTTGAGGCCTAAGCTGTTATTGGAAGGGCTTCTGGATCACTTTCATTATTAAATACATGGACCAAAGAGAAAGAGAGAAATTCAAGTACATATCTCCTGTGGGGATAATCTTGAGTCATTCAGGTCCACTCATCCCCCTGGAAGCTGCATGTTTTGACTGCCTGCCTGCACCTGAAACCTGCTATAAATCCAGGACAGTTTTTGCTAGGCTGAAGGCCTGGAGTTGTCATCCTTTCTCTCGAGCAGAGCAGCTAAAATATAACCCAGGGAACAAAGTTTGTCAGTGCTGCCCTGTTCTCAGGCAGTAATTAGCAGAGTGCCCTGTGTGTGCTGAATCATGGCTTGTTGGACTCATTTCAGCATTTCCTCCCACGTGTGTCTGCGAGGTGCCAGAAAAAGTTCAACTTGCAGTGTCAGAGAGGGGCTGATTCACATCCTGCAGCAAGGAGGGAAGAGGAGAAGTGGTGAGTTTTGATCTTATTCATAGAAGAGTTGATTCTGACAGCTTCATCTGGAAAGAGAGAGAGTGTCAGAAGGAGGCACATCAGGATCAAGGCTGGCATTAAATGTTTCTGAGTGAGGCAAAAGCCATCTGTACAGAGAGGAGGAGCCCGCTGTGAGTCACTGTCAGCTGCAGAGCTGCTGTGACAGGGCACTTTGTGTTAAGGAGTGGTGTCAAAAAAGATCTCACACGCCTCTGGGATGGAGGTCAGGGGTCCAAAACTGTGCCAGTGCCTAAGGAGAGCAATCTGGGAAGATATTAAGGAAGGTGATTCTCCTCTCTGGGAACAGCCTCCTTCAGTTCCCACTAAAATTGTTTTAATGTCAGCTCTCTGTGTTCTTAGAGCATGAATGGAAAGCACATGCTAAAATTACCTGGCCAAACTTGTGCAGATTCGTGGTGGAAGGAGGGGGACAGACACTTCTTTCAACGTTTAGTCAGATCAGGAAAACTGTTGCAGTTTTAAAATTAAGCCATGATCCATTTGGATCAGAAAGAGCTGGTAAAGGTTGGAACAGAAATATTCCAGGTGCTGACATGGCCAGTGAAGGTCAGGGAGTGAACTCTGATGGGAGAGTCGTCGTTGTGCAGCTCTGAAATTGTGATCCCCTCAATAAATCAACAATCCCCACATCATCCACGGTGTGCTTTTGGAGCTGCAGCCTCTGCAGGCAGCTCTGAGGTGCAGAGTTGAATGTACAGCTTGTCTGGTTAATCCAGAATAGAACCTAAATAATTGTCTGTGCTTTCCAAGCTTCTGGCAGCTCAATCTGCTGGTTCTGCCGGGTTGTTAAAAGGCTGAGAGCACACGTGCTCTAATTAATGTTAAAACAACTTGGAGCCTTTTCCTGGCTGGGGAATACTTGACACAATATGCTCCTTGCTCTAAAGGAGTCTGTGCATTTCATAATCATTTGTTGCAGGTGCCATTCAAAACCCAGGGCTGAATTCTGCAGCAGGAAAAGCAGTGAGAAGAGGAGGGTGATGCAGTGGGAATGGAGGAGTGAGTAAATCAGTCTTAAATCAATGTTAAACCCGTGTTAGAGCAGTGTTAAACCAGTGTTAATAGCAGAAATGTCTCTGCAGTGCAGTGCATTAAACTCAGCACAGGAGGAAAGGCCTCTGTGCCTGAATTGCTGCAGCTCAGTGAGGTTGTTCTTGGGTGGAATCCAAGTGAGTGGGATCCCGTGTCTTGCACATTCCGGGCATAAAATAATCCCAGGCACGTCGAGGTGGTTTGGTTTGTGGAGCTGAAGGGATTTCTCGCCTGCTTTTGGCCAGTTTGTGGATTCAGGAGGGGCAGGGCTGGCAGTGCCCAGTGGATGGCAGCACGGGCATGGATAATAGAGACTCCAACCAACAAAACCTGTTCCTGTAGAGACCTGTCCATGTCAATTCGTGCAGGTTTTAAGCTTTATTTAAAATGGAAGGAAGTGTTCAGCTCTTGCCATGACAAAGGCTGTGGTGCTACCTTAGCATTTCCAAGCCTTGCAGGCACAACGAAACAAGCAGGGGATGCTTGGGAGGTGCAGATCCCGTGGTGTGAAGTGGGAATTTTGTTCTTTTTGTGTAGCTGAAGTCAAGCAAATGGCCAGGAGAGTGGCCTCGGGCCAGCTGGGGCTCAGCTGTCCATACCCTGCCAGCGAGTGCACGTCTGAAAGTGAAGCAGAAAGTGTCAAGGAAACCCCCCAGAGTGTCCCAACAAGTCAGGAGCAGCAGAGGTGTGGGTGGCAGCCAGGTGAGGATGCTGAGCCCTGGGACCTGGACAGTGAGGATGGAGCTGAGTCTGGGCAGAGTGACCTGGAGCCTGCCCTCAGGAGTCCCACAGGTGAGGCTGAGAAATAAAATGTTCTGTTCTCTTTTTGTCTCCTCCCATTCCCAGTCAGATTTCAGCTTTGTGATTTTTTTTTTTACAAGAATTGTCCATTTTGTCTTCCAGAGCTTTGCCCTCAGAGCAAGTCAGTCACTCCTTGATGGGCATAAATAGATATGAGTATTAGGTGTTAATAGGTGGAGGGAATGAGCTTGGAGCCCTTCATCATCACTGATTCTTGTTATCAGCATGAGAACCCCAAAGCTTTCAGACCCTTGAGTGTGCTTTCACACTTTTATTTCTTCCAGTCTCACCACCCAGCTGCTTTTTCTGGAGCAGCTCAGTGGGTAAAGCTTTTGCAAAAGTTCTGGACAATGGAACAGGGCAAGGTTCCCCTGCTTAGATTAATTAATGAGGTGAGCATTTAAATGTCATTATTCCTGACAGACAATTAGTGTCACTGTCTGCTCTCATTGATATTCCAGCAGTGCCTCAGATCACTCACTTCACATATTTTCTTTTTATTTTATATATTTATTTTTGGTTAATAATTTTGTTCCATTCTGACATCCTAGAGAGGAGCTGCCAGTCCCCAGCACCAGATGAGCAAGGAGAGTCTGGAACAGCCATTCCTAAGAGTTCAGTCCTTCCTCAGCAAGCTGAGAATCTCTCTAGAGTATGTACAGAAATCCAGGGAGTTTAGTAGCAACTGCTTATCCGTAGAAAAGTTGCATCCTGAGCTGATCTGAGAAACAATTCCCCTCCTCCTTCTCCCTTTTTTTTTTTTTTCTAATATTATTTTATAAACCAGCAAGGTAATGCAAGGAGCAGGAGGTGGGTTGAAAGCCAGTGAACAAATTAAATAGAATTTCAGTGTTTTTTATTGGCTCAAAACTGTATTTTTTTATTAATAAGGAAGTGGGATTATCTCAGGTGATGATGTATTTCACAGGGGCATTCCAGGGAATTGCATTGTTCCCTTAATTCACCTCCTGATGTGACTGAAGAATTCTTCACTCGTGATTATTTCCTTCCTCCTGCTCTTGAGGGAAGGTCAGAACCAGAGGTAAAAATAACAATTTTTGGACACGAGTTAATTACACAACATATGGTTTAATTGTGCTCCCATTTGATTTGAGGAGAGCTGTGGAAGATGGGAGATTTTTTTTTTTTTTCATTATTATTCTTTTCTTTTGAAATAGTACCTGCAAATAAAGATTTAGCTAAGAGTAAGCAAATTAATCTTCATTCATTTCTGGAAGATGCAAATTTTTTTCTCTTTTACTGTTAAATCCAATCTGGGCTGTTTGCTGATGAGCTCCTGAAAAGTTTTTCTCTCCACTCTCATTATTGGGAACACCATCCTGGGAGGGTTGTCCTGTCCTTTTGCAGCTGCTCTGTCAAAAATTGAATTAATTCCTTTTTTTTTTTTTTTTTTTTTTTCCCTTTCCAGCCCTCAAAGGCTGAGGCCAGAGCAGAAGAAGTTTGTGCAGGATTTTTACAGAAATTACCTGGAGATGCAGCATCAGGAATTCAGGCTCCAGGTAAATGTCCTTTTTCTTGAAGCACTTCTGAGCCAGGGACACAGAGTTGATATTTTTTTGCCAGCAGCTCTCCTGTCACAAGGCTGGCCTTTCATTCCTCAGCCTCAATTGATCTCTTATTCCTCATTATTTCTGGGAGAGTTCAGGACACTCAGGATTTTGGTTTGGGCATTGCAGTGCCTGAAAGAATTTCAGATGCAGTGTTTATGTACTTTGCTGTGTTTCAGTTAAAAAGCCAAAACAACAACAACCAAAAAAAAAAAAAAAAAAAAAAAAAAAAAAAAAAAAAGACAAAACTTGTTTGAAACCTTTTTATTTTTTACCCTGGGGCTAAGCTTAATCTTTTTATGCAACTTGCTGTGGTGCTGGAAACTGAATTAGAGTTGTATTTACACATTAATATTCTCATTGCTGGGAGGATCTTGGGCTTAAAACCAGTGAGAGCTGACAGAGTGCGTGTGCAGAATAATGGAAGAACCATTGTTTCCTTACCCTGTTGTCTCTTTTAGCTCAAATTTATAAATGTTGTGATATTCCCCAGTGCTTCAGTCAGTGCCTGTCTGGCAGCTGTGCCATGTTTATGAAAATGCATCTTTTAAAACACATTTGTCTCTCGGTAACAACAAAGGTCACAAGAACTCAGACAAAAAAAAAAAAAAAAAAAAGTTAAAAAAAAAATGTAATAAAGTCACAATTTCCTGTTCAATGAGTCGGGATGTTTTCTTTTGTACTTGCAAAAGCCAATAACAGGGGGAACATTTGTTATTTGTATTCAGGAGGAAAAATACAGTTCTGCAGCACAACACCACGGAGCTGTGGCAGCAACAAGCTGGGAGTGAATCAGCTGAGCCCAGTGCCTGGAGCCAGGTAGAGAAACTCATTTTCACTCTTCCTTCAGGCATAAATTAGCTTTTAAAGTGGGCTCCCTTCATTAATTCTGCTTATATATCTAATATTCAAATAAGATGCCAGTGGTGGTTTTTAATGATTATCTACATAACTCAGCTCCTTGCTAAGAAAATACAAAAAGGGCTTTTCACAGGTCTCAAGGGGGTTTTGTCTTTTGCAGAGTTTGGTGTGGGTTTGTTGTTTTTTTTTTTGCCTTAATGAGGGAGCTAAAATAGGAAAAAAAAAAAAAAAGCCGTGTACATATCACAATTCCTTTTCCACGGATAAACCACAGCCTGAAACAGAGCAAAGATAATTCAAATTAAGGCTTCAGTCATCTGCTTTAATTTTGTTGTGCTTTGGTTGTGGAGCTCAAGTGCCAAATGAAGATCCTGCCTTTTCCAATCCCGTGGGATCAGCCCAGGGCAGGAATGTTCAATGCCTCTTGCCTGGGGTGGGGGGGGGTTACATCAGATTTGGCAGAATCTGAAATCTTTCAGGTTTGGCTGTTTCCTGAAGGACAGGAGGGGCTTTTGTCCTGGACATTTTCTATTTTAGCAGCATGGGGAGAAGTTGGTTGGGGTACTGTGGCTGTCAGGGCTGGGCTCCCTCCTCCCCACACAGGAGCTGAGCTCCCTGGGCCAAAGGGAGACACCAGCAGTGGAGATCACTTGGCTTTAGGATTAAAAAAAAAAAAAAAAAAGGTTTTGGTTTCTCCCTTGGCTTTAGGAACTTTTGGCAGCAGGACAGAGGGGATGTTGCTCTCTGAGCATCTGCCCAATCCTCTTTGACCTTGACTGGGCTTGTCACCACCTGAGACAGATGGAAGGGTGATGAAACCATGGAGTGGTGTGTATTCCTACATCTGGATTTCTTTCATTTAATTTCAGTTGCCTTCTGAAGCTGCAAATGTTCATTAGAAGTTTTAACAAACCCTTAATCTGTTTAAAAATGACATTTTTTTCTCCTTACCACGTGCTGGGGTTTCAAGCCCAAAGTGTTTATGAGCTGCAGTCTTACCTCAGAGAGCAGGTAGTGCTTAAACTTCCTGAGAGAAAGGAAACCAAATCCTTCTCTCCCCACAATTTTCTGAGGCTGAATGTGACCTCTCCTCCCTCATTTCAGGCTGGATGCAGCACGAGAAGCAACGCTGTGGGAGCCACAGGAAGAGAGCCAAGAAAAAGATGTGTAAGAGCCACATTTCCCAGCAAAACTTCAGCAAATTGGCCATTAACTACCAAATTTTGTGGTGGTGCAAGACAGGGAGATGAGACAGACCAAGAGAAAGCTCCCCAGAGTGTTGAGAGAGTGTTTCCCTGTGCAAAGTTGTGAGTTTGGTGTAAAAGAGTTGTCCCGAGTTGGAAATATTTTCATATTCAGAAGTAATTAACTCGGTGTTAATCTGGGCGTGCTTCTCCCCATTAAAGTGTGAGGATTCCTCGTTTCTTCTCTCCAGATGGCACAGGGGAAATGAAATCACTTTAAAGAGCAAATCGTTCCTGTGGAGCCAAATCAATTTCGTTACAGAAATAGTCCTGTGATTTTCAGGGAAAAAAAAATAAATTAGCAGAATATGTTTGTGACTCAACTAATGAAGTTAATTTATTTTTGCAGCTAATGGGGATTTGCATAAAATTGCTGATTTACAGGAGGTGTCTGTTCTTTTTCATGGCCTTTGAGGACAATGTAATCCAGGGTGTATCTCCCCCCCCAAATTTGATCCATTTGGATTTCATTTTTTTTCACTTGAGGGCGTGTCAGTGCCTGTGCAGATCTTCAGCAGTCTCAGTTTATCAAGAATCGTTCTTTTAAATGCTCCCAAGACCTACATTTAGTCTTAATTAACAGCTCATTAATTTTTTGTTAACCCTTGAGGTTTTCCCTTGGCTTTGGGGAATTTTTTTCCACCTTTTGGTTCACATGTGGAGCTCCTGCCCTTTGTGGATGCAGCTTCCTGAGCTGCTTTTATAGGAGGATTATTTAAGAAGCCCTGGAAAGGAAGGGGAAGCAAATAATTAACCTTTTCTGCCTCTGCAACTTTTCCTGAGGATAGTGATTTTGGGCCTCCCAAGATTCCTGTGGGAAGTTTCAAAGGGAACATCTCCCTCCATTCCAGTGAACTAGATAAGACTGCACGAAATTAAAATTTCAAGACGCTGAAAATAGCAGGATCTGGTGATTCACAGGTGCAGGAAGTGGCTATTCTAACTGTCAGAACATCTCTCAATAATTCAGATCAGTGGCAGATATTCAGGATTTGTCCAGCATCCCCTGTGAGCAGAACTTCCAGAGGGGTGTGGAGTGTAAAACACCTCGGCTGAGCCACGCTCCCACCAGTGTCAGCACCCCCCTGGGCTCAGGTAATGCAGGGAGAGGGGGGAAAAAGAGGATTCACAGGGAATTATTTCTCCTCTCTGTGCCAGCCAGACCTTTCTGCCAGGATCTTTTGGTGTAAAAATCATCCAGGTGAATCATGGAAGTTCCGCTGTGCAGAAATGTCAGGCTTGCAGTGAGGTACCACAGGAGATGCTTGTGGTTCCTCTTGTTTGAAATCTCATTGCCCAAAGACATGGAATTAAAGGAGAATTTACAGGGACACAGCTGAAAAAGTCACTGCCTTGAAAGGTCTCTGGAAGAGATTGGCAGCCTTCATAAATCAGAAATGAAATCATTTAAATTTGAACTGATACACGTGGATTTTAGCATGGCAAAGGCAATTTAATAAGCACTCAGTATGGTTTGAGTGTTGATAAATAATCTAGTTAAATAATGTGATAAAGGTTCGTTGAACTGGAGTGCTTAAGGGCAATGAATTAACATGTGCTTTGTGCTTCATTAATTTGGTGTAACACAGTGGCTGGAATTTCCCAGTTGGCCAAGTTTTGTCTGAGGTGGAACTCCTGGGTTATCAGTCTTTGATGGGTTTCTCAAGAGTTTCTTGTGCAGGTGCCTGTTCCCTTTAAAATTTTTTTCTGCTTCTGTTGAATTGTGATAAAGATACAAAAATTCCAAAAATAATTCTCCAGCTTTGCTGTCTTTTTTTTCTGTCTTTTTTTTTTTTTTTTTTTTTTTTTTAATTCTAGGGGAAAGAATTCCATTAGCCCTTGAGAAATACAAACACTGCCGTGAGTTTTCTTCAGATTCTTCCTTTTGTGGCTCTCAAGAGACCTCCTCTACAGTGTTCAAGACTTTCACCACAGCCTGTGAAGAGGAGGGGAGCATGGAAATTCCAGTAGTGGCTCCAAGAGTTTGCCCATTTGGACTGAGAGAGCCTGTAAGTCAGAAAAATAACTTATGCCAGGAGTTTCTTTAAATAACTTTTAATATTCCTAAAAAAAATATTTTTGGACGATATTTTTTCCTAAAAATAAATGCAAGCAGAGAAATGCTTGCAGGTCTTTGGGAGAGTTTTGGAATCGTGGCTCTGGTGATAAAGTGGGGAAGGTTTTGATTGGTTTGAAAGCAGTGTTGCCCCTGATGATACAAAGATTTGGGTTCCTCCTGCTTGTAAATGTTGGCTTTTCCCTGCCCTTCCATCCCTTCTCCTGCTGTGAGGAACTTCCATTTCCCAGCCTTTGGAATCTTGGAGTGATAAAAACCTGCGAAAAGTTTGGGTTGAATGAGCCCTTTGATCAGGGCTTTGTCCTTTTTCTGCACAGGGAAGGTGCCCAATGCCATCAGCTTTGTTCTGTCACAGCCCCACCCTTTGGAGTGCAGGGTTTCCCAGGTCACCGCAGCGATTTTTATCTTTGCAGACAGTTTTGTATAAAATAGTTGCCTTTTCACCTATTTCCACTGCTTGGGGCTGTCGTTTGGAGATGGAATCGGAGTTTGCTGGGGCAGGACAGCAGGCAGTGCCCATTGTGTGGCTGACCTGACACAGGCAGCTCTGTGTCGTGCTGCTCCTGGGCCACAGCACTTGCAATTCATTAAATTCATTCACAGAGCCCTGAGTGGCTCTGCTGATGCTGTCACTTCTTGGCCAAAATCTTATTTTAGAATTAAGTGCGTGTTTCCATTTTGAGGGCAGTGGGGATTTGCCTCTGGTTACAAATTCTGTATTTTAGGGGGCTCTTCTGATGAACAGATGTGCCTGGCTTTAACAGTGAAGGATTCCAAGCAGAGAATGGGAACTGAAGAAATCTTGGAACTGTCCAGTCAGAAAATTCCCACCCACTTGTCCATTCAGTGTTGAAATAAAGATTATGTGGCTGATGGTATCTCACAGCTAAAATATGAGTGCACAGCGGCCTAAGCAAAATTTTTGACACATCAGTCTTGATCTATTTTCATATTCTGAACTGATGGAAAAGCTTAGTTTAAAATTTAATGGTCAGCTCAACTTTAATTGAAGGTTCTACCTCATTTTGGATTTAGGATGTTGAAGGGGAAGATTGAAGATCAGCAGTTTTTCAATTTACCTTCATGTGTTTCATTCTGTTTGATCTCACACAGGCTGGGTTGCCACCAGTTGCTTCATCCCTGAGAAACACCAAGCAGGCACCTGGTAAGTCTTTTCTCCCAGCCCCAGCCAAAATAAATGGTTCAATAAACAGGGAAAGGGATTTGAGAGGAAATTTAGCAGTCTGTTAATTATTTTCCCTTTTTTTCTCCTTTTTTTTTTTTGCTCCCGGATGTCTCATTTTAGAGGGATAAATAGCTTTGCACTCAGCCATGTACTGCTGGTGCTAATTAGGTTATGGATTTTGTGTTTGCACCTGCAGACTAAGAACTCTGACCTCTAAATCAGCCTCTGTTTGAAGTGTAAATATTGCTGGCCTCAAATTTCTGCTGCAGCACCGGGAGCTGAATGTGCAAGTCCGGCTCGAAATGATTTTTCCATTATGGAATTATTTAGGGAAATTTGATAAAATATGAATGAGCCGGGCTCGTGCAGGGTGCTAAATGAAATATGTAAGCAAGATGCTATCAGAGTGTAAGCCTATGTCACGGTTATTAAGGATTAATCACTGCTAATTAACTAGAAATTTTTTTTTTTCTCTGTCTCAGCACTCTCAGAGGCATCTCCCCCCTCCATTGATGAGCTGCCTCCACCAGCCCAAGAGCTGCTGGATGAAATTGGTAAGAGGCACTTCACCCCAAACGGTGGGAGGCTTTCCAGCTGTGCTCTGGCAGGATTTCTCCCAAACCATTCGTTGCCAAAATACAGAGAGCTTCCAAATTAGTTGCAGTAAATTATTAGGAAGCTGAGCGTCAACAGCTTAAATAACTGGCAGTCCTTGAAGTCTCTGCATTTCTCTGAGTTGGTTCCTTGCTGCTGCTGACAGCACACTGAGTGCAGGTGGAGTTTAACATGGAGAGGAATTTGGTGTACACTGAATTTTTCAAAGGTGTCCTGGAGCAATTCGTGTTCCCCATTAATGGAGAGGCAGCTGCACCCCCCAGGTGTCTGTGCAGAGCTCAGTGATTTACATTTCTTCTTGTGTTCACACCTCTCCTGTCAGAAAGTGTAAAAACTCCACGTGGTTTTCACTGGGAGGGTGTTGGAGGAGAGTTTGCTTTGTTTATTCATCATTAAGCTCTTCCTAAATTAACACCAGACATTGGCATAATCAAAATGTCCACCCTGACCTTATTTCCTCATTCACCAAAACAAGAGCCTGTGGAGGAGATTGGCATCATCAGTGATGCCATTAATGATGGTCAGGGGCAGTTTGTAGGTTAATATATTAAATAATTATAAACCATGTACAGCTTTTCCTCTAGGGTTGGATGGATGAAGTCATGTGGTACTTTAGTGTGTGGTCAACCTAGACCAATATGAAAATCATGCTGTTTTTAACAGAACACTTAAAGCAGCAAGATTCCATCAGCCCAGCCTTGGAAGGGATGGGATTGCAGGACTCCGGAGCGCGAGCGAACGGTTCGTTGCCAGCAGTCCCAGTGTAGAGATTAAAAATAGAAAATTCCATTTGCCTTGCTGCACAATGCCTCTGAGTCCTCCTCACTGTGTGTTCAGGCTGGAACAATTAACTGCAGTTTGCAGCTTGGTGCCCCCACCAGTGTTTGCTGCCTTTCCCTGTGTGTTCCCTCTCCAAAGTCCACGGGGAGCTGCTGTGGGAGGCTTGCAGGTCTAAGCATGAGAATTCATTCTCTGCTTTTATTGTGCCACTGTGGCTTGTGCTGTGTTCAGACACAGGTGACAACACCCACAAGGAGGAGAGGTGGTGGGTTTGATGTCAAATCCAATGAAGTTTCCATTCTGGGAGGGTGATTCAGTTCAGAAAGTGGCCGGTGCACCCTACCTGTTAATGTTCCTAATTCACCAGCATGAAATAATTCCTCTGATTTCACAGAGTAAGAAAATAGCTTCCACTGGGGTAATGAATATTGTATTTCCTGCTCTGTTACAAAGACAGCAGAGTGGTGAATCTTTGTGCTGCTCCAAATGCAAATGGTGCTAAGTGGGAATCATTTTTAGATGTACAACAAGTCAAGAGGAGCAGAAAACCTAAATGTTTATAGGCTGTGCTTTTTCTTTCCTCCTGTGAGTCACAAAGTGAGCAGCAGCAGCAGCAAAAAAAAAAAAAAAAAAAAAAGGCAGACAGAAAAAGGAAAAAAAAAAAAGGCAGAAGATGAGTTAAGTCTGTAAAAAGCTAAATAGCAGAGTCACTTGAGAATGATGCTGGCACATGTTTGGTTATCCTACAGCTTTGTTAAATCTTTTCCTGAGGGATGGAAGTTCGTTGGAGCTTCTTGTTTTTAGGGGGAGAGGACTGCAGCAGACTCTTGCTGGCTGCTCAGTCACTGTGGTTTTCTTGTATTTGCATAAAGCACAGCTATTTCAGACTCCCATTTTTCGTGGCAGCCTCGTGCTTCCTGCTTATCACAGCCCAGCAGAAGGGGCTGAAATAGTCCCCATTAGCCTAAACCTATGTTTAAGCCCATCACCATGAATTTCCAGAGGAGAAAATTCTCCATGGGATGCCCTTCCCAGCCCCAGAGTTCCTGGAGCTGTAGGGTCTCCCACTCTCTCAACCCTAAGCCCAACCCTAACCCTGATAAATCTTTGAGGGGAAATCACTGGATTTTGATCAACAGGCAAACCAAGCTGAGGTCCTCAGGTTTCCCTTGGCTTTCTCTCCCATATCTGGGATCAGAAGGGGGAAGATTAAAGGTTCATTTCCACGTGCATTTTGCATTTTTCAGTGGGAAACAAAATGTTGAGTCTGGAAATGTGTCGGAGTGAAATATTTATCTGGGCCTTGCTGCTCTGGCCACCTTTGACCGCCAGATAATGGGATTTTGTTTATCTGGTAGAAAATCAGGCCACTTAGGAAAGAGTGATTGAGAAGTGGGCAACTGGAAATTTCCCAAGTGCAGCAAAAAAACCCCCAACATTTTAATGTCTTTATTATCTTCCTTTGATACTAAAATCTTGCTGTTTGTGTGAATAGCTGCTGATCAAGTTAAAACGGAAAACAGAGAGTCAGAGAAAGAATCTGAGAGAAATGAGGAGGCAAATCAGAGTTTATGGACTAAGGAGTCACTTAATCTAGCAGAGGAGACAGAAAGGTATGAAAAAGGATGGGAAGGCATGTTTGAGTTAAACAAAAACTTAGAATTTTAACAAGACTCGATGCTTACAGAAAGCTTTAAATACCCTTGTGACTGTTTTATTTGAAATTTTGCAGCATGAACCTTGGCACCGTCTCTTTAAAAACTTTTATTTAACAGGGCTCACTCCAGTCTCGATGATATTTTGGAAAGAATGCTCCATGCAGGAGATGAGGAGATCCAAGAACAACCTCAGGGGCACACTCTTGGGTGAGCTGATAATTTATATTTCTGCTGAAAGGTTTATTTTGTGTGGTGTGCACAGATCTGTGCAGGACTTCTCAGAAAATGGGCTGTGACTCCTTAGGGAGTGGAGTGTCAGGGAACTTGCCTGGAGACATCAATGTTAACACTCCTACTAAATGGAGAGGGAAAAGAATGTTTTGTTAATACAACTTCCTGTAGGTGGAAAGCAAATACTTCAACAGGCTTGGAAGGCAGTGCTTGGTCTTCACAGAAATCAGAGATAATTTGACAGAATGGGGGAAGTTTTCAAGACAGAGAAAATGTGCATTAAGAGAAGAGAGTCATGAAAGCTTTTTATAAGGAAGAGTTTGTGGAAATGATTGTGTTTTCATGGCAGTATATTAGGAAATTTGAAGAACATGGCAGAAGTCATTTAAACATCATTTTAAGGAAAAGATTCATATCCCAAATAACTATTTTTCCTCTTAGAGCTAAAGATCAGAGCCCAGTAACTCTGAACAACTCCACGGTGAGTGCTCATAAGTCATCCCTCACTTCTGTCTCACTAAGGAACTAGAGACATTCTCGTGTTTGGCATCAGAATTTTCTGTTTCATCCTGTTTAAAAAAAAATAAAAAATGGGGATGATACACAAAATTCTGTCATTCAAGGGCTGCCAACCTCCAGGATCCAGAAGATGCTGGAAGGAAGAATGGAGTAGAGGAGAGTGGAGCCTGGGCTGGAGACAGAGCACCAGGAAGCTGTGCAGGGACTTCAGCAGGTGCTCTTTGTCTGTAGAGCTGCTGGATGCACCCAAAGTTTGAAATGTCCCCAAATCTCTGGTTACTTTTGGAAATACTGATGGTAATTTTTAAATGTAGAGAAGCCTGGGGGTGACATCACTGTGCTTGTTACTGCACAGCATTAGCAAGCTGTGCTTCTGTTTTTTGTCAGAGCCCCACAGCTGAGCTGGGATTGGGCTTCAGGGATTGAAATCAGGATTGGTTTCTGATCACCACGAGGGTCCTGGGTGATGCACCAGGAGCAGCAGAGCTGGGGCTGTGTTCTGCTTCCATTTGTGGCTGAATAAGTCAAGCAGAGAAACCTGCAGCACTTGATTCACCTGCTGTCCCTGGGGTGTTGTGTGGTTTTCGTGTCCTGAGCTGAATTTCCCTGTTTTTTTAGACCAGCACCCCAAGGATCAGAAATCCCACCCCCAACAGCAGCTGCCTCCAGCTCCACCCTTCAGGTGAGACTCTCTGTGAGTTAAACTGGAGTTGTGGTAGAAATATGTGTGTGTGGCATGAGCTGCATTCCTGTTTGCCATGGAAAAAGAGGCACTATGAAATCCCATGCCCTTCATCTTGTAGTTTAGATAAGAAAAACCAGCTGCATAACCAGTTTTCTCCTCCATTTTTTTTTTGTCCCCTGCAGGATAATTGTTTTGGATGAGAGCTCTCTCCATGATTAAAGCACAGAGTGAATAAGTTCTACACATCACCTGCTTGCTGCTGCTTGCACAGTGCTTAGTCTGTGAATTACAGCCCTTTTTGGCCACATAACACCTGTAAAGCTCAGACTTCCTTTAATAGCAGCAGCAAGTACAGAAAAAAAAATCTAATTCTCTGTATTCTGATATGTTTTGTAACTGGTTTGATGCCATTGCTGTGTGCACAGGCAGTGTCAATGTTGCAGAAGTGAAGTGGTTTTTTTACTGTCACATCCTTATGAAACTGGTTTTTGTTCTGCACGTGCACATTTTCATAAGCTAAAGGATTTCTTGCTCTGTTGCATTATGCAGTTTTCACATTAAAGACAAAATGATTGTAGTTCTGTGGGCTGCTGGTGCTGCTCAGGCACTAAATGTTTCCATGCTGGAGTGTTACAGCCCGTGTAGAGTCTGTTTTTCCTTGCTCATTAAATTTAACAAGGTAATTTCTTGTTTTCTCTTTACTTAGTGCTTTTGTGATCTAGTGTTGAACTGATTTGACTGATTAAAGGGATTAATTGCTGTGCAAAAAGCTAATGAGGAAAAGGCAGTGTTCTCCAGAGATTGCAAGTGCAGCAATATGTTCCTTGCCAGCATCAGACAAGAATGTGAAAAAAAAAAAAAAGTGGTTGTTATGAAGATACCTGATGTTTAATTCAACCACTTTTTTGGTAGGCCTCATCAAAAAAAAAAAAAAAAAAAAAAAAAAAAAAAAAAAAAAAAAAAAAAAAAAAAAAAAAAAAAAATCCCTGGATAAAATTGAGTTTGGATTAGAATTTTGATGGGCACAGCAATTTCATATTTAACATCTTTTTGTGATAAATGCTGTTCAAGGTTCAGGAGTGAAGGTTGTCCTGTTCCCCAGCAGACACAGGGGTTTGAGCTGCTTTTGCACATCTGGGTGTGTCAAGTTTTGCATCTTCATTCCTGTTTTTTGCAAGGAAATGCTCCAATTTTGTACCTGTTTATTTGGTTTAACAGCATGAATAAAAGTCTCTGAGGTTAGTGTGCTGCCATGTGGTTCTTTTTCTGGCTTGGAGGTTCATTTTTGGGGTGGTTTTGTTGGCTTTTCCGCTTGTTTTTAATGCTGCTTCCCATCATCAGACCGTGATAAAAGCAGGTATAGCTACAGCTGCTCCAGGGAGGATGTTGCAGAGGTGGGGGAGCTTTCTGAGGAAAGATGAAGAGAAAATAAAAATCTTTTCATGTGTCTGTCCTGTTGTGGCAGGGACAGAGCCGCAGAAGGGCCTCAGGATAACAGCGAGGCCTACAACAGGCCTCGCCCCGGGCTGTGACACAATTCTGCCCCAAAAAAAAGCTTTAATATTTTCTAACCCAGGATTGTACCAACCTGGATTCTCTGTGTGGGACTTGTGTACTGCAGGCAGAAGGATTTTTATTTCTGGTAGGAGCAGCTGGAAGCAGATCCTGCTCCCCACGGCCCTGAGGCTGCGTTACCTGCAGGGGACTCAGGGTGCAAAAGTCAAATTGCAAATTTTTATTGTGTGATCCCCGTCCTTGGTGGCTTGTGACTTATAAATGAGGGGTCGTTTCCTTTCACTTTGGGCCGTGTTTTTGTTGTGTTTCAGTCTTGTCCAATGAAATAAAAAGTAGCTGAAGCCCGTGGGGCTGCAGCAGCGTGGTGGATTTCACACGCACAGAATTATCCATCACTTTTGGGCTGCAACATGTGAAATCTCAGCTTCCTGCATTTCTTTAGGAATAGAATTCCTCCTGTTTGCATTTCTTTAGGAATAGAATTCCTCCTGTTCTGTTTTATCTTGTGGGACCAAATGGTGAGCAGGCTGTGAACAGTTCCCCTATCTTCTTTTAATCTTCACGTGGAGAATTTTTATTTCTGTTGGTGGAGGGCCTTTCAAGTAGCCCCATAGCCTGTCTGATCTCCTTATCAGGGCCAGAGCACAACAGAGATTTCAGTTTCTCAGCTGCTTGTGCTTTCCCAGATTTAAGTTCAGCATGAACGTGAATCATCCCGATAGCGTAAAGCACGGGCACAGAAGCTGTAATTAACAGGAACAATTAAACAAGGACCAGTGCGAGACAGCAGAGGAGATCAGAGGGGCCCATCTAATGCTGCTTTTCAGCTTCCCAGAGAATGAAAGCCCAATTAATTAAATTAAAACAGTGATACTGAGCTGTTCTAATTCCTCTCTGAGCCCTGTGAGCTGAGCTGTTTTGCACAGCAGGAGAGAGGGAGGCTGAGACACAGGGATGGGGATGGGGATGGGGATGGGTGTCCTGTCACCCCACACCAGGTCATGGAATCATGGAATGGTTTGGCTTGAAAAGTCCCATAAATATGATTTAGTCCCACCCCTCTGCTAGCTTCCACCAGAGCAGGTTGCTCCAACGTGTTTCATTCCTTTGCACTGGGCTGGTTTGGGGAATTTTTTTTTGTTGTTTTATTTTTGGTTTGAAGCAGAGAATTTCAGATGGTGAAAGAAAACACCCCCAAACCCTCAGTCTCCCAAATCTCATCATCCTCCGTGGCAGTGCAAATTGCTGGGGTGCCTGGCTGTGGATCACCTCATTTTGAAAGCAATTTAAGGGTTCAGGATCAAAAACCTGTGAGACAACTCTGAAGGCAGGCAGGCAGGCTTTTTTTAGAGATAGAAGAATTAGGTGAAACCCAGTTTCAGCAACTTGCTGACTTCAGTATTGCCTTTAGAAGCCTTTCCTGGGCTCCTGAATGACAGAATCTGCCTCCAAAAACAGAAGTGTGATTGCAGCTGGGGTAGATAAACACTGTGATTTGAGATTTAAGATGAGGTGTGAAGCTGCAGAGCTTCGTGGAGGTTTTTTATCTTTTAAATTTTCCTCACAGGCTTTGGCATCCTTTGTTTGCTGCTGGTGGGCAGTGGTGCCTCTGCTGTGCCTTGGGGCCTGTTACCACTTGTGTTTTCACCCTTGCTGGGAAATCAGTGGATTCAGACCTTTCCTTATTGCATTAACTCTAAAAAAAAAAAAATAAAATCACTTTGTGTCTGGTTTTTTTTTTTTTTTTCTGGTTTTCTGTAGAGATGTTTGTGGCACTTGCCATGAGGGATGTGCCAGCTCTGGTGGCAGGAGGGGATGTGTTTTCTGTCAAACCCTCTATCAGCCAATAAAACAGATGAACTGCTCAGTGTTTATTAGTGTTTATTAACACAGTTGGCTCTTAAACATTCCTGCTGGCTTTATGCCAGATTTACAGCATCTCCCTGAACTTCACAAGAGGACCATGCATTGCAGACAGGGCTGGGTCTGTGTGGGGATGGTAACAGAACATGTTCCACCTGACTCTGGGCCAAACAGCAACCTGGGATGTTGTGCACTGAGGAAAAAATTACTGTTCATTTTTAATTCTGTGTTCTTGAAAGGCTCCAAGGTGAGGGGCTGGGAGGGAGGGGGTTCTTTAGGAGAGTGAAATACTGAAAATCTGCCATGTTTCTCCCATGATGGGATGGCTCCTCACCTGCAAAAGACACTGCCACGTCTTTTTTTTTTTTTTTTTTTTTTTTTTTTTTTTTTTTTTTTTTTGGTGGGGGCCCTCTCCAACCTCTGAGAGCCCCCATCAGCTCCACCCTGAGCCCCTCTGTGCTGCTGTGGGTGGCACAGGCAGATCCTGGAGCTGGCACTGGCGCAGGCAGGATGTGGCAGCTGTCACACAGGGTGGGATGGTGTCACCTTGTTCCTCAGCCCCTCTGCAGCGCCCTGGGGGCTGGGAGCAGCTGGAGAGGTTTTCCCCATCCCCCGGGGGTGGTAACCACAGCACAGCATTCCCAGCAGGCAGCTCTGGAACTGGGCAGGGAAGGAAGGGGCAGGTTATTTGTGGCAGCAGAAATCCGGCGTCACCTCGAGACTCGGCAGGTTGGACGCTGGTTATATTTTGGGAAAGATCTCTGTCTATTCCCAGCCCAACTATTTGCAGTTTATGGACAATAAAAGTTTCATTCTGTTTGCTTTGTGCCTTCAACGAGCAGCTTGTGATCCAACATTAAGTTGCCTGACCCCATAAAACCATGGAAGCGGAAAATGAGCTCTTGTTCGGGCTCGCAGGCTGCTCCCTCCCTTCCCATTTTATTCCCCAAATCCTTGCTGCTTACACAGCAACCCCGGGATCCAGCCTGTGACCACACTGCCAGATAGGATAGATGGTTCCTCCAGGATTTTGGGATCTGTTCTCCAGTAGCCCCACTGAAGCTGTGGTTGCTTGGTTGGTTTGGAGCTTTCTCTCTCACCTGTTTGTTCATGAAGACGTAGATGATGGGGTTGTAAACCGTGGCCGTCTTGGAGAAGTAGGAGGGCAGGGATGCCAGGGCTGGCTGGATGACAATGTCCTTGGTGGTGGCCACCACCAGCGCGAAGGTGGTGTAGGGCAGCCAGCAGGTGAGGAAGGCCACCACCATGGCCACCACCATGCGCGTCACCTCCCTCTCCGCCTGCTGCGTCGTGTCCGACTCCTGCTGCTGCGCCGCGGCCTGCGGGGAGTTTGGGAGAGAGGGAGATGCCTGTCAGCAGCTTGGAGCAGCAGCCCCATCCCTTGGGAGCCCTGGTGGCAGTGCCAGGAGGTGCCAGCTGCTTTGGCTGTCCCCAAAACCTTCCTTGAGGCTCTTCACCCCGCTGGAGGTGGGAACAGAAGAGCGCGGGCTCACCCGAACCGGGCGCACTTACCGCCCGCAGGGTCAGCAGCAGGTTGGTGTAGGAGAAGAGGATCAGGCTGAGGGGCATCACAAAGCAGGTGACAAACAAGGCCAGGATGTAGCTGCTGTTGTTGCTGCCGCCCGTGTACCAGTTGGGCCCGCAGGAGGTTCTCAGGCCTGGAGTAAAGGTTGGGAATGAGCCTGAACCACTTAGGGCTTGGATCAGGGCTCAGGGATGTGCTCCAAAACAGCCATGCCACCCAAGCACCTCTCACACTTCCATCCCCAAGGGCCTGGAGATCAACCACCCAGGGGGTTTGGCTGGCCAGATGCCCTCTGTGAGTTGTTGTGGGGTTGTGCCAGGCTCCTACAAGAGCGGGTTTGGGCTGGGTGTGCTGGTCCAGCAGCCAGAGCAGCTCCTGGCTCCAATAAGTAGGGCTGCAGAGTGTCCTGCCGTGAGGAACTTCCAAACAACAGCCTCCAGGAGAGGATTATTGGCTGAGCAAGCAGGAGATAGTAAGAGGAGAGGTTAACCCTTTAAACTCCAGCACAGACCCTCTCCAGCTACCCCAGGCTTGAAAACAAGACGCAAGGAAGACAACACCGTGGAGTCTGATGCACATCTCCCCTTACCTTCAGGCACGTAGCTGCTCCAGCCCAGGAGTGGTGGGGTTGTCCAGAGCAGGGACCAGCCCCAGGTGAAGGCACAGCCACTGGCAGCGTGCCGGTGCTGGAACCGAAAGTCTCCCAGGGGTCTGCAGACCACCAGGTACCTCTCCAAGGCCAGGATGGCCAGGGACCACAGCCCCACGATGCCTGTGGGGACAGCGAGGGGTTGTGCCTCAGGGACAGCAGGTTCTGCTGCCTGTGCTGGGACGTGGTAGATGATGATCTGGTTCAAGTAAATATTGTTTGAACAAGCAGTCGGATGTTTCTTCTCCTTACAGCAGGGAAAGCTGAGCTATTTGGCTGTTAAAAACTGTGATTTTGGCACTGCTTCTCCCACAGCAGGGACAACTGTGAGATTTGGCCCTTAGAAATGATGTTGGCAATGGGTGGCTGTGACGCCTTGTGGTTGCAACAACAGTTTCCTCAAGGAGAGGTTCTGTGCAATTTCCCACTCTGTCAAGACCAAGACTGGTCTTGGTTGGCACAGCAGCCAGCAGCTATGAAATGCATCCCAAACAAGGATTCTCCATGTCCCCAAGAGGCATTTCCCACTCTGTCAAGACCAAGACCAGTCTTGGTCTTGGTTGGCACAGCCAACCATCTCCCCAACCCTTCCCTGCGCTAAAGTGAAGGACACGAGTTCCCCAACGTGAAAGCCTTGACTTTAGGTGGTGAAACATCTCCAAAGCCCCTCTGCTAAACCCAAAAGCACCGAGGCGGGTCGGGAATTCATCTCCTTACCTGTCAGGGACACCATGAAGCCCTCCAGCTGGCAGAGCCGCTCCCCGAACACGAAGAAGCCGCTGATGTTGTTGGAGAGGCTGACGGAGCTGCCGCAGAGCGTCACCAGCAGGTTGGCCACGGCCAGGTTCACCAGGATGTAGTTCAGGGGCGAGCGGAGCTTCTTGTGCTTGATGGACACCACGATGACCAGGCCGTTGAGCACCGAGGCTGAGGCCACCACCAGCCCCATGAGCACGGCCACCGCCAGGTACATGGCCCGGGGGGCCTGGTGGGGCCACTGGGGGCCATCAAAAGGCCCTGGGGTGCTGTTGTTTGGGGGCTCCTGGGAGCTGTCCATGGAGCAGCAGCACCTGGGCCAGGTGAGCTTCCCCAAAAGTGGAGCCTCTTTTATAGAGCAGGAGGGGCTGACGTGCCCCAGGAGCAGCTTGGCGTTCAAATACCTTAAGCTTTATTTTAATCTGAGGGGTTTGTCCTCCTGCTTTTTGTAATCAGCTCTTTATTCCCAAGGGGATAAAGAGTGACTTAAACAAAAATCTGATGGCTGAACAGAGCATCATTTAATTGAGTAAATATTTTTTTTTTCCCTCGTGCTTTCCAGCTGGATTTTCCTGTAAGCCTTGCCTTGGCACCTGGGGCTGGACAGCATTCCCTGTGCCCTGGGTTTGCTGGGCTTCAAGGCCACTAAGTACATATTAAACATAAATAAATATAAATATACATGCAGTATGTATGCTTAATTGGGCCATGTATATGTCTTTTCTCCCTACACATATATATCCCCATATATGTATTTTTATAAATACTTACAAGTACATATATACTATACATATATAGTATACAAGTATAATATATATCCCCATATATGTATTTTTATAAATACTTACAAGTACATATATACTATATATATATAGTATACAAGTATACGAGTACTTGTATATATTTATGTTATATATATACATATATGCTATATATGTATATAGATAGCATAAATATGTATATATTATATATGCCAAGCAGCCCCCTATACTCTGGCCTAAAACCATGTCTCCCCAAACCCTTGCCATCCCTCTCCAAATTCAAAAGCTGCACCACCAGCATCAACCTTTTTCTTTTTTTTTGTTTTGTTTTTAAATTTTTATTTTTTTTAACCTTTTTATTTTCGGTTCTCGTTATAAATATTAACAAATCTGACCAAAAGTACACAGATAGGTAATACCGAAATACAAAAGTCTCTCAGGATGCAGGTAAGGACGGTTTCTGCAGCCTTTCACATGGTAGCAAAACATTGGTATCAAACATTTCACGAGGCCTGGCATGACAACCACCAACTCTGCATGCAGCTGGGACGAGGGACGGAGTGTCCACTTAGAAAAGACCGGGGTACAAAGTGAAGGAACCCACACACACGTGTCCTACTCCACCTCAGGCATCAACCACTTTCATAGGCTGGGTTAAAAAGGATGGATTGGAAGGAACTTTGCCAGAAAAAGGGAGGCACAGCCATCCTGGTTGCTCCTGGAGCTTCCCTGGAAGCCCAGACCCCCAACCAGGCTTTAAGGTGCTGGACCAGAAAGGATTAGTGGGAACATCCGACTTGACAGGCTGCCAGCATTCAAATAAAATCCATGCATATCTGCAGGATGCATTACAAATATTAAGTTATTAAAAAAAAACACCAAACCCCTATGAATGTTGGGTTTTTTTCCTTTTATCTCCCCCCTCCCCCGATATCAAACAAGGTGTAACACAATTGTCACTTGGAAAAGTAAACATAGGTTTCCATTGCTTCCCAAGGAAAAAAAAAAAACCAAAAGAAGTTGGCAAAACACAGGGCTTGGAAGCTGAGAGTAACTGAGACCCGTGGGGAAAGAGCAGCTCTTCCTAAAAAATCATTGTTTAAAGGCTTCAAAACGTTTTGGGAATGGTGCAGCATTTCCTAGAAAGTTTTAGCCCATCCCACTGGGTGTCTGGTGGGATGAGGATGAAGAGACCAGCCAAGGTGGATCACAGAGGATGGTATCTGGGATTATTATAATATTAATGTATCATTACTGTGCCACATTAATATTACTGTGCCCTAAACAGAAATTTATTTGGCTCGGACGCTGTTTGAGGCAGAAAATGAATCAACCTCACGGCCACGCCGAACTGCAAACACAATTCCAGCTCAGCTCTGAGGCTCGGCCCCTTCCTGATTTAATGGATGAATTGGAAAGGGATGAAAAAAGGAAAAAAAAAAAAAAAAATAGAAAAAATTCAGCCTGAAAGCTGGCTTTGCTGGAAAAGCAGCCGTGCTGCTGCATGGCATGCTTTCATTAGGAGCAGCAACAGCCAGGCTGTTCCAGGGGAGATTTTCATTCTTGCCTCCCAAAGGTTGGGAAGCTGCCTGACCCCAGGAGGAAAACTGTGCCCTGCACAGCTCTGCTGCCTTCACGTGAGCTACAGGAGAGGACGAGCACGACATTCCCGGGGAGGAAAAAGCGAAACGCTCTCCCCCCCCAGGCTGACACAATCATTCCAACGGAGGAGCTTTAAATGCAAAAAAAAAAAAGACTGGTTAGGCCTGAACCACAGAGACTGACAAACCACCAGAGATATGGCACAAGCTGCCCCGAGGAGGCAGCTCTGGGTTTTCTGTGTGTGTGTGTGTTTTTTCTTTTTTTCAGGGACGCCTTTTGCCGATGCCGGACACACGGACGCGGACGGACGCACTCATTGTTGCCACTGACTTGCAAGGCAGCGAGGAGGAGGTAACAGAGTACAGCCAGGATTTTTGGGGGGGGGGAAAGAGGAGCCAGACTGCAGTGCATGCAGGGGTGCACACCTGCGTGGGCGTGAGCGTGAGTGTGCACGTGCATGCTCGAGAGTGGGGCTGCGAGTGTGGCAGGGCGCGGAACAGGCGGTTGTTTTGTGTTTTGTCTTTTTGTTTTTTTGTTTTGTTTTTTTTTTATCCCAGAGCGAACCACCTGCGCTTGCTCCCCTGGGAAGGGCTTCCCTGCAGCCAGGCCCTGCTCTGGGGTGTCCTGGCTGTCCTGGCATCCCCCGATTCCAGAGCTGGGAGGAGCCCAAAGGCTGTGGAGCTGTGGCCCCGCTGGGGCTCAGTCGCTGAGGACGGCGCCCGGCAGCTCGTTGGTCAGCGTGTGCCAGCGCTCGATTTTCTTGTCCTTGTTCTTCAGGCAGTCGAACCAGTGCTTCAGCCGCTCCCCTTTGGCGTTAATTCCTAACACGACTCCGCCTTGGGAGGGAGACAGAGAGAGGGAGAGGTGTTGGGGGGGGGGAGCATCGGCTCTGCCAGGGATGCTGAGAGATGCCGAGGGACACCGCGGGGGGGATGCTGGAGGGAGCCGGGTGATTCAGCATCCTCACGGCATCCACAACCTGATGTGAAACCCAGCCCAAATTCCTCACCCCCCCCTCATGGCTGTGATCTGGGACCTGTCCCAGGCAGTGCCCCTGTCCCAGGCAGTGCCCCAGTGCCAGGCAGTGCCCCTGTCCCTCGTGCCAAGGGCTCACTGCAATCACAGTGGCTGTCGGAGGTACCGGGCACTTGTCAGTGATAAATCACAGTGACCAGCAACAAAATCACAACAAGGCCAGACATCCTACAGAGATAAATGAAACCTCCCTGTTAAACCATTTTTTTTTTTTTTTTTTTTGTCACTCAGAGGAAAACATCTGAAAACAGAAGGGGAGAGGCAGGTGCATTTTCTCCCTGCTTGGATGCTCCTTGAGATGCTCAGGTGCAGGGGAGGGATAAAAGCAGAACTGAAACCCAGCGAGAATGAATGTGGGCGTGGAGGACAAACTGGGAGGCTGCAGGAGTGCAGGAGGAATAAGAGGCACAGAGAGTGAAGATAAATAAAAAAGAAGTCAAGGAATCCTTCTGGAGTGTGCCACTCACCTATGAAATCATTGGATTTTCCAATATCATAGTCCCACACTGTGACTTCTAAGGTCTTCTTTGCCAGGTCACCGTGCTTTATCTCATAGAAAAACTCCTGTGGAGGAGCAGAGGCAGAGTCAGGATGAAGCAGGGGCTGCCCATCCTCCTCCTCAGGCTTTGCTGCCCACAGGGAGCCCAACCCCAACCCCTCACACAGTGACTAAGGTGGTGGTTTTTTATCCTTTGTGTCTGAGGTTAAGAAAAGCCCCTCGGTGAGAACCACACCCACCCCAAACCCACCTCATTGAACTCGGGGTTCAGCGTTTTCTTCTTCACCGCTGTCTTGTGCTTGGATTTCTTGTCCTCATCTGGTTTCAAGTAACTGCAACGAGACCAGGGCAGCCCAGTGGGTCCCAGGGAGGAGGACAGGAGACCACGGGTGAGGGGACATCAGCTCCTGAGCAGATCCTGGGTGAGGTGGGTGCCTGAGCCCCCTGAACCTCCAGATCCTCCTGCCCTGCTCTCCCCTGCCAAAATGCTGGGGATGGCTGGGAGAAGGCAGCATTTCCCCACCTTAGAACCAAGCCCAGCTGCTGTCAGAGCACCGATTATCCCATCTCCAGTCCCTAGGGGACACTGGCACTGCACACACGCTCTCCAAACCCAGCACGCCCAGCCCAGGACCCAGCACATCCAGACTCGGGACTGTGTGACTGGTCTGCTCATGCAGAGCCTCTCCAGGAGACAGGAACCACATGCAGTGTGGAAAAGGGAGCAGGAGTGAGCAGCTTTGAGCTGTTCCCGGCAGATATTCTGCAGCACAGCACCAGAGCTGGACAGCAAACAAGATTAAAGTGTCATCAGGCAGAGAGGGGACCTGAAATGTGGGCCAGGCCCAAGTCAGTCCCTCGTGGGTTTGTGCTGCTGCCGTGCCTTTAAACATCAGTTCTGCTTCCTTGCTACACGTTCCACATCTGGCTCATAATTAAAAAAAATTAGAGCTTGTACCGAGAAGCATCACTTTGCTATCTGCTCTGATCCCAGCCCTGCAGATGCAATCTCCTGTGGATGGCACAGGGGACACCCAAAACTGCCTGGGTGCAGTGGGAATTGAGCTGCTCGGGGACTGACCCTCCCAACGAGCATCTAAAAAAGCAAGAGGGGATTTTTATACAAACACCTCCGCCCCTAAAAAAACAATTAAACAAGAAGGTGACAGTGTGCTGCTGACAAACTCCGTTACTGAGTCTCCCAGGTGTGTTTTCTCCAGCAAACACCATCCCTGAAAGCGCACAAATTTGAGTCGGGACAAGGAGGGAGGGCAGGCACCTCCTCGCCGTGGCCACCCCTTCTCTGCAGAGAGCCAAATTTGCCAAATGCCACCCCCCCGAAAACACCAGCAGCCGTGGCGAGGCAGGGGACAACCCCGCGGGGACAACCCCGCACCACCACCGAGCCCTGCGCCCACCTCACCTCCGCAAGCTCTGCCCAAAAATTGCCGGGGAACAACGCCCCGGGGCAGAGGCAAGCTGCTGCCTGACGGCCTCATTTGCATCTCCTAATGACAGCAATTAATTCCCCGCTGCGGGGAGAGGCGGCAGGGCTGCTGGGGACACTCACATTTTGACGTAGGGGTCGGAGTAGCCGTTGGCGTCCATGGCAGCCAGGTGTGCGCAGCGCAGGATGCCCACCTGCAGCCCCTGCTTCTGCGAGACGTACTTGAGGGAGATGAGGATCCTGCCACGCTCCTCCAGCGACTTGTCCTCTGTTTTATCTATCTGGGGAGGGAACGCACCCTGTCCGGGATGTGGCCACAGCCAGACACCTCCCCTGCCAAGGGATGCTCTTTCCCCACCTCCCTGATTGTGTCTGAGGGGACAAGCAGCTCCGCGTTCCCACGTGCCACAGGGAGAATCGCAGGATTTTAGGTTGGAAGAGACCTTCGAGATCAAGTCCAACCCAGGCTCAAATACCTCAACCAGACCTCAGCACCCAGTGCCACACCCAGTCTTTTCTTAAACACATCCAGGGGTGGTGACTCCACCACCTCCCCGGGCAGGCCATTCCAATACTTTATCACTCTTTCTGTGAAAAACTTTTTCCTGATATCCAACCTGGATTTCCCTTGAGCTTAAGACTGCGTCCTCTCATTCTGTCAGTTGTTGCCTGGAGAAAGAGACCAACCCCCAGCTGACTGCAACCACCCTTCAGGGAGTTGCAGAGAGTGATAGGATCACCTCTGAGTCTCCCTTTCTCCAGGCTGAACACCCCCAGATCCCTCAGTCGTTCCTCACAGGGTTTGTGCTCCGACACAGACGCTGCTGCACCCGCGATTCCGAGGTGGGGTGAGGCTCTCAACCTCCTTCACTCACCGGCAGCTGCTTCTCCAGGCAGATGTTGAAGTTTTTGGTCTGGTTGGGTTTCAGCTTCTTCAGCGGGATGCGCGTCTCCCCGATGAACTCGTTGTGGCGGAACTTGTCCTCGTCACACACCGAGATCCTGCAAGGGGCGCGGGCTGAGCGCTGGGGAGAGGGGAGCGGCTGCCCCCCCCTGCCCTGCAGCTCCCCCCGCTGAGGTCACCCTGCCCCAGGCCACGGGCACGGCACCTCCTCTGCAGGCAGCTGGAATGCAGCTGGAAAGCAGCTGGAAAGCAGCTGGAATGCAGCTGGAATGCAGCAGGAATGCAGCAGGAATGCAGCTGGAAAGCGGCTGGAAAGCGGCTGGAAAGCGGCTGGAAAGCGGCTGGAATGTAGCAGGAATGCAGTTGGAAAGCAGCTGGAGAGCAGCAGGAATGCAGCTGCAATGCAGCTGGAATGCAGCTGGAAAGCAAGTGGAATGCAGCTGGAAAACAGCTGGAAAACAGCTGGAAAGCAGCAGGAATGCAGCTGGAATGCAGGTGGAGTGCAGGTGGAGTGCAGCAGGAATGCAGCTGGAATGCAGCTGGAATGCAGCTGGAATGCAGCAGGAATGCATCCAGCTGCTGGCACAGCCCAGCCAGGGCAGCTCAGGGTGTGAGTCTCTGTGTCTAACTGCACACCCCGGCCCAGGCAGTGACTGAAGCAGACGCCTCAGCCGTGCTAATGACTCTCCCATTAAAACACCGGAGCCGTCAGTGACTAAAGCAGAATTACTCGGAGTTGCTGGAGCTGCATTTTGCCCGGCCATGGAGGCTCTTCCCCCGTCCTCCCTTGGACTGTGTGGCTGGGAGAAGGCAGCTCCCCACACAGCTCCTTCCCTCCTCCCCGAGGAGCTCGGGCCCTGCGGGGAGCCTGGCAGCTCCCAGGGTGACCCTGGGCACAGAAGGGCTCTGCCACCTCCTGTCCCACCAGCCAGATAGGATTTCCACAGCCAGGCCATGGAAAACATCACACCTTGGGCAGGTGGAGCTCCCCCAGGCCCTGCTGGGATCCTGGGATGCATCCCAGTGACGCAGCTGTGGCCGAGGGCAGTGACGTGGTGCTGAGCCCGGGCTGTTTTCCATGGAAAAGCTAAAAATGCCTTTCCCTGAGCTGGCAGCTAATGAGTCATTCCTCTGCTGCTTCCCAGCCCGGGCGTCAGGAGAGACGACAGAGGAGCGAAGTTGGTGCCTGCAGGGAGCCTCTGCTTCCAGAAGGGCGCCTTGAGGGACCAGATGTTCCCCAGCTGTGCTGGGAACGGGGAAATCCATCCCACCCCCCTCCAAAGGGAGCATCCTGCATCCCCACTGGGGCCACCCTGGCTGGGCTCCCTGCCCATGAGGGAAAGGCATTTCTTTTCCCTTTAAAAAAACCAACAATGCTCTTGGAGTGTCTTTTGGGTACCCTCTGATGTCCATCTCCCCACGGGTGGCACTTCTGCCTCCAGGAACCACAGTTAAGGGGGAAAAGAATTTAAAGGTAAATAATTCCCTGTGATCCCACCTGAGAGTCACTAAATGCACACCACACCTCTGGCCTGCTCAGCAGCTGGAGGGTTTATCCACGGATGGCTTATCCATGGATGATTTATCTACTTCTCTATTTATTATTTTTATATACTTATTATTATTATATATAATATATAATTTCGATGACAAAATATAAAAAAATATAAAATATAAAATATAAAAGATGTATTATATAAAATATATACTACGTATTATATAAAATATACAATATATTATTATGTAATATATTAATATATAATACATAATATAGTATATATTATAGTATATATTTTATAATATATACAATACTATATCTTATAATATTTTATATATTATAAGATATAAAATATGCATTATATAAATATATAATAGGTATTATATAAAATATATTATATTATATTATATTAATATTTTTATATATTATATTTATCTATTATTATCCCTATAATTATTATACATTTAGCTATTGATGGTTTATCTGTGGATGCCTTAGTGCCTTATCCAAGGATGGTTTGAGCACCCTCAGGCTCACAAATGAGTCACAAGGAAGTCTCAGTGCCACAGCACAAAGATCTGGGCTGGGGAGCAGCAGAGAAAAGGGATTTGGGGAAAAAAAAAAATGACACCAGCAGGAAAACAGGGAATGCTGCTCTCCAGAAAACTGTGGCTGGATGCAGCGTTACTATAGATACCCACGGAAAAAACCACCCCACCACAGCGGTGAGATCCTCAAAGAGAGTCTGAAATGCAGGCACGATGTTCCCCATTTCCTCCCCTCTTTCTTGTGAGGAACAAAACCAGCAAAGGAGCAGCAGCAGCTCCAGAGCCAAGGCTGCACTTGCCAGAGGTGTGGAAGGAACCCTGGCCCTCTGGGGGGAACAGGAGGGGACAGGAGGGGACAGAGCCTCACACCCAGGATCTGTGGGAGCAATTGTGGAGTGGTGCCGGCTCCTGAGCACTCGGGGAGACTGGGTTTGGCCTCTTTTACCTCATAAAAATGTGAGTAAGGATTCTCCTGACAACGTCCAGGTACAGCCCAGAAGCACAGCAAGATCCCAAACACAATGTCCTGCTTGCTGGGAGGACTCAGGAGCCTCAGGATGGGTAAAAACTCAGGAAGGAAACAGGGAAAACTCCAGTGGTGGTGGCAGGGAGAGCATCTCCAGTGTCACACTGGGAGAAGCCTCACTTCCCATCAGGGACACGGGAAGTCCTTTGGGAAGTGTTTTTTTGGCACTTCTGCAGGGCCTGGGAGCACTGCCCTGAGCAGCACAGTGGAGCTGGAGACACCTCCAGGTCTCTCCCAGCCCCATTTTCTCTCTGGCACCTCTGGCCACCTCTCCTGTCACCCGTGTGTGATGCCCAGAGGGGGTTTGGTGTCGGGCTCAGCCCCCAGGCCCAGCTCCTCTTCCCAGCTGCAATTCACCCCCTCTGGAATGGGATTCCCGGCACTGCCGTGCCCTGGCCCATCAGGGAGGGCGGTGAGCTTTGAGGGAGATGAGCAGGAAGCTCCAGCCCCAGGCCCTCCCTTTGGAAAAGGCACAATGTGATCACACCGGCTCGGATTTCATGACGTGATGGAATTTTCGTGCCTTTATGGGTTAGAAAATCCATCCCAAACAGCACGAGATGCCTCTGGCAGCCTCCTTCACCTCCCACCCCCAGCCTGTCACTGGAGCTTCACCCCTTTCTCATCTCTGCTCACTAATCCCAATCCCCCCAGCCTGGTGCTTCATTTGATATCCTCACTGTGGGGTCCTGATCTTTACATTCAGGGCTATGAAAACCACCTTGGAAGGAAACTAAGCAGCAAATGAACAATCACTGCTCATTAAACTTCTCCTCCCTCCTACTCAGCCCGGGCTCCTGGGTTACAGTCCTGACTCACTGCACAGCTCCAGCAGCTGACTCACGGCTTCTGCTCCCTCACACGAGTTCCTCGGCCCCTTTCCCGGTGTGGAAAGGGGGAATGGGGGTCAGCAAGGAGCCTTTCCCACAAAAACACACAGAGCAGAGCCTGAGAGGCATCCCCTGTGTCTAGGATCCCTTTATGGCAACATGGAAAGCTCTCCACGATGAGCAGGTGATGCTGGATTAAGGACGGGCAACACCAGGCAGGGAGGCAAAATAACATCCTGGGAAAGCCCAGTTCTCCAGAAAATGAAAGGAGGATTCCATCATGGGCTCCACCACAAAATGCCTCCAAGTCTGAGCACAGAAACCACAGCAGAGCTGAGTTGTAATTACAAGTGCACCTGCAATTCCAAGCCAACCTCATTCACCCAGAGTAAAGCAATTCGGGACCCCAAACCTTGAAGTGGCTGCACTCCGCCTCTTAGTCCTGATCAAATACTATTTTCTGAATAATACATTTAATGAGTCATGATGTTTGTCAAACACATGATTAAACAAAGAATTCCTGGCATTCGTGGGCTCGCTGAGCACCCCATGAATAATGCATCACCTCGCCAATAGATCTGGATGTGAATAATTGTATCCAATATCTGGCCAGCTCGGGGTATTTATTATGAATGCAATTTATTTATTGCATATTACATGTATTATTTAAATGGAGGTGATTGTGTTCTGCCTGTTCCACTTTTCCCCTGCAGCATTTCTCTGCCTCCCCTGACGTTGCACCCTGTGGTCAGAGTCCAGGTGGGAATGGGGGCTCCAGGGTGGGATTTTCCCCTCGGTGCTGGCAGGGAATCTGTCCCCAATCCCATCCATCTGTGCACTCCAGCGTGTTTTGCGTGGCTCTGAACCTGCCTTTTCCCAGGCTGGTGGGTGGCTTCATCCCTGCTAAGCCTTGGGCTACACTCAGGGATATTTAATTCAATGAATGGATGAGACCTTTCGAGATCCTCCCACCCGCCGTGCTCCACCAAATCCCAAATATCTGCTGGTTTTTTTTGTGAGGGGGTTGGTTCATTAACAAAATCCTGCCTGCCAGAGCAATTAGCTGGGCTGCCTTCACCTCTCCTTCACCCCGGGGAGGTGAACCCTGGTGGCTCCTGGGGTCTGTGACAGCAAAGCCACTCCACCACCTTGGACAGGGCCAGGCAGGGAAGAGGGAGAACCTGTCTCAGGAGGGGATCCAACACCCAGCTCTCTGGGATGTCCCTGCTCCAGCTGCTCTGACAAATGCCACTTGTCCCCTCCAAAAAGGCTGCAGGCACTGGCAGAGTGCCCCACACCAGCACCACCCCTCCAATCCATGCTGGACACGTCCCACCAGGTGGGCAGGGAAGATTTCTGGGTGCTTTTCCAGCTTCCCTGACGCATCTCCAGGCTGCAGAGAGGCGAAGGCTGGAGGCAGCTTTGATCTCTGCCTTTATTTTCACATTAAAGAGACTTTGGAATTGCATTCCCTGCCCAGGCTCAGCACTGGGGAGGCTCCCAGGGAATGGTCACTGCCCAGAGCCAGGGGAGCATCACTGATGCTCTTTCAAGCAGCACCAGCTGCCTGGCACGAGCTTCTCCTGATTAGCAGAGGGAAAACCAGCGTCCTCCTGGCTTTGAAGTTGGCTTTTCCTGGTGGAAAAGGAGATATTTTGAGGAGAAGATGGGTGGGTGAAGCACAGCACCCAAGGCAGGGCAGTGCATGGAGATGCACTGGGAGAGAGAAGGGCCAGCTCACTGCAGAGAAGCAGCTCCAGCCACACCAAAACACTGACAGATGGTCAGCTTAGATGGGATATTGGGAAGAAATCCTTCCCTCTGAGGGTGGGAGGCCCTGGGAGGCCCAGGCTGCCCTGAGAAGATGTGGCTGCCCCTGGATCCCTGGAAGTATCCAAAGCCAGGCTGGACGAGGCTTGGAGCAACCTTGGATAGTGGGAGGTGTGTCCCTGCCCAAATGAGATGATCTTTAAAGTCCATCCAGCCATTCCCCTGAGGACTGAGGGGTCCCAGGTGGGCTACAGGGGTGTCCATGCACAGTTTTGAGCTTTGGGGAGGGCACAAGGAGCTCCCCAGCACCCAGGCTGGCAGGCAGGAATGGGATGGGGCAGTGCAGGGAGAAAGGCAAATCTATCCTCCTCACAGATATTTTGGGTGCATCCCCCATCCCACAGCTCCCTGCTGCCTCCAGGATAAACAGCCCTTCCCAAGGGAGCAGCAGCTCCCAGAGCCCTGACAGAGTGGGGGTCCAGCCCTCCTGCTCCCTGTCACCTTCCAGCAAACAACTCAGCCAACATCTCCTTACAAACCCATTTCCACGCTGGAGGAGGCTGCAAACTTCAAAGCCTGCAGTGAAAAAAAAAAAAAAAAAATACCCACCAATAATAACAACAAACTGGAGGCTTCCCAGCCCCACCAGCCTGCAGCACTTCCAGCATGACTAATGTTTACCAAGTGAAATAATAACCCACGGTGCTGAATTTCCCCATCACCCTGCACACAACAGGTGGGCTCTGCCCCGCTTCACCCCCGAGCAGGACCTTTCCCAGGGCAGCTTTTGTGCTCCTGGCGTGAGGAAAATCCCAAACTCCCAGGGCACCTGCAAATGAGGAGGGTGGGATTCCAGCCATGGAGCTGGCAAAGCCCTGAGTCCTTGGAGAAGGATGCAAAAATCCTTTCTTTGACAGTGGATCTTACAGCAAATCCTGCAGCACGGCCCCGGATCAGCGTGGTGATGGAGCAGCCGAGGCTGCCCCCACAATTCCTGCTCTCAGCCAGGTGGGACAGAGGCCAGAACATGAAAAATCTTTGCCTTCACAGGTGTCTGCTCCCTGCAGAGCATCATCTGCCCCAAGCTCTGCCCCTGCCTGCCTCCATCCTCACACAGCCCCTCCCAGCCCCTGGGAGATGCTGAATGCTGAACCAACAAAATAAAATAATGAAAGAAAGACTTACACCCTTTGTTAAGTTGGGCAGTAATTCACAGATGCCCCCAGCTTTCTCACAAAAAGCTCAGCTTTGAAAGGGGCCCAGAACCTCCCTGAGGAGATTTTCTCAACAAGGCAAAGCCTCAACATGAAGGGGTTAAACCCAAACCACAGCAGCTCTGCAGGCAGGAGCCAGGCAGGAGCCAGCCAGAGAGTTCTGAAGTCAATGATGCAGCAGGAACAGGCTCCTCACTGGTCACCCCTGTAAATCAGCTGTCAGTGGCTGTGGATGTGCACAGGGTACACGCACACCAACGCTTTGCTGGGGGGACAACTCTGCCCTGCCCTGCCCTGAGCAGCTCCAGGACCCTCCTTGTTGGAGAGGATGAAGTAGCTAGGCCCTGCAGAGATGATTTATTAGTAAAAGATTCTAAGAGTATGGAACCTACAAGAGGAATGGAATTGAAAGCAAAATTTGAACTGTAAGATGCTGGGCAGGAAGAGTAGATTAGAGTAGCTGAAAAGACTGAGCTGGGTGAGTCTGTGACACCCTTGCCAGGACAGAAGGATGAATAAAGGGTTGGACCTTCTCAGGTATCAGGGATAAGGTGGGTTTCACAGGTTTTGGTATGTAGAGTAGTATTGTAATGTTGTAGTTCCCATAGGCTGTATGTAGATTCTGTAAGTTTTGTATCTTGAGGTGATTGGTTAATGCTCATTAGAACATTCATGATAGAAAGGGTTAAAATGGAATGTAACAGGTAAAATCTCTCTCTTGCTCTCTTGCTTGCTCCTGGATCCCTGTCCCTTTAGACCTATGGACTCTTCCCCAGTCAGGCTGCCTTCCCACGACCAATAAACCACAACCAATAAACCACGACCAATAAACCACGTGTCCCAAAGAGTATCCTGGTCTGCAGATCATCTCTCTCATCGGACACCCACCAGCCTGCTTTCCAATACCTCCTGTGGGGCTGGGAAATAGAGAATGGTCCCTGGGGTGGGGAGGGGCAGTGCTGAGGGAGGGGAAGGGCCCCGTGCCCCCCCCGGGTCCGGGCCCTACCGCAGCGTCTTGCGGATCATGTCCTCGTCGGTGATGCCGTAGTAGGTGAGGGTCTCGTTCCAGGTGGGGTTCAGGGTGTTGCGCAGCGTTTTGGTTCTCAGCTTGTTCGCCTGGAAAAAAGCAGAGCAGGTGGGGCTCAGTGGGGTTTGGGCAGGGGAGGAAGCCCAGCTTGGAGGGGAAAGGGCTGTCACTCTTCCGCCCCAGTGGGGCGGCCCAAATCCACCCCAAATCCAGCAAAAAAAACCCACCTCAGGGGGGGCAGGGAGACAGCAGCTCACTCATTTCCCAAGCAACCCAACCCCACATGCTGCATCCTGGAAACGAGCAGCAAAACGGGAACCTTGGCAGAGCATGGACCAGGATTTCATTTAAGCAAGGGAGAGGGAAAAAAAAATTCCTTTTTGGATTCAACAAAAAAATGCTGATTTGCTGTTCTGGCTGTTAGTTTGCACTCCTGCTCCCTGCACGGCTCTTGATCCTGCCTGACTCCAAACAATTTCCTTGACAGGTGTTTTGTCACCCTCAGCAGCTCCTTCCAGCAGCTCTGCTGAGCAGGAGGATGGGGACAGCAGGGCTGGTGTCCCCTGCGTGGATGGGACATCCTGGCACACAGACATGGATCTCTTTACTCCCTGAGCCCCACTCACTTCTGGGGAGAGCAGAAAAAAAAAAGAGGCTGAGGCTGCAGACTGGGCTTCTCCACCAGGCTCCCAGCCTGGCACAGCCTGGCAGAGCAGCAATTTTCCCTCTAATTAGGTGTCAGACAACTCAATCCCTGCCTCAGCTGCTGCTGGGCATAGGAAGCTCTCAGCACATCAATACCTCCAAGTTGTCTTGTGGATCTTTGTGGGAAGCTGCTGCATCCTTGGATTCATGAGCCTTGGGTGACAAGGACAGCAGGGAAAGGGCCCCAGTGGCACCCACAGCCTGCTGGTACCAGATCCTCATCCCTGGGGCTCCAGGGATTGGGAAGGAGAGTGGGTTTAGCCAAGGGGGTGACATGATGAACATCACCCAGCTGCTAAAGCTGCCCTGGGAGGGGACACGAGTGAGACCAGAGGAGCTGAGCTCCGGGAGTGCCTTCTTCTCCCATCTGGAATGACTCAGGAGCCAGCAACCAGCTCTGCAAGGGGAACAAATCCAGCCCTGCTTCCCGCACCCACAGGTGCCTGAGAGCCCAAATCTGGGACAGAAACACCCCAGGGACTCAGGGACTGTCCTGCTGCTGGAACAGCTCTGCAGGAACATCCAGCCCAGGACAAATCCACAACCCCCCCAGAGCTGCTCCCCTGTCCCAGGGCAGATCCGGGCAGTGCTGTTCGGAACAAAGCACGGGGAATGGGGCAGAGGGGGCAAGGAGAGGATCCCCCCCACGCCTTGTGGATCTGCAGCTCCTGCTTCCCCTCCCCTCCAGCCTCACCAGCTCCAGCAGAAATGCTAATCAATGGATTTGCCAAACACGGGGATGACTGATAAGATCGCTGATGAAAGCGCTCCCGGCTCTGTTTGCAGCGGAAACTCGGAATGTGGTTAAAAACTCCCTCTGCCGCCCTGAACATTAGGAATTAATCCAGCTGAACTGTAACAAGTAAATACACCTCCTCCTCCCCCCTCCTCCCTCCCCCAAAATAAAGGTCTTTCCTTTCGTGTGGAATAAGAGTGTAATTAATATTCCTAACACACACGTCGAGCATTTAAATTCCACATCCCCGTCACTTACACCGAGCTCTCACCACACATCAATATCTTTAATTACTCTTCTCTCCAGCAAGAGCTGAACCTAAGGAGATGGAAATATTTCCCTTATGATTTATACTGTGTTTTATTATGATCTGAGGGGTTTTAAATGCAAAAAAAAAAAAAAAAAAAAAGGGAAAAAAAAAAAAAAAAGGAAATGTAAAGGGTCCGGTTTGTTTATAGCTGAGATTGTTTCACTTACTCCCAAGGTAAGGAATCAGGGCTGGCACCTGGCTGCCAGCCAGTGGTTTCCCAGAAAGGCATTTTCCATCCCTGTAAGGATGGATTCAACCCCAGTTCTTAGCTCCTGCTCTCTCTGAGCACCTCTCACTCAGGAGATTCAAGGTCTGGGTGCAGCAGCCACAGCCCTGGGGCCAGCAGCTTCTCCCAGGCCTGATTCCCAAGGAAAAACTGCAGCCCCAGGAAAGGGGAGGAAAGGGGAGGAAAGGGGAGGAAAGGGGAGGAAAGGGGAGGAAAGGGGAGGAAAGGGGAGGAAAGGGGAGGAAAGGAAAGGAAAGGAAAGGAAAGGAAAGGAAAGGAAAGGAAAGGAAAGGAAAGGAAAGGAAAGGAAAGGGTTTCTCACCTTACTGGCTCCAGGGAGCAAGTGCAGCTTGACGTAGGGATCAGCCAAACCATTGTGGTCCATTGGCTTCAGGCCCTGGAGAGGGGAGAGCAGAGAGCAGGGATCAGGATCACAGTGGGACGCCGGGCGGGCAGGGTGGCCCCACTGAGCCCCACCCTGGTTTTATCCTGTTTCCCTGGGATATGGCTGGTCCATGGAGCAGCTGTGGTTTCCCCAGGCCTGGGGGGAAGGAGGGGATCCTGCAGCATCCAGGCTCAGCCTTTCCAACCTGTGGATCTGTGGGAAGCTCCTCACCTGCACGTGGCACCATCCGCTCCTCCCTCCCGGCAGCCGGCTCTGCCACCCTCGTCACGATTAATTTGGGGCTGAAGAGAATCAGCACAGTGATTTCCCAGGTTTGAAATTACAGGGTTTCTGTCATTTCATAATTGCTCCTGAGCAAACACACACCTCTGCTGTTGTGGTGCCACTTCCAAGCGCTCCCAGAGGGTGTGATAGCACCTACCTACTCCCAGTTATTAAGGAGAGAACAGCTCCAGGCCAGTGGGAGGCTGGTGCCAGCCAAATGCTGGGGTGTTCACAGAGAAATTTTGGGGTTGCAGGAGCACCAACCCAAGGAAACACTGGCTGGGGCCATTCCTGGTGGGTTTCCTACAAGACCCTCACAGGGCTTTAAGGAGGACGTGGATCAGGTTTGTGATGGTGATGCCCTGCAGCTGATCCTGCTTTGGGCAGAGGGAGGGCACAAGCTGTGCCTCTCTTCCTCTTCTAAACCCCCTGAAAATTACCCAGGGGTGATGCCCAAACCCAGCTCAAAGCCACACCTGCACAGACTGCATGGGAAAAAAAACAAAAACAAAACAAAACCCAACCAAACTCCACAGGGAAGGGAAGCGAGTCAGGAGCGTGAAAAATGGAGCCAAATTTTCACCAGGCCTAAGCAGAAATGAGAATGGCTCCATCGTGGAAGTCCTTGGATTATTTCCAGCCTGGCTGTGGGATCCCTGCAGGAATTATTGCTGGGCTGGCTGAAGGCAATCCTGTGCCTGGATCAGAGCAGGGCTTCTCTGCAGAGGTACCCACCCAATCCTGGCTCCAGCCCGGGCATGGAGACAAGGCTGGGGGATGCTGAAGAGCCCTCACACCCTTTTTGTGATGAGCAGAGTGCCTGGCTAATGAGTGTTTGCAGCTGCCAGGGAAGCATTTGTATGGACTGCTGGTGGAATGGCTGCCTGCAGAAGGAATGTAATCAGCCAGGATTTGGGCAAATCCAGGAGGGAAATGCTTCACAGGGAGGGAAGAACTCACCCAGCCTGACCCACAGCACCACGGGGCCCTCTCTGAGCTGCACAGTTTGGTCCAGGATGCTCCTGACCTTGGGAGTGTCTCTGATTTGGAGCAAGGGCTCTGCCACAGAGACAAACGTGCTGCCCTGGGGCAAGGGAGGCCAAATGGTGCCCAGCAAAGAGGATTTTGCTTCTACAGCAGAGCCAAAAGGATAAAAATATCAGCAGAGAACAGAGGTGAAACGGCTCAGCTTCAAGTGTAGCCTCTGGGGTGATGTCTCTGCTCCAGGAGATGATGAGGATGGGGCAGACAGGGCAGGAAGGGGCTGGGCTGTCCCCAGACTCTGGAGGGAATTGCCTGCACAATCCACTTGTGCTCTCACCAACCTCCCTGGTCAGAGGTGCCCAACCTGCCCGGGCTGCACAGCAAATGAAATCAGAACCAAGCAGGCAGATTCCCAGGAAAATGGATGGAGAATGACAGGCAGCTCTGTAATTCACCCATCAATTCAGCTCAATTAAATTACCTTCTGAGGAGGCTATTAAAGGCTTTTTTAATAGATGTGCTATGGAAGATGGAGTGACAGGAGCCTGGAAAATGGCTCCTAATGTCACGTCTACCTCCCTCCCGTGTCACTCGATACGTGTTTGGCACAAACAGCTGAATTTAGCAGGGCTCTGCTCTGCAGGGCTGCTCCTGTGGGAGGTGATCCCTCCCACAGGGAGCACCCACACTGCTTCCCCTGAGTGGAGGGGCCACCAACCTGGAGCTTCTCCAAGAGGGATGAGAGGGGCAAGGCACAGAGTCTCCCCTCAGATCCAGCTGGGGCATCTCCCTGGCTCCAATTATCCCTGATTTTATGGAGCTGAGATTAAGTTTCATCTTTTTTTCTCCTCCTTTACCCCACCCCAAAATCTCTGCTGCAATCCTGTGGAGACCTCCAGCTCCCTGCATCCATCCCAGGCTCTGCCAGCTGCTCCCCGTGCCAGTGACATTTAGCTAATCAATAGGATTTAATTACAACTTGGGCTAATGGGGCTGCCGATTAATGCCACGCCAGAGGCGTCCAGAAATCACAGGGGATGGATTCATCCCATCCTTCTGCACCCCACAACCAGCTGCCTGCCCAAAAACCAGCCTGGAGAGCTCCCAGGCTGAGGTATCCCATTCTGAAAAGGGGGCAAACTGGATTTCCACCCTGACAGCCCAGAGGAGCCAGACAGCTGGAGGAATTTCCCTGCAGTGATAAATATTGATGAGCCAATACATAAGTAATGCTCAGTGCAGACCTCCAGCACTCAGTTGGAAGGGAGGGAGCAGCCAAATGCTCAGTGGGGTGGAAACTCCTGGGTGTTTTCTGGCCAGAGGTGCAGGGAGAGCAGCCCAAGGATGCTCCAACAGGCAGCAGCTGCCTGGCATGGCCTGCCAGGGGCCAGGAGCTCCTTCACCATGGCCCTACAGCCCCCTGAGGCTTGTCCCAGGCACCTTTCTCCCAAAAGCAGGAGAACCACTGGAGCTATAGGACAGCACAGCCTGCTGTGTCTGTGCTGCTGCATGCCCCTGTAAACCCCCTAGAGCAGCTTGGGCTCTGCAGGGCTGAGCACAAAGTGAGACCCTCAGCAAAGCCACGGCATGGCACAAAACCAGGTGCCTGCACGTTCATCAAACCCCTTCCCATCCTATTTTCTAGGAAGGGGGGCGATGCCCAGAGCATCCCAGCTCTGTCCTGCACGGTTCAGTAGAGATCCACGCAGTGCAGGGGAGAGAGGGAGAGCCCTCCTGCCAGCCTGGCTGCTCCTGCAGCCCAGGAATGAGCTTCCACAATGCCCTGATTTATTCTCCTATTGATCCGAGCTGAGCTACAACGTGTCTGAGTTCAGCCGTGCCTGAAGTGTGACAGGCGGGGCTGCTGCCAGCACCCAGAGCCAGCAGGGCGAGGTGGCTGCTGCCAGCCTGGCTGCTCCTGCCTTTTCCTGGCTGCTCCTGGCTGCTCCTATGTATTCCTGCCTCCTCCTGCCTGCTCCTGGCTGTTCCTGCCTGTTCCTGCCTGCTCCTGCCTTTTCCTGGCTGCTCCTACCTATTCCTGCCTCCTCCTGCCTGCTCCTGGCTGTTCCTGCCTGTTCCTGCCTGCTCCTGCCTTTTCCTGGCTGCTCCTACCTATTCCTGCCTCCTCCTGCCTGCTCCTGGCTGTTCCTGGCTGTTCCTGCCTGCTCCTGCCTCCTCCTGCCTGTTCCTGACTGCTCCTATCTGTTTTTGCCTCCTCCTGACTGCTCCTGGCTGTTCCTGGCTGTTCCTGGCTGTTCCTCTCTCCTCCTGGCTGCTCCTGCCTTTTCCTCCTTGTTCCCCTCTGCTCTTGTCTCTCCCTGCCTCTCCCTGCCTGCTGCCACCCCTTGACAGGTTGACACACCCAGAAATCTCCAAGATCCTGCTGTGAATTTACACCCCCTTCAGAAATTCCCAGGCACGGCAAGAGGGGTGAATTCCCACCTGGGGTGAGCATCCCAGCCTCCAGCAGCTGAGGGCTGCAGAGCAGGGAATGGTTGCTGGAGCACAACAGGTTGGATGGAACCTGCTCTCCCTGCTCCCCAGGAGCTGCTAACAGGACTCAGGGGGAACAGCAGCAAGAATATAAAAATGCTGGAGATTCAAAAAAAAAAAAAAAAAAAAAAAAAAAAAAAAAAAAAAAAAAATAGAGAGAGAGAGAAGTAAAATAAAGGGAGAGAGGGAGGTTGTTTGGGGTTACCAGAGAGAAAGGAAAACGTGTCTCACGTGGCTGCAATAGCCTGGGTTTGAACGGCTGCTGGCAGCAAGCGAGGCTGCAGGAGCTGCTGGAGTTGGGCACATCCTGAGGGCGTTTTCCCTGGAGGGTGACACAGGTGCCCAGGACCTGCCCCAAGGATAAAATAACATCCCAGCACCGCTGGGACTCTTCCCCCATCTCCTCCTCTGCAGCTCTACCTGTCCCAGCCCCCGTGAGCCAGCACGGGGCCCTGGCCCTTACCTTTCTGTAGTCAAGTTTTGGCAGCTTTCCGCAGGCGGGAGATGAAATGAGAGCGAGCAGATGGCAATGTAAATAAAAGAGAAAAAGGGGAGAATGAGAGCAGAATGGAAATGAACGGGAACTGGAGGGCTGGGATGTCAGGGTGGTGGTGGGGGGAGGATGCTGGGGCAGCCCCACAGCCCCTGGGTGGGCACTGCAGGGCCCAGGCCCTCTCCTCTGCCAGCCCTGCCTGTGCTCTCGCTGATGTGAGATTTATCAGCTGCTGCCCAGAGCTCTCCTTCCTCCCCTGTCTTCCACCCACTCCAAACCCAATTAGAAATCTCCTCCCTGTCACCGCTCCCGCCTGCACCGAGGGAAGCCTGACCCAGAGGCTGCTGGTGGATCCACAGGAGGCAGGGAAGGGAGCAAAGCTCACTGTCTGCCTCAGCCCTGCCCTGCCTCTCCTGCCTGGGAGCTTGGGGGTGCTTCCCTCTCCAGGAGCAGCTCCAGGAGTGCTGGGGCACATCCCATCCCCCCAAATCCCCCTTTTGGTGCTTGTATTCCAGACATGGAGAACACTGCACGGGTGGGGGCTGCAAACAAGCCATGGAGGGGAAAAGGAGCATCCTGTGAAGGCAAACAGCACGGCCTGACCCTCGGGGGCTCAGCTCACAGCCTCTCCTCCTGCCTTCTGTGAAAACCCTCCATCCCTTCCCACCATCTGCAGGGACTGAGCTCCTTTCCCCTTCACCTGGAGCCCTCATTCTCTGGTGATGCAGAGAGGAACCCAGCAGCCCCCAGCAGCAGCAGCACCTTCCACAGGCCCCGAGGCAGAACCAGGACCTCAGTCCCCTGTTTCTGCTCCCAAAAAGTGCAAAAAAAAAAAAAAAAAAAAAAAAAAAAAAAAAAAGCGCCCCTAATTGCCTCAATCACGCAGACGGCAAAGGCGCTGAGGCGCAGCACTTCGGGGGCCGTGATTAGCAGCATTTAAAAGAGCCATTTATAAACCGACAGCCGGTCACGGTAAATAACAACATCGGGATGGGCTGCTCTGAAAAAACATCAATCCCGTCACGGGGAGGGGAATGAGCAGCCGGGAAGGCCCTGAGAGGCAGGGGTGGAGGGGAAGGAGAGGGCGGAGGTGCTGCGGTGGGAGCGGAGCTGGAGAACCCAGGGATGCTCGCTCGGCTCCCAGCCCGTTCCTCGCTGCCCCCCGCAGCCGGGGGCTCAGCCCTACCTTGGCTTTGTTGATGGTGCAGTGGAGAGCGTTGTTCTCCTGGTCGTAGAGCAAACTGAAATCCAGCGTCCCCAGCGTGGCTGCAAGGGAGGAGAGACTTGGGGTTAACCTGCGGCACCCGGCGAAGGCGGGCTGCTCGCCCCCTCCGGAGCACAAAAAGATGCCAAAGAACAGGCTGCAGGCGTTATGGAACACAAAGCATCCTGCTGGGAGCTCTGTTAGGAAACGTGGCTTGGTGCTGGGAGGCTGGTGGCCGTTCCCAGGTTGGCTTGGCACAGCCTGGGGAGAGGAGTGAGAGGGATGAGTGGGTGCAGCTCGCCCAGCACTTGCAACCACAGCTTGGCTTCCGTGAGCTTTCACCTGGGTTACCCCCATCCCTCAGCAGCCTCACTGCAGCCAGCAGCTTCCTGTCCCCCAGGAGATGAAAGGTCTCCCCCGGGAAGGTTTGGGAATGGCTGGGACACAGCTGAGAGCTGCTGTTGGCACATCCTCCCCTCCGGCGCCGCTGGCATTCTCAGAGCGTGTATTTGTATAGTGACACCTTCAAACAAATGAGCCACCAGTGGGATCCCTTCCCAGCTCCAATCTGGCTGCAAACTGTAAATTAAACCCGGGGAGGATGGAAAGACTTCTCTGGTTAAAATGAAAAAAAACACCAACGGGCTTTTAATCAGCGCGGTTTGCCTTGATGGCACCCGCAGGAGCCGGGAACGACAGCATCTCCCGGGATGGGACACAGGGATGGGGCAGGGGAGCAGAACAAAAACCACCAGAGCCTCAGCAGCAAAAGTCCTTTTGATTTGAGAAATGCTTTGCCTTTGGATGATCTGAGCACGTCTCGCTGATCCAAAGCAGAAGAAAAGCCTTAAAAAGACAGGCTTCCCAAAAAAAACCCCCGTGGCTTAACCTTCTCCGAGGCTTCCAGGCCTGGTTGGCACACCAAAGCCTGGACGTGGAGCAGCCTCTCTCCTGGCTCAGCTCCATCTGGAACTTCCAGGGTGGCTCTGGACCCAGCAAACCCCACTTTTCCATGCCCACCTTCCCAAAAGAGTTCTGCCTGGGTGCTGCCCTGCCACCCAAAAGCATCCCGCCGCTGTTTCCAAGGTAACTGCACCTTCCTGCCATGTTCAGAACGTGAAAAAAAGAAAAAAAAAAAAAAAAAAAAAAACAAAAAAAAACCCAAAAAAAACCAGAACAGTTTTGCTTAATATCAAAGCAGGGTTTGCTGCCTGGGGTGGGGGGAGTTGGACAAACTTCATTGCAGGAAATAAAGTGGGTTTTTTTCTCCCCCCCAGCATTGATAGCAGCAAGGCACCCAGGGAGTTTAAGGATATTCAGGGGACCGAAACCTTGCTGCTGCAATTTCACAGTGATCTCCCAGCCCCAAGGCAAAGGAGCTACAGGTTGGCCTGCTGGCAGAAAAACCCATCATTTCTCCCAGGCGAACACACCTTGAGTTCAAAGCAGAGTAAATACCCAGAGAGAGAGAGAGAGAGAGAGAGAGAGAGAGTCCTGCCAGAATAATGCACCCCTCTGGTTGTGCAGCAATTTCATGGCACATTAGCTCCTGCTCCGGGTAAGCCACAAATCAGTGGGGTTTTACCTGCCAGGGGAAGATGAGGGGTGAGGCCAAACCCCGCTGTTTTACCTTGTGCCTCATCTCACGGCTCTCAAATGAGCATTTCCAGAGCGATTCCCAGCTAAACCCCCTGCAGGAGTGGGGAGGGGACCAGCGACGGGGGCAGCTCAAGGGTGGCAGCGTTGAGGAGCGGGAGGCTCCACAATCCCAACTCAGCAAAACTTCCCAGAATCTGCTTTTTTTTTGCCTTTTTTTTTTTTTTTTTTTCTTTTTTTTCCTTCGCTCAAGAGCGGAAGATGAAACCTCCGGTTTGGGAGCCTCATCATTCCCCACCTGCCCTTTAATCAGCGCTTCCTGCCAAGCCCCACCGCTCGGCCCCTCCGAGTTCAAGCTGTTATTTTATTTTTATCACAGGAGGGGGCCCTGCGAGCGCTTCAGCCCGGCTGGATTCGGCCGTTTAGAGAGCAAATTAAAAAAAAAAAAGCTTGGCAGGCAAAGAGAGTTCGGCCGGGAAGCGCTGACAAAGCCCCAGGGGTGAGGGCAGCGGGGAGCCCCGCTCCAGCAAGGCAGGCAGAACCTAAAATCACCTCCACACCAGCAGCAGGCAGGACCCAAAATCACCTTCACACCAGCAGCAGGCAGGACCCAAAATCACCTTCACATCAGCGGCAGGCAGGACCCAAAATCACCTCCACACCAGCAGCAGGCAGAACCCCAAAATCACCTCCACACCAGCAGCAGGCAGAACCCAAAATCACCTCCACACCAGCACCAGCTTGTTCTGCAGGTGGGGACTCAGGTCCTGCTCCCAGCTCTGGCAGTCCAGGAGAAAACATCCAGCAGTTCCCATTCCTGCCGAAGCTGCCAGGGGTGGGAGGGCACGGAATGGGGTGCAGGGCTCCAGCCCTGGCTCTGCTCCAGTCCTGGAGAGGTTTTTCTCTAAGCAGAGAGGGGTTTTTTTGGAGATGGTGAGTCTCAATCCTCCCTTGGGCAGAGGGATGTGGAAATGTCGGCGCAAGGTGTGCTAATTGCTTAAAAATGTGGCTGTTTGATAAAGGGGATGAGGAAAAGTTGGGGTTTGGCAGCCGAGGTGCTGCTGTGGAGCTGGAGGTGAGCACTGCCACCAGAGCCAGGAGCCAGCAGATGCCCAGGACTCTTGGAACACGTTAAGGACACAGTCACAGCCCCTGGGACATCCTGGGAATGCACAGCCAGGGTTGGATCCAGCACAGCCATGAAGCCACAGACAGGGCTGGAGCTCCAGCTCGGGGCTGAGGAGGTGGCAGGAGACCTCCAGCTACACCAGGGGTGGGAGCCACCCCTGCACCCCACAGCAGCACCCTGTGAGCCCCCAGGAGCCCCATGCCAGCCCTGTGCTCCTGCAGTGGTCAGCACAGTGAGCCAAGCCCCCAGCAGCACCCCAGCACTGCCTCAGTGCTCCCCGTCCTGCAAACCCCAGCAGCACCTCCAGCCCTGGCTGTGGGAATCCTGCATCCCCAGCTGGCAGGATTGGGCCCAAAACCTCTTCAGAACAACCCAAATTCCCCTTTCTTTAATTGCTTTCCCCCCCTCCCACTGGAGATGCAGCTCGATTGCCATCTTAATTAGGGGAGCAAGTACCTAAAAGAGAAAAGGGCAGCAATTAGACTCAGAGCGATGTTTAGCAGGGTTATTTAACTCGACTGGGCTATTCTGAACACTGCCCTCTAATCACAGAGGCTGCAAATAAAAAATATAAATAAATGCCTTTGTCAGGCATTACAAAGGCAGCTTGGCGCTCTCCAGACAGCAGGCAGGATGTATCATTATTATTACAATTATTCTGCTCCAATGATAAAATAACCATTAGGAAAAGTGAACTCATTAGCAGGTTCTGACCCTCCTTCCTCCCCACCAGCCGGGACAGATTGATGGGAAGGCGCCGGCCAGGGCCTGGCTTTTAACACAGGCTCTAAAAGGGGAAATAAATCCCACTGGCACAGCGAGGTGGCCTCTTCTCCCACTGACCTTTTGGGTGTTTTGATGAATTCAGTGGGCCAGGAAATGATTAGAGGGGCAGCACAAGCAGCAGATGTGTCCGTGGGCTCGGCCGGGCCCGCGGGCAGCCCGGCACAGCCGGCCGGAGTCGGTGGGAATTTATTGTTCATTGCTGACATTTCCCGGCTGTGCCCGGGGTGAGGCCAGGCTGAAGGAGCTGCTATTTATACCTGTGGGATGAGAGGCAAAACATGGTGATAAATCTGTGCTCTGCTGCCTTTCCTCAGCCCCCTCTCCTTGCAGGCACCTGGGCCGTGCTGGGTGGCAGAGCCGCCCTCTCCGGAGCCTGGGGTGCTCCAAGGGAAGGAGTTTCTCATCCCAAGACTTGGATTGTGGAGCCAGGGGTGTGTGTTCTATTTTCATCTGTTAAAAGCAGTGGATGCCTCCTGGTAATGGGCCATTAACACCTCCCCGGACTACACCCTCCCCAAAGCAGTACATCCACATTCCATCATCCTATTGGGAGGTGCATCACATCCCCCCTGGCAGTGGGAGGGGCGAGCCAGGCATTCCTGCCTGGATAAAACTGAGACACAGGAACACAAGGTATCTGGCTTCACCTGATTTCTGGGAGGAAGACTGGACCCCATCTCACCATCACCAGACCCCTCCTCACCACCACTGGACCCTTGTTCTACAGGATCATCTCTGCTCCACCAGAACCACATCTGCCACTCCAGGAGGACTCACTTTTGGATGCTTCCAACACCCTGACCAACAGGGTGTCAGGTTGTAGCTCTGACTCTGTCAGGGTTTTTTTCCAGGATTGTTGTTTGTTTGTTTGCTTCTTTGTTTTTCTACTACATTTGTATTGTTAATATTCCCAGTAAAGAACTGTTATTCCCATTCCCAAATCTTTGCCTGAAAGCCCTTGATTGCAAAATTTTAATTTGGCGGGGGGTGTGGGGTTTACATTCCCCATTCTGAGGGAAACCCCAGTTTCCCTGGCTGATACCTGTCTTTCCAAACCAAGACAACATGGAACAGCCACTGACACTCACAGAAAAAAAGCTTCAGCAAAGCCTGGAAGTGATGATGGAGCACATTCCTCACCTTCCCAAGGCAGGTGTGGCTGCCATCAGAAAGCCCAGCAAAGCTCTACACCAGGAGAAGTTGAGGTGTGCACACAAAAACCCCACTACAGAACTAATTAAAAAGAAGTCCAAAAGCCTTAAGTCCCTCTGCTTATCAGCCTTGCTGCTCCCAAGATAATCTGCTCACGGATTTTGTGCCAGGGAGATCAGAGTGGAGCAGTAAAAAGACTGCTGGGGATTGTCTGGATTAGCTCTCCCTTACAGAAAGCACAGGTTCAGTAACCTTCAGGCTGGGTATTTTTTTTAATGCACTATTAAAGATAGGTCCCCATTCTTCCATTGCTTTAATTTTCCCTTGCCATGGAGATAATTTTAAAGGTCCTGAAAGGCAGCAGGTAATTCTGTGCACTTACAGCCCCATATAAAATGTTGGTAAATGACTCCTCAGGAGGAACAGAAATTATTTCCTGCCATTTCCAAGCCAGGCTGCTGAAGAACATTTTGGTGGGTGGCCCCTGTGTGTGTGCTCCTGCCTCCCTGGCATCCTGACCAGCTCCAGTGGCACACGATGGGGCAGAGCTTGAGGACTGCCTCCATGAGGCTTGGAAAACCCTCAGGGTTATCCCTGGGAAAGAGCACCACCAATTCCTGCAGCTGGGGCTTAAGCTCACCCAGCATTCCCAGTCTGGGCACAGAGGCACTCAGGATGCTGCTGTGCAGTCAGGGATGGATCCCAAAGGTGCTGAGCTGAGGAGCTGCAGGCCTTGAGGGCTGCAAAGCCCCTGATGGCAGCACTGACCTCTGGCACAAAGCTCCAGCCACTGCATCACCATGGGATTCAGCCAGGAAAGGCTGGAGGCAGCTGGAAATGGGATATGTCTGAAAGCTGGCAGCACCATCAGCTGTTCCATGAAAGCAGATCCTCTGGGAGGTTTTGGGACATGTCCCAGGGGCAGCACAGCATGTTGGGCTGTGACCATTCCCATCAGCATCACAGGACTCTGCTCTGCTGCTGCTGCTGGCAGGGCAGGACACTCCCAGTCCTACAAAAAAACCCAGCAGGGACCAGATGCAGCACAGAGGCAGGAGACCTTCCCCCCTCAGCAGATCCACGGATGTGGCTGAGCTCAGCAGGACCAGGAGCAAGGGACAAACACAACTTTTCTCTTGTGCTACTCTTCCCTGCCTGGCCGTGGGTTTTTCCACTTAAAATCTGCAGCAATTAATATTTCTTCATTTTGGAGACACGGCCCCAGCCCCTGGTAAGTTCTGGAGCAAGGAGCTGCTTCTTCATAAAGTTGGTTGATGGATGCTCATCAGCTCTTCTGTCTTCTCCAGGAGGAGTGTTCAGAGGAACACTTATCTGCTCAGAACAGTTCAGAGATGCAATTATGTTTTACAGCACTAAATGGTCCCTGATGTCAGCAGCAATTAGACTTTCAGCAATTTCAATTTAGAGATGGCCTTCAAATCTCTCCCGCTCTCCTCCTTTAATGAAATACGGTGTTGCAATTAACAACACCCCCCCCCCCCCTCAAAATTGCCTTCAGTGTTAAATACAAAGAGGGGAGATCTGGGAACCCCTTGAGCTGGAGCGTGGTGGAAGGAGGGGTGCCAGTCCTGTCTCTCCTGCAGCTGGGAAGGGTGAAGGGCTGGGCAGGCTGTGCCAGGGGGGAACCTCATCATCCAGCAGCTGTGTGGCTCCTTCATTAGCAGAGGTGCCAGAGGCCAGGGCCCATATGCTGCTTCCCTGGATGTTGGAGAGGGGATGCCCAGGCAGACCCTGCTCACCCTCCTGTGCTTTTTCCTCCCCGTGCTCACCTCCAGAGCTTCAGGGTGTCCCTGGCAATGCTGGGGAAGGGGAATGCTCCTGGGGGAGCCTGGATCACTGCTGGGATGGTCAGCAAGAAGGTGTGAGAGCTCACCCACGCCAGCACATCCCAAATATCCACCTATCCCACAGGAAACCAGAGAGGAGCTGACCCAGAGTCACCAAGGGGTGCCCCAAAGCACACCTGGGTGTGACGCTGCCCAGTTCCCGCACACCTTTCCTCAGCACAGGGCTGTGCTCTGCTTGGCACAGCCCCGCTCTGCTGAGATCAGCCATGGTTTGTTTAGTTTCCTGAGCGAGAAAAAGACTTCTTTTGGGCCTTATCTGGATTGAAAAGACGATTCAAAGCTTATAAATAGCAGTTGCAGCATATGCTAAGGAGCTGCGTTGCAGAAGTAAATACCCTGCTCGTTCCTCGCCGTCTCCTCTGCCTCCCCCTGTCTGGCCAAAAAGCACTGCCAGGTGACTTGCAAACCCTGCACCCCTTCAAGACCTTCCTTCTTTACATCTTCAAGCAGCCAGTAATTAATATCCCCATGATGGCTTTGCCTGCCTAATTATCTTCTTTGCTCAAAATAAGAGTCTTCCTAAATAACTTGTGTGGCGCTGCAGGCGTCACGAGCTGCCACGCACCAGGACTGGCCTCTCAGCTGCACTTTGGAGAAGTGGTTTTCGTGCTGCTGCAGCTCCAGAGCTCAGGAGGCTGCTCTTCCACGAATAAAACCGGGCATGAGGTGGAACTGGGTGGGTTTGGGCACACAGGAACAGTCCCAGGGTGCTGGCAGGGGCGGGATGGAGCAGCATTTCCAGGGACACAGGCTCAGTGCTGCCAGGGCTCCCAGGCGCTCTCCTCACCTGAAAACCCAGAGCCAAAACACATTTGGAGGAGGGAAGGAATTCCAGTGTGACCAGAGCTTCTTTCCAAAGCCAAAGAGCAGCTCAGGGAACGGGGCACTTCTCCAAGGGCTGGAATTTGATTGCCTGTTAAAGGAGGATGGCTGCTCCCTCCAGGGCTATCCCCTGCAAGAAGCCCTGGCAGGGCTCCCTCACAGGGACTGTCTCTACCTCTGCTCCTGCAGAGGTTTCAGGGACCTTTAAAAACGCCTCAGGTACCAATTCCTGCTGCTGCTGTGGAGGGGAAGGTGCAGGCAGTGGAGGGGCAGCAGCATTTGGGTGCAGTCTGTGGAGACGGGAGGCAGCTCCTCGCAGGTGGCACATTGCCATCTAGCTGGCATTTGCTTCTTTTCCTTGCAAACCAAGTTTCCCTGGCTGGGTGGGAAGCATCCCTGGTGGCTGGGGAGCCCAGGGACCTGCTGCTGTCACAGGGCACCAGCCAGGGCAGCCAAAGAGGAGGGGACAGCCGGGTATCTCGAGGCAGCAGGAGCCAATTCCCCCTTCCCAGCCTCCTGCCTGGTGCTCTCAGCTCACAGCAGATGCTGGTCCAACAGCACCAAACCGTCCTTCTGCACCAAACACACATTTCCCACTTCTCCTGCCTCATTCCTCCCACCTCCTCAGCAGTTCTGTTGGGGACAAACCCGCTGCAAGAGGAGTCCTGCTTTGTCCAGCACAGGGCAGGGATGAGTCCCTCTGCCAGGGTCTCCCAAGGGCTCTGGGATGGCAGTGGATGGGTGCCCACCACAACCCCAAAAATCCTCACAGCAGCACTGCTGGCAGGTCTGATGGCAAAGAGCTGGCTCCATGCAATTCCCAGAGATCCCAGAGCCAGCCCAGATGTCTCCACTCGTTATCTGCTGTGTTGGTTCCCTGGCCCTGCCTGCTCCCTGCCACTCACTGCATTCAACAGGCTGCTGGAGACGTGTCCAGAACCACAAACCTGAGCCTCCCCACCTCTCCTCCCACCTCAGCCAGGTCCCTGCCCATCTCTGGAAGGATTCCACCTGCTTCCCACAGCCTGGGGGCTTCTCAGTTTCCCAAAGCACCCATTCCATGCACGCACTCACATCCCCCTGCCACGTCCCTGCTCCCTGAGGATGCCAAACCTGGGTCAGGCATGGATGGGAGCAGACACTGCAGTTCCCACGGGCTCCACAGGCACTGCAAGCTTTGCTGGTGGGGTCTGGAGCACGACTCAGCAAAGGATTAAGGATCGGGATGCAGCCAGGCAGCCCAGGTGAGCTGCACAGGGCCAGGCAGGACCCACCCTGCCCACTGCCCACAGCCCTGCTGGGGTTCTGCAATTCGGGCTGGGATGGCAGCTCGGGTCCTGCTGGAAAAACCCCAGAACCCTCAGGCTGGAGCAGCAAGTCCAGGCAGGAAGGAGCTTGGGGAAACCCAGACAATTGCTGCATTTCTCCAGGCAGGGGCAGCTCTCCTCCTCCCACCCAGCCAGCCAGCAGCATCGCCTTGGTATCGGAGGAGAGAAAACCCACAGGCAGGTGGGACAAACAGGAGGGAGGGATGGATCCTGCCACGGCAAAATCCCTTTCTCTGTACCTCTCCGGGGCTGGGAGCATCTCTGAGGAGTGAGGCAAGATGTGCCTGGCAAGACCTCGATTTGTGGGTGCTGCACCCGACAGCAGCAGCAGCAGCAGCAGCATCCCCCGAGCCCCGTGTGCCACCCGCGGGGACCGACACCAGCGAAACCCCAGCGCCGTCCTGACGTGCAGGCACAGACAGGCTTCTCCTGGGGAAATTTAGCGCAGGTGACTAATGCAGCAGCCCTGAATCACCCTCCAGAGGTGTGGGGGAGCTCGGCGACACTCCCCAGCGTAGCTGACGGCTCCAGTCAGGCTGCGCGGATCCCCTCCCTCCTCCCGGGCTGGGGAATGGGGGACAGGCAGCTCCTGCCTGGATTTACAACTTGGGCTGCTAAACGTGGGGGAGTGACAGCCTCATCCTGCACACTGGTGCCAGCCAGTGTCCTCAGGGTGTCTGGGCCATCCCGCGCTGTCCCCGGGGATGTGACACCGGCACCGCCGCCTCCCCTGCTCCGCTCCTGGCGCCGCTGCGCCTTTGCCAGCCAAACCCCCACCACACCTCTGGCAAAAACAGCCTCAGCAGTTTTGCCTGACACCTGTTACGCCGCAAGAAACACTTCCCAACACCAGCCTGGGTGAGAGAAACACCCGCCGGCCCCGGCGCGGAGCCAAGCTGCTTCCAGCATCCAGGATCCAGCATCCAGGATCCAGCATCCAGCATCGCCGACAGATAAACGCAGAATGCAGCGCCCTGGGCGATTTCCATGCGAGTCACCCAGAGAAAAACGCTGCACTCTGGGTGCTTTGGCTCCCACACACCGCCCTGGCCCTGCAGCCCGGTTCTTCCCGTCCCTACCGCCGCGGTGAGCAAAGGCGATGGGATAATTAGAGCAGCAAATGAGCCAAAGCCGGTTAAAGTCCCCGCTAACTGCCCGGCTGGGACAAACAGGGCTTAGCAGAGATGTTCTCCCCGGCAGTGCCAGAGCTGCCGCCTCTCCACGGGGAGCGTGACCCCGACACCGGCATGGGGAGAGAGAGAGAGGCTGTGCCAGCTTGGGCACAGCCAGCCTCTGCCAGGGCTGTGCCCGCAGGGGGGACACGGGGACAGCCGTGCCACGCTACAACCCTTCGGGGGGCCCTGCCCGGGGTCACCCTCCGGGCTGTGGGAGGAAGGGCAGCAGCGCAGCGAGGCAGCGATGCCGAGGCAGGGCTGTGACATTCCGCAAAGGGAAAGCCACCGCCTGCCCGGCGCTGGGCCCTGAGCAGCTCGGCCTCCCCTTCCCCCTCTCAGGACGAGCACGCAGCACCCGCTCCCTTCCCCTGGGCACCTCCCGCCTCCAAACTTTGTGCTCAGCCCCTGGCAGGATCCGGCCCCCGAAGTGGTGGGGGCTGAACCGAGCTCCTGGGGTTTCTCTAACTCCGAGGGAAGCCGGGTTATCCCGGCAGGGCCAGGCGGCAGCTGCCTTGCAGCTCCACGGCGCCGGGTGGGGAAGGACGTTTTGGGTGGGGAGGGGTTAACCCTGGCTGCAAACACCTGCATCCACCACAGCCAAAGCCTTCTGCTCCAAAGGGCCCCCCCACTCCGGCCTCCCGCGGGGCTCTGCCTGCAGCCGGAGGGTGGAGGGATGGAGGGGATGCCACGCCGGGAGTTGGCCGAGGGAGAGGGCAGAGCTCTGCCGGGCGGATTTGTCATTCCCGACACATCTCCCCGGCTGTGGGGCCGGGCCGTGCTGGAGCGCATCGCCGGCTCATCAGCAGGGGTGGCTGGAGCAGCCTGCACCACCCCGCCGGATTAAAAGGCTCCGAGCCCAGCCGGAGGGCTGGAGGCACGGAGCCGAGCAGGGACGAGGCAGAGAAGTGCACCAGCCACGACAGCAACTGGTGGCTCTTGGGAGACTTCCCTACTTCGGGTTCAGCAGCCAGCCTGGCTGCGGCACGGACACTCCCAGGGCTCCCCTCCAAGCCCGGAGCAGCGCCGGGGGAGCCTCCCCGGCTACACCTGGGGGGCTCCTCGCTGCTGCAGCGCGATCCCTGCGACGGCCAGCACCGACTGCGGGGATGCCCCGAGCCGGGCAACCCAGCCTGAACACCCGCCCCTCGCCCCCTCAGCACCCACGGAACTCCCACGGAAACTTAGGAACTCACTGCAATCGTCGGACTCGTAACCCTCGGGGTCCACCACCTCCTCGGGCGCTTGGCTCTTGGCCGGCTGCTCGGCGGGCGTCGTTCCGTGGGCTCCGAAGAGCTGATCCACATCCTCATCCTCCTGCCGGGGCTCCTGGGCCGGGCTGACCGAGGAGGGCTGGCTGACCGCGGGGCGCAGGGCGCTGCTGCTGCTGCGGCCGACGGCGGCGGGGAGCCCGCGGGGGAAGCGGGGGAAGTAATCGGAGATCTGCTTGATGGGTTTGATGGGGCCGGGGCAGACGTCAATGGCCATGTGCTCCTGGATACTTATGGTCATTTTCTCTCCTTTTCGGAGTGTCATGCATGCGGCTGTCGCTGCCAAGCTCCGCCGGAGAAGCCCGGACCGTGGCGGGAGAGGGAAGTTTCTGCCGGGGGGGGGATGCGGAGGCAGGTGCGGAGGGAGGCTCCGGCCGGCCCCTTAGGTGGTTGTCGCGCCCTGAGCCTCGGTGGCCGCACGCATGCTGCTGCTGCCAGCCCTGGCGCTCGCACGGCCCCTGATCCTGCCAGCGCTGCCGGGGAATAAATGAGCGAGACGGAGAGACGGATAAGAGGCAGGGGGTGGGCTCTCGGGTGATGTCACCAGCTAGCAACAAAGCGGTACCCAGCAGCGGAGGAATGAGGGCTGTGGCCGGCCTGCTGCCCCCCGGCCGCACGGCCACCGGCTTGGCCAGCCCCTGGGCCGGCACAGCCCCGCAGCCCCGGGGGCAGGAGCTGGGGGGACGGGGTGTGGGGAGGTGTGGGGCTTTGATTCCTGTCCCTGTCAGGGACTGTGACATCCCTGCCAGACCCCTCTGGCGGGGCTGAGGTCACCGGGCAGGGTCAGGAGCCACCGCCCTGGTGTGTCGCATCCCGGCGCGGTGCGGAGAGGGACCGTGGGACCGTGACACCGCCAGGGACCGTGACACCCCCCAGGGACCGTGACAGCCCCAGGGACCGTGACAGCCCCTGGGGACCGTGACACCCCCAGGGACCGTGACACCCCCCGGGGACTGTGACACCCCCAGGGACCGTGACACCCCCAGGGACCATGACAGCCCCAGGGACCGTGACAGCCCCTGGGGACCGTGACACCGCCAGAGACCGTGACAGCCCCAGGGACCGTGACACCCCCCGGGGACTGTGACACCCCCAGGGACCGTGACACCCCCAGGGACCATGACAGCCCCAGGGACCGTGACACCCCCAGGGACCGTGACACCCCCAGGGACCGTGACACCGCCAGGGACCGTGACAGCCCCAGGGACTGTGACACCCCCGGGGACCGTGACACCCCCAGGGACCGTGACACCCCCAGGGACTGTGACACCCCCCGGGGACCGTGTCACCCCCAAGGACCGTGACAGCCCCCAGGGACCGTGACACCCCCAGGGACCGTGTCACCCCCAAGGACCGTGACAGCCCCCAGGGACCGTGACACCCCCAGGGACCGTGTCACCCCCAAGGACCGTGACACCCCCCAGGGACCGTGACACCCCCAGGGACCATGACAGCCCCAGGGACCGTGACAGCCCCTGGGGACCGTGACACCGCCAGAGACCGTGACACCCCCAGGGACCGTGACACCCCCCGGGGACCGTGGCAGCCCCCGTGCCCTCCCGGCTCAGGGCAGGCTGTGCCGGGAGATGCTGAGCCACATCCCCAGCCGGGTGGCACCGCTGCTGCCCGCGGCTCGCAGGGGCAGGGACAGCCCCGACCCGGCTGCCCCAGCTGCCCCAGCCCACAGCAATGTCCCTTCCGGAGCTCAGCACCAGCTGGACGAGCTTCTGGAGCTGGGAACACACCAGGGGCTGAAGCAACACCTGTCCCCTGCTGGTGGCCCGGGTGGCACCGCCTCTGCCATGGGGCGGGTGCAGCATCACAGAGAAGCGAGGGACGGGCTGGGCCAGGGCTCAGTGGCACCGTGGCCCTGCTCAGCACCCCTCCTGCTCCGTCCTGGGCATGGCCAGGGCCCCAGCAGCAGCCAGGACAGGGACAGCACCCTGCCACAGGCTCCCTGGAAAACGCTGAGCTGTGCTTTGCTCAGGGGGTTGGTCTCCAGCTGCTGTTTTTACTCATTGCCCTCCCCTTGCTCAAAATCAATAAATTCGTGGCTTCACAAGCTGCTGGAAGTGGGCTTTCCAGGCAGGAGTGCCAGAAGAGAAGCACCGTGAGAAAATGATGCAAAAACCCGCCCAAGGAGCTCACCCTGCCTGGGAAAAATGTGTCTGAAATATTTCAGAGGAGCAGCCCCCCCTCTGCTGGCTCAGCTCTGGGGGGTCTGGCATGCTCTGGTCACCCACCACCACGTCCAGCTGCTCATGCCAGGCCCACCAGGTGACCTGACACATCCCTTAGCCATGCACAACACAGAGCTGCAGCCTCCTGCAGCCTGGCACGCAGGTGACTGTTAAAAACAAAGCTCTGTTCTCCAGGGGATTTCCCCCAAATCCCGACAAAACGCCACCCAAACCTTTCTGTCTGCAGCAGAGCTCAGTGCTCATTCAGATTTTGGTGGATGTTTAATGCACCAAATATTCTTTTGAGTCTTTGAGTCATAACAGGCTGACACCAGGCAAACGAACCTAATTTACTCCTCACAGGGAAGTGAATGTTTCCCTCCTGAAGCATCAAACTTGTCACTGCTCTGTACCTCGGCATGGAGCACATCTAAGGATGATCTAATGACCTGGGGGAACAGGAGACAGCTCACTGCTCCCTGGTGTCCCTGACACAATTTCCCTCCGGGGTGGCTCCTGCCTGTTGCAGGTCTAACAGCACCTCCAGCCTCAGAGAGTTTCACCCCCTTCCCATACCCAAGGGCTCCCAGGACATTTAATTCAGGTGGAAATGCCACCTGCAGAGCACCTGGAGGCTGGGAATCTCGCAGGTTGGGCTGATGGCTGGGTGGAAACCTCAGGGCAAGCACAAGGAGGCACCTCCTGGTGGGTTTGGCTGTGTCCCCCCACACAGGCCCCATCTTTGCCTGCAGCACCCAGGGTGTGGCGTGGGCTCTGACAGAAGGAGGCAGAAATTGGGCCTGATGCCCAGAAAATAGCAGCCATTTCCTCTGAGGAAGGGCAAGTAAATAAATAAATAGAATCGAGTTACACGTGAGGGCCCCGGTGCCGTTCCTGCCGCTGCCACGGCGTCAGCGCCTCAAACGTTTCCTCAAAGAGCACCAGGCCCAAACAGGCAGGGATTGTTTGATTAGGATGGAAAATCCAGGCTCTGGCAATTCAGGTGAACCTCTGAGCTCTTCTGCCTCCTGCAGCCACAGCCCACAGCTGGGGCTGGGGCCCAGCAGCACCAACTGAGAGATGCTCAGCTCACTCAGGGGTTCAGAGGAGCAACAAGGGGACAAAAAAAAAAAACAACCAAAAAACCAAAAAACCAAAACAAAAACAAAACAAAAACAAAACAAAAAAAACCCCCAAAACAAACAAACGAAAAAAACCCCAAAAACACAAAAAAACCCCAAAACAAAACAAAAAAAGGCAGAATTGAAGCAGACAAACTCCCTGAAGCAGGGCAGGGGTGGGGTCCCAGAGGGAGACTGTTGTATTCATTCCTCTGGGGAATGGTTTTTCCCCCTGAACCCCCTGAAGCCTGTAACCATGGAGTTTGATCCTTCCTTCCTATCTTGACCCTCTTGGCTCAGGTCCAGTTATCTCTCCTGAGCAGGAGACTAAATCAACTGTTCTTCCTTGTTCTCTCTCTCCCTGCCCTGGAACCCTTCGAGAATAAAGCCTTGGACTGATCCTAGGGGGTGAGAGCCTCTTTTGGAATCTTTTACCCCATTCCCCTGAGATATTCCTCCAAAGCCCCTCAAGGAAACTGAGCTAGTCACAGGAGCCTGGGGGAGTATTTCAGGAGACCCCATCACCAGCCTTAGAGGCAGAGAGAAACCAAAACCAAGACTCCCTGCTAAGAGCCCACACGGGACTTTGTAGTCCCTGCCCAACCCCAAGCCTACAGAGAGCAGCTGGAGCCTTCTCTCAGCTTTTAATGAGCCCCAGAGCAGCTTGGTTTGGATAAACCAGGCTTTTCCTACCTTCCCAAAACCGCCTGAGGGTTTCCTCCTGGGCTGCACCGAGGGCTCCCCAGATGTGCCACAGGCAAACAAAGGCGGGAGGTGAAAAGGACCAAAATAGAAAGTTGGGCTGGGAGACAAAAGCAGGGCTGGCAGAGACAAAGCCAGTTTCCAGGTAAAGCTCTTAATTCCCACCGTCTGTCTAATGCCCTGGAATGTGACTTGGTTTGATCCCTGGCTCTGCTGCTCTGCCCACGCACGTGGCCTCTGCTGCCCTGAAAAGGGGGAACCTGGCTCCCCCACCAGCCCCTCCCCAGGAGGGAAGAGAGACAAAATTTAGCATTAAAAAAAAAAAAAAATTAAATTTTAAATGTTAAAATGCCAATTTAAACCTGTAGTTCTCCCTGGCAGGAAGCAGAGCCACTCTGTCAAGGAATCTCCATCCCTGTAGGAAGGGGGGACAGCCCTCAGGGAAGGGGGAGGTGGCCATCACAGAGCCAGCATCAAAGCAGGGATGGGATGAGGGGGAAGAGCAATTGTCCCTGTCAAAATCCATGAGGGGGAAGAGCAATTGTCCCTGTCAGAATCCATGTTTTCTCCCAGGAAAACAAGATCCCGAGCTCAGCACCTGTGACATTGTACTCGGGATGTGAGATGCAGGAGCTGTCATCCCAACTCCAGCCCAGGCCTCTGGAAACACCAAGGTTTTGCTTTAAATCTTGTCCTGAACAGGGGCACAAGCACAGGTTTGAGTACATCCAGAAGAAGCCTGTGGCACTCACTCTCCCTGTGCCACAGCCCAGATCCCTCCTCTCTGGAGCTGCCCTGCCAATGGGCAAAGAGAAGGAATATTCCCAAAACTGCAGGACACGGATTAAACACACACCCCAAACCACAGCCCGTGCTCAGGACACACTCCCACCTCTTCTCTTACAAACACTGAGCATGGAGTTCTGCTGCTCCAGGTTTTAAGTCAAGGAGAGCAGGGGCTGATCCCAGTTTGATCAGTCCCTCCCCCAAATGGAAAGGACAGCAGCAGGATGGCACATCCCATCGCCTGCCGGGGTGACTGACCCGCTGGTTCTGTGTTTATTTCTTTGTCTGCTCAAAACCTCAAAATCAGAAGCCCCCTGCTCTTGCTGGGGCTGCTGGAGAAAAGAGCATCACAAAGAGGTGATGCCAAATGAAAGCCTTCCCTACCTCTGGGTCTCATCCTTGAGCTCGAGGAGGTGGGACAGGGAGGTTTTGTCAGTGTCCCCAGGGAGGTGACACCAGCAGGACCAGCCAGCTGGAATTTTGCTTTTCCCAACCCTTTTTAAGCCTGAAAGTACCCCCAGCTGTAGGCAGGGGAGGGTGCCAGCAGACACCACCAGCTGCAGGGGCAGGGCTGGGGGGGCAGCAGCACTGCCAGGGGATGCCAGCACTGCCTGGAAGAGCCCCCTCCATCCCTCCCTCCGGGGTGACTCAGGGCTTGACCCTGCCTTCAGCTCCCCTGGCTGGGAGGTATGAAACATATTTTTTTGTTGTTGTTTCTTCCAATGAGCTGAGCTCCAGCAGGGCTGTGTGCATGGGAAGGGGGTTAATTGAAAAGCAACCTGTGCCTGGCAGCTTGGCTGGCTCAGGGCACTGTCTCCTGGCTGAGGCACAGCTCCCGGCTGCTTCCCCTCGCAGATCCCTGCCCTCCGTGGCTGGCAAAGCTTGGCTGAGCCCATCCTGCAGATTGCACCCCCTCACCTGGTCAAACAGCCTTTGCATTTGCTAAGCAAAGCCATAATAATAACGAGGATAACTGGGAAACTTGGCAGAAATAAATCCTAAGGAGCTTATTCCGGGCTGCGCCGATGACGCCTCCCCGGCGGCGCTGATACCCCGGTGCACCCCGGCCCCCACTGCTCCTCTGCTTGGATAATATCTGAAGTTATCTCTGCTCCAGCAGGCCCTGCTAAACAACCATTATTGGACCAGATTTAACCAGCAATTACTAGCTGTGAGCAAAATCACTGTGGTGGAATACAACCCACACCCTATTACGAGGCAGACACAAACAAACCCTTGCAGGAAGCCAGGCAAGGGCCAAATGCCAGCAGGGAAGAGCCCTCTCCCCTCAAAACCTTCCTTAAGGTTCCCAGAGGCTTTCTGGAACACCCAAGCAGTGGCAAAGGTGGATGGAAATCCTCCTGGCCAGCATTTTGCTACCTGCAGATTTTGGACCTGGCAAGGAGCTTCCAGGAGGGAGGGAGGGAGGGAGGCAGCAGCTCTGCCTGCATCTTCAGGGTGGGCCCAGAATAGCTCTACTTTTGGTAGGGGCTGATGTTTAACGTTTAGCATATGCTGCCATTTCCATGTGAATCCCAAAATAGTTGGTGTTTTCTTTTGTAATTTCACTGAGCTGGGATTTTTGGAGTCCTGTGGAAGGCCTGCCCTCCTGCTGGGGAGGGGACCTGCTCTGCTGAGCACCCTGACACCCCACTGCCAGCACTCCAGGCACCTGCAGATGGAGCAGAGGGGATGACCAGCTGCTGTAAATCTCAGCTCTGGGCAGCACAGCAGAAATCCACCCAGGGGTTCACCAGGGTGGGTCTGTGCACAGCAAAATCCACCCCAACCATGCCCAGGGGGAGAGTGACATCCAGTCTTGGGGCACCAGCACTGCCAAGGGTTCAGTCCTCAGGGGGATTTTCTTAAGGATGAACTTTTTAAAAATTTTTTATTTTCCTCAGATTTCTTCTCCTGATCTGTGGGTTCCTCTGAACTCCAGAGCCTTAGCAGGGCTTTGCCATCACCAGGGCGGGCAGAGCCACCCCTGGATCTGATTGTTGGGAGATAAATGCAGACCCACTCCCTTGCAATCAAGGGAGGGGAGACTTCTGTGCAGCATCAACTCCTATTAGACTAATTTCATCTGCTCTCAGTGCCTTTCCAAGCTGGAGTCAACGTCCTCTGAGATTATCCAGCTGACTTGTCTTGGGAGTTTTACTCTGCTTTTACCTCTCCCCCGACCGTCTCCCAGCTGCAGGAGGATGACAACACTCCTCCTCAAGACTTTCCAGGCAGCCAGGAGCAAAGCCTGGTGTTCATTTTGCAGCAGCACCTTATCCTGTGGTGGCTGGGACACGAATGCTGGCCTGGAGAGCCGTGCTGGGGCTGGGCTCTGCTGCCTCCTGCACCCCCAGCTCTTCCCGCTCCATCAATGTCCAGAAACAGAGTTCCCATCAGCATTTAGGGCCCGGCCCCGTTGCCATGGAAATGGAGAGACTTTCTGCTCACATTTTGGTGGGAAGAGGCATTTCAGGAGTCACACCAGCTCCCAGAGTCAACACAGGAGGAGCCAAGTGAGGGCAGAAAGCAGCTGAGCTTCACGGAGGCACCGGGGTGGTGGTGGGGGAAGCTGCTCCCACCCCACGCTCCAGGAACTCAGAGCTGGCTGCAAGCAGAAGGGAAAATGCCACCAATAACTGGCAGCAGAGTGAGCTCCAGGGATTCACCAAACAACATCTTGGGTTTGCAGTATTCAAGAGCAATTTGGCTGCATTAGGAGATGCAGCTTCATAGCTGCTCCTCTCCCACATCTACATCGGGCTAATGCCATCCTGTCAAAAACCACCAAACCCCACTCCCTGTGCAATCCCTGTAGCTGTCACAGCTCTGGGGCAGCTCTGTCCTGGCTGCTGCTCCTCCCAGGGCTGGGAGATGTCCTGTCCCACCCCTGGATCATGAGGCTCAGCCGTGAGCTGGGAGGGGATCGTGGGTGCCAGGGCGTTTTCCTGGCCCCGTCCACAAATCCCAGCACCGTGCCAAGGTTTAGAAAAGCAACAAGGGTGGAAGAGCAAGAAGAGGAGAAAGAAGAGGAAAAGGTTCACAGTGGGATCAGGCTGCTGGAGAGGCAAACCACCCCAGATTCCCTGGACCAGGCAGGGCTGCTCACAGGTGCACCACACAGGCAAACCCACGGCAGCACCTGCGGGTCAGCAGGGAAAGAAAATGAGGAGAAATTGAGGCCACAGCCCAGAGAAGCTGATCCCTGGCTGGAGAGCAGCATTCCTGGCAGGGCTGAGGCAGGCAGGATGCTCTTGGATCCCAGGGCTAATCAGCTGCCTGGCCTTATGTCACCCGACTCAGGACAAAGTTCCTCTGCGCTGTGGGGAAGCCCAGACATTTTTCCCAGCTCTGTGGTGATGCAGGGAGAGCAAAACTTTGGGGCAAAGGATACCCAGGGAGGGCAAAACTTTGGGGCAAAGGATACCCAGGGAGAGCAAAACTTGGGAGCAAAGGATACCCAGGGAGAGAAAAACTTTGGGGTAAAGGATACCCAGGGAGGGCAAAACTTTGGGGTAAAGGATACCCAGGGAGGGCAAAACTTTGGGGTAAAGGATACCCAGGGAGGGCAAAACTTTGGGGTAAAGGATACCCAGGGAGGGCAAAATTTTGGGGCAAAGGATACCCAGGAAGAGAAAAACTTGGGAGCAAAGGATACCCAGGGAGACCAAAACTTTGGGGTAAAGGATACCCAGGGAGAGCAAAATTTTGGGTAAAGGATATCCAGGAAGAGCAAAACTTTGGGGTAAAGGATACCCAGGGAGAGCAAAACTTTGGGTAAAGGATATCCAGGAAGAGCAAAACTTTGGGGCAAAGGATACCCAGGGAGAGCAAAACTTTGGGTAAAGGATATCCAGGAAGAGCAAAACTTTGGGGTAAAGGATACCCAGGGAGAGCAAAACTTTGGGTAAAGGATATCCAGGAAGAGCAAAACTTTGGGGCAAAGGATACCCAGGGAGGGCAAAACTTGGGAGCAAAGGATACCCAGGGAGAGCAAAACTTTGGGGTAAAGGATACCCAGGGAGAGCAAAATTTTGGGGCAAAGGATACCCAGGGAGAGCAAAACTTTGGGGCAAAGGATACCCAGGGAGAGAAAAACTTGGGAGCAAAGGATACCCAGGGAGAGCAAAACTTTGGGGTAAAGGATACCCAGGGAGGGCAAAACTTTGGGGTAAAGGATACCCAGGGAGGGCAAAACTTTGGGGTAAAGGATACCCAGGGAGGGCAAAATTTTGGGGCAAAGGATACCCAGGGAGGGCAAAACTTGGGAGCAAAGGATACCCAGGGAGAGAAAAACTTGGGAGCAAAGGATACCCAGGGAGACCAAAACTTTGGGGTAAAGGATACCCAGGGAGAGCAAAATTTTGGGGCAAAGGATACCCAGGGAGAGCAAAACTTTGGGGCAAAGGATACCCAGGGAGAGCAAAACTTTGGGTAAAGGATATCCAGGAAGAGCAAAACTTTGGGGTAAAGGATACCCAGGGAGAGCAAAACTTTGGGGCAAAGGATACCCAGGGAGGGCAAAACTTTGGGGTAAAGGATACCCAGGGAGAGCAAAACTTGGGAGCAAAGGATACCCAGGGAGAGCAAAATTTTGGGGTAAAGGATACCCAGGGAGGGCAAAACTTGGGAGCAAAGGATACCCAGGGAGGGCAAAACTTTGGGGTAAAGGATACCCAGGGAGGGCAAAACTTGGGAGCAAAGGATACCCAGCAGCTGAAAAAAAAGGGAGGCAGAGGGAGAGGTGGCATTCCTCAAAATAACAAACCTTGGAAGGATCACCGTGGAAGGGGTGGGGGGGAGGCACCTCCCGGGTCATTTAGCAGCCAGAGGAGTCACTAGATGGCCCTGCTAGCCCTGCTCATCTGATCACAGCTCGAAATGCTGCTCTGGCTGCTCAGCAGGAGCTGGGAAATCTGCTCCAGGTCTCCTCCTGCCAGGAAGGGCCTCCCCAGGAGAGCCTGGCACCTCGGCCAGCACGCTGGGCACCTCAGCAGGGAGGTGTGCGTTTACCAAAAAAAAAAAAGTCACAGCGACACGAAGTGATGTTCAAAGCAGCACTGGCTATCTCCAAAACAGATTGCAAATATTACCCAAAAAAAAAAAAAAAAAAAAAAAAAAAAAAAAAAAAAAAAAAAAAAAAAAAAAAAAAAAAAAAAAAAGCCCTAGATTTGCCTCTTGTTGAATTTCAGGAGACATTTTGGTAATAAATTCAGGCCTGTCACCTATTTCTCTTAATTAATCTGAACTGACTCCGGGAATTACATAATCCTGGGACTATTTCCAGTCCGTAAATTGCTTAAATCCATAGTTGTTGATGATCATCCTTGTGTATGAAATGTGTTAAGGGTTCATCCCTGGTGCCACCGTGCCCTAAGTTTAATAAAACTTACAATTAAGAGAAGAATTGTAAGTTTTATTAAAAAAATATATAGCAAATTTTAAATTTTTTTTTTACATTGGTGAAATATGAAGAAAGTTAAATGTGTTATTTATTTACGAATTCGTTTTTATTTTGATTTTATTTATTTATTTTATTTATTTTATTTATTTATTTATTTATGACACTTTCTTGTAATTGTTTGATACGTTTTCGAATGGATTGGGGTTTGATTCGATTTGATCGATTATGTGTCCCCTCCCAGCCGCCAGGGATGCTGGAAACCTCTGCCCTGCTGTACTCAGGTTTGACAGGGACGGGTGTAAGAGCCAGGGAACCATATTAATGAACCCCCTGTTGCTGGATAATCATGCCATTGCAAAAATTACCAAAAAAAAAAAAAAAAAAAAATAAAAGCCCTAG